>LR990614.1:4819752-6144982 GCA_905147815.2 Phalera bucephala
AGATAAAGTATAATTAACTATCCTACTTCCAATGATAAAGAAACTATAAATACAGATAACAATTAGTCATTATTATGTGAAAACGCTTGTACAGCGGGAACCTAACCCTGACTCCTAAAAATAGCCTCTATTTACAGAAGATGGTTAATGAATGAACTGCGTATTTGTTATACGAAATACATTGAATGACGATGAAAAGGTCGTGAATTTAATGTATGAAGTATAATTTAATTTTAGATATTATATTTTCCAAAATAATACTATTTTGAAAAACTCTATCTTGAATATAAATTGAAAATGTTCAATGGTAGATTGGATATATACAAGATATAAAACGAAAGATATACTATGCACGAAAAAAGCTTAAGATATGCTGTATAAATGTTACAGATAACTTTTTATTTTAATGAATTATTGTTATATATTGTAATGTTGGCACTACTTGTGTGTACGATATAAGCGCATGTGGGTTGTCAAATAAAGCAGTTCATTTCCCGCCATCCGACGTTTCATTTGTCTTGCGTGCGCATACTTAACAGTGGCGACGATATACCTTCCCGCGTTAAGAGAAAATAACGCAAAATGTCTCATTTCGGGAGTTTGTCTAGTTTTGACCATAACATCCATACATGGCAAAATTACAAGCAACGTATTTCCCAATGGTACATTGCGAACGACATCGACAATGTAAAGGATCCGTCAGGTGTAAAACGGCGGGCGATTCTATTGAGTGCACTTACAGACAGCACTTACAAATTGGCGGCAGATTTAGCGTTACCAAAGGAATTAACGCAAATGCCGTACGAAGATATATTAACTCTCCTCGACAAGCATTTTACTCCAAAGAAATGCGGCTTTGATGAGCGATATAACTTTTATGCTGCAACTCAAGGACCAGAAGAAACCTATGTGCAGTGGGCAGCGAGGTAACGCGGTTTGACGCCGCATTGTGGGTTCCTAAACGTAGAAGAGGCGCTTCGCGATCGATTTGTTATGGGCATGCAACCTGGACCAGAGAAGGACAAATTGTTCGCGCGTGACCTTCAGGAGCTTACGCTGGCCAAGGCAGTGGAGGTGGCGGAGAGCGTGCGCAGTGCGCGTAAGGGAGCAGCAGCGGCGTCGTCGGCTACGGCAAGTGAGCCGCTGTTCAAGATCGCGCGCGACGCCAGTGGTCCCAGTGATAAAAAAGATATGTGTTTAGTATGTGGCTATAGAAATCATAAAACAGTGCAGTGTCGTTTTGCTAATTATACGTGTAAAAAGTGTAATATGAAAGGCCATCTACGGCGTATGTGTAAAAAGATAAATTTTGTAGGTACTGGCGAGTCGAACGAGAGTGATGATGACGGTAAGTCGAATAAAATTCGTTCTTATAAGGGTGAACCTATGACTTTAACGGTTTCGGTACAAGGTGTTAGTTTAAAATTCGAAGTTGATACTGGGTCGGCTGTCACGGCGTTATCAGAAATAACGTACAAACGATATTTTGAAAGTTTCCCACTATCTGTAGCGCGTGATCATCTGTTGTCATATACGGGGCGTGTTATCGATTGTTTGGGAACCGTTCAACTGCTTTTTACGTATTCAGACAAACGAAGCTAATTAATGTACGCGTGATACGCGACGGGGGCGTTCCAATATTAGGACGAGATTTTATAAGTTTGTTCAGTTTGCAAATGTCACAAGTAAATTTTTTTAGTCAATCTGGTAATGTTGCACAACTGCTAAAATTGCGCTATTCGTCAGTATTCTCACAGGAGCTAAGTACGTTTACAAAATATAAAGTAAAATTGCAGTTGAGGGATGATGCTAAGCCGGAATTTTTATACCGCGCCCCGTTGCGTTCGCGTTAAGAGATAAAGTACACTGTGAACTCGATCGCTTGATTCGTCTGGGGGTATAAGAACCGGTTCAGTTTTCCGATTATGCGTCACCCATTGTACCTATATTAAAGCGCGACGCTACAATCAGACTGTGCGTCGACTATTGCCTAAGCATAAACAAACAGCACAGGAACTTCTTACGAAATTACATGGGGGGCAGCAATTTAGCAAATTAGATCTGACCCAAGCTTATTCTCAATTTGTTTAAGATGAGGCTTCTCAAAAGATAACCTGCATAAATACACATCGCGGGTTATTTAAATACACGAGATTAGTGTTCGGTCTACCTAGTGCTCCTGCTATTTTTCAACGAGCGATGGAGTGTTTGCTTTCCGGATTAGATGGAGTTATGTGTATGCTCGATGATATTTGTATAACGGGAGAAACTAAACAGCAGCATTTAGAGAGGCTCGAAGCAGTTTTGCAGAGATTACAAGACGCAGGTCGTAAAGATAAATGCGTGTTTTTCGAGGATCAAATTGAATATCTATATCGGTTACACGATTGATAAAAATGGGTTAAGAAAATTGCAAGATAAAATAAAGGCGATTGTCAACGCACCCATCCCAACTAAATTAAATAAAAACAAAGTAATTTTTGGGTTTAGTTTATTATTATAGAAATTTGGTTCCTAGCGCATCGTATATATTGAGTCCACTTTATTTCTTGTTGCAAAAGGCATTAAATGGAAATGGGAGTACAAGCACAGTGACGCATTTAACACAATTAAAAAATGTTTAGCTTCAGATCAGGTTCTAGCTCATTATAATTAAAATGCCAAAATAATTTTTACCCGTAGATGCGTCGGCGAATGCGTTAGGAGCCATATTGTCTCAAATAGGGTCAGATGGGGCGGAACATCCAGTCTCGTTTGCCTCACGTACACTAAATGCCGCAAAAAAACGGTATTCACAAATACAGCGCGAGACTACAGCGATTATATTCGGAGTTCGGCGTTTTCACCAGTACTTATACGGCAGGGCGACACCGTTCGTGCTCCGTACAGATCATAAGCCCCTATTGTCTATTTTTGGCCTGTACCAGGAAATTCCAGAGGTTTCAGCTAATAGGCTGCAGCGCTACGCGATGTTTATTAGTGGATATAATTACACTATTGAATACATACGCAGCGCGGACAACAGCGCGGACTACTTGTCGCGCGCCAGCTTGCCGGACAATGCGCCAGCCGCAAGAGGGGTGGGGGGCCACGAGACCGACGATAGTATAAAACCGGTGGAAGCCTCCTACATTAACTTTGTTATTGATAGTAGTTTACCAGTCACACTGTGCGACATTCGTAACAAAACGCGAAAGGATCCGATTCGCGTTAAAGTCGTGTCATGGTTGGCCGAGGCGATTATCAAATATGATACTTAAAGCATATTTTTATGTAGAACACAATTGTCGTACGAAGAAGGCTGCGTCATGCGAGGACACAAAATCGTTATACCTGAATCGATTAGAACTAAGCTGCTCACAGAACTTCATAATTCACATTTAGGCATTGTAAAAACGAAAGCGGAGGCACGCAGTAGATTTTGGTTTCCCGGGATAGATAATGCGGTAGAAAAAATGGTTTCAGACTGCGAGATTTGTCTTCAATTGAGACAACATCCCGCGCGAGCACCGCTTGAGTTGTGGCCATATCCGCCGCAGGCATTCTATCGCATCCACATTGATATCCTCGGCCCAATACACAGCCGTTCGTATTTTGTTATTGTAGATGCGTACTCCAAGTGGGTCGAAGTTTATGACATGGGGACAAGTACTTCAACATTTTCGGTAATTAATAAATTATATGAATGCATTTCGAGATTCGGTTTACCACACACTTTAGTTAGTGATAATGGGCCGCAGTTTACTTCATCGGAGTTCAAAATGTTTTGCGTATCTAATGGTATATCGCATGTGACGTCGCCGGCTTACCATCCCGCGAGTAATGGGCAGGCGGAAAGCTACGTTAAAGTTGTTAAAAAAGGTATAAAGTCTTGCATTTTAAGCAGTAATAATAGTAAAGAGTAGATTAACAAACTATTAAAATACTTATTCGACTACAGAAATTCAATTCATGCTACAACCGGCTGTTCTCCTGCCCAGTTAGTCTTTGGGCGTAAACTACGATCACGGCTAGATTTAATTTACCCTAAAGAAACACTACCGGCATCCACCACTCTCGCTCGACACGTCGAACACCAACAGTGTTTGCAGTCTAAGACATTAAATGTGAAAAGACCACAGGGATATGGTCTAAAGGAGTAGTGATAAAAAAAATTGGTAAAGTTATATATATTGTTAAGGACTTAGTGACCTCCTGTAATGTTAAAAAACATAAAAACCAATTAATGTTATACAAAGTTACAGGTAGTAACTGTTTCCAACCTAATGATTGCTCAATAGAATTCGAAGATGTCAGTCCACAAGAAATTTCTACTCCGGGAATACCCACAGTAACATCTGCGACAGGTGGGGAAGAGAATGATGAGTTAGCGGACCATGCAACACAGCACACATAGAAAAATCAGTTGAAGATGAAGAATTTCATGAAGCAACTGACTACGAAATTCAGAGACAGGCATCCTCTACCCAACTACCACAGTCAGAGAGGCAAACAGATGCCGGAAAAGTATTACGCCCTGTACCTAGGGTAGATTACAGACAGTTTTATTAAATATGTCATGTCAATCTAGAGGGAGGAATGTCATATATTGTAATGTTGGCACTACTTGTGTGTATGATATAAGCGCATGTGGGTTGTCAAATGAAGCAGTTCATTTTCCGCCATCCAACGTTTCATTTGTCTTGCGTGCGCATATTTAACAATTATATCTGAATTATTTGAAAAAAAAACCTGCCTCTTAGGTCCTCCGGGCACACTTTTCACTGTAGTCAAGGTCATCAGACAAGAAAAAAAATTCAAACAAAACTTCTCAGGACCATTGTTAGTAATTTTATTTTCCATTGCTTAGTGAATTTTTCCACAGCAAAAATTAAATAACGTTTCAAAAAACTTTACAAAAAACAAACCATCAAGTACGGTATGATTCAAAGTAAAGACCACTTGAACTATTAAAAAAAGTATAACATTTTAACTTCTACATCGTCCGAAAGTTTATTCAGTTTCAACTGAAGTTTCTTTTCCATTACAGGGTAATTATTCGCTATAACCTATTTAACAAGTAACGCGGCGTGTTTAGGTAACTTCGTGAAATAGTCGGTTAATAGTAATCCAGTGGCATTCAGAATACCATGACACGATCATTTCATTAAGATATCGTAACGAACCGCGTTTGGTAATAACGAATAAGTGCCCAGCTGGGTAATTACACCATCTTCAAGATGAATTCTCAACTTGTTGCGATTGTTTGAAAGTTGCATTCTCTTGAGGAATGAAAAGCCCAAGGTGACGATTAAAGAAAATGTATAATTAACCTTTTCATCTTTTACAGTTTTTGCATTGTTACAGTGTAGATACACTTTTCGCTGGACTATAATTGTACAGATGCTTTGCAGCTGTTTTAATTACAATTTAGTATATTTGTAGAAATGCGAGCTCTGCGAAAGATGTGCGCTGTGAAGCTGACCGACCGTATTTGCAACAGCGTAGTAAGAAAGCGTGTAGGTATGAAAGATAGTATCGGTGTAAAGATGAGAAAGGGTATGCTCCGTTGGTTCGGGCAAATGGAAAGAATGTCAGAAGAAAGAACAAAACATATGCAATGCGAAATGTAAGGATGTAGGTACCGGGGAAGACCTAGACTAGACTAGAATTAAAGGGCAAGTCAAGAGTCTCAGCAACCGGCGAGCGTGTATGAGACAAACTATGAGTGTGGGGGAAGCCAGAGAGGTATGTAAGAAAGGAACCTGTGGGAACTCTGTACTCTATGCCTACCCCGCGAGGGAGCTAGCGTGATGATATAGATAGAGAGATGGATTTAGTATATTTTTTGCAATTCGGGAAAAGTAAGGAATAAATATTGATTTCTGTCTATTTATATCGTCACGGCAGATCTTTTGTGGAGTAGATAATGTTGCGCGTTAGTAGTTTTCCTAGGTTTTTTTTTAAATTTGCACTTGTCCATTAGCGTATGCTAGTCAAACTTAAATTTAGAAATAAAACCTAAAAAAGAACACCGTCACACCTATATTCCCCAAGCTGGGGTTGGCAGAGGTATACTAAGTACTCCCACTTTTTGCCGACGTTAAGTCCCATGTTATAGGGGGCGAGCCTATTGCCATATACCGGGCACGATTCCAGACTACGGACTCATACCGGAAAGATTTAGCTAGAAAACCCACATTTGTCAGACCTAGGATTTGAACCCTGGACCACGTGTTCACCAAGCGATGTGCTTTGCTACTAGACCAACGAGGCAGTATAGTAGAGAAATAAAATTATTAGATATTAGGTATATAACTGGATTAATCATAAGATCAAAGTACTCTTAAAAAGCGACTATAGGAATATAATTCATTCAACTGCGATTAAGGAACCTTTCACTGCTACAGGCTAATCCACTATTAGGTACTATATTTGTTACAATTTTAGTTATTTTGGTGTGATATATTGTAGGCATTCTAAATACGTACCGTATAATCCGGACGTGTCTGCCTTCGCCTTTAGTAATACGGTCGTACTAAAACATAATCATCATTATTTCAAACCACCCCAACATAGGCCTCCCCAATCGCTCTCCAGCGCAGATAGTCCGATGCCACCTGCATACAATGTGGTCTCCACCTTTCTGCCCCAACTCGCAAATCATAATATACTATTATTTACAACGTTTGAATTATTTTTGAACACTTTTTGCAATGTTCCGCCTCCGTTATATAGGGACCTAATATCATCGACGATACGTGAGAACACACTATACTCCTGCCACCCACGATTGAGAAATATAGTGCTTATGTTACTTTGTTATAATTTCAAACTTTTAGATTGAATAAGTAAAATGCAGGCACTTAATCAAAAGTCCGTTGGTCCAAACAAATACATATATCTATATCATCACGCCAGATCCCTTGCAAAGTAGTCTGAGAGTACAAAGTTCCTACAGGTTCTTGGCTTATAGACCGCTCTGGCTTCCTCTACTCTCATAGTTCATCTCATTCACGTTCGCTTTTTATGGAGACTCTCATTTATACAAACCAATCAGTCCTAAATAATCTTCTCGGCTAGTTGATAAACAGGGGTTGGTATTTTCTTATTGTCGCAGTGTACACTATAGCCCGGGAAGCGTAAACACGGCATCATCTCAGACAATAGCCCCGGGTAGACCTGTTTTATTTCACTACCACGCGCTTGTAGTTCATTTAGAACTGGAGTAGGGAGATTATAGTTTGAGAGTTGGTGGGACTTTCCAGATATTAATGAGACTAGACAACTACTCAGTGTTAGAAATTATTCCATTTTTTTTTTGATTGTAGGATCAATCAATTGATATTTCAAATGCAATTAAAGTGATCCTCCTGAGGTAGTCCGGAATACAATGACTTTAGGTCTTGAAACGCCTCAGTGCCTCCCGTGAGCATGGGTGCTGTAGAGAACTCGAACGTCGGGAATTTAAAACCCAAAAATAAACCGCAATAAAGCATAATATTTAAAAAATATAACAGATATACAATCAATCAATCAGCCTATCGTAGTCCACTGCTGGACATAGGCCTCTCCTAACACGCGCCATTGCACACGGTCCTGCGCCTTCCGCATCCAGTCTGTCCCAGCGACCTTTTTGAGGTCGTCGGTCCATCTAGCTGGGGGCCGTCCTACCTTACGCTTACCATGTCGCGGTCTCCACTCTAGGACACGCTTGCTCCATCGGTCGTCGGTCCTTCTGCAGATGTGACCAGCCCATTGCCACTTTAGCTTACTGAGTCTGCGAGCTATGTCGGTAACTTTGGTTCTTTGTCGGATTACCTCGGTACGAATTTTATCCTTCAAAGAGACGCCGAGCATAGCTCGCTCCATAGCCCGCTGTGCGACTTTGAATTTGTGGACTAGTCCCACTGTGAGTGTCCACGTCTCGGCCCCGTAAGTCATAACAGGTAGAACGCATTGGTTAAAGACTTTAGTCTTCAGGTATTGCGGTATAGGCGAAGCGAAAACGTGACGTAGTTTGCCAAATGCTGCCCAACCCAATTGGATCCTGCGGTTGATTTCTTTCTCGAAGTTGTTCTTACCAAATTGGACAACTTGTCCAAGGTAGACATACTCCCGAACAACTTCGAGCATCGAACCATCGACGTAGATCGGTCCCGGCGTGACATGCTCATTAAACATGATCTTGGTTTTATCCAAGTTCATGCCGAGACCAACACCTCGAGAGGCTCCATTTAGGCTATGCAGCATTTCGCTTAACTGGTTCAGTGACTCTGCCACGATGACGATATCATCGGCAAACCGAAGGTGTGAGATGTATTCGCCGTTGATGTTAATGCCCCGCCCAGTCCAGTCCAGCGTCTTGAAGACGTCTTCGAGTGCATTGGTGAAGAGCTTGGGGGATATTACATCCCCCTGTCTTACCCCTCGATGCAGCTCGATCGGGTTGGTCTTTTGGTCCAGGAGCTAGACGGTCATTGTGGCGGTATCATACAGACATCTCAACACCTCGATATAGCGCCAATCGATGCCACATCGCTGCAGAGCATCCAAAACCGCCCAGGTTTCGATGGAGTCGAAGGCTTTCTCGTAGTCCACGAAAGCCATACACAGCGGCTGATTGTACTCTTCGGGCTTCTGTACAATCTGCCGAACAGTATGGATGTGATCTACGGTGCTGTAGCCTTTTCGAAACCCGGCTTGTTCCGGTGGCTGGAACTCGTCAAGTCTTCTGGCGAGGCGGTTTATGAGTACTCTCGAGAACAACTTGTAGACGTGGCTCAGGAGTGAGATGGGTCTGTAGTTCTTCAGCAAGGTTTTGTCACCTTTTTTGAAGAACAAAACCACCGCACTTCCGCTCCACGCTTGAGGTGTTAAGCCCTGGTGGATGACGGAATTAAAGAGACTCGCTAGCTTTTTCAGGATTGGAGTCCCGCCTGCTTTTAGGAGCTCAGTGGTGATTCCGTCATCGCCTGGCGACTTGTTATTTTTGAGCTGCTCGAGAGCCACTCTGACCTCGTCCTGGTTGACATCAGGGATGTCTTCCGTATCGTGGCGTGCTAGTGGGGCTCTGTGGTCGTCAGCGCTGGGTCTCGAGGGTTTAGCCATCCGTGATGCGTACAGGTCTTTGTAGAAACTCTCAATTTCCTTGAGTATCTCGAACTTGGAGGTCACGGTTTTGCCATCCGCTGTATTAAGTTTCGTCAGATGGGATCTACCTAGCTGGCGAGCGAAGACTTTGGTGCCTCTGTTCTGTTCAATCGCAGCCGCGATGGTGCGGGTGTTGGAACATCGGAGGTCACGTCGCACCAGCTTCCGGATCTTCCGGTTGTGGTTCCTCCCATCCGGCGAAGACCCCTGCGTGGATGACATTCCCCGTCTCTGCCTTATAAGTTCGAGAGTCTCGAGCGAGAGTTTAGACTCTCTGTTACCGCTTTTGCCGGGAAACACCCTTTGAGACACATCCTGTAGCGTTTTGACCACTGTGTCGGTTTTCTCGTCAACATTGCCTTCGATTTCCAGAATGGTCAAAACGATTTTGAAGCTCCAGTTGGAACTTTTCGGACCCTAAAGCTATTTGAGGCGCAGTAGGTCTGAGAGTACACCTCATCATGCGACGTCTTTCGGCCTTGAAGTTTATATTTAGAGCGCCTCGGACAAGTCGGTGATCGCTGCCGGTGTTAAACATGTTGATCACGGAGACGTCTCTAAATATAGACTTCCTGTCAGTCATGATGAAGTCTATCTCGTTCCTCGTCACAGTGTCGGGGCTTCGCCATGTCCACTTTCTATGAGGCTTCTTCTTAAAGAACGAATTCATTAAGAAGAGCCCCTGCGACTCCAGAAAGTTGACCAGCATCTGCCCCCTGTGGTTTCGGCGCCCTACGCTGTGGGGTCCGATTATCGTTTCGCCGCGTTCTTGTACTCCCACTTTGGCATTGAAGTCCCCCATAACAACGTTGTAGTGAGCCTTGTTGGTGCCATGTAAAGCCTTGGCTATGTCTTCATACATGGCTTCGGCTATGTCGTCGCAGTATGTCGAGGTCGGCGCATATACCTATACCACCTTCAGGGTGTACCTGTTGGTGATTTTAATTATGAGGTACGCTACCCGTGTCGACACACTGCTGACTTCCACAACGTTGTTAGTGAGAGCTTTGTTGACCAGGAAACCGACACCGCCCTGAGAGGGCCGATCACCTTCCCGAAAGTAGAACAGGTGGCCTGGCTCAAGGGTTATCGTGTCCTCGCCCTGTCTTCGGACTTCGGATAACCCCAATATGTGCCAGTTTATGCGACCTAGTTCTACCTCGAGTTCAGTGAGGTGTTGGTCCAGCCGTAGAGAGCTTCCATTGTACGTAGCCAGGGTCAGGTGTTTTTGGTAGCCTTGTGTCGTAGCCCGGAGATCCTTCGCACCCCCTACCCCGCTGTTACCGCGACCGCTACCGTGGCAGCGGACAGCGAGACTACCGGGAACTGGGGGCCTTTGCGTTTGGTGTCTTAACATGTTAAGAGGTTTTTGGCCTACTATACCACGCTGGCCAGACGGGTTGGTATAGGGTTTGTTTCAAATTTTCCTTTTCTGGTCGTTGATCGGATGACGTTACTACCTTTGGTGGACTCTTACAACCAGCCAAGCAAAAGTATGGCTACTGGGACATTCTAAGTTTTTCTTTCGCTTCCAGCCCAGTAAGGAAGAAAGACAGGACATATATACAATGCGAAAGTGAAAGGATGTAGGTACCGGGGGACCTAGATAGACCAAGTCTTATCTGAAAGTCAAGTCAAGAGTCTCCGTAACCGGCGAGCGTGTATGAGACGAACTATGAGAGACGAGGAAGCTAGAGAGGTATGTAAGGGAAGAACCTGTTGTAACTCTGTATTCTCTGTCTACCCCGCAAGGGATTTGGTGTGATGATTTTAAAAATTAATTGCGAACGGCTTGGTTTATTGGTTAAGAACTTAAACCGCTCGGCCCACCGGATCGAGTAGTCGCGGGTTCGATTCCCACACTGGACAAAACTTTCTGTGATCCACAAATGTTTTTTTCGGCCTGGGTGTTTGTGTATGTGAATTTTGTGTTTGTAAACGCATTCACGATACAGGAATCGTTCCTAGTGTGGGGCTACATTTCTTTCTCCCTTTCTTTCAAAAAATTGCTCAACTCTGCAACTACTACAAGTGTAACATAAACGACGCAAGACCTGAGACACCCAAATTAGATTATCGCTTTACCAATTTAGTACCAAATTTCCGATTTTAAGGAGTTATTTAACACTTTTAAGCAATCTGATATCCAAATTAATGACAAATGATGTATCCTATTGAATATGCTTCTCATATGCTTTATTTGAATTAAAATGTAATTTTTTAATTTTGTTAATAAAGTGGGCAGAATGAGCGATAGCAATTATTAACAAATAGTCGGAATAGATTTAGTTGCCAAAACGGAACATTTTTTTCAGGTCTTGCGTTAAATATGTTACTCGTATATATAAAATACAACATGCATATAAAATAATATACATTATGTATCAATTGTATAACGATGTTATTATCTTGAGTGAAAGAAATCATAACGTGAATTAGATTTGACAACGGTTTGGTCTAGTTGTTAGAGCATCGGACTTTCAGCTCACTGGATCGAGTAGTCGGGATTTCGATCCCGGCATGGAACACAAGTAACAAACAGACATCGATAGAAATCTATTATGGTGCCATGGAGTACGTGGGTATGGCTCCAACTCGAGACAATAAGTTTTTCTTTCTATTTAGAATCACATATATAAACCCACATGTCGCATTATATGTAATATATTAATGCATTAAAATAAAATAATATCTACCATGTATCAAAATGTCATTAATGGCACTAGGAGTGTGTAATGTGTAGGACTGGCTGTTGGGCTAAAGAAAAAAGAATCAAATTGATAAATCAAAGCTTGTGTTCGAATCTCACAGCATTTCTATGATAGAGATAATCCTTACTTTACGTGGGGAAAAATTCTTCAGCGCCTTGTTAGAGAGACAAGATCCGCTGCCTAACCTTGGGAGTACCTAAACCTCGCTTATAAATAATCCTAATAAAGTATTACATTAAGACTTAATAGCACGCCGAATGTAGGGGTTATACAGTGCACCTCTGCCTTCTATAGACGTAAAGGTGGATTTTTTTACATGTTTGTAAACTCTGCACTTTTTTACCCTATTTTTCTCGAGACTCGCTAGAGTTAAGCTACGCCAAATACTGAAACATCAAACAAACCAATTTTCTCCATGAAACAAGACTAATGAATTATAAGGAGATATCACAAACCTTGGTATTATTTCGTTTCTATTTATATCATTTCACAAGAAGCTTGCCGTCTTACCATATACATACTATGCCACTGATTAGCGGTAACTGTTAGAAAATGAAATTTCGTCTCTTTGAAGTAACCGCAGTAATAATTAAAATATGGCTTCAGCTTTTAAAGTTTCGCCACATACGACGCAGACGCGCCGACGCAGCGCGACGGGGGCGCGACGGTGGCGCGAATTGGGTAGTTGTAATGTACTGAAATGTACGGAAGACGCCGCACAGCTCCGCCACGCTCAGCGCGACGGCAAACTTCATGACCCGCCGCCGTCGCACTCGATGCGATTACAAACGAAGCACGGGGGGAGCGAGACGCCAACACGCTTGCGAGCGCGTTGCTAGTGTCAGGCGGCCGCCCAGCTGGCGCTACGTTGCTCCCGCAGTGTGACGTGTGCGTCGCGCTGCCGACAATCGACCGAGCGTAGCCGAGAGCTTCCGTCGCGCTCCCGTCGCACTCCGTCGTCTATTTGAGCAAACCTTTAGACGCCTTTGTCTTGCAGTGGAAGTCTTTCAGCTGATGATGATGATGATGACTACAGCAGTTTAAGATATAGTAATACAAAGATCTTTTGGCCCGCGGTCATAATCAGATCTAATGCTTTCACCAAGTAAAATGTCACTTCATGACGATTGCACAGTTGGCATTTGCTATGAAATTTACCCAAGTTCTTTTTTTAATTAGTAACAGAGCGGACCCACCTTTTGATATATTTCCACGGTAGTAGTAAAATTTTACTAAATGATAACCCTCTAATTTCTCACCAGCCACCCTTTCAATGTCATCCACGTGCCAAAAGATCCTTGTAACACTATAAGTACTCTTACACCGTACCAGAAATGATATTCCAAAGTGATGGTAGAGTCTGTTACTTTTCTGACGATTCATATACATTTTAATGGTTTATATGAAAAAAATATAAATCCAGTAAACGTGCGAAATACATGAATTTTGCACGATCGTTCATAAGATAAAATTAACACGTGAAACTGCCTGGATCCGCATCAGTTACTTACATCGAGAACAAGCGCCATAAAAAACCTTAGTCCACCGCACACCGATCACACAGCCACCCTATCACCCTCGGCACACCGCAGTTCATACTTCTTGCTACACTGTGAAATATGTTTAAAATTAATTATGGACTTGGTACGCGAGCGAAGCAGATTGTTTCCACTCAAACACAATGTCTTTTATACTTACTGGTCGGTAAAGCAAGAGCGTTTTTTTTAAAATTAACGCTGTAAACAAAATTTTTTCAGTCCGCAAATGAAGACTTTTGTATATAAATTGAGGTCTGGTTATACGAGAAAGTGGTTTACCGATTTGTAGAGAAAGCCTTGTCAAGACAAGATGTACAGTTATACGTAATAATATGGAAGTGTTGATGCACATCATCATAGTAATTTCTGTGTAAAAATGAAGTTACTGTGATGCACTGGCATCGTAATTCGTTATAATTACGATAACAAAGACAATATACAGATGTAGTAAATAATTAATGCATTAACTTGAATTACAGCAACTGTTATTTATAGCGCCTTGTTTAAACACTAAAGTGAATGCAAGTGGAGTAGGAGCATATCAAAGTATTAAAATACTTACACATAATTGCCCGTGACTATAAAATATAGGCTGATTTATATACATAATTTGTACAAAGACACATACAGTGTAGGAAAACATTGGGAGGAAAGCCCTACGTCTGAGTGAGCCTAAAAACGTTCGCAATAGGCTACCATAACCTCTACACAATAACTCTGTCTCTCTCTCTTACAAGGAAGTGAGATTACAATCTATCTATATCATCAGAGTAAAGAGTTCCAACAGGTTCTTTCCTTATAGATCTGACGGGCTTCCTCCACTCTCACATTTCGTCTCGTACACGCTCACCGGCTGCGAAGACTTAGCTTGCCCTTAAGATAAGATGACAATAATACAACAATACTAAATGCTAAGTCGGACAAATTTTCTATCAAAAAATTCCCAGTATCAGTCCGGAGTATGGAATTGTGCCCAGTATATGGCAATAGGCTCGCCCCGTATTACTAACCTAACATCGTCGGCGAAAAGTGGGTTCCACGGACCACCTCTGCCACCCTCGCTTGGGGAACATAAGATTGGCGGTGTTTTTCTGTGGTAAGCCCCGGGTGTTATAGGTTGTTGATATTTACAGTTTGGTAAAATTCTGCCCGCACCGAAACCGCCCAAACTCAATTTGTTTGTTACGTTGACACTGTCGGTTGAGTGACGATAATTGGGTTTTTGATTTTTTTTTTGTCGTAAATAGAAAGATCATATTTAAGTTTAATAACAAAACTATATTTTTTTTTCGCAATAATTCAAAAGTTATTTCAAAATAAAAATTAATTTTTGAATCCAGTACCGAAGACACGCCGACAGCTCCCGAACAAACCCGAGCGTGTGTGACGTCATAATGTCAGTTTTCACTCATTGCAGTTGATATAGAAAAAATAAGTACAGTGTTTTGATCTATTTAATATTGTTGTCTATCTATCTATCTATCTATCTATAACCTCACGCCAGATCCCTTGCGGGGTAGGCAGAGAGTACAGAGTTCCAACATTTACAGTTATTGTTGTCATTGTTAAATATTCAAATTTATATTGAAAATGTCGAACCTCAGAAGTTATCGTTCTTGTTTTGTACTATTATGTACGAATACTACAAAATCAACTCCTGACAAAACGTTTTTAAATGTTCCCCAAGATGACAAACGTCGAAATAAATGGTTTCAAGCAGTGCACCGTGATAATCCCAAAACAAAATCGAATTGTTTTTGTTGTGAAGTTCATTTTGATTTAAGTATTTCTTAACACCATTTTTATTAATTATTATTTATCTAAGTATACAAATCAAATAAGACGGTGTTTTAGCTCAGCTATGTGTTCAGCTTTAACCCGAGTTTTTACTGGTCTGTTTGTTTGTTCTATATAATTGACTGATCTTCTTTGGCGGCTTGGTAACTACTAAAAAACTGGAAGCTCGGTATTCGTAAAACTATATAGATTATTTCAAGCTTCCAGTTTTAAAGAGTTAATTACCAATCTCTTGAGCACTTAGATCTTAAAATTAATCAAGAAACCTGTGAATATGGAGGAATATTTTATGTAAGTGCAATTAAAATAGTCTTATTGGTTTAGTCGACACTGCGAACTGAGGCAGTGATAGCAATTTAAGCTAATTTGATTATTTAATATTTACTGAGTTCTTAGATTTACGCGAATATTATAAATGAAATAAAACTATTTTTCGGATTTTATCGCGGTTTATTTTGATTTTTAACTTCCCGACGTTTCTAGTGCTTTGCAGCCCATATGGTCACGGGAAGGACTGAGGTGATAGACATCCAAAAGGTATAGTTGTTCTGGGGTACCCTTTTTTTACGAGGGGAAATGCCTAACGCATACCCCCGGGCCGAGGGCACGGCCCGGGTGGTTATGTGGGGCTTGCACCCACTAAAACCCCTCGGCGTCCCACTGCCCTTTTGCTGGGCCACAGGAATCGTCACTGGCATGACCTCTGTGGCACCGGCGGGCTCGGTCCGCAGTTTGGCGCGGACTTCGACACGTGTAGGGGAGTTCGGTCTCCCTCTACTGCCTTTTGGAGGCTGCGCGGACGCAGCGCTTTTCCGGCGCAGGCCTGCTAAGTGCTAGGGCGCCGGGGTGCCCTCCCCGACGCCTGCAGGCCGAGATTACGGTGGGCGAAGGTCGTTTCGGGCGTAGTCCCTGCGCCTTCACCCAACGCGCCGTCTGCGAGCGGGATTGGAGGACGTCTCCTCCCTCACCCGCTCTGCCTCCTCCTTTGCGGACATGACAGCCTCGCAAAAGGCCGCCATTGCCGCCCAGGCGCTCTCGCTCCCAACCGAAGATTATATCACGGTCGGGAGCGATAGCCCTGGTCCTTCTGCACCGAGCGCTCCGGCGAGCCGGCGCCGCTCGTCATCCCATGCTGGGCACACCAGCAACGTGTGCGCCGCCGTGTCTTCCGGGGCCGCACAATGGTGGCAGCGCTCCGCCTCCTCACGACCGATCCGCCACAGATACCGCCCGAAGCAACCATTCCCGGACAGTACCTGCGTCAGACGGTATGTGACGATGCCGTGTCGTCGCCCTAGCCACTCCCAGAGCAAACTGGCAGCAGCGCAGCGATGATGGCGTGACCGGCAGTGGGATGGGCAAGCTTGCTCCGCCAGCCCTCCAGCGCAACTTGGTGCAGCTCTGTCCGCCTCGCTCTCAGGGCGCAGGGATCCAAGGTGTTGTTCTGGGGTACCCTGGGTTAATCTTTGTTTCAGAGAGCATAAGGGATCTGTGACAAGAAACATCTGGCTGCCGCGCTTCAACATGTCAAGCAAGTACTGCACGACAATAAGCTTCGAGTTCCACGCCAACGTGACTGAGGTAACGTAAACGTATCCCACTGAGGCAAGTATCCGGCTTTTACCCTATATTTTTTTTTATTTCCATCTTATGCAGTTTCAAATATAATCAATAGTAATAATATGAAGTAAAGAAAATCTTTTAAAGCGCCTAAACTCGTTTTATTAAAACTTTCTCCTTTCATCATCTCAGCATATACTTGTCCACTGCTGAACATAGGCCTCCTCAATCGCTTTCCAGCGTAACCGGTCCGATGCCACCTGCATCCAACGACTTCCTGCGATTTTCACAAGATCGTCAGTCCATCTGGCAGGTGATCGTCCCACGCTGCGCTTGGCAATACGTGGTCTCCACTCTAGAATCTTTCTGCCCCAACGCCCGTCCGATCTTCGCGCTATGTGGCCCGCCCATTGCCACTTCAGCTTGCTAATCTTAACGGCTATGTCGGTGGCATTGGTTCTTCTACGAATCTCTCCATTCCTGATTCGATCACGTAGAGAAACGCCGAGCATAGCTCTCTCCATAGCTCGCTGAGTAACTCCGAGCTTTTTTATGAGACCTATAGTAAGAGACCACGTCTCTGATCCATATATCATCACTGGTAACACACATTGACTAAAAACTTTAGTCTTTAGGCACTGAGGTATTTTGGATGAGAAGATGTTGCGCAGTTTCCCGAACGCTGCCCAGCCGAGTTGGATTCGTCAATTGACCTCTCTCTCAAAGTTGGACCTACCTAACCGGACTACCTATCCCAGGTAAATGTATTCGTCGACAACTTCAAGAGTAGAGTTCCCAACGGTGAGTGCGGTGGGTACGACATGGACGTTAAACATTATTTTCGTTTTGTCCATATTCATTTTAAGACCCACTTGTTGAGATACTCTGTTGAGGTCGCCGAGCATTCGTCCTAGATCTTCCAGCGACTCCGCCATGACCACAATGTCGTCGGCAAATCGAAGGTGAGTGATGTATTCGCCATTGATGTTGATGCCAAGTCCTCGCCATTCCAAGAGCTCGAAGGCGTCCTCTATGGTGGCCGTAAACAGTTTCGGAGAAATGACGTCTCCCTGTCTTACTCCTCTTTTTATGGAGATCGCCTTCGTGCACTGCCCTTGTACTCGGACTGACATGGTGGCGTTATTATACAAGCACTTCAACACTTCGATGTACCGATAGTCAATGCGGCATCGCTGGAGAGAACTAAGAACCGCCCAAGTCTCGATCGAATCGAAGGCTTTCTCATAGTCCACAAACGCCAAGCATAGTGGCCGATTATACTCCTCGGTCTTCTGTATAATCTGCCGCAGCGTATGTATGTGGTCTATGGTACTAAAGCCTTTCCGGAAACCGGCTTGTTCGGGAGGCTGGAAATCATCAAGCCTGCGTTCGAGACGATTCGTGATGACTCTCGAAAACAACTTGTAAACATGGCTGAGCCATGTTTTATGTATGTTCAGCGATAATTCCGTCAATTGTGGACAGATTTTTTTTGCATTGGGTTCAGTATAGCTTCAAGGTGGTCCCATTTTAATTTCATCGGTATTGGACCTTGGACTTTGTGATACACCAGGGAACTCCTTAACGACAAACAATAGACATGTGTAAATTGAGATATTATGGGTATTACGTCAATTCTATAGGTACCCTACTATAGAACTAAGCCGTATATTAGCCAACTTCAAAAAAAGGAGGTTCATAATTCGTCCTTTTTTTATAACTCCTTTGCTTATAAACCGATTTCGATGATTCTTTTAGTTTTGAGGTGGTCCTATTTTAATGTTATTGGTATTAGACTTTGGACTTTGAAGATACAAGAGGGAACTCCTTAACGGCCAACAGCACGAATGTATAGATTCCGTTATTATAGTAATTATATTAATCCTATAGGTACCTTACTGTACAACTCAGCAAAATAATATAATATCGGTATTTAAATATTACTAAATAATTCACTCGTCACTTATAATTGTAAAATAAAAATCTTTTAAAAAAAAAAGGTAAACCGACTTCAAAAAGCAAAAAATAAATATTTGAAGTCGGTGCCAAGTAACCGACTGCACCAACCAGCACCGACTACAAATATTTATTTTTTGCTTTTTGAAGTCGGTATACCTTTTTTTTAAAAGAATTTTTTGTATCTATAAGTATATTTTGTGGGAAGGTCAGGATGTTAGTCAGGATGTTTACGAACGTATTTGCATATCTCAAATATATATAAGGCGTAACGTAAATAACGCTAGACCTCAGACACCCCACTTAGATAATTGCTTTACAAATGCAATACGAAAACAAAACTTGGACTTTTAAACTGAACTGACAACTTTGAATAATTTTATTAATTACACAAAAGGTTACAAAAGGTTAATAAAATTTAATGATTTTGTTAAGAAAACTGAACTTTGGACATGTGTTTTTAAAGTGAAACTTTTATTAGATCGTTACAAACTTTTTGGTCTGTGTGTTGCATGCTCGACCGTCACGCGACATGCAACGCGCTCGCCAGAGCAGCCAAGGCCACTATGTTTCACTTTTACCGTGGTTTCATAAAACCACACAAGGATTTTTATTTCATTTCTACTTATTAGATGTAAACAAAATTGAACAAAGTAGGCGTGTTTAAAAGATTTGAATCACAATATTTACAATAATCGATCGATTCATACACTACTTTTATCCAGCTAGGCCAGGATAAACTAATTCAAGGCACTATTACGGCATCCTCTCAAAGATTTGAATAATTGATAATTGGTATCTCACACTTACACTACTTTCATCCAGATAGGGGCAGAATAAACAATCTATCTATCTATCTATATCATCACGCCAGCTCCCTCGCGGGGTAGGCAGAGAGTACAGAGTTTCAACAGGTTCTTTCCTTACATACCTCTCTGGCTTCCTCCACTCTCATAGTTCGTCTCATACACACTCGCCGGTTACGGAGACTCTTGACTTGCCCTTCAGCTAAGACACGGTCAATTTGGTCATGGTCTAGGTCTTCCCCGGCACCTACATCCTTCCACTTTCGCATTGTATATCTGTTTTGTCATTCTTTCTTCTGGCATTCTTTCTATATGCCCGAACCAACGGAGCATGCCCTTTCTCATCTTTACACCGATACTATCTTTCATACCTACTCGCTTTCTTACTACGCTGTTGGGAATACAGGCGGTCAACGTGACTCCGCACATCTTCCGCAGAGATCGCATTTCGACCGCATTTATCCTGCTTTCGTTTTCCTTCTTACATACCCAACTCTCACTGCCATATAACAGCGTTGGGACAAGCACTCCGTTATGCATGGCCCACTGCGCCTTTTGGCTTAAGTGCCGGCTCCCAAGTAGCCTTCCCATCGCACCATTCACTCTATTACCTGCATTCACTCTTCTCTCTATATCAGCGGTGAATTTCCCATCCTTACTGAAGGCGCATCCAAGATATACAAACTCATTCACTTGCTCCAGCACATCGTTACCAACCACAATCCTTGCATTCGTTCTGGTTTCTTCCCGTTCAAAAACCATAATTTTGGTTTTCTTTACATTCAGCATAAACAAAACACTTCAAAATGGTTACCACCTTGTTCAATGCACTTTAACGCCCGAACAAATAGTTGTTTTTTTTTTTAATTTATTAAGCACCTCAGCCGTACCAGACTCTGAACTATGATTGAGATTGTTTTTCATCGAAAAAGTGAATTTTTCCGACACCCGGTTAGGATTTGGTCATTCTTCGCCGCTCTGTGCCTATATGCTCCAAGTCCTTCCTACAACTCTCGATCATCTATCCATCTAGCTATCTTCAGCCAAAAGGCGTCCACTGCTGGACAAAGGCCGGCCAACGACCGGCTTCTTGCTGTACGCATCCAACTTTTACCCGTAACCTTCACCAGGTTATCGGTCCATCTTGTAGAGGATCCCACTCTATTTCTACTGGAACGTGTTCGACACTCGAGAACGTTTCCACCCCAACGGCTATCAGTTAGAGCAATGTGCCCCGCCCACTGCCATTTAAGCTTAGCAATTTCAACTGCTCTCAATGAATTTGGTCTTCCCATGGATATATAGTCTTTTTTAACCATCGAGCCAATTGTAATGAAAATAAATAAATCCATTAGTTCAAAGTTCATTCACTCACACAACCTCTTATTAATCAACTAACACGTTTGAACCTTAAAATATCCCCCTAAAAAACTACATTGATGAATAATTTAGTCTAGACAAGCTATTTCTAAGAGACATTACCGTCTAGACTACTAGTCTTATTGCCATGAAATTTTGGATATACCAATATCTATGAATGCCTGAATGTTATACCGTAATATATACAGATACTCCAAACTCAGTACTACCTATAGTATATTATATACAAATAATAGCTTGATCCAAAATTCAAGAGCTTCAACCCACTGGATCGAATAGTCATGGTTTCGAGACAAATGACCGAAACTAAAATTTGTTACGATTAGTGTTTTTGTATATGAATTTCATGTAAATTACCGTACCTACGACAACCGTATCAAGGACGCGATTCGAAACCTTCAGATTTAAAAGTTCTGCAAATTTCAAAATCGAGAATAAAACGTGATTGGTATTACTTTGAGGTTCTTTATTTAACTTATTTTTATTTTGTTATTTTGAAATTGAATCGTGGACTAGTTTTTTTTTATCGTCGCCAAATCTACACATATAACTGCACTGGTTACTAAATACAAATTCATACAAAAAAACAACAACAAACTATGACTCCTTCCTATTCTTTATATCGCGGTTATATTCACTGAGTGAAGCTTCTGCTCTATTTGATCTACGGCAATACCTACATTTGACGTAGCTCGCTATCATATTTAATGGAGAATGTGTATTTACATACAAAATCATTGTTGGAGCATTATTTCGAGATATGCCTCTCTAGTACTCCAACGTTAAATCTATTTTTACCCGACTACAGAAAGGCCAAAAGGAGGGGTAATATTTTTAGCAGACTATGTAAGTATTTTTATTCTAAGAAAATCGATGTTTCTTACTACAAATTACTACTCTGTCATAGGTGCGTGATCATCTCTATTCCGATCTCGGCCTCGAACCTAATCGCACCTATATTAAAAAGGCGACAATCTGCTACTTCGCGAACGCGACAACCATCAGAACCCCCTAATCGTAGCCGCCGCCGACTGCGCACCTGACTCCTATCAGCCGCTACTGCCACCCGCGGCATATTCTCCCCGACTCTCCCGATGCCTTAGGATCAGACACCGACCGAGGCGGCAAGGTCGAAGTATCCCTTGCCCGCCGGCCGGTGCAGAACACCATGGCGAGACTACTACTACTGCAGCTGACATTGACTCTATTTTTATCTTACAAAAAAGGGCTATTAGGGCCATCTATAACTTAGGTAGTCGTTACTCTTTGAGAGAATTGTTTAAAGAAGCCAATATTATGACGGTCCCATGTCAGTATATTTATGAAAACATAATGTACACACGGAAAAATTTAGAACTATTTAATCAGCTAGGTGATAGGCATTGCTATAACACGCGACATAGAAATAAATTGGATCAACCGCAATTTCGTCTGTCTAAAATTCACACGTCTTTCATGGGGTACTGTGTTAGATTTTATAATAAAATTCCACTTGACGTCACTCAACTTAGTGAAAATAAATCCAAATCCTTAAACGTACGCTCTGCAAGCGAGCTTACTATACTCTTGATGATTATTTAAAAGATAAAAATGCTTAGATAGGTCATCACCTTCCAGCTCCACCAGAATGTGGATAACATGTTCAGGTATTATTATTTATTATTCCCTCTCTTCCTTCTAGTAGTTAAATATAATTTATCATTTTTCTTCCTCATTTCTTTATCTGTAAATGAGAGAACCATGTAGCCATTCACATGAATAGTTTAACTTGGTTAATTTAATTTACAGGATCCAGTTGGGTTGGGCAGCATTTGGCAAACTACGTCACGTTTTCGCTTCGCCTATACCGCAATGCCTGAAGACTAAAGTCTTTAACCAATGCGTTCTACCTGTTATGACTTACGGGGCCGAGACGTGGACACTCACAGTGGGACTAGTCCACAAACTCAAAGTCGCACAGCGGGCTATGGAGCGAGCTATGATCGGCGTCTCTTTGAAGGATAAAATTCGTAACGAGGTAATCCGACAAAGAACCAAAGTTACCGACATAGCTCGCAGACTCAGTAAGCTAAAGTGGCAATGGGCTGGTCACATCTGCAGAAGGACCGACGGCCGATGGAGCAAGCGTGTCCTAGAGTGGAGACCGCGACTTGGTAAGCGTAAGGTAGGACGGCCCCCAGCTAGATGGACCGACGACCTCAAGAAGGTCGCTGGGACGGACTGGATGCGGAAGGCGGGGGACCGTGTGCAATGGCGCGTGTTAGGAGAGGCCTATGTCCAGCAGTGGACTACGATAGGCTGATTGATTGATTGATTGATTGAATTTAATTTAGACTCACCTGATACTACATTGTTCTCCCATACCCCACAACAAAATGTAGATGGAAAAATTGTAAAAATACTATTTTAAAAGAGTAACCGTGGAGTTTCTTGCCCTTCTTCTCCACAGGAATGACATTCCGAAGTGGTGGTAGTCTTTGTTACTATTTTGACGATTCATAAATACTGTAATGGTTTACATGAATAAAAAATATTCTGATTCTGATACTAGTGCCCCCGCCTCCCATAGCGACTGCCCAAGCCGAGGCCGTTCCTCCTTGAGGCACCCTTGAGCTAGTTGATCTCTTGTCCTTCTGGCTCGAGCGTAGTGGTTGCACGTTCGGCCACTTGTCCGGTGAAGCCGTCAAGGCCCCGCCAACAGCGTAGATCACTCACACACAAAGGTTAAACGACCAAACATAAATAACAACATCTCAACCGAAAAATAGTATATTACTGAGTCTTAAAAAGATTTTCCCATGTGAAGTTCAAAACCCAGAATTGATCGATCCAATGCATATAGTCTATGCTATCGTCATATCGGCAGGGAGTATTATTTCACTTTTATTTGTTAAGTTTCTTTAGCTTTAGTTACCCACTTAGCATAGAAGGGGAAGAGTTTCATAATCTAGGAATAAGCCACAAAGCTCACTAATTCGATATGTTGTGATTAACGCCCGTATTACAAAACGTAAAACAGTGAGTCTAGTGTTAAAAACTGATTTTTGTACTAAAACGTTAGTTTTAAAACTAGATTCACGACTGATTGACGTTCTGTAATACGGACCTTAGATACTTTTTTGACAAAAGTTCCTCTCTGTCTCGTTGGTCTAGTGACGAATAATGTGCGAGTGCCTGAGTTCAAATCCTAGGTTGGTTGAATGTAGTTTTTCTATCGAAAACTCCCAGTCTGGAATTTTAATATTGAGAACATCGTCGGCGAAAAGTAGGTGTAAACAATACGCCGCCGCCACCCCCGCTTCGTAATACAAGCGTGATGGTTTTTATTTTGTTTTATTCGCAAAAGTTGAATGTTAATACAGAAATTGTCATTTTTTACCTTATATGTATAATGCTCTGCGTACCCTTCCTGCACGCAACAAGACTAGATGTGTGCTTCTGAGAATGCAATCAATGTTCTGGGCCGTATCTACAAAATTAAAGTACTAAAAAGTAGAACAATAGAAATTAAGTTCAAATTATTTATCTACCTATCATCACGCCAAAACCTCGCAGGGCAGGGTAGCTTTATTTATCTATTGATATGATAACGGCAGATCCCTTGCGGCTGAGAGTACAAATTTTTGACAGAAGGCCAATTCTCGTAAATAAAAGTGATCTTGGAACCCGCAACAAATTGATTTAGAAAGAAAAACAGGTGAAGTAAGAAAAATAAAATTCTACCTTTGCAAAACACAAAAAAAAAATTGCAGATCAGCCATAGAGAAGGAGACTACAACTAGGATAAGCCCAGTAGTAAAGCACCACGGAAACGAAAAAATTTTAATAGGGCCTATTTGCCTCATCTTTGATTTCAGTAATAGGTATGGCAAAAATGCTTGAACGCACGGAAACTACACCGAGTACAAGATCCGTGTAGTAGATTATTACCGGTATAGTATTTTATTACTAGTAAAAACTCAATTTCTCAAAACTATTAACTGCCAGGTGTAACATAATTACCGCAGGACCTGAAAGTCTTTCTCAATCGGCAACTGAATCGATTCCAACTATTTACAAAGTTTTTTTTTAATTATCAAAAAATGCTGTTACCCTTTCTGTTCGCTGTATTACACAAAATTTAATAATTATTCTAATCATCACGTTTATTTTAAATATAAGATTGTTTATTATTATTGTTTATGATTCACTAACTTTTGTATGCATATTGAGGTATGTGCCATAGGTAACTATTGCACATACCTCAATGATTAATTTTTATCGTAATTTTGGGTACCAAAGAGCTTAAAAATATGGTAGAAAACTCCTTCAAATTGGAAGTTTAATTTTTGTATTGAATTCGTAAAGCAATAATCTAATTGGGGTGTCTGAGATCTTGCGTTATATATGTTACACTTGTATATTATTGAAAGATAAGTGCATAACTGTGCATATATAGACCCAACATAATTTTCCAGAGAACAGAATTTAGTAATAAACTTAGCACATGTCAATTTCGTCATTATCTCAAAGCAATAAAGATAGTAATTGATAGATCCACCATCTACTATCCGAACTACTCGCCGTCCCAAGTTCCCTTACTTAGAACGTAAAGTGGAAAATCGTTTTTCATTTTAAAGTTTTTCGTTTTTTATTAGGGCAGTTTTCGTCGCCTCTCAATATTTTAATGTTCGCGTTCGGAGCTTATTGGATTCTCTTATAGTAGTGGCATTATAAGAAGCCCGGTTTGACAGCTGGAACTCCGAATAATAAAAATGTTTATTACGAAGACATGAGGTTCAAAGATTTCTATCTATCCATACACCAGATTCCCTGGCCAGATTCAAAGATTTAATGAAGTAATCAAAATCAAAAGTATGTTATTCTGGTAGACCAAAAAGTGCTTATAAATAGTCAAGAGAGAAAAAGTTAATGATTACTTAGACTCTACTACCCATTCGGTATGTCATTCATGTGGAGAAGCAGGGCAAGAAACTCCAGGGTTACTCTTTAGAATTGATAGTTTTACAATTCTTTTTGTATACACATTGCGTTCATGGGGTATGGAAGAACGATACAGAAAGAATTAAGTAGACGGGCTTAAGTATAGATTAAATGTTAATGTACTTACACTCATGATATCGATCAGTGTCTACATAGTCCTCTCATTTACAAAATAAAGACTTTGTAACGGTATATAATACATGATTTAAAAAAATTATGACAGTAATAAGAAAAATAATACTGCTTAATATAAAATATATTTTGAGTGCGAACAAAATACTTGGTTATAGCTCCAGTGTGATGCCAAACGAGCCAAAGTTCAATAGAAATATAGAAGACGCACCAATCCCCGCCTGTAGCACCCGTTCACGAGTATGACTTCAGAAGCAGCCATTACTCTCCTTGACCATATTGGAAGGAAGAGAGTGACCCGCTTCATTGAGCCGTCAGCTCATGCACCATTAAGCACCATTACGTCATGCGGGGACGGCAGAGGTATAAATTGTATACCCACTTCATTGTTCCATGTACTAGGTGGCTAGCTTATCGCCACTGTACCAAGCACAATGGCAGACTCCAGAGTGATACTGGAAATTGTTCTATCGAAAACTTACATGTTGTTCGCCCTGGGTTTAGAACCTTAGATCGTGATTGCTACGTGCATTATTCGCCATTAGACCAACAGAAGCGAAAGAGACTTTGAGACATTTTGCCAGAGTATGGTATAGATGGCACTCTGTTGCGAGCCGTCCAGTCCACTTATGTGGACTGCAAGGTATATGCGTACGGGTGGGTGGTAACAGGTCACCCTGGTTTGACGTTAAAATCGGCGTCAAGCAGGGTTGCGTGTTGTCCGCTAGACTGTTTATAATATATCTATCTATCTATCTATAACCTCACGCCAGATCCCTTGCGGAGTAGGCAGAGAGTACAGAGTTCCAACAGGTTCTTTCCTTACATACCTCTCTGGCTTCCTCGACTCTCATAGTTCGTCTCATACGCGCTCGCCGGTTACGGAGACTCTTGACTTTTCCATCAGATAAGACTCGGTTTATTTGGTCGTGGTAAGATAGAAATGCGAGCTCTGCGGAAGATGTGCGGAGTGAAGCTGACCGACCGCATTAGTAACAGCGTAGTAAGAAAGCGAGTAGGTATGAAAGATAGTATCGGTGTAAAGATGAGGCAGGGCATGCTCCGTTGGTTCGAGCATATAGAAAGAATGCTACAGGAAAGAATGACAAAACAGATATACAATGTGAAAGTGGAAGGATGCAGGTACCGGGGAAGACCTAGACTATCTTACCACGACCAAATAAACCGAGTCTTATCTGATGGAAAAGTCAAGAGTCTCTGTAACCGGCGAGCGCGTATGAGACGAACTATGAGAGTCGAGGAAGCCAGAGAGGTATGTAAGGAAAGAACCTGTTGGAACTATGTACTCTCTGCCTACCCCGCAAGGGATCTGGCGTGAGGTTATAGATAGATAGATAGACAGACCAACAGAGCAGGCAGAAATAAAAAAAACAATAACACTTCGAAAAACAAAAAAACGTAGCCCAACACGGAATTATTCTTATATATCGTGGGTGCGTTAAAGGTACGGCTAAACCAACGCGTTAAGCCGTGGCCGCGGTGGCGTCCCCAACGGCGATCACCAAGTCGATCAGTATGTCACTATGATTGCGCGTGCAGACGCCGCCCAGATAGTGCATGTAGGATGCAGATGCGTTGGTATGAACATTTCCATAAAAATATTACTGCAGGAGCTGATCGCCACCGTCAACGCCACCGCGGCCGCGGCTGAATGCATTGGTTTGGCCGTACCTTAAAAAATGTAAAATTTACAGATAAACACCCACAATCAAACATTTGTGGGTCACACAAATATAAATTATCCTGTGCAGTAATCTATCGCGCGGCTACTGGATCGTTTACTACTCTTATGCTCTAAATTACCGGACCATATTATAGTCTGGCTATTTCAGCTGTCAAATCGGGCTTCTGATAATGTTCAGGGTAAAAAAATGTCCGATGAGCACGTTTTGCTTCGGAATCGGAATCGGAAGAAATATCTGTGATTTTTAGTTCATTGACGTATGCTTTTGGATGGACAAAAAAAATTGGAACATAGATAGGATTGTTTTAGTTGTTAAAATATAGTTACCAGAATTGTTTTCCTTCCATTGAAGATTTTTCCACATAGTCGACGCAGCGGGACGGGAGCTCGACGGTGGCACGACTTGGGGAGTTGTAATGTACTGAAATGTGCGAGAGACGCCACACGGCGTAGCCCCGTTCGGCGCGACTATGGAGCGCTTAGGGAGTTGTAATGTACTGAAATGCACAGGATACGCCACACAGCGCAGCCCCGCTCGATGCGACGGTGACGCGGCTTGGGGAGTTGTAATATACTGAAATGTACGGGAGACGTCACACAGTGCAGCCGCGCTCAGCGCGACGGTGGCGCGGCTTGGGGAGTTGTAATGTATTGAAATGTACGGGAGACGCCACACGGCGCAGCCCCGCTCGGCGCGATGGCAAACGTCACGATCGAACGTAGCCAAGCGCTTCCGTCGCGCTCCCGTCGCGACGGAAGCGCTTGGCTACTTTTTTATATTTATTTCACTTATATATTATAGAAAAAAGCCGACGACTCAAAGCAATGTTAGGGGAGATGTTTTTCTGCAGTGGATATCTTTTATATGTATATTATCACGCCAGATCCCTTGCGGGATAGGCAGCGAGTACAGAGTCCCAACAGTTTCTTTACTGGTAGACTATTTTGGATCTATAATGAATCTCTTTCAGCTGAAAAGGGACTTATGTCTACTTAGATACTCGTAAGTATATATTGTTATTTCAATAATGTTAACAATAACAATATTTTAAAAGATTAACTGTAGATTTACTTGCTCTGTTTCGGAAAAAATATAGAATACAGGGGAACATCACTATGTCATTTCCGAGAACTAATAATGTAGGCAGAAAAACTTATCTTAAAAGAGTAAATGTACGAGTTTCTTGCTCTTTTTTCCCTCAGGAATGACATTCCGATGTAAGAGAGGATTTTATGTTTTGAAGAGTATTCAATATAGGGTGACATCACTATTCTTGTACTAGTGATGTACGTTATTCAGCGCCCGGGCACTTTGTAGGGCGCTACATACCCCAACAAATTGATACGAAACGCTATAATTATTCATGACATCTCACTGTGTCGTAACAAAGTTATTTTAACATCTGTGATATAAACTTGAATGTACATGCATATTATAAATATAAATTAGATTTTGTGTTTATAAAGAAATATTATTTTATCTATCTATATCATTACGCCAGATCCCTTGCGGGGTAGGCAGAGAGTACACAGTTCCTTCCTTGGTTCTTTCCTTATATACCTGTCTGGCTTTCTCCCCTCATAGTTTGTTTCATTCACGCTCGCCGGTTACGGAGATTCTTGACTTGTCTTTTAGATAAGACTCGGTGTATTTGGTCATGCTAAGATAGTCTAGGTCTTTCCCGGTCCAGCCTAGTAGCTAGCCCGGGGCTTTACAATACGGGCTATCTTGTGTCTCCCGCCGCAACATCTGGATGGGGCCCCTCCCTGCACCAACATCCGCTGGGGGGCCCTTCGGGTCATGGGACGTTGGGGCGGTGGTCCGAAGCGTCCTTCACGCGCGACACCGAGCCTGCACTGTCGCGAACACCGCGACGGTGCAGGGGGGGAGCTGTGGTTTCAATTGCCCCACCGGATCAATTTTTTGTGTAATATCTATAATAATATCTGAATGTTTGTATATCTGAATTTCATGTTTGTACGCGCACCCACGGCATAGGTAACTCACAAAATCATTGGTGAGTGGGGCCACGATCTTCAAGGAAATAATAAATAATATATATCATACTTTCCAATTGCTTAGTTCACATCTCTATAATTTTGTTGAACGGAATACAAGTGTTTAAGCAATTACGATCATTTTAATTGTTTACTCGTGGATTTACTGAGTTATTCGGATTAAAATTTAGTGTAGTGCATTAAATAGTGTCATATCAATATAACTTGTGAATATTATTGTGCAAAATAAACAAATAATTCGTAATTAAACAATTTAACTGAAATGACAATGCAGCCCAGAGACTGACTCAGAGGTACGCGTAAGCGCCACGATATGCACGGCGCTTACGACCTTTTTCTAACGAACTTTTGCGTGTAGTCTTAACGTTTGCAACTGCGAAGCTATTTTGAACGTTGGACTTTTTACTTATCTACCTACTACTATTATCAATAACAATTAGAATAAACTAAAGCTAATATATGTGCAGGGTGTCCCAATGCTATAAAAAACAAGGACTTTCTTAAGTGTTCGTCTTGCAACAAAAGTTACGATCTTATGTGCGCCAATGTTTCGGACAAACGCTTCTCTGCTATGACCAAGGAACTTAAAACAACTTGGATATGTCACTGCTGCCGCAGTAAACAACCGAAGGGGGATAATTCCAACACGCCTATACGTTCCGGACAATCAGTCAATACTTCGGAATCGGATTTTCCTAGTTACATTAGCATTGACTACGTAACTCGTCGTAAGAACACAGTTCAATCTGAGGAGGACCTAAAAAATTACCAAACAATGGATATTGAGCGATCTTTACTGGCGACAATTAAATCCGAAATACATTTGGCCGTCAAAGAGGCAATTGAAAATACGGTGAAAACATTTCTAAAGCATGAATTGAAAGAAATAAAAACTAACCTTGCTGAACTAAAAGACCTGAAAAATTCCATTAAATTCTTAAGTGACGAATATGATACCCTAAAACAAGATTTGAAATTAGCCCAAGAAAACATATCGAAGACAACAAGAGAAAACGAAAGGCTTTTAAACACTACCAATGACCTGTCTATTAGATTAAATTTGATGGAACAACATGCTCGAGAGAACAATATCGAAATAAATGGTATACCTGAAAACAGATCCGAAGACTTACCGATATTGGTCCAGCAGCTAGGTTCTACCGTCTCTTGTCCAATTCAACAGTGCGAAATATTAAGCTCCGTCAGAGTAAGGAAATTAGATGACGCTAGTAGCAGACCTCGCTCAATAATAGTAAAATTCCCTAGTGTTAGAATTAGAGACAACCTTTTAGCCGCGGTATCGAAATATAATAGGAAAAACCCTAATGAAAAGCTGCACAGTGGATTATTAGGCTACAGTGGGAAGAAAGCGCCAGTTTATGTCTCGGAACATCTATCCCCATACCATAAAGTACTTCACGCTGAAACAAGAAAAATTGCTCGTGAGAAAAGGATCAAGTATGTGTGGATTCGAAATGGCCGTATATTTACACGTTTGAATGATCAATCTCCCGCACGGCAAATCAAGTCCAACGACTGTCTGAAGAAACTCTGAACAGTTACAAGACGAAGAATCTGTGACCGTACAGCTACTATTAAAATTCAAACAAAAATAAAAGTCTATTATCAGAACTTACGAGGCATGCGAAGTAAGCTAGAGGATATTAGATTGGCGTCTCTTAGCAATGACTATGATATAATAGTTGCAACTGAAACGTGGCTAAACAACTCTATAGAAGACGGAGAACTATTCAATAAAAATTACAAAATCTACCGACGTGATCGACAGTCAACATGTTCGGCCAAAAAGGAAGGTGGAGGAGTTCTTTTCGCTGTTGCCCGAAACTTACAATCTAGGCGACTCGCTCACCTTGAGTCCCCTCAAGAGGACTTATGGATCTCGTTAAAAATTAGAGACAATAATGTGACAAAACATATACTACTATGTGTCATTTACTTGCCACCGCCTGTTACAGTGAGTTCATTGGATTCTTTTATAAATAATGTTAATGCGATTATGGCTGATAATCCTACAGAAGTCATAATATTTGGCGATTTTAATTTAAATTTTATGGAATGGCAAAGGGATAGTGATGAGGGCAAGGATTTGCTACCTACTAATTACGATAACATTATTGGCTACTCCTTTGTTGATTTCATGTCCCAAAATAATTTTAAACAACACAATAATGTCAAAAATAACAGCAATAGAATACTTGATCTTGTCCTAACTAATTTCGAAGGTATTGACATTGAGGAAGCTACGATTCCTCTTAGCAAAATTGACTCATATCATCCACCTCTAGAAATCAAACTCAATCTCCAGACCCCGCTTTTCCTCAAAAATCAGATTTTTGCCACTTATCACTTTAAAAAAGCTGACTACTCACTCGTAAATGACAAACTAAGACAAGTAGACTGGGAGTCTGAGCTTGATTGCGACGATGTCAACATTATGACACATAAATTTTATAAAATAGTTTATTCCATTATAGAATCATCAGTACCTAAGACAAAAAAGCGTACCCATAAATATCCCTTTTGGTTCACATGGTCTTTAATAGCATTGATAGCAGAAAAAGAGAAAATCAGACGCAAATACAGAGTGAACAAAAACCCACGAGATTTGATTGAGCTAAAACTTGCGAATAAACGGGTAGAAAACTTGATGAAAAAATGCTATCATACCCACATAAACAATGTAGAATCATCAATATGTAGCAATCCTAAGAAATTTTGGGCATTTTTAAAACAAAACCGTGGCCAATCAGTTGGAATACCATCTGAAATGACGCTAGCAAACAATATTGCCAAATCAGGCAAAGAAATTTGTGATCTTTTTGCAGATCATTTTTCCTCTATTTTTTCAAAGACTGATATTGCCATAGAGCCTAAAATCGAGGAAATATTCAATCAATACTCTTTAAATAATATCCATGTGACTGAAACTCTTGTTTTGAGTGTTTTAAAAAAAATCAACGTCAGTAAAGGGGCCGGGCCAGACGGTATTCCTCCATACTTTATCAAAATGACGAGTAAAAATCTCTCCTTACCTTTCAAACTTATATTCAAAAAATCTTTGGACACTTTTACATTTCCCTCGGTCTGGAAAGAAGCAAATGTTGTTCCAATTTACAAAAAAGGAGACGTCAATAGTGTCACAAATTATCGTCCGGTCTCCATTCTGAATATTTTTTCTAAAACGTTCGAGAGTATTTTTTGCCCATCATTAACAGAATTTACAAAGAATATGTTGTCACCAAACCAACATGGATTCCTCAAAAATAGGTCAACCGTCACTAACCTAGTCAACTATACCACCGACTTATCGCACTCCATTGATCAACGTGCGCAAGTTGACGCTATATACACAGACTTTAGTAGTGCGTTTGATAAGGTAGATCACAATATACTTGTCAACAAACTGAGGAGATTTGGGATACACGGGCCGCTCCTCCTATGGTTTCAATCATACTTAGAAAATCGGGTTTTAAGAGTAACAGCACAGGGTTATAAGTCCAGAAAATGCTACGTAGTAGCATTTTCTGGGGTCCCTCAGGGCTCTCATCTGGGCCCAATATTATTCTTAATCTTCATAAACGACATTGGTGAGAATTTAAAACATTCTAAGTACTCCCTTTTTGCTGACGATCTTAAATTATATATGACAATAAGTAGTGTGGAGGATTCGTATAAACTTCAAGATGACATTAATGCTATTAATGATTGGTGTTTTCAGAATAATATGCAGCTTAATGCAAGTAAATGTGCTCACATAAAGATGACGAAAGTTAAAAAGCCCATAGCAACTCGTTACTTTGTTGAAGGTGAGCAGCTACTTGAAGTGGCTTATATTCGCGATTTGGGGGTCGAGATCGATAATCAACTAAGATTTGTACAACATATTAACCAAACACTATCTAAAGCTTGGAAGCTGCTTGGTTTTCTAAAGAGAACGTGCAATAACTTCTCCAACACTCGCACTCTTATTTGTCTGTACAACACCTTAGTCCGAAGTATTCTCGAATATGCAACTGCTGTTTGGAGCCCCCAATACACGGTTCATGTTAATCGATTAGAACGCGTTCAAAAGAATTTTACAAAATTCTTAGCATATAAAGATCCACAAGGCCCGTACCGTGCTAGCTACAAGGAACGACTGCGGCATTATGGACTTTGTTCACTTGAAACCCGCCGTTAAATAATCGATTTAGCATTTTTACATAAACTAGTGAATGGGACTATTGACAATTCAAACCTGTTGGAAAAATTAAAACTATCAGTACCCAGTAGGATCCCTAGATTCCCTTTAACTTCGACCTTTGTACCCACACTACACCGAACCAAAATTAATTGCCCCTTGAATCGTATTATTAAAACATACAATGAAGTTAATAATGTTGACATCTTCAGGAATTCCCTCGTCATGTTTCGTTGTGAATTGTTTAAAATATTTGGTGACACCTAATTATTTTATTGTAATCTTATTTTAATTTCCATTATTCTCCTATTCTAAATTGATTGCGACTAGAATTATATAATAAAAATGACATAATAATAAAAATGACATAATAATAAAAATGACATAATAATAAAATGATTAAATACCATCTATTACAATTTTATTATATAATATCTCTAATCGCCATAATCTTGACTTTTTCATGCTTATTTTTTTTTTTTTTTAAAAGCTGTACACTCCTGTAATGACAGTTCACACTGTCCTAAACTGTTACAATATTTATACTGTGATATCTGTGATTCTGTCGATGGTGTGTCTTTATCTTAAATAAATAAATAAATCTCGGGGAAAACGATACAGTTTTGTTATTCCTTGCACAAATTTGTATTAAACATACTTATATCGCTAAAGTTACTTCAAACAGCCCTGCCCGATCAATAATATATGGTTTTAGTTCCCTTAACCGCATTTTAGGGCAACTACGGAGAAATTTACTGGCATTACTCTATTATCTTGTAGGTATTTTATGGGTGGGAGAAATTCTTCATACAATACACACTTGCTACAGAAGGAAAAAGAGGTTATGCCGTGACTCGTACCAGATAAAACACCCAGTTCATCGCTGTGGCTGGATTGGGTTATGGGAAGAAGTGAGCATCTGCAACAGCATTCGCGGACTAACTAGTAACCCTCCCGTGATTTCACAGAATATTTAATCCATAAGATACCTTGCAGCCTATTTACTGCTGTTGTATTATCATCGGTAAAACTTCACCAGAGAAGACTTTATAGGTTATTTACACTTGCAAATTATTTAGGTTCCGATTTATCGAATCGATGTCGTTTCAAATACGCGATAGCGCTTAATGCACTAGTTCATTTTCCGAGTCCCAACTACGGTCCTTCATAACATTTTAGTGACAAACAGTAGAAATTACACTAACAAAGTACATTCACAAAAAAGAGTTAGTTTCCACGACGTTATAATTCAAATTATAGTAAGAGTAATAGTCTCGCGGGTAATCAGGTACTATAAATTATGGCCGGTGTCAAACAGACCAGTTTCAATCACATAATCTTTGTTTTCTTTCCATAATTTACAATAGTCCTTACACCAACTGGGGTCAGATCATCGTTTATGTTTCTTTATTTTCAGCAATTAATGTCAACTAGCAATTACATAACATTAACTTTTTGCAAGGGGCCTCTGCGTATTGAACCCATTTACCCATGTAAGCCTTTCAAAGGTCCGAGTAAAGCCCGTGAACCTCAGTGAGATACATATATAATAGTAATATATTACTAGTAGGAACCGGGGTAGACCTAGACTATCTTACCATGACCAAAAAGACCGAGTCTTATTTGAAGGACAAGTCAAGAGTCTCCGTAATCGGCGAGCGTGTATGAGACGAACTATGAGAGTGGAGGACGCTAGAGAAGTATGTAAGGAAAGAACCTGTTGAAACTCTGTACTCTCTGCCTACCCAACAAGGGACCTGGCGTGATGATATAGATAGGTAGATATTATTAGTAATAGTAATAGTTTTACTGATAAATTTACTGAATTATTTTGGAGCTAGTAAACATAGAATAGCATAATTCTCTTTTCCAGCTAATGATACCCGTATAGGTGAGTAATCAATAAATTACCTCGGCCAATAAAATAATTTATAGCCACCAATACCGACACGGTTCCCCGCAAAAACGTTCCTAATGAATTTAGTTCTTATTGGCATTTACCGACTTAACCAACTTCCATTTCAATTTCTGGGAAAGTTACCGAGTTACCAACGCAAATTAAGTGGCGTTTGTTATCTGTCTTCTTTGTAACGTGTTGGAGAGAATGAAACTGTGTATTTTTGGGGTTGCGGGTGTTTAATGGGGCCTTTGTTGGTAATACCCGGGTAATATTCAGTAACTTCTCAAGTAAAACTGCAAGGGTACAATACGAACCGTATTTTTTTCTTAATATCTTTGCTGGCTACTTAGGATGTAATTGAAGAGGCTTACCAAAAGCATTAGCCGGGTATCTATCAAAAACAAGATAACCTTATCACAGCGCATATACCTGTACCTCACATATAGTATACCTACAGGATTGATATAATAACCATAACAACGGAAACTATACATTCGTGCTATTCGCCGTTAAGAAGTCCCCTGGTATATATTTAAAGTCCAAAGTTTAATACCGATTTCATTAAAATGGGACCACCTCGAAACTATATTAAGTGCAACTCAAAAAGAATCATCAAAATCAGTTCATAAATAAAGATGTTATAAAAAACACAGACGAATTGTCACCTCTTCCTTTTTTGAAGTTGGTTAATATTCTGATTAGTTCTATGGCAGGGTACCTATAGGATTGAGGTAATACCCATAATATCTCAATATACGCATTCGTATTGTTTGTCGTTGAGGAGTTCCCTGGTGTATCTTCCAAGTCCAAGGTCCAATACCGATGAAATTAAAATGGGACCACCTTGGAGCTTCTGAACTGAACTGAGTGTAAATAGAATCATCAAAATCGATTCATAATTGGCGGAATGATCGCGTAACATACATACAAAAAAAACATACAGTCGAATTGAGAACCTCCTCCTATTTTGAAGTCGATTAAAAAGGTGGTCATCATCATCGTATAGCGATATACTGTGAGTAATGCGATCCACGATAAAAAAAGATTATATTAGAGTGGAGGATAGTGTTGTAAAAACCAAATAAACCGAGTCTTATCTGATGGAAAAGTCAAGAGTCTCTGTAACCGGCGAGCGCGTATGAGACGAACTATGAGAGTCGAGGAAGCCAGAGAGGTATGTAAGGAAAGAACCTGTTGGAACTATGTACTCTCTGCCTACCCCGCAAGGGATCTGGCGTGAGGTTATAGATAGATAGATAGACAGACCAACAGAGCAGGCAGAAATAAAAAAAACAATAACACTTCGAAAAACAAAAAAACGTAGCCCAACACGGAATTATTCTTATATATCGTGGGTGCGTTAAAGGTACGGCTAAACCAACGCGTTAAGCCGTGGCCGCGGTGGCGTCCCCAACGGCGATCACCAAGTCGATCAGTATGTCACTATGATTGCGCGTGCAGACGCCGCCCAGATAGTGCATGTAGGATGCAGATGCGTTGGTATGAACATTTCCATAAAAATATTACTGCAGGAGCTGATCGCCACCGTCAACGCCACCGCGGCCGCGGCTGAATGCATTGGTTTGGCCGTACCTTAAAAAATGTAAAATTTACAGATAAACACCCACAATCAAACATTTGTGGGTCACACAAATATAAATTATCCTGTGCAGTAATCTATCGCGCGGCTACTGGATCGTTTACTACTCTTATGCTCTAAATTACCGGACCATATTATAGTCTGGCTATTTCAGCTGTCAAATCGGGCTTCTGATAATGTTCAGGGTAAAAAAATGTCCGATGAGCACGTTTTGCTTCGGAATCGGAATCGGAAGAAATATCTGTGATTTTTAGTTCATTGACGTATGCTTTTGGATGGACAAAAAAAATTGGAACATAGATAGGATTGTTTTAGTTGTTAAAATATAGTTACCAGAATTGTTTTCCTTCCATTGAAGATTTTTCCACATAGTCGACGCAGCGGGACGGGAGCTCGACGGTGGCACGACTTGGGGAGTTGTAATGTACTGAAATGTGCGAGAGACGCCACACGGCGTAGCCCCGTTCGGCGCGACTATGGAGCGCTTAGGGAGTTGTAATGTACTGAAATGCACAGGATACGCCACACAGCGCAGCCCCGCTCGATGCGACGGTGACGCGGCTTGGGGAGTTGTAATATACTGAAATGTACGGGAGACGTCACACAGTGCAGCCGCGCTCAGCGCGACGGTGGCGCGGCTTGGGGAGTTGTAATGTATTGAAATGTACGGGAGACGCCACACGGCGCAGCCCCGCTCGGCGCGATGGCAAACGTCACGATCGAACGTAGCCAAGCGCTTCCGTCGCGCTCCCGTCGCGACGGAAGCGCTTGGCTACTTTTTTATATTTATTTCACTTATATATTATAGAAAAAAGCCGACGACTCAAAGCAATGTTAGGGGAGATGTTTTTCTGCAGTGGATATCTTTTATATGTATATTATCACGCCAGATCCCTTGCGGGATAGGCAGCGAGTACAGAGTCCCAACAGTTTCTTTACTGGTAGACTATTTTGGATCTATAATGAATCTCTTTCAGCTGAAAAGGGACTTATGTCTACTTAGATACTCGTAAGTATATATTGTTATTTCAATAATGTTAACAATAACAATATTTTAAAAGATTAACTGTAGATTTACTTGCTCTGTTTCGGAAAAAATATAGAATACAGGGGAACATCACTATGTCATTTCCGAGAACTAATAATGTAGGCAGAAAAACTTATCTTAAAAGAGTAAATGTACGAGTTTCTTGCTCTTTTTTCCCTCAGGAATGACATTCCGATGTAAGAGAGGATTTTATGTTTTGAAGAGTATTCAATATAGGGTGACATCACTATTCTTGTACTAGTGATGTACGTTATTCAGCGCCCGGGCACTTTGTAGGGCGCTACATACCCCAACAAATTGATACGAAACGCTATAATTATTCATGACATCTCACTGTGTCGTAACAAAGTTATTTTAACATCTGTGATATAAACTTGAATGTACATGCATATTATAAATATAAATTAGATTTTGTGTTTATAAAGAAATATTATTTTATCTATCTATATCATTACGCCAGATCCCTTGCGGGGTAGGCAGAGAGTACACAGTTCCTTCCTTGGTTCTTTCCTTATATACCTCTCTGGCTTTCTCCCCTCATAGTTTGTTTCATTCACGCTCGCCGGTTACGGAGATTCTTGACTTGTCTTTTAGATAAGACTCGGTGTATTTGGTCATGCTAAGATAGTCTAGGTCTTTCCCGGTCCAGCCTAGTAGCTAGCCCGGGGCTTTACAATACGGGCTATCTTGTGTCTCCCGCCGCAACATCTGGATGGGGCCCCTCCCTGCACCAACATCCGCTGGGGGGCCCTTCGGGTCATGGGACGTTGGGGCGGTGGTCCGAAGCGTCCTTCACGCGCGACACCGAGCCTGCACTGTCGCGAACACCGCGACGGTGCAGGGGGGGAGCTGTGGTTTCAATTGCCCCACCGGATCAATTTTTTGTGTAATATCTATAATAATATCTGAATGTTTGTATATCTGAATTTCATGTTTGTACGCGCACCCACGGCATAGGTAACTCACAAAATCATTGGTGAGTGGGGCCACGATCTTCAAGGAAATAATAAATAATATATATCATACTTTCCAATTGCTTAGTTCACATCTCTATAATTTTGTTGAACGGAATACAAGTGTTTAAGCAATTACGATCATTTTAATTGTTTACTCGTGGATTTACTGAGTTATTCGGATTAAAATTTAGTGTAGTGCATTAAATAGTGTCATATCAATATAACTTGTGAATATTATTGTGCAAAATAAACAAATAATTCGTAATTAAACAATTTAACTGAAATGACAATGCAGCCCAGAGACTGACTCAGAGGTACGCGTAAGCGCCACGATATGCACGGCGCTTACGACCTTTTTCTAACGAACTTTTGCGTGTAGTCTTAACGTTTGCAACTGCGAAGCTATTTTGAACGTTGGACTTTTTACTTATCTACCTACTACTATTATCAATAACAATTAGAATAAACTAAAGCTAATATATGTGCAGGGTGTCCCAATGCTATAAAAAACAAGGACTTTCTTAAGTGTTCGTCTTGCAACAAAAGTTACGATCTTATGTGCGCCAATGTTTCGGACAAACGCTTCTCTGCTATGACCAAGGAACTTAAAACAACTTGGATATGTCACTGCTGCCGCAGTAAACAACCGAAGGGGGATAATTCCAACACGCCTATACGTTCCGGACAATCAGTCAATACTTCGGAATCGGATTTTCCTAGTTACATTAGCATTGACTACGTAACTCGTCGTAAGAACACAGTTCAATCTGAGGAGGACCTAAAAAATTACCAAACAATGGATATTGAGCGATCTTTACTGGCGACAATTAAATCCGAAATACATTTGGCCGTCAAAGAGGCAATTGAAAATACGGTGAAAACATTTCTAAAGCATGAATTGAAAGAAATAAAAACTAACCTTGCTGAACTAAAAGACCTGAAAAATTCCATTAAATTCTTAAGTGACGAATATGATACCCTAAAACAAGATTTGAAATTAGCCCAAGAAAACATATCGAAGACAACAAGAGAAAACGAAAGGCTTTTAAACACTACCAATGACCTGTCTATTAGATTAAATTTGATGGAACAACATGCTCGAGAGAACAATATCGAAATAAATGGTATACCTGAAAACAGATCCGAAGACTTACCGATATTGGTCCAGCAGCTAGGTTCTACCGTCTCTTGTCCAATTCAACAGTGCGAAATATTAAGCTCCGTCAGAGTAAGGAAATTAGATGACGCTAGTAGCAGACCTCGCTCAATAATAGTAAAATTCCCTAGTGTTAGAATTAGAGACAACCTTTTAGCCGCGGTATCGAAATATAATAGGAAAAACCCTAATGAAAAGCTGCACAGTGGATTATTAGGCTACAGTGGGAAGAAAGCGCCAGTTTATGTCTCGGAACATCTATCCCCATACCATAAAGTACTTCACGCTGAAACAAGAAAAATTGCTCGTGAGAAAAGGATCAAGTATGTGTGGATTCGAAATGGCCGTATATTTACACGTTTGAATGATCAATCTCCCGCACGGCAAATCAAGTCCAACGACTGTCTGAAGAAACTCTGAACAGTTACAAGACGAAGAATCTGTGACCGTACAGCTACTATTAAAATTCAAACAAAAATAAAAGTCTATTATCAGAACTTACGAGGCATGCGAAGTAAGCTAGAGGATATTAGATTGGCGTCTCTTAGCAATGACTATGATATAATAGTTGCAACTGAAACGTGGCTAAACAACTCTATAGAAGACGGAGAACTATTCAATAAAAATTACAAAATCTACCGACGTGATCGACAGTCAACATGTTCGGCCAAAAAGGAAGGTGGAGGAGTTCTTTTCGCTGTTGCCCGAAACTTACAATCTAGGCGACTCGCTCACCTTGAGTCCCCTCAAGAGGACTTATGGATCTCGTTAAAAATTAGAGACAATAATGTGACAAAACATATACTACTATGTGTCATTTACTTGCCACCGCCTGTTACAGTGAGTTCATTGGATTCTTTTATAAATAATGTTAATGCGATTATGGCTGATAATCCTACAGAAGTCATAATATTTGGCGATTTTAATTTAAATTTTATGGAATGGCAAAGGGATAGTGATGAGGGCAAGGATTTGCTACCTACTAATTACGATAACATTATTGGCTACTCCTTTGTTGATTTCATGTCCCAAAATAATTTTAAACAACACAATAATGTCAAAAATAACAGCAATAGAATACTTGATCTTGTCCTAACTAATTTCGAAGGTATTGACATTGAGGAAGCTACGATTCCTCTTAGCAAAATTGACTCATATCATCCACCTCTAGAAATCAAACTCAATCTCCAGACCCCGCTTTTCCTCAAAAATCAGATTTTTGCCACTTATCACTTTAAAAAAGCTGACTACTCACTCGTAAATGACAAACTAAGACAAGTAGACTGGGAGTCTGAGCTTGATTGCGACGATGTCAACATTATGACACATAAATTTTATAAAATAGTTTATTCCATTATAGAATCATCAGTACCTAAGACAAAAAAGCGTACCCATAAATATCCCTTTTGGTTCACATGGTCTTTAATAGCATTGATAGCAGAAAAAGAGAAAATCAGACGCAAATACAGAGTGAACAAAAACCCACGAGATTTGATTGAGCTAAAACTTGCGAATAAACGGGTAGAAAACTTGATGAAAAAATGCTATCATACCCACATAAACAATGTAGAATCATCAATATGTAGCAATCCTAAGAAATTTTGGGCATTTTTAAAACAAAACCGTGGCCAATCAGTTGGAATACCATCTGAAATGACGCTAGCAAACAATATTGCCAAATCAGGCAAAGAAATTTGTGATCTTTTTGCAGATCATTTTTCCTCTATTTTTTCAAAGACTGATATTGCCATAGAGCCTAAAATCGAGGAAATATTCAATCAATACTCTTTAAATAATATCCATGTGACTGAAACTCTTGTTTTGAGTGTTTTAAAAAAAATCAACGTCAGTAAAGGGGCCGGGCCAGACGGTATTCCTCCATACTTTATCAAAATGACGAGTAAAAATCTCTCCTTACCTTTCAAACTTATATTCAAAAAATCTTTGGACACTTTTACATTTCCCTCGGTCTGGAAAGAAGCAAATGTTGTTCCAATTTACAAAAAAGGAGACGTCAATAGTGTCACAAATTATCGTCCGGTCTCCATTCTGAATATTTTTTCTAAAACGTTCGAGAGTATTTTTTGCCCATCATTAACAGAATTTACAAAGAATATGTTGTCACCAAACCAACATGGATTCCTCAAAAATAGGTCAACCGTCACTAACCTAGTCAACTATACCACCGACTTATCGCACTCCATTGATCAACGTGCGCAAGTTGACGCTATATACACAGACTTTAGTAGTGCGTTTGATAAGGTAGATCACAATATACTTGTCAACAAACTGAGGAGATTTGGGATACACGGGCCGCTCCTCCTATGGTTTCAATCATACTTAGAAAATCGGGTTTTAAGAGTAACAGCACAGGGTTATAAGTCCAGAAAATGCTACGTAGTAGCATTTTCTGGGGTCCCTCAGGGCTCTCATCTGGGCCCAATATTATTCTTAATCTTCATAAACGACATTGGTGAGAATTTAAAACATTCTAAGTACTCCCTTTTTGCTGACGATCTTAAATTATATATGACAATAAGTAGTGTGGAGGATTCGTATAAACTTCAAGATGACATTAATGCTATTAATGATTGGTGTTTTCAGAATAATATGCAGCTTAATGCAAGTAAATGTGCTCACATAAAGATGACGAAAGTTAAAAAGCCCATAGCAACTCGTTACTTTGTTGAAGGTGAGCAGCTACTTGAAGTGGCTTATATTCGCGATTTGGGGGTCGAGATCGATAATCAACTAAGATTTGTACAACATATTAACCAAACACTATCTAAAGCTTGGAAGCTGCTTGGTTTTCTAAAGAGAACGTGCAATAACTTCTCCAACACTCGCACTCTTATTTGTCTGTACAACACCTTAGTCCGAAGTATTCTCGAATATGCAACTGCTGTTTGGAGCCCCCAATACACGGTTCATGTTAATCGATTAGAACGCGTTCAAAAGAATTTTACAAAATTCTTAGCATATAAAGATCCACAAGGCCCGTACCGTGCTAGCTACAAGGAACGACTGCGGCATTATGGACTTTGTTCACTTGAAACCCGCCGTAAAATAATCGATTTAGCATTTTTACATAAACTAGTGAATGGGACTATTGACAATTCAAACCTGTTGGAAAAATTAAAACTATCAGTACCCAGTAGGATCCCTAGATTCCCTTTAACTTCGACCTTTGTACCCACACTACACCGAACCAAAATTAATTGCCCCTTGAATCGTATTATTAAAACATACAATGAAGTTAATAATGTTGACATCTTCAGGAATTCCCTCGTCATGTTTCGTTGTGAATTGTTTAAAATATTTGGTGACACCTAATTATTTTATTGTAATCTTATTTTAATTTCCATTATTCTCCTATTCTAAATTGATTGCGACTAGAATTATATAATAAAAATGACATAATAATAAAAATGACATAATAATAAAAATGACATAATAATAAAATGATTAAATACCATCTATTACAATTTTATTATATAATATCTCTAATCGCCATAATCTTGACTTTTTCATGCTTATTTTTTTTTTTTTTTAAAAGCTGTACACTCCTGTAATGACAGTTCACACTGTCCTAAACTGTTACAATATTTATACTGTGATATCTGTGATTCTGTCGATGGTGTGTCTTTATCTTAAATAAATAAATAAATCTCGGGGAAAACGATACAGTTTTGTTATTCCTTGCACAAATTTGTATTAAACATACTTATATCGCTAAAGTTACTTCAAACAGCCCTGCCCGATCAATAATATATGGTTTTAGTTCCCTTAACCGCATTTTAGGGCAACTACGGAGAAATTTACTGGCATTACTCTATTATCTTGTAGGTATTTTATGGGTGGGAGAAATTCTTCATACAATACACACTTGCTACAGAAGGAAAAAGAGGTTATGCCGTGACTCGTACCAGATAAAACACCCAGTTCATCGCTGTGGCTGGATTGGGTTATGGGAAGAAGTGAGCATCTGCAACAGCATTCGCGGACTAACTAGTAACCCTCCCGTGATTTCACAGAATATTTAATCCATAAGATACCTTGCAGCCTATTTACTGCTGTTGTATTATCATCGGTAAAACTTCACCAGAGAAGACTTTATAGGTTATTTACACTTGCAAATTATTTAGGTTCCGATTTATCGAATCGATGTCGTTTCAAATACGCGATAGCGCTTAATGCACTAGTTCATTTTCCGAGTCCCAACTACGGTCCTTCATAACATTTTAGTGACAAACAGTAGAAATTACACTAACAAAGTACATTCACAAAAAAGAGTTAGTTTCCACGACGTTATAATTCAAATTATAGTAAGAGTAATAGTCTCGCGGGTAATCAGGTACTATAAATTATGGCCGGTGTCAAACAGACCAGTTTCAATCACATAATCTTTGTTTTCTTTCCATAATTTACAATAGTCCTTACACCAACTGGGGTCAGATCATCGTTTATGTTTCTTTATTTTCAGCAATTAATGTCAACTAGCAATTACATAACATTAACTTTTTGCAAGGGGCCTCTGCGTATTGAACCCATTTACCCATGTAAGCCTTTCAAAGGTCCGAGTAAAGCCCGTGAACCTCAGTGAGATACATATATAATAGTAATATATTACTAGTAGGAACCGGGGTAGACCTAGACTATCTTACCATGACCAAAAAGACCGAGTCTTATTTGAAGGACAAGTCAAGAGTCTCCGTAATCGGCGAGCGTGTATGAGACGAACTATGAGAGTGGAGGACGCTAGAGAAGTATGTAAGGAAAGAACCTGTTGAAACTCTGTACTCTCTGCCTACCCAACAAGGGACCTGGCGTGATGATATAGATAGGTAGATATTATTAGTAATAGTAATAGTTTTACTGATAAATTTACTGAATTATTTTGGAGCTAGTAAACATAGAATAGCATAATTCTCTTTTCCAGCTAATGATACCCGTATAGGTGAGTAATCAATAAATTACCTCGGCCAATAAAATAATTTATAGCCACCAATACCGACACGGTTCCCCGCAAAAACGTTCCTAATGAATTTAGTTCTTATTGGCATTTACCGACTTAACCAACTTCCATTTCAATTTCTGGGAAAGTTACCGAGTTACCAACGCAAATTAAGTGGCGTTTGTTATCTGTCTTCTTTGTAACGTGTTGGAGAGAATGAAACTGTGTATTTTTGGGGTTGCGGGTGTTTAATGGGGCCTTTGTTGGTAATACCCGGGTAATATTCAGTAACTTCTCAAGTAAAACTGCAAGGGTACAATACGAACCGTATTTTTTTCTTAATATCTTTGCTGGCTACTTAGGATGTAATTGAAGAGGCTTACCAAAAGCATTAGCCGGGTATCTATCAAAAACAAGATAACCTTATCACAGCGCATATACCTGTACCTCACATATAGTATACCTACAGGATTGATATAATAACCATAACAACGGAAACTATACATTCGTGCTATTCGCCGTTAAGAAGTCCCCTGGTATATATTTAAAGTCCAAAGTTTAATACCGATTTCATTAAAATGGGACCACCTCGAAACTATATTAAGTGCAACTCAAAAAGAATCATCAAAATCAGTTCATAAATAAAGATGTTATAAAAAACACAGACGAATTGTCACCTCTTCCTTTTTTGAAGTTGGTTAATATTCTGATTAGTTCTATGGCAGGGTACCTATAGGATTGAGGTAATACCCATAATATCTCAATATACGCATTCGTATTGTTTGTCGTTGAGGAGTTCCCTGGTGTATCTTCCAAGTCCAAGGTCCAATACCGATGAAATTAAAATGGGACCACCTTGGAGCTTCTGAACTGAACTGAGTGTAAATAGAATCATCAAAATCGATTCATAATTGGCGGAATGATCGCGTAACATACATACAAAAAAAACATACAGTCGAATTGAGAACCACCTCCTATTTTGAAGTCGATTAAAAAGGTGGTCATCATCATCGTATAGCGATATACTGTGAGTAATGCGATCCACGATAAAAAAAGATTATATTAGAGTGGAGGATAGTGTTGTAAAAACGCTCGAATCGGCGCTTAAAACGCTCGCGTCTTCTACATGTTTCAAGGCTCGTGAGCGTCGCCTCAGCGCTAAACGCTGGACTTCAGCGCTCATTTTTACAACACTAGTGGAGGAACCATTGTTTAGCCTTCGGTGTCAATTGGTGTATCCCCTCGAATCCGCCGCTGAATTTCCTAGTCGGGCAGTCTCTACGAAGTGCCGGATAGTCTACACTGAGTCTCTACAGTCACAACAAGAAGAATCAGTGATGCCCCACTTGTGCAGATGATAATTACACCTTGCGACTTCGGTTGAAGGACCACACCAGCCGTTGCTCTTTGAAGCCCTGTACTACAGCCGAGGTGTAATAGAGGCTATGATAATGTTACTCTGGGAGGCGTCAGAACTCGAAGAAAGGTTGTGCATTTCGTACTTGTTACAATGTTATATCTACCCCTATAATATTTTTTAACATAAGAGTGACACTTCTAAGTGACAAACGAAATTAATATTTAAGTCAATGGTATTAAGGCATGAAACTATAAGTATAGAAACGGGTCATGCTATGCATTGCCCTTGAACAAAGTATAATTTTCTTTGACACTTACAACTGTCACAGTACCCATCTTAGATGAAAAATACGTTCATATAATGTTGAACATTTGAGAAAAGAAATAAATAAATTAAGCTGAAATGTATGGAGAAGACAGTAGAAGAACGACACACACTGGACCCAAAGACGTTTGATGCAATTCGTTCATCAGGCCCAGAAAAATTTCAAGCGTTTGGAGTAGATTACGTTAGTCTTGATTTCCCGCCATCGGTAGCGCCTTGATCGCCTTGTTCACCTAACTTTTTCTAATATAACACAATTCTTGTACATTTTTCATCATAGTCATTACTGGGTAAAGCTGAATAGGGGGAACACAAACCTTGTCTTTGGAGACCTATGTCTTGTAGGGGACGTGTTTCGGCTGATATGTTGTGAAAGACTGAAGGAAGTTCCCTTGAAATAATTTTTAACAACAAACATTTGATAACAACAAAACCAACAATAAAAGATTCATATACTAAGTTCTTAAATTTACGCGAATATTACACACGATTAATTATTTTTCGCATTTTATGGCCGTCGAAACCGTGATAAAGTCCGAAAAATAGTTTTACACACAAAAAAATCATCTTCTCTAGTCGTCGCCACGTGCTACGTACTTGCCTTAATAAAAGTAACCAATGAGAGAAGGAGGTGAAAGGTGACTATTTGACAAATTTGTCAATAATAAGCAATACAAAAACGCTTTATTACTAAAATTCGACAATTTTGACCTTTTTAACATATGTAAGTTAAAATCGCATTATAAGTTTTATTAAAAAGGGCTCTGAGGGCTTGGCACGTAAAATTAGATGTGTGGTAATAGCGCGTGGGTATGCCACCTTCTTCACAATACAGATGAACTAAATAAACATGAATGTGACAGCACGCTTGCTCGCTAGCGTCACCCTCAATATTATCATGCCAAGTCCTCTGAGGGCTTAGAATAAACAGTTTACAGTGCGACAAGGATCTTTTGGCTCTCGATCGGAACAAACGCTGTCATCAAGTGAAATGTTACCTCATGACAGTCGGAAAGTTGTCTTTTGCTAAAAAAATTACCCAAGTTCTATTGTTATTTTATAACCGTGCGAACCCACCTGTCGAAGTATCTCCTTGAAAGAAGGAACATTTTACTAAATACACAATAATTTTATACCAACGCCCCCCTGTCAATGTCATCTACGAGCCAAATGATCCTTGTCTGACTATAACGTTAGCGTGACACTATCAAGTTGATATGTCATCCCTGTCATACTACAAAGGACAATGGCAGGATCCGATACATGTATTTCATCATCATCTCTCAGCCTATACTTGTCCACTGCTGAACATAGGCCTCCCCAATCGCTTTCCAGCGTAACCGGTCCGATGCCACCTGCATCCAACGACTTCCTGCGATTTTCACAAGATCGTCGGTCCATCTGGCAGGTGGTCGTCCCACGCTGCGCTTGCCAATACGTGGTCTCCACTCTAGAATCTTTCTGCCCCAACGCCCGTCCGATCTTCGCGCTATGTGGCCCGCCCATTGCCACTTCAGCTTGCTAATCTTAAGGGCTATGTCGGTGACCTTGGTTCTTCTACGAATCTCCTCATTCCTGATTCGATCACGTAGAGAAACGCCGAGCATAGCTCTCTCCATAGCTCGCTGAGCAACTCTGAGCTTTTTTATGAGACCTATAGTAAGAGACCACGTCTCTGATCCATATATCATCACTGGTAACACACATTGAATAAAAACTTTAGTCTTTAGGCACTGAGGTATTTTGGATGAGAAGATGTCGCGCAGTTTCCCGAACGCTGCCCAGCCGAGTTGGATTCGTCGATTGACCTCTCTCTCAAAGTTGGACCTACCTAACCGGACTACCTGTCCCAGGTAAATGTATTCGTCGACAACTTCAAGAGTAGAGTTCCCAACGGTGAGTGCGGTGGGTACGACATGGACGTTACACATTATTTTCGTTTTGTCCATGTTCATTTTAAGACCCACTTGTTGAGATACTCTGTTGAGGTCGCCGAGCATTCGTCCTAGATCTTCCAGCGACTCCGCGATGACCACAATGTCGTCGGCAAATCGAAGGTGAGTGATGTATTCGCCATTGATGTTGATGCCAAGTCCTCGCCATTCCAAGAGCTTGAAGGCGTCCTCTATGGTGGTCGTAAACAGTTTCGGAGAAATGACGTCTCCCTGTCTTACTCCTCTTTTTATGGAGATCGCCTTCGTGCACTGCCCTTGTACTCGGACTGACATGGTGGCGTTATTATACAAGCACTTCAACACTTCGATGTACCGATAGTCAATGCGGCATCGCTGGAGAGATCTAAGAACCGCCCAAGTCTCGATCGAATCGAAGGCTTTCTCATAGTCCACAAACGCCAAGCATAGTGGCCGATTATACTCCTCGGTCTTCTGTATAATCTGCCGCAGCGTATGTATGTGGTCTATGGTACTAAAGCCTTTCCGGAAACCGGCTTGTTCGGGAGGCTGGAAATCATCAAGCCTGCGTTCGAGACGATTCGTGATGACTCTCGAAAACAACTTGTAAACATGGCTCAGCAGTGTGATGGGCCTATAGTTCTTTAATAAAGTCTTATCACCTTTCTTGAAAAAGAGTACCACCACACCCCTGTTCCATGCTTCCGGCGTTTTTCCTTCGAGCAAGACGGAATTAAACAGCCTCTGAAGGACTTTAAGTACCGGCGATCCGCCCGCTTTTAGAAGCTCTGCGGTAATTCCGTCTTCACCCGGCGCTTTGTTGTTTTTAAGTTGTTTGAGAGCCATCCTAATCTCGTACAGGCTGATGTCCGGGATATCTTCAGTGTAGTGTCGGGTTAGCTTGGCTCTTGGGTATTTTACCAAGTCAACAACAGGTTCAGCTACTGAGGTATACAACTGCCCATAGAACCTCTCTATCTCGCTGAGCACCTCTGACCTATTCGACGTTACGTTTCCGTCCTCCGTCTTCAGCTTCGTCAACTGGCTTTGCCCAATAGACGCGTCTCTTGCGAACACTTTGGAGCCCTTGTTCTGCTCTATGGTATTCTCAATACGTCTTGTATTGAAGGACCGTAAATCGTGTCGCAAGGACTTCAATATCTGTCCCTTGAGCTGCCTATAGGACTTAGCATCATCGGAGGTTTGGAGTGTCATGGTACGTCGCTCAGCCATAAGGTTTCGGGTGTAGTCAGACAGCTTTTGAGGCCTACTTTTACGGTGGGGCTTAAAATGCTTAGACCCGACCGCATGGACAGTGTCTACCAACCTATTGTTGATTTCGTCCACTGATGCGCTGCTGTCTAGGAATTCGAAGCGGTTTGACAATTCGAGTTGAAAGTTCTCGGGGTTTTGGATATGTGTATTAGAAGGTCGGAGCGTAGACTTCATTAGACGCGATCTTTCCATTTTGACATTAATATTTAATGTGCCTCTGACCATTCGGTGATCACTGCCGGTTTTTACCCTGTGAATCACGGAGACATCATTAAATATTTGTCGCTTGGTGCTCATGATGAAGTCTATCTCATTTTTTGTGAAACCATCAGGGCTCATCCAGGTCCATTTCCTATGAGACGGTTTCTGGAAGAAAGAGTTCATCATAAAGAGTCCCTCCTTCTCCAGAAATTCGGCCAGCCTCTGACCCCTGGGGTTGCGCTGTCCATATCCAAATTGCCCCACTCTCAACTCATCATCGCCCCGTTTGCCCAGTCGCGCATTGAAGTCACCCATAACTACTGTAAAGTGTACTTTGGAAGTATGTATGGCTCTACTAATGTCCTCATACATAACTTCGACCTCATCATCTGAGTATGCCGAGGTCGGTGCGTAGACCTGTATGACCTTCAGCGAATATCTTTTAGATATTCTGAGTATCAGGTACGCTACCCTGCTCGACACACTAGTGATGGACACAACGTTGTTTATGAGTGACTTGTGGACGATAAATCCGACACCACCTTGGGACTGCTGTTCGCCCTCCCGGTAGTAAAACAAGTTGCCGGATTTTAAGGTTATCGTGTCCTCGCCCTCTCTTCGGACCTCCGATAAACCAACAATACTCCACCGCAACTTGTTTAACTCTTCTTCCAGCTCAACTAGCTTCTCATCTGTCCTCAATGTGCGTGCGTTGTATGTCACCAGGGCCAATTTTCGGTTTTGGTGGTAGCCGAATCTCTGCCGGAGATTCTTAGCACCCCTTGTCCTGTCGTTACTATGGCTGCTACCGTGGCCAGGACGAACAGAACCGCCGGGTACTAGGGGCCTGGTTTTCTTGCTTTCTTCTATATTGGTTGGGGGTGTTTGCCATACTCGCCACGCTTGGCAGGCGGGTTGGCGAGCGCAGTTTTTGGTTGTAGAAGTGTTAAGGGAACGCTGCTGCCCATTCCCTAGTTTTCCCTTAGTCGCCTTGTACGACACCCGATGGGATGAGATGGGTTGGTCCTATTCTAAGCCGGGAACCACAATACATGTATTTGCCTGACATCAATTGAAGCGTCAATGTATGGAAGAATGTGAAAACTACAGGGTGTCTATTACTTAAACATAAACACCAGGAATTTTAATTTGAGATACCGAAACAAAAAATATATAAACATTTTAAGTTTTAAGGTTATGTCAATAAAAAAAACATTAAATAGTTTGGAATCATGAGCTATTTATAACTTTGAGGCCTTTTAGAGGCCCCACATTCAGCGGTACCCATAATAAATTATAATAGTACCCATTTAACTTAATGCAGCCACTAGGCTAATAAGCCATACTAATGGCTTAACATTTCATGTTTTGAGGTTATATCAATATGAACTTAATTACCTCTTATAGTTAGCATTGGATCATTGGTGATTTGTATTAACGAGTCTTGTAAAAAGGGGTAAATGGCAACCATTAGAAATTATAATAGTAGGCACTATGTTTAAGTTGATTACACAAAAGAAATTTACTAAATAACTGTAAACGTCCAAAAACCATTACTCGCTAACGTCAAAGTTCTCGCGCTAAGCCCTCTGATCCTTATTGCGTTTATACCAAAGACCTTTACATCAATATTCTGCACAATTTGTTCCTGTGAATGATGGCTAGTCAGCAATAAATGTTTTACTGCTCAATTTTGACTATATCGTTAAAAGAATCGACTTTCATATAAAATGTTTTTCACTCTCTTATTACCATAAGGACCCAGAGCAGCGTCGCAAGTTTGCCGCCTGGTTCCCACCCATCCGTTCAGGTCGCCACACAAAATCACCTTTTCATTCGCATCAGCCAGATCCAGAACTTCCCTGACATTATCCCAAAACTTCTCAAGGTCCGGGGGTGTCGACAAGCTTACAGGAGCGTAGGCTCCAACCAAAAACACTCTAGTGATACCTAGTTTCAAGCGGACCCAGAGAAGTCGCGCATCATGCAGGCCATAATCTCTCACTCCAGAGGCCAGGCGACGGGACAACAAGATACCCACCCCCATGCTGGCACGATCGCTCTGTGGCACTCCAGACCACAGAGCCATCATGCCGTCAGGGAGATCACAGGCTTCACTGCCCCTTCGCTTAGTCTCTGTTACACACAGAGCATCCAGGCGTCTCTCTTTCATTACATCAATCACCTCATGCATCTTATCTTCCATACCACCTCTTACATTCCAGGTGCCTATTCGGCACTCTGCACCCCACGACTCGCCAGTTCGGGCCCGGCGTGATGGGTGGCGGCCCCCATCGCCGCTTCTGCCTATGTTCGTACCGACGGGGGCGGGCTGGTACGCGTCGCCTCGGGGGGACGCCCTAGCCCGCACTGCGGTACTTGCTCGGTCCAAGATTGCAGCCGTAGCGGCTGGCAGGGGTCGCGACGAGCACGCTCTTGGACAGACTAATAATATTTTTTTTAAATATATATAATAATGATAAGCTTAAGGATTCTGGGTGGACCAGTCTCCACTAGCAGCACCCGTTTACGAGTATGACTACTAGAGCAGCCAGCACATCTCTCGACTATATTAGAGGAGTGACCTGCCCTAAATAGCCACTGCTAGCATAGACTTTTTAGTGAGTAAGCTTCTATGTATGAAGATGTAATCGAAATAGTAACATCGTATAGTAACGTCTCGGTCTTATGGTTAAGAGCTATAGCCACTCCAACCACTGAATGAAGTAGTCGTGGGTTTGACCCCTACTCTACTTGCCTACGCATCAGCAGGTTCTGAAGTGTTTTGGTCACATTGCTAGGAAAGACAGTGACAACCTGAAAAAACTGATGGTCACTGGTAAAATTGGTGGCAAGTGACCACAAGGAAGGAGTCCAATATACTGGACGGATCAGATTCGCACACGGTTCACGGTGCTCTTTACTCGGCTGCAGATAGGAATAGATGGTGACTCTCATCCGTAGCAAACTGTTCCCAAGATGTCATATCTTAACAACCCTCAATAATAAGGAAACCGATGCAAGGGAGAGGAGTACTGATTTATCATGATCAAATTGATTAAGTACATCAGTTTAAGTGTATCCAGAGGTCTTCGAGATTGTGTATCTGTAATTGATATTTATACGAGTATACATATCCCACGGTACAGTATTAATTCCAATTATGCGGCAACGTTTAAAAATATAAATGAATCTATGATAACTCACGCTAGCTAAGTTTTTGGCTTACCATAAACATTATAGCCGACGATTAGCACAGCGTGATTTAACTTCTTTGGGTCACATTCTTCATCTGTGGGTTCGTCTATGGCGTTACCCACATACTTCGCCATAGATGCTGAATTTATCGCTGGAAGGAAAAATAATAGAAATTATATTTGACGTGTGGCATTGGACGTTGGCAATAACAAGTTATATAGTTATCTCTCGTCTGTTTTTTCTTAAGTAGCTAATTTTATTTACAAACTGAATTAATTTTATTCAATCATTGAATTCCAAGTTCATTTTTTTTTTCTTAAGAAAACGTTGCCCAACACTAGGATTTATTCCTGTGTTGTGGGTGCAATTATAAACATGAAATTTCACATACACAAATACCCAGACCGAAACAAATAATTGTGGGTCATACAAAGATTTGTCCCGTGCGGAAATCGAACCCGCGACTTTTCGACCCAGTGGGCGGAGCGGCTTAAGCTTTTAACCACTGCGCCAAATCGTCAGGCACTGCCTTTATTTATATAAAATTCCGGTGCGAGTGTGTTCGTAATTCTTTTCCTCCTAAACGGTTTTACGATTTTAACGATTTGTTTTTGTATTTATTGGGTCACCTGGATGGTTCTTAACTACATTTGCACTTGGTAGTTGGTAGTAATTATCTCATACATCAAAACGAGTCATTTTTAATAAACTGAATCTACTGGACTCAACCTAAAACTAGTTTATTCAGCCAATAAATTTAGCAGTCACTTTTGCAATAAGTGCGCCCGGGTTCATCTGTAATATTTCTAATTAATTTCTGCCAGCGAATTTGTCCGCGCTGACTTTAGACAGGAATCTTACAGCTTTCCGAGATAAAGACTTTCCTATGTGTTAATCCAGGTAATACACTAAATGTGTGCCAAATTTCATCCATATCCGTTTAGCCGTTTTTAAATAACAAATATCCAAACTTTCACATTTAGAATATTAGCAGGATTTAGGTCTTATAATAACCGCTTTAGGCCATGGTATTACTACCTATACGACATGAATCCTACTATTATCCTATTACTTTAGCGCCGTTGCATCTTCAAGAGACAGTCATTAAAGCTGGTAGCGCCGTGGATTCGGCCGAGTGCCGCAAACGGCGCAAATACAGCAATCTGGATAAAGGATGCTTATTTGAGCCATCCATGGGGTTCAAGTGCCCATCACATCTGTGGGGAACTGTCTAAAAGACTGGTCGGATTAGCATTGCTATCCAGCGCGGGAACGCTGCCAGCCTTCTGGGCACCCTGCCGAACGCCAGCGCTTTAGCACAGTTGTAAATAGTGTATTATATTTTTCTACTTTTTATTGTATTTTTTATTTATTTAAAAAGTAAACATATTTGCAAAATATAGGTTCCCAAAGAAATTTCTTTACTAATATACATATATATATATATATATATATATATATATATATATATATATATATATATATATATATATATATATATATATATATATATATATATATATATATATATATATATATATATATATATATATATATATATATATATATATATATATATATATATATATATATATACTAATATTATAAATGTGAAAGTTTGTATGTTGAGATATTTGGATGTTTGTTACTCAATCACGCAAAGACGGTTGAACGGATTTGGATTAAATTTGGCACGCATTTAGTTTATTACTTACTACTTGTTCGGGCATTGTGATTCACCAATTATGTGGGTGGACCGCAAAAAAAACTGCGACTCGGAATATGAGGGTAGTTGAAAAACTACAACATTGAATTCGGGTGCAAGGGTGTTGATCGATTACCGGAAATATTTAAATTACTACATTATTCGTCGGTTTATTTGTGAAAAACAACTTGTGAGATTTCGGACAATAAGGTGGTATGCTAAAGACATCAATATAAAAGGATTGAAACAACCAGGCAGCCGTGCACGGCGGAGCTACCTTCGGGAGACGAGTCAAGGTGAGTGGTTCACCTTGTATTTGGGGATTGCGGTGCCTGGACTCCCAAATCTAACCGATAGAAAACTCAGGACCAGCAACTGAGCTATCGAAGGGGTTTTCACATGAACATAATTTTGGTCCCCGAGCCGGATTGGGTTTTCGTAAATTAGTTGGTTAGATAGGGGTTTCATTTATTTATAACGGTTACAAACGGGGTACCTACTTTTGGCATAGAAATAATTATTTAAATTGTAATAGGCATTGTGTTTAGAGGTTCTATTGTTTTCCAAAGATGGCAAAATCTTTTGAAAGCAAATTTAAAATTAAATACGACTGGTTTGTAGATTCGTCAAAATTAGTAAATAGTAAAACTTGTAGTTCGGGTGTTTTATCAGCTCGGTTCAAAAAACTGCATGACTATTTCAATGTTTTAACGGAGTCATACGAGGGCATACTGACCAATACTTCTTCAGAAGATGAAGAAATAATCGGTAGATATGAGGTAAAATACAAAGAGGCCACGGAGTTATACAACCAGTTGGATGCGGTCTCGGCGGCCTATCCGAACCTTGACGGCACCCACATGCCCACGGAGGGCGCGTCAACGCCGCGGCTACCGCGGATTGTGCCTAGTACGTTTGACGGGGACGTTTTTTCATGGTGTAGCTTCATTAGTCTGTTTACATCATTGGTTTTAACACGGAAAGATATCACTAAAACGGAAAAATTTCATTATCTTATTTCGCACGTGGAAAAGGAGCCTAAAGCACTTATTAAACATCTGCCGATGGTGGACGGGTCGTTAGACACGGCATTGGATATCCTAAAAGGCCGGTATGAAAATAAAAGATTGTTGGCGGATTCGCGGATTTTACATTTGCCGGTGTTGAATAAGTGTGCTGGGCTTCGAACTAAAATATTGAACCCGTTATTGGAATCTTCGCGGGCATTAGCTAATTTAGGTTTTCCAATTAACGAGTGGAGCTACATTTTATTGCATGTAAGTCTACAAAAATTACCAATTGACGTCAGAACACGGTTTGAGCAAAAACACGGTGGCAATAATATAAGTTTACCCACTTTTGATCAGCTCATAAAATTCCTACAACATGAATGTAGACTTATAGACACGGCCACTGCGGAACCGGTTTCTTATTACGCGGATCGCACTCACAACAGGCCCGAGCGCAGGGTGCATAATATTGTGACGGAACCACCAGCACAGGACCAGCGGGAACGGGCGAACAACTACGGCCGTATTAAAGACTGTGGCTATTGTCAGAGGTCGGGGCACGGTATAGACAGCTGTTATAAATTTGCTGACATGTCCAGGTCTAAACGTAAGGATTGGGTTAAAAGACAATTCTTATGCTTTCGGTGCTTCGGTACTCATTTGGCGGCATCGTGTACCCGCAAGGTACCATGCAGTCGGTGCGGAAATATCGGACATAACAAACTAATTTGTACAACGTCCATTGCGCGCTCTGACTCACCGGCGGACGGCGAGCCGTATACACGGCGCGCATTTGTTACGGCGCAATGCGATAGAGCGACGGGCGGTCGGCGGCGCTCACCTATTACTCAGTCGCGGCGGTCACGGCACGCGTCTCCTAGGTCGTCGGTTCGAGACTCGCGTTATCCACGGCGTGGTGATAGTTCCGCGGGATCTATGGACCGGGTACGCGAGTTAAAGGATGGTTACGGGCGTGATTCGGACCCACGGGAACAGCGGGACTGGGAGACCCGACACCGCCGGGAGCGGACTGATTGGGGTGGGCGGCAGTTGAGTCCTGTGGTGCCGCGTGTGCCACAGGAATAGCAATTACAGTCGTGTAATGTCGCCTCGGTACCTCGGCTAGCGGATAATGTCATCTTACCCACGGTCATTGTAGAAGTAAAATCCAATCGGGGGGATTTTATCAAATCCAGAGGCCTGCTAGACCTGGGTAGTCAAGTCACTATAATTAAGAGTGATTTGGTAGCAAGTTTGGGTTTAAGGCGACATTACAACCAAACACCGTTAACAGGCGTCGGCGGATTTAATAACAATGAATGTTGTCATGTTGTTAAATTTTATTTTAAACCGGTAAATTCGAGTTATTTGTTATCGGTTACGGCGGTGGTTTTGAAGAAACCAACTTCATATTTAGCGCGTAGGTTTAGTAAACAAATTGCTCATATAAAATTTTCGGATGACGGTTCATTTAATATGTCAAATGTTGACATAATTTTCGGATGTGACATATTAGGTCAAATTTTAAACGGTGAAAAGGTGAATTTCGGTACTGATGGACCGTATGCTTTAGGCACCATTTTTGATTTTGCGATTTTCGGTCCGGCGCAACCATTAAAAAATGATAACTCGGAATCAAATGTTAATGTTGGTGTTACATTAATTGAAGCGGTCGAGAGATTTTGGCGATCGGAAGAACCACCCAGGCTGAAAATCAAGGACCCGGCGGACTTAGAATGTGAACATTTGTTTTCTACAACTACCTCACGCGGCTCGGACGGAAAATATGTTGTCAGATTACCACTGTTGCCAGATCGACAGCGGTTGGGAGAATCTAAGGAGACGGCCCTGCGTCGATTTACGGCCTTAGAACGAAAAATGAAACGGCTACCAGAATTTAAAAAAAAATATGTGGAATTTATGTCGGAATATTTAAGACTCGGTCATATGACGGTTTCCAAATTTGATGTTTCGTCAGGACAGGAACATTATTTTCTTGCGCATCACGGTGTTTTTAAAAAATTAGGCGACGTCGGAAAAATTCGGGTAGTTTTCGACGGAAGTGTACCCACCAGCACCGGTGCGTCCATCAACGATTGTTTGTTCACGGGTGAACGACTTCAAAATGACATCACACAAATTATAATTAATTTTCGGTTGCCTCTGTTTGTGTTCACTACGGATGTGAAAATGATGTTCCGGCAAACCTGGATACATCCGGACGATCGGAAATACCAATTAATATATTGGCGCTCGTCACCCGATGAACCGTTGGTAGTTTATGAGCTGACCACAAACACATACGGGTTAAAGTCCAGTCCATTCGTCGCTATACGGTGTTTACATCAGTTGGCGAGTGACGAGGAGCACCGGTTCCCGCGGGCGGCCCGGCTGCTGCGTCACAACAGTTACGTGGACGATCTGAACGGCGGCGCGGACACGCTGCGCGACGCGCGGCATCTGAAGGACGAGCTCGTGGCGCTCATGCACACGGCGGGCTACGAGCTCAGGAAGTGGTCGTCGAACGCACCGGAACTGTTGGACGACTTGCCGGCGGATCATTTGGAGACGGCTCAGTCATTTAACATGGATACAGACGGATCGGAATTTATGAAGGTTTTAGGTATACAGTGGAACCCAAGGTCAGACAGTTTTTCGTATAAGTTGAATCTACCAACGGACACTACTGTCACTCGGCGCAGTATTTTATCATTGACGGCTCGCCTTTACGACCCTCTCGGATGGGTGTGTCCGGTTGTTTTCAAAATTAAATTATTACTACAACGATTGCTTAGCACTGGTGATAATTCACGGAAGGTAGACTGGGACGCTCCCGCGCCGCAGGATATAGTGCGAGCGTGGCGCGATATCGTTTCGGATTTGCCTAATCTACAAAAGATTACAATACCTAGATGTCTGAAACCGGATAAAAATAGCAGTTATTCGGTTCATGGGTTTTGTGACGGATCATCGGTAGGATTTTCTGCGGTCGTATATTTGCGGTCGGTGGATGAGGCCGGTAATGTCTTTATGCGGTTGCTTATGGCTAAGTCTCGGGTGGCACCATTAAACACAAAGCGGACCATCCCTAAGTTAGAGCTGAGTGGTGCGACCCTATTGACTACGCTTATCAACCACATAGTCCCCTCCCTGCAGAGTGACATTGCGATTGATGATGTCGTGTGTTGGTGTGATAGTACCATTGTATTGGCGTGGCTAAAAACATCACCACATAAATTACAAGTGTTTGAAGGAAATCGGGTATCTCAAATTATTTCATCTAAAGTAGATATTTTATGGAGACATGTCCCCGGCGAGATGAACTGCGCGGACGTGGCGTCGCGCGGCGCGACAGCCGACGAGCTGCCGCAGCACCCGCTGTGGTGGGGGCCGCGCTGGTTGCGGGACCCCCCGGCCCGGTGGCCCGGCGAGTGCTCGGACTTTCCGGCGGACATGTTACCGGGCATGAAAGCTAAAGTTGTTAACCTTAATACCGTCGATTCAGAATTCGATTTATTGGATCGGTACAGTTCGTACGATAAATTAATAAATGTAACGGCGTACACACTACGGTTCGCTAATAATTGTAAAAATACATGTAAACTCGGCGGTAATCTCTCAGTTGCGGAACGTAGAAACGCGACCATACATTTAATACGAATTGTACAAAATACATATTTTCACGAAGAAATTTCGGCCCTTCAGTCAAAGAAATCAATTAAGGGCTCACTTCGGCGGTTGAATTTATTCATTGATAACGATCAGTTGCTTCGTGTCGGCGGCAGAATAGGTGCGTCGGAGCTGCCGTACGCTGCGCGGCATCCTGTTTTACTACCGGGCAAAGGTCGCTTCACGGAACTATTGGTAACTCATTATCATAAAATATTTTGTCACGTCGGTGCAAATACACTTTCGGCCATTTTATCTCGGACCTATTGGATTGTTTCGGCTCGACGCGTGACGCGTCATATCACCTTTAAATGCGTACAGTGCTACCGGTCCCGGGCGCGACCTGTCCAACCCTTCATGGCGGATCTGCCCGCAGATCGTGTACAGGGTGTTCGTCCGTTTCTCGGAGTCGGTACGGACTTTGCCGGACCATTTTATATTAAATCTAGCTCGCTACGGAACGCGAAGATAGAAAAATGTTTTTTGTGCATTTTCGTATGTTTAAGTACTAAATGTGTTCATTTGGAAGTAGTCAGTCAACTATCGGTTGAAGCCTTTATAGCGGCGTTTACGCGATTTATTTCTCGTCGAGGACTACCCTCACTAGTGCGGTCGGATTGTGGCACAAATTATACGGGCACGGATAAATATTTAAAAGAATTGTATGTTTTCTTGCGGGACAACCAATCTGAAATTGAACGGAACTTGACGAAGAATCACATTAAATGGCTATTTAATGCGCCCTCGAGTCCAAACCACGGCGGTTTATTTGAGGCGGCGGTTAAATCTGCAAAAACACACGTCAAGCGTGTGCTCGGCGAAGCACGTTTAACGTTCGAAGGGCTCACCACGTTCTTCACCAAGGTGGAGGCCGTCATGAACTCTCGCCCGTTATATCCGCTTAGTACGGATCCGGCGGATCTGGATGTATTAACTCCGGGGCACCTTTTGATTGGACAACCACTGGTGGCTCTCCCTGAATACCCTTACACCGATGTCAGTGTGCACCGGCTGTCTCGGTTTCAACAAATTCAAAAGATGTCTCTACACTTTTGGTCTCGGTGGAAAAATGAATACCTACACACTCTTCAACAGCGGTTCAAATGGACCTCACAGACGGAACCTCCTAAACTCAATGACTTGGTTTTGATTAAAGAAGATAATTTAGCTCCTTTACATTGGAAACGCGGACGGTTAGTCAAACTTTTACCAGGTAAAGACGGGGTTGTACGGGTTGCAGAAGTGAAAACTCAAAACGGTGTCCTGATGAGGCCCATTTCTAAATTGTGTAGGTTACCCATAGATAATTAGGAACCAAGACGGGTCTTGGTTAGGCGGGGGGATGTTCGGGCATTGTGATTCACCAATTATGTGGGTGGACCGCAAAAAAAACTGCGACTCGGAATATGAGGGTAGTTGAAAAACTACAACATTGAATTCGGGTGCAAGGGTGTTGATCGATTACCGGAAATATTTAAATTACTACATTATTCGTCGGTTTATTTGTGAAAAACAACTTGTGAGATTTCGGACAATAAGGTGGTATGCTAAAGACATCAATATAAAAGGATTGAAACAACCAGGCAGCCGTGCACGGCGGAGCTACCTTCGGGAGACGAGTCAAGGTGAGTGGTTCACCTTGTATTTGGGGATTGCGGTGCCTGGACTCCCAAATCTAACCGATAGAAAACTCAGGACCAGCAACTGAGCTATCGAAGGGGTTTTCACATGAACACTACTATTTATACATAAGATACTTTTTATCCCGGAAAAATGTAAGGTTCGTGTCTAAAGTCAACGCGGACGAAGTCGCGAGTAGAAACTAGTGAAATATATGCCTAACATCATATCTTTTCGCCTTTTACATCTTACCAGCAGATAACGGTCCGTACTGATGAAGTGTTTGAGCCATAATATGCTCATCAGGATACACTCTCCTATACCCTACTACAGGAAGAGGCTTTGGATATAGTGATGGTGTCCTTAAGTCCTCCATTTTTAGCTCTAAAGAGTTGAAGTCTTGTTTAGGTCTCCATCTGCATTCAGTTTGTTTTTCTTCATAGGGGTAATAATCTACAGACAAAAGGACGCCGCCGATTTTATTAACGATGTTTCTGTAAAAAATAATAATATTAATATTAGCCCTGTTAAGAAACTGTCCCACTGTTGGGCACGGGCCACCTCTGCACTCAGTTTGAGAGGAGACCCGTGCCCAACAGTGGTTTAGGCCATAGTCCACCACGCTGGCCCAGTGCGGGTTAGCGAACTTCACACACCTTTGAAAAACTCTTAAGCATGAAGATTTCCTCACAATGTTGTTCTTCACCGTTAAAGCATGTGATAGTTAATTTTTAAAATGCACATGTTTTCGAAAAAACAGAGGTGCGTGCCTGAGGTTGTAGGCCTTTGCAGTCCAACCTAACCTAACCACTAGGCTATCACTGCTTCTACTACTACTGTAAAAACTATTCTTTAGAAAATAGAGGTTTTAGAAGATACACCTTTTCACCTCAAATACCGCATTGTCTCAAGACATGTCTTTGACCAGTGTGTGTTGCCAGTAATGCCATAGGGCATTGAGACGTAGTCGCTAATGTTAGACCATGTAAGGCTCAAGGTCATTCAAAGGGCAACGGAGAAAACGATGGCGAGGGTTTCTATGTGTTTTAGAATTGGAAATGAGGAGTTCCGTAGAAGAACCAAGGTCTAGGAAATAGCTCTCAGAATTGCTAAACTGACGGCTGTTGAGGTAGAAAGGTTATTAAGCAAATATAAGTAGGAATAGGATCTTTAGAAATTACTTTCGGATAATGAAACACTCACCCGTATATGTTTTCAGTAAAGAACTAAACCCACAGCCGGCGTTGTCATCGTCACAATCTATAAGAAACTGTTCTGATAGAATTACTTCTGCGGACAGTCTGATTTTATATTGGCTCTCTATGCACGCTGAAATAAAAATGAAAACAAGAAATTAAAATAGTTTCCCGTTTTTTAAAATACACATCTTCCTACTTTTGATTATACATATACCTATGTATATTACCTGAAAATGTATGTGATGTATACACACTGTAAAAACGCCTTTTCTTACAAATTAAGGTAATATACCATACTCTACCACCTAGTACACACTGATCAAGCCAGGTTGGTGGTTACCTATTGAAATTTATCCAAACTGCCCCTTAAGGTTTCCTTAGTATAACCGAGATCAATGGCTTAAAGTGCCTTCCGAAGCAAGGAAATCCTCGTATATGCGAGCGCCTCGACATAATTTTAAATGGTAAAGCTGTTTACCTGTAGGGAAAAAATACACCTACACCTATATTCCCCAAGCGGGGGTGGCAGAGATGTACTGTGTACACCGACTTTTCAACGACGATATTAGACCCCACGTGATAGCAGGCGAGCCTATTGCTATTATACTGGGCATAATTCCAGACTACGGACTGATACTGGAAAATTTCTATCGAAAAATTTTGTCTGATTTAGGATTCGAACCCAAGACCTCGTGGTCGCTACACGCATTATTCCCTACTAAACCAACGAGGTAGTCTCAATTGTACAGAAATAGAAGTGATAACATACCAACAGCCCTAAAAGCCCAACAGGCTCCTCAGCCCATTTGATCTTTAATAGGCGATACCGCACTTTTTTCCCTCCAATCAAAATACTCCGGCGCGCTACCAGAATGTATCGATTCTAATCCATCGGCGGACACATTGCTCGAGTCACGAAAAATCGACACAAGAGCACACGAAATTCTTTTTAAAAAGAAATAAAAATAGAATGATTTTGAACATTTAATCAACTCGATACTCGAATGCTCGGACGGCCGTGAATATGCAGTTTTATATCTGTTACTATTCGTTGGCATTCGTACAATTCGATGTTTTAAATGCTTTTTTTATTACATTTCAACTAGTGTCCTGCGTGTTTGATATGACGGGAATTTGTACGAGTTTTTCGAGCGTTTACTCGGAAATATTTTGTTTATCGGTGCATTTAATTGGTTGTGGTTTAGAATAAAAATTAGCTGTATCAAATTCAATTTGTGATTATAAAACATTTAATGGTTATGTCTTGCAGAAGATGTCCACGTGTCTGTTAATCCTCGAGTGTAATACAAACATTTGGAACGCAAGATATGTTTTATATACTCCTAAACACCAGTTACATAAGGATATTATTATCCTATCCTATATCATCACGTCAAATCCTTTCCAGGGTAGACAGAGAGTAAAGATTTCCAACAAGTTCTTTCTTTACAGACGTCTCTGGCTTGCTCCGCACTCATAGTTCGTCTCATACATGCTCGCCGGTTAGAGAGTCTCTTAATTTGATCTCAGATAAAACACGGTCTATTTGGTCATGGTATGATAGTGTAGGTTTTCCCGGTACCTGAAACCTTCCTTTCGGTTTATAGGTATATCTGTTTAAAATACTTAGTCCGATAGTCTGTATGCTCATGATTAATTATGACCTTCCAAAACATAGTGTCACCTAACGAACAAATCTGAAATACGAATCTTGAATTAGTAAAATAAGGTCTATTTTATGATCAAAAAATGTTTATTTATTCGCCGCCATAGGCTGTTAATCACAGAAGCATAACATCCATATATCACAGTGCTTTGACAGGTTTTGTTCAAACGCACCCCGGGACAAACGAGGACTTAGTATGAAAAATATTAGTTTATTATGAAGATTTTACGCTTTTCAAAAATGTTTTTGATTTGAATATTTTTCAACTTTACTAAAAGTATCTAGGTATCAATAAATTGGCAATTATATCTACAAAGGTTTTTACAAGGTCTAAACTGTTGAGGGCTCTAGGCATTCAATATTTTTATGACAAAATACAGGCAAAAGAGGTCATACTTTCATTATGATAAAACGTAACCCTAGACTAGGAACTTAATTTTAGATATATGTGGAATGAGGACTTTTTGGTAGGTTCTGAATGAAGACTGTTTGCAAGACGATTTACTTTTAAGATGTACATCTCGGTGTCAAATTAAAAGTGACGGAGGTAATGTATAGATGACGTCAAGGTAAATGATTCTCGATTTAGAAGACAATGGACGAAGACGGTATTTAGTTAAGATGTGTAATATTTAAGACTAAAGATTAATAAGAAAGCATAATACTAGCATGTGCATTTTCTCTAACAACTCCCGCGATGGGCCCTCCTCCTTCCATCTTTATGCCTTACATATATATATATAGTGTTTAGATATGTGAAAATAATACACTCAGACCGTTTTATTTCATTTCAAATAAACATTTGAAGTCCCACAAAGATTTATTCTGTGGGAATCAAACCAGTGAGTGGAGCGGTCTAATCACTGGAACAAGGCGTTGTCAATTGGCCATTCGGTGCTATTGTCCTCTGCATCTGTAAGTACAGTATTTTCTACCGTGAAAATATCGTACCTACAGATCGCTTAATCGATGCCAAATATTTTTCCTTTAATCGCTTTTTACGACATCCCCAGAATGTCGGCAGTAGTTTTTGTTATGTATTAACTGCACCTTTATTAAAAATAATCAAGTCGATCAAGCATAAACCACTTGACTTCAGGTTCAAATGATGGCAGGATCGATCCTTGCACGAAAGGACGAGAATTCTCATATTACGTAACGTTAGCCATATTTAAACGTCATATAAAAAGTCTACTAATAAAGAATTTTTGAAAACTTACTACTTACTAGTTGTGTTCGTGTGTTGTGTTACTACATAGTAACACAAAACACGAACACAACTAGTAATTATAACTGAATAAAATGGAAAGAAAACCAAAAAGCAAATAGTTTTTATCTTTACACGATTACATTCGACCATCGCCATACAAACAGTAACTTGAAAACACACAATTTATCCCTACTTTCTTTAATATCCATATAATGAACGCAATTTACCACACCATAATTTTCGTACACATTTAAACCAGCTCAATCCCGTAATACATATTGCTTGTATATCATTTTTATGTTCTCCACAGCCACGTACGTTTATAGGTACATCAATATAAACTCAGTATATAATCTCAATAACTACAGTTGTTTTGGAATAAACAACTCAATGTAAATTCGCTTAAAAAAGTCCTTAACTAGGACCCCAAGAGACGGGAAAACATACAAAAATATATACTGGACCTGGTTAACGACATAGCCCATAGGATTAGTAAGCCGAAACTGCAATGGGCAGGCCACATAGCACGAAGATCTGACAGTGGTTGTATGCAGAGTGGAGACCACGTATTGGCAAGCGCAGCGTGGGACGGCCACCTGCCAGATGGACCGACTATCTTGTGAAGATCGCAGGAAGTCGTTGGGTGCAGGTGGTATCAAACCGGTAGCGCTGGAGAGCGATTGGGGAAGCCTATGATCAGCAGTAGACGTGTATACGCTGAGATAATGATGAAGAGGCAGGGGCTCTGAGCGTCCATTATGCGCAATACCAAGGAAGACAGTGTAGCACAAGCTGCCTTGAGCACCTCGCCGGTACAGGGGCGATTCAAGTTTGAATCCTCCTTTATATTCTATAGCAGGCTCTAAAGACTACAGCATTGATAATCACGGTGCGTATCTATCAGACATCCTGGAGCAACTCCAAAATGGCTATACAGACCACCGTAAGATTTTAAACAGGTAAAAGTCGCGCCCCGCGAAATTCTGCCGCAGCTCACGGAGGTCCGGTGATTGTCGTATACTCTGTTGCCCTCTATGTTGTATGTACGTACGCCATCGCCTAGCAAAAAGAACAGGGTGGAACTATACTGCAAATACCCGCAAAATGTGGACCCTGAGAGGGTAAGCTCTGCCAATCATTCAACGGATTTAATTAAACTATGCTGCTTTAGTCGGTAAAACTTTTCTAGGGACGGCCGAAGTCAACACAACACTTGTTGGAGCATGGAGTCAGACATAACGTCCCTATATTGGATGGCTTTAATATGTAGGGTACACGATGATTTCCCAACTTAAAACTCCCCTGTCTCGGTAATGTAAAGGCACGAGAACGAGAGCGAGGTTCAAATTTTAGGTCGGGCAAAATATTATTAGAGCGTCTCTATCGAAAAGTAGAGGCGCTCGTAGTGCTTTGCGACCCGCTGTTCTTAGCGATGAGCAAGGTTAGGCAGCGTTCGACTCATTGGGGGTATTTTCATACTCGAGCGTCTTCGTGCTTAGGAAGGCACGTGAAGCCATTGGTCACAGTTATTACGTAATGTGGTAGCCGTTAATCCAAGTTGGAAGCTTTAGTTACATATTCCATAATAATTTTACTACTTAATTACGATGACGAAAGTACTTTTCCCGCTATGGATTACTTAAGCTGTATGGAATGGCGCTTCTATATATATGGCGCAGTATGATAGTTAAAGCCGGGATATAATTTTATTCTCCACCAGACCAATTAGGCAGGGAATAACACGAATAAAAATAATAATTATTAACTTATAAAAAAATAAACTTTATTAACTTACTGGTAATGGAATCGTGATTTATTTTAAGAACCTACTTAATTACATCTATATTTTTCGTTAATATGTAGAAAGGTACATGTTACCGCTAGAAATAAAAAATAATGATTTTATAATCTCTCACAGAACATTTACCCCAAAAAGTAGTAAATCATATTTAACTAGCAACATTATGCGGGTGGGAAGTGAGGTGAGTGCGGGACGTTGGTTGAGTTTTTGGCTTCATCGCGCGGCGTTCAATTACGACTAGACACGGCTTCTGGATTATTGTCATTCTAAGCATTTAAGTATCTGTATTCGTTTCCTAAGAAACACCAATCATTACCCACAGCAGTCTATTTAAAACGGAGGGCAATATCTGATTACGAAGAAAGTATTCCTGAACAAGAGATTGTAGGAAAAGTTACCGTTCGTTTGCTCACCATCTCGGGCAGAAAAAAAAAACAAATAAATCATCCAAATTCACAACAAGATTATTATAATAACGCGACGTTTACTGCGTAATAAAAAAGTTTAATGTTCATTTTGTTATACGAATGAAAAATAATGTTGTATTTATTAAGTAGTATTCCTTCCGTTATGAAATGATGTTTAGGATTCTACGCCGTAAAATGATCCCTTGGGTACTTGTCTCGCGCCTGTCCGCCTATCACTGCCAATTTTGATAAGTATATTATGTAGAAGCCTGAACTTGGCATAGTAATTAATCTTGTTAACGCCCAGATATTCCGATGAGTAGTTCTTTTTAAGTTTTTTTTTCTCTATTTTTAAGTGGAACATCTCTAACTTTTTTGGGCCATACGCAGCGTAATTTTTGTATTTTATTTTGGTAATTAGGTACAATTGTATGCGATATATATTTTGGCTGATTGATTTTGCTGGCTTCATCATCTCAGCTATAGGCTGGGAAACTGCGCAACATCTTCTCATCCAAAATACCTCAGTGCCTAAAGACTAAAGTTTTTAGTCAATGTGTGTTACCAGTGATGACATATGGATCAGAGACGTGGTCTCTTACAATAGGTCTCATAAAAAAGCTCAAAGTTGCTCAGCGAGCTATGGAAAGAGCTATGCTCGGCGTTTCTCTACGTGATCGAATCAGGAATGAGGAGATTCGTAGAAGAACCAAGGTCACCGACATAGCCCTCAGGATTAGCATGCTGAAGTGGCAATGGGCTGGCCACATAGCGCGAAGATCGGACGGGTGTTGGGGCAGAAAGATTCTAGAGTGGAGACCACGTATTGGCAAGCGCAGCGTAGGACGACCGCCTACCAGATGGACCGACGATCTTGTGAAAATCGCAGGAAATCGTTGGATGCAGGTGGCATCGGACCGGTTACGCAGCTTCGTCTACTGGCTTTGCCCAATAGACGCGTCTCTTGCGAACACTTTGAAGCCCTTGTTCTGCTTTATAATAATAATTTATTTAAAAAGTATTAAAGACTCACAAAATCAATAAAATAAAATAAAGTCAAATCAGCAGTCACATTAAACATTAAAAAATTAAAAAAAATTAAAATCATTGCCATAAAATTGAAATAATGTCACATAAGATGAATTGGTCCCAATGTCGTCACTCCCTGTGTGCAACGTGAAGCTTACAGCAGTGGGTAATGTAGGGACAATCGAGCCTGTCCGCGAGCGTGGCCAGCACGCTGTTGGAGCTCCCCCGCACCCGCCGTACGAGCGAAGTGCCTCTCTTGCGCATAGTTGTGTTGAAGCAATCTACGCGCGCTTCCGCGAACATTGTCGATGCACTGCAAAAGCGAGGGAGCCCCAGCATCATCCTGAACGCGTTGTTAAATTGTACTCGAAGAGCGCTGTACGATTTTTGCGTATAGTCTGTCCACAAGCTGCATGTGTAAAAAGTAGTGCAATAGGCTCGAAAAAGAGTTATTTTTACGTCAATCGAGCACCGTGCATACCTCCGGATTACCATGTTCGCTCTAACCGACAGCGCTCTTCGCTCTCGTTCAATGTCTGCATCGTCTTTCAGGATAGGTGTTACTAAATGGCCAAGATACTTAAAAGTATCTACCCTTTCTAGAGGTGAGCCATTCAGTCGAATAGGTGGCATTTCTGTTACTTTTCTTAGTCCACCCTGAAAGACCATACACTGGCTCTTATTTACATTATAAAGGAGCCCGTGATCCGTTGCATAGCCCTCACAGATACTGAGCAGCTTTCTAAGTCCACAGACCGAGGCGCTCAGTAGAACCATATCGTCCGCGTAGCTTATGTTATTGAAACAGACGCCGTCTATGGGACAACCAATATGTTGCTCGCTGAGCGCCTCGACCAGTCCATTAATGTACAGGTTAAAAATGGAGGGAGAGCTCAACCCCCCCTGCCGCACCCCACATTCCAACCTATACGAATCCGACAAGGTGCCTGCCCACTTTACGTTGTTAACCTGATTCTTGTACCAATACTTAAATATGTTTATAAGTTCATTCGGTATATGGGATGATCTCATTTTATTCCACAATATGTCATATGAGACCAGGTCAAAAGCTTTGGAAAGGTCAAGAAAGCAAGCATAGACAGATGTTTCCCTTACAGTATAATATTTGACAGCACTCTTGAGACACAATATTGCAGTTTCTGTAGACAGTCCCGGCCTAAAGCCGAACTGGTTATCGTGCAACTTAAGGTGTTTGTTTAATTGTGTATTCAGAATGCTGTCAAACACTTTTGCAACTATCGTTGCCAAGGAAATAGGTCTATAATTAGATACATCTGACAAATCTCCCGCTTTGTTTTTTACTACCGGCACAACAATAGTTCTCATCATGTCAGGAGGTAGGTAAGAGTGAGATATGCAAAAACTATACAACATAGCTAATAATCTGCACATGTGAGGGCCAGCGTTTTGGACATGTTCAACACTTAATCCGTCATGTCCAGGCGATTTGCCTTTTGAAATAGACTTAACCGCGTTTAATACATCTCCGGCCGTAATTCTGGTATTAACGTGTTCGCCACTAACCCCATGACTACTCTGTGACAATGACGGTCCTAACGGAGACCTGACAATGAACTTATTTTTAAATTTATCAGCGATGCATTTTAAATCATTTGTGCCATCTACATTCACAGGAATACCAGGCCGTCCCTTCAAATGATTGGTATTTTTCCAGAAACCACTAAAATCTTTTTTACTGTGCTTAGTTGCAAGTATATCCATTTTCAATTGATCTTGATGCTTCTGACACCATTTTAAACGTGATTTAAATATTTTTTTACTCTCGCACATCTTTGAATAGATAATACCAGTGGTGGGACTACCGCACGACAACCATTCCTGAAAGATCGCCCTGGCCGCCCTGTAGCTATCACTAACATGTTTATTCCATCCAACAATTGTTTTGCGCCGCAACTTACTCTGTTCATTCCACGCTCGCCTACCTGACCCTTTCGCGCCGCCTGGGATAATGCAAGCACAATATCGGAATAAAGTTTATCAATAAGTAAGCTGTGTGTAGGATCATTACAATACCGATCACAACAGTTTCGAAACTCATCAGGAAAATCAATAAGTCTGAGACGTATATGACATTCAGTTCGATATTGTTTAATACCATCGACTGATCTCTCACCCCACACGATATTACTAGCGACATTTGGCATAGTTCTTACAAGGGTCAAACAATCTAAATTACCATATAACTGGATAGTGATCTGACCAGCACACATCGTATTAATCTCTCCTCGTTATCGTCTCCTCAATACATCTTGTATTGAAGGACCGTAAATCGTGTCGCAAGAACTTCAGTATCTGTCCATTGAGCTGCCTATAGGACTTAGCATCATCGGAGGTTTGGAGTGTCATGGTACGTCGCTCAGCCATAAGGTTTCGGGTGTAGTCAGATAGCTTTTGAGGCCTATTTTTACGGTGGGGCTTAAAAGTCTTAGACCCGACCGTATGGACAGTCTCTACCAACCTATTGTTGACTTCGTCCACTGATGCGCTGCTGTCTAGCAATTCGAAGCGATTTGACAATTCGAGTTGAAAGTTCTCGGGGTTTTGGATATGTGTATTAGAAGGTCGGAGCGTAGACTTCATCAGACGCGATCTCTCCATTTTGACATTAATATTTAATGTGCCTCTGACCATTCGGTGATCACTGCCGGTTTTTACCCTGTGAATCGCGGAGACATCATTAAATATTTGTCGCTTGGTGCTCATGATGAAGTCTATCTCATTTTTTGTGAAACCATCAGGGCTCATCCAGGTCCATTTCCTATGAGACGGCTTCTGGAAGAAAGAGTTCATCATAAAGAGTCCCTCCTTCTCCAGAAATTCGGCCAGCCTCTGACCCCTGGGGTTGCGCTGCCCATATCCAAATTGCCCCACTCTCAACTCATCCTCGCCCCGTTTGCCCAGTCGCGCATTGAAGTCACCCATAACTACTGTAAAGTGTGCTTTGGAAGTATGTATGGCTCTACTAATGTCCTCATACATAACTTCGACCTCATCATCTGAGTATACCGAGGTCGGTGCGTAGACCTGTATGACCTTCAGCGAATATCTTTTGGATATTCTGAGTATCAGGTACGCTACCCTGCTCGACACACTAGTGATGGACACAACGTTGTTTATGAGTGTCTTGTGGACGATAAATCCGACACCACCTTGGGACTGCTGTTCGCCCTCCCGGTAGTAAAACAAGTTGCCGGATTTTAAGGTTATCGTGTCCTCGCCCTCTCTTCGGACCTCCGATAAACCAACAATACTCCACCGCAACTTGTTTAACTCTTCTTCCAGCTCAACTAGCTTCTCATCTGTCCTCAATGTGCGTGCGTTGTATGTCACCAGGGCCAATTTTCGGTTTTGGTGGTAGCCGAATCTCTGCCGGAGATTCTTAGCACCCCTTGTCCTGTCGTTACCATGGCTGCTACCGTGGCCAGAACGAACAGGACCGCCGGGGACTAGGGGCCTGGTTTTCTTGCTTTCTTCCATAATATTGGTTGGAGGTGTTTGCCATACTCGCCACGCTTGGCAGGCGGGTTGGCGAGCGCAGTTTTTGGTTGGACAAGTGTTAAGGGAACGCTGCTGCCCATTCCCTAGTTTTCCCTTAGTCGCCTTGTACGACACCCGATGGGATGAGATGGGTTGGTCCTATTCTAAGCCGGGAACCACGCGGCATTTTGCTGGCTTATCACTAAATAAATCAAGCTGGGATGATTTCATCATAATAACTCTTTAATTTAATCACATTAAAAATCTCAAAATTATAGTGTTTATTATATCTAGCATAATCAAGAGCGTTCATGGACATCATTCATGGAAATCGGTTCATTCATCAAAGAATTACAATTCAAAGAATGATTGTAGATAAAATTGCTGTCTACTTCATTCAATGTATACTCAGCCTTTAAAAATATTCTATACAGAACCATATACAGATTTATTTACTTACTAATCCTTACTTTCATACCCTAAAACATTATTCTCACCTTCAATTTATAATTTTCACCAAAACTTCGAAGTAAGCACTCCATTTCTAACTATCGATCACCACAAAAAATGCTTAAAGACAAAAAGAAATTAAAAGAAAATGTATAAACGCTTTCAATTATACAAATATAATAAAATGTCCAAGAAAGCCTGTCTTATCTAAAAGTAATTCATCACCGAAAGGAGGATTCTTTTTCTACAAATTAATTTTAAAATCTTTGCTGAACTAGGTGAATAATGCTTTATAAGTTTAAAAATACACAGGTGTATACTGAGGACCACTTTGCTTAAAACTCATCCCAAGTGAAATAAATCTATTTTTCGTATTATATCACGGTTTATTTTTGATTTTTAAGTTTCCGAAGTTTCGAGTGCTTTGCAGCACCTATGGTCACGGGAAGGACTGAGATGTTAGACGTCCAAAAGGTATAGTTGTTCCAGGGTACTCTCAAACTTCTTAATTATGTTTGTTGGTCCGATCTACGCAGAATGAGCTCACGGTGTCTAGAGGCCTTGCAGTGTTATGCTTGGTTTTAAATTTGATTATATTAATTAGCTAATCCCAAATCGATAGAAGCACCCAGCCGTCTTCTCTATTGAAATTAGGATGTTTTTTTTAATTTCTATAGCCTCGCGACCCATACTTGGTAGGAATCGGTGTTGATGTGGTCTATCAAATCTGATGTTATGGCGGGTGCGGTCAAGGGCATGTTCACAGACTGCAGTTTTCTCTGAGCAATGGTGTTTTAGCCAGCTATGTGTTCCTTAACCCGAGTTTTTACCGGTCTTTTTGTTTGTCCTATATAAGAGAGACCACATTTACAATCAAGCTTGTATACTCCTGCATCTTGTAGACACTTGACAGATGATACAAATTGACTGATCTTATTCGGCGACTTATAAAATGTTTTATTGAAGCACGCTTCAAGATGTAGCCAATCTTGTCCGTGACTCCTCTCATATAAGGCAGTACAGCTGAAAGACGCTCAACTATGGCTGGTTTCACTCGGTCAATAAAACGAATACAAGCAAATAAATATAGATAATATTTTGGCGTCGATTAAGTTTTATATACATTTTTGCATAGAGTTAAATGCGCGATGTAAGTGTTCGTTGTGTTGAATTAACTGTCCTTTGTAAAAAATGTACTAAATATAATATGACCTTTATTGTTTTTATGAAGTGCTACAGACTCGTCCATGTTGTTGTAAGAATAATAAAAATATTATATGTATCTGTGGGAATAAGAAATGAAAAGAGAGACTACTTATTGTTTTATTTTTTCGCAATATTATTATCGTGCTACATACCTTTTGTTGACGTCCTTGTGTAAACCACGTAATGATTTTTATCTTGCGATCTTTCCTTTGCGCTTCAATATTGGATTCTTCAAAAGACACGTCCCTTAAGGGCCTAACGTGATCGACCGGAAGAGTGACAGTGATGCTATTACTTAACATAAGAATAATAAGGAACGGATATATTGAGCGCGCGCTCGGAAATAAACGACTTATGTGCAAAAACAAAGGAGATCGTCGAAAATGGCCCCAGAACCAACATACGTGTGACCTATACCATAATTCTTCGTCTATTTTTTTCGTTTCTAACGGACAATTTACAATCCAAAATGAATATTTCAAAGTATAGTACTTAAATGGAAGTCGCCGACAACTTTACTGAATATCAACGTTGTTATCGAATTAAGGTTGGAGATGTCAATCCTATGAATCGGTTATATTCAATCGATCGCATTCAATCATAATCGATTTGATACTTGATGTTTTGTTGGCTACTATATTAGAACCTCAAAATCTAGAACTTTTTTGCAATAATGTGATTCCTCTGCTTTTCTGTGTAAATAATAAATGCATTTAGGTAATTTATATGGGATTTGAAATCATACAATCATTTTTTCATTGCTGTTGGTTCTGGGGCGAATCATATTTTGACACAAAACAATGCCCTTTAACATTTTCTAAAAAGACTACAATATGAAGTAAAAAACTGCTTTATAAAAGCTTTGCTACAATTATTTGCTATGTTTTCAAGTAAATTCCATTGATTAACTCTTAAGTGATTAATTTCGTGTTGGAATCAAAAAATGTAAAGCGATAGAGATGACTTTCGATTTTTCTATCGACACAAATTTCGCTTAATCGTGTATTCATTTTACCAGATTCTAAAATATACAGTCAAAAATCATATTTCTAAATATTAAGTCTCTGATTCATATACTTCTTGAAGTGAATAGAATACAAAACACGTCTTTTTAGCGACAACCCCTTTACCCTGGCTGCGGCTTTACGGTCAAATAATCACATTTATGCGTATGCTTACCTAATATTAAAAAAAGATAAACTAAATCTATAAAATTGTCTTTATTTTTTTAAATAATTCTTCTTTACATATACCTTTTCTGTGAAAAAAAAAATGAAATCAAAACCAAATTTTCAGCCTTATTTTATATTATTTTAATCTAGGTATAAAGTGGAGTGCAAAGTAAGCATTTATTTTTGTACGGAACTGCCATTTTTTCCATCTAGGTATTATTTTATTTGATAATAAATATGTCGCCGAGATACCTTCCTGACTTATACTCGAATTTAACTATGTACCTTGATACCTAAAATTCTGTAAACTAATATCACAACTACACGACAGACTAATAACCTAATATCTATCCAATATCCGAATACCTATTACCTGGACGGAATCCGCCTCGTTACAAAACCAAAAGTGTTCCCGGGAAGCCATTCACACTGTCGTTAACTAGCAATTCGTATCCCAAGCTTGTAGGCCTCGTAACTCCACCTGGTTCGGTATAAACAGAGTTTGATTATTCCTCGCGACTTTGCAAGGGTACTAAGCGGGGCTTTTTATTCTTAAATTTATTTTATTGTGATACCTCTTTGTTCTACTCGGCTGTTGTTCTATATTCAAAAGTCAATAAAATGGTACGAGATCACTCTTGCGTTTCTCCTTAACTATTTTCTAAAGACTGTTTAAGGCTGAAATAATAAGGCACAAGCTTGTTACAACACTATAACAAAGCGGTATTGTTACAATAATATATCAAAGCGGAGGCGCAAACACAGCATCGCTCGATACCCTCGATAAACATTCAATTGACTTCAACAGGCGGCACAACGCAGAAAACATGAAGGAGTGCTGACTACAGGAATTCAGAACACTACCACCGCGGCGCGGCTAGTAGTGAGGGTCACTTTTGGCTCAACCACGAGCGTACCTACACGTAATATATTTGTGGGGCGTAGATTGCCTAGAGTTTCAGATTCCTAAATAAAAATGCTCTGTTGAACGGGATCTGGGAGGCAGTGGAGGCGGCAAAGACTTCTAGATCTCCTTTCTTCCTTATTTAGATCTTCTTAGTACGAAGTCCAATTCCCGAATGAATGCTAGGTGTGTGTGTGTGTTTAAGTGATATACAGATTACAGCTTCACCGGACTTAGTGAATGCTAGGCGTATGCGGCGCCTATTATATACTGTTTCGTCGCGTTTTCTAGAACTTTCTGTGCCTAACCCCCTTTGCCTATTTTCCCATTTTTTATTTATATTTTCACAATTTATGAACTTATACTAATTGTTACATAATAGTATATACATTTCTTCACCTTTCTATACATGCGTGTGCACGCGGCGTGGCTCGGTTTGCGAGTAGCGGCGGTTTTTCCGTGCGCCGTATTTTATATTGCCTCGCCCCCCGCCTCAGTACTATATAATGCGCTACTAGCGGCGCGCTCGGCTTAGAGGCTCGAGCGTAGTGGTTGCACGCTCGCCCTTAAGTCCGGTGAAGCTGTAAAGGCCTCACGGCCAACAGCGTATATCACTCACACACACACACACACGTGCGCGTGCTCGGCTTCATTATTAAAATGAGCGTCGGGGCGTGCACATGCATGTTCACACATGTTCTTTACAACCTAGGTTTTATGCCTAACTTTCCTAATATGGTGAGTAAAACACGGAAAAATCAATCATTTATTTTCCAACACTTTAGGCGTGCTTATCCCTCTAGGTAACACAGTTATAATCACAAAATATTCTTATTTACATGCTATCTTATATAATCTATCTATAAACACTAACTTTTAAACCAAATATAACATAAGAAACGAATTATCAACAGTATAAACTTGGATCCTTAAGCTAATTTAGCAATCTACTTATTTACTAATCTTAGTCTTTCAACAATCATTGAAGACTATCTACACTTGTTATTCACGTACTGGTGGCCGAACTTGGTCAGCTGGTTCCACTGTCGTGCACAGTATTATATATAAAATTTAATTGTAAAAATCTATTTACAATCTCATTTTTAATTTCGTTTTTAGTACGCCGGCCGTAGCTTTAGTAATCAGCACATATTACAAAAGTGTAAATTTGACATTATTATTTACACACATGTTCTAAACGGGTTGGTGCCGTTATTATGGTATATATCTCGTATAGAACCGCCTACTCCTAAGATTAAGAGAATAATTCATTTTGCGTTTTTTCGGGTAGGTGTTAAAAAAAGTACAGCTTTGTCTTTAAATTCAAATTCAAATTCAAATTCAAATCATTTATTTGCTTCAATATGGGTTACAATATGGGATCTTATTAATATATCATTATGTTCTTAAGCCATATTCTACCAGTTAGGCATGCAAATATTATTATTTTAGAAGATGAATACGATTAGTCTTATGTCATTGTCTATAGGAATTTATTAATAACATATGCTGTAAATTAATTAAAAACGTGATTAAAAATTATATTAAATTGTCATTACATTATATATTTCTTAAGCATAATACATTAGTCAAGTAAATATTCGTTGATCGAATAATAAGCTTTATTTAATAGACATGTCTTTAGATGATATTTAAATAAATTGAAATTTTGTATATCTTTAATATGTTTAGGTAATTTATTATACAATTTAGGTCCCATACATAGTGCGCTTTTGTCAAACAAAGCCGTTCTGTGACTACTTGCACAGAGTATGTCAGCATGTCTAGAACTTTTCAATTTTTGATACCTGTGTATGTTTTTTCTTGTGTATAATATTAACTCAAAGATATATAGCGACGGGAATGTTAGTATTTTTAGCTTAATGAAATGTGGTTTGCACGTATCAGTGAGCTTTAGAGAGCATATAGCTCGTACGCATTTCTTTTGTGCCTTAAAAATTGTGTCTCTCTCTGTAGCATTTCCCCAGAATATGATACCATATCGTAGTACGGAACCAACGTAGCCATGGTAAGCTGATAAAAGTGTACTTTGGTCTACAGTTTTGCGTAACATGTAAAGGGCATATGAGTATTTATTTAATTTTGAACACACTTGTTCTGTATGTGATTTCCATTTCAGATCTGAGTCAACATGTATTCCCAAGAATTTAATTGTATTTATATTTTGTATTACTGATTCTTTGTATTTTATCATTAACGGGACTGGATGCTTATCTCTAATTTTAAACGTCATAAGATAGCTTTTTGTCAAATTTATTTCCAGGTCATTTGCAATTAACCAGTCAATGATGGAGTGTAAAGCAGAATCAATTTCACGTAGACATGTTTCACGGTTTTCAGTTACAAACATAACAGTACAGTCATCTGCATAGAGTACCATGGGGTGATTTATAGATTTAGGTAGATCGTTTATGTAGATGTTGAATAGCAATGGACCTAGAATACTGCCCTGTGGAACACCTTTACAGACTTTTAATGGTTCTGACAAGTATTTGACTTCAGTTTTTGTTTCACGTGAGATGTTGGATATTTCGGTTTGTTGTTCTCTGTCATTTAAGTATGACTTAATAAGATCAAGAGCATTACCTCGTATCCCATACACTTCAAGTTTGTTTAATAAAAGTGTATGGTTCACGTAATCGAAAGCCTTGGTCATGTCCATGTACAGTGCTGCAACTTCTTTTTTATTATCAATACCCGTGATTACAGTGTCAAGAAGAGCATGTATTGCCAAGTTTATGTTTTTTCCTTTCCTAAATCCTACTTGTTCTTCAGTAAGAATATTGTTTTTTTCCAAGTATACCTCTAAGGTATTGTATATGACTCTTTCGAATATTTTAGCCAGGATCGGGATTAACGCAATAGGCCTGTAACAACTCATTTCAGTTCTGTCTTGTTTTTTAAATATTGGTTTGATCACAGATAGTTTTAATCTCTTCGGAAAATTTCCAGTTTCTATGCACATATTTACTATATGGCATATTACTGGTGCTACGATTCCTGCTACTCTTTTCAGTATTTTACTGTTTTTAAGTGTTTTTAAGTTTTCATCTTTATTTAAAATAAATAAGCAATTATTTACGAGTTATTTACACCTGTACATAGTGGTTATCATTTGATTGGTATTTACTCACGTTTGTGGCACATTTATGTGGAACTAGCACCAATTAGCATCACCTACCAGCACATCACCACACCTCACTAATTTCAACATGTCACCGCTTGATGAGGTTTTGTCAGCTCAGAAAACCCTTGAAGAGAGCTTCATGAAGAGAATGGGAGAACTTAAAGCTCAAATTCAGAACGCAGGTCCTGCTAAAGACACAGTTGCAAAAGTTGCTGAGGAATTCCGGACCTTCAGGGAGCTCATTTTTAATATGCTTGGGCTGCTCCGGAGACAAATCACTGAGTGCACTAAGCAGCTGGACACACTTGAGACCAGGCACAGGTGGAAAACTCTGCTCTTTCTAGGGATCGCTGAAGTCGAACAAGAAAACAGTATGAATGTCAAGGATGACATCCATACTGTTTCATCATCAAATATCAAATCCTTCCCTCGTTTCCTCCCATAGTCAGCACGATGCCCCTGGTTTTTCTCACCATGATCTTATCTTCCTTTCCTATATCCTAAAAGCTCCCAAACCTCGTCCCAAAATTCTGCATAAGCGTTGCTTCGCTCGAATGGATATCGATAAATTAACCGAAGATGCATCCAAGCTCAACTAGACACCCCTAACAGTAGCCGAGACCATGGATGACAAAATATGCATCTTTAACGAAACGGTAATTCAGCTTTACGATACCCATGCCCCTGTAAAAAAGTGAGGTTGAAGCGACCACCCGCTCTGTGGATGACTACGGGAATTCGTATGGCCATAAGGCGTAGAAATCGCGTATTTCGTAGATTTAAAAAGGATCGCACTGAAGATAACTGGGCCAGTTTTAAGATTGCAAGAAATCGGTGTAATAAGATGATACGTGACGCTAAACGCCGCCATATTCTTAACAATATTGAATCTTCTTCGCCTGCTGATATTTGGAAATTTTTAGGCACTTTAGGTATCGGCAAGTGTCCAATCCAATCTCCATTCTTCCTTTTCTTTCAAAAGTGCTTGAGGCCTGCGCTCATAAACAATTATCTCATTTTATTTACTCTAATAATTTAATTAATCCTCTTCAATCTGGTTTTAGGGCTGGCCATAGTACCGTTTCTGCCCTCCTTATAGTGATTGGTGATATTCAAGCAGGCATGGAAGATACCAAAGTCACCGTTCTTGTATTGGTCGATTTTTCCAATGCCTTTAATATCGTTAATCACGATATCCTTTTGTCCATTCTCTCCTATCGTCTGTGCTCTCAAGAGTCGCTGGATTGGTTTTCCTCTTATCTTCGGGAACGTCTACAGTCAGTTTTGAGTGATGAAGCGTTGTCAACATGGCGTTACCTCGACTCTGGCGTTCCCCAAGGCGGTATACTCTCTCCTCTTCTATTTTCCATTTTCATCGACTTGATAACCTATGAACTTCAGTGTGCGTATCATCTATATGCCGACGACTTGTAATTATACTCACAAGATAATGCTGATCGAGTTTCTGACCTTATCGGCAAATTAAACCGCGATCTGGAGCAATTCAAAATTGGTCCGACAGATTCGGTGTCGCAGTGAATCCAGCAAAGTGCCAAGCAATTCTTTTGGGGAGCTCCAGACTGATTAGCAAACTAAACATTGGTTCTCTACCTCCGCTTGAGTTCAATGGTACAGTTATTCCTTTAAGTCCAAGCGTCAAAGATCTCGGTTTACACATCGACACTACGCTTAGCTGGCAGACCCAAGTTACGTCGGTTGGTCAAAGAGTCACTGGAACGTTGCGATACCTGTATAAATTAAAAAAACTTGCTCCCTTCTAATACCAAAGCAATGCTTGTGCAGTCCTTGATTGTTCCTTTTATGGACTATGGTGATGTGTGCTACTTCGACCTGAATGCAGATCAACTCAATAAACTAGACCGCCTACTTGATAACTGCATTCAATTCGTATTCAATATGCGCAAATATGATCATGTGTCGGAGCATCGTTCACAGTTAAAGTGGTTGCCTATTCGTCAACGCAGAGCTCTAAGGGCACTGACAACATTGTTTTCTATCCTTCATTCTTCTGTAGCGCCTGCTTATCTTACTTTCCGATTTCAATACCTATGATACATACAGGTATAATACATAATATGTATGTATTATACCTGTATTTATTATATGTTATTTATAAACAACTGCTTTTGTTGTATGTATGTAATTAGTTATGTGTTTTTAAATATTATAATTTCCTTTTTTTAAATTGTAATTGTGTTTTCAGTATTTTTTTTTTCTCTCCTTTTTTATAACTCATAATTTTTCGCACCTACCCTGTTTCCACATTACCTCAAGGTAGACTGGCAGAAAATGCCTCTGGCATTAAGTCCGCCTATGTACATAAGTGCATAAAGAATAAATAAATAAATAAATTTTACAAACGCATACATATTATGGTATGTATGCGTTTGCATTACATTGGCTTTAAATGTAAGAAATAATAGTGGTTTTTATAGTCTTCTAAAACATTATAGGTAACACTACAAAAACATATTCAATAAATTTTTCACTAAATTTTCTTAGATTAGGAAAGGCCTACAAGAAAATTAATCTATTTAGAAAGATAATCCATATTACAATAGTAATGTCCTGAGAATGGGTAGCACCTTTGTGACAAATCCCACATTCTATACAACAGTACGTAGAATCGCTAGAAATCTGCGAGAATTGTGTCAGTAAAAGTAAGGCTTATTTTTCTACAGACTTGCCTAAAAGGGGACACCTAAAACATTTTTATCTTGTAAATATGTCAAGCCCGGTGATTTTGTGTCTGCAACAGACGTAATGTCAGCCAACGCGTCAGCCTACCAAGGTAAGCCAAAGCCAAGCCAAGCCAAAGCTAAGCCAAGCCAAAGCCAAGGCAAGCCACGCCGAAGCGAAGCCACGCCGAAGCGAAACCACGCTGAAGCGAAGCCACGCCAAAGCCAAGCCATGCCATAGTCGAATCTCGTAACTGTCAATAGCTGCCGCCATGTTGATACATCCCTTGACGCCCCGCCAAAATGCTACTGCCAAAGAAGTGGGGATATATCTATATCAGCCTTAGCTAAGTCATTTGTAAGAGATTCGAGTACCAATTAAATGGGTAGAACGTAACTCTGCTTCATTTTATTTGTATCCGTTTTATGTTACTAAAGTGGAGATAATGGATCATTCATTCTCGACATTATAGCCTTAACCTTTAAAATTTGATAGGAAGACGTCCACTGCAGGGTTCATCCTCGTCGACGTGATGATATGAGCCACAGCCCATATCACGATCGTCTTTATGGCGTACGTACGCATTCAACGCGGGTTGCGGGTAAAACCGCTACCGTCATCAATTCATCTTATGGGGTCTGCCCACTACCCAACGGCTACGTCAAGCAAACTCTATTCTTAATATCTCTCTTTACATATTTTATAGTAACCCTTTTCGTTCTCTTATTATTAAAAGAATACTTTTTATTATATACCTTTACAAAGTCTCTTTTTCGTAAATGAGAGAACTATGTAGACACTCACTGATACCATGAATCTAAGTAATTTTATATTTAATCTATACTTAAGCACATCTATACAGCTCGTTCTGCACTATTCTCCCATATTCCATGAATGCATTCATATAAAAAGAATTGTTAAACTCTGACTTTTAATAAGAGTTACCCTTGCCCTTCTTCTTCACAGGAATGACTATCCGAATGGGTGGTAGAGTCGTAAGTAATCATAAATTTTCTTTTTATGACTATTCATAAGTGCCTTTTGGTCTACATGAATAAAAAGCATTTGATTTGATTAGACTTACCCAGATTAAAGTTACAAAGGGTTAAAAATACTCTAGTCTCGAGTATTTATTCCCAAAAAAATGGCTCAAATGGGCCTAACAGGTAATAGTTTTCTTATACATGGAATGAGCTATAAAGCCTTTATTTATAGGATAACTACGCACAACCCTCAAAGAAAACTCGTATACTGAATCTGACTACGGACTAGTTCCGGAACTTCCACGACTGATGAACCGGTGCTCATCATATGTCTTGCCTATCAGAGAACGTCTGGAAACAGGGTTAAGCGGAAAGTTTTAACTGTACAGAAAACCAAATTGACTGGCAATTTTAGCCCTTGCCACTTCCCTTCTCAATGACGCAGGTTACACCGCGTGACGTCCCATCCATGTTCACTTTTTTGCAGAGTGCTTCAAGAAAGACTGAAGTTAAAACAAGAGATAAGAGGAATGTGCTACGCTATTCTAAATACACAGATTTTCAGCCTCACGGAATATAGAATATTAAATTTCCTTCAAGTTAACGTAATAACTTCTAATTAGTTAATAGTGACCCTAACCCCGGTTCGTGCAAGTAGGCATTAATAGTCTTCTTTGTTTAGTCAGATGATTTTACAATTTCAAATTGGAAGCCCTCCGTTGTCACGAAATACGCCAATCGAAATTGAGATCACTATTGATTAGAACAAAGCGACGTAGCTTCGATAGTACAAAGGTTTTGACTGTTGTCTGTTTTAAAAATATCCTCTGTGAATGGAAGCTTCAGTGCACATGTTCGATGAGTACGTTGAATTTACTTAGCTACGTCATAGCGTTGATGGATTTTAAGAATATTATACATAGTTTCTACTACCTTGTTGGTCTAGTGGCGAATAGTTCAGTTAGCTATCACGAGGATCTAGGTGGAATAAGACGTTGTTGATGTTGACAAAAAAATCCAGGAGCAATCCAGAGTGTGGAATTGTACGGTACAATGGCAATAGCCTCGCTTCTATTATAAATTTTACCCCGATATCGTCATCAAAAAGTGAAGGCGCCCGGCACCCTCGCTTAGTTGTTTAGTTAAACGGTATTTTACGGCTTAATAAGACTGCCTCGTTGGTTATGTTGCAAAGCGCATCGGTTTATGATCACGAGGTCCTGGGTGCAAATTCTAGGTCTGACAAATGTAGTTTTTATAACGAAAAATTCCCAATATGAGTCCCGAGTCTGGAATTGTGCCCGTTATATAGCAATAGGCTCGGCCCCTATTACACCTAACTTTACATCGTCAGCGTAAAGTAGGCGTACGCAGTACACCTCTGCCACCCCCGCTTTGGGAATATAGGCGTGACGGTGTTTTACTGTTGAATTATCATTTTAAGTTAATTTGAAGATGTGGCATCCTAATTCTTGAACTTAAATCAACCTAATTTACAAGATGGCTGGTGTCTATGCGATAGTTCTTAACTACAATTAGATAAAAATTGCTTCAAATGTTGCGTTAAACAATCACCAAGCCATATTGCCAGAACACACATTACTAAGTTATTTTCTAAGAAAATTCCTTCCTGGAATCAACACTTGCACCTAAATTAATTCAAGGAGTTCATATTTCCTTACACAAACACAAACCATTCGGCTTTGTTATTTGCTAGTTAATACAAACTTATCTCATAAGTTACATTCATATTCCGGAAATCCAACATCCACAGTTCTATAACAGACAGCAAACGAATGTCCATATATATACGTGAACATACAAGGGATTAGAAGTGATATATACCCATTACGAATATCTGTGCACGGTCCGCCCATGCATCATTTTAAAGCCGTCTTTGTTTCGGCTAACAAATAGCCCAAGAATTTGGACAGACCTCGCTGACCGCAGGTCTGTGCGTGGCATAAGTCTAACAGGTTGGTACAATGCTTTTAGACATGCTGGTACTGATTAATCCAGATGGACTTTGAGTATACATACTTCTCCAGTTTATTATTTCTAACGAAATCTGCTGCATTTTCAAGTCAATTAAAGCGCTTCCCGGGCCTCTGCAAGGATCAAACCTGCTTCGATGAAATCTTTGATGAATACGTTTGAATTAAAACTATTTTACGGATTTTATCGCGGTTTATTTTTTTATTTTATTTTTAGTTCCCGACGTTTCGAGTGCTTTGCAGCATCCATGACTTATTGTTAATCTTGTTTACGTTCATCTAGAGTATGTGTGTGAGTGATGTACGCTGTTGGCCGCGAGGCCCTTACAGCTTCACCGGACTTAAGGGCGAGCGTGCAACCACCAAGCTTGAGCCAGAAGGGCAAGGGGCGACATACTCGAGGGCGCCTTGAAGAGGCGCCCTCGAGTATGTCGACCATGTACCTTACTCGAACGAGGAATGTCGTTCGTGTAAAGGCTAAACAGGAGGGGCGAGAGAGCTGAGCCCTGTGGGACTCCAGCTCGGGTGGAGTGGGGAGTTGAGCGCGTCATTTCGACGCGATATTGGAAGGTGCGATTTGATAAGAAGTCTCGTATGATGAGCACGAGTCTGTCCGGCACACCCATTTGGTAGAGCTTTGATCTACAGATCAAGCCGTTGTGCCAGACTTTGTCGAAAGCCTTCGCGACATCGTAGAAGAGGGCGCCCGTGTAGACGGGTTTGGGTCTATTGAGACCGGAGAGGATGTGCTTTGTGATGCGGTGCACTTGATGGACGCAAGACTGTTTGGCTCGAAAGCCGAACGAAGTCTTTGAGCCGCGCCAGAAGTAGGCGCTCGTAGACCTTGGCCAGGGAGTTGAGGAGACTGATAGGGCGGTAGCTCGCGGGGAGATTACGAGGTTTGCCGGGCTTGGGAATGCCTATGACGTCCACTTCCTTCCACTTAGCGGGGAAGGTGCAGTTCGCCATGGCGGCGTTCAATATGGCCACTAAGAGGCAGATGAGTTGGGCGGGTAGGCATTTCAGAACGCGATTCGAAATACCGTCAGAGTACGTTCATGTAGACTAATAAAGCACATCCTACTACTTTATTTTTTCATAACTTTATTTTAAACTTAAATCTTTTGCGTTAGAGAATCGTTTCACGAATTGAAGTCTAAATATGCCATCATAACGAACAACTTGATCAATGTTTAGTAGTTCTACCACAAGAAAAGGCATCACAATTTCCCGATACCCACACAGATCGCGGAAACCACGTAATGACGTCATCACACATCAAAATCGAGAGAACAATAATACGCCACAATAAAACAAAAGCGCATGAAATACAACGCTCCAGGGCGCTCTTAAACTGTTATGATTCCTATAAATTTTACGAGTGGCGTCTGGGCCGACAATTCTTACTTTATATCCAGATATTTTTCGTTGATAGCTGAAATACGATAAATCAGATAACTAACTGCCGATATTTTATACAGAGTAGTACCACATACCCGTTGTTTGTGAACATGTACTTGGTCATGTGCGTAGTTTATGGCAACGTGAGATGTAAATGGAAGTTTCATGGAAAGAATTTGCTTTTAACTTCTCTATTTCTTAAAAACGTAACCCCATCATAGGAATTATTTCTGTATCGTTGGTGCGTTATTAATCAGTCTATATTGTCCAACTGGCGGACAAAGACTTCTGACAAATGAAGATGAAAGAAGATATGCTCCAAACAGATCTTAGACAGACCCATTCAAACGCTAATATTAAAAAGGTTTTTAGTTTTAACTTTGCCTTTTTCTGTCACTACCGGTTATTTAATGTAAAGCGAAGAACTAGGACTAAAGGAAGTCTTAAGTTTTGTTATGAAAGACTGAACTATGTGAATTTTTTACGGTTGGAAGTTTCGGTATCTCCAACCAAAACGCACCGGTACCCCTTTCTTGTATTTCGCTCGATTGAGCATTAGCAGCATTTTGGGGATTTCAAGTCGATTCTCTCATACCACAGTTAACATATGTAAATAGTTTAGCATCTTAGTACTAGCACACATAGACGCAAACTCTACGCGACTTCATGACAGCTCTCAGAGGATACTATCGGCAGAACACTTCCAAAAAGGTGCGTAGAGTGTGCGTATGTATACGCGATTCTTAATTGGACCGATAATAATAAAATGCTCAACTGTTTGCATATATTACCTGTGCCCTTGCGGTTTTTATGGCGGCATAGACCAACTTACAAGATCGTCCCACTTACGCCACCGTCCCACTCGGGATTGCTCTTTTGACTGTACGCTGATAACCAACACTCCAAAGGGCATAAAATTACTAGGTACGTTCCACACCCCAAGGCATCTGTAATTCCTGGAAAGTTCTTTAGTCCTACATCCTTTAGTATTATAAATTATCTCATTAAGCCACATAACTCTTGGTAGAGCTACAAATGTCGATAATTCCGAATTGATGAGCACGCGAATTTTCCATTTGTAAACATTTTCAGCGAACTGTCTAACATTTAACATGTAGAATCTAACAAAAAATATACAAAGTTGGAGATGAGGTTTTAAATATGAAATTCGTGGCTGCGTTATTCTAGCAAGAAAGGATTGTTTGTTTAAGAGCTTTATTTGATGTTGTTAGACGTGACTTTTGAATCACCTTTCATTTAACCTTTGCCTTTATGAACATATGTTTACTCTTTTAGCGTAGAGGTGTACCACATTTTGCCGACATTGTTAACGAGCACAATTCCAGATTTTGTAATGCTATTGAAAATTTTAGAAACAAAACCAGAGTGGTGGGTGCGTTTACAACATGAAATTCATATACGCACATATACACTCAGAACGAAAAAAATTGTGGGTCACTCAAAGTATTGCCTCGTGCGGAGAGCGAACCCGCGACTACTCAATCCAATGGGCGGAGCGGCTGAAGCTCTTGACCACAGAACCAAGCCGTCAGTCGTAGATGGATGAATGGATAGATTAAATTTTTGTACAGTATTTCTTTCATAAAATAATATTCTCAGTAGGTATATCGTCGGCGACGCGTGAAAACCTGGTACATCGAAGTTTTTACCAAAATAGGATTATTATTATATAGTTAAAAAAACTCATATCGCATTACTTGCACGCATCTAACTTCAGTATAATGGTTAACAAGGACATCTATGACTGTAAATACAAATATGGTTGAAATAAAAGTATGCCATTTTGAAATGGGAAACTCTGCAAGACTATCAGTATGTGCGTTTCTTTTAAGATACTTACGAGGTTTTCACTCGTCAAAACTCAGTGTTTCTTTTTATAAACAAATTAAAATCATAAAATTGAGCCATCACAAAAACACAACTGGACAACTACTCACAAATAAATATTTATTTTACTCACATCAGAATAGAACTCGTAAAAAACCGAGGTACTTAAAGCATTGTTTGTTTTCTCTTGCTCCAAAAATAATAACAAACTATTATATCCCCTTAAAACTCTGTAACACAAGTTAGAAAAAAAGACTATTGAAGCAATAAAAACAATCAATCAGAAATAGCGTCGTAAAACCGAATTGACACCATTAAATATCAGGGCACATTTATTTGATGAATAATTATCTACTCCTTTTGTACAGAAATATAAGGTTCATATATTTGAAGGAATGCCTCGTTGGTCAAGTTGGACATTTGGCAACACGAGGTCTTGTGTTCAAATTCTAGGTCGAAAAATTATGCTTTTTCAGTTGAAAAATTCTAAATTGCAGTCGAGTCTGTAATCGTTCCCGGTATAGCAATAGGCTCGCCCTCTATTACATTAAAACCTAACATCATTGGCTGGTGTACTTAGTACACCTCTGTCACCCCCGCTTGGCGTGTAGGTACTTATTTCCTTTTCTTTATAGGCCTTCGTAGCGACCGTAGAGTGTAGGTGTAGGCTCGGTCAGTCTAAGATGGCCGTTTGTGGCGTTTCCAAGTTTGAGCATCATGTTTCGGAAGACTCATTAAGTTGATGCCGTCTACCTCTTAATCTGGTAGTCGTTAAGCCAACTTAGAAGCCTTCAAAGCTACTAGATAAGTTCCAACCAGAGATAGGCAAAATGTAATCATGATTCAAGATTAAAAGTGTTATTGTTAATGTTGAAGAATACATAGTAATGTAATTCTAATCGTTAATCAATAATACACTATCACGCCAATATTCTCCAAGCGGGGATGGTTAATAAAATTTTGCCCATCTCTGGTTCCAACAGCCACAATCCTGCCTCCACCAATCCGAACTGAGTACAGTGCGAAACATTTTCTCTAACCTTTTTTGTGACAGAAGGCCTGTTTAGCAGTAAAATATCATAAGAATACAGCCCAGCTATTTTCATAAGTAACCAAAGTGGTTTATTACTAATAAATTCGCAGTTTAACTCAAAATCCATTAATTTTAAAACCATAAGGTTCAATGGCCTTACGAAAGCAGTAGTTGGGTAGTTTACCTTAGGACTTCAAATTCCAATAACATTTGGATTGGAAGTATCCAATCTAAGTTGGCCGGCTTGTTTCTTAGTTACATTTGTAAATAATCAAATAAACTGACAACTAAGATCTTGTTATTACCTTTCTATTATTATCACGCCAAATCTCTCGCGATGTAGTTAGGTTCTGTCTTAAGTAAAGCGACATTTTTGACTAAAATAGATAATTCAAGCCTAAGACACGGTTTGAGCGTAATAGACGAAAAGGTTATTATCTGGTTTATATACATATTTTCGTTTTGAACTCAGCTTTTTCTTACCAATGAACGTTAGCAAACCTGCAGGAAAAGTTGACTAGACTGGTCTGTGTCGTAGATTAGTATATCCCTTATATATTTGTATACCTATAAAAAGAATGGGCCTTATTAAGTAAGTTAATTTTTAAAAATTTTGAAAATGCATACCCTGATTAAAAACGTTACACTGGAACATTTTCTTTTGTTCCAACTTACAATTACGAAAATCTTGTCCGATTCACCACTGTCTTTGTGGAACCCCTAAAAAGGACACCACCCAACATTCCCTAAGCACCTACCAGGGCGACATAAATCAAACAGCGGTTTCGGCTTAATTCGCGTACGCACGTAGATCCCGTGTTCGCCCATTAAATTCCATTACACTTGTACATACAATTACAAAGAGCATTAGCTGTAATTAGAACAATCCGGTACCGCCACGCCACGCCACGCACAATTAGCAACAAAAGTGTTTTCATTTACGCCCAAGGGAATATGACAATTTCATTTCTTAGCGGCTCTGTAAAAGTGGATGAAACTTTTGTTTGGTACATCTGTGTTTGCGTAACTTTTATTATAATTACCTTCAAGGGTTGCTGTTATCCTAGTCATCATGGTACAAAAGTAACACACCTTTTTGTGGATTGGTAGCAAACTCTATTTTATATTTCCAAACAGAAGAAATAAGGGTTAGTTTCTTTCCCATATGTATATTTCATATTGATATTTTTCATTACTAAAACCATGATACAAAGACCAATTGATTTAGCTCTTATATCGTGCTGAACCAGCTGAGTAGTCATATGATTGTAATGTAGCGAGAATGCATGAAACAATCATCAACATTAGTCAAAGACGTCTACTCCAAGCCAAATATGCCCCCACTGAAGTAGCATATACTTCAGTGGGGGGATATTTGGCTACGTAAACATGATCTCCAAACATCGCTTTTACGACCGGATTTCCACTGTTAGTACACAGCTTTTACCTGAGATCTTTACCAGGTCATAGGGCCATCTTGTAAAGACATTTCCTGCCTTGTCTTTCACTACGAGTGGTCAATACTCGAGAACCTTTCTGCCCCAACAGCCGTCATTTATTTGAGCAACGCACCCTTCCCATTGCCACTTAGTACTAAACTATGTGAAATATGAATAAAAATGTTTTTATTTGGATTTTAACGCTATCTGTACACCACTTTGTTGATGCTAATCACATTAACACGACGTTTCATAGATGCAGTACATATAACCTATTTAGATACGATTGAGATCAAACATAATCACAGGTTCTTCAGGTAGTTCTTAGATTTACGCGAATATTACACATGAAATAAAACTCTTATTTTTCGGATTTTATCGCGGTTTATGTTATGATTTTTAAGTTCCCGACGTTTCGAGTGCTTTGCAGCACCCATAGTCACGGGAGGGACTGAGGTGTTAGACGTCCAAAAGGCATAGTTGTTTCTGGGTACCCTTAATTATTGATGTTAGTCCGATCTACGCAGAATGAGCTCACGGTGTCTTGAGGTCTTGCAGTGTTGTGCTTGGTTTTGGATTTGATTATATTAATTACCGGATCCCAAGTCGATGGAATCACCCAGCCATCTTCTATATTGAAATTAGGATGTTTGTTAATTTCAATAGCCTCGCGAACCATCCTCGGCAGGAATCGGTGTTCTTTCACGAGGATTTGTGGTCTATCAAATCTGATGTTATGGTGGGTGCGGTTAAGGACATTTTCACTGACTGCAGACTTCTTGGAGCCACGGTGTTTTAGGTCAGCTATGTGTTCTTTAACCCGAGTTTTTACTGTTTTTGTTTTGTCCTATATAAACGTCGGGAACTTAAAAATCAAAAAATAAACCGCGATAAAGTCCAAAAAATAAAAAAAAAGTTTTTTTTCATAATCACAGGATACAATTGTTCTGAACCTTTTTTAACTGACTATGTTTACTTATTATCAGAGATAATCATAACTAACAGCAAAATTGTAACGAAAAAACTAACTGGAAGAGCCCTTGAGTCAGTTGACCGAGAGTAAAAATGGCGGATATAAAACAACTTTAAATGGAATAGCGAACTTCAATTTCATTTAAACATATCAAAGGTACTCTATGATTTAAAGTACTATATGATTAGTTTACATAAAATCTCATGGCAATCTGATTGTATGGATACACAGTTACAGCTTTCCCAGCATGCAGCAAACGGCAAATTGAATATCTATTCAAATTTGACATGTTTCAAACCCTTGATACTATACAGTATTCAGCAAGAACGATTCGACTTAGCTAAGTGTTGTGTGTATGTGAATGATCTATGCTGTTGGCCGCGGGGCCTTTACAGCTTCACCGGACAAGAGGGCGAGCGTGCAATCACTACGCTCGAGCCAGAAGGACAAGGGGGCAACAAGCTCAAGGGCGCCTCAAGGAGGATCGGCCTCGGCTTGGGCAGTCACCATGAGGAAGGGCGTATACTAGGTGTCTCGCCGTGGTGCTCAGCACCGGCCGGCGGGCAAAGGTTTCTTCGAGCTCACCGGCGAGGTCGGTGTCTGATCCTATGTGCGGTATCTGTATCCGAAAGAAGGGATGTTAGGGCATCGGGAGGGTCGGTGAGAACATACCGCGGACGGCGGTAGCGGCTGATAGGAGGGGAGTTAGGTTCATAGTCAACGGCGGCTACGATTAGCGAATTTCTATGATTGGACGCGATCACGGAATATCGAGTTGTCGCCGTTTTAATAAGGTGCGAATAAGTTCGAGACCGAGATCGAAAGGATTTAGCTAAGTGTCCAATCCACAAGAAACCAAAAGTGAAAAATGTACTCTAAGCTGTGTGTGAACTTAGAATTTGTTTTTGTTCTCGATCGTTATGTGACTTAAATTCTTTTGGTTGAACCACCATCACATTAGTAACTGTCACTGAATTATGTTATATATTCCTGTTGAATGTAGTGTGGAACAGATTCAGGTTAATGACGAGGCAGCAATATTTTATAGTTTGAATAAAATCATGCTGCCAAATTATGGCATGCCTTTTAAGTTCTGTCGTTTCCATATTTCCCGGCAATTTTGAATTTGGAACTGTTCTATATTCGAATGTGTTTAAATTTTGAATGTCAAAACTGTTGAAAGTATTAGGATTAATGCTATTGTTTAGTCACAGCGTCGATTGGAATCTGTCAGGCTACGTACGAAAATGAATCTTTCTACGGAAAATGTTCGTGCAATAATTTTCTACAACTTTAGAAGAGGCCCGACACGGCTTCAGTGTTTTGAAGAGCTAACATCTATGGTCAGTGATGAAGCCCCATGTCTGCGGACTGTCGAACGCTGGTATTTAGAATTCCAGCGTGGACATACTAGTGTTAGTGACAAATCTCGCGAAGGACGCCCAAAATCCGCCTTCACAGAAGATAACATCATTGCTGTGAGATAACTAATTCTCGAAGATCGTCATGTGACGTATCGAGAGATAGAGGCTCTATTAGGCATCTTAGGGACAACCATTCAGAAGATCTTGAATGAAGCGCTTGGTCTGAGAAAGCTAGTTTGCCGTTGGATACCGCATCTGCTTTCCGACGATCACAAGGCGGCCCGCGTCAAATAGTGTAAGAAAACTCTGCAAAGGTTCAACCGAGGAGAGTCAAATCACGTCTACAACATCATCAGTGGTGACGAATCTTGGATCTATGCCTACGATCCTGATTCCAAACAACAATCTACAATCTGGGTCTTTCAAGACGAGCCAAAGCCGACTAAAGTTGTTCGTTCTCGAAGCACTTCAAAGAAGATGTAGGCCACGTTCGTTGGAAAAACCGACCATGTTGCGACTATTGCACTTGAAGATCGTCGAACGGTTAACGCAGAGTAGCATACCACAGTTTGTTTACCATAAGTCATCGCCAAACTTCGAAAATCTAACTCAAAGCGACGCATCATCCTGCACCACGACAACGCAAGCTCACACAGCGCTCGTCAAACGATTGAGTATTTGAAGCAGGAAAAAGTAGACATTCTTGACCATCCTCCATACAGTTCTGACCTAAGCCCTAGCGATTTCTTTACATTTCCTAAAATTAAGAAAAGACTTTGTGGTCAAAGGTTCCAGTCCGGTGAAGAAGCAGTCGACGCTTTCAAGTCAGCCATTTTGAACACCCCCACTTTAGAGTGGAATAAATGTTATAATAACTGGTTTGAGCGAATGGAAAAGTGTATTAAGCTACGTGGTGAATACTTTGAAAAACAATAAAAAGTACTATAAGGTTCTAGTTGTGTTTTTTTCTTCAAACGACTAAACTTAAAAGGCATGCCTCGTACTCCTTGGTCTAGTGTCAAAGCGCAACGCTTCGAAATCCCGAGGTCCCGAGTTCAAATCCTAGGTCGGACAAACGTAGTTTTTTTAACTTCTCAGTATTAGTCCGGATTCCAGAATTGTACCCGGTATATGACAATAGGCTCGCCCCCAATTACATGGGACCTGACATCGTCGGCGAAAAGTGTGTTTACTCAGTACACCTCTGCTACCCCTGCTAGGGGCATTTAGGCGTGATGGGGTAAATAAAATAATCACAGACTCAATTATTGCTGTAAAAATTTTTTCATAAATCATATTATTAAATGACAGACGATTTGAAGCAGTGGTTAAAAGCTTAAGCCACTCCGCCCACTGGATAGAATTGCCGCAGGTTCTAATCCCGTATGGGACAAATCTTTGTATGACTCACAATTATTTGTTTCAGTCTGGGTAAGACTGTTGGACTGCAAAATTAGAGGTCTCGGGTACAAAACCCATGCACGCACCTCTATCTTTTCGAAAGCATGTCCGTATCAAAAATTAACTATCACTTGCTTTAACGGGGAAGGAAAATATCGTGCGGAAACCTGTATACCTAAAAGTTTCTCGAAGGTGTGTGAAGTTCGCCAACCCGCACTGGGCCAGCGTGGTGGACTATGGCCTAAAACCCTCTCAGTTTGAGAGGAGGCCCGTGCCCAACGGTAGGACAGTTTCTTAACAGGGCTAATATTATAATATTATCTAAGATTATTCATTAAATTCCTATTAGAAAGTAGAATTTCATATTTTAACTATACAAGGTGTAACATATATAACACAAGACCTCAGACACTCCAATTAGATTATTGCTTTACGAATTCAACGAGTTTTGTTACTTAAACTTCCAATTTTAAGGAGTTTTCTATCATTTTATCAAACTCTTTGGTATCCAAATTAATCATAAAATTTTATAATTAATTAACTTTTGTGTGCATATTAAGGTGTATGTAATAGAAATACATTTTAAATAGCCGTAATGCTTTGATTAATCATTAAATACTGTTTAATACAGGGAAGAGAACGAGTAACAGCTTTTTTTCACAATTAAAAAATATAACTTTCTTTAGCAATGGTTGGAATCGACTCAGTTGCCGATTTAGAACAAACTACTCTCAGGACTTTCGTAAATTATGTTACACCTTGTATATAATATCTTCAAGGTAAAATTGTCCCAATTGTCCCAATACACGAATTTACAGTCAAAGGCATAAAATTTACTGATCTTTTTGTAAAACGTCTGTTACATAACTCTTCTACTCTTAGCACCTTATTATTATATTCTTTCTATCTATTCTTAATCTATTAATAATATTCTATTCACGAAATGTCTATTATATGAGGCTGACAACAGCCTTAGAAGGAATCGCTTCCATATTTCTTACTGGTTTAGGGCTTTCTGTGACCTCTTAACAACTCCACAAAATCAAATACCATCTCTCAGATACATAATAAAAAGTGGGAACTTCTGGGCAAAAAAAAACCCACAAATCGAGGTGAGAGAGATTGAGGCATACTTTATTACGCAATGTGTATTGATGGAGGCAGACTTGTGGCCCCCTGGCTGTTAGAACCCATCAAACCGTAAGGCTCCCAATTTGGCTTCACGTCGACCACATTAAGAGGCAATCGGGACCAACGGCCTAACGTGACTTCCGAAGAATAAAGATGATGATGGAGATGTTCAAATATGAAAATAACACAAACGGTCACCCAATTCAGACCGACCCTGCCGAAAGCTTAGCCTTGGTGATCGTTAAGAATAGCGCGGTTTCAAAGCACTACAAGTGCCCCCGAGTTTGATAAAATTTGTCGAAGACATAGACTGCATCCTGGGCAAGAACAAAGGCTATCGTCACGCCTATATTGCCCAAGCGGGGGAGTCAGAAGTGTAAAGTGTACACCTACTTTTTGCCGACGATGTTGTATGTAATAGGGGGCGGACGGCACAATTGACTCCGTACTGTTACTCGGAATATTTTGATAGAAAAACCACATTTATTCAGCCTAGCATTTGAACTCAGGACACGTGATTGCAACACGCTTCATTTCCCACAAGACCAACGAGGCAGGCTAACTTTTTTTTAAATAACGTTGATGTAGGTAGTTGCGGGTAACAGGTAGTTCCCCATAATTTTACTAATATATACTCAAACTCAAATATTTTATTTTGTATAAGCCCTGCGCTTACAAAGAGTTAATTAATAAAAAAATTTTATCTAATTTAACTACTACCACCGGATCGGAATGCGGTCTCCAATGAGGAAATCCGGCGAAGAAACTCAAATTTTTCTCTATTCTTTTTTAATCGTATTGTATGGATATAATGTTTAGGTTACAATTAAAAAGTTTATGATCTAGCTCCAATGTAATGCCGTACGACCGAGATATGAGACTTGTTACATTATTTATAAAGAGGGTCTAAAGGATTCCAGATGGACCAGTCCTCACAAGCAGCACCCGTTCACGAGTATGACTACTGGAACAGCCATCACTCCCCTGGACCGTATAGGAGGGAAAGAAGTGACCCAGAAACACAGCCAGTATAAAAGTTCATTACCCTCCCCGTCATATTGCATTAAAGTACACAGTACAGCCAATCGTTCGGAAAATTCACCTCAACATTGAAAGCTGGACAAAAGAACCAATTGCCCGTGCCCGACCAACGTACGTTGCTTACTGCGCTCCTTGTTTCAACGTCTGTTTTATTATAAAAATAAATTGACCTATAAAAATGCTGATGGGAACCGTTCCAGATAAAAGAACAACAAATAATGATTTTCCTTAGTAGATAAATTTATTGGGGCGAAAATTGCTTACGTAGTCGTTTATCTATTGATTTTAGAAAGATGTTATAGTTAGCAGATATAGTACGACAAAGATATTTTTGCGCGTGGATGACATTGACAGAGGGACGTTGGTGTGAAATAAGGGTTATCATTTAGTAAAATTTTCCTACTTCCAGTGAAATATTACAACAGCTCGATCCGCATGGTTACTAATTAAAAAATAAATTGGGAAAATTTCATTGCAAACGGCAACTCCGCGACTGTCATGAAGTGACATTTACTTGATGGCAGCGTTAGTTCCGATTTTGGCCGCGGGCCAAAAGATCCTTGTAAGACTGTACTTTATCTCGAAAATTATAGTTAGTCTCATTCAACAGTATTGATAGTTAAGTTAGAAGTCACAATTTTACATCTTTCAACGCTGATTCTCGTTTTGTAATAAGATTTGTTAACACACATCTAGCCCTCTTAGAAATAGTATTTTTTTTGTATCTCCAAAAAATCTCAGTTCCGTTAAACTACGACTTTTTAAATTTGATAACAACTGTAATAATGTACACGAACAAAACACTCGCACATGACAGTGCCGTTATGGTCACTCTTTGTGGTCACTTATATGAAACTTCGTGACAGTAGACTATAATAAATATCGCAAAATTGTTGTTTAGTTTCCCTGCATAAAGGAAGCACTTCAACAATGATTGGTTATTTTATTTCATATTATTACTGTACAAAATTGTCTTCCACTGCCACACTCGTAATATCGTACACAATATTAAGAAATTCAGAAAATAGTAACTATTCAAGGCAATGGAGTCGAAATGGCGCCCCGCAAGCTGCTATCTTGTTGCAACTGCTGCCAAACTTTTTAAAATAAATATTTAAATAGATCTGCAAAATAGACCCGGTGCTTTGTGGCACATAGGGCTGCTGGTGATGATTAGATTGTAAGTTCGAATCCTAGCTCGTATAAAGCCATACATAATAACCCAAAGTATAAAGCAAGTTTTTTTCTTTCAAAATTCTCAGTAGCATTAAGTTCGTCCCTTATTACGACGTATTTTTTTTATTTAGTTGTATTTAATTGAGGAAAACAAACAGCTATGTAATAGTACATACAATATATCAGACTTATAACAAATAAGTAATTACACAGCAAACACCATTATCCACTAAATATAATTATAGGATTAAGGCACAGATACTACACAGAAAGAAAACAAATTAATAAATGTAAGTGTAGCACATACACCTTTGTAAAGTACGTAATAATTAAAGTTGATACTATCAATAACGTAACAATATGCTTAAGGATGACAAGATGGTAAGGAAAAACAACAGGTTAAAATGAGTGAGAAATGTAAAATAAGAATTAGCATTTAGTCCTCTATCTTTGATAATTTGTCTATAACAGCTGAAGTGATTCATTGAGGAAGCAAATATGTCATTTCAGAAAAGTTATCGTTAAAGGCTTTCATAATACGGCATAATGGGGCGTGTCCCTAGCATTCGTTTTACTCGATTTGAGTATAAATACACTGTGAACATGGGTTTTCCGAATACGATGAGAGCGACTAGGCGACGACCTAACATCGTCGTCGGCAAAAGTGGGAAGATGTATACAATAATAATACTTTTCCCACACTCGTTAAGGGTATAAAGGCGTCACCGTATTTTTTAACCGACTTCAAAAAGGAGGAGGTTCTATGTTCGGTTGTATGTATGCTTTTTTTTTTTTTTTTTTTTTTTTTTATGTATGTTCAGCGATATTTCCGTCAATTGTGGACCGATTTTGATATTTTTTTTTGCATTGGGTTCAGTATATCTCCAAGGTGGTCCCATATTAATTTTATTGACATTGGACCTTGGACTTAGAAGATACACCAGGGAACTCCTTAACGACAAACAGGAATGTGTAAATTGAGATATTATGGTTATTACGTCAATCCTATAGGTACCCCACTATAGAATAATTCACTGGTCACTTAAAATTGTAAAATAAAAATCTTTTATAAAAAAAGGTAAACCGACTTCAAAAAGCAAAAAAATAAATATTTGAAGTCGGTGCCAAGTAACCGACTGCACCAACCAGCACCGACTTCAAATATTTATTTTTTTGCTTTTTGAAGTCGGTTTATCTTTTTTTATAAAAGATTTTTTTGTTCAACTATTTAAGTGAAAGCTAAAATATTAAAACTGATTTCTTTGTGCTATGCCAAAAAGGCCAAAGTCTGTGTGTATTTAATTCGTCCACATCTTATCGGAATTATCTTAAACTGACTAACTTTTGGTGCTAGTCTTAACCAACATCAAGCTGCTTTTTCACAAGATTTTAAGTAAAACTAGATCCTCTTCCTCCTCGAGTTGTATTCCTCATGCCTAAGGGTCGTGACCTCCACCTCCCAAGAGTCCGGCTCCTGTGAGTTTTGCCATTTTACCCAATCCTCGACGAAATGCAGCGCGGTGTAGACTGTAGTGTCCAGAGTGGCGCGAATCTAGTCAGACCAACGTATTGGACGACGTCTTTGTCCATCGACCTTCCCAGTGACCATTAGATTTCCAAGTTGGAACCGTCTTTCCTGGAAAATGGCCCAAGTACTCCAAGACTCGCTTGAGACTGATGGTTGAGAGTCTTGTCGTATCGTCCTGTGGATTGCTATCTATATCTGTCCATCTAGATAACAAACATGGAAAGACGAAGTATAGATATAAAAATATGTTTTGAGTATATAGTATTATAGTACATATTTTATGAATATACCTTACTCACCCACTGCTAAGCTCTTACTAATTTACTTTAAGCTACCTTAAGTTATTACAGAGTGCGCAAGTTGTCTGCCGTTGATTTCTTTTGAGACTCGACTGAAGTTTGTTAGGAAATTCGCACTTTGCGCTAACGGTACCTTTAATAGTTTAACACTGTTTTTTTTTTTTTTTTTTTAAAAACGTAGCCCCACACTAGGATTTATTCCTGTGTCGTGGGTGCGTTTACAAACATGAAAATTCACAAACAAATACCCAGACCGGAACAAATAATTGTGGATCACACAAAGATTTGTCCCGTGCGGGAATCGAACCTGCGACTATTCGACACAGTGGGTGGAGCCGCTCAAGCTCTTAACCACTGCGCTAAATCGTCCGTCACTGTTTGCACTTTGTAAATCGCGACTGCGTGGGTAGTTGCTTCTGGAATTTCTGATCACCTGATAGATTCATGTTTCTTGTATTTAACTTTGTATATTTCTGCTTACTGGTCCAGGGACAATAGGAGATCGAAGAATGTGAGAGAGCATGGCGTCTTCGTCCCATTAATGGAAAAACTGTCACAAGGGGGTTGGTTTCCAGTATCATCATCAGTCCAAATGTCCACTGCAGGCATATCATAACAAGATACACAGTCCCGTTCAAAAGTAACACTAAAAACGTCTTCAAATCTACGTGTGTGTTATAGTTATGATATAAACATAAATTAGGGCATATTGTACTTTACTCGTATCACTTGAAATTGTATTTGCAAAGCGAAAGCCTGTTAATTTCTTAGCACCATCCACTTTTGCCTGCCTTTTCACGGTGCGAGCATGTCTCTACGTAGTTTTGATCGATGACTGCAGGACATAAGTCTTCTCCAAATCTTACCACGACGTACGCACGGCTTTGTAAAGTACACAGTTTACTCTTTCCCATTCCAGACCTGACTGGTATTGAACATTTTTCCAAAGAAAAACTTCCATCCCACTTCGTTTGACGTTACATTTATAATTCCCATGTGCATGTTTTCGTAATTCTTCTGGTGGCTGTCTGACGCAAGTCTCGCCCTTACCTCCAATATGGTCGGGGGGAGTAATGGCTGTTCCAGTAGTCATACTCGTGAACGGGTACTGCTCGTGGGTACTGATACATTTGGAAACATAGACACTTATTTCTTAGTAATAGCATCATTAGTCTCATATCTCAGTCTTAAGGCATTAGACTAGAGTTAGAACGTAAACTTCTTAATTGTAACCTAGACATTGTACCCACACAATGAAAGAAAAAAGGGAAAGAGAATTAAATAAAAAAGACAAGCCCGCTGAGTTTCTTCGCTGGAAGGCTTCTCATGGAAGGCCTCGTTCCGATCTGGTAGTAGTTAGATTAGATAAAAAAGATAATGTAATTTGACAATTTGTGGGTACCCCCGCAGGGTTTATACAAGATTAATTATTTGAGTTGAGTTTTTTCCTACTAAACGGTTTGACCAATATTGATGCTATCGTTGTTCCTATGGGGTCACCCGGATATTAGCTTTAATTAAACCAGGGAGGTGGTACCGCTGTCGATCGGAAACAAAGACACGGGAAATTACTAGTATTGCATAAAAATCTGTCGACGTATTCTGCTAGAGAAACTAGAACATACATAATAAACTTATCCGTCTATAATACACACATAAAGCTTTCCACTTTGAGTTCATTTATTCACTCGAGGATTATCTTCTAGACGGATGCGTCGACAAAGCTTCAACAGAAATTCAATTCCTTAAGATTACTTATTGGTTTTAATTTATAAATATATAGCTTGGTGTGTTTAGCGATCACCAAGGTTCAGCAGCATTCGGCTCGGTTGGTCTGTGATGAGTGACTATTTGTGGCATTTTCATATTTACTCTATGCTTAGGAATCACTTAATGTTTGGTGAAATAGCCGACGGAGCGCCACGGGAGCGTGACAAAAGCTTTCGTCTACGTTCGGTCGTGACGTTTGCCGTCGCGCCGAGCGGGGCATTTTAGTACTTTACAATTCCCAAAGCCGCGCCTCTGTCGCGCTCCCGTCGCGCTGCGTCGGCTATGTGGCGAAAACTTTAATATGCTAGTTAAGCCAAGTTGGAAGACTTATAGGCAGCTTCATAAGTTCCAACAGTAGGCGGCCACAAACTTGCCTCCAGTAATCCGCAGTGGGTCCACGTGGTGGAGTATTACCTGATCTCTCTCGGAGAGTTTAGGCCGATAAATAAATTAAATTTGGTACTTAAGATTGTATAATATCTTCTTCCAAACATAAAAAGCGACTAAAACCTATAAACGACCAAGCTGACTGAAACAGTAATGAGATCACCCCCAATCACGTTGGCTGCTAGAAACCAATTTGATAAAATCAAGGCATCCCAGGTATGATTATTATAGATAAAACGATTATGTGTATTTAATAAATTGCATAAAAAAATGATAGTATAAAATCATAAAAACCGGTGTGGTTTTAAATGAAATATTATTAAAAAATAGATTGGAAAACCACTAGTTAGAGGTGTATGAACACGAAAGATAGACTTTCGGATTCACAAATATTATCACAATCATTATATATTATAAACAAAGTCCACTACCGCGTCTGTCTGTGTGTCTGAATGTGATAAACGCAATAACTACCGAACGGATTTTCATACGGATTTCATCAATAGACGGAGTGATACAAGAGGGAGGTTTATGTGTACGTATAATTCACCCGTGCAAAGCCGGGGCGGGTCGCTAGTATAGAAATGAGAAAGTGTGTGAGATTAAAATCGATCGTTGGTCGTAGCCATAAAAAGATCTTCTTCTTTTTCTGATGACTCCAACTAGTGGAGGTAGAGTATCATTTTTTGAAATTCGTTCCTATCTTGAATGATAAAGGATATATAATAATGAATAAAGGATATAATATGTATGTCCCTACAGCTCAAACGAAATTAAAGATATAGGCTGGACCACGAAACCAATATTGAAATTAAAAACTCTCGTAAATCACGGCGAAAGGGAACAGGTTTCAGTCCACTACACGAAACTTTTAAGCCAAATTCAGTAATAGGTACATATTTTTTTATCTCCCATGTGCTACAAAAGTGCTCGAAGCTCTCAAAATTCTTCCTTTTTTATCGGGATGTACAACACTCGAGAAGCAACTGGCTTACTTTAAACCTTATAGTTGGCAGTTAGCAGTGTTTGTACGACGTCCCTCCGGCGGGTAATCTCGCCTAATACTTGTATCTGCACAGGTTAATCTTGTATAATTGTTAGAGAGTTGTTGCAGAGTTAGCGGAGCGATTTTGAAACGTTATGATATGGAAATGAATTTAGTTTGTTCATCCTACTTTCTACTAATATTACATGAACAAGCTGGGTAATTGTATGTTTGGATGTTTGTTATTCAATCATGCAAAAAACAGCTGAACTTATTTCGATGAAATTTGACACACAGTTTATTACCTGGATTAACGCATAAGATACTTTTTATTTCAGTAAAATGTAAAGTTCCTGTCTAAAGTCAACGTGGAGGAAGTCGAGAGCAGAAACTAGCAATAAATTTGAGCCGAATATAGATACCATTTCTTACTGGAAAAATTGTATAACGTTGCTAATAAAATAAATAATAAATCATTTACAAAAAAGTTCCCAACACTTAAAATAAGTCCTGTGTCATGGGTGCGTTATCAACCATGAAATTCATAAACACAAACTCCCTGAACTAAACAAATAATCTCTTACGGACTGAGGTCATAGAGAAATTAGGTAATATTCCAACAGTGTAGATTGCGGAGGCAAGTTGGTGCCTGCTGTTGAAATTTGTCAAGCCAATACAAATTCACCTTAACGACTACTGTATTAAGTAGCAGTCGGAACAAACGGCTAAGCGTATCTTTCGAAGCACGGAGTTACTCAAAAACGTAATTGACACAAACGGTCGCCTATCCCAGACTGATCGATACGAACGGATGTAAAATTATATTTATGACTTTAAATTGGGATAAAAATATAGTCAATAGTCTCCATAACCGGCAAGCGTGTCTAAAGCAAGTTATTACATGGGACCTTACATCGTCGGCGAAAATTGGGTGATCATAGTACACCTCTGCCACCCCCGCTTGGGGAATATAAGAGTAACGGTGTTTATATCGCTTCTAAATCGTTCCTCAAAACGAATACCTTCCCTTAATAATGTCGACGCTAAAGGCGAGTTGTCTAAATTTTGCATATTTTCCTGTTGCAATTAAGACGAGCGGGGTCACCGTGAGCTAATTGTACATAATTTGAACCCAGATTCATCTCAGCCGACCGCTGTCGGGGAGAATTAACAAATTGCCCGTTAAAAATCTTGTATTCTTTACATCCGTGTTAGCGGAAGAGTCTTTTTGCTGTTTTGGAGTTATGTTGCTTTGACACTTTAGGTTAAATGGAATATTATATTACACTATTGGTGGTAAAAAATGAAAATATTTTTTTTTTATTCATGCAGACCAAGTAGTACTTATAAATTGTCAAGCAAGAAAAAGTTAGTGATGACTTAAGACTCTACCACCCGTACGGAATGTCATTCCTGTGGAGAAGAAGGGCAAGAAACTCTACGGTTACTCTTTTAAAAATGGGAGTTTTATAATTCTTTTTGTATACATTGCGTTCATGGAGTACGAAAAAACAATGCGGAACGATGTAAGTAGTTGGGTTTGAGTACAGATTAATCGTAAATATACTTACACTCATGGTGGTGGTCAGAAGACGGGTGTAGACACTGGTTGGTACCAGCGTCTACAAATTTCTCTCATTCACAAAATAAAGACTTTGCAAAGGTATATAATAAAAAATAAAAAATTGTAATAATTAACAATATGAAAAAAGATGAAATAAAACTATTTTTCGGATTTTATCGCGGTTTATTTTTGGTCACGGGAGGGACTGAGGTGTTAGACGTAAATAAACCGCGATAAAATCCGAAAAATAGCTTTATTTCATGTGTAATATTCGCGTAAATCTAAGAACTCAGTATGAAAAAAGATGTGTATATTATCGCCAAGAAGGTTCACGAGTGGCGGCCATGTACCGACAGACGTGGATGGCAAGACCCCATGAGACTGGCCTATAACCCTATGAAGGTCGCATGTTGGCCCCGAGAGCTTCTCTTAAGGAAAAGTTTAGAGAGATAAATATTCTAACTGTCGCATCACAATTTATATATGAAAATCTTCTATATTTAAAAAAAAAAAATCAGTACTTTCGAAAAATATAGCGACATTCATCATGTAAATACACGGAACAAAGATGATCTTATTGTACATTCCACTGGTCTCCACAGAATTAGTAATTCTTTCATGGGGCAATGTATACGCTTCTACAACAAATTACCCATAGATGTCCGAAACATGCCTATCAATAAGTTTAAGAAGGCAATTAAAACTAGACTCTGTAAGGAAGGGTATTATAAAATTTCGGATTATCTTGACGATAAAACAGATTGGGTTTGAGCAGCTCCTCAATCAGCAACATTTATAAATGATGTATAACACATTTTTTTTTTAAAAAAACAAAAAAATGGTTATCGGAAAGGCCAAACAAATTAAATTAAAAGACTAGCCCGCTGAGTTTCTCGCCGGATTTTCTCAGTGGAGGCCGCGTTCCGATCCGGTGGTAGATGTAAAAAATGTAATAATGTTGACGTTTGTAAGTGCTTATGTATTGGCCTATACAAATAAATGATTTTTGACTTTGGCTTTGACTTTGACTTGTAAAAACGAGTTGAGTTCTACAGGACAAAGCTGATCATCGCCATCTTGGGATTCTTCTAATGACTAATGATCATTAATAAAGTTTGAAATGGCTATCACAATACAAAAGCAGATCCAGTACTAACTTGATGTACAGTCATACAAGGATATTTTGACGCGTGGCCAGAAACGAAATTAACTGACCAAATTACATGACTAAATAAATAAAGGATATAATATGTATGGACCTACAGCTTAAACGAAATTAAAGATATGGGCTGGATCACGAAAACAATATTGAATTATAAACTCTCGTAAATCAAGGCGAAAGAGAACAGGTTTCAGTCCACCACACGAAACTTTCAAACCAAATTCAGTAATAGGTACATATTTTTTTATCTCCCAGGTGCTACAAAAGTGCTCGAAGCTCTAAATTTTTCCTTTTTTATCGGGGTGTACAACAAACAACACTCGAGAAGCAACTGGCTTACTTTAAACTTTATAGTTGGCAGTTAGCAGTGTTTATGCAACGTCCCTCCGGCGGGTAATCTCGCCTAATACTTGTATCTGCACAGGTACATTTTATATAATTATTGGTGCAGAGTTAGCGGAGCGATTTTGAAACGTTCATCCTACTTTCTACTAACATTATATGTACAAGCTGTATAAGTGTATGTTTGGGTGTTTGTTATTCAATCATGCAAAAAACAGATGTACTTATTTGGATGAAATTTGGCACACAGTTTATTATCTGGATTAATGCATAAAATACTTTTTATTTCAACTAATGTAAAGTTCCTGTCTAAAGTCAACGCGGACGAAGTCGCGAGCAGAAACTAGCAATAAATGTGAGCCGAAATAAATAATAAATCATTTACAAAAAAGTTCCCAACACCTAAAATACGTCCTGTGTCATGGGTGCGTTAACAACCATGAAATTCATAAACACAAACTCCCTGAACTAAACAAATAATCTCATATAGACTGAGGTTATAGAGAAATTTGGTTATACTCCACCACACGGACCCAGTGTAGGTTATGGAGGCAGGTTTGTGCCTGCTGTTGAAATTTGTCAAGCAAATCCAAATTCACCTTAATGACTACTATATTAAGTAGCAGTCGGAACAAACGGCTAAGCGTATCTTTCGAAGCACGGAGTCCCTCAAAAATGTAATTGACACAAACGGTCGCCTATCCTAGACTGACCGAGACGAACGTATGTAAAATTATATTTATGACTTTAAATTGGGATAAAAATTTAGTAAATGGAGACTTCCATAACCGGCAAGCGTATGTAAGACAAGCTGGGAGAGAAGAGGAAACTAGACGGGTATGTATAGCTTATATGGCATATATATATATATATATATATATATATATATATATATATATATATATATATATATATATATATATATATATATATATATATATATATATATGGCAATAGGCTCGCCCATTATTACATTTTTCGCATTGCCTATTAAGAAGACTCTTGACTTGACCTTCAGATAAGACACGGTCTTGTTGGTCATGACCGAACCACCGAAGCATACTCTTTCTCACCTTTACACCAATATAGTATGTAAAAAAAAAAAAAAAAAACACCTTCACGCCTATATTCCCCAGAGGGGGTGGCAGAGGTGTACTGAGTACACCCACGTTTCGCCGACGATGTTAGGTCCCATGTAATAGGGGGCGAGCCTATTGCCATATATCGGGCACAATTCCAGACTCCGGACTCATACTGGGAATTTTTCGTTAGAAAAACTACATTTGGCCGACCTAGGATTTGAACCCAGGACCTCGTGATCACAAAGCGATGCGCTTTGCCACCAGACCAACGAGGCAGTCATGTATATACAGACAAATAATATAGTCGAATCAAAGAAAAAGATTTCCTTATTTCTTATTCACAAGCCATCGAATTTTGTGCCGATAACGTTAAAATGAACAACATTCTTAAAAGGTTATGGGTTAAGGATAAAAATACATTTCCGCATTTTTAGTAGACACTTGCGTTCTATAAATATATTTCCATACTCATTTTGCATGTAAGCTAAAGTTTATGAGATATTATATTATTCTTTTGTTGCAGAATTTTTATTGTACACATCAGACGACTACGTTGATAAATGACAGTATCGGTTCACTGTTTAAAAGCTTAAGCCCTCCCCTCACTAGATCGAGTCGTAAATTCGATCCCCGCACAGGCAAATCTTCGTCAGGCAGACCCACAAATATTTGTTTCATTCTGGGCATTTCAGTATATAAATTTCATATTAGTGAACGCACTCACCACCCAGTAATAATTCCTAATGTGGGACTACGTTCTAAAACAATAGTGATAAAATCATTGTAAATTATCATTACATCCTTGTAAGTTATTCTATTTCACATTTCAATAGAATTCATAACATTTCAATATCTCAAATAGATGACGCATTAGTGGTCTCATGAGGCTGGAAAAGTATATAATAAAAAAATATATATATTTTTATATCTATTGTTGCCTTTTCCATAACGTACTGAATAAGGACGAATTTTAAAGATTGATAACCAACTATCACTTCAGTTGGAAAAGACACCAGAAGAAGAAGTCGTCTTTTACCATATTAACAAGAAAGGCAGCTACTATCCTACAATCTGGTACTCAATTCTCATTCCTGTGTCCTTCGCAAAAGAGAACTACAGTTTCTCTTTTAAAATGTAAATTTATCTATATCATCACGCCAGGGAACTGACGAGATGATTGCCTAAAGGGAGCCTCTCTGCCTACAGAGAGTACATAGTTCCAACAAGTTCTTTCCGTACAGACCTCTCTGGCTTCCTCCGTTCGCATAGTTCGTCTTATACACGCTCGCCGGTTACGGAGACTCTTGACTTGCCCTTCAGATAAGACACGGTCTGATTGGTCATGGTAAGATAGCCTAGGTCTTCCCCGGTACCCACATCCTTTCACTTTCATTACATTACATTGAATATCTTAAAATGTGCAGATTACACATTTTTCTGTCATTATCAAATGTGGGGTATGGAAGAACAGTGTAGTCTGGTCGTACCAGGTCTTAGTTAAACGACACAACAATATACTGTGTCATCAGAGGCGCTCGTAAAGCTGTGTGACCGTAGTGTTCTTAGACATCACTAAGGTTAAGCAGCGTTTGGCTCGGTCGGTCTGAGATGGTCACCCGTTTATGGTATTTCCATGTTCGAGCGTCTCCGTTCTTCGGGAGGCACGCTAAGCCGTAGGTCCCAGTTAACACTTAATCATATAAACACACGCAGTCGTTACGTTGAAAGCCTTATAGGCGGCTTGATAATTTCCAACAGGAAGTGCCCACAAATCTACCTCCGCCAATCCGCAATGAGTCCGCATGGTGGAGTATGACTCAATCTCTCTCACCTTGATTTGTGCGAGAAGGCCTCCGCCCAGCAAAGGGAAGGTACAGGCGAGTCTTATTATCTGTCTCTGTAAACTGCTACAAAGTTTTCGTAACGAACTCTTAACCTATATTTCCGATACTTATTTAAACCCAAAGTTCCTATGGAGAAAAACTACTACTACCAATATCTGGAAGTCAATATGCGCTGCATCACGTCGTCCTCCGACATCGAGGGAACCGAAGTGTGTGTGTTTCGATAAAAAGGGAACATCTGCGGCCTAACAGACACAATGTGGATGCTTCCTGATATTTAAGCATCGTTACACAATAACACTTCATCCTTTCTTTATACGTTAGCACTTTTACACCTTATATCTGCTCTGGTAAAGTTTAAATTTCTGTATAGCTTACAATATGTTTGAAAGTTTTCTGAAAGATTTGTACCCGGCTATTGCATGGTTATTTGAAATGATGGGTGCTGGAAGAAATATGTTGGTTTCACGACGTGTTGTATGGAAAACTAAGTAGAGTACAATGTTAAAGATCACTCGTGTAGGAAATTGAATTGAACGCTTGAAATCGCTTTTTAGCTTAGAAGCTGAAAATATAATGTTAAGCGGAAGCTTTGTGAAGTGTAGGTAATGGTTCTTAAATTAATACATATGTACATATGTAAAGAAAAATTAAGATAGCTGATCATTTTGATTCACATGTAGAGTTCTGTCCGGTTTTAGTGAAGATTGATTAGTTGAACTCCTCACTCGACTGCCTCATTGGTCTAGTGGCAAATAATGCGAGTAGCCATTACCAAGGTTCAAATCCTAGGTCAGACAAAAATGTAATTCTTTTATAGAACGATTTCCACTATCAGTGGAACATTATTACATGGAACCTAACAGCGTCTGCGAAAAGTAGGTGTATATAGTACACCTCTGCTACCTCCGCTTGAGGTATGTAAAGTAGTAAAGGTCCGCACGGTTACTAATTAAAAAAATTACTTGGGTAAATTTCATAGCAAACCCCAACTCTGCGACTATCATAAAGAGACATTTCACTTACCAAATTTGGCCGCGGGCCAAAAGATCCTTGTACAGCTGTACGCAAACTACTGTATGCAAAGATTAACGACCACGACATAATCAACTAAATATACTCATAATACTTCATCCTCCTTAGAAATTACCACCAAACTTTGGCTACGGTATATTTACGTCTTAATTTAATCTCCGCTGCCCAAGTTTAATTGGGTCCATAACTACAGCCTCAAGTACCACCCATATAAAGGTTAAGCACTTATAAGCTTTCAGACTGATCTCACGCCTGTTTTACCCGAATGGGTTGACAGAGATTTATTTATTTATTACAATATGGAAGACTTACAGCTAATCGAAACATAATAGCATCGGAACAGAACACTGAGAACCAATAACAAGTCTTTACTTGATGTATATAATGCCCTCATAATTTATCAAGGTAAATTGGTTGATATTAGTTAGGTTTCAGACTGAATCATAGTAAAAAATAGATAAGTGTTATCTACTGCTTCTTTGGTAGTGAAAGATGACTACAGAAGCAACAAACTTTAATAAAGAATATGGTCACAGAAATACACTTTCTTCACAATTAACATTAACATCTGAAAGACGTATTGAGCGCGAAGAGTATATAGGAAATTAACTTTTTTAGATTTATCTCGGTTTATTTTTGAATTTAAAGTTTCCGAGGTTTCAAATGCTTTGCAGCACCCATGGTCACAGGAGGGACTGAGGTGTTACACATCAAAAAGGTATCGCTATACCAGGGTACCCTCAAATTTCTTAAATATTTTTAGTAATCCGCTCTTCGCAGAACGAGCTCACGGTGTTTTGAGGTCTTGCAGTGGTATTCTTAGTTTTAGATTTAATTATATTAATAACCGTCTTCCAAGAAAATTTCGTTCGTGTGTGAGACATTTATTTGTTCCACAGGGCAATAGTGGTATGGCTGAAGGAACGCTTTGGGCGATTCTAACAGTAACTGGAACGCACTGAAATGGATGTGCTTGTTTCATGTACATATGTATTAACTATAGTTGTGTTGACATATCGACGAAGCAATTTTATTATTTTATTTAGTATCTGAATTATTAATCGATTAATGAACACAAGTTTAGTAAGTTGAGTAAGGTTTAGAATTACTCTGTTTTCTACATTGATCTCCCATACCCCGCAACAAAATGTAGCTGAAAATGTTTGTAATTTTTTTATTTTAAAAGAGTAACCGTGAAGTTTATTGCCCTTCTTCTTCACAGGAATGACATTCCGAAGTGGTGGTAGAGTATTTGTTACTTTTCTGAAGATTCATAAATAATATAATGGTTTACATGAATAAAAAATATTCTGATTCTGTTTCATTTATTTATTTCTATTATTTGTTTTTTAATTTGTAAATAATAATGTGTCACGCTGTAACGTCAGCGGTCCTGTCAAAGAGAATACAATCAAGTACAATCATGATATAATCACTCCTGCAATAAGGTACTACCGGAAGATCAGCGCTGGCTCTCTTCAGCCAGCAAACCTAAGTTAGGACCTTTTTGTAATGCACCTGGATACTTGTTCTATTTCCTTATTCGTTTTATTTATGCCATCTTGTACTTGTGCAGTGTATTATTTAATTCTAAACATCCCTGTATTGTGTGTTGCAAAATAAACGTTTATTATTACGGTTCAAGATTTCTCTTTCTCTCTCCGTTGAAAAAAGGCGTATACATAGGCACGGGCCGGGGCCAAGTATTTTTTTTTTCTGAATCTATAGGATCGCCCCGCCCCAGAATGGTACACGACGGCAGTTTATGTGCTGTACTCACCAACAAAACAACCAGCTACCTGCGTCTTATTACAAATAGAAAAGTCTAACTGCTCTCTTTCTGTCATATTCATTTATCCAGAAACTATAATAAAACATGAAAAAACCGAACAAATCGCATTTTTTACACTTTTCATTATGAAATCTCGTTGAAACTTCGAAAGATACTCTATAGGTTCTCAATGGTATTTAAAAAAAAGTTGAGGCGAGCAATTGAGTTCGTGGCTCGAAATTAACTTGTGAGTTGAGAGGTATTGAGATGAAATAACGAGGAGTTGGCCTTCTGAGGGTTAATAGGGATTAGGATCGAGTAGGAACCTCGGAAAAGACAAACTATGGTATGGAATTTTGGTAACTTGATATTGCAGAAAAGTGTGTACTGCTCGTACACCGCCACGCTTATATTCTCTAAGCGGGGGTGGCAGAGGGGTACTGTATACACCCCCCATTTCACAGACGATGTTAGGTTCCAATGCGAGAAAGGGTGAGCTTAATGCCGTTATAATTTTTCGACAGGAAAACCCTCATAAACTGTTTATCCAACATAGGATTCGAACCAAGAACCTCGTAGTCGCTAGGTGCACCTTGCGCGACTAGACCAACAGGGCAGTCAAATATGCTTTCCGTATATTTGTTAGCTGTGATTGCCTTTAATTGAGGGAGCACGTGACAGGATGTTTATGTGACAATTAATGTGTAATTGAATGTGCATCACTCGTTGGCGATCCTTATATAAATAAATACTTATAGGAAATATGCCGTCACTATCATACCTTTGAAGTGGTAATCAGAGATTCAAGAGCGTTATTACATTTAAAGAAAAATAAATATTTGATGTCGGTGCCAAGTAACCTACTGAAGCAACTGACACCGACTACAAATATTTATTTTTGTGCTTCTTGAAATCGGTTTAAAAAAATTATAACTTACTATTTTAAGTGATAAGTTAAATAATTTATTAATATTGACGGACGATTTAGCGCAGTGGTTAAGAGCTTAAGCCGCTCTGCCCACTGCGTTTAATAGTCACGGGTTCGAGTCCCGCACGGGACAAATCTTTGTGTGATCCACAATTATTTGTTCCGGTCTGGGTATTTGTGTATGTGAATTTTCATGTTTGTAAACGAACCCACGAAGCAGGAATAAATTCTAGTGTGGGGCTACGTTTTTAAAACAATAAAAAAATAATTATATACGTATATTATATTATTCTACTTAGTTCTACAGTAAGGTACCTACAGGACCTTCCAGGCAACCTTTAGGTAGAGGACAGCGATGGTAAGGTACTACAAAAATGGACAAAGTGCAACAATACAATAGATTTCAAACAATTCCAGGGATATAAATGCAAGAGTCAATTTTACCTATTACACATAATACAAGTTATCATAAATGAAATAAAATGAAAATTTCCCGAAATTGCATTCCCGAGGTTTTTTCTCCTAAGGCAAAGATTTCCACTATACTCGTAGATTTGCGATTAGGGGAAATGCAAGAATGCATTTTCAGCAACTAGACAATCTTGAATGTATTCCAAATATCTCGGACCATAATTTTGAAGACTTTGTACTTGTTTATTTAGGACTGGTCAGCGATTAAACCCTATCTCACCTGATGGAAAATGACGATGAGTCCTTAGATGTAGCTCGCTGGCTGAGTAATAGTCTACTCTCTCTGAATTTATAACTTTTTGAGAGTAGATATTTCCTCTCATTGCTTTGGATCGCTTGGATAGCCAAGCAATCAGTCGTGAACAGATTTTACTTGGAGGGTGGTGACCAGCCGCGGCCGCAGCCTGCCACCGGTGGAAGAGCTGTCTGACCACGTGTAGACAATCAAGTGTAAATCCTGTGGATGCGAGCACGTGCTAGTACAATCAGAATATTTTTTATTTATGTAAAATAACAAAGATTTGTCACTATCCACGTGGGAAATGGGGCAAAAATCGCCACGTCACACTTTTAAAATTAAATTTTTAAATATTTTTCCATCTACATTTTACCGTCTGGTATGAGGGCACCATGTAGGCTGGTCTAACAGGTGGGTCTAAGTCAACCAAATTAAGAGAATGGCTACATAGTTTCTTCATTTACACAGAAGGAAACAATGTATATATAAAATAATATGTAAATCTGATACTTTTCTTATCTATCTGTAACACAAAAAGTAATCCCAATCTTCTACTGAAAGTTAGTGCGGGCGTACAGTAGAATACTTATGTCTCCGGCGCTCTTTTACGACAAATATCCCAAAAAAACTTCCCCGATGCCACCCTGCGATTTTCAAGGTTACGTATTAACATAAAGTTTGTATTTTTATGAATTTCCCGCTCAGACGGGGGGAGGTCGTGACTTTTTATTATCAGCTCTCGTTTCGGTACTTCAATTCTGGTCGTAACTGTTTGAGTAAAAAGAGAATTTTCTTAAATAGAGTCCCTAAGACTTTGAGTGACCTTTCGCAGGCACCAATTCTCTTAATAATCCGAATCGTAACCGCAGTCTATCAATGGCGGCTAGTAGTTTTTGAATAAAAAGATTATTAATCTCCAATGTTTAAGATTCGATATAAGTGATGTCAATGAGATTCTAGCACAGTCTTTATATCAAAAACGTAGAAAGTATTTTATGAGAATATAAAAGCAATATAAAGTCAATTACAGGTTCTCACAAATAACTCTAAATTTGTGAGAGAAGCTTTAGCAAACAGTTGTAATACACAAATTCACGTTACAATAGCCATAATTACATTTGAAAAAACTTATGGTTTAGCAGCTCTCTAATCTTATTACTCTTAATAGTAAATGGATCAAGACAGAACTCCTTGACTAATTTATTGAAATCATTACTTGTTTGCACCATACAAGAACTTTGTCTGTAATTTGAAGAGGCTAACGGAACAGAATGAGCAAATGTTACTACATGTAGCATTTTAGAATGTCAAAGATTACTTTCGATCCAAATCCCATCACTTTAACTGTTCGCCTAAGAGTGTGAAAATATTTTTGTTTCGAAAACTAGACCGCGCTTACTTTTATTCTCCCATATTTTTATTCTCGGATCTCACCCTGGAAACGAGGAAAAGATTTAAAAGCAATCAAGCTTGGCCAATACAATTTAAATTCTGCAGAAAAAAAATTATACGACTGAATCCTATTGTACCTATTCGGGCTGCGAATCTATGCAAAACATATTCGTTCATAAGACACGAGCTCTTTGGTGTGAGGCAATGTAAATATACCGTACAGATTTAAAATATAAAGTGAAAATTAAAAATCCTAGTGCAACTGCTCGAGACTTAATTTAACAAGCTGCTCTTATATAGCGTCCAGTAAATGGAGCGATACCGAAAGGGACAAAGATCTAAGGGGCTTCACACTACCATGAAAACCAGCGGTAACTTTCGTTAGTAAATTCTGGAGATTTTTACCACGTGTAGGACAGTAGTAATAGTCTCCTATATGTACGTCAGTCAGCGGATTAATTATTTTAATCTGAACCATTCTTTAGACATAGAGGAGTCAAGAATGTCAATCAGACGGTCAAAACGTCCGTCATAAAAGCTTCATCATTTGTCGCAACAGTTTATAATTGTTCGTATAACATAACCAATTCAGCAAAAATCCTCTAAAACTGCCAAACCGTCAATGACAAAGCGATCAATCAGAATATCATATCTACGAACAAATCCACGAAACTCAAACAACGAACACAGGAATCCAATCAGCTCAACTATTTTTAGTGTACAATGCGTCGGCCAGCGAAAAAACCCAACCATCCTAAACAAACCAAAAAACGTTACTTTGCAAAACGTAGCCTCATTAAAATTCGTCTGTCAGAACTTCGTGTGTCTTGGGCGGGAATATATATCTATTGAATATTTGAAAAGGACTTATGATATGGTAATAACATTACGGATACAGGTTCACACACTATGTGGTACCAGATAAAAAACTTGGTTAGCCTTGCGAAATAAAGAGATGGCTTTATAAGTGAATGCGAAAAAAGGGTGTGGTTATATATTCTGGTCTTCATTTTCATACAGAGTAATAATTTGATTGAAATTATTACGCCATGGTGCAGTGAACGCGAACTATAAAATGTAAGGAAAATTTTGCATCACTTTTTTGTCTCCACCGATACTTGCTTTTTGTTCTAGGATACTTTAGAATTAGGAATACCAATGTATTCCTAACATTCATCCTATTTTTATACATCAATATGTAAATAAATATAAAATTAATTATTATTCAAGGTTTATACACGTTTATAGTAATAGCGATGGTTCCTTTGAAGGAAATATAATATTTTAGTAAGAGTAGCTACAAAATAGAAAAATTTTGGATCACTGGCAAAGTGGAAGGGAAGTGTCCTAGAAGTTGGAGTCCCATGCGTTGAAACGACCAGATTCGCTCGACGCTCGATTTCAGTGTCAGCGACGCAATTCATGTCGCAGAGGATAGGACCAAATGGAGAGACACTATCGAAGCTAAAGTTCTTCATAAAGATCACGACGCTCAGCACTGAGGAATAAGTCGCAAGGAGGAGGAGGTAAGGGTAGCCTTGTTGATATTTGAGTTAAATTAAGATATTTAATGTTCCAAATTTCTCTGACTTCCCGCATGCTTTGTTACGGCGATTTCACGTATATTCACAACCTACGGGTTATTGAATACGCTCCATATTCCCATATCAAACCACCTCTTCCAATCTTAGTCACCACATCATTCTTCATCAGTTTCTTATCTTATCATAATATTCCTCATTTAGTGAGCGAAAGTGACTCCAAATATATTGCGTACAAAGTATTCCACATTCACCGCCATAAATAAGCGAAGGTATCCTACATATCATTGTCAATATCCAGAGCACTCGCGTAGACAGACTGACTATATAGGAAGTGTAGTGTAATATACATAGGTGACACACAAACACTATCAACAAACCTCCAAGCTCCGCCCTCTTAATCATTTGGGAATTGGTAAATACCCCTGAAACATGTACCCAAAGTCGAACTTGCCACATCGATCACCGGCTTCAGCCAACTGGACTTTTCCCATATACACGGGACGCGAATTCTAAGCGCCGAATTCGAAAATGAAACACTTTAAAGGCAATCGAAATGACTGTAATAAAAAGTTCACACAATCAATTTGACAAAGACAAACCGGAAAGAACTATCCGGGTAGAAGCGATTTGATGGCTGTGGAAAGAATTCTCCGGCGTTATTGGCCGGCCTCAAGGTCCCCGGGCACGCTCAAAACGTCTCTAGTGCCTATTATACGAGTTTTGAATGATCAATTTAACTTCGCCCGCTGAAAAGTCTGCGAAAATATTAAGAGTTGATGTGGTAACTCGATAGGGTACAAATAGTGGGATCTGATTTTATTGTGTATTCTGTTACTTAAGCTTTGGGGTTTGGATAATACTGGAAACAACCGTAAGTTGTTGTTGGCTTACTAAAAGTTAAATGAAATCCGTCTCGCCTACATACTAACCCATAAGGAGATTGCAGAAGTGTAATGTGAGCAAGCCTATTGGTATTACCATAATTCAACATTTTCGAATAAAAAAATCCGGCATGTTTTCATAAACATAAAGAGAAACACAAAGGCCTGCCTGACGCATGACACATGAACTGTTATGTCGTCAAACAAGTTATACACAAGAATAATAATTGTGCATTTGACGTATATTGAAACAAGCATTTTATATACACCAACCAAAGCTCTCCAACTTCTTCTTCAGCCGGAAGACGTCATACGTCAGTCACTGCAGGTTATCACCTGCAGTGACTGAGGGCTCCAAAGAGTGTCATGACGAACAGCAACAATGTTCGACAACTAGTGAGCTCCAAACGCTTTGTAGCTCCGTGTCCACACCGTCCTTAGCCACGTCGGAGTTCTCTCTAACGAACTCATTCATACTGCCCGCCTCCATTGTGCTCTAACTAAGATATGCTCTCTTTAAATTTAATCAAACTTCGCAATTAAAAGTTGCACTCAGGTCGATGAAAAGCTTTTGAAGTGTTCAATGTTTTCTGTTTTTTATGCGATTGTAACGTCAATCAAATATTGTAAAACAATGACAACGTGGTGTGTAGAATGACAACTTAATTCCATATCATCGAATTTAGTTACAAATAAATACATGGATGTATTCCTTCTCCTTTCATTTAATGTGGTTTGGTGAAACAAAATTTTATTGCAGTTTCCGAAATTCTCAGTTGTAGTCCAAAATCTGAAAATAGGCCAGGTGATCTGAAAATAGGCAAAAACTCACTCCCTATCACATTGAAATCTAACGTAACCGGTCAAATGTGAGTGTACATAGTACACCTCTGCTACACCCGCTAGAGGAATAGGCGTAACGGTATTACAAAATACTATTATTTAGTTCTTGCAGATTATAGACGATATCATGTTTATGTTAATAACTGACCAGTTAAACGAAAATGAAAAGCGTACACTTACGTAGCTTTCGATTTATGTACGCATGAATGCAAATAAAATTCTGCAACTCAGCGAATGCCTCATTATATTAAAAATTGTTACGCTTGCAATATATTGCTGAACTTATTTGCCAGGCACTATACAAATTACAGCCTCTCTATAGCTGGAAGCTGAAATTCCATGAGGACCAGTTATATTTTTTGGCATGACAGATTGCTTCCCACGGCCCATAACTTTCTTCATAACTTTGAAAGATTTAGGTCCCACGCTCCTACGCGAGTCCCAGATGGTCGACGTAAATGATTGTCCTGTAATTATACTTGTCCCATACCTAATTGTTGGTTCTATTCTAATACGAACCATACTCTGCGAATATTTTCCTTAAGCAATTCTGACTGCACAAAGCGAACTTCACTCGGATTAGTATACTTTTACCGTCATTCCCTAGATGTTCCTCTTTTTTAAGATGTTCAAGACGTGAATTTAAATAAAATATTTTTTAGAAAACACGGTGAGTGTTTGCGAGACGAACTGAAAAAAAACACACAAACAAATACTTCACAAGTCAACACTAGGAGTAAACATTTTAAAACGTCTTGAGTAGGTATTTAATACCTACTTGACTAGTGTTTATGTATTTCTATTAATCTTGTAATACTAGTGATAGCATAGTAGTTAGACCGCTGGACTGCAAATTCAGAGGTCTCGGGTTCAAACCCAGGCACGCACCTCTGTCTTTTCGAAAGCATGTGCGTATTAAAAATTATCTATCACTTGCTTTAACGGTGAAGGAAAGCATCGTGAGGAAACCTGCATGCCCTAAGAGTTTCTCGAAGATGTATGAAGTTCGCTAACCCGCACTGGGCCAGCGTGGTGGACTATGGCCTAAACCCTCTCAGTTTGAAAGGAGGCCCGTGCCCAACGGTGGTACAGTTTCCTAAAAGGGCTTATATTATTATTATATTTATTGTAATACTGATATTTACCTGAGATGGGAGACCGTTTGTGACATTTTTATATTCGAGCGTCTTCGTGCTTCTGTAGGCACGATAAGCTGTCGGTCCCGGCTACCACTTAATGTGGTGGTCATTAAGCCGAGTTGGAAGCCTTACAGGCGGCTTGATATGTTAACAGCAGGTGGCCACAAACTTGCCTCCACCAATCCACAGGTCCGAGTGTTGGTGTATGACCTTATCTCTCTCACCTCGATTTGTGAGAGAAGACCTTTGCCCAGCCGTGGGACAGTGTTGGCTGATATTATTTATATTTATTTATATTATTGTTAGGTTCCGACTTGTTATAACTCTTATAACTCTTGTTTCGTAGTACCTACAGTCTGGTTCACGAACCAAAACTATAATGATTAAAAACACTTTAATGGCAATTTGACAAACGGCTTGTATTATTACGTCTAGGTACAGAATAAATCACACGAGCGGACCCTAGAGGAAAACTACCGTACATCCTAAAGCTACAGAATTTTGCAAATTGTTTTTGTATTAGTATCAAGAGGTCACTTGTCTGGGCCGACACAAACACGTTAAAAAATAACATCCATTATTATATGGTCTAAGATCAAAGAAAGATTATGAGAGACCTACGCGTTAACGTAATATATATGAATGCCTACATAGCTTTTCCGAGTTTCTCAAAATTGTCATCCCACATTACTTATGTCAAAACTGTACCAAAATGTGGCCACAGCCAATGAGGAGGAGGAATCCATGACAAAGAGGAGATTATAATAATATAGTCATACAAGGATCTTTTGGCCCGCCACAAATATCGGAACTAACCCTGTAATCAAGTGAAATGTGTTGGAAATGTCTAAAAAATCCATAGAGGTAGCATTTAAAAGCATAGAGGGATTATACACCTAGTTCAGCCGAACACTTTTTCTGGACACTTAATACCATTCAGCTAGCCAATTTAAAAATCTTTATTTCTACATGGTTGCAACTTCTTTTTTAACCAACTTCAAAAAGGAGGAGGTTCTATGTTCGGTTGTATGTATGCTTTTTTATGTATGTTCAGTGATATTTCCGTCAATTGTGGACCGATTTCGATGATTTTTTTTTTTTGCATTGGGTTCAGTATAGCTCCAAGGTTGTCCCATTTTAATTTCATTGGCATTGGACCTTGGACTTAGAAGATACACCAGGGAACTCCTTAACGATTATTGGTACGTAATACGATATTATGGGTATTACGTCAATTCTATAGGTGACCCGCTATAGAACGCTATAGAACTAAGCAGTATATTAGCCGACTTCAAAAAAGGAGGAGGTTCATCATTCGTCCTTTTTTTATAACTCCTTTGCTTTTGAACCGATTTTGATGATACTTTTTGCATTGGGTTCCGTAAAGCTCCATGGTAGTCCCACTTTAATTTCATTGATATTGGGCCTTGGACTTTGAAGATACACCAGGGAACTCCTTAATGGCGAACAGCACAAATGTATAGATTCCGTTATTATAGTTAATATATTAATCCTGTAGGTACCTTACTGTACAACTCAGCAAAATAATATAATATCAGTACATAAATATTAGTAAATAATTCACTCGTCACTTAAAATTGTAACATAAAAATCTTTTAAAAAAAAGTAAACCAACTTCAAAAAGCATTAAAATAAATATTTGAAGTCGGTGCCAAGTAACCGACTGCACCAACGAGCACCGACTTCAAATATTTATTTTTGCTTTTTGAAGACGGTTTACCTTTTTTTTAAAAAGAGTTGAATTATTTATTCAAAATGTTATGGCTTGTCATTTTGATGTAGGCTCTACGCAAAATTATAGGTTAATATTTGTTTGTCTAGTGTTCTCGGAGCCTTCTTATATGTTTTTAATTAATAAAAAGATACATAATTAAAATATATGAAAACATGGTGCCAGGCAGCTAAAATAACGTGCTTATTGGTCTAGAAAAGCAGATGAAGCTAAATTATGTAAGCTGTAGCCGGTAAGTTTTATTTCAAAATCATGCCCTTATGAGCACTGATATCCTGTTTAAACGAATCCAGAAACAAAAGAATTTATTATCTATGTAAACACAAACATCCCCGCTACCCTCGCAGTCATCAAGATGTGCGCCATTTTTTTAAGCTTTTATTAAACTTGCAATGTTTGTTTGTCTGCATGTCAGTCTGTCTTTCCGGTTAAAATTTTGTGATTAATTTTTGAAGCACTTGCAGGTATCCGATTGAGCTGAAATTTGCCACACGTAAGTTCGGCGACGATGCAATTACATGGAGCTTATCGATGAAGTGATGGAGCTGGGGGAGTCGGAAGGTGGCTATAGAAACATGTGAAGCATACAACGTAACCCCCTCGTATTAAGCCGACAACAGCAGGCGCACATTTGACAAAACATTTTACAAACTGAAGTTCAGTCTTAGCCTTGCTACACCTGTGTGTGTTTAGAGCTCATTAGTGTTAATACATATTCCTCCATTTAAATTAATTCTGTTCTAATTTTAAATTAGCTAGGACCTGGCTAGCTGGCCTAATTTATGTAGAAAAAGCAACTTGATACTCTTTTTTTTAAATCAGCGGAAAGTTATTTTCTTTTCACGCAATGCCAATGATATTTTTACGAATTATTAACAAAATGGTCCGGGTTCTAGAAAAGTTACAGATTATACTAATTGTCATGAACCGTAACAGTCAAGACCAAAACCTTTTTGTACTAATCCTCTTTACTCGATTCCAGTTGCTCTTTTTGAGAAAGAAAAGAATAGAGACGCATAAATGTACAGAATAAAAAACGCGTTTAAACTTTTTTAATTAGTCCAATCTAAAATTTTAAGTACATAGTTTCGACTTTATGCAGTGTAAAAACAAGTATAAGTGAATTACAACAGGCTGTGGCTTGTTAACGATGTAGTTTAAAAGTAGTGCGTTTCCAATTTAAGTGAATCATAAAATATGTCTGGGCAGAGGAATGGGATCGTTTTAGCGACGTTTTTTCTCAGTCTATTTATAGCATTACTCCAGAACCATTGCGGGGTAGGCAGAAAGTATAGAGTTCCAATAGGTCCTTTCCTCACAGACATCTCTGACTTTTAAACATACGTATATAATATCGTTATTAATCAAAACCATAACCCGCTCTTGCTAACTCTGCACGTTCAATCCGATCAACACAGAATGAAAAGATAAACAACGCTCGAATCAATCCCGGTATCGCTGGGAGCCATTTTACCTGTTACGTATCTCTGATGAATGTGACTTCTTCTTCTTTCAGTTATGGCTTTACACTAATTTTAAGTATATTTTACCAGTGTCCAGTGAGATATATAATCGTGTTTGTTTAAATAAATTCAACTCCCCGATGAACTTGATGACAACGATGATAATGAAATTAATGAAGTACCCCACCCTGGATAGTAAAGCGGTGGATACTTTACATACCAATTGCGACGGCCGTTTTGAGGGAAGTCAAAAAGGCACGTTTTATCACGTTACAATTACCTTCACTCATGCACATATAAGAACACATAATGGTTAATATTCCACCAACATTACACATTATTAGTCGAAATAACACAAATTTTGGAAATTAAAGCAAATTGACAACATCACTCTTCGACTTCCCGCCAAAACCTCGAATGTGACTTCATATTGCAGTTCGATATTGACTTGCTGGCCAATTTGAATTTTGTTAGAAAACTATTTTACTGCCATTAGAACGACTTTAGAATATCGCTGCCGACTTAATGTGCCATCCTTTGTGCACTACAAATTTACTACATATAGATAAAATGTGACAGCACACTTTATCGATCACGTTACGGCAAATGTTAAGCCCTCTGAGGTATATTACTATAAACAGTGGTACTCCAAAATAAGGCCAAAATCTTTGATCTATTATAGCTAGAGAAACGTGTTGCCCTATTGTGACGTTATTAAGAAAATGCCACTTATTTTATACGCAGAAATTAATGTCATTGCATATGATCCTAACGACTTACTAAGATATTCATATTAGGAGTAACTCGCACGAGCGTGCGATGCGATTTCGTCGCGCTATCAAAAGCATGAATAAGGACACCGGCTTACCGGGTAAACGAGTGTTCACAGAACCTCAGTGCGTACTAGGGATTAAACTCGACCACTCCACTGTGGCAAGGTTGCGGCCACAACGAAATCGTCAAAAAACCTTGACACGGCAAGCTAGTGCACTGCACTTCCTATGCAGCGTCATCTATCGGGGGAATGAAGTAAACTATGTAATTACTGTCCACAGAATAACAATCTTTCTCTAATCTAACGCTAAATTAGTTCAACCTGAGAACTGTGAAATTAGCACACACGTCACTAATTAAATACTTAATTAGTTTAGTTCAGTCTCACCCGTCCTTTTTTAGTACACCACTAAACTCGTACCACATAAAAAACAAAAGTCCGCAACCATATTTACGTGTTTTCACATGCTCGTAACCCAAATATCTGCGGCCTAGTAATATCCGCACGGAGGCTAAACGCCGAAAGGCAAAACCAATGAAACTGAGTGGCCAACGAACATTCCCCAACAGCCGTTTGGGGTAACGGCAACCAAACTGAGTTACATCACTCGCTTTTATTACTGGGCATTAATATAATAATAATAAATTGGTTTATACTATCCCACTACTGGACAAAGGCCTTCTCTCACAAATCGGGGAGAGAGAAATTTAAGTGACTGCGGATTGGCAGGTTTGTATCCATCTGTTATTGGAATTTATCAAGCCGCTTATAAGGCTCTACGCAAATGAGCCACCGATTGCAGCCACTAGTGGCTTTCGTGGGCCACCTCCTTTGGTACCGTGTAAATGAAGGTAGTCGGTGGCCGCCACAAGTGGTCGGTGACCGCCACAATTTGTAACACTCTTCCTGCTGTACATGTTTTGTGAGAGATTGGCTGCCACGGGTAGCGTTTACTAAGCCGGTAACGGTAGGCACTGAGTCGCGAGTAGCCGCCACTTGCTAAAACGTATGAAAAACCATGTAAACTGCTTGTCGCTGACAACCGCAGGTTGTGGTTGGTTCCTCACTTGCATGAAGCGTAAGGCTTTTAATCTGTCTTAACTACCTGGGACCAATTTAACATACCTTCCGACGCACGAGTACGCTCAAAATTGATTACCACAAACGGTCCCATCTCAAACTTACCGAGTTGAACTTTACTCAACCTTAGCGGGCACTTATAACACTGCAGTCCTACAGGACTACGAGTACCTCATTCAGTACTTAAACAGAGTTAAGTAAATTTCCCTAAAGGTATCTGAATAGTAAATAATTCTCCTGAAGTCATAAATTGATGTCGAAATGTGTACTTTGAATAATTTATTGTCTATATTTCAATTATTGTACAGTCAGTTTTCTATTGAGTTTATTTAATCTTTGTTCATTCAGGATACGGTTAGTAGTTTTAAAGTACAGGTATGTGGTAAAATTTCGGAAATCGGTTAAAAACCGTACCTCAAAATTGCTGATAGATTTAGAATAATACTCGTACTATAAACGTTGGTGTTAAAACTATTTTCAGTTTTGTCTACCCCGCTTTTTTCCCTCAGTGCTTACAGTACCCAATAAAATGTTGACAAAATCCAATAAAATAAGCTCTACAAACTCAAACTCAAATAGTTTGTTCTGCACAAACCCTGCAAAAAATGAGAATATTTCGCTGTTTTTATTAACTCTATTCCCAATCAACTACGTTCGTCATACCACCTTTATGCAGATGATCTCCAACTTTACACCCAAGCACCATTGGCCAACTTCTCGGAGGCTGTGAACACAATGAACCATGATCTGTCTAAGGTATGTGAATGGAGTGGGCGCTTCGGTCTTAATGTCAACCCAACTAAGACACAAGCCATTGTTGTTGGCAGTCCCAGACTCACTGCACGTCTTGATTGGTCGCAACTCCCCCAAATCATGTTTAATGGTATCACTATACCGATAAGTCACAGTGTTAAAGATTTGGGGATCTACATCGATACCAACCTCACTTGGGGACTACAGCTGCAAGAACTCAGCCGCAAGGTTTTTGCCTCCGCAGGCTCTTTAAGAAGGTTGCGCAATTTTCTCCCAACAGCCACTAAAATTGCACTCGCACAATCCCTTCTACTTCCTATTATCGATTATGCAGACGCCAGCTATCTTAACCTCACAGAGCAGCAACTTAATAAGCTTGAGCGACTTCAAAATTTTTGTATAAGGTTCATATTTGGCTTGCGCAAATATGACCATGTTTCTGAATTTCGTACAAAGCTCAAGTGGCTACCAATTCGCCTTCGCCGGAATTCTCATATATTATCGCTTCTATACAGTGTTCTGTTTAATCTGATAACCCCAGCTTACCTCAAAAATCGGTTTGAGTTTCTTCATGAGACACATTCAAGGTTCCTAAGATCATCGGAGAATTTGAAGCTGAAAATGCCGATGCATTCCACAAATTTCTTCGACAAATCCTTTACGATTCAAGCTGTTCGTTTGTGGAATGCATTGCCCATTTCAGTTAGACGTGCAAAGTCGTTGCTTTCGTTTAAAGCAATGGTTAAGCATCACTACTTATCCATAATTTAACTGTTTGCATTTATTTTTGTTTTTATATAATCTTTTTCAGTGTTTAGCTATAATATGTAATAGATTAAATTATAATATGTGTGTATATTTACATAATCAGGTATATAATTGTGTATGTATTGTTATGTGTGTATGTATAGTTGGGTATGTATATATATATATATATATATATATATATATATATATATATATATATATATATATATATATATATATATATATATTGTATATCATTAATAATGTACGCCACTAACTGCCCCTTTCTATCGTTATTTGTTTTTTTCCCAACGGTTGCCTGGAAGAAATTGCTTTCAGCAATAAGGCCGCCATTTGTACTTATTTACTGTTTTACTGTTTATAAATTGTTTGTAATTTAATGTTTTGCTGGTGTACAATAAAGTGTACTATTATTATTATTATTATATGTTTATGAAGTTCAGCTTTAAATGTTTTAGGTGTAAACGGGGTTTTTTACCACGCATTTGCGTGTCTGCCTTTAGAAATAGCGATTAGTTCAAAAGGAGTAAATGTTTTTTTGCAATTTTTTATTCGTTTTCAATACATATATCAGATCAAGAATTATTTGAGAAAGTAAACAGTTCTGGTACAAAGTTATTTAGATTAACGTATAAATGCTACAATTTTCGGCATATCTTAATTCCGAATCTTCCAGTATTGTAAGTAAGCTTGCTCGTTTATTGCAAGCTTTCAATTTAACTCTACTAAGATTAACAATGTCAAGTGGGGCTTTATTATGAAATCTAACACAGTAACCTGTAAGCCTGTAAGTGTATCTTCATCATAATTTCGGCAGCTCACACCGAACAGCGCACAAACATACTTCCAGGGTTTACGACTCACATGTTTTACACGGCGATGGTAAAATATGAGCTTTTCAGAGTAATGGGCTGTAACTATGAATAAGTTGATGGCTTAAATGTATGTACAGTGTAAGATGCGGTCTGGCTTGTAGCGAGTGTCTAATTATGATACTGTTGAGTCCCTACATCCCTAGTTATTGAGGTTATAAATACAATGTGCGTGATTTTAATTGAAAGAATTAAAGTCAGCATCTTCAAGCGGTTGCGTATGTAAAAAAATATAGTTTAAAAAAAAACACCCTCTAATAGCAAGCTAAATTAAGAAGAGAATAATAACTAAATAATTTTATTGTAAATAAGCGTAGGGTGTTTTTGTACAGGCCAACAAAACAGAACTTACAAACGTCAAAGTTAAAATATTTTACATCTACCATCGGATCGGAAACTGTCCCACGATTGGGCACGGGCCTCCTCTCAAACTGAGAGGGCTTAGACCATAGTCCACCACGCTGGACCAGTGCGGGTTGGTTCACACCCCTCCGAGAAACTCTTAGGCATAGAGGTTTCCTCACGATGTTTTTCTTCACCGTTAAAGCAAGTGATAGTTAAGTTTTAATACTCACATGCTTTCGAACACACAGAGGTGTATGCCTGAGTTTGAACCCGAGACCTCTGACTTTGCAGTCTAACGGTCTAACCAATAGGTTGCCACTGCATTAACTAGGCTATCACTGCATGAGGACTCCACTACGGTCACAGTAGATTCTTAGCGAAACTCAGCGGCAGTCTGTTAACTTAAATTGTTTTATCCAACTGACCTTTCTGTATTTTTATATTTCCCTTGTAGGGATAACATAAGTGTACAAAAATTCCCCCTGAACCAACATCCGCAGGGGGGGGGGGGGCTTAAGGGTCGTGGGACGCTGGGACGGGGACCCTAAGCGTCCTTCACGCGCGAGACCGAGGAGGACGGCGGCGTGGTTCGCCCCACGCTGCCGTGAGCACCGCGACACCGCGCGGTGCAGGATGGAAACAAGCTACAAACTTCCCCTCCCGACGCGGACTCTTCGGAGCGCGGCACAAAGGGGCCACCGGTGTGTTCCACTCAGAGATCTTGGAGCCCCTCTGAAACGTGCCAGTGCCAGCCACCGTGGGGTTTTAGTCGGTAAGACTCCGACATACCCTGCCAGGTTCCCCCGAGGCTGGCGGAAGTCCATGAGAATCTCCCCACGTAAAGAAAAAAAGTGTACTAATAGAACAACTTTTTAACGACGATTTTTTATTTATACGAGTCGAGCAAATCGGACTACAATTTCAGACTCCAGACATCTGAAGGAATTTTTTAATAGAAAAAAAAGGGCGCAATCCCTACACCTAATCGAGGACTCCTACTCAGGACATCTCAGGTAGTCGGTCATCTTGCTTCACTAGATTGAAAATCAGAACTTTACAAACTCTGTACTCTCTGCCTACCCCGTAAGCAATCTGGCGTGATGATATAAATAGATAGATTCTTACATTTCATAACTCCCAAATGACTCAATTTTCGACAAAAAGTACATTTTTTCTGACCTAGGATTCGAAGACAAGACCTCGCGATCACACTTATCTCGGCCAAGCTCGACTAGACAAAAAAACAGGAACATTTCACAACTTCCAAACTAAACCTAACACTAAACCGTTCAAATTAAAACTTCATAGACAAATTACTCGTAATCCAGTCGGTTCCTGAGATACAATTGAGCAAAATTGTTTGAGCCCTATTACCTAACCGTCGCTTGGCAACTAATTAATGTTCTGTAATCTGAGATAATGAAACCAGTCACGTGTAATTCCAGGTATTGGAATATATTACTATTTAGATCAAGTATTGAGTAATATCAATTTTACTTAACAACCAGGGCCCTTATTCGCTATGACAATTTAAACACGAAACAAGACGTGTTATCAAACATACGTGTTATTGGCGTGGAATGGAATTCTGTATGCCACTGTCAGATTTGAAAACATGACAAGGCTCGTCACACGCCATGTTTCGAACTGTCAAAATAACACGCTCCGCGCTTGCGTGTTATTGAAAGCATGTTAAAAACTTGCTAAGGTAATTCAATGTAAACAAACATTTTTAAATAGTTTTATTGCAATTTAAATGATATATTATGATCATCGCGTCGTCGTCGTAGTAATAAATACTCATAACCAGTGACATTGGAAAATTGTGGTGGCTCATCTATTAAAGTGAACTTCTCAATTTCAACAATAGTGTATACATTTATCTTAAAAATATGGTGTTTTGTTTTAGTTTGTAGTCACAATGAACCGGACGAAAGCTTCTACAGCCCAATTAGCATATTTACCCACCCACAGGTGGAATCTGGGTACATCAATTGTTCTTCTCAAGGAAGGTCATCGAGAAATGTGGAAAGACCTACCAATTAAATGCGTTAGGAGGCCCATTTAAAACTGTGATCATAAAAAACAGGTACGTATCTACTAAAATAAATGTGACTTTTGTTATTTTATAAAAACAAATAATTTGTGGTGTGCTACATTATTGATTTTGTGGTGAATTAAATATTTGTATCATTGATTTAATTATAGGGCATAGGTGGATGATGTTGACCTAAAATAACATAATAGGCTATTTTGTCATTATCAATTTTCATTACAAGTAGAATGTAGGGTTATTATACTGTGTCCTTCGTTCTCGATATAAACTATATTAGCAGCTCTCTCGAGTCGCTTGGCAACCGCGCGTCATTTAGAAACTTCAAAAGCCTCTATGGTATCTGTGGACATAACCTCTGGAACCATTCTTTTGAAAGCGCGGCAGCCGACGCTTTGTAATAAAGTTTTTGGTCGACATTTAATTTAATAACGTGTTATGGCACTGAAATTATATAACAAAAAGGTTGTAATATACTCAAGTGACCGTGTGAAATAAATTTAAAACATCGTATAGGCAAATTTAGAAAAGTTTACGTCCTGGCAAAGGAGTACATTCTAAAAAGATCAACCGATAGTTGTTTATGTGTGGTGTTTTCAGCTTAACTTGTTTATTTATATAATATCTAATATTTGGAGACGTGAGTTTCGTCATATTAAAATTTGGGAAAGCTTCGTCGCCCGAAAAGTAAACTTATGAAGTCTATGTCCCTATTCGTGTACAAACAGTTTAACACGAAATATACCTTAAAACGATTATTAACCGTCTATAAATTGGCAATGTTATACCTCCAATAAGAGAAATTAGGGGGACGTTCATCAATTATGATGATTGTTAAGGATCGATGGCATTTTAAGGACACGGGTGATGTACGAGATACATTGACGTGGTCCGCAAGACTTGACGATAATTCAAGGACACGAGTGGTGTACGAGATACATCGGCGTGGTCCGCAAGACTTGGGGCCCATACGAGATATGTGCTGAAGGTCATACTACTCATAGGTTTCATCCATGAGGTGTTCCTGTGCAGTTCACATTTCTACAATGGTAAGAATCAAAAATGTTACCTAAAATACATACCTTAAACATGCCTAACACAGTAAATACAAAGACTATTGCTATAAACTATAAGCAATTTGTCATACTAATCTCCAAAAGGAGACTTACTGAAAGGGTAATTGAAGTGACATTGTTTATGTATAACAATACATTATTAATAACAAAAGTCACTCCTTTGCAGAAACATAGTCTTGTTATTGATTTCATTATTAGACATACTTGTATAATAATACTGAAATAGCCCAAACTGGAGCTTATTACACAAAGAATTGTGCAAAATTATGAGTACTTGTATTAAAAAGTTAAATCCAGCAATACTTATTCCTGAACAGGGTTTATAACCAAATAAGCCAAAGTAATATACTAATGGCAATGCCTGTTGTAACTGACAAGCAACAGGACTGTAGATTCATTCCAAATATAATATCTTATCCTATGGATGCTGCGGCAGGCAGGTTGTGGGATAATTTGTGTTATGCACAAAGATACTTAAAAGATAATATAAAATACCTGGTCTATCCAGTTAACATAAAACTAATAATTATCTATCAATATTATCAACCCAGGCTCCTTGCAGGGTAGCCAGAAAAGATAAATCCTAACAATACAGTCATGAAACCTTTATTGAGATAAGAACCTTTAAGGTCAGCAGTATATATTTTGCATAAAAAGAGTGTTAATATAGTGGATTATCAATATGGAATTATTAACTAGCTAGTCATAGCCAGTAGTTAAAATTTCATAAAACGACCACCGTTGTAACCAATATAGAACAACAATCCTCATCCTGGGTGTGAAAATATTAAGCCACACTGTACCTATCAGTTCACCAAAAACAACATCACGTTGGACATTGGAAATCTCCTACCAAAGAAAGTGAGGTACAAAAAGCATGATAGGCATTTTACACAAGGACTTGGTTTTTAAGTTGCTGAAAAATTCAGAAAAACAATCAGGAATACATAATGGGTTTTACAAAGAAACCATAATATTGGAGGCTAAGGGTATTCACTGACTTTGGTATGTATCTATGACACTAATAATGCCTTCAACGACAAACATAATTTTATTGGTTTTGTGCAAGTACTTGCACTTCAGACAAGTGAATCTTGTCATACATATGTTTAACATTATGTATAGAAACATTATTATTAGAAACACTATTGTTTAATAATTGATATATATATAAAAAATAGACCTTACAGTCATAATAAATATACTAATAAAATATTTATTAGTACCTATTCAGTTTTCTATCATGTAATGAGTTCAATGGTTTTGGGATTTTTGATTATTTCCTGCATCAATTATAGTGTACTTAATAATATTAGAAATTTGAGGCACACACAATGGAAAGCTATACATCAATTCATCATTGGGAGAATTAGATGGTTTTACTGTATTTTTGTTTGATCATATGATAATCAATAAATAATATGTAATTAAATAAGATTATTCAAGAAATTAATAACTATAAAAAATAGTTTTGTAATTAGTTTGGAATGTGTACAGTTATTTTGAACACTAGTGATGTTTCTGGTATAGTTATGATAAACAAGCACAAACGGCTACCATTAAAATAACAAGTTGGTTTTAGAGCACTATATATGTTGTAATTTATTTAAAGGTGTTTCAGTAGAAAATATTGGATTGAGATATCATACAAAAATTTGCAATTTTGGTATTGTTATATTTAAATTATTACATCCACATGTTACATGTATCTTATAAATAGGTATCTATATATAAAAGAACATAAAGTCATGCAAATGACTTGATAATAATATCCATTTGAAAATTTAATGATATTATGTTGACATGCTACGGTGGATGAAATATTGAGTTACATTATTTGAAATTATGGATTATCTTAAACAAGAATAATCAAAAGCATATGCTTATCACAGGTATGATAAATATTATGTAGTATCAGCAATAATCTAAGTCCTAAGGAACTTGATATTATTTATTTATTATTAATGGGGGATACATAATAATAAGTTGAGTAGCACTCGATTCTCACGGTTGGACATCTAGAACTAACTAGAAAGTTACGCATTGCAATTTTTTTTTTTACTTATAAATACAGTCACATACAAAGAAGCAAAGGAAGTGTGGTATGAAATGAAAATTTCATGGTATGAAATAATTCAGTTATGAATAGGATTCCCAATATGATACAGTTTTAACCCGTGGTTTGGTTTAGCAGACTAACTTATTCGCTTCTTAAGTTATTACTAAATTAGGAGTGTATTTTTTCATCAGTAATGTAATTGGTTCAGGTGTGGCCCGATCGTATTGCCAAAACGAATGTTCGCGGGCGTTATTGCGCAGGAACGAATCGTTAAGTAATACATAAAGATTTATGTAGCCAAGGATTTATTTGTCGGCGCACACTCAGAACATGGAAATGATTCCGGGATAGTTTCGAAATTTAAATTGAATTAATAATAGTGGTATAGTAATAACACTGGGGTAGGTTATGTTTGTTTACCACGCATTAATACTGCCCTTCGTTCCAGACTCTAAAATTGGGGGGGGGGGGGGGGGGGGGGCGAGATTATATAGGTAAAGCACATAGCCTTATGTGAGGAATATCTCCAGATAAGATGTGTGTGTGTGAGTGATGTACGCGGATGGCCGCGAGGCCTTTACAGCTTCACCGGACTTAATTCCATATAAGCTCATTAGTACAAAGGCCTCTAGTACAAAAAATGTTAAATTTTGATATATGTACATCTTTAAAGATTAAAAATATAACTGACATTAAATATAGCAGAATGTTGATAACATAAATTAAATATGTAATGATAGCAAAAACATTCTTATAATCACCAAATTAATTCGTAACCTTTGTTTGGTACTGTACTCACTGTACTCAAAAAGAGATCATTTGACAAAAAAAAAAAAAAAACCACATGCCTGTTGGAAAACACATTAGTGGGGAAATAGGTTTCCCTGTTATATTTGTATCATATTGTTATAGATTGGGTACTAACAGACTTTGTTTTCAGGTCTAGTACACAGTAAGGGTTTCTAGCTATCTATCTATCTCTATCCATATTATGACGCCAGATTTCTTGCGGGGTGGGCAGAGAGTGCAAGGTTCCGACGGGTTTTTTCCTTGCATGCCTGCCTGGCTTTCTTCACTCTCATAGTTCGTCTCATAATGGTTGTCAATGATACAAGAATTATTATAAAGGATTTAATTTTATATAAACAAAACTCTAGATGGGCAATTCTTCAACTCTTGTTATATAGAAGATATCTATAGAAGAAAGATCTCTATAGAAGACATAACAGATGGAGACTGCACTGATATCTGATAAGTAATGATTGATTAATATTACCCGGTATTAATGAATTTTGGACATCAGGTGTGGTATAAAGGTACATAACAGGTGCTTTAAAGGTTTGGTTGGGATGGATCTACACTACAAAACATAACATGTTATAGAATTTGATTATATAAATTTATTTTAAATAAGTTTATATCATAGACAGACTGGTTGTAAGAAACAATATAGGTGTATATATTTGTTGTGTTTGTGTTGTATGGCAATACAAAGAACGGGAATGTGTTATAGTACAAATATACTCATGATATGTTACTTTTTAGAGGTCACGCTCAAAAAAAAAAAAAAAAAAAAAAAAAAAAAAAAAAAAAAGAGAATCCTTTACGTGGCATACTTCAACTTTACCCTTATAGCTCTAAACAGCTGCTAATATAGTTTATATCGAGAACGAAGGACACAGTATAATAAGTGATCAAACGAACTTACCTGAAGTGAAGTTCGATCATTATTATACGAAGTCCTTCGTTCGAAGATATAAGTACCCAACCCGCCCTGCCCGTTGGTAAAGTTGAAATGTACTACTTCTAAAAGGAATGGTTCCAGAGGTTATGTCCACAGATACCATACAGGCTTTTGAAGTTTCTAAATGACGCGCGGTTGCCAAGCGACTCGAGAGAGCTGCTAATATAGTTTATATCTTCGAACGAAGGACTTCGTATAATAATGATCGAACTTCACTTCAGGTAAGTTCGTTTGATCACTTATTATAATGCATTTTCTATTAGTGAGTCTTAATTGTTCATCAAATAATGTGTTGCATATATTATGAAGCACTAATTTTGCATCTAAAATCATATCTTTCATATGAAACTTCTTTTACAGAATTGCTGATGGTTGAGAAAATTAGAACACCCAAGTTGACCCACTCTTGTAGAGTAAGAAGTGCGGTGATGTCATGTGTGATGGGAATTTTTATACTAATGAATGAAAGAAAAATGTTTTTATTTCAATTTGTTTTTCAATTATAGCTGCATAATTATGGTGTGGTAACCTTGGTAGCAAAGTGGAACCATTACTGTGTGGTATACCAAACTGTATAATTTTGAATGTTTGTTGTTCAAATCAAATAAAATAGCATTTATTGTGGTCATAGGTTACAAAGATGGTATGTGTTGTTGTTTTGATGAGGACTTACAAGTTTCCATTTAACAATACCAAATGACTTGCATGTGATTATTGATTTGTTATTCATAAATAAAACTTATTGATTTACCAATTACTTTTGTTTCATTTATATACATACCTGCCCCGCAGGGGATCATGCTTGATGATGTTTTTATTATTTCATTTTTTATTTTCTTTATTAATTCTTTAATTTAGATAGATACATAGATTATGTATCTATGTATGTATCTGTGTAGATAGATAGCTAGTAAAGATAAAGATACATAGTAAATAAACTAAATAAAAAAGTATACCTTTTAATTCACTGTATGTATATTTGCAAAACAAACTTTAAAATAAACACCGTCACGCCGGTATTCCCGGAGTGGGAGGCAGAAGGGAATAGGGGCAACTAGGTTCAGGGACGACCGGCCTCGACTTGGGCTGCTGTTGCTACAGGGGAAGGCATACATTAGGTGTCTCGCCGTGGTGAACATAAAAGAAACTTGTCCGCTGGCCAGTGCATCTCTGCACTGCTGCACCAGTTATGTAACACTTTTAAGCAATCTGATATTCAAATTAATTACAAATGATGCGTTTGAAATAGTCGTATTGGTTTGAATCAATATGTATTTTTTTAATTTTGTTTAATAAAGTGGGCAGAATGAGTGATAGCAATTTTCGTACATTGAAAAAATGTAAGGTATATTAACAAATAGTCGGAATAGATTCAGTTGCCAAAACGGAACAATTTTTTCAGGTCTTGCGTTAAATATGTTGCACGTATATATAAAATACAACATGCATATAAAATAATATACATTATGTATCAATTCCATAACGATGTTATTATCTTGAGTAAAAGAAATCAAAAAATGAATTAGCTTTGACAACGGTTTGGTCTAGTTGTTAGAGCGTCGGACTTTCAGCTCACTGGATCGAGTAGTCGGGGTTTCGATCCCGGCACGGAACACAAGTAACAAACAGACATCGATAGAAACCTATTATGGTGCCATGGAGTACGTGGGTATGGCTCCAACTCGAGACAATAAGTTTTTCTTTCTATTTAGAATCACATATATAAACCCGCATGTCGCATTATATATAATATATAAATGCATTAAAATAAAATAATATCTACCATGTATCAAGATGTCATTAATGGCACTAGGAGTGTGTAATGTGTAGGACTGGCTGTTGGGCTAAATAAAAAAGAATCAAATTGATAAATCAAAGCTTGTGTTCGAATCTCACAGCATTTCTATGATAGAGATAATCCTTACTTTACGTGGGGAGAAATTCTTCAGCGCCTTGTCAGAGAGACAAGATCCGGTGCCTAACCTTGGGAGTACCTAAACCTCGCTTATAAATAATACTAATAAAGTATTACATTCAGACTTAATAGCACGCTGAATGTAGGGGTTATACAGTGCACCTCTGCCTTCTATAGACGTGAAGGTGTATTTTTTTACATGTTTGTAAACGTGTCTCGCTAGAGTTAAGCTACGCCAAATACTGAAACATCAAACAAACCAATTTTCTCCATTAAACAAGACTAATGAATTATAAAGAGATATCACAAACCTTCGTATTATTTCGTTTCTATTTATATCATTTCACAAGAAGCTTGCCGTCTTACCATATACATACTATGCCACTGATTAGCGGTAACTGTTAGAAAATGAAATTTCGTCTCTTTGAAGTAACCGTAGTAATAATTAAAATATGGCTTCAGCTTTTAAAGTTTCGACACATACGACGCAGATGCGCCGACGCAGCGCGACGGGGGCGCGACGGTGGCGCGAACTGGGTAGTTGTAATGTACTGAAATGTACGGAAGACGCCACACAGCTCCGCCACGCTCAGCGCGACGGCAAACTTCATGACCCGCCGCCGTCGCACTCGATGCGATTACAAACGAAGCACGGGGGGAGCGAGACGCCAATACGCTTGCGAGCGCATTGCTAGTGTCAGGCGGCCGCCCGGATGGCGCTACGTTGCTCCCGCAGTGTGACGTGTGCGTCGCGCTGCCGGCAATCGACCGAGCGCAGCCGAGAGCTTCCGTCGCGCTCCCGTCGCACTCCGTCGTCTATTTGAGCAAACCTTTAGACGCCTTTGTCTTGCAGTGGAAGTCTTTCAGCTGATGATGATGATGATGACTACAGCAGTTTAAGATATAGTCATACAAAGATCTTTTGGTCCGCGGCCATAATCGGATCTAATGGTTTCACCAAGTAAAATGTCACTTCATAACGATTGCACAGTTGGCATTTGCTATGAAATTTACCCAAGTTCTTTTTTTAATTAGTAACCGAGCGGACCCACCTGTTGATATATTTCTCTGGAAGGAGGAAAAGAAAATTTTACTAAATGATAACCCTAATTTCTCACCAACCACCCTTTCAATGGCATCCACGTACCAAAAGATCCTTGTAGCACTATAGGTACTCTTACACCGTACCAGAAATGATATTCCAAAGTGATGGTAGAGTCTGTTACTTTTCTCACGATTCATATACAAATTAATGGTTTATATGAAAAAAAAATGAATCCAGTAAACGTGCGAAATACATGAATTTTGCACGATCGTTCATAAGATAAAATTAACACGTGAAAGTGCCTGGATCCGCATCAGTTACTTACATCGAGAACCAGCGCCATAAAAAACCTTAGTCTACCGCACACCGATCACATAGCCCCCGTATCGCCCTCGGTACACCGCAGTTCATATTTCTTGCTACACTGTGAAATATGTTTAAAATTAATTATGGACTTGGTACGCGAGCGAAGCAGATTGTTTCCACTCAAACACAATGTCTTTTATACTTACTGGTCGGTAACGCAAGAGCGTTTTCTTTAATAATAATGCTGTAAACAAAATCTTTTCAGTCCGCAAATGAAGACTTTTGTATATAAATTGAGGTCTGGTTATACGAGAAAGTGGTTTACCGGTTTGTAGAGAAAGCCTTGTCAAGACAAGATGTACAGTTACACGTAATAATATGGAAGTGTTTAAGCACATCATCATAGTAATATTTCTGTGTAAAAATGAAGTTACTGTGATGCACTGGCATCGTAATTTGTTATTATTACGATAATGGCGCGTGTTAGGAGAGGCCTATGTCCAGCAGTGGACTGCGATAGGCTGATTGATTGATTGATTGAAAGACAATATACAGATGTAGTAAATAATTAATGCATTAACTTGAATTACAGCAACTGTTATTTATAGCGCCTTGTTTAAACACTAAAGTGAATGCAAGTGGAGTAGGAGCATATCAAAGTATTAAAATACTTACACATAATTGCCCATGACTATGAAATATAGGCTGATTTATATACATAATTTGTACAAAGACACAGATACAGTGTAGAAAAACATTGGGAGGAAAGCTCTACGTCTGAGTGAGCCTAAAAACGTTCGAAATAGGCTACCATAACCTCTACACAATAACCCTGTCTCTCTCTCTCTTACAAGGAAGTAAGATTACAATCTATCTATATCATCACGCAAATTCCTTTACGGTGTAGGCAGAGAGTAAAGAGTTCCAACAGGTTCTTTCCTTATAGATCTGACGGGCTTACTCCACTCTCACATTTCGTCTCGTACACGCTCACCGGCTGCGGAGACTTAACTTGCCTTTAAGATAATATTACAATAATACTGCTAATACAACAATACTAAATGCTAAGTCGCACAAATGTAGTTTTTCGATCAAAAAATTCCCAGTATCAGTCCGGAGTATGGAATTGTGCCCAGTATATGGCAATAGGCTCGCCCCGTATTACATAGTACCTAACATCGTCGGCGAAAAGTGGGTTCCACGGAACACCTCTGCCACCCTCGCTTGGGGAATATAAGATTGGCGGTGTTTTTCTGTGGTAAACCCCGGGTGTTATAAGGTTGTTGATATTTACAGTTTGGTAAAATTCTGCCCACACCGAAACCGCCCAAACTCAATTTGTTTGTTACGTTGGCACTGTCGGTTGAGTGACGATAATTGGCCGATGGTCCTGCCTGTTATAAAGTTGACGTTTAGTGAAAAATTATATACAACGTAAAAAACACTAAAATGGTTTATTCATGTTGTTTTTAATATGTAACAGTTTCCTTTTTTTAAATTTAATTATGTAAAAGTATTTTCCGGATTTTATCGCAGTTCATTTTTGATTTTTAAGTTCCCGACGTTTCGAGTGCTTTGCAGCACCCATGATCACGGGAAAGACTGAGGTGTTAGACGTCCAAAAGGCATAGTTGTTCCGGGGTACCCTAAAAACTTCTTAATTATTTTTGTTGGTCCTATCAATGCAGAATGAGCTCACGGTGTCTTGAGGCCTTGCAGTATTGTGCTTGGTTTTGGATGTGATTATATTAATTACCGGACCCCAAGTCGATAGGAGCACCCAGCCATCTTCTATATTAAAATTAGGATGATTTTTTAATTCCAAATTCGCCTCGTGAACCATCCTTGGTAGAAATCGGTGTTCTTTCACGAGTATTTGTGGTCTATCAAATCTGATGTTATGGCGGGTGCGGTCAAGGATATGTTCACAGATTGCAGACATATTTAATCACGGAAAGACTGAGGTGACAGACATCCAAAAGGCATAGTTTTTCCGGGCACCCTGGGTTAATCTTTGTTTCAGAGAGCACAAGGTATCTGTGACAAAAACCATCTGGCTGCCGCGCTTCAACATGTCAAGCAAGTCCTGCACGACAATAAGCTTCCAGTTCCACGCCAACGGGACAGTGACCGAGTGAAACCAGCCACAGTCGAGCGGCTCCACCAAGATCCCTAACATAGTGTATTTAAAACATGTATGGGGCATGTATCCTACTGAGGCAAGTATCCAGCTTTTACCCTACAAATTTAAAATTTATTTTTTTTATTCCCATTTAATTCAGTTTCAAATATAATTAATAGTAATAATATAAAGTAAAGAAAACCATTTAAAGCGCCTAAACTCCTTTTATTAAAACTTTCTCCTTTGGTTTTCTCATAATCCTCGAGATGTCGCTATGCATCAAAATGCCTTGAGCGGCTAAGCAGCGATGCATAAATAAGTAGAATGTAGATCGCCGTTGCATTTTTTTAAAAGTTATTGGACAAATCTTTGGCCCCTTGGAATTGAGTTTGAAATGTTTAAAAAAACCGCACCAGTGTTCTTTTTCTTAAATTACTCCCATTGCGGGATTTCTTTTGGTGAAATATTAATTGGAAAAAGTTATTTTCTTTCTTATGTGTGTTACTTTTTCAAACGGAATTGAGATAAAGTGTATAAATTTCGTGCTATCAAGTGCTTTGTTCATCTTTTGTTTCGTATCAAAGAATTTTGAAAGTATATATTATTTATACATCTATATCTATTTCTTTTATGAAATGAACCATAGGATATTTGACTTATCTGATTGTTTTTTTTTTGTGTAATTTTTTCACATTTGCTTCATAGAGAATTATTTCGATATATATTTTTTTTTACTATTATTTTAGTAATTTTAATTTTTCCTCGTTCCCTCATTGCTGTGGATCGCGACCACGCACAAACAGCCTCCATTACACGCGGTCATATGCGGAGTGTACCGCCTGATGCATGCTGCTACCCACCGCCGTAATTATAAACAGTGAATAAAATAGTCTTGTTTATATTCTCTTTGACTTACTAGTGAAGGAAAATAAACAAAAATAAAATTAAAAATTTGTGATATGATAAAATTTGGAACAAGTTACACTTATTTGCTTCAGTTCGGAACTAATTAGATTAATTAAAAATATAACATTTACTGAAAATAGCGAATTTGATAAAAAACAATCGTGTTTGTTTTTTCTGTGACTAAAAGTCAAAGAGAAAATAAGTAATAACTTCTTTCCATTCATTTTCAGTTAATTTTATGTAGTTAATTAACTTAAAGTTTAGAGGCTTTTTTTAGTTTTTAAAACGTTAATCTTAATTATATTTTATAATGTTGATTAATATTTTGATTAGTACCCAATAAAGGGTCGCAGTAAATATTACTTAAATTGATATAAATTTGTTTCTCTCTAAAAACATCATAGTGAGGCGTGTATCCCCGCACGAGGCAAGTATCCCCCGAAGCATTTTTGACGTTAGGCTACTATCCGGCTCTTACCTGGGGGTATCCCGGGAAGCACTTTCATTGTTTTGGGACCCGCAACAAATATAATTAGAAAGAAAAACAGGAGTAAAAAAACTAAAATTTCAATTTCAATCCCTTGCCCGCCGGCCGTTGCAGAACACCATGGCGAGACTACTAGTGCCCCCGCCTCTCATAGCGACTGCCCAAGCCGAGGCCGTTTCTCCTTGAGGCACCCTTGAGCTAGTTTTCCTCTTGTCCTTCTGGCTCGAGCTTGCACGTTCGGCCACTTGTCCGGTGAAGCCGTCAAGGCCCGGCCAACAGCGTAGATCACTCACACACACAAAGGTTAAACGACCAAACATAAATAACAACATCTCAACCGGAACATAGTATATTTCTGAGTCTTAAAAAGATTTTCCCATGTGAAGTTCAAAACCCAGAATTGATCGATCCAATGCTATCGTCATATCGGCAGGGAGTATTATTCCACTTTTATTTGTTAAGGTTTTTTTAGCTTTAGTTACCCACTTAGCATAGAAGGAGCATAGAGTTTCATAATCTAGGAATAGGCTACAAAGCTCGCTAGTTCGATATATTGTGATTTACGCCCGTATTACAGAACGTAAAACAGTGAGTCTTGTTTTAAAAACTGATTTTTGTACTAAAACGTTAGTTTTAAAACTAGATTCACGACTGATTGACGTTCTGTAATACGACCCTAGATACTTTGTTGACAAGTAGAAAAGTTCCTCTCTGTCTCGTTGGTCTAGTGACGAATAATGTGCGAGGTCCTGAGTTCAAATCCTAGGTCGGTTGAATGTAGTTTTTCTATCGAAAAACTCCTAGTATCAGTCTGGAATTTTAATTTTGAGAACATCGTCGGCGAAATGTAGGTGTACACAATACACCTCTGCCACTCCCGCTTGGTAATACAAGCGTGATGGTGATTATTTTCTTTTATTCGCAAAAGTTGAATATTAATACAGAAATTGTCATTTTTTACCTTATATGTATAATGCTCTGCGTACCCTTCCTGCATGCAACAAGACTAGATGTGTGCTTCCGAGAATGCAGTCAATGTTCTGGGCCGTGTCTACATAATTAAAATACTAAGAAGTAGAACAATAGAAATTAAGTTAAATTTATATATCTACCTATCATTACGCCAAAACCTCGCAGGGCAGGGTAGCTTCATTTATCTATTTATATGATAACGGCAGATCCCTTGCGGCTGAGAGTACAAAGTTTTAACAGAAGGTTAATTCTCGTAAATAAAAGTGCCCCGGGAAGCGCTTTATTATCTTGGCACCCGCAACAAATTGATTTAGAAAGAAAAACAGGAGAAGTAAGAAAAATCAAATTCTTCCTTTGCAAAACACAAAAAACATGGCAGATCAGCCATAGAGAAGGAGACTACAACTAGGATAAGCCCAGTAGTAAAGCACCACGGAAACGAAAAATATTAACAGAGCCTATTTGCCTCATCTTTGATTTCAGTAATAGGTATGGCAAAAATGCTTGAACGCACGGAAACTACACCAAGTACAAGATCCGTGTAGTAGATTATTACCGGTGCAGTATTTTATTATTAGTTAAAACTCAATTTCTCAAAACTATTAACTGCCAGGTGTAACATAATTAACGCAAGACCTAAAAGTTGTTTTTTTTCTAAATCGGCTACTGAATCGATTCTAACTATTTATAAAGTTATTAATTTTTTTTAATTATCAAAACATGCTGTTACTCGTTCTGTACTCGTATTAAACAAAATTTAATAATTATTCAAAGCATCACGGTTATTTTAAATGTAAGTCTATTGCACATACTTCAATATGCATACAAAAGTTAATGAATCATTAATTTTTATGGTTATTTTGGGTACCAAAGAGCTTAAAAAATGGTAGAAATCTCCTTAAAATTGGAAGTTTGATTTTCGTATTGATTTTGTAAAGCAATAATCTAATTGGGGTGTCTGAGGTCTTGCGTTATATATGTTACACTTGTATATTATTGAAAGATAAGTGCACAACTGTGCATATATAGACCTAACATAATTTTCCAGAGAACAGAATTTAGTAATAAACTTAGCACATGACAATTTCATCATTATCTCAAAGCAATAAAGATAGTAATTGATAGATCCACCATCTACTATCCGAACTACTCGCTGTCCCAAGTTCCCTAACTTAGAACGTAAAGTGGAAAATCGTTTTTCATTTTAACAAATGGATTGTTTTTTATTAGGAAAGTTTTCGTCGCCTCTCAATATTTTACACCAGATCCCATGGCCAGATTCAAAGATTTAATGAAGTAATCAAAATCAAAAGTATTATATTCAAGTAGACCAAGAATTGCTTATAAATAGTCAAGAGAGAAAAAGTTAATGATTACTTAGACTCTACCACCCATTCGGTATGTCATTCCTGTGGAGAAGAAGGGCAAGAAACTCCAGGGTTACTAGTATTCTTTTGAATTGATAGTTTTACTATTCCTTTTGTATACATTGCGTTCATGGGGTATGGAAAAACAATACAGAACGAATTAAGTAGACGGGCTTAAGTATTGATTAAATGTAAATGTACTTACACTCATGATATCAATCAGTGTCTACACAGTCCTCTCATTTACAAAATAAAGACTTTGTAACGGTATATAATAAATGATTTAAAAAAATTATGAAATAAATAATACTGCTTAATATAAAGTATATTTTGAGTGCGAACAAAATACTTGGTTATAGCTCCAGTGTGATGCCAAACGAGCCAAAGTTCAACAGATATACAGGTTTAATCAGTCAAAGGATAGAAGACGGACCAGCCCTCGCCAGCAGCATCCTTTCACGCGTATGACTTGAGAAGCAGCCATTACTCTCCTTGACCATATTGGAGGGAAGAGAGTGACCCAATCCACAGAGCTGCCACCTGATGGACCATTAAGCAATATTACGTAGTGTGGGGACAGCAGAGGTATACTCTGTATACCCACTTCATTGTTCCATGTAATAAGGGGTTAGCTTATTGCCATTATACCGAGCACAATGGCAGACTCCAGACTGATACTGGAAATTGTTTTATCGAAAACTTACATGATGTTCGCCCTAGGTTTAGAACCTTAGACCTCGTGATCGCTACGCGCATTATTCGCCATTAGACTAACGAAGCCACTACGTCGAAAAACAAAAAAACGTAGCCCAATACCTTATATATCGTGGGTACGTAAAGGTATCGCAAACCAACGCGTTCAGCCGCGGCCGCGGCCGCGGTGGCGCCCCGGCGGCGATCACGACGTCGATCAGTCTCATCTCCCAATGATTGTGCGTGCAGATGCAGCCCAGATAATTCATGTAGGACGCAGGACGCGTTGGTGTGAACATTTCCATACAAATTTTACTGCAGGAGCTGACCGCCACCGTGAACGCCACCGCGGCTGCAGCTGAATGCGTTGATAAAATTTACAGAGATAAACACCCAGAAACAAACATTTGTGGGTCACACAAATATAAAATATTCTATGCAGTAATCTATCGCGCGGCTACTGGATCGTTTACTACTCTAAATACGTATGCTCTAAATTACCGGACCATGTTATAGTCCGGCTGTTTCAGCTGTCAAATCGGGCTTCTGTTAATCTTCTGGGTAAAGAAATTTTCGATGAGTACTTTTTGCTTTAGATGCTGAAGATATCCTATATTGGATTCGTAGTCGGAAGAAATATCTGTGATTTTAGTTCATTGACGTATGCTTTTGGATAGACAAAAAAATAGGAACGTAGATAGGATTGTTTTAGTTGTTAAAATATAGTTACCAGAATTTTCTTCCTTGTACATTTTTAACCGAGTCTTATCTGAAGGAAAAGTCAAGAGTCTCCGTAACCGGCGAGCGTGTATGAGACGAACTATAAGAGTCGAGGAAGCCAGAGAGGTATGTAAGGAACGAACCTGTTGGAACTCTGTACTCTCTGCCTAACCTGCAAGGGATCTGCCGTGAGGTTATAGATAGATAGATAGATTTAAGATTTCGCCAAATAGCCAACGCAGCGGGACAGGAGCGCGTCTTTGGGAGTTGTAATGTACTGAAATGTACGGGAGACACCACACAGCGCAGCCCCGCTCGGCGCGACGGTAAACGTCACGATCGAACGTAGCCAAGCGCTTCCTATTGGCTATTGGCCCAAACCTTTAGAATAAAGGAAACCACGTAGCCATTTACAAGAACGGTACGATTTCGTTTATGTCACTTATATATTATAGAAAAGAGCCGACGACTCAAAGCCATGGAGCTCTTTTTCCTGGGGTAGATGTCTTTTATATCTATATCATCAAGCCATATCCCTTACGGGATAGGCAGAGGGTACAGAGTTCCAACAGGTTCTTTACTTGTAGAATTTTCTGGATCTATAGTGAATGTCTTTGAGCTAAAAAGGGGCCTATGTCTTATTAGATACTCGTAAGTATATATTGTTATTTCAATAATGTGAACAAAAAAATATTTTAAATGATTAACTGTAGCTTTTCTTGGTCTTTTTCCTTGCAGGAATAACATTCCGATGTGAAGGTAGTTTGTTATGCTTCGAAGAAAATCGAATATAGGGTAACACCACTATTTTATTTCATACCCGAGAACTAATAAAGTAGACAGAAAAACTTATCTTAAAAGAGTAAGTGTAGAGTTTCTTGCTCTTTTTCCCCTCAAAATGACATTCCGATTTGATCGAGGTATTTATGTTTTGAAGAAAATCCAATATGGGGTAACATCACTATTTTTGGACTAGTTATGTACGATGTTCAGCACCCGGGCACTTTGTAGGGCGCTACATACTCCAGCAAATTAATACGAAACGCTAAGATTATTCACGACATCTCACTGTATCGTAACATTGTTATTTTAACATCTATGATATAAACTTGAATATGCATACTAAAAACACAAATTAGATTTTGTATTTATAAAGCACTGTTTTTTCTATCTATCTATCTATATCATCACGCTAGATCCTTTGCGGGGTAGGCAGAGAGTACAGTATCTTACATACCTCTTTGGCTTACTCCACTATCATAGTTTGTCTCATACAAGCTCGCCGGTTACAGAGATTTTTCACTTGTCCTTCAGGTCGTACCCGGTACCTAAATTGTTTTTTATAACAGGTTTTAAGGTTGGTTACATGCTTTCCGGCTTAACGACGTTATATTTTAGTGGTTAGATAGTACACCGTTGTTTCGTTTACTGGATTGAGTTGTTGCGCTTTCAATGCCCTCGCGGAACAATTTTTTGTGTGACACAGAAATCTGAATGTTTGTTTAGCTGATTTTCATGTTTGTAAGCGCACCCACGGCACAGAATATCATTGGTGAGCGTGGCCACGTTCTTCAAGGAAATAATAAAAAAAATATCTTACTTTCCAATTGCTTAGTTCAGGTCTCGGGAAAAACGATACAGTTGTTGTTATTCTTTGCACAAATTCGTATTCAAAATACCTAAATATAATATATATAATATCGCTAAAGTTACATCAAACAGCCCACGTATCTGCCCGATCAATAATATATGGTTTTAGTCCCTTTAACCGTATTTTAGGGCAACTACGGGGAAAAGAACTGGCATTACTTTATTATCTCATAGGTCTTTTATGGGTGGGAGTAATTCCTTATACAATACCCACTTGCTACAGAAGGAAAAAAGAGGTTATGCCGAGACTCGTACCAGGTAAAACACTCACCTTGTTCAGTTCGATGCTGTGGCTGGCGCGGATTACGGGAAGAAGTGAGCAACCCTCCGCGAGCTAACTAGTAACCCTCCCGTGATTCCACAAAATATCTAACCCATAAGATACCTTGCAGCCTATTTACTGCTGTTGTATTATCGTCGGTAAAACTTCACGAGACAAGACTTTATAGGTTATTTACACTACCAGATTATTTAGGTTCCGATTTATCGGATCGATGTCGTTTCGAATAAGCTATCGCTTAATGCATTAGTTCATTTCCCGAGGCCTAACTTCGGCACTTCATAACGACGAAATTACGTTCACAAAGTACATTCACAAAAAAAGTTTGTTTCCACGACGTTATAATTCAATTATTTGTGTATGTGAATTTTCATGTTTGTAAACGCACCCACGACACAGGAATTAATCCTAGTGTGGGGCAACGTTTTTCTAAAAAGAAAAAAAATAATAGTAAAAGTAATAGTTTCGCGGGTAATCAGGTACTATAAATTATGGCCGGTGTCAAACAGACCAATTTACAATAGTCCTTGCACCAACTAGGGTCAGATCACCGTTTATGTTTCTTTTCAGCAATTAATGTCAACCAGCAACTTAGATAACATTAACTTTTTGCAAAGGGCCTCTGCGTATTGAACCCATTCGCACATGTAAGCCTTTTAAAGGTCCGAGTAAAGCTCGTGAACCTCAGTGAGATACATATATAATAGTAATATATTAATAGTAGGTACCGGGGAAGACCTAGACTATCTTACCATGACCAAATAGACCGAGTCTTATCTGAAGGAAATCAAGAGTCTCCGTAATCGGCGAGCGTGTATGAGACGAACTATGAGAGTGGAGGAAGCTAGAGAAGTATGTAAGGAAAGAACCTGTTGGAACTCTGTACTCTCTGCTTACCCAACAAGGGACCTGGCGTGATGATAAAGATACATAGATATTATTAGTAATAGTAAAAGTTTTACTGATAAATTCACTGAACGATTTTGGAGCTAGTAAACATAGAATAGCGTAATTCTCTTTTCCAGCTAATGATACCCGTATAGGTGAGTAACCAATTAATCACCTCAGCCAATAAAATAATTTATAGCCACCGACACCGACACGGTTCCCCACAAAAACTTGCCTAATAAGTTTAGTTCTAATTGGCATTTACCGACTTAACCGACTTCCATTTCAATTTCTGGGAAAGTTACCGAGTTACCAACGCAAATTGAGGGGCGTTTGTTGTCTGTCTTCTTTGTAACATGTTGGAGTGAATAAAGCTGTGTATTTTTGGGGTTGCGGGCGTTTAATGGGATCTTTGTTAGTAATACCGGGATAAAATTCGGTAACTTCTCAAGTAAAACTGCAAGGGTACAATACGAACCGTATTTTTCTCTTAATATCGTTGCTGGCTACTTAGGAAGTAATCGAAGAGATTTCGTGTCAAGAAAATAATCTCACGTATCTGGCTTACCAAAAGCATTAGCCGGGTATCTATCAAAAACAAGATAACCTTATCACAGTACTGATATTTGTACCTCACACATAGTATACCATAAAAAAATATTTTAAAAATAATAAACCGAATTTAAAAAGCAAATAATAAACATTTGAAGTCGGTACCGATTAGTGTAGTCGGTTACTTGGCACTGACTTCAAATATTTATTTTTTGCTTTTTGAGTTTTATTTATTTAAAAATGATTTTTATTTTACAATTTTAAGTGACAAGTGAATTATTTATTAATATTTATATACCTATATTATATTAGTAAATAATTTTGCTGAGTTGTACTGCAAGGTACCTACAGGATTTTTATAATAACCATAATAACGGAAACTATACATTCATACTGTTCGGCGTTAAGGAGTCCCCTGGTGTATCTTTAAAGTCCAAAGTTCAATACCGATTTCATTAAAATGGGACCACCTCGAAACTGTACTAAGCCCAACGCAAAAATAATCATCAAAATCAGTTCATAAATAAAGACGTTTTAAAAAAACACAGACGAATTGTCAACCTCTTCCTATTTGGAGGCGGTTAATATTCTGATTAGTTCCTATAGGATTACGTAATACCCATAATATCTCAATCTACGCATTCGTATTGTTTGTCGTTGAGGAGTTCCCTGGTGTATCTACCAAGTCGAAGGTCGAATTCCGATGAAATTAAAATGGGACTAGCTTGGAGCTATACTGAACTCATTGCAAAAAGAATCATCAAAATTGATTTATAATTGGCGGAATGATCGCGTAACATACATACAAAAAAAAACATACAGTCGAATTGAGAACCTCCTCCTTTTTTGAAGTCGGTTAAAAAGATGGTCATCATCGTCGTATAGCGATAAGCTGCGAGTAATGCGATCCACGATTAAAATTTTATGTTAGAGTGGAGGATAGTGTTGTAAAAACGCTTGAGTCGGCGCTTAAAATGCTCGCGTCTTTTACGTGTTTGAAGGCCCGTGAGCGTCGACTCAGCGCTAAATGCTCGACTTCAGGGCTCATTTATACAACACTAGTGGAGGAGCTATTGTTTAGCCTTCGGTGTCAATTGGTGTATGCCCTCGGATCCGCCGCTAGATTTCCTAGTCGGGCAGTCTCCACGAAGTGCTGAATAGTCTGCACTGAGTCTCTACAGTCACAACTAGAGGAATCAGTGAAGCCTCACTTGTGCAGATGATAATTACACCTTGCGACTCCGGTTCTGATTTGGTTGATGGAGGACCACACCAGCCGTTGCTCTTTGAAACTCTGTACTACAGCCGTGGTATCGGCTATGATAATGTTACCCTGGGAGGAGTCAGAACTCGAAGAAAGGTGGTGCATTTTGTACTTGTTACAATGTTATATCTACCCCTAAAATATTTTTCACATAAGATGGGTAGTGTCAGTTCTAAGTGCCAAACGAAATTAATATTTAAGTCAATGGTATTAAGGCATAAAACTATAAGTATAGAAACGGGTCATGCCATGCATTGCCATTGAATAAAGTATAATTTTCTTTGACACTAACAACTGTCACAGTACCCATCTTAGATGAAAAATACGTTCATATAATGTTGAACATTTGAGAAAAGAAATAAATAAATGAAGCTGAAATGTATGGAGAAGACAGTAGAAGAACGACACTGCAGGCAGTGTGCTGTAGACACAATCTGACTACCGTCTTTGAGGTTTTCGTTTGGTCATGCTTAATATATTGTATTTGATTGCGGGGGCTGTCTGGAGCGGGTCACTCCCTTCCTTCCAATATGGTTTAGAGGAGTGTGGAATCCTTTAGACCTTTACTTCCTAGAAATAACATCATTAGTCTCATAACTTGGTCGGAAGGCATCGCACTGGAGCTATATCGTAAACTTCCAAATTGTAACCTAAACATTAATATAATAGAATAGGAAAAAACAAGAAAGGGAATTTAATAAAAAGACAAGCCCGCTGAGTTTCTTCGCCGGATCTTCTCAGTGGAGGCTGCGTTCCGATTCGGTGGTAGATTAGTAGTTAGATTAGATAAAAAAATATGTATTTTGACAATTTGTAAGTACCCTTGTAGGGTTTATACAGAATAAGTTATTTGAGTTTGCGTTTGTGTTTCCACTAAAGTGTAAAATAGATGTAAGCTGGTTACAGTGACCCAGGAATTGGTGATCGCCATAGTTAAATAAGATTGTAGACGTGTGCAAATAACTCACACACTGGACCCAAAGACGTTTGATGCAATTCGTTCATCAGGCTCAGAAAAATTTCAAGCGTTTGGAATAGATTACGTTTGTCTTCATTGCCCGCCATCGGTAGCGCCTTGATCGCCTTGTTCACCTAACTTTTTATAATATAACACAATTCTTGTACATTTTTCCATTTTTCATCATAGTCATTACTGGGTAAAACTGAATAGGGGAACACGAACCTTGTCGTTGTGACGATCTTTGGAGACCTTTGTCTTGTAGGGGACGTGTTTCGGCTGATATGTTATGAAAGACTGTAGGAAGTTGCCTTGATAATAAAATATTCATAGACTGAGTTCTTAAATTTACGCGAATATTACACATAATACTATTTTTCGAATTGTATGGCGGTCGAAACCGGGAAAAAGTCCGAAAAATAGTTTTATACACAAAAAATCATATCTTCTCTAGTCGTCGCCACGCGCTATGTACTTGCAACACGCTTCTTATATCCTTTTTGAGCCCTCCTTAATAAAAGTAGCAAATGGAAGAAGGATGTCAAAGGTGACTATTTGACAAATTTGTCCATAATCAGCAATACAAAAACGCTTTATTACTTTAGTAATAAAGCGTTAAATTCGACAATTTTGTCCTTTTTAACAAATGTATGTTAAAATCGCATTATAAGTTTTATTAAAAAGGGCTCTGAGGGCTTGGCACGAAAAGTTAGACATGTGATAATAAATAGCGCGTGGGTATGTCACCTTCTTCATACTACAAATGAACTAAATAAACATGAACGTGACAGCACGCTTGCTCGCTAGCGTCACCCTACCGTCACCGTTTTCATGCCAAGTCCTCTGAGGGCTTAATATAAACAGTTTACAGTGCGACAAGGATCTTTTGGCTCGTGGCTAAAATCAGAAATAACGCTGTCATCAAGTGAAAAGTTACTTCATGACAGTCGGAAAGATGTCTTTTGCTTAAAAAAATTACCCAAGTTCTATAGTTATTTTGTAACCGTGCGAACCAACGTGTTGAAATATCTCCTTGAAAGAAAGAACATTTTGAAATAAAACTATTTTACGGATTATTAAGCGGGTTATTTTTTTATTTTTAGTTTCCGACGTTTCGAGTGCTTTGCAGCACCCATGGTCACGGGAGGGACTGAGGTGTTAGACGTCCAAAAGGCATAGTTGTTCCGGGGTACCCTGAAACTTATAATTATTTTTGTTGTTGTTGGTCCTATCTACGCAGAATGAGCTCACGGTGTCTTGAGGTCTTGCAGTGTTATGCTTGGTTTTGGATTTGATTATATTAATTATCGGATCCCAAGACGATGGAAGCACCCAGCCATCTTCTCTATTGAAATTAGGATGTTTTTTAATTTCGATAGCCTCGCCAACCATCCTTGGTAGGAATCGGTGTTCTTTCACGAGGATTTGTGGTCTATCAAATCTGATGTTATGGCGGGTGCGGTCAAGGATATGTTCACAGACTGCAGACTTCTTTGAGCGACGGTGTTTTAGGTCAGCTATATGTTCTTTAACCCGAGTTTTTACCGGTCTTTTTGTTTGTCCTATAAAAGAGAGACCACATTCACAATCAAGCTTGTAAACTCCTGCATCTTGTAGAGGGATCTGACACTTGACAGATGGTAAAAATTTACTGATCTTCTTCGGCGGCTTATAAAATGTTTTAATCGAAGCACGCTTCAAGATGTAGCCAATCTTGTCCGTGACTCCTCTCATGTAAGGTAGTACAGCAGGGAGATGCTCAACTGTGGCTGATTTCACTCATTTTACTAAATACACAATAATTTAATACGAACACCCCCCTGTCAATGACATCCACGAACCAAATGATCCTTGTCTGACTATAACGTTAGCGTGACACTATCAAGTTGATATGTCATCCCTGTCACACTACAAGGAACAATGGCAGGATCCGCTACATGTATTTACCTGATATCAATAGAAGCGTCAATGTATGGAAAAATGTGAAAACTACAGCGTTTCTATGACTTAAACATAAACACCGAGAATTTTAATTTGAGATACCGAAACATAAAATATATTAACATTTTAAATTTGAAAGTTATGTCAACATGAAAAGACATTAAATAGTTGGGAATCATGACCTATTTATAACTTTGAGGCCTTTTAGAGGCCCCACATTCACATAAGAAATTATAATAGTACCCATTTAACTTAATGCAGCCTAGTATGGCTGAACATTTCATGGTTTGAGGTTATATCAATATGAACTTAATTACCTCTTATAGTTAGCATTGGATCATTGGTGATTCGTATTAACGAGTCTTGTACAAAGGGGTAAATGGCAACCATTAGAAATTATAATAGTAGGCACTATATTTAAGTTGATTACACAAAAGAAATTTACTAAATAACTGTAAACGTCCAAAAACCATTACTCGCTAACGTCAAAGTTCCCGCGCTAAGCCCTAGGTCCTTATTGCGTTTATACCAAAGACCTTTTCATCAATATTCTGCACAATTTGTTCCTGTGAATGATGGCTAGTCAGCAATAAATGTTTTACTGCTCAATTTTGACTATATCGTTAAAAGAATCGACTTTCATATAAAATGTTTATAGTGCCTGAGCGCTACTGTTTAACAAGTAATCGGTAGAATTGTTGTGTAGATTTTTATTGCATTTTTGTTTGCTACTGTGTATATTTTAGATCGTTATATGTTGAGTTCTCGTCCCGACTCCATTGAAAAATAAAGATTTTATGCTACAGTGAACGTCAGATATAAAACCAATACAATGACTGCCTCGTCGGGCTGGTGGCAAAGCGCATCGCTTGGTGATCACGAGGTCCTGGGTTCAAATCTTAGGTCGGACAAAGGAAGTTCTTCTTATGAAACTTCCCAGTATTCCTTTCTTCCCAGGAGTTTAGAATTGTGCCCGGTATATGGCAATAGGCTCGCCCCCTTTTACATGGGACCTAACATCATCGGCGAAAAGTGGATGTACACAGTACACTTCTGGCTCCCCCGCTTGGCAAATATAGGCGTGATGGTGTACCAATACACAATAATATTATTTGTTTTAATGATTACAATTTTTACACTTATTCAAATCAAGGTTAAGCAGCGTTCTACTCGGTTGGCTTGAGATGGGTGACCGTTTGTGGGATTTTCATATTCTAGCCTCTCCATGCTTTGGAAGGCACGTTAAAGCCGTTGGTCTCGGTCACCACGTAATGAGGTAGTCGTTAAGCTGAGTTGCAAGCCTTATAGGCGGCTCGATAAGTTCGAACAGCAGGTGGCCACAAACCTGTGTATGACCTAATCTCGCTCACCTAGATTTGTGAGAGAAGGCCTTTTCTCAGCAGTGGGACTGTATAAACTAATATTATATTATTATTACTTATTTAAAATCAGTTTCCAAATCTTATTTTGCAATCCATGAAAAAAAAAATCCTGACCTTTTTCACATTATTGGTTTAGTTCAAACCTCCTTTAAAAATATATATTACAATAAATCATAGGTTTAACAGAGATTTAGCAAAACCTCGTTTATTATTACGTTTTAAGGTTTAGAATGATGGAAAGTACTGTAAGCCTATTACCCTAATAGCTAACGAGAGTAATTGGGTACGGATGCTTGATTTTTACTTTTTTGCGCGCTAAATCGCCTTTTGTATGCCTACGCAATGCTTAAAAAATACGTTTCCACTATCTCAATATTTCAAACAGACACATTAAACAACATAATTGAACATAAAAGTACCCAGACATTTTCAGATACACCAATCCCCGCCATCCCGGCATACCCATAAAAATTGGATTATTCAAATTTTTAAAGCAAATAAAATCTACAGCATTCACCAATACCTATAATCCGCAATGACCAATAAAGATATACACTTTGTTGACTGGAAAGCAATAACAAAAGCTTTAAAAAAGTGTACAGCAAGCCAGAACGTTTGAAAGCTATCTTTGATACTTCAAAGCTATCGTTGAGACGTTTCGCTTAAATTTTAATTGATCAATTTAACTTCAACTAGGAGCGTTTGACCTGAATTTGGGTATAGCACGTGTTCAAAATTATTGGGTGAGTTTAGCGACGTGGAACAGAGGTGTATTGTAAAAAGGAAATTAAATTATCCGCCATTATAATCTAAAATTGCCCGGCAAAATAAACAAAGCGACGAGAAGTAATATTTTTTATTTCTTGGTGTCTACATCCCCATAGTAAAAAAGTCTATGTATTTATTTGTATTGAAAAAAAATCTTAAGTTTTGTATTTTTGGCTTATATAATCACGTAATCATGATAGTTTATTAATAATCTGTAGTCAAATGACATAAATTTATTGAAATTGTCAGTGTTTTCTTTTATTAACTCAAAATTGTATGAGTCTCTAAATGCTGCCAACAAAAGAATTGTCTATCAATCTATATCATCACGCCAGATTCATGGCGAGGTAGGCAGAGAGTACAGAGTTCCAACAGGTTCTTGTTCCGACTTGTCCCTTAGATAATACTCGGTCTATTTGGTCATAGTAAGATAGTCTAGGTCTTCCCCGGTACCTACATCCTTCCATTTTTGCACTGTATATCAGTTTTGTCATTCTTTTTTTCCGACATTCTTTCTGCCCGAACCAACGGAGCATACCCTATCTCTTCCTTACACCCACTATCTTTTATACCTACGCGCTTTCTTACTATGCTGTTGCGAATACGGTCGGTCAGCTGCACTCCGCACATCTTCCGCAGCATTTCGACTGCATTTATCCTTCTTTCATTCTCCTTCTTACATACCCAGCTATCGCTACTATATAACAGCGTTGGGACAAGCACTCTGTTATGTATGACCAGCTGCGCCTTTTGGCTTAAGTGCCGGCTCCCAAGTAGCTATCCTATCGCACCTTTCACTGTGTTCCCTGCACTCTCGCTTCTCTTTGTCAGCGGTGTATTTCACATCCTTACCAAAGCTGCATCCAAGATATACAAACTCATTCACTTGCTTGCTCTTGCTCACCATAATCCATGCATTCGTTCTTTCAAAAACTTTCGTTCAAAAACCATAACCTTGGTTTTTTTTACATTCAAATGTCAATGTCAAGTCATTGATCATGCAGACGTCTTTCATAACTGTGACTAGTGTTTGCAGATCAGTGTCTGTTGGTGCTATTAAAACCATAAAACATATCATCTACATATAGTAGTACATATCTACATATACTACTACATCTACATCTAGTAGATGGTTTATCACTAGGTCACCCATTTGTACACCTTCATTCATCGCTTTCAGTCTTTGAAGACTTTTATCCAAATATATTTAAAACAGTCTAGCGGACAAAACGCAACCCTGCTTGACGCCGATTTCAACGTCAAACCAGAGTTACATGTTATCACCCACCCGAACACATGCCTTGCTGTCTACATAGGTGGACTAGACAGCTCGTAACAGAATGCCATGTATACCATACTCTGGTAAAATGTCCCAAAGTCTCTTTCGCACAACTCTGTCAAACGCCTTTCAAAATAATTTTCTTAGAATTAATTACATCAAAAACAGAACACGTTAGAAGTGATTTAATATATATTTCAACGAAAACGAACGAAGTTAAATAAAAACTTAACTTCATCACGAAAATTGCCTGCAACATAAAATTAATCCACAGACGCTAATCAATATTATAGAATATTCCTGGGATCGCCATTTTTGTCGCAAAAATAAAAACATCTAATATTCTGTAAAATTACTTCCCCGAAACGACTAAATTAAATCTTTTCTTGGAAGAAAGACGTGTTGTTAAATATTCCAATAATCCCTGACCATACCCTGTATTATAGTAATAATAAGACTTAGTAACTAGCCCCCTGTGATTGCTGAATTAATATACACATTTATTTGTCACAACTTTTTCGTCACAATCTTCTGTCCATAGTCTGAAATGGATAACCGTTTTTTCATTTTCCCATCCGAGCATTGCGCCGAAGAACACGCTTCTAACCGTTACTTCTGATTCCAACTTTATATGGTGGTCGTTTGCCATCGCCTATTACACAAAGCCTAAAGACCAGTCTTAAATCAGTGTGTCTTGTCCGTTATGACTTACGGAGGCGAAACGTGGAAACTCACATTTGTAGCGCCAGAGTTATCATCAAAGCCCACCGCTTTAGTAAGGTGAAGTGGCAATGGGCTGGCCACTTTAGTCGAGACACCAATAATCGCTGGGGTGAACAAGTTCTTGAGTAGAGATTACGTACTGGCGGTGCAGAATGCTCTCAGGCTAGGTGGAGCAATGATCTTTGTAGGGCGGCTGGCAGAAGTTGGATGAGAGTGGCCGAGGATCCTACTCAGTGGCGTGCAAATCGAGAGGCTTATGTCCAGCAGTGAACTGCAATAGGCTGATAATGATAATAGTCGCTAAGGCAAGCTGGAATTTAAACCGAAGCTTTATAAGCTTGATATGTAGCAGAAGGCAAACCTGCCTCTACGAATCCGCACTAGATTGGCGGGATGGAGTATCTCTCCAACGTCGATTTGTGACAGAAGGCCTTTGGAAAGGAAAATTATGTTGAGTTTTGCGAAATTGGGAGGATGTAGATACTGGGGAAGACCTGAACTGTCTTACCATGACAGTCAAGTCAACAATCTCCGAAACCGGTGTATACGAAACAGACTATCAGAGAGGGAAAGGGTTCAGTGAGGAAAGAACCTGTTTGAACTGTCTCTAGCTAACCCGCAAGATATCTGGCATTATGATTTAGATATATAACGATAAAAATAATTTAAATTATTAATATAAAACATAATATATAATCAAAATGTTTTAAATATAAAACCAAAACACATACTAGTGATGTCATGCACTTTTTTTTTTATTTAATTTACAAAAGCGAAGGACACGTCCGAAGCGATGCCGCAGGCGTTGCATCCGCGCACCAAGTAGTAAAACCCAAGGTCACCCCATTTCGATCCCCAGGAATTCTTTATAATCCAATATGGTGTCCTTTCCCCTTAAGGAGTCACTGAAAATAGAAAAAAAATAAAAGAAATCAAAGTGGTCACCAATTTCAAATGATAATACTGTTATACTTCTTTTTCCGGTTTCCATATAATAGAAAGATTTTTTAAACTAAAAAAATAGATACGCCTTATCTCAGTTGGGAAATAAAGGTGCTTCCCAACCGAGAATTGCAGAGGCGTTCTGTGTGCACCTACCATTCACCGATGATGTTAGATCCCATTGTAATAGGAGCCAAGCCTATTGCTATTACACCAAGCACAATGCCAGATTAAGGACTGATATTGTGAAATTTTAATCGAAAAATTACAGTTTGTCTAACCTAGGGGGACTAGTACCCAGGACCTTGTAATTGTTACGTGCATTATTTGCCACTACACTAAAGCGACTTCTATAATAACGTAAAGCGAGAAATATCAGAGCTCTACTACTCTAGAATGATTATTTCAACTCAAATATCAAAGGTATGTAAGGAAAGAGCCTGTTGGAACTCTGTACTCTCTGCCTACCCCGTAAGGGATCTGGCGTGATGATATAGATAGATAGATAGAAATATCAGGTTCTGCTTGAGAAATGAGCACAATTTTTTCTCATTATTTTAATTTACGTAATCAAATCAAACTTTTATATACCTATTGAAAATATCATAAAAGTCTCACAAAAAAAGTACTTTAAGTATCTTAAAACCACTTAAAGCGGTACTTTAAAATATTACCCTCATTTTAACTCCACCACAACCAGCCAAAAATAACTCCGCTGGTAGAGGAAAGCAAAGACAAACAATAAAAGGCCAATAGAAACAACATTTGCGGTCGTTAGGGGAAGCTAAATATATTTTAGTGGCGTACAGTCAGTCACAAAACTCGTTAAAGTACGAATTTTTAAGATTATATATAGAGCAGTGATAGCATAGGGGTTAGACCGTTTGCGTTGGAGACTCGCCAGTCCGGGTGGGGAGGTACCTAAAGTATCTAGGCCTCACCCTGGACAGTCGCTGGGGCTTCGAGGAGCACTTCGAGCGCCTAGTCCCCCGGGTCGAAAGGGTAGTGGGTGCTATGCACAGACTGCTGCCCAACCTTGGGGGACCGTCGGAGGAGGTGCGCCGCCTCTACGGGGGGGTCGTGCGATCGGTGGCCCTCTATGGAGCGCCCGTGTGGTCACACCGACTGTCGGGCGTCCGGCGCAGCAGAATGAAGATCCAGAGCCTGCAGCGCAAGATGGCCATCCGCATCGCACGAGGATACCGTACCATATCCTATGAGGCGGCAACACTCTTGGCACGCTTTCCGCCGCTCGACATCCTGGCGGACATGGACGCGAGGGTCTACGACCAGACTCGTGGCGTCCGCCAAAGTGGCGAGGGCGTGCCTGCGCTCGAAGAAGTGAGACGGCGGGAACGACGGCGCGCTCTGGAGGAGTGGCGCGCGAGGCTCAGTCAAGAGCACATCGCGCGCAAGCGCGTCGTCCAAGCTATCCTGCCGTCCTTCGAAGCCTGGCACCAGCGGAGGAGAGGGCGAGTCACCTATAGACTTACTCAGATAATCACCGGTCACGGTTGCTTCGGTGATTATCTGAGGAAGATCGGACGCGAGGCGACGACGACCTGTCACCACTGCGGTGGGGACCAGGATTCCGCCCAGCACACGCTCGAAGAGTGCCCAGCGTGGGCCTCCGAGCGGCGGATCCTGGTCGACCGGATCGGACCGGACCTCTCCTTGCCGGCAATAGTAGCGGCTATGCTGGCAGGGGAATCGGCGTGGGGGGCCGTATCCTCCTTCTGCGAGACTGTGATGTCCCAGAAGGAGGAGGCCGAGCGGGATCGGGAGAGGGCCGATCCTGCTCGACGAAGGCGACGGCGCCGGGGCGGAGGCACAGCCCGCCCAGGCCCCCCAGCCCAATAGCCCGGGGCTTAAGAATACGGGCTAACTCGCGTCCCCCGCCGTAATATCTGGCGGGGGACCCCCCCTGCATCAACATCAGCAGGGGGGCCTTCGGGGTTGCGGACGCAAGGGGCGGGGGCCCTGAGCGTCCTTCACGAGCAACCCCGAGGAGGACGGTGGCGTGGTGTGGCCCACGTCACCGTGAGCACCGCGTCGGTGCGGGAGGGAGCATGTCATCAAGTCTCCCTCCGATGGCGGGCTCTTCGGAGCGAGGCACAAGAGGGGCACCGGTGCGTTCCATACGGAGATCCCGGAGCCCTTCCAAAGTGCTGATGTCGGCCACCCTGGGGTTTTTAGTCGGTAGGAATCCGACACGCCCCGCGAGCTTCCCCCGAGGCTCGCGGAAGTCCTATGCAGGATTTTCCCCAGGAAAAAAAAAAAAAAAAAAAAAAAAAAAAGGGGTTAGACCGTTGGACTGAAAAGTCAAAGGCACCGGGTTCAAACCCAGGCAACCACCTCTGTATTTTCGAAAGAATGTGCGTATTAAAAATTAACTAGCACTTGCTTTAACGGTGAAGGAAAACATCGGAAGGGAACCTGCATGCCTAAGAGTTTCTCGAAGGTGTGTGCACTTCGCAAACCCGCACTGGGCCTATATGCCAGAACCAACGGAGCATAGGGTATTCTCATCTTTACACCGACACTATCTTTCATACCTACTCGCTTTCTTATCCACTATCTTTATCATGGACAGCGTTTATAACATGAATTTTGATCGGAACAAATTTTAGGGGTCACAAAAAAGTTTTTTCTATACGAGGATCAATCTAATTTGATTTAGTCAATGCAGCGTTCCACGTTCACGTATTAAGCAATCCTCAATTTTTTTTCCGTTTTCCGATATCATGCAATCGGCTTTCTAGCCATTAGCACAAGGGTCGTATGCCAGTGGTTGGCGGGTGAGGTTCATCCTTCCAGTGAAGGATCTGCCTCTTCTTCGTTTTTTTTTATCATATTGCCATTATATGGTGACGTTTTAGTCTATTGACTTTTGGTGGTTCACTCAGAACTGTAGCTAGAAGGTTGGCATGTGCTCCTATTCGCTGTTTGTACAGTTTTACTCTTTGCTCAATTTCTTCTTTGATTGTTCTGATCTGTAGATGCTCATGTAGTTCAGACGTTTTAATAAACCATGGAGCACTAGATATGATTCTGAGAGCTTTATTTTGAAATCTTTGCAGGATTTCTATGTTAGAGTTCTTTACTGAACCCCACAGTTCAATTCCGTATGCCCATACAGGTTTTACCACTGCTTTGTAAATTAGCATTTTGTTTTCTAAGGTCACTGGTGATGAATTCCCCAGGAGCCATTTAAGTTTCCTAAGATGTATGTTGAGCTCATCACGTTTTTTTTCAATATGATGTCTTCATGTTTGCTTTTTATCCAGATATATGCCCAAATACTTGGCTACCTCACTGTGAGGGAGTGTGTCGTTTGCTAATTTTCCAGGTGGACAATTATCCTTTCTGAGCGTAAACGTCACGTGTTTTGATTTGTTGACACTAGCTCTAATTCGCCATTTATTCATCCAGGTGTTTCTCTTATCCAGGTGACTTTGTAACACTAGCGAGGCTGTCTACAAGCTGTTGGACATGGCAGCTGTGTCGTCAGCAAAAGTAGCAGAAAGAACTCCTTGTGTAGTTGGTATGTCTGCCGTGTATATCAGATATAATGTTGGACCCAGAACGGAGCCTTGAGGTACTCCAACTAGTATTTCATGAAATTATGAGTAAGAGTCATTCATTTTTACCCGAAAGATTCTAGCTTCTAAATATGATTTGAGTAGTATATAATAATTATGTGGCAACAATTTCTTAATTTTATACAGTAAGCCCTGGTGCCAGACCTTGTCGAAAGCTTGCTGTACGTCTAGGAACACAGCCGAGCAGTATTCTTTCCGCTCTAAAGCCTCTCTTATTTTATTCGACACTCTATGTACTTGTTCTATAGTTGAGTGTCCTGTCCTAAATCCAAACTGATGTTGTGGGATGATTTTTCCATCGTTAAGTATTACAGGTAATAGGCTTATTGGCCTGTATGATGACACTAAGTGTGGCAGCTTTCCAGGCTTTGGAACCATAATGATCTCTGAAATCTTTCATATTCTTGGAAAATACCCGGTCCTTAGTATTCCATTAAAGAGCTGCGTTATAAAGACAACGGCTTTTTTGGGAAGTTGTTGTAGTACTTCCGCCGTTATGAAACAGAATCCAGGCGCTTTATTTAGTTAGAGTTCATTGATGGTTTTCCATACTTCGCGGGGTGTACAGTGCTGCACGGGTAGACTGAGTTGTAGGTCTGATCAAAGGTAATTTTGTATTACATCATCGGTCGTTGCATCACCAACATTGGGAGTGAATACATCGGCCAGGAAAGATCCGACAACTTCAACACGTTCGCTCTCTTTCCTTGCCCATGTATCATTGTCCAGTTTTATGGGATACTGAGCAGTTAGCGGCGCCGCTTGGCTTAGTTTAACCATATTCCAAAGCGAATACTCATTCCTTGCCTCAAGATTTTCTAGTTTGTTCTTTAGAGTTCTTTCTATTATATGGAAACCGGAAAAAGAAGTATAACAGTATTATCATTTGAAATTGGTGACCACTTTGATTTCTGTTATTTTTTTTCTATTTTCAGTGACTCCTTAAGGGGAAAGGACACCATATTGGATTATAAAGAATTCCTGGGGATCGAAATGGGGTGACCTTGGGTTTTACTACTTGGTGCGCGGATGCAACGCCTGCGGCATCGCTTCGGACGTGTCCTTCGCTTTTGTAAATTAAATAAAAAAAAAAGTGCATGACATCACTAGTATGTGTTTTGGTTTTATATTTAAAACATTTTGATTATATATTATGTTTTATATTAATAATTTAAATTATTTTTATCGTTATATATCTAAATCATAATGCCAGATATCTTGCGGGTTAGCTAGAGACAGTTCAAACAGGTTCTTTCCTCACTGAACCCTTTCCCTCTCTGATAGTCTGTTTCGTATACACCGGTTTCGGAGATTGTTGACTTGACTGTCATGGTAAGACAGTTCAGGTCTTCCCCAGTATCTACATCCTCCCAATTTCGCAAAACTCAACATAATTTTCCTTTCCAAAGGCCTTCTGTCACAAATCGACGTTGGAGAGATACTCCATCCCGCCAATCTAGTGCGGATTCGTAGAGGCAGGTTTGCCTTCTGCTACATATCAAGCTTATAAAGCTTCGGTTTAAATTCCAGCTTGCCTTAGCGACTATTATCATTATCAGCCTATTGCAGTTCACTGCTGGACATAAGCCTCTCGATTTGCACGCCACTGAGTAGGATCCTCGGCCACTCTCATCCAACTTCTGCCAGCCGCCCTACAAAGATCATTGCTCCACCTAGCCTGAGAGCATTCTGCACCGCCAGTACGTAATCTCTACTCAAGAACTTGTTCACCCCAGCGATTATTGGTGTCTCGACTAAAGTGGCCAGCCCATTGCCACTTCACCTTACTAAAGCGGTGGGCTTTGATGATAACTCTGGCGCTACAAATGTGAGTTTCCACGTTTCGCCTCCGTAAGTCATAACGGACAAGACACACTGATTTAAGACTGGTCTTTAGGCTTTGTGTAATAGGCGATGGCAAACGACCACCATATAAAGTTGGAATCAGAAGTAACGGTTAGAAGCGTGTTCTTCGGCGCAATGCTCGGATGGGAAAATGAAAAAACGGTTATCCATTTCAGACTATGGACAGAAGATTGTGACGAAAAAGTTGTGACAAATAAATGTGTATATTAATTCAGCAATCACAGGGGGCTAGTTACTAAGTCTTATTATTACTATAATACAGGGTATGGTCAGGGATTATTGGAATATTTAACAACACGTCTTTCTTCCAAGAAAAGATTTAATTTAGTCGTTTCGGGGAAGTAATTTTACAGAATATTAGATGTTTTTATTTTTGCGACAAAAATGGCGATCCCAGGAATATTCTATCATATTGATTAGCGTCTGTGGATTAATTTTATGTTGCAGGCAATTTTCGTGATGAAGTTAAGTTTTTATTTAACTTCGTTCGTTTTCGTTGAAATATATATTAAATCACTTCTAACGTGTTCTGTTTTTGATGTAATTAATTCTAAGAGACCCTAATAGCTAACCCTAATAGCTAACGAGAATAATTGGGTACGGATGCTTGATTTTTACTTTTTTGCGCGCTAAATCGCCTTTTGTATGCCTACGCAATGCTTAAAAAATACGTTTCCACTATCTCAATATTTCAAACAGACACATTAAACAACATAATTGAACATAAAAGTACCCAGACATTTTCAGATACACCAATCCCCGCCATCCCGGCATACCCATAAAAATTGGATTATTCAAATTTTTAAAGCAAATAAAATCTACAGCATTCACCAATACCTATAATCCGCAATGACCAATAAAGATATACACTTTGTTGACTGGAAAGCAATAACAAAAGCTTTAAAAAAGTGTACAGCAAGCCAGAACGTTTGAAAGCTATCTTTGATACTTCAAAGCTATCGTTGAGACGTTTCGCTTAAGTTTTAATTGATCAATTTAACTTCAACTAGGAGCGTTTGACCTGAATTTGGGTATAGCACGTGTTCAAAATTATTGGGTGAGTTTAGCGACGTGGAACAGAGGTGTATTGTAAAAAGGAAATTAAATTATCCGCCATTATAATCTAAAATTGCCCGGCAAAATAAACAAAGCGACGAGAAGTAATATTTTTTATTTCTTGGTGTCTACATCCCCATAGTAAAAAAGTCTATGTATTTATTTGTATTGAAAAAAAATCTTAAGTTTTGTATTTTTGGCTTATATAATCACGTAATCATGATAGTTTATTAATAATCTGTAGTCAAATGACATAAATTTATTGAAATTGTCAGTGTTTTCTTTTATTAACTCAAAATTGTATGAGTCTCTAAATGCTGCCAACAAAAGAATTGTCTATCAATCTATATCATCACGCCAGATTCATGGCGAGGTAGGCAGAGAGTACAGAGTTCCAACAGGTTCTTGTTCCGACTTGTCCCTTATCGCATTTCGACCGCATTTATCCTGCTTTCGTTCTCCTTCTTACATACCCAACTCTCACTGCCATATAACAGCGTTGGGACAAGCACTCCGTTATGCATGGCCAGCTGCGCCTTTTGGCTTAAGAGCCGGCTCCCAAGTAGCCTTCCCATCGCACCATTCACTCTATTACCTGCATTCACTCTTCTCTCTATATCAGCGGTGTATTTCCCATCCTTACTGAAGGCGCATCCAAGATATACAAACTCATTCACTTGCTCCAGCACATCGTTACCAACCACAATCCTTGCATTCGTTCTGGTTTCTTCCCGTTCAAAGACCATAATTTTGGTTTTCTTCATATTCAAATGTAAGCCATTGTTCATGCAGTCGTCTCTCATAACTGTGACTAGTGTTTGCAGATCAGTGGCTGTTGGCGCTATCAAAACCGCGTCATCTGCATACAATAGGTGGTTTATCACTAGATCACCCATTTTTACAGAATTCTAACAGGATCTTTCCTTACTGACCTTCTCCTTCACCTTCTGGCGTCCTCTACTCTCATCCGCCGCCTGGCAGATAGACCGATTATCTTGTGAAGATCGCAGGAAGTCGTTGGGTGTAGGTGGCATCAGGCCGGTTGCGCTGGAGAGCGATTGGGGAAAGCTATGTTCAGTAGTAGACGAGTATAGGCTGAGATGATGATGATGATGAAGAGGCGGGGGCTCTCAGTGTCCTCCATGCGCAAACCCAAGGAAGATGGTGTGGCACAAGCTGCTTTGAGCACCTCACCTGTGCAGAGACGAGTCAAGTTTGAATCCTCCATTACTCCATAGAAGGCTCTTGACACTACGGCATTGAGAATCACTGGGGCGTATCAGACATCCTAGAGCACCTCCAAGGTACCCGAGCAGACCACTGTAAGATTTTAAGCAGGTGGAAGTCGCGCCCCGCGAACATCTGCCGCAGCTCGCGGAGGTCCTGTAATTGCCGCAAACTCTTTTGCCCTTGATGTTGTATGTACGTACGCCATCGCCTACCAAAAAGAACAGGGTGGAAAAATACTGCTAATAGAGGACCCGCAAAATGTGGACCCTGAGTGAGTGAGCCGTGCCATTCATTCAACTGATATAATAAAACTATGCTGCTTTAGTCGGTCTTAGTTCGGGCAAAGTATTATTAGAGCGTCTCTATCGAAAAATATAGGCGCTCGTGGTGCTTTGCGACCACGGTTTTCTTTGCAATCAGCAAGTTAGGGTGACTCGGTCAGCATAAAATGGGTGACCGTTAGTGGCATTTTTATATCCAAGCGTATCCGTGCTGCGGAAGGCACGTGAAGCCGTTGGTCAAGGTTACCACGTAATTTGGTAGACATCAAGTCAAGTTGGAATCCTTACAGGTGGCTTGATAAGTTCCAACAGCAGTTGGCCACAAACCAGCCTCTACTAATCCGCACTAGGTTGCGTGAAGGAGTATGAATATCTTTCCCTTCGAATTGTGAGAGAAGCCCAGCAGTTTGCCCAGCAGTTGGGCAGTATAGGCTGATATTATTATTATTTATTGAAAAGTCCTAAGCAGCAATCTGAAGTCTAAAATTGGCTCACCGCTTTTTATGCAGTAGTTATAAATATTCATTGCATCATGCATTCCTTCTATTTTGTTACTATTTAGAACAATTAAACTGGGTAAACAAGGTAATGTTTACAGTGGCGTTCATTAATGTACCAAGAACCCAGCCAAGCAGCTCATTGCTCTACGTAGTGAAGACATTAAGAATTGAGATTCAGAGGAAATTCACTTATTATACTGAGTTCTTAGATTTATGCGAATGAAATAAAACTATTTTACGGATTTTATCCCGGTATATTTTTGATTTTTAGTTCCCGACGTTTCGAGTGCTTTGCAGCATCCATGGCCACGGGAGGGACTGAGGTGTTAGACGTCCAAAAGGCATAGTTGTTCCGGGGTACCCCCAAACTTCTTAATTATCTTTGTTGGTCCGATCTACGCAGAATGAGCTTACGGTGTCTTGAGGTCTTGCATTTTGTTTTGAATTTGATTATATTAATTACCGAATCCCAAGTCGATGGAAGCACCCAGCCATCTTCTCTATTGAAATTAGGATGTTTTTTAATTTCAATAGCCTCGCGAACCATCCTTGGTAGGAATCGGTGTTCTTTCAAGAGGATTTGTGGTCTATCAAATCTGATGTTATGGCGGGTGCGGTCAAGGACATGTTCACAGACTGCAGACTTCTTTGAGCGATATATATATATAGCGTTATTAAGATTAAGATATATATAGCGTTTAGATATATGAAATTAAAACACTCAGACCGTTTTATTTCATTTCAAATAAACATTTGGAGTCCCACAAAGATTTATTCCGTGGTGATCAAACCAGTGAGTGGAGCGTCTTATTACTGGACCAAGGCGTTGTCAATTGCCCATTCGATGCTAGTGTCCTCTGCGTCCTGCGTCTGCGTACAGTATTTTGTAGCGTAAATATTGTACCTACAGATCGCTTAATCGATGCTAAATATTTTACCTTTACTCGCTTTCTACGACACCCCCAGGATATTGGCAGTAGTTTTTGTTATATTTTAACTGCAACTATATTATACATAATCAAGTTAATCAAGCATAGACTACTAGACTTCTGGTTCAAATGGTGGCAGGATCGATCCTCGCACGAGAAAACAAGACTTTTTATATAACATACAAATATTACGTAACGTCACCCACGTTAGCCATATTTAAACGTCATGTAAAAAGTCTACTAATAAAGAATGTTCGAGAAATACGTAACACACAAACACGTAGTCGTGTGTATTTTTAAACTGGAAAAAATGGAAAGAAAACCAATAAGCAAATAATTTTTTATCTTAACACGATTACATTCGACGGAATGGTTAACCAGCTCACTCGCTGGTTATAATGCGTACGAACAATTAATAATCGTAATACATATTGCTTGTATATCATTTTTATATTCTCCACAGCTTCGCTTAGAGGTACATATACAATATAAACTCAGTGTATAAGCTCGATAACAACAGTTGTTTTAAGCCTCACAACTCAATGTAAATTCGCTGAAAAAAGTCCTTAACTAGGACCCCAAGAGGCGGGAAAATATACAAAAATACATACTGGACCTGTTTACCGACATAGCCCATAGTATTAGTAAGCCGAAGTGGCAATGGGCAGGCCACAAAGCACGAAGATCTCACGGGGGTTGGGTGTTGGGGATTGGCAAGCGCAGCGTGGGACTGCCGCCTGCCAGATGGACCGACTAATTGTGAATCGCAGGAAGTCGTTGGGTGCAGGTGGCATCATACCGGTTGTACTGGAGAGTGACTGGGGAAGGCTATGTTCAGCAGTAGACAACCAATTAGAACAATCAGCACGTTCGAATAACTTGGAGATCCAATGTGTTCCAGAAAAAAGCCAGGAAAACGTAGTGACCATAATAAAACAATTAGGCAAAGTGGTCGGGTGTGAACTAACGGATAATAATATACAGAATTGTACTCGAATTGCAAAGATGGATCGTAGTAATCCAAGACCTCGCTCAATTATTGTTCAACTATCATCTCCTAAAATTCGAGATAATTTCATCTCATGTTGTATAGGGTTTAATAAATCGAACCCTCAGAATAAATTGAATAGTTCCCATATAGGCATAAATGGAAACAAGGTACCAATTTTCATTAGTGAACATCTTTCTCCTATCAATAAGGCCTTGCATGCCGCTACCAGAATTAAAGCAAGAGAAAAGGGATATAAGTACGTGTGGGTTAGAAACGGAAAAATATTTGCAAGAAAAAACGATGAATCTAAATATATTGTTATCAAAAATATGGTTTCTTTAGATAAATTAGTTTAATTGTTTTTTATTATAATTATATATGCATGTATCGAATTATATTATTTTATTAAAATTCTCATCATTAAACATTTATTATCAAAATGTTCGCGGGTACGTAACCCGCAATTACCCGGGTACCAAAACTCACAATTTCTATAAAGAAGTGTGCTGTAATAATTACGATGTAATAGTCTTGACCGAAACATGGCTTAATACTGGCATATCCAGCGAAGGGCTATTCGATGATAGGTACGTGGTTTATAGAAGAGATAGAGAAACTTCTGGTTTCCACGGTAATAAAGATGGAGGCGGAGTCTTGGTTGCAGTTTTGAACAAAATTAAATCAGTCCGCAGACCAGATTGGGAAACCAAATGTGAAGATATTTGGATAGTTTTGGATGTACCATCAAGCACACCAGTTAATCGAGTAGCTCTTTGTGGTATATAACTACCTCCTCCCGTAAACCGGTCAATGTTGGATCTCTACCTAGAAAATTGTAACCAAATCATCGAGCAAACTGATACTCATGTTTGTCTTGTCGGAGATTTCAATATGGGTAATATAAACTGGAATTTAGTGAGCGATGAGTCGATGGGTTATGTAGCACCCAGTATTTGTCAATTTCTAATTGATTTTATCTATCTTAACAAACTAACACAGTTGAATTACCTGTATAATAAATCAAACCGCCTTCTGGACTTAGTATTAACTAATTTGCCATCTGGCACATGTTCTATAAGTGATCCAGTTAGTATACTCACTCCTATTGACCCTTTTCACCCACCTCTAGAAATATCATTTACAAAAGAAAGCGATGAAAAACTTGCCTACAATGTTGCTTACAAAAGGTATGATTTTCATAAAGCAAATTATAAACAAATAAATTATAAACATCTCTCTAGTATAAAGTGGCCTGAACTTTTTAATAATACAAACTCCGTAAATAAAATGGTGGAATTATTTTACGCAGAAATTAGATAAGTGATAAATGAGTCCGTACCACTCAAAAGAATGGCAAATAATTCCATGCCGCCGTGGTTTAACGCAAACTTGAAAAGAGTGATACGTGAAAAAAGAAATATTAAACGTCGATATAAAAAATACAAAAATCCACGCGACAAGCTAGAGCTACAATTAATAAGTAAGCGTTGTAGCACATTAACGAATACTTGTTATAAGCGATATATTATTCATCATCATCATCATCTCAGCCTATACTTGTCCACTGCTGAACATAGGCCTCCCCAATCGCTTTCCAGCGTAACCGGTCCGATGCCACCTGCATCCAACGACTTCCTGCGATTTTCACAAGATCGTCGGTCCATCTGGCAGGCGGTCGGCCCACGCTGCGCTTGCCAATACGTGGTCTCCACTCTAGAATCTTTCTGCCCCAACGCCCGTCCGATCTACGCGCTATGTGGCCCGCCCATTGCCACTTCAGCTTGCTAATCTTAACGGCTATGTCGGTGACCTTGGTTCTTCTACGAATCTCCTCATTCCTGATTCGATCGCGTAGAGAAACGCCGAGCATAGCTCTCTCCATAGCTCGCTGAGCAACTCTGAGCTTTTTTATGAGACCTATTGTAAGAGACCACATCTCTGATCCATATATCATCACTGGTAACACACATTGACTAAAAACTTTAGTCTTTAGGCACTGAGGTATTTTGGATGAGAAGATGTTGCGCAGTTTCCCGAACGCTGCCCAGCCGAGTTGGATTCGTCGATTGACCTCTCTCTCAAAGTTGGACCTACCTAACCAGACTACCTGTCCCAGGTAAATGTATTCGTCGACAACTTCAAGAGTAGAGTTCCCAACGGTGAGTGTGGTGGGTACGACATGGACGTTAGACATTATTTTCGTTTTGTCCATGTTCATTTTAAGACCCACTTGTTGAGATACTCTGTTGAGGTCACCGAGCATTCGTCCTAGATCTTTCAGCGACTCCACCACGACCACAATGTCGTCGGCAAATCGAAGGTGAGTGATGTATTCGCCATTGATGTTGATGCCAAGTCCTTGCCATTCCAAGAGCTTGAAGGCGTCCTCTAAGGTGGCCGTAAACAGTTTCGGAGAAATGACGTCTCCCTGCCTTACTCCTCTTTTTATGGGGATCGCCTTCGTGCACTGCCCTGTACTCGGACTGACATGGTGGCGTTATTATACAAGCACTTCAACACTTTAATGTACCGATAGTCAATGCGGCATCGCTGGAGAGATCTAAGAACCGCCCAAGTCTCGATCGAATCGAATGCTTTCTCATAGTCCACAAACGCCAAGCATAGTGGCCGATTATACTCCTCGGTCTTCTGTATAATCTGCCGCTGCGTATGTATGTGGTCTATGGTACTAAAGCCTTTCCGGAAACCGGCTTGTTCGGGAGGCTGGAAGTCATCAAGCCTGCGTTCGAGACGATTCGTGATGACTCTCGAAAACAACTTATAAACATGGCTCAGCAGTGTGATGGGCCTATAATTCTTCAGTAAAGTGTTATCACCTTTCTTGAAAAACAGTACCACCACACCCCTGTTCCATGCTTCCGGCGTTTTCTCTTCGAGCAAGACGGAATTAAACAGCCTCTGAAGGACTTTAAGTACCGGCGTTCCGCCCGCTTGCAGAAGCTCTGCGGTAATTCCGTCTTCGCCTGGCGCTTTGTTATTTCTGAGTTGTTTGAGAGCCATCCTAATCTCGTACAGGCTGATGTCCGGGATATCTTCAGTGTAGTGTCGGGTTAGCTTGGCTCTTGGGTCTTTTACCAAGTCAACAACAGGTTCAGCTACTGAGGTGTACAACTGCCCATAGAACCTCTCTATCTCCCTGAGCACCTCTGACCTATTCGACGTTACGTTTCCGTCCTCCGTCTTCAGCTTCGTCATCTGGCTTTGCCCAATAGACGCGTCTCTTGCGAACACTTTGGAGCCCTTGTTCTGTGCTATGGTCTCCTCAATACGCCTTGTATTGAAGGACCGTAAATCGTGTCGCAAGGACTTCAATATCTGTCCATTGAGCTGCCTATAGGACTTAGCATCATCGGAGGTTTGGAGCGTCATGGAACGTCGCTCAGCCATGAGGTTTCGGGTGTAGTTGGATAGTTTTTGAGGTCTATTTTTACGGTGGGGCTTAAAATACTTGGACCCGACCGTATGGACAGTCTCTACCAGCCTGTTGTTGATTTCGTCCACTGATGCGCTGCTGTCTAGCAATTCGAAGCGGTTTGCCAATTCGTGTTGAAAGTTCTCGGGGTTTTGGATATGTGCATAAGAAGGTCGGAGCGTAGACTTCATCAGACGCGATCTTTGCATTTTGACATTAATATTTAATGTGCCTCTGACCATTCGGTGATCACTGCCGGTTTTTACCCTGTGAATCACGGAGACATCATTAAATATTTGTCGCTTGGTGCTCATGATGAAGTCTATCTCATTTTTTGTGGAACCATCAGGGCTCATCCAGGTCCATTTCCTATGAGGCGGCTTCCGGAAGAAAGAGTTCATCATAAAGAGTCCCTCCTTCTCCAGATATTCGGCCAGCCTCTGACCCCTGGGGTTGCGCTGCCCATATCCAAATTGCCCCACTCTCAATTCATCATCGCCCCGTTTGCCCAGCCGCGCATTGAAGTCACCCATAACCACTGTAAAGTGTGCTTTAGAAGTATGTATGGCTCTACTAATGTCCTCATACATTACTTCGACGTCATCATCTGAGTATGCCGAGGTCAGTGCGTAGACCTGTATGACCTTCAGCGAATATCTTTTGGATATTCTGAGTATCAGGTACGCTACCCTGCTCGACACACTAGTGATGGACACAACGTTGTCTATGAGTGACTTGTGGACGATAAATCCGACACCACCTTGGGACTGCTGTTCGCCCTCCCGGTAGTAAAACAAGTTGCCGGATTTTAAGGTTATCGTGTCCTCGCCCTTTCTTCGGACCTCCGATAAACCAACAATATTCCACCGCAACTTGTTTATCTCTTCTTCCAGCTCAACAAGCTTCTCATCTGTCCTTAACGTGCGTGCGTTGTATGTCACCAGGGCCAAATTTCGTAGTTGGTGGTAGCCGAATCTCTGCCGGAGATTCTTAGCACCCCTTGTCCTGTCGTTACCATAGCTGCTACCGTGGCCAGGACGAACAGGACCGCCGGGGACTAGGGGCCTGGTTTTATCTTTTTCTTCCATTTTAATAAATTGGGGGGGATTTGCCATACTCGCCACGCTTGGCAGGCGGGTTGGCGAGCGCAGTTTTTGATGGTAGAAGTGTTAAGGGAACGCTGCTGCCCATTCCCTAGTTTTCCCTTAGTCGCCTTGTACGACACCCGATGGGATGAGATGGGTTGGTCCTATTCTAAGCCGGGAACCACGCGGCCAATTATTACCATGGAACAATCGATAAAAAATAATCCGAAACTGTTCTGGTCATATATAAAAGCCAAAAGATCTGGCAAAAGCAATTATCCAAATACCATGACCGATGGTATTGAGACTTCATCAGATGGTAGCGCAATATGCGAAATGTTTGCATCATACTTTAAGGCTATGTACAGTATTCACGACAGCAATGATGGCTTTGACTATAATGTAGACCACTGGAAAACTTTATTGAATCAAACACAAGCTCTAACAACGCCTGACGTCTCAGAAGAAATTATCTTATGTAAGTTAAAGTCCTTAGACTCCGCTAAAGGTCCTGGCCCCGACGGCATCCCGCCAACTTTCATCGTATCCTGTGCTTCAGTGCTCGCCACACCATTATGTTTAATTTTTAACAAATCTTTGCAGACAGGAATATTTCCAAATACTTGGAAGACCGCGAAGGTAGTTCCTATTCACAAGGGCGATAAAGCCGAGGTTATCTGCAACTACAGGCCAATCTCAATTCTTTCCATCTTTGCTAAATTGTTTGAATCAATTATTTGAACATCTTTACAAAACCACTTAAAACTTTATCTCACTGACTATCAGCATGGTTTTGTGAAATCTAGATCCACTAGTACTAATTTGGTCATCTTCACGGAAACGCTTGCCTCAATTTTAGACTCAAATCAGGAAGACGATGTCATCTACACAGATTTCTGTAAAGCGTTTGATCGAGTCTCTCATGATATTTTGCTGGCAAAATTGGAAGCATATGATGTAACTGGAGGTTTGCTTAATTGGATTAAATCTTACTTATATGATCGAATATTCTACGTCGTCATTAACGGCTTCCAGTCAGGAATGCGTAAAATAACATCAGGAGTGCCACAGGGCTCGCATTTAGGACCTATCCTTTTTAATGTATTTATAAATGATATACCAAATTGTTTTCTACATACTAAACCGTTTTTATATGCAGATGACTTAAAATTAGTAGGAACTTGTGGGTCAAGTCAAGACATGAATCTGATTCAGTCAGATATTAATAGAATGGCAGAATGGTGTCACTTAAATAAAATGGAACTGAACATGACAAAATGTTATCATATTAAGATCAGTAGGAAGATTAGTAGTTTTAATTCTTATTACAAAATTGAAGGACAAATAATACAAAGAACAGACGAAGTGAGAGATCTTGGAGTACTCTTCGATAGAAAGCTAACATTTGTTCCCCACATGGAAAGTATAATCAAGAGGGCATCACGAATGTTAGGTTTCATTATCCGCAATACCAAAGATTTTGAAGGAAATAATATAAAATTTATTTTATATAATGGCTTGGTAAGGAGCCTTTTAGAGTACTGCAGCATTGTATGGAGGCCACACTTCTGTACGCATAGTCTTAGACTGGAACGAATCCAAAGAAAATTTGTCTCTCATCTCGCTTTTAAAAATGGGATTGCAAGAAGGGTCCGGTCTTACAAAAGACGACTGAAATGGTTTAACATGACAACATTGGATACACGGGGGACTTATTGGATCTTATCTTCTTGTCTAAACTATTAAAAAACAGAATTGATTGCCCCCCCCTATTAGAGCATTTTATGTATCGAGTTCCTCGGCGAATTCCCCGTACTCCCATAACTCCTCTATGTTCCCCTTTCTGCAAATCGGTCCAAGGCGCAAACTCTCCGATACCAAGATTGTGCAAGTTGTTGAATAGTTGTCGCTCTAGATAATAATTCACAATGTTCTATGTAATTTCTTTTAAAGTTATTGGTTTTTCTGTTTTCTTTAATTATTGATACCACATAAGTAAGTAATTTTGATATTTTTTATTTTTATCTTTATTTTATGATCATATTTTATTTTACTTTTTATTTTTTTTGGTTTAACAATTTTAATTTATAAAGTAAGTATTTTTGTCGTCTTTACAAATTGCATGTGGTGTTTACCTGTAATAGTTTGTCACACTTATGTGCTACCTATAATACTGTCAAACCTAGTTGTAAGTATTAGTGTGTATAAGCGCTGGTAAACCTTAATAATAAATAAATAAATAAATAGACGAGTATAGGCTGAAATGATGATAATGATGATGAAGAGACAGGGGCTCTGAGTATCCTTTATGCGCAATCCCAAGGAAGACAGTGCGGCACAAGCTGCCTCAAGGCAGTTCAGGTGCTCAAGCACCTTACCGGTACAGAGGCGATTCAAGTTTGAATCCTCCCTTATACTCTATAGCAGGCTCTTGAGACTACAGCATTGAGAATCACCGGCGCGTATCTATCAGACATCCTTGAGCACCTCCAAAATGGCCATACAGACCACTGTCAGATTTTAAACAGATGAAAGTCGCGCCCCGCAAACTTCTGCCGCAGCTCGCAGAGGTCCTGTGATTGCCGCATACTCTATTGCCCGTTTATGTTGTATATACGTACGCCATCGCCTACCAAAAAGAACAGGGTGGAACTGTACTGCAAATGGAGGAATCGCAAAATGTGGACCCTGAGAGAGTTAGTCCTGCCATTCATTCAACGGATATATTAAAACTATGGTGATTTAGTCAGTAAAACTTTTTCCAGGGACAGCCGAAGTCAACACAACACTCTTTGGAGCATAGTCAGACATAACGTCCCTATATTGGATAGCTATAATATGTAGGGTACACGATGATTTTTTCACTTAAAACCCCGTCTCGGTAATGCGAATGCACGAGAACGAGAGCGAGGTTCAAATCTTAGGCCAGAAAAAGTATTATTAGAGCGCCTCTATCGAAAAGTAAAGACGATCAGCAAGGTTAAGCAGCGTTTGACGCAGTCGGCATAGGATGGGTGACCGTTTGTGGTGTTTTTACATCAGAGCGTCTCCGTGCTCCGGAAGACACGTTAAGCCGTTGGTCACGATTACTACGTAATGTGGTAGCCGTTAACCCAAGTTGGAAGTCTTACAGGCGGCTTGATAAGTTGCAACAGCAGTTGGCCACAAACTAGCCTCCACAAATCCGCACTAGATTGCTTGAAGGCGTATTAATCTCTCACTCTTCGATTTGAGAGAAAAGGCGTTTGCCCAGCAGTTGGACAGTATAGGCTGATATTATCATTATTTATCGAAAAGTCCTCAACAGCAGTCTAAAGTTTAAAATGGTGCGCGTTACAATGGCAATTGGCTCACCATCTTTTATGCAGTAGTTATAAATGTTCATTGCATCACGCATTTCATCTATTTCGTTACTAATTAGAGCAATTAAACAGGGAAGACAAGGTAATGCTTTACTGTGGCGTTTATTAATGTACCAGGAACCCAGCCATGGTCATTTCTCTACATAGTAAAGACATTAAACTTTGATATTCAGAGGAAATACACTTATTATCTTGATAAGAGGAACCTACTATTCCTTTATCATGGTTGCATTTAGCGATATAAAATTATTTATGTAAACCAACAATATATCAAAACAATTATCTATGTTTGAAAGAAAAATTGTAGATCATCATATTAGTGTCAAAATAGTAGCATAAAAGTGTTATAATATACATAATGTATGGCATTGATTTTTTGTTTTATTCGCCGTGGCCTGACAGAGTAATTCCCTATTTGTGGGGCTGACAGAGTATAATAATTACATGTATATACATACATGTAATGATTATACAGTCCCACAATAATTAAAATAGATCTGACACATCTCACGATTCTAATTCTATTTCTATAACAATCATATAAACATTAAACACAATTATAATTTAATAGAAACTACACGTTTTTCCGTTTAAGTAAGAACTCTGTTTTCTATTTATTGTTATTCTATGCATTTAAGTATCTGTATTCGTTTCCTAAGAAACACCAATCATTACTCACAGCAGTATATTTAAAACGGAGAGCAATATCCGATTACAAAGCAATTATTCCTGAACAAGAGATTGGAGCAAAAGTTACCGTTCGTTTGCCCACCGTCTCGGGCACAAAAAAAAACAAATAAATCATCCAACAAACAGGATTATTATAATAACGAGACGTTTACTGCGTAATAAAAAAAGTTTCATGTTCATTTTGTTATACGAATGAAAATAATGTTGTACTTATTAAGTAGTCTTCCTTCCGTCATGAAATTATATTTAGGGTTCCGCGCCGTAAAAATGGATGCTTGTGTATTTGTCTCATGCCTGTCCGTCTATCACTGCCACGTTTGATAAGTATATTATGAAGAAGCCTGAACTTGGCATACTAAATTATCTTGTTAACGCCCAGATATTCCGATAAGTAGTTATTTTTACGTTTTTTTCTATTTTTAGGTGGAACATCTATAATTTTTTTGTGCCATACGCAGCTCAATTTTTGTATTTTATTTTGGTAGTTAGGTACAATTGTATGCGATATAAAGTTGGGCTGATTGATTTTGCTGGCTTATCAATAAATGAATCAACCTGGGATGATTTCATCACAATAACTCTATAATTTAATCACATTAAAAATCTCATAATTATAGTATTTATTATATCGAGCATAATCAAGTGCTTTCATGGATAGAATTCAAGGAAATCGGTTCATTCATTTAAGAATTACAATTCAGAGAATGCTTGTAGATAAAATTGCTGTCCACTTCATTTAATGCATACTTAGCGTTTGAAAATATTCTATAGAACCATATACAGATTTATTTACTTACTAATCCATACTTTCGTACCCTAAAACATTATTCTCACCTTTAATTTAAAATTTTCATCAAAAGTTCAAAGTAAGCACTCTATTTCTAAGTATCGATCACCACAAAAAATGCTTAAAGACAAAAAGTATTACTCAAAAAAAAATTATAAACGCTTTCAATTTTACAAATATAATAAAAGGTGTAACAAAGCCTGTCTAATCTAAAAGTAATTCATCACCGAAAGGAGGATACGTTTTCTACAAATTAATATTAAAATCTTTGCTGAACTAGGTGAATAATGCTTTGTAAGTTTGGAAATATACAGGTGTACACTGAGGACCACTTTGCTTAAAACTCATGCCAAGTGAAATAAATCTTTTTTCAGATTATATCACGGTTTATTTTTGATTTTTAAGTTTCCGTAGTTTCGAGTGCTTTGCAGCACCTATGATCACGGGAAGGACTGAGGTGTTAGACGTACAAAAGGCATAGTTTTTCGGGGGTACTCTCAAACTTCTTAATTATGTTATGGTCCGATCAACGCAGAATGAGCTCACGGTGTCTAGAGGCCTTGCAGTGTTATGCTTGGTTTTGAATTTGATAATATTAATTAGCGTATCCCAAATCGATGGAAGCACTCGGCCATCTTCTCTATTAAAATTAGAATGTTTTTTTTAATTTCAAGAGCCTCGCGACCCATCCTTGTTAGGAATCGGTGTTGGTGTGGTTTATCAAATCTGATGTTATGGCGGGTGCGGTTAAGGACATGTTCACAGACTGCAGTCTTCTCTGAGCGATGGTGTTTTAGGTCCGCTATGTGTTCTTTAATCCGAGTTTTTACTGGTCTTTTTTTGTCCTTTATGAGAGAGACCACATTCACAATCAAGCTTGTATACTCCTGCATCTTGTAGACACTTGACAGATAATAAAAATTGACTGATCTTACTCGGCGACTTATAAAATGTTTTAATTGAAGCACGCTACAAGATGTAGCCAATCTTGTCCGTGACTCCTCTCATATAAGGCAGTACAGCAGAAAGATGCTCGGCTATGGCTGGTTTCGTTCCGTTAATAAAACGAATACAAGCAAACAAACCGCGATGAAATCCGAAAAATTGTTTTATTTCATGTGTAATATTTCTGTAAATCTAAGAACTCAGTATGTTAGCCAAAGTGATTAGCGCCGATCAAGGTGTATCTATCCATCATTTGGTAGCTAATAAGTTAATATTCATAAGACCCTTTTATATTTTTTGACTATTGACCTTAGAATTTTTTTATAACAAGTTGGAAGGTTATGACGGATTTGCAGATAACATTTTGGCGTCGATTAAGTTTTATATACATTTTTGCATAGAGTTAAATGCGCGATGTAAGTGTTAGTTATGTTGCCTTAACTGTCCTTTGTAAAAAAGTACTAAATATACCTGTACCTTTATTGTTTTCATGAAGTGCTATAGTCTCGTCCATGTTGTTGTAAGAATAATAAAAATATTATATGTATCTGTGGTAAATAAGGAATAAGAAATGAAAAGAGAGACTTCTTATGGTTTTATTTATTCGCAATATTATTATCGTGCTACATACCTTATTTTGACGTCCTTGTGTAAACCACGTCATTATTTTTTTCTTGCGATCTTTCCTTTGCACTTCAATATTGGATTCTTCAAAAGGCACGTCCCTAAAGGGTCTACCGTGATCGACCATTTATCGACCAAAAGAGTGACAGTGATGCTATTACTTTACATAAGAATAATAACGGACGGATATATTAAGCGCACGCTCGGAAATAAACGAGATATGTACAAAAATATAGGATATCGCCGAAAATTTCCCTAGAACCAACAAACGTTTGACCTATACCATAATTATTCATCTATTTTATTCTATTAGTGGCAAATATCCGTATCTAACGGACAATTTGCAATCCAAAATTAATATTTCAAATTATTGTAAGAACTTAAATCGAAGTCGCCGACATCTTAACTGAATGTCAACGCTGTTATCGAATTAAGGTTGGAGATGTCAATCCTCTCAATCGGTTATATTCAATCGATTGCATTCAACCATAATCAGATTTGATTATTGCTAATATATTTTTACATAACGATTTTATATGGCTGCTAAATTATAACCTCAAAATCTAGCACATTTTTTTGCAATAATGAGATTCCCCTGTTTAGCTGTGTAATAATAAATGCATAATTTTAAATTATATAACGCATTTTTTCATTGCTGTTGGTTCTGGGGCAAATCATGTATTGACACAGAACAATGACCTTTAACATTTTCTAAAAAGACCACACTATGAAATGAAAAACTGCTTTACAAAAGCTTTGCTACAATTGTTTGCTATATTTTTAAGTAAACTCTATTGATTAATTCTTAAACGTTTCGTGTTGGAATCAAAAAATGTAAAGCGATACAGATGACTTTAGATTTTTCTATCGCGACAAATTTCTCTTAATCGTGTATTCCTTTTACCAGAATCTAAAATATACAGTCAAAAATCATATTTCTAAATATTAAGTCTCTAATCCATATATTTCTTGAAGTGCATGGAATACAAAAACATTTTTTCGCGGCAGCCCCTTTACCCCTTACGACCAAATGATCACATCTATCCGTATGCTTACCTAAGATTCAAAACAAAAAAATAAACGAAATCTATCAAATTGTCTTTGTTTTCTTAGTCTGATAAGATAATAAATTGAAGTCTTTTCTGCTGCCTCTTCTGTGAAAAAAAACTGAAATCAAAACCAATTATCATTCATATTATATGTTACTTTAATCTAGGTATAAATTGGAATGCTAAATAAGCATTTATTTTTGTACGGAATTGCCATTTTTTCTATCGAGATATTATTTTTTTGTGATAATAAATATGTCGCGTTGACGAGATACATTCCCGACTTATTCTTGATTTTAACCATCTACTTTTCTACCTAATATTCTGTAAACTAATATCACAACTATCCGACCAACTAATAACCTAATATCTATCCAATATCCCAATACCTATTACCAGGACGGAATCCGCGTCATTACAAAACCAAAAGTGTTCCTGGGAACCCATTCACACGGTCGTTAACTAGCAATTCGTATCCCAAACTTGTAGGCCTCATTATTCCATCTGGTTAAAGAATATAGAGTTTGATAAATAGAGTTTGATTGTTCCCCGCGCCTTTTTGCAAGGGTACTAAGTACGGCTTTTTATTCTTTAATTTATTTTATTGTGATACCTCTTTGTTCTACTCGGCTGTTGTTCCATATTCAAAAGTCAATAAAATGGTACGAGATCACTTTTGCGTTTCTCCTTAACTATTTTCTGAAGACTGTTTATCTATCTATCTATCTATCTATCTATATCATCACGCCAGCTCCCTCGCGGGGTAGGCAGAGAGTACAGAGTTCCAACAGGTTCTTTCCTTACATACCTCTCTGGCTTCCTCCACTCTCATAGTTCGTCTCATACACGCTCGCCGGTTACGGTGACTCTTGCCTTGTTCTTCAGATAAGACTCGGTCTATTTGGTCATGGTAAGATAGTCTAGGTAAAAATCTATTTATCTATACATATAATAAAACTGTAAGGAAGTCGTGACTGTACATGGAATATGTTTTGGAAATAACACGCCAGGGGTATCATACTATCGATGTAGAAGTTAATTCTGCATTTTTTGGCTTTCGTGTCTGTTTGTCTGTCTGTCTGTCTGTCGGGGGGTATGAACCAGCAGCATCAGCAAAAACTATCAGGCGGATTTTAATGAAACTATCTATCTATCTATCTATAACCTCACGCCAGATCCCTTGCGGGGTAGGCCTAGAGTACAGAGTTCCAACAGGTTCTTTCCTTACATACCTCTCTGGCTTCCTCGACTCTCATAGTTCGTCTCATACACGCTCGCCGGTTACGGAGACTCTTGACTTTTCCATCAGATAAGACTCGGTTTATTTGGTCGTGATAAGATATTCTAGGTCTTCCCCGGTACCTGCATCCTTCCACTTTGACATTGTATATCTGTTTTGCCATTCTTTCCTCTGGCATTCTTTCTATATGCCCGAACCAACGGAGCATGCCCTTTCTCATCTTTACACCGATACTATCTTTCATACCTACTCGCTGTCTTACTATGCTGTTGCTAATGCGGTCGGTCAGCTTCACTCCGCACATCTTCCGCAGAGCTCGCATTTCTACCGCATTTATCCTACTTTCATTCTCCTTCTTACATACCCAGCTCTCGCTACCATATAACAGCGTTGGGACAAGAACTCCGTTATGTATTTCCAGCTGCGCCTTATGGCTTAAGTGCCGGCTCCCGAGTAGCTTTCCCATCGCGCCATTCACTCTGTTCCCTGCACTCACTCTTCTCTCTATGTCAGCGGTGTATTTCCCATCCTTACTGAAGGCGCATCCAATATATACAAACTCATTCACTTGCTCCAGCACATCGTTACCAACCACAATCCTTACATTCGTTCTGGTTTCTTCCCTTGCAAAAACCATTATCTTGGTTTTCTTTACATTCAAGTGTAAGCCATTGATCATGCAGTCGTCTTTCATAACTGTGACTAGTGTTTGCAGATCAGTGGCTGTTGGCGCCATTAAAACCGCATCACCTGCATAAAGTAGATGGTTTACCACTAAGTCACCCATTTGTACACCTACATTCATCGCTTTCAGCCTTTGAAGACTTTTGTCCAGATATATTATAAACAGTCTAGCGGACAACACGCAACCCTGCTTGACGCCGATTTAAACATTAAACCAGGGTGACCTGTTACCACCCACCCGTACGCATGCCTTGCAGTCCACATAAGTGGACTGGACGGCTCGCAACAGAGTGCCATCTATACCATACTCTGGCAAAATATCCCAAAGTCTCTTACGCACAACTCTATCAAATTTAATGAAACTTTGCATGCAAATATCTTATAATGTTCGCCAACATGTTGTATAGTATTTATTTCGAAAAATTAAATGGTTTCTCCAGAAAAGACGAAAATAAGCAAAACATTGGATTTATAAAAAGACACTTTACTTCTAATGTGTTTGATGGATTTCAATGAAATTTTGTGTAATTGTAGCCTGTACAAAAGATCACAACTCTGTATACTTATATTTTCGAAAAATGTAACAGTTTCCGAGGAAAGTACAACAAGTCGATTTTGATAAATCATTCATTGTTGGAAAAACTGCTTTTTAGAAGTCAGTGAAACTTAGCACGGATGTATTTCATATGACTGATAATATAGTTAATATTTAAGTTTTCAGGAAATCAAACGGTTTGTATGGAAAAGTAAAGCATTTATATCCATACATACTACATATAATAAACTGTAAGGAAATCATATCTGTGCATGGAATATTTTTAGGAAATAACAACCCAGGGATATCATTCTATCAATTTAGAAGCCAATTCTACAATTTTTGGCTTTCGTGTCTGTTTGTCTGTTTGTCCAAGGGTATCAACCATCATTACGTAAAAACTACTGGGTGGATTTTGATGAAACTTTGCATTCGGATACCTTAAAATGCTAGTTAACACGTTATATTTTTGTGATACATGTAAGGAAAGGACCTGTTGGAACTTTGTACCCTCTGTCTACCCCGCAAGGGATCTGACATGATGATATAGATTATTAGATCAATCAATCAGCCTATCGCAGTCCACTGCTGGACATAGGCCTCTCCAAACACGCGCCATTGCAAACGATCCTCCGCCTTCCGCATCCAGTCTGTCCCAGCGACCTTTTTGAGGTCGTCGGTCCATCTAGCTGGGGGCGTCCTACCTTACGCTTACCAAGTCACGGTCTCCACTCTAGGACACGTTTGCTCCATCGGTCGTCGGTCCTTCTGCAGATGTGACCAGCCCATTGCCACTTTAGCTTACTGAGTTTGCGAGCTATGTCGGTAACTTTGGTTCTTTGTCGGATTGCCTCGTTACGAATTTTATCCTTCAAAGAGACGCCGAGCATAGCTCGCTCCATAGCCCGCTGTGCGACTTTAAATTTGTGGACCAGTCCCACTGTGAGTGTCCACGACTCGGCCCCATAGGTCATAACAGGAAGGACGCATTTGTTGTACACTTTAGTCTTCAGGCATTGCGGTATAGGCGAAGAGAAAACGTGACGTAGTTTGCCAAATGCTGCCCAACCCAATTGGATCCTGCGGTTGATTTCTTTCTCGAAGTTGTTTCTACCAAATTGGACAACTTGTCCAAGGTAGACATACTCCCGAACAACTTCGAGCATCGAACCATCGACGTAGATCGGTCCCGGCGTGACATGTTCATTAAACATGATCTTGGTTTTATCCAAGTTCATGCCAAGACCGACACCTCGAGAGGCTCCATTTAGGCTATGCAGCATTTCGCGTAACTGTTCCAGTGACTCTGCCACGATGATGATATCATCGGCAAACCGAAGGTGTGAGATGTATTCGCCGTTGATGTTAATGCCCCGCCCAGTCCAGTCCAGCGTCTTGAAGACGTCTTCGAGTGCATTGGTGAAGAGCTTGGGGGATATTACGTCCCCCTGTCTTACACCTCGACGCAGCTCGATCGGGTTGGTTTTTTGGTCTTGGAGCTGGACGGTCATTGTGGCGGTATCATATAGACATCTCACCACCTCGATATAGCGCCAATCGATGCCACATCGCTGCAGAGCATCCAGAACCGCCCAGGTTTCGATACAGTCGAAGGCTTTCTCGTAGTCCACGAAAGCCATACACAGCAGCTGATTGTACTCTTCGGTCTTCTCTACAATCTGCCAAACAGTATGGATGTGGTCCACGGTGCTGTAGCCTTTTCGAAACCCGGCTTGTTCCGGTGGCTGGAACTCGTCAAGTCTTCTGGCGAGGTGGTTTGTGAGTACTCTCGAGAACAACTTGTAGACGTGGCTCAGGAGTGAGATGGGTCTATAGTTCTTCAGCAAGGTTTTGTCACCTTTTTTGAAGAACAGAACCACCGCACTCCCGCTCCACGCTTGAGGTGTTAAGCCCTGGTGGATGACGGAATTAAAGAGACTCGGTAGCTTTTTCAGGATTGGAGTCTCGCCTGCTTTTAGGAGCTCAGTGGTGATTCCGTCATCGCCTAGCGACTTGTTGTTTTCGAGCTGCTCGAGAGCCACTCTGACCTCGTTCTGGTTGACATCAGGGATGTCTTCCGTGTAGTGGCGTGCGAGTGGGGCTCTGTGGTCGTCAGCGCTGGGTCTCGTGGATTTAGTCATCCGTGATGCGTACAGGTCTTTGTACAAACTCTCAATCTCCTCGAGTATCTCGAACTTAGAGGTCACGGTTTTGCCATCTGCAGTATTAAGTTTCGTCAGATGGGATTTACCTAGCTGGCGAGCGAAGACTTTGGTGCCTCTGTTCTGTTCAATCGTAGCCGCGATGGCGCGGGTGTTGGAACATCGAAGGTCACGTCGCACCAGCTTCCGGATCTTCCGGTTGTGGTTCCTCCCATCCGGCGAAGACGCCTGCGTGGATGACATTCCCCGTCTCTGCCTTATAAGTTCGAGAGTCTCGAGCGAGAGTTTAGACTCTCTGTTACCGCTTTTGCCGGGAAACACCCTTCGAGACACCTCCTGTAGCGTTTTGACCACTGTGTCGGTTTTTTTCGTCAACATTGCCTTCGGTTTCCAGCAGGTCGAAACGATTTTGAAGCTCCAGTTGGAACTTTTCGAACCCTAAAGCTATTTGAGGCGCAGTAGGTCTGAGAGTAGACCTCATCACGCGACGCCTTTCGGCCCTGAAGTCTATATTTAGAGCGCCTCGGACAAGTCGGTGATCGCTGCCGGTATTAAACCTGTTGATCACGGAGACGTCTCTAAATATAGACTTCCTGTCAGTCATGATAAAGTCTATCTCGTTCCTCGTCACAGTGTCGGGGCTTCGCCATGTCCACTTTCTATGAGGCTTCTTCTTAAAGAACGAATTCATCAAGAAGAGCCCCTGCGACTCCAGAAAGATGACCAGCATCTGCCCCCCTGTGGTTTCGGCGCCCCACGCCGTGGGGTCCGATTATTGTTTCGCCGCGTTCTTGTACTCCCACTTTGGCATTGAAGTCCCCCATAACAACGCTGTAGTGAGCCTTGATGGTGTCATGTAATGCCTTGGCTATGTCTTCATACATGGCTTCGACTATGTCGTCGCAGTATGTCGAGGTCGGCGCATATACCTGTACCATCTTCTGGGTGCACCTGTTGGTGATTTTAATTATGAGGTACGCTACCCGTGTCGATACACTGCTGACTTCTACAACGTTGTTAGTGAGAGCTTTGTTGACCAGGAAACCGACACCGCCCTGAGAGGGCCGATCACCTTCACGAAAGTAGAACAGGTGGCCTGACTCAAGGGTTATCGTGTCCTCGCCCTGTCTTCGGACTTCGGATAACCCCAATATGTGCCAGTTTATGCGATCTAGTTCTACCTCGAGTTCAGTGAGGTGTTGGTCCAGCCGTAGAGAGCGTCCATTGTACGTAGCCAGGGTCAGGTGTTTTTGGTAGCCTTGTGTCGTAGCCCGGAGATTCTTCGCACCCCCTGCCCCGCTGTTACCGCGACCGCTACCGTGGCAGCGGACAGCGGGACTACCGGGAACTGGGGGCCTATGTTTTAGGTGCCTTACCATGTTAGGAGGTTTTGGCCTACTATACCACGCTGGCCAGACGGGTTGGTATAGGGTTTGTTTCAAATTTTCCTAGATTAGACTAGATTATTAGATAGTATTAAAGTATCTTAAGTAGTGAAATAATAATTTGAAATAGGTAACTTTATTTGCACACTAGATAATGCTGATAAAATCCATCTAAGTGGTATATAATATCACACCAATATGCATTTGATGGGTTTTTACCGGCCTGCATGAAGGCCCAAAGATATTAATCATCTCAATCATCTTTCGATTTCCCTCTTCCTCTTAATAGGTGACTGGAAGAAAATTTAGTAATATTTAAGTTGACTGTATAAATAATATTGCAAAACAAAGACGACTTGATTTAATCGACAAAAGGTAGACTGCTTAACTTACTTTGTCACATAGTCGCAGGTACGATCCCCGCACAGCGCACGGGAATATTCATTTGGGATTTGTGATTTTGAAATAAAGAAAATATTTTATGCGCATACGGGCAAAATAAAAAAATATGTTTGTCTATGTTAATTTCCAGAACGGCGGAACCGATTAAATATACTATCACTGGAAAATGGAGGATTTCTCAGAGATTGTTTACGACTACCTTTTAGCTCGGGAAATGCAAGATCCATGGGCGATAGTTGTTTTTATTTCTGCATATTAACACGGCCAAACGGATTTAAAAGAAACTTAATATGAAGGTGTCTCTTAAGTCTTGGAATAATGATATCCCAAAAAGTTCTACCTACCTATGTCAATTTACAAAATAAACGCGTGCGAAGCCGCGGGAAACAGCTAGTTACAAATAAATTGTTATAAATTCGTTTGTTTTAAGTACGCCAGCCGTAGCCTTAGTAATTAGTTCCTATTACAAAAGTGTAAATATAACAATAATTATTTTTACACAAGAGTTGGGGCCGTAATAATGGTATGCATCGGGTATAAAACTGCCTACTCCTAAGGCTAAGAGAATTTTATAGTAATAATAAAAACATAAATATTATGGTCTAACTGCGTTAGCTTTAAATGTAGGAAACTGGAGTGGTGACTTAATAATATTCTAGAACATTATTAGAAAGACTATGAAAAAACTTATTTAAAAACTTTGCCAATTTGCTTTGACTAGGAAAGGCCGACAAGTAAATTAATCTATTCAAAAGGATAATCCATACGACAATAGTAATGCCCTGAGAACGGAGAGCACCCTTATCACAAATCCCCCATATTTTACAACAGTAGGTAGAATCAATAGAAATATGTGACAATTGTGTAAGTAAAAGTGAGGCTTATTTTTCTACAGACTTGCGTAAAAGGCGACACCAAAACATTTTTATCTTGTAAAATATTTCAAAATCGATGATTTTGTGCTACTAAAAAGTTGAGATAATGAATCAGCTTCTCAATATTATAACCTGCACATTTGAAATTTGATTGGAGGACGTCCACTGCATAGTTCACCCTCGTCGTTGTGATGATATGGGCCATAGCCCATATCACGATCGGCTTTATGGCGTACGTACGCATTCAACGCGGGATGGGGGCAAAACCGCTACCGTCATCAATTCATCTTATGGGGTCTAACCTTTTTTTTTTTTTTTTTTGTGGTGAAATCCTCATGGACTTCCGCCAACCTCGGGGGAAGCTGGCGGGGCATGTCGGACTCGTACCGACTAAAACCCCACGGTGGCTGGCACTGGCACGTGTCAGAGGGGCTCCGGGATCTCCGAGTTGAACACGCCGGTGCCCCCCTTGTGCCGCGCTCCGAAGAGCCCGCCTCGGGAGGGGAAACTTGTAGCTTGCTTCCCCCCCTGCACCGTCGCGGTGCTCACGGCGGCGTGGGCCACACCACGCCGCCATCCTCCTCGGGGTCGCGCGTGAAGGACGCTTATGGCCCCCGCCCCAGCGTCCCACAACCCCAAAGGCCCCCCTGCGGATGTTGGTGCAGGGGGGGGGGGTCCCCCACCAGATGTTGCGGCACGGGGACACAAGTTAGCCCGTATTATAGAGCCCCGGGCTATTGGGCTGGGGGGCCTGGGCGGGCTGTGCCTCCGCCCCGGCGCCTTCGCATTCGGCGAGCGGCGGCGGCGGCCTCCTCCTTCTGTGACATCACAGTCTCGCAGAAGGAGGATACGGCCCCCCACGCCGAATCCCCTGCCAGCATAGCCGCTACTATTGCCGGCAAGGAGAGGTCCGGTCCATTCCGGTCGACCAGGATCCGCCGCTCGGAGGCCCACGCTGGGCACTCGACAAGCGTGTGCTCTGCGGAATCCCGGTCCCCACCAGAGTGGTGACAGATCGCCGTCGCCTCGCGTCCGATCTTGCTCGGATAATCACCGAAACAGCCTTGACCGGTGATTATCTGAGCAAGCCTGTAGGAGATTCGCCCACTCCTCCGCTGTTGCCAGGCTTCGAAGGACGATGGGGTCTAACCTAACCTAACCCAACGGCTACGTCAAGCACGCTCTATTCTTAATATCTCTCTTTACATATTTTATAGTAACCCTTTTTTTCCTTTTACTATTATTAGTATGCTTTTTATTATATACCTTTACAAACTGTCTATTTTGTAAATGTAGACACTGACTGATACCATGTACACTTATGTTTAATCTACATTTAAGCACATCTAATTAGCTCATTCTGCACTGTTTTCCCATACCCTATGAACGCAATACAAAAAGAAAGGTAAAACTCTCATTTTTAAAAAGAGTAATTGTGGAGTTCCTTGCCCTTCTTCTCCACAGGAATGACTTTCCGAGTGGGTGATAGAGTCTTAAGTAATCAATAATTTCCTACTATTCATAAGTGCCTTTTGGTGTACATGAATAAAAAACTTTTGATTTGATTTGTTTTGACTCTACCAGATTAAAGTTACGATATATACCCATTACGAATATCTGTGGACGGTCCGCCCATGCATCATTTTAAAGCCGTGTTTGTTTCGGCTAACAAATAGCCTAAGATTTTGGACAGACCTCGCTGACCGAAGGTCTGTGCCGGGGCATTAGTCTAACAGGTTGGTACAATGTTATAAAGCTTTTCAGATACGGTGGTACCGAGTATGATGGAGTCTTGGGGTTACCTATATATTCCTCATATGTAAAAGAATGACTGCGGCGTTGGAATAGTGGCGAATAATGCGCAATGCGATCACGTGGCCCTGAACTGAAATCGAACAAATGTAGATTTTCTATCGAAAAATTACCGGTATCGGTTCAGAGTCTGTACCTTGTATATGGCAATAATCTTGCTTCCTATTACATGGGACCTAATATTGTCAGTGAAAAGTGGGTGACACAGTGCACTTCTGCCACCCCCGCTTGAGAATATAAACGTGACAATGTAAATAGTAAAAACACCGTCTCGTCTATATTTCTGTAGGACGGTGGCTATGTACCATTGTACACCCAAATATCGTCCATATTGTTAACTCCTAACGTAACGAGCCTATTACCACACCGAGCTCAACCCAGACTCCGGGCTGTGACTGAGAATTTTGAGATAGATAAAACACGCTTTTCCCGATCTCGTAATAGCCAATCACACTATGCGCTACTCCTGTTCACTTTTGTGTAAAGAGTTGACTATCTTACTTACTTACTAGACTAGATGAACGCTTGAAATAATTCAAATTTTGTTGAATACCTTTGAATCATTGTTTATAATGAATCTAGAAGTGCCTCTACAAATAAATGATTATTGACTTGATCCATAGGCTTATCAAGTTTATATGTATATAGATCCTTACTACATAAAGTGAATCTACATAATTTCCTCATAATATATGAAACAACCGATATCCTTTTATTTCAATGCTTACTTTTAAATATGAACTTTTTGCGTTTGGGAATTCGTTTCACGAATCAACTTGATCAATGTTCAGTAGTTCTACCATACAAAAAGGTACAGATTTCGCGATAACCCCACAGGTCGTGGAAACGTGAATGGTTATGACGTGATCACACATCAAAATCTAGAGAACAATAATACGCCACAATAAAACAAAAGAGCATGGCATACAACGCTCCAGGGCGCACCTACAACTGTTATGATTCCTATAAATTTTACGAGTTTCGTCTGGGCCGACAATTCTTGCTTTGTACCCAGATATTTTTCGTTGATAGCTGAAATACGATCAGAGAACTAACTGCCGATATTTTACACAGAGTAGTCATTACCAAACCCGTTGTTTGTGAACATGTACTTAGTTATGTGCGTAGTTTATGGCAACGTGAGATGTAAATCAGAATGGAACTTTAATGGAAAGAATTGGATTTTTAACCGACTTCAAAAAGAAGGGGGTTCTATATTCGGGGTTCGGCATTAGCAGCATTTTGGGGAATTAAAGTCGCTTCACCATACCACAGTTAATATATGTAAACAGTTTAGCATCTTAGTACTAGCGATCCAGATAAGAATCACACAAATAGACGCGAGCTCTACGCGGCTTCTTGACAGCTCTCAGAGCGTAATATCCGCTGAACACTTCCAAAAGGCGCGTAGTGTGTGCGTATGTATGCGCGATACTTAACCGTTTGCATATATTACCTGTGAGGTCGATCTATTAATGTACGCTAGTGACCCACTCTCCAAAGAGTTTATAATTACTACGTTCCACACCTCAAATCAGCTGTTATTCCTGGAAAGTTCTTTAGGCCTAGCTCTTCCGTTGTCCTGTGTAGACGTGAGTGTTTTGTTTTAATTAAGCCAATCATAATAAGTCTCCGCGTTTCTTCTAGATAGATAGATGCAGTACATCTTTACAATATATTTTGTAAACTCTCTCATTGGGTCTCATAACTCTTGGTAGAGCTACAAATGTCGATAATTCGAAATTGATGTGCACGCGACAAGTTTCCATATGAAAATATTTTCAGCTAACTGACAAACTTGTCCGGTGAAACAGTGAAGGCCCCGCGGCTAAAAGCGTAGATCATTCAGACACACACACAAAACTGACAAACTTTTAACATTTTTATGATTCTAACACAAAATATATTTAGTTAGAGCTGAGGTTTCAAATATGAAATTCGTGGCTGCGATATTTTAGCGAGGTAAGATTGTTTGTTTAAGAGCTTTATTTGATGTTGTTTGACATGACTTTTAAATCACCTTACATTTTACCTTTGTCTTTACGAACACATATTTTTCAGAGATATTCTTCAGACACACATTGTGATAAAAATAAACATACACCATCACGCCTTTACTCCTTTAGCGGGGGAGGTAGAGGTGTACTACTGTAACACATTTTGCCGACATTGTTAACGATCACAATTCCATATTTTATAATGCTATTGAAAATTTTAGAAAAAAAACCACATGTTTACTTTGTCCGACCTAGAGTTTAAATCTAAGACCACGTGATAGCAGAGTGGTAGGTGCGTTTACAACATGAAATTCATATACACACATATACACTCAGACCGAAACAAACATTTGTGGGGCACACAAAGTTTTGTCTCGTGCGGCAAGTTAACCCGCGACTACTCAAACCAATGGACGGAGCAACTCAAGCTCTTAACCACAGAACCAGGCCGTCAGTCGTAGATGGATGAATAGATAGATTAAATTTATGTAATAATATTCTCAATAGGTATATCGTCGGCGACGCGTGAAACCCTGGTACATCGAAGTTTTTACCAAAATAGATTATTATATAGAGAAATTATTTATATATAGTTAAAAAAACTCATATCGCATAACTTTAACGCACCCAAATTCAGTATAACGGTTAACAAGGACATCTATGACTGTAAATATAAATCTGGTTAAAATAAAAGTCTGCCATTTTAAAATGGGGAAGTCTGCAAGACTGTCGGTGTGTGCGTTTCTTTTAAGATACTAACCAGGATTGCACTCGCCGCTGACGATAAATGTAGTTGTTGTTCTGTTCAAAACTTTCTTTTTATAGATTAAGATAATAGAATACAGCCATTACAAAGACACAACTGGACAACTACCAAAAAATAAATATTTATTTTGTTCAACTACAGAATAGAACTCGTAAAAAACCGAGGTACTTAAAGCATTGTTTGTTTTCGCTTGCTCCAAAAATAATAACAAAATATTCTATCCCCTTGAAATTCTGTAACACAATTCAGAAAAAAATGCTATTGAAGCAATAAAAACAATCAATCAGAAATAGCGTCGTAAAACCGAATTGACCACCATTAAATATCAGGACACATTTATTTTATACAAAAATATAAGTTTCATATCTTTGAAGGACTGCCTCGTTGGTCAAGTGGCTCATTCAGCAATCTCATAGCAATCTTTTAGCAATCGGTCTTGCGTTCGAATCCTAGGCCGGTAAAATTATGTTTTTTCAGTTGAAAAATTCTAAATAGCAGTCGAGTCTGAAATCGTACCCGGTATAACAATAGGCTCGCCTTTTATTACATAAGAACCTAACATCATTGGCAGTATGTCGGTGTCCTTAGTACAACTCTGCCATACCCGCTTGAATATAGGCGTGTAAATACTTATTTCCTTTTCTTTATAGAATCGCGGTACTTGTAGCGATCACAGATATTAAGTAACATTAGCTCGGTCAGTCTAAGATGGGTTTTGTAGCGTTTGTAAAGTTTCCAACTTCGATCATCATGTTTCGGAAGACTCATTAAGTTGGTGCTGCCTACCGCTTAATGTAGTAGTCGTTAAGCTAATTTGGAAGCCTTCTAGGTAAGTTCCAACCAGAGATGGGCAAAATGTAATCAGATCAATGGTTGCAATTGCATTTTGTAATATTGAATCATGATTCAAGATTAAAAGTGTAATCGTAAACGTTGAAGATTACAAAGTGTAATTGTAATCGTTAATACACCATCACCCATATATTCTCCAAGCGGGGTGGTTAATCATTATTCCGATTATATTTTGCCCATCTCTGGTTCCAACAGCAAGTGGCCACAAACCTGCCTCCACCAATACGTACTGAGTTTGAATAGTGGAGAACGACACATTCTCTCTCGCCTTGTTTTGTGAGAGAAGGTCTGTATTTAGCAGTGAAATATCATAAGAACATATATAGCCAAGCTATTTTCATAAGTAACCAAAGCAACTTAATACTAACAAATTCGAAGTTTAACTCTAAATCCATTAATTCTAAAATCATGAGGTTCAATGGCCTTACGAAAGCACTCGTTGGGTAGTTTACATTAGGACTTCAAATTCTAATAACACTTGGGTCGGAAGTATCCAATCTAAGTTGGCCGGCTTGTTTCTTAGTTACATTTGTGAATAATCAAATAAACATTAACGAAAACTGACAACTGGTATCTTGTTATTATCGCTCTATTATTATCACGCCAAATCTCTTGCGATGTAGTTAGGTTATATCTAAAGTAGAGCGACATTTTTGGCCAAAATTAATAGAATAAAACCTAAGACACAGTTTGAGCTTAATAGACGAAAAGGTTTGTTATCTAGTTTATCTAACATATTTTCGTTTTGAACTCTTAGCAATGCACGTTAGCAAACCTGCAGGAAAAGTTGACTAGACTAGTCTGTGGCGTAGATTAGTATATCCCTTATATATTTGTATACCTATAAAAAGAATGGGCCTTATTTATTAAGTTAATTTATAAAATTTTGGAAATTCATACCTTGAATAAAAACGTAACATTTTGTTTTTTTCCAACTTAAAATTACAAAAATCTTTACCGATTCACCACTGTAGCTGTGGAACCCCTAAAAAGGACAAAACCCAACATTTCCTAAGCACCTACCAGGGCGACATAAATCAAACAGAGGTTTCGGCTTTATTCGCTGTACGCACGTAGATCCCGTGTTTGCCCATTAAATTCCATTACACTTGTACATACAGTTACAAAGAGCATTAGCTGTAATTAGAACAATCCGGTACCGCCACGCACAATTAGCAACAAAAGTGTTTTCATTTACGCCCAAGGGAACCTGACAATTTCATTTTTAGCGCCTCTGGAAAAGTGGATAAACTTTTATTTGGTACATCTGTGTTTGCGTAACTTTTATTATAGTTACCTTCAAGGGTTGCTGTTATCCTAGTCATCATATTACAAGAGTAACACACCTTTTTGTGGATTTGTACGGAATAGAAGAAATAAAGGTTAGTTTCTTTCCCATATGTATATTTCCATACTAACTACTACATTAATAAAAACATGATTCAAAGAACAGTTGATTTAGCTCTTATATCATGCTACACCAGCTGAGAAGTCATAAGCTTGTAGTGTAGCGATAATGTATGTAACAGATCCCTTGCGGGATAGGCAGAGAGTACAGCGTTCCAACAGGTTCTTTCCTTACATACCTCTCTGGCTTCCTCGACTCTCATAGTTCGTCTCATACACGCTCGCCGGTTACGGAGACTCTTGACTTTTCCATCTGACAAGACTCGGTTTATTTGGTCGGTGGTTTGTATATCTTGGATGCGCCTTCAGTAAGGATGGGAAATACACCGCTGACATAGAGAGAAGAGTGAGTGCAGGGAACAGAGTGAATGGTGCGATGGGAAAGCTACTCGGGAGCCGGCACTTAAGCCATAAGGCGCAGCTGGCCATACATAACGGAGTTCTTGTCCCAACGCTGTTATATGGTAGCGAGAGCTGGGTATGTAAGAAGGAGAATGAAAGTAGGATAAATGCGGTAGAAATGCGAGCTCTGCGGAAGATGTGCGGAGTGAAGCTGACCGACCGCATTAGTAACAGCATAGTAAGACAGCGAGTAGGTATGAAAGATAGTATCGGTGTAAAGATGAGAAAGGACATGCTCCGTTGGTTCGGGCATATAGAAAGAATGCCAGAGGAAAGAATGACAAAACAGATATACAATGTGAAAGTGGAAGGATGCAGGTACCGGGGAAGACCTAGACTATCTTACCACGACCAAATAAATCAACTTAAAATGGAATAGCGTACTTCATTTTTAACCGACTTCAAAAAGAAGGAGGTTCTATGTTCGGTTGTATGTATGCTTTTTATTTATGTATGTTCAGCGATATTTTCGTCAAATGTAGACCGATTTCGATAATTTTTTTTTGCATTGGGTTCAGTATAGCTCCGCGGTGGTGCCATTTTAATTTCATTGGCATTGGACCTTGGACTTAGAAGATACACCAAGGAACTCCTTACAGATTATGGGTACGTATGACGTAATACGATATTATGGGTATTACGTCAATCCTATAGGTACCCCACTATAGAACTAAGCAGTATATTAACCGACTTCAAAAAAGGAAGGAGGTTCTTAATTCGTCCTTTTTTATAACTCCTCTGCTTATGAACCGATTTTGATGATACTTTTTGCATTGGGTTCAGTTTAGTGTTGAGGTGGTCCTATTTTAATGTTATTGATATTGGACCTTGGACTTTGAAGATACACCAGGGAACTCCTTAACGGCGAACAGCACGAATGTATGGATTCCGTTATTATAGTTAATATATTTAACCTGTAGGTACCTAACTGTACAACTCAGCAAAATAATATAATATCGGTATTTAAATATTAGTTAATAATTCACTTGTCACTTTAAATTGTAAAATAAAATAGAATTTGTTTTTGTTCTCGATCATTATGTCAGTTAAATTCTTTTGGTTTAACTTCGGTAGGATTTAAAAACGTAGAGGGATTATAAACACAGTTGAACCGTACACTTTTTCTGGACATTTGGTACAATTTAGGTAACCAATTTAAAAATCTTTGTTCCTAGATGGTTTGAATTTCTTTTTTATTCAAAATTTATGACTTGTCATTTTGACGCAAGCTCCACGCAATTTTATCGGTTAATAGTTGTTTGTCTAGTGACTGTGTTCTCTGAGACTTTGAAATTGTTTTCAATTAATAAAAAGATATATAATTAATATATTTGTGGTATAATCATAAATAATTAAAATATTATTGGTCTAGAAAAGCAGATGAAGCTAAATAATGTAAGCTTCGGCCGATGACTTGGTTTTGCTGTATCATGTATTTTCCAAAAAAATTGGAACTAGTTTGACGATGCATAATAACTACACCAGATTTACTGTTTTACCTGAGCATAGTACAGTGCGCGCTCGGGTTCGGACGTGCCACACTGCATTTACGAATTATTATAATTCGCGATTAGCGTGGCTAATGTCGCTGCACGTCATTGCCGCTATGAGTTCGGAAAAACTCGTAGCCAACGAAGTCTTGGCGCTTCTACAGCACGCCACAGACGCGATGGATGAAGTTAGCATGTTGCAGATTTGCAAGACTAACTTCAAACTTGAAGAAATTTGCAGCGCAAAGGTGCTGCTGCACCAATCGCTCGGGAATCGCAATTGCATGCCAACCCACGGGAGGGACGAGAAGGGCGAGAGAAGTCTCCAGAACATGATCACCCTGTTGAAAAAGACAGATCCCGACGATGTGCCCACCTTCGTGGCTGCACAGGCTGCCCCCCGTCACATTCAACCACGTCAACATCACCAGGCTGCTGAAGGACATAAACACAGTGAAGTCTAGCCTGCCCGAGGTTCAATCTAGGTTGGAGGCTTCGGAAACTACCATCCGCGAACTACAGGAAGAGGTTGCGTCATTACGTGGCGCCAGCCCGAAAAGTAGGTCGCACGAGGCCTCTAATGTCAACGTACGTCGCGGCGCGCGAAATGCATACGTCGGCAGTTTTGAGTCGGCAGATGCGTCGCTGGCTATTGCTACGGCCCCGTGCGATGCACCGCGCCCTACCGCCTACAGCACGCCGCGCCCCGCCACCCGTAGCACATCGCGCCCCGCTGCCAGCTCCGCGGCCCGCCGGTGACGTCTAACGTAAACACGACTACTTCTCGTCGTAATTACGCCGCCGCCGCCGCCCGCGCGCCAGAAAAGATAACCGGATAGACAGATACACAGACAGATAGACATACGAATATTGTAAGTTAAATAAAAGTTTGTAAAAATAAAATTGAACCTTTCATAACGATTTTATTTATTTCAATATAAGCGCGAACAAAATATTTACGAAAAGATCTATTTAAAAAGATAATAATAGAGTCGGAAGGTGGGTATAGGAACATGTGAACTATACAATGTAACCCCCTCATATTTAGGCTGGTTAGATTGGTATTGAGAAGTACTATATAATCAGATATTGTTCAGGGTCTGATGATGAAGCCGAAAGGTGGCAATTGGAAGCACACAAGTACTCAACATAACCCTGCCGTGTTTAGGCTCGTTAGATTTATCTTGACGAGTACTTTACACCCGGATGGTATCCAGGGTCTGAGGATAGAGCCAGAGGGTGGCCAATGAAGCTGCCCAACTTCTCAACATAACCCCGCCGTGTTTGGGCTCATTAGATTTGTCTTCACAAGTTCTGTAGACCCGGATGGTGTCCAGGGTCTCATGATGGAGGTGGAGGGTGACCAACTGAAGTACCCAACTACTCAACATAACCCTGACGTATTGGGGCTCGTTATATTTGTCTTGACAATTACCATAGCACTTGTCGGTCTCCGTTGTGTTTTTGCTGTAAAAGTTTTAAAAAGATATTTTAAATTAAAATTATTATATAACGAAAGAACAGAACGAACAGTCACCGATTTCGACAAAATACTTTCAGGTCTTGCATTAATTATGTTACACCTTGTATATAATATCTTCAAGGTAAAACCATTGTCCCAATACACAAATTTAAAGTCAAAGATATAAAATTTAATCATCTTTTTCAAAATGTCTGTTACATTACATACCCCCGTCTTCTCTTAACACCTACTTATTATATACTTTATTTTACTTTCTATCTATTCTTATAAAAAAAAAATAAGATTAGCCCTGGTATGAAACTGTCCCACCGTAAGGCACGGGCCTCCTCTCAAACTGAGAAGGCTTAGGCCATAGTCCACCACGCTGGCCCAGTGCGGGTTGGCGAACTTCACACACCTTTGAGAAACTTTTAGATATGCAGGTTTCCTCACGATGTTTTCCTTCACCGTTATAACAAATGATTATTAATTTTTAACATGCACATGCTTTCGAAATGACAGAGGTGCGTGCCTGGGTTTGAACCCGAGACCTCAGCCTTTGCAGTCCAACGGTCTAACCACTAGGCTATCACTGCTCTTATCTATTCTTATTCTATTAATAATATTCTATTTACGAAATGTCTATTATATGAGGTTGACAACAGACTCATAAGGAATCACTTCTATATTTCTTAGTGGTTTCAGGGCTTTCTGTAACCTCTTGACAACTCCACAAAACCACATACTATCTCTCGGATACATAATAAATCAGCTTTACTCTCCCACTGCTGGGCAAAGACCTTCTCTCACAAATTGAGGTGAGAGAGATTGGAGCATACTTCACCACACAGTGTGTATTGATGGAGTCAGACTTGTGGCCCCCATGCTATTAGAACTCATCAAACCATAAAGCTCCCAACTTGGCTTAACTTCGATCTCATTAAGAGGCAATCGGGACCAACGGCTTGAAGTGCCTTTCGAAGATGTTCAAATATGAAAATGCCACAAACGGTCACCCAATTCGGACCGACCGCGCCGAATGCTTAGCCTTGTTGATCGTTAAGAACATCGCTTTTGCACAGCCCCAGATTTTGATAAAATTTGTAGAAGAGATAGATTGCATCCTGGGGAAGGGCAAAAGCTATCGTCGCTCCTATATACTCAAACCGAGGGTGTTAGAGGTGTACAGTGTACACCTACTTTTTGCCGACGATGTTGTATGTAATAGAAAGCGGACGGCAAACGACTCCGTACAGTTACTGGGAATATTACGATAGAAAAACCACATTTGTTCGGTCTAGCATTTGAACTCAGGACCTCGTGATCGCAACACGCATCATTCCCAACAAGACCAACGAGGCAGTCATAGACCTAGGCTATCTTTAGTCTTAAAAAGATAAAACAGATGTAGGTAGTCGCGGGTAATAGCTAGTTCCCCATAATTACACCAATATAAAATTTTATAACCCTCCCCATCGTATTGCATTAAAGTACACAGTACAGCCACTTGTTCGGAAAATTCACCCCAACAGTGGAAGCTGGACAAAAGAACCAATTGTCCGTGCGCGACCATCGTACGTTGCTTACTGCGCTTCTTGTTTCAACGTCTGTTTCATTATAAAAATAAATTGACCTATGAAATGCTGATGGGAACCGTTCGAGATAAAATAACAACAAATAACGATTTTCCTTAGTAGATATACTTATTGGGGCGAAAATATTTTAGAAAGATGTTAAAGTTAGGAGCTATAGTACGACAAAAATATTTTTGCCCGTGAATGACATTGACAAGGGAACGTTGGTGTGAAATAAGGGTTAACATTTAGTAAAATTTTCCTACTTCCAGTGAAATATTTCAGTAGGTCGGTCCGCACGGTTACTAATTAAAAAAGAAATTGGGAAAATTTCATAGCAAACGGCAACTCCGCGACTGTCATGAAGTGATATTTACTTGATGGCAGCGTTCGTTCCGATTCTGGCCTAGGTCGGACAAATGTAGTTTTTCTAACGAAAAAATCCCATTACGAGTCCGGAGTCTGGAATTGTGCCCGGTATATGGCAATAGGCTCGCCCCCTATTACATGGGACCTAACATCGTCGGCGAAACGTGGGTGTACTCAGTACACCTCTGCCACCCCCTCTGGGGAATATAGGCGTGACGGTGGTGGTTAAGGGTATAAAGGCGTGACCGTATTTTTTTCGTGTATTTAAGTGAAAGCTAAAATATTCAAACTGATTTCTGAATGCCTTGCAAAAAAGGCCAAAATCTACGTGTGTTCAATTTGTCCACATTTCATCGGAATGATCTTAAACTAACTAACTTTTGGGGCTAGTCGAAACCAATAAGCTGCTTTTTTACAAGATTTTAGAAAAAACTAGCTTACCAAAGATCTAGATCCTTTTCTTGCTCGAGTCGTATTCCCTATGCCCGAGGGTCGTTACCTCCACCACCCAGGAGGCTGGTTCTTGTGAGTTTCGCCATTTTCTCAATCCTCGACCATATGCAACGCGGTGTAGACTGTAGTGTCCAGAGTGCCGCGAATCTAGTCAGACCAACGTATTTGACTACGGCCTCGAGGTCTTTGTCCATCGACCTTCCCAGTGACCATTATATTTCCAAGTTCTAACCGTCTTTCCTGGAAAATGGCCAAACTACTCCAAGACTTGCTTAAGACTGATGGTTGAGAGTCTTGTCGTATCGTCCTGTCGATTTCTATCTATATCTCGACAGATATCTAGATATCAACCGTGGAAAGACGAAGTATAGATATAGAATAGAATAGAATAGAATAGAATAGAATAGAATAGAATAGAATAGAATAGATTTTTATTTTGCTGAAAACATGGTGTACAATAATTATTACGGTTTTAGTTATATAGAGATGATCTACATGTTTTACCATTGTCTGGCATGCAAAATTCATAGTATCATTAAATTTCTCAACTAAAATAACTATCTCTTTCTTGAAAATATTAATTTTAAATCGGCTCAGAAGTTGAGAATCTAGTGATACTACACACAAACATTATCAAAATGTATACACTAAGCCAAGTTATGTCATAATTAATCAAATAGCATCCGTATGTCTTCGTTATTAAAATTAGCTATCATGATTAATAAAGTCATAAAGTAGAATGCGAGAATTGATAAAATAATAATAATGTCATAATATAATTATATGTCAATAAAGAAATATTTAAAGTTAGATTTTATCTTCGAGGAATTCTGCTATGGTATAATATGCTTTGGTCTTTAGAAGTTTCAATAAATTATCTTTTAAAAAATGGGAAATATGTTCTCTCCAGGCTTTTGGGAGTTTATTATAAATTACTGGAGCCATGCAGAAAATGCTTTTTCGCATGAGCATGGTTTTTGAGCTGTGCAGGCAAACTGTACTATTATCACGTCTGTTCCTTTTTATGACATCCGCTAGACGTGGAAATAAGCTAGGATTAGAATGCACAAACATAGCAGTTTCGAAAATATACAACGAGGCAAGTGTTAGTAACTTGTACTTAATAAAATATGGCTTACAGCTATCTATCATATCTAAGCCGAACATTGTCCTGATACATCTCTTTTGGGCATTAAATACAATTTTTGTGCCCGTTGAATTGCCCCAAAATATTATACCGTATCTAAGATAACTAGAAATCAAACCATGATATGCAGTAAGCAATGCGTCAATATTGAGTAGGGGAGCTAATTTATATAATGCATATGCGGAAGAACTTATCCTTTTTGTTAATAAGTCTATATGTGCTTTCCAGTTAAGTTTGCTATCTATAGTTACTCCGAGAAATTTTGCATTATTGACTTCGTTAATATTTTGATTATTGTAGTGTATTCCAATATTAGCTGGTCTTGATATTCGTTGACTGAAGTGCATAACATTAGTTTTACTTAAATTTATTTTTAGGTTATTGTTCATTAGCCACTTCATTGCCGATTTTAGGGAATTATTAATGTCTGACTCATATTCATTATTTTTCTTGAATGGGATTGTAATTGTACTGTCATCAGCAAATAGTGTTACTGACTGATCAATACTTCTCGGTAAGTCATTTATATACAGTATAAACAGGAGTGGGCCTAGAACGCTGCCTTGTGGTACGCCGTATTTGACTACACGCTCAGGTGACAGATATATTTCTTCATGGTTAGTCACTTTATTTATTGAGCTTATTTCTGTTTTTTGTTTTCTATCAGATATGTAGGATTTAATCAGTCTTAGAATATTCCCTCTTATTCCGTATGCCTCTAATTTGTCTAGAAGTATGTCATGACGAACATAGTCAAAAGCCTGTGTCATGTCACAAAATATTGTACAAACTGGGTTTTTTTAATCTATATTTATTATAACATTATGTAAAAGTCATATATAGCCATTGTAACTGATTTCTTTTTCCGGAAGCCTTTTTGTTCATTACTTAATATATTATTTTTTTCAGCATAATTGTACAGTTCCTTATATATGTGTTTTTCGAATATTTTTAAAAAAAAATGCTAATAAGTGTGATCGGTCTATAGGACTCTATAAAAATCATATTTTATGTATACTCACCAACTGCTAAGCTCTTACTTATTTATTTTAAGCTACCTTAAGTTATTACGGAGTGCGCAAGTTGTCTGCCGTTGATTTCATTTGAGACTCGCCTGAAGTTTGTTAGGAAACTCACACTTTGCGCCAACGGTACCTTTGTTGTTTAACACTGTTTGCACTTTGGAAGTCGCAACTGCGTGGCTAGTTGCTTCTGGAATTTCTGACCGCCTGGTAGATTCATGTTTCCTGTATTTAACTTTGTATATCTCTGCTTAGATCTCTGCCTACTGATCCAGGGACAATAGGAAAATCGAAGAATGTGAGAGAGCATGGCGTCTTTGTCCCATTAATAGAAAAACTGTCAAAAGGAGGTTGGTTTCCAGTATCATCATCAGTTGAAGGATGTCCACTGCAGGCATATCATAACAAGATACACAGTCCCGTTCCAAAGTAACACTAAAAACGTCCTCAAATCTAAGTGAGTGTTATAGTTATGATATAAACATAAATTAGGGCATATTATACTTTACTCGTATCACTTAAAATTGTATTTGCAAAGCGAAAGCCTGTTAATTTAGTAGCACCATCCACTTTTTCCTGCCTTTTGGTGGTGCCATTTTTCGCGGTGTGAGCATGTCTCTACCTATTTTTGATCGATGATTGCAGGACCTAAGTCTTCTCCAAATCTCGCCACGACGCACATACGGCTTTGTGGTGTACACAGTTTACTCTTTCCTATTCCAGACCTGACTGGTATTGAACATTTTTCCAAAGAAAAACTCAATCCCACTTTGTTCGACCTTAAGATTTGACCACAGAACTGGTAATCGCCAGCTATACCATGCGCCACTACATTATGTTACGTAGTAACAAAGTTTTAAAAATATAAAATAAATACAAAAAATCATTACACACAAACAAACAAAATAACTAGTTGTTACAATCGAATGGAAACCGCGCGCTTTAACTAGTGATAGCATCATAATGACCATATAAGTTATTCGTTGGTATTGGAAATCAAATTCTTTCTAAAACATCTGATAAGAAACGCCCACAAAATAGAAATATCTAGAAATATATCTAGCGAACAACGGGACAATGATCCCATCTCGCTCGGTTAGATTATTGCTATCTTAGTCCCACAAGAATTTTATAGAATATAGACAATAGTTTAGGGCGCGACTTGCTTCGGTTGAGCCGTTCTTTCCATATCTCTGTCCTCGTTTCATACGAAGGATCTAGAAATCTGGGCAGTGCGCACTGTTGCCTCAGGCAGGAAGTAGGCCGTCCCGATATAAGTATATAAAAACGAAATCGCGCAGGGAGAAAGGAATTTTTCGACGTCAGAGTTTCCACGACAACTATAAGTGATTATTTGTCCTCATTTTGAAAAGTAGTAAAACCAGTGCTATACTAAAATAAAAAAGAAAATTAAAAGGGGTTAGCATCATTTTTCAACCCCCTTGGAAACTGGGGGTCCACCGTACGGATTGTGAAGTACGGCTTGGGAACCAACAGGCAACAATTCTGTCCGTCGACTCCTGCTGACCTCTGCGGCTGAGGGCCTTCCCTAGGGCACCACCGAGTTTCCCACTAAGTTGGTGGAAGCTTCCTCACCGAAGGCCCCGCGCGTCACGGGATCGAACAGACCATATTTAAGTCCCCAGCGCACATAGGTTTTTTTAAAAAGACCAGGAAGGTTCCCTGTCCCGCGAATCCACACCCCGGGTGTAGTAAATTATTTATTCTAATTTAATTCTTTTTTCTTTTTTTTTGAGATTTTTAGCTTATTTAATTTTTTTTTTAATAAACAATGGTAACGTTATAGTTGTGTTTTCATTTATACCCGCCGTCAGACGGTCGTAACAATTAACAAGGCAGTCATCGTTACATTTATAATTCCCATGTGCATAATTTCGTAATTCTTCTGGTGATTTCAGGTCCGTGATTGGTCGAGGGCAGTAATGGCTGTTCCAGTAGTCATACTCGTGAACGGGTACTGCTCGTGGGGACTGATACATTTGGAAACATAGACACTTATTTCTTAGTAATAGCATCATTAGTACTCTGTACTCTCTGCCTACCCCGCAAGGGATCTGGCGTGAGGTTATAGGTATAGATAGATAGATAGCATCATTAGTCTCATATCTCAGTCATAAGGCATAAGACTAGAGTTAGAACGTAAACTTCTTAATTGTAATCTAGATATTGTACCCACACAATATGATTGAAGAAAATAAAAAAAAAAGGAAAGGAGAATTAAATAAACAAGACAAGCCCGCTGAGTTTCTTCGCTGGATCTTCTCATTGAAGGGCTCGTTCCGATCTGTAAGTAGTTAGATTAATTAGAGTAATTTGACAATTTGTAGGTAGGTTACCCCCGCACACAAACCGACCGGACACAAAGACACGGGAAACTAATAGTATTGCACAAAAAATCTGTCAGCGTATTCCGCAAGAGAAACTAGAACATACATAATAAACTTATCCGTCCATAATACACACATAAAGCTTTCCACTTTGAGTTCGTTTATTCACTCGAGTATTAACTTCTAGACGGATGCGTCGACAAAGCTTCAACAAAAATTAAATTCCTTAAGATGACGTATTGGTTTTAAGTTATAAATTTATTATGAAGCTTTTAGAATGGTGTGTTTAGTGATCACCAAGGTTCAGCAGCATTTTCATATTTACCCCATGCTTCAGGATCACTTAATGTTTGGTGAAATAGCCGACGGAGCGCGACGGGAGCGTTACAAAAGCTTTCGTCTACGTTCGATCGTGACGTTTGCCGTCGCGCCGAGCGGAGCATTTCAGTACTTTACAATTTCGAAAGCCGCGCCTCTGTCGCGCTCCCGTCGCGCTGCGTCGACTATGTGGCGAAAACTTTAATATGCTAGTTAAGCCATGTTGGAAGTTATAAGTTCCAACAATAGGCGGCCACAAACCTGCCTCCACTAATTCGCACTGGGTCCGCGTGGTGGAGTATGACCTGATCTCTCTCACTTTGTAAGTGGGAGAGTTTAACCTTCCTCGGTTCTTCAAATACTATGTACACTTGAGGCCTTCGGGTCATGTTGACCCAATTTATATGAATAATTAATATGAAGTAATTGTTTAAATTAAATACAAAATCTAATTATTTCTAAGACACATTTATTAAATAAAAATAAGGAAACATTATTCAGAATGGACATATACATTTTTTTCAGATTCTTGAAGGTTTTTCATCTTTTGAAGATGGACATACACTACACCTTTTTCTTTTATTAGAACTCTGAGTAGTGGAAGTATTCGTTGTCTCAGTAACACCTGACTGCACTTGTTGTACTAATTCCCGAGAAGCATTTACTAGTTCATTTAGAAATAGATACATTTTGAAGTTCTTTTGATTTATTTCTAAATGTATTTATGCAATTAGAAGCGTACCTGGTAATGCCCGATGTAAGTTTTATTAGGTTTGCACTACTCAAACGACCTCTGACTTCCAATGGGGTTCTTGACCACACATATTCACCATTTTTGATAGCATTTGGTTTTCATTAGCACTGGTATTGGTAATGTATCTTGAAAGAGGCTCTTTTTAGCTATTTGTTTCGTTACTACTGCTTTCATTGTCTAAACTGGGTTGAATATTGTCGGTAGGATTTTCATCTAAACTATTCTCAGTTTCACTAATTATTTCATCTTCGGAATTTATATCGTAGTTTAGGATTTGCGAAATCGTAGCTTCAGACAAATTGTAAGCTATTTCACCAGCGGAACATGTCAAGTCCAAACAACAAGTGAATCAAATAAAAGTAACCGTCTCACGTAAGTAATGTAATCTAACCGCATACAAATGTAAATAAACAATTTTTTTCAAACTACCTTCAATAATAACACGCTAAGTGATTGGTTATGACTAACATTTATAAATTGTAAGTTCTTAGAAAACAACAAAGCATTATTGTTTGCAGAACACGGGCTTTTCTGACCCGAGGATCTTTTTCATACTCGGGTATTATTGACCCGAGGTACCTAGGACGGAAAAAACTTAATTTTCTTAAGATAAGAGACTTCACCATAATTTTACAACACTAATATATAGTGAATGCATAATTAATAATCATCATGAAGTCGTAATAAATTATATTAATAATTACGACTTTTATTGCCAGTTAAATTTCAGTTTCGGGTCAATATGACCCGAAGAACCGAGGAAGGTTAAGCCGATAAATAAATTAAATTTGGTACTTGAGATTTTATAGTATCTTCTTCCAAACATAAAAAGCGACTAAAACATATAAACGACCAAGCTGACTGAAACAGTAATGAGATCACCCCAATCACGTTGGCTGTTAGAGATCAATTTGATAAAATCAAGGCATCCCAGGTAGGATTATTTTAGATTAAACGATTATGTGTATTTATTACAATTGCATAAAAAAAATGGTATAAAATCCTAAAAACCGGCTTTAAATTAAATATTATTAACAAATTGATTGGGAAACCACTAGTTTGAACACGAAAGATAGACTTTCGGATTCACATATATTATCACTATCACAATATATTATGAAACGAAGTCCACCGCCGCCGCCGTCTGTCTGTGTGTCTGAACGTGATAAACGCAATAACTACCTGAACGGATTTTCATACGGTTGTCGTCAATAGACGGAGTGATTCAAGAGGGAGGTTTATGTGTACGTATAATTCACCCGTGCAAAGCCGGGGCGGGTCGCTAGTATAGAAATAAGGAAGTGTGTGAGATTAAAATCGATTGTTGTTCGTAGCCATAATAAGATCTTCTTTTTCTGATGACTCTCCAACTAGTGGAGGTTGAGTATCAAATTTAGAAATTCATTCCTATCCTCGGCAAAGATACATGATCAAATGAATAAAGCATATAATACTTATGTACGTAGGTACATAAATAGGAGTCGTAGAGCTCAAACGAAATTTAAGATATAGGCTGGACCACGAAACCAATAATGAAATTATAAACTCTCGTAAATCACGGCGAAAGGGAACAGGTTTCAGTCCACCACACGAAACTTTCAAACCAAATTCAGTAATAGGTACATATTTTTTTATCTCCCAGGTGCTAAAAAAGTGCTCGAAGCTCTCGAAATTCTTCCTTTTTAACCGACTTCAAAAAGGAGGAGGTTCTATGTTCGGTTGCATGTATGCTTTTTTTAATGTATGTTCAGCGATATTTCCGTCAATTGTAGACCGATTTTGATAATTTTTTTGCATTGGATTCAGTATATCTCCAAGGTGGTCCCATATTAATTTTATTGACATTGGACCTTGGACTTAGAAGATACACCAGGGAACTCCTTAACGACAAACAATAGGCATGTGTAAATTGAGATATTATGGGTATTACGTCAATCCTATAGGTACCCTACTATAGAATAATTCACTGGTCACTTAAAATTTTAAAATAAAAATCTTTTATAAAAAAAGGCAAATCGACTTCAAAAAGCAAAAAAATAAATATTTGAAGTCAGTGCCAAGTAACCGACTGCACCAACCAGCACCGACTTTAAATATTTATTTATTTGCTTTTTGAAGTCGGTTTACCTTTTTTTATAAAAGATTTTTTTAATCGGGGTGTACAACAAACAACACTCGAGAAGCAACTGGCTTACTTATACTTTATAGTTGGCAGTTAGCAGTGTTTGTGCGACGTCCGTCGTATGTGTACAGGTTCATCATCATCATCATCATCAGCCCACTGCTTTCAGTTTCAGTTTGCGTTTCAGTCCACTGCTGGACGTAGGCCTCTCTCATGGCACGCCATTGAGCTCGATCTTCAGCTCTCCTTCTCCAATCCCTGTCCGCTGCCTTACGAATATCGTCGCCCCACCTAGCTACAGGGCGCCCTACACTACGTTTGCCGACACGCGGTCTCCACTCAAGAACCAGTCTGCCCCAACGGCCATTGGTTCTGCGGCATATGTGACCTGCCCACTGCCACTTCAGCTTAGCAAGCTTATTCGCTGAGCTATGTCGGTAACCTTGGTTCTCTGACGAATAACCTGGTTCCGGATTCGATCCCTAAGAGAACCTCCGAGCATAGCTCTTTCCATAGCTCGCTGAGCGACCTTGAACTGGTGGACAAGCCGCACAGTGAGTGGCCACGTTTCGGCTCCGTATGTCATTACAGATAGGACGCACTGATTAAAAACTTTCGTTTTTAGGCATTGGGGTATGGGCGAAAAGAAGACACGACGGAGTTTTCCAATTGCTGCCCAGCCCAGCTGTATCCGTCTCTTAACTTCCTTGTCGAAGTTGTTTTTACCTAGTTGGAGCTACTGCCCTAGGTATACATACGGCGATCGGTCCCGGGTCAACATGCATGTTGATCATAACTTTAGTTTTATCTAAGTTCATCCGAAAACCGATGCGCTGAGACGAATTAGCAAGGCTGTCCAGCATCTGTGGTAGGTCTTGCAACGTTTCAGCCATGATGACGATGTCGTCTGCAAATCGCAGGTGAGAGATGTATGCGCCATTTATATTGATGCCGCGACCTTTCCAGTCCAGCGTCTTGAACATATCCTCCAGTACATTGGTGAACAGTTTTGGTGATATGACATCACCTTGGCGCACTCCGCGGCGCAGGTGGATATGTTTAGTCCGCTGGTTCTGTACTCGGACGGTCATCGTTGCGGCTTCAAAAAGGCATCTCATCACCTTGATGTATCGCCAATCAACTTAGCATCGTTGCAAGGAGTCCAGAACTGACCAGGTTTCGACAGTGTCAAAGGCCTTCTCATAGTCCACGAAGGCTAGACATAGGGGCAGATATTACTCTGCAGTCTTCTGTATAATCTGCCGCACTGTGTGGATGTGGTCTATGGTGCGATGGCTCAGAAGCGATATGGGTCGATAGTTTTTCAAAAGGGTTTTATTTTTATTTTGACACACAGCACAGATTACAATCAAATATAACACGTAGTTCTAAGTAATACAATAGATCTGGATTGTAATCCAAAACATGTGCATTCAGCTAAATAAACCAAAGCAACTAACGAAACACAAAAAAAAAGACAGAAATAAACACATTATCCAAGAATAAACACAGAACCAGGTACACATCTAATTATATAAAAACCCAATATTTATACGGATGGGTAACAAAATATTACACAGCATGACATTATGTCGCATAAATGATATATTTGACAATTTTATTAAATTTTGCAAATGAAATTTCAAAAATATCGAGGCTATTATTGGACTTGGCTAAATCATTGTACAGACGAAGCATTCGTACCAGTGGATTATAGTACGAAATATTGTTTCTGTAAATTTCTAGGGCAAAGAGATTAGTTTCATTAGATTTGTCACCCTTCTTGAAAAACAGGACGACCACGCTTTTGTTCCGTGCCTGTGGAGTTCTTTCAGTGTAGAGGACAGTGTTAAATAACTTTCGAAGCTCCTTAAGTACTGGGGTACCTCCTGCCCTAGAAGCTCAGTCGTGAAGCCGTCCTCACCCGGGGCTTTTCCATTTTTAAACTGTTTAAGGGCCAACTCGATCTCATCCAGGCTGATCTCGGGCAAGTCATCTGTGAAGTGACGTGTAAGGGTGGCTCTGGGATCTCCTCTAAGAGATTCGGGTCGAGGTGCGTGTGAGGCGTAGAGCTGGCTATAGAAATTCCTGACTTCCGAGAGGATTTCCGGCCTAGAAGCGATCACAGTACCCGCTTTTATAGTCAACCTTGTCAAGTGGTTTCTCCCAAGTGACTGGATGAACACTTTCGACCCCCGGTTCTGCTCGATGGCTTTCTCAATCTCAAGCTTGTTAAAAGCTCGGGGGTCGCGTCGGACTAGCTTTGTGACCTTTTTATTTAAGGCCCGGTGTTTTGACAAGGTTGAGGGAGCATTTTGGCGTCGTTTGCTCATAAGCTCCAGAGCCCCCCCCCCCCCGAAAGTTTAGATTACCTGCCTGTACGCCTCGTTTCACAGAATTTAGTGCGCTCTTCTCTAAGAGTCTGTACCACCTGTTCGAATCTCTGATCAACGCTGTCAGTGGTTTCTAAGGCAGCGAATCGGTTTTCCAATTTTAAAAGCTTGGGAATCCATAGCGGCCGACCCGACGCCACCCTGGGAAAGTTGGTCTCCCTCTCTAAAGTACAAAAGATGGCCAGATTCTAGGGTTATGGTGTCTTCTCCCTCTCTTCGAACTTCACATAAACCCAGAACGTGCCATCTTATGCACTTCAGTTCTTCTTCTAACTGCAGAAGATGCTCATCGAGTCGCAGCGTGCGTCCGTTATACGTAGCCAGGGTCAGCTCAAGTTTATAAGGTTGGCGGCCTACCGTAGCCCGGAGATTCTTCGCACCCCCTGCCCCGCCGGAACGGTCCGCCGTGGTTAGGAATAGCGGAGCGACCGGGAACTGGGGGCCGTGGTATATTCCGACATGCGGGTTGGCGATCGCAGGGCGTAACTTCTCGCACTAGTGATGCTGCTGCCCGTCACCGGTCTGGTTAAATTAGATACGCCATATTTGAATGGTTATACCGCCATTGCTGTAGGTGTCCCCCTTGCATCCTCCTGTACAAGTTAATCTTGTTTAATTGTTGGTGCAGAGTTGGCGGAGCGATTTTGAAACGTTATGATATGGAAACGAATTCAGTTAGTTCATCCTACTTTCTACTAATATTATATGTGAAAGCTGTGTAAGTGTATGTTGGGATGTTTGTTAATCAATCATGCAAAAACGGCTGAACTGATTTGGACACAGTTTATTATCTGGATTAATGCATAAGATACTTTTTATTTCATATAAATATAAGGTTCGTGTCTAAAGTCAACGCGAAAGAAGTCGCGAACAGAAACTAGCAATAAATGTGAGCCGAATATAGACACCATGTCTAACTGGAAAAAAAATTATAACGCAGCTAATATAATAAATAATATATCATTTACAAAAAAGTTCCCAACACTTAGAATAAGTCCTGTGCCGTGGGTGTGTTATCAGACATGAAATTCATAAACACAAACACCCTGACATAAACAAATATTTGTGATTAAATCGCAACCACTCGATCCCAAGCCGTAGTCTGTATATACTTATCGCCGACGATCTCACTACTATGCAAAGGCCTTCTCTTACGAACTGAGTTCATAGATAAATTAGGTCATTCTCCACTACACGGACCCAATGTGGATTGGTATGTTTGTGGTAACCTGCGGTTAAACTTTTCAAAGCCAATCCAAACTTACTTTAACAACTACAGTATCAGGTAGCAGTCGGAACAAATAGCTAAGCGCGTCTTCCGAAGCACGGAGACACACAAAAATGTAATTGACACAAACGTTCGCCTATTCCAGACTGACCGAGACGAACGTAGGTAAAACTATATTTATGACACAAAATTGGGATAAAAATATAGTCAAGAGTCTCCATAACCGGCATGCGTGTCTAAGCTAAGCTATGAGAGTAGAGGAAACCAAAGAGATATGTAAGGAAAGAACCTGTTCTAACTCCGTACTCTCTGCCTAGTCCGCAAGGGATCTGGCGTCTTGATATATAAAAAAATAGATTGAAAAAATCGCTGCCGCTGCGAGTTCAAATCCTAGGTCGAGAAATGTAGTTTTTCGTACGAAAAATTCCCAGTATGAGTCCGGAGTCTATAATTGTGCCCGGTATATGGCAATAGGATCCCTATTACATGGGACCTAACATCGTCGGCGATAAGTGGGTAAACAGTACACCTCTGCCACCCCCGCTTGAGGAATATATGAGTAACGGTGTTTATATCGCTTCGTCCAAATCGTTCCTCAAAACGATATCTTACCTTAATAATGTTGACGCTAAAGGCGAGTTGTCTAAATTTAGCATATTTTCCTGTTGCAATTAAGACGAACGGGGTCACCGTGAGCTAATTGCACATAATTTGAACCCAGATTCATCTCAGACGACCGCTGTGGGTAAGAATTACCAAATTGCCCGTTAAAAATCTTGTATTTTTTACATCCGAGTTAGCGGAAGTGTCTTTTTGCTGTTTTGGATTTATGTTGCTGTGACACTTTAGGTTAATTGGAATATTACACTGTTGGTGGTAAAGAATCAAAATATTTTTTTTTATTCATACAGACCAAGTAGTACTTATGAATTGTCAAGAAAGAAAAAGTTAGTGATGACTTAAGACTCTACCACCCGTACTACATGTCATTCCTGTGGTGAAGAAGGGCAAGAAACTCTACGGTTACTGTTTTAAAAATGGGATTTTACAATTCTTTTTGTATACATTGCGTTCATGGAGTACGAAAGAACAATGCGGAACGATTTAAGTAGATGGGCTTGAGTACAGATTAATCGTAAATATACTTACACTCATGGTGGTGGTCAGAAGACTGGTGTAGACACTGGTTGGTACCAGCGTCTACAAATTTCTCTCATTTACAAAATAAAGACTTTGCAATGGTATATAATAAAAAATTATTATAATTATTAACTTATATATTATACATTTATTAACGCTATGAAAAAAGATGTGTATATTATCGCTAAGAAGGTTCACGAGTGGAGGCCATGTATCGACAGACGTGGATGGCAATACAGTTGAGTCTTACAGGACAAAGCTGATCATCGCCATCGTGGCATTCTTCGGGGGAGGTCATTATTTTTATCGACTAATGATCATTAATAAAATTTGAAATGTCTATCACAATGCAAAAGCAGATCCAGTACTAACTTGATGTACAGTCATACAATGATATTTTGACGCGCGGCCAGAATCGAAATTAACGCCAGGCTGGCGAAAGTTTTGTAGAAATAACGATTTATATTGGATTTGCTGTCTTTTTAAACCCGTTGAAAGCAAAAGCCGTGTATCCTCAATACGTACAAAATAATTGTCTGCTTTTCAATTTGGGTGCATTGTACTGTTATGCCATATTTATTCTGATACGTATGTCAATTCAAATTGTCATTTGGAGTTGGCAAATTGAAGTATTCTATCTATAATAAATATAATATTTCTATTGTTAATAAAAAAAAAAATGTTAATTCAATATCCCTTTAGAAGGCGTATTACTTAATATAATCTGCGTTGTTTTCTCTGTGGCGTTGCATATTTCAAAATAAGCAAAATTAAATCCGAAAAAGGGCGGATGATTTAGCGCAGTGGTTAAGAGCTTAAGCCGCTCCGCCCACTGGGTCTCATAGTCGCGGGTTCGATTCCCGCACGGGACAAATCTTTGTGTGACCCACAATTATTTGTTTCAGTCTGGGTATTTGTGTATGTAAATTTCCATGTTTGGGAATGCACCCACGACGAAGGAGTAAAAACAAGTCGGGCCGGTGACCAGAAAATAATAGTTATGGCTAAATTTCCACTGGATAAAGATCGGTACGTATGTTTCTGTTATAATACTATATTTTACATTCATTTACAGGCTTTATAGTCCTTGCGGTTCAGATAAATAAAAATATTAAAAACAATAGTGATGTACAGTCATGTTCTCGATACCTTTCATTCTTAATGTTAATAATATAAATTTATGATACTAAAGCTTCTAGTACTATGCGATTTTCAATATTTTTGTCATGCATTTAAACAATGAGTGGCGGTACGTAGAATGTGAAGACATGTGTATATTTCTTTAAAAAAGCTGTATCAATTAAATTAATTAATTCTATCTATAAAATTTTTATATGATAGTTAAACTGGTAAATTTATCTTTCTATATATTCACATCGTTGGAAATTCAGTGCGATTACGTAAAATCATTCTATTTTTTATTTAATTGTAAGCGACAGTACTACCTGCTGCAAGTACTATTTTACAGCAAGGCTACATCCCTATTCTTTTTTTATGTTGGCCGTATTGTTTTATTAGGTTGGCAGCATATCATAATTTATGTTGGCAGTAATAACACTTTATCTTATCATGTTGGTAGAACCTTGCGTGTAAGTTCTATATAATTTGCAATTTCGTGCTCTAGTACAAGTTATATTCTCTTTGATTAACGCTGTCTTCAAGCGAAATGTCACTTTATGTCAGTCGCAGAGTTGTCGTTTGCATGTCGTTTGCTATGAAATTTACCAACGTTATTTTTTAATTAATAACTGAACGGACCCACCTGTTGCAATATTTCCCTGGAAGTAGAAAAATTTTGCAGAATGATAAATCTTATTTTACACCTACGCAACACCACCTGTCAATGTCATACACGAGCCAAACTATCCTTGTCGCACTAAATAATCAAGTCGAAATTATGTAACATATAAATTTGGATAAAAAGGACTTACACTTAGCTAAGCACGCTATTTTTTTAAGTATTCAGGTACTTAGCATTTTATTCTACAGGATGTAAGGATCAAGCTATTTTACAGCTCAGTATATATCCTTGTTCTGCACACCGTGCAATTAACTCATGCAAGCGACTTAATATCAGTCACTTGCATGATCAACAAAACTCGATAACTATGCGTATTCCAGCAACTCCACGGAACAAAATAAATACACCTATATCATCACGGCAGACCCTTAAAGCAAAAACAATTCTAGCTAATCTTGGACGTCGACTGTACTGATCTCAACCAGCTCGGACGCCCCGAAAGCAAACTAATTATACTTCCTAATCAGTGAAGTTTTAACAACATCTTCTTCCACTTGACGCGTAATAAAGGCGAATATGAAATGAGAAATTTATTAGTTGGCAACACTGAAGTCGGGCTGGGGTAAACAGAGTGAGAACACCAAGTTGGGACGTTAATGTTGAAATGATGCTTCACTAAGTTGTATATTCTGTAAGAGCGTGGAACTTGCTCTGTGCGATCCCCGAAAACTACTAAGGATGATCGTCTTTAGTTATTGTCTAGTAATTCGTCGAGATTTCTTAGACAATTTGGCGAGAACTTAAAGTATAATTTCTTTGATTTAGATAAAGAACTACTATACCCAGCTGACTTAAAGAAGTTTCAGAACTGGAAGATCGTGGTCTTTGATTAACGAAGCCCATTATTAAATTAGCAAATATTCATACAGTGCAAATTATAATTACTTTTTAGGCCCTGTAAGGAAAATTACATTTTTTTTAACATGAGGAAAGTACTGTGTGGCCACAAGCATAAAGTTTCCTAGCGTGCTTGTTTGTTGCATTGTGACAAATGACCGATACTATTATACTGAATTAAATAGAAACCTGGATTAAATAGATAACAGAACTGTTATCTATTTAATCCAGGACTATTGTTTGGAAGGCCACCAATCTATTTCAGCTATCGATTCTGATCGCTACCATTCAGTGATTAAAAAAACAGCAAATAAAAAAATATGTTAACCTCATTCTTATCACATTTTTGTGACATAACACGGCTTTTTTTAAGCATTTTCATTATCTCCATGACGTGTCGTCAATATCTAAGTAACCTTATTTTCCTTATTTCGATACAATAAAAGCAAGATTATAAGCTCCAAAAACTTTTAAACATTACCAGGACACTTAGTTTATTTAGTAACAAGACGAAAATCCGGAGTATATAAATCTAGATCAATAATGGTTTCGGCTTTAAAAGATGTACTACCGAAACTTGCTTTCAACACGCCTATACAAGGTGTAACATAATAAACGGAAGACCTGAAAGTAGTTTGTTCTAAAACGATAACTGACTTGATGAACTATTACTGTATCTTACTTATTTTTTAATTTGCTAAAAATTATTACTCCTTTAGTGCGCTATAATAAACTTAATGTATTCTTGATTCAAAGCAATACGGTTTTAAATGCATTTGTAAAACTTATTTATCAATACGCACACATACACGTACAAGTTTCATTGTTAATTGGGGTATAAAAGTGCTTAAAAAAGGGGTAAACAAATTTGGTTTTTGTATTGAATTAGTGAAGCAATTATCTAATTGAGGTGTCTAAGGTCTTGGGTTAATTACGATACACCTTATATAATCTATCTATATCATCATGCCAGATTCGTTTCGTGGTAGGCAGAGAGTACAGAGTTCCAACACATTATTTCCGTACAGACTTCTTTTGCTTCCTCCACTCTCATTGTTCGTCTCATACACCCTTGCCTATTAAGAAGATTCTTGACTTGCCCTTCAGATAAGACACAGTCTATTTGGTTATGGTAAGACAGCCTACGTCTTCCTCGGTGCCTACATCCTTCCACTTTCGCATTGTATATATGTTTTGTCACTCTTCTTTCTGAAATTCTTTCTAAAGACCGAACCACCGAAGCATACTCTTTCTCACCTTAACACCGATATAGTATGTATATACAGACAAATAATAAAGTCGAATCAAGGAAAAGGTTTCCTTATTTCTTATTCACAAGCCATCGAATTTTGTGCCGATAACGTTGAAATGAACAACATGCTTAAAAGGTTATGGGTTAAGGAAAAAAATACATTTCCGCATTTTTAGTAGACACTTTGCGTTCTATACATATATTTCCATACTGTTTTCGCCTGTAAGCTAAAGTTTATGCGATATTATATTATTCTTTTGTTGCAGAATTTTTACTGTACACATCAGACAACTACGTTGATAAATGACGGTATTGGTTCAGTGTTTAAGAGCTTAAGCCCTCCCCTCTCCAGATCGAGTCGAAGATTCAATTCCCGCACAGGACAAATCTTCGTCACGCAGACCCACAATTATTTGTTTCGGTCTGGGCATTTGAGTATGTGAATTTCTTATTTGTGAACGCACCCACCATCCAGGAATAACTCGTAGTGTGGGACTACGTTCGATAAAATCATTGCAAATTATCATTAAATCCTTGTAAGTTATTCTATTTCACATTTCAATAGAATTCATAACATTTAAATATCTCAAATAGATGACGCATTAGTGGTCTCATGAGGCTGGAAAAGTATTGAAAAAATAGTTTCAGTTTTATATCTATTGTCGCCTTTTCCATATCGTACTGAATAAGGACGAATTTTAAAGATTGATAACCAACCTTCACTTCAGTTGGAAAAGACACCAGAAGAAGAAGTCGTCTTTTACCATATTTACAAGAAAAGCAGCTACTATCCTACAATCTGGTACTCAAACTAAAAAAATCTATAATAATAATATCAGCCTTTATCGTTCCACTGCCGAGCAAAGGTCTTCTCTCACAAATCGAGATGAGGGAGATTAGGTCATATTCCACCACGCGGACCCACTGCGAATTAGCGGAGGTAGGTTTGTAGCCACCCGCTGTTGGAATTTATCAAGCCGCCTATAAGGCTTCCAACTTGGCTTAACGTCTACCACATTACGTGGTAGCCGGGACCACCGGCTAAGCGTGCTTCCAAAGCACGGAGACGCTCCAAACGGTCACCCATCTCAGGTCGACCGTGTCGAACACTGCTTAGCCTCGGTGATCGCTATGAACACCACGGTCGCACAGCACTACGAACGCCACTTCTCTTTCGAACCTTTTAAACTCAAAATTAGAAATTTAAATAATAATTTCTAAACCATTAAAGGGATAATGATAAAGACATTACCATCAATTCGGAATCTCATTCCTGTGTCCTTCGCAAAAGAGAACTACAGTTTCTCTTTTAAAATGTAAATTTATCTATATCATCACGCCAGGGAACTGACGTGATGATTGCCTAAAGAGAGCCTCTCTGCCTACAGAGAGTACATAGTTCCAACAGGTTCTTTCCTTACAGACCTCTCTGGCTTCCTCCGCTCGCATAGTTCGTCTTATACACGCTTGCCGGTTACGGAAACTCTTGACTTGCCCTTCAGATAAGACACGGTCTGATTGGTCATGGTAAGATAGTCTAGGTCTTCCCCGGTACCCACATCCTTCCACTTTCATTACATTACATTGTATATCTTAAAATGTGAAGATTACACATTTTTCTGTCATTATCAAATGTAGGGTATGGGAAAACAGTGTAGTCTGGCCTTACCAGGTCTTAGTTAAACGACACAACAATATACTGTGTTTCATTAGAGGCGCTCGTAATGCTGTGTGACCGTAGTGTTCTTAGACATCACTAAGGTTAAGCAGCGTTTGGCTTGGTCAGTCTGAGATGGTCACCCGTTTATGGTATTTCCATGTTCGAGCGTCTCCGTTCTTCGGGAGGCACGTTAAGCCGTAGATCCCAGTTAACACTTAATCATATAAACACACGCAGTCGTTACGTTGGAAGCCTTATAGGCGGCTTGATAATTTCCAACAGGAAGTGCCCACAAATCTACCTCCGCCAATCCGCAATGAGTCCGCATAGTGGAGTATGACTCAATCTCTCTCACCTTGATTTGTGCGAGAAGGCCTCCGCCCAGCAAAGGGAAGGTACAGGCGAGTCTTATTATCTGTCTCTGTAAACTGCTACAAAGTTTTCGTAACGAACTCTTAACCTATATTTCCAATACTTATTTAAACCCAAAGTTCCTATAGAGAAAAACTACTACTACCAATATCTGGAAGTCAATATGCGCTGCATCACGTCGTCCTCCGACGTCGAGGGAACCGAAGTGTGTGTGTTTCGATAAAAAGGGAACACAATGTTCCCTTTTTATCGAAACACACACACTGCGGCCTAACAGACACAATGTGGATGCTTTCTGATATTTAAGCATCGTTACTCAATAACACTTCATCCTTTCTTTATACGTTAGCACTTTTACACCTTATATCTGCTCTGGTAAAGTTCAAATTTCTGTATAGCTTACCATATGTTTGAAAGTTTTCTGAAAGACGTGTACCCGGCTATTGCATGGTTATTTGAAATGATGGGTGCTGGAAGAAATATGTTGGTTTCACGACGTGTTGTATGGAAACCTAAGTAGAGTACAATGTTAAAGATCACTCGTGTAGGAAATTGAATTGAACGCTTGAAATCGCTTTTTAGCTTAGAAGCTGAAAATATAATGTTAAGCGGAAGCTTTGTGAAGTGTAGGTAATGGTTCTTGGGTTAATACATATGTACATATGTGAAGAAAAATTAAGATAGATAGATAGATAGATAACACTTTATTGTTCCACCAAAGATACACAATATGGAAATACAATTTATAAATTACTAAGATAGTGTAACAATGGGCGGCCTTATCACTAATAGTGATCTCTTCCAGGCAACCTTTGGATGGAGAGAATTTAATGGAATCGCAAGATTAGGGGTGTACTAAATAAACAAATTAACATAAATCACAAATGAATCTATCATACACTACTTAAACATATAACTTTAACATATATAAATGGTGTAAATAATAACATTAATACTGGAAATGGATGTACAGCATACAATGACAAGCAAATAGAAACTAAATAATTCAGGTTATTCAGTCATGTAAAATTGTCTAACCCGATTCCTGAAAACATGAATGGACGGAGCACGTCTTATAGAGGCAGGTAATGAGTTCCACAAACGAACGGCTTTAACTGTAAAAGAATTATCGTAAAAGATGCTCGAGTGCGGAGGCATTACGAGAGCTAAGTTTTCGGACGACCTTAAGGAATATGAGTTGGAATCGTGAAGGAAATCGAACCGTACCTTAAGATAATGTGGAGAAGACGGATTGAACAATATATTGTATAGAAGGCAGAGGATATGAGTATTCCGGCGAAGACGTATAGGGAGCCACTTGAGCTTAGTACGAAACTGAGATACATGATCATATTTGCGTAAACCAAATATAAATCTTATACAGAAGTTTTGGAGACGCTCAAGTTTATTTAGCTGATCTTCTGTGAGGTCTAGATAGCAGATGTCAGCGTAGTCGAGGATAGGAAGTAACAGGGACTGTGCTAGAGCAATTTTAGTAGTAATCGGCAGGAAGTTTCGCAGTCTTTTAAGTGAACCTGCTGCGGCATACAGTTTACTACTGGTGACTTGCAGTTGACTAGCCCAACTCAGACAACGATCCATGGTCAAGCCCAAATTTGTCACAGGTTCACTGAACGGTATCGAGACCCCATTGAAATTAACTCGCGGAATTAGATTCCAGTCCACTTTAGATAGCAGACGTGAGCTGCCGATAATGCTCACTTGAGTCTTAGTAGGATTCACTTTTAGGCCAAAATGTTTGCTCCACTCAGTTATATGAAGTAGATCACTATTAACAACATTGATACAGTCGTTTAACTTGTTCAGCGGAGAGTGAGAATAAATTTGAAGGTCATCTGCATATAAGTGGTATGAAGAAGAAATATTATGGGAAATAGAGTTAATAAAAATTTCGTAGAGGAGTGGAGATAGGACCCCGCCTTGTGGTACACCGGCCGACGTATCACACCATGATAAGAAATTCTCTTCAAGGCGGACCCGCTGCCGGCGTCCATACAGATAGCTGTGAAACCAAGCGACCACCGTTGGAGATATGTTAATAGAGCGAAGTATAGCTAAGAGAATGTCAAAATCGACCGTGTTAAAAGCATTGCTAAAATCCAACAACGTGAGCACAGTAAGGTTGCCATTTTCCATATAAAAGCGGATGTCATCAGTGATTTTAACAAGCGTACTTACTGTGCTATGTCCAGGACGGAAACCAGATTGGAAAGGATTAAGGAGATTATGACAGCAAAGTAAATTGGCGATCTGATTATGAATAAGGCGCTCAAAGACTTTAGAAAGAAAAGGAAGGATGGATATCGGACGGTAGTCAGAAAAAGATTTGGGATTTGGTTTCTTAGGTAAAGGAATAATTTGAGCATCTTTCCAACTAGACGGGAAAATGCCTTTTACGATAGAATTGTTAAAAAGGGTACAGAGGATGGGAAGGCACTATCATATTGCGGCTTATACCATCGCCACCAACAGCATTGGAGGAGATTGACAGTATGCTCTTTTTAACATCACAATCGGTAAGACGACTAAAAACAAAAGGAGAGTAGTCAGGAGTTGGTATGTTTGAAAGATAGCTTAGAGTATTTGCTCTTGTTGAATCATCGATATTGGACGAAGAAGAAAAATGAAGATTGAGCGAATTAATGTTTAAATTAGTTGAAACAGTATTTTGATGTGATTTGCCAACTCCAATAGACTTAAGAAATTTCCAGACTTTAGCTGGATCATTATTATCGACAGAGTCATGGATATGGCGGCGCAAGGCGTCCCTACATACCACATTGCAGCGATTTCGCGATTTAATATATTTGGATTTATTCTCATCACTAGGACAGCACTTAAACTTATGTTTAGCTTTGTTTTTTTTGTGCATCAGCAGTTTTATTTCTTCGGTAATCCAAGGAGCTGGAAGGTGTTTAAGTTTAATGGATCGCAAGGGTGCATGTCTGTCGTACAGTTGGGTGATTAATGTGTTGAAGATCATTATTTGATCATCCACTAATTCTGCATCAGTAACCAATCAATTTTTTTCGCATCGCTAAGAACTTCTTCCTGGTTCATACGACCAAAATTGCGCTGAAGAATAATTTTAGGCTTAGCTTTAGGGGGACGGATTTTGTAAGATAGAAAAATAAGATCGTGATACGAGAAAGCATCAGCCGAATATTGACCGTATTTTGCAACATGCAGTGGAGAAGATATTATTAACAAATCAAGAAGTGAAGGAGTAGAATTAGGGAAGTGATGAGTAGCACTAAGAGGAAGAATATGTAAGTTTTTGGAATTGATGATGGCTTCTAGTGAAGTACTACGGTAATCATGCTTGAGAAGACAGGTGTTGAAGTCACCCATAATAATAGAGTGATTGTATAAGGGAATGAGATCCTCTAAGACCTTTTCAAAAGATGAAAAATAATTCATACGAAGAGAAGGGCTATAATAGACTCCGAGCAAAATCTTGGCGTGAGATAGATTTATTTCTAGAAACAAATGTTCGCCAGCATTTGGAGGCGGTGGTTGTGGTGAGGAGTTACAGCGTAGGGGATATGTGATCTAAGGTAAATAGCCACCCCACCACCTCCACCGCCAGTACGATCGTTACGAATCAGTCGAAACCCAGGCAAACAATATAAAGAACTAGGTAGGCAGGGCTTCAGCCAAGACTCAGAGACTAGTATAGCGTGAATATTTTTAAGATTGAAGGACACCTGCATATCGGAAAAATGAGCGGGAATACTTTGTGCATTAATATGAATAACGTTAAAGTTTTTTGGTACATCAGAAAACTGGCTCTCAAGATTATCAATTAGTGAAGGAGTGCTAACAAAGCTCTCATCACTGCTACTACATAGATCAGAAGATAAAGAGAAGTAATCATCACTGTGATTGCTTGCTTCGTCGTTAAATAAGCTGTTCATCAATTAAATATAATAAAAATAATCTATCTCTATATCATCACGCCAGATCCCTTACGGGGTAGGCAGAGAGTACAGTTCCAACAGGCTCTTTCCTTACATACCTCTCTGGCTTCCTATCTATCTATCTATCTATCTATCTATAACCTCACGCCAGATCCCTTGCGGGGTAGGCAGAGAGTACAGAGTTCCAACAGGTTCTTTCCTTACATACCTCTCTGGCTTCCTCGACTCTCATAGTTTGTCTCATACACGCTCGCCGGTTACGGAGACTCTTGACTTTTCCATCAGATAAGACTCGGTTTATTTGGTCGTATTTAAAAATAATTATTAAATATAATTAAAAAGGGTGGTTATGTATAAATAATTATTTCTCTAATCAATATTATACAACTATGAACACTCCACCTGCCGGTTGTATGTAAGGATGAGAAAAAAAGAACGAATACTACAAAGCATATTTACAACATATTACTGCATATTTTCATTTGTTGCACTATATAAAAATATGGTAGGTAATAAAACTTAAAAAGAGACAAAAAATAAAACAAAATTAAAGATAAGAAAAAGAAAATATCCGATAAAAAATGTATAAGTAGTGTCTATGAAATTACTTTCTAGTAAGTCCTAACTTTTTACTACTCTATGGTATTAACTTGTCTGTGGCAACACAACAAAGAACAGTTGTCAAATTAATATTATAATTTGTGTCAAATGACAGTACAAGTAGAAGTTGACAATTATAGAAATGCAAGATTGCAGAAATAATAGTGATACAAGGCAAAATTGTGAATAATATACCTTACAACTTGCAGTTTATTATGCGTGAAATGAAGGTCAATGAGGGTACACTGTACTAGTCAACTAATACAGAGAAATTTTACTAACTACATAAGGCGATAAAAGCGAATACCACGACAAAGCAAATTGAGCACGTTACATTAAAATGAGTACTAAAACTATAAGGTATAAAGGCTACATACACAAAAGAATGAAAATTAAAATAAAAAAAAATTACTTTTTGCTGCGTTTACTCTTCGGTGCGGTCGCCGGAACTTTAGTGACTGGTGCCGAAGATCTTGGGACGTCCGCCATTGCAACTGCCTCCAGCTCAGCTAAGTTGCTGATGCGATGATGCGCACCATCGTCTCCCGCAACGTAGACAGAGCCGTCACGCGTCCAACATTTGGTGACACCGAGTTTCTGACGAGCCGCCATAAAAGTGTCATGTCGAGCTTTAGTCAAGAACTCGGACAACGTTAGGCCTGATCCCTTAAAATTCTTCTTGGCATACCAGATTTTATTCTTAAGTGAAACATCACGCACCTTAAACAAGATCGGCCTGGGTTTGTTGGTCGATGATGAGCGGCCCATCCGATAACAACGTACGATGTCCCCAGCTTTAAACTCGGGCACCTTCAAATTGCCTGTCACAACTTTCGCAATGATTCCTGGTGTGTCTTCGTCACTTGCCTCAGGCAGACCATGAAGAAGGAGTATCTTGCGACGACTCCTCATCTCCAGCTTATCGCACTGATGAAATAGCAGGCCCACTTGGTCTTGTAGGCATCGAAGTGCAGTTATAATAAAAGTGCGAAAGGCAGTAAAGTCAGCTGTCAGATTACTAATGTTATTTGATGGCATTGCGGCCTCAAGCTCACCCTGATAGTCATCCATCTTCTGAACAAACATGTTTTGCAACTCAGTAATTGATTCCTAAATGGCATCCATATTGAAAGTGTGTCCACAAAATCCACAAAATCGAAATCACTTGATTATACTGGTAAATATGGATGTACAATGAAGAAAACACTCCGGCAGGTACTGTGTAATTTAGGTACTAAGTTTTCATATCAATAATTAATTTAAAGTTTGATTAACAAATAAATTTTAAGAATGTACAATTTAATTGTCTTTATTTCCTGACTACCCCCAGTGATCAATTAGCTAGCATTTAAGATAGCTGATCATTTTGATTCACATGTAGAGTTCTGTCCGGTTTTAGTGAAGATTGATTAGTTGAACTCCTGACTCGACTGCCTCATTGGTCTAGTGGCAAATAATGCGAGTAGCCATTACCAAGGTTCAAATCCTAGGTCAGACAAAAATGTAATTCTTTTATAGAACGATTTCCACTATCAGTGGAACATTATTACATGGAACCTAACAGCGTCTGCGAAAAGTAGGTGTATATAGTACACCTCTGCTACCTCCGCTTGGGGTATGTAGGCGTAAAGGTCCGCATGGCTACTAATTAAAAAAATAACTTTGGTAAATTTCATAGCAAACCCCAACTCTGCGACTATCATAAAGAGACATTTCACTTACCAAATTTTGCCGCGGGCCAAAAGATCCTTGTACAGTTGTACGCAAACTACTGTATGCAAAGATTAACGACCACGACATAATCAACTAAATATACTCATAATACTTCATCCTCCTTAGAAATTACCACCAAACTTTGGCTACAGTATATTTACGTCTTAATTTAATCTCCGCTGCCCAAGTTTAATTGGATCCTTAACTACAGCCTCAAGTACCACCCATATAAAGGTTAAGCACTTATAAGCTTTCAGACTGATCTCACGCCTGTTTTACCCGAATGGGTTGACAGCGATTTATGTATTTATTACAATATGGAAGACTTACAGCTAATCGAAACATAATAGCATCGGAACAGACCACTGAGAACCAATAACAAGTCTTTACTTGATGTATATAATGCCCTCGTAATTTATCAAGGTAAATTGGTTGATATTGGTTAGGTTTCAGACTGAATCATAGTAAAAAATAGATAAGTGTTATCTACTGCTTCTTTGGTAGTGAAAGATGAATACAGAAGCAACAAACTTTTAACTTTAATAAAGAATATGGTCACAGAAATACACTTTCTTCACCATTAACATTAACATCTGAAAGACGTATTGAGCGCGAAGATTATATAGGAAATTAACTTTTTTAGATTTATCTCGGTTTATTTTTGATTTTAAAGTTTCCGAGATTTCAAATGCTTTGCAGCACCCATGGCCACAGGAGGGACTGAGGTGTTAGACATCAAAAAGGTATCGCTATACCAGGGTACCCTCAAATTTCTTAAATATTTTTAGTAGTCCGCTCTTTTGCAGAACGAGCTCACGGTGTTTTGAGGTCTTGCAGTGGTATTCTTAGTTTTAGATTTAATTACATTAATAACCGGATTCCAAGAAAATTTCGTTCGTGTGTGAGACATTTATTTGTTCCACAGGGCAATAGTGGTATGGCTGAAGGAACGCTTTGGGCGATTCTACCAGTAACTGGAACGCACTGAAATGGATGTGCTTGTTTTATGTACCTATGTATTAACTATAGTTGTGTTGACATATCGACGGCACAATTTTATTATTTTATTTAGTATCTGAATTATTAATCGATTAATGAACACAAGTTTAGTTAGTTGACTAAGGTTTAGAATTACTTTGTTTTCTACATTGTTCTCCCATACCCCGCAACAAAATGTAGCTGAAAATGTTTGTATTTTTTTTATTTTAACAGAGTAACCGTGAAGTTTATTGCCCTTCTTCTTCACAGGAATGACACTCCGAAGTGGTGGTAGAGTATTTGTTACTTTTCTGAAGATTCATAAATAATATAATGGTTTACATGAATAGAAAATATTCTGATTCTGTTTCATTTATTTATTTCTATTATTTGTTTTTTAATTTGTAAATAATAATGTGTCACGCCGTAACGTCAGCGGTCCTGCCAAAGACAATACAATCATGATATAATCACTACATGGTCCTGCAATAAGGTACTATCGAAAGATCAGCGCTGGCTCTCTTCAGCCAGCAAACCTAAGTTAGGACCTTTTTGTGATGCACCTGGATACTTGTTCTATTTCCTTATTCGTTTTATTTATGCCATCTTGTACTTGTGCAGTGTATTATATAATTCTAAACATCCCTGTATTGTGTGTTGCAAAATAAACGTTTATTATTACGGTTCAAGATTTCTCTTTCTCTCTCCGTTGAAAAAAGGCGTATACATAGGCACGGGCCGGGGCCAAGTAATATTTTTTTTTCTGAATCTATAGGATCGCCCCACCCCAGAATGGTACACGACGGCAGTTTATGTGCTGTACTCACCAACAAAACAACCAGCTACCTGCGTCTTATTACAAATAGAAAAGTCTAACTGCTCTCTTTCTGTCATATTCATTTATCCAGAAACTATAATAAAACATGAAAAAACCGAACAAATCGCATTTTTTCCACTTTTCATTATGAAATCTCGTTGAAACTTCGAAAGATACTCTATAGGTTCTCAATGGTATTTTAAAAAAAGTTGAGGCGAGCAATTGAGTTCGTGGCTCGAAATTAACTTGTGAGTTGAGAGGTATTGAGATGAAATAACGAGGAGTTGGCCTTCTGAGGGTTAATAGGGATTAGGATCGAGTAGGAACCTCGGAAAAGACAAACTATGGTATGGAATTTTGGCAACTTGATATTGCAGAAAAGTGTGTACTGCTCGTACACCGCCACGCTTATATTCTCTAAGCGGGGGTGGCAGAGGGGTACTGTATACACCCCCCATTTCACAGACGATGTTAGGTTCCAATGCCAGAAAGGGTGAGCTTAATGCCGTTATAATTTTTCGACAGGAAAACCCTCAATAACTGTTTATCCAACATAGGATTCGAACCAAGAACCTCGTAGTCGCTAGGTGCACCTTGCGCGACTAGACCAACAGGGCAGTTAAATATGCTTTCCGTATATTTGTTAGCTGTGATTGCCTTTAATTGAGGGAGCACGTGACAGGATGTTTATGTGACAATTAATGTGTAATTGAATGTGCATTACTCGTTGGCGATCCTTATATAAATAAATACTTATAGGAAATATGCCGTCACTATCATACCTTTGAAGTGGTAATCAGAGATTCAAGAGCGTTATTACATTTAAAGAAAAAATAAATATTTGATGTCGGTGCCAAGTAACCTACTGAAGCAACTGACACCGACTACAAATATTTATTTTTGTGCTTCTTGAAGTCGGTTTAAAAAAATTATAACTTACTATTTTAAGTGATAAGTTAAATAATTTATTAATATTGACGGACGATTTAGCGCAGTGGTTAAGAGCTTAAGCCGCTCTGCCCACTGCGTTTAATAGTCGCGGGTTCGAGTCCCGCACGGGACAAATCTTTGTGTGATCCACAATTATTTGTTCCGGTAAATACCCAGATATTTGTGTATGTGAATTTTCATGTTTGTAAACGAACCCACGAAGCAGGAATAAATTCTAGTGTGGGGCTACGTTTTTAAAACAATAAAAAAATAATTATATACGTATATTATATTATTCTACTTAGTTCTACAGTAAGGTACCTACAGGACCTTCCAGGCAACCTTTAGGTAGAGGACAGCGATGGTAAGGTACAACAAAAATGGACAAACTGCAACAATACAATAGATTTCAAACAATTCCAGGGATATAAATGAAAGAGTCAATTTTACCTATTACACATAATACAAGATATCATAAATGAAATAAAATGAAAATTTCCCGAAATTGCATTCCCGAGGTTTTTTCTCCTAAGGCAAAGATTTCCACTATACTCGTAGATTTGCGATTAGGGGAAATGCAAGAATGCATTTTCAGCAACTAGACAATCTTGAATGTATTCCAAATATCTCGGACCATAATTTTTAAGACTTTGTACTTGTTTATTTAGGACTGGTCAGCGATTGAACCCTATCTCACCTGATGGAAAATGACGATGAGTCCTTAGATGTAGCTCGCTGGCTGAGTAATAGTCTACTCTCTCTGAATTTATAACTTTTTGAGAGTAGATATTTCCTCTCATTGCTTTGGATCGCTTGGATAGCCAAGCAATCAGTCGTGAACCGATTTTACTTGGAGGGTGGTGACCAGCCGCGGCCGCAGCCTGCCACCGGTGGAAGAGCTGTCTGACCACGTGTAGACAATCAAGTGTAAATCCTGTGGATGCGAGCACGTGCTAGTACAATCAGAATATTTTTTATTTATGTAAAATAACAAAGATTTGTCACTATCCACGTGGGAAATGGGGCAAAAATCGCCACGTCACACTTTTAAAATTAAATTTTTAAATATTTTTCCATCTACATTTTACCGTCTGGTATGAGGGCACCATGTAGGCTGGTCTAACAGGTGGGTCTAAGTACACCAAATTAAGAGAATGGCTACATAGTTTCCTTATTTACACACAAGGAAACAATGTATATATAAAATAATATGTAAATCTGATACTTTTCTTATCTATCTGTAACACAAAATGATGTAATCCCAATCTCCTACTGAAAGTTAGTGCGGGCGTACAGTAGAATACTTATGTCTCCGGCGCTCTTTTACGACAAATAACCCAAAAAAACTTCCCCGATGCCACCCTGCGATTTTCAAGGTTACGTATTAACATAAAGTTCGTATTTTTATGAATTTCCCGCTCAGACGGGGGGAGGTCGTAACTTTTTATTATCAGCTCTCGTTTCGGTACTTCAATTCTGGTCATAACTGTTTGAGTAAAAAGAGAATTTTCTTAAATAGAGTCCCTAAGACTTTGAGTGACCTTTCACAGGTGCAGGTGCAGGCACCAATTCTCTTAATAATCCGAATCGTAACCGCAGTCTATCAATGGCGGCTAGTAGTTTTTGAATAAAAAGATTATTAATCTCCAATGTTTAAGATTCGATATAAGTTAAGGGTCAATGGGATTCTAGCACAGTCTTTATATCAAAAACTAAGAAAGTATTTTATTTATTTATTTGGTAAGGAAAACCAACAGCTACACTTATGAGAATATAAAAGCAATATAAAGTCAATTACAGGTTCTCACAAATAACTCTAAATTTGTGAGAGAAGCTTTAGCAAACAGTTGTAATTCACAAATTCACGTTACAATAGCCATAATTACATTTGAAAAAACTTATGGTTTAGCAGCTCTCTAACCTTATTACTCTTAATAGTAAATGGATCAAGACAGAACTCCTTGACTAATTTATTGAAATCATTACTTGCTCGCACCATACAAGAACTTTGTCTGTAATTTGAAGAGGCTAACGGAACAGAATGAGCAAATGTTACTACAAGTAGCAATTTAGAATGTCAAAGAATACTTTCGATCCAAATCCCATCACTTTAACTGTTCGCCTAAGAGTGTGAAAATATTTTTGTTTCGAAAACTAGACCGCGCTTACTTTTGTTCTCCCATATTTTTATTCTCGGATCTCACCCTGGAAACGAGGAAAAGATTTAAAAGCAATCAAGCTTGGCAAATACAATTAAAATTCTGCAGAAAAAAAATTATACGACTGAATCCTATTGTACCTATTCGGGCTGCGAATCTATGCAAAACATATTCGTTCATAAGACACGAGCTCTTTGGTGTGAGGCAATGTAAATATACCGTACAGATTTAAAATATAAAGTGAAAATTAAAAATCCCAGTGCAACTGCTCGGGACTTAATTTAACAAGCTGCTCATATATAGCGTCCAGTAAATGGAGCGATACCGAAAGGGACAAAGATCTAAGGGGCTTCACACTACCATGAAAACCAGCGGTAACTTTCGTTAATAAATTCTGGAGATTTTTACCACGTGTAGGACAGTAGTTATAGTCTCATATATGTACGTCAGTCAGCGGATTAATTATTTTAATCTGAACCATTCTTTCATAGAGGAGTCAAAAATGTCAATCAGACGGTCAAAACGTCCGTCATAAAAGCTTCATCATTCGTCGCAACAGTTTATAATTGTTCGTATAACATAACCAATTCAGCAAAAATCCTCTAAAACTGCCAAACCGTCAACGACAAAGCGATCAATCAGAATATCATATCTACGAACAAATCCACGAAACTCAAACAACGAACACAGGAATCCAATCAGCTCAACTATTTTAAGTGTACAATGCGTCGGCCAGCGAAAAAACCCAACCATCCTAAACAAACCAAAAAACGTTACTTTGCAAAACGTAGCCTCATTAAAATTCGTCTGTCAGAACTTCGTGTGTCTTGGGCGGGAATATATATCTATTGAATATTTGAAAAGGACTTATGATATGGTAATAACATTACGGATACAGGTTCACACACTATGTGGTACCAGATAAAAAACTTGGTTAGCCTTGCGAAATAAAGAGATGGCTTTATAAGTGAATGCGAAAAAAGGTGGTGTGGTGTGGTTATATATTCTGGTCTTCATTTTCATACAGAGTAATAATTTGATTGAAATTATTACGCCATGGTGGAGTGAACGCGAACTATAAAATGTAAGGAAAATTTTGCATCACTTTTTTGTCTCCACCGATACTTGCTTTTTGTTCTAGGATACTTTAGAATTAGGAATACCAATGTATTCCTAACATTCATCCTATTTTTATACATCAATATGTAAATAAATATAAAATTAATTATTATTCAAGGTTTATACACGTTTATAGCTATTACAGCTATGGTTCCTTTGAAGGAAATATAATATTTTAGTAAGAGTAGCTACAAAATAGAAAAATTTTGGATCACTGGCAAAGTGGAAGGGAATTGACCTAGAAGTTGGAGTCCCATGCGTTGAAACGACCAGATTCGCTCGACGCTCGATTTCAGTGTCAGCGACGCAATTCATGTCGCAGAGGATAGGACCAAATGGAGAGACACTATCGAAGCTAAAGTTCTTCATAAAGATCACGACGCTCAGCACTGAGGAATAAGTCGCAAGGAGGAGGAGGTAAGGGTAGCCTTGTTGATCTTTGAGTTAAATTAAGATATTTAATGTTCCAAATTTCTCTGACTTCTCGCATGCTTTGTTACGGCGATTTCACGTATATTCACAACCTACGGGTTATTGAATACTCTCCATATCCCCATATCAAACCACCTCTTCCAATCTTAGTCACCACATCATTCTTCGTCAGTTTCTTATCTTATCATAATATTCCTCATTTAGTGAGCGAAAGTGACTCCAAATATATTGCGTACAAAGTATTCCACATTCACCGCCATAAATAAGCGAAGGTATCTTACATATCATTGTCAATATCCAGAGCACTCGCGTAGACAGACTGACTATATAGGAAGTGTGGTGTAATATACATAGGTGGATACACAAACACTATCAACACACCTCCAAGCTCCGCCCTCTTAATCGTTTGGGAATTGGTAAATACCCCTGAAACATGTACCCAAAGTCGAACTTGCCACATCGATCACCGGCTTCAGCCAACTGGACTTTTCCCATATACACGGGACGCGAATTCTAAGCGCCGAATCCGAAAATGAAACACTTTAAAGGCAATCGTAATGACTGTAATAAAAAGTTCACACAATCAATTTGACAAAGACAAACCGGAAAGAACTATCCGGGTAGAAGCGATTTGATGGCTGTGGAAAGAATTCCCCGGCGTTATTGGCCGGCCTCAAGGTCCCCGGGCACGCTCAAAACGTCTCTAGTGCCTATTATACGAGTTTTGAATGATCAATTTAACTTCGCCCGCTGAAAAGTCTGCGAAAATATTAAGAGTTGATGTGGTAACTCGATAGGGTACAAATAGTGGGATCTGATTTTATTGTGTATTCTGTTACTTAAGCTTTGGGGTTTGGATAATACTGGAAACAACCGTAAGTTGTTGTTGGCTTACTAAAAGTTAAATGAAATCCGTCTCGCCTACATACTAACCCATAAGGAGATTGCAGAAGCTTACCGTAATGTGAGCAAGCCTATTGGTATTACCATAATTCAACATTTTTGGATAAAAAAATCCGGCATGTTTTCATAAACATAAAGAGAAACACAAAGGCCTGCCTGACGCATGACACATGAACTTCTATGTCGTCAAACAAGTTATACACAAGAATAATAATTGTGCATTTGACGTATATTGAAACAAGCATTTTATATACACCAACCAAAGCTCTCCAACTTCTTCTTCAGCCGGAAGACGTCATACGTCAGTCACTGCAGGTTATCACCTGCAGTGACTGAGAGCCGCTCCAAAGAGTGTCATGACGAACAGCAACAACGTTCGACAACTAGTGAGCTCCAAACGCTTTGTAGCTCCGTGTCCACACCGTCCTTAGCCACGTCGGAGCTCTCTCTAACGAACTCATTCATACTGCCCGCCTCCATTGTGCTCTAACTAAGATATGCTCTCTTTAAATTTAATCAAACTTCGCAATTAAAAGTTGCACGCAGGTCGATGAAAAGCTTTTGAGGTGTTCAATGTTTTCTGTTTTGTATGCGATTGTAACGTCAATCAAATATTGTAAAACAATGACAACGTGGTGTGTAGAATGACAACTTAATTCCATATCATCGAATTTAGTTACAAATAAATACATGGATGTATTCCTTCTCCTTTCATTTAATGTGGTTTGGTGAAACAAAATTTTATTGCAGTTTCAGAAATTCTCAGTTGTAGTCCAAAATCTGAAAATAGGCCAGGTGATCTGAAAATAGGCAAAAACTCACTCCCTATCACATTGAAATCTAACGTAACCGGTCAAATGTGAGTGTACATAGTACACCTCTGCTACTCCCGCTAGAGGAATAGGCGTAACGGTATTACAAAATACTATTATTTAGTTCTTGCAGATTATAGACGATATCATGTTTATGTTAATAACTGACCAGTTAAACGAAAATGAAAAGCGTACACTTACGTAGCTTTCGATTTATGTGCGCATGAATGCAAATAAAATTCTGCAACTCAGCAAATGCCTCATTATATTAAAAATTGTTACGCTTGCAATATATTGCTGAACTTATTTGCCAGGCACTATACAAATTACAGCCTCTCTATTGCTGGAAGCTGAAATTCCATGAGGACCAGTTATATTTTTTGGCATGACAGATTGCTTCCCACGGCCCATAACTTTCTTCATAACTTTGAAAGATTTAGGTCTCACGCTCCTACGCGAGTCCCAGATGGTCGACGTAAATGATTGTCCTGTAATTATACTTGTCCCATACCTAATTGTTGGTTCTATTCTAATACGAACCACACTCTGCGAATATTTTCCAAAAGCAATTCTGACTGCACAAAGCGAACTTCATTCAGATTAGTATACTTTTACCGTCATTCCCTAGATGTTCCTCTTTTTTAAGATGTTCAAGACGTGAATTTAAATAAAATATTTTTTAGAAAACACGGTGAGTGTTTGCGAGACGAACTGAAAAAAAACACACAAACAAATACTTCACAAGTCAACACTAGGAGTAAACATTTTAAAACGTCTTGAGTAGGTATTTAATACCTACTTGACTAGTGTTTATGTATTTCTATTAATCTTGTAATACTAGTGATAGCATAGTAGTTAGACCGCTGGACTGCAAATTCAGAGGTCTCGGGTTCAAACCCAGGCACGCACCTCTGTCTTTTCGAAAGCATGTGCGTATTAAAAATTATCTATCACTTGCTTTAACGGTGAAGGAAAGCATCGTGAGGAAACCTGCATGCCCTAAGAGTTTCTCGAAGATGTATGAAGTTCGCTAACCCGCACTGGGCCAGCGTGGTGGACTATGGCCTAAACCCTCTCAGTTTGAAAGGAGGCCCGTGCCCAACGGTGGTACAGTTTCCTAAAAGGGCTTATATTATTATTATATTTATTGTAATACTGATATTTACCTGAGATGGGAGACCGTTTGTGACATTTTTATATTCGAGCTTCTCCGTGCTTCTGTAGGCACGCTAAGCTGTTGGTCCCGGCTACCACTTAATGTGGTGGTCATTAAGCCGAGTTGGAAGCCTTATAGGCGGCTTGATATATTAACAGCAGGTGGCCACAAACTTGCCTCCACCAATCCACAGGTCCGAGTGTTGGTGTATGACCTTATCTCTCTCACCTCGATTTGTGAGAGAAGACCTTTGCCCAGCCGTGGGACAGTGTTGGATGATATTATTTATATTTATTTATATTATTGTTAGGTTCCGACTCATAACTCTTGTTTCGTAGTACCTACAGTCTGGTTCACGAACCAAAACTATAATGATTAAAAACACTTTAATGGCAATTTGACAAACGGCTTGTATTATTACGTCTAGGTACAGAATAAATCACACGAGCGGACCCTAGAGGAAAACTACCGTACATCCTAAAGCTACAGAATTTTGCAAATTGTTTTTGTATTAGTATCAAGAGGTCACTTGTCTGGGCCGACACAAACACGTTAAAAAATAACATCCATTATTATATGGTCTAAGATCAAAGAAAGATTATGAGAGACCTACGCGTTAACGTAATATATATGAATGCCTACATAGCTTTTCCGAGTTTCTCAAAATTGTCATCCCACATTACTTATGTCAAAACTGTACCAAAATGTGGCCACAGCCAATGAGGAGGAGGAATCCATGACAAAGAGGAGATTATAATGATATAGTCATACAAGGATCTTTTGGCCCGCGACAAATATCGGAACTAACCCTGTAATCAAGTGAAATGTGTTGGAAATGTCTAAAAAATCCATAGAGGTAGCATTTAAAAGCATAGAGGGATTATACACCCAGTTCAGCCGAACACTTTTTCTGGACACTTAATACCATTCAGCTAGCCAATTTAAAAATCTTTAATTCTACATGGTTCCAACTTCTTTTTTAACCGACTTCAAAAAGGAGGAGGTTCTATGTTCGGTTGTATGTATGCTTTTTTTATGTATTTTCAGTGATATTTCCGTCAATTGTGGACCGATTTCGATGATTTTTTTTTTGCATTGGGTTCAGTATAGCTCCAAGGTTGTCCCATTTTAATTTCATTGGCATTGGACCTTGGACTTAGAAGATACACCAGGGAACTCCTTAACGATTATTGGTACGTAATACGATATTATGGGTATTACGTCAATCCTATAGGTGACCCGCTATAGAACTAAGCAGTATATTAGCCGACTTCAAAAAAGGAGAAGGTTCATCATTCGTCCTTTTTTTATAACTCCTCTGCTTTTGAACCGATTTTGATGATACTTTTTGCATTGGGTTCCGTAAAGCTCCATGGTAGTCTCACTTTAATTTCATTGATATTGGACCTTGGACTTTGAAGATACACCAGGGAACTCCTTAATGGCGAACAGCACAAATGTATAGATTCCGTTATTATAGTTAATATATTAATCCTGTAGGTACCTTACTGTACAACTCAGCAAAATAATATAATATCAGTACATAAATATTAGTAAATAATTCACTCGTCACTTAAAATTGTAACATAAAAATCTTTTTAAAAAAAGTAAACCAACTTCAAAAAGCATTAAAATAAATATTTGAAGTCGGTGCCAAGTAACCGACTGCACCAACGAGCACCGACTTCAAATATTTATTTTTGCTTTTTGAAGACGGTTTACCTTTTTTTTTAAAAGATTTTAATTATTTATTCAAAATGTTATGGCTTGTCATTTTGATGTAGGCTCTACGCAAATTTATAGGTTAATATTTGTTTGTCTAGTGTTCTCGGAGCCTTCTTATATGTTTTTAATTAATAAAAAGATACATAATTAAAATATATGAAAACATGATACCAGGCAGCTAAAATAACGTGCTTATTGGTCTAGAAAAGCAGATGAAGCTAAATATGTAAGCTGTAGCCGGTAAGTTTTATTTCAAAATCATGCATTTATGAGCACTGATATCCTGTTTAAACGAATCCAGAAACAAAAGAATTTATTATCTATGTAAACACAAACATCCCCGCTACCCTCGCAGTCGTCAAGATGTGCGCTATTTTTATAAGCTTTTATTAAACTAGCAATGTTTGTTTGTCTGCATGTCAGTCTGTCTTTCCGGTTAAAATTTTGTGATTAATTTTTGAAGCACTTGCAGGTATCCGATTGAGCTGAAATTTGCCACACGTAAGTTCGGCGACGATGCAATAACATGGAGCTTATCGATGAAGTGATGGAGCTGGGGGAGTCGGAAGGTGGCTATAGAAACATGTGAAGCATACAACATAACCCCCTCGTATTAAGCCGACAGCAGCAGGCGCACATTTGACAAAACATTTTACAAACTGAAGTTCAGTCTTAGCCTTGCTACACCTAAGTGTGTTTAGAGCTCATTAGTGTTAATACATATTCCTCCATTTAAATTGATTCTGTTCTAATTTTAAATTAGTTAGGACCTGGCTAGCTGACCTAATTTATGTAGAAAAAGCAACTTGATATTCTTTTTTTAAATCAGCGGAAAGTTATTTTCTTTTCACGCAATGCCAATGATATTTTTACGAATTATTAACAAAATGGTCCAGGTTCTAGAAAAGTTACAGATTATACTAATTGTCATGAACCGTAACAGTCAAGACCAAAACCTTTTTGTACTAATCCTCTTTACTCGATTCCAGTTGCTCTTTTTAAGAAAGAAAAGAATAGAGACGCATAAATGTACAGAATAAAAAACGCGTTTAAACTTTTTTAATTAGTCCAATCTAAAATTTTAAGTACATAGTTTCGACTTTATGCAGTGTAAAAACAAGTATAAGTGAATTACAACAGGCTGTGGCTTGTTAACGATGTAGTTTAAATGTAGTGCGTTTCCAATTTAAGTGAATCATAAAATATGTCTGGGCAGAGGAATGGGATCGTTTTAGCGACGTTTTTTCTCAGTCTATTTATAGCATTACTCCAGAACCATTGCGGGGTAGGCAGAAAGTATAGAGTTCCAACAGGTCCTTTCCTCACAGACATCTCTGACTTCTAAACATACGTATATAATATCGTTATTAATCAAAACCATAACCCGCTCTTGCTAACTCTGCACGTTCAATCCGATGAACACAGAATGAAAAGATAAACAACGCTCGAATCAATCCCGGTATCGCTGGGAGCCATTTTACCTGTTACGTATCTCTGATGAATGTGACTTCTTCTTCTTTCAGTTATGGCTTTACACTAATTTTAAGTATATTTTACCAGTGTCCAGTGAGATATATAATCGTGTTTGTTTAAATAAATTCAACTCCCCGATGAACTTGATGACAACGATGATAATGAAATTAATGAAGTACCCCACCCTGGATAGTAAAGCGGTGGATATTTTACATACCAATTGCGACGGCCGTTTTGAGGGAAGTCAAAAAGGCACGTTTTATCACGTTACAATTACCTTCACTCATGCACATATAAAAACACATAATGGTTAATATTCCACCAACATTACACATTATTAGTCGAAATAACACAAATTTTGGAAATTAAAGCAAATTGACAACATCACTCTTCGACTTCCCGCCAAAACCTCGAATGTGACTTCATATTGCAGTTCGATATTGACTTGCTGGCCAATTTGAATTTTGTTAGAAAACTATTTTACTGCCATTAGAACGACTTTAGAATATCGCTGCCGACTTAATGTGCCATCCTTTGTGCACTACAAATTTACTACATATAGATAAAATGTGACAGCACACTTTATCGATCACGTTACGGCAAATGTTAAGCCCTCTGAGGTATATTACTATAAACACTGGTACTCCAAAATAAGGCCAAAATCTTTGATCTATTATAGCTAGAGAAACGTGTTGCCCTATTGTGACGTTATTAAGAAAATGCCACTTATTTTATACGCAGAAATTAATGTCATTGCATATGATCCTAACGACTTACTAAGATATTCATATTAGGAGTAACTCGCACGAGCGTGCGATGCGATTTCGTCGCGCTATCAAAAGCATGAATAAGGACACCGGCTTACCGGGTAAACGAGTGTTCACAGAACCTCAGTGCGTACTAGGGATTAAACTCGACCACTCCACTGTGGCAAGGTTGCGGCCACAACGAAATCGTCAAAAAACCTTGACACGGCAAGCTAGTGCACTGCACTTCCTATGCAGCGTCATCTATCGGGGGAATGAAGTAAACTATGTAATTACTGTCCACAGAATAACAATGTTTGTTCTATCTTTCTCTAATCTAACGCTAAATTAGTTCAACCTGAGAACTGTGAAATTAGCACACACTAATTAAATACTTAATTAGTTTAGTTCAGTCTCACCCGTCCTTTTTTAGTACACCACTAAACTCGTACCACATAAAAAACAAAAGTCCGCAACCATATTTACGTGTTTCCACATGCTCGTAACCCAAATATCTGCGGCCTAGTAATATCCGCACGGAGGCCAAACGCCGAAAGGCAAAACCAATGAAACTGAGTGGCCAAAGAACATTCCCCAACAGCCGTTTGGGGTAACGGCAACCAAACTGAGTTACATCACTCGCTTTTATTACTGGGCATTAATATAATAATAATAAATTGGTTTATACTATCCCACTACTGGACAAAGGCCTTCTCTCACAAATCGGAGAGAGAGAAATTTAAGTGACTGCGGATTGGCATGTTTGTATCCACCTGTTATTGGAATTTATCAAGCCGCTTATAAGGCTCTACGCAAATGAGCCACCGATTGCAGCCACTAGTGGCTTTCGTGGGCCACGTCCTTTGGTACCGTGTAAATGAAGGTAGTCGGTGGCCGCCACAAGTGGTCGGTGACCGCCACAATTTGTAACACTCTTCCTGCTGTACATGTTTTGTGAGAGATTGGCTGCCACGGGTAGCGTTTACTAAGCCGGTAACGGTAGGCACTGAGTCGCGAGTAGCCGCCACTTGCTAAAACGTATGAAAAACCATGTAAACTGCTTGTCGCTGACAACCGCAGGTTGTGGTTGGTTCCTCACTTGCATGAAGCGTAAGGCTTTTAATCTGTCTTAACTACCCGGGACCAATTTAACATACCTTCCGACGCACGAGTACGCTCAAAATTGATTACCACAAACGGTCCCATCTCAAACTTACCGAGTTGAACTTTACTCAACCTTAGCGGGCGCTTATAACACTGCAGTCCCACAGGACTACGAGTACCTCGTTCAGTACTTAAACAGAGTTAAGTAAATTTCCCTAAAGGTATCTGAATAGTAAATAATTCTCCTGAAGTCATAAATTGATGTCGAAATGTGTACTTTGAATAATTTATTGTCTATATTTCAATAATTGTACAGTCAGTTTTCTATTGAGTTTATTTAATCTTTGTTCATTCAGGATACGGTTAGTAGTTTTAAAGTACAGGTATGTGGTAAAATTTCGGAAATCGGTTAAAAACCGTACCTCAAAATTGCTGATAGATTTAGAATAATACTCGTACTATAAACGTTGGTGTTAAAACTATTTTCAGTTTTGCCTACCCCGCTTTTTTCCCTCAGTGCTTACAGTATCCAATAAAATGTAGGCAAAATCCAATAAAATAAGCTCTACAAACTCAAACTCAAATAGTTTATTTTGCACAAACCCTGCGGGGGTATTTACAAATTGTCATATTTACATTTTTTTTTCAACTTACTAATCTACCACCGGATCGGAACGTCGCCTCCACTGAGAAAATCCGGTGAGAAACTCAATTCTCCATTCATTTATTTTTTCATCATGTGTATAGATACATCAATTTTTATATTATCCAAGATCATGTATGCAATACAGCTCCAGTGTGATGCATAACGACTAAGATATAAGTAATGATAAATATAAGCAATAAATAATTATATTTTTAAATATAGGTTATAATGAAAAGCTAAAGGATTCCGGGTGGACTAGAACGATTACTTTCTTTATTATTCTTTTTCTTTTTTTATTCTTTTTTTTAAAAACGTAGCCCCACACTAGGATTTATTTCTGTGTCGTGGGTGCGTTTACAAACATGAAAATTCACAAACAAATACCCAGACCGGAACAAAATCCACCACTGCGCTAAATCGTCCGTCACTTGAGCAGCCATCACCTCCCTCAACCATATTAGAGAGAAAGAAGTGACCCGCACCAAATGGCCACTGCAAGCATAGACTTTTTAGTGAGCATGACCCATCCCAGACCCCAGACTGCAGTCAGAAACAAGTTTACAAAAGGAGCAGAATATACATAACGTAATATTTATCAAAAAATTAGAAACACCATTCTAATAACACATACGTAGGTATTTTTCTTCATGAGAAGAATTCTCCCATGAAAAATACAATAAAGATTTTTTTATCTACGTACTCGAAGAATTCTAATTATACAAAGAATCGATTCTCGAGGGAATCAGCGTGAAAGCCAATATTTTGGAGCTCATGAATAATTTGATCAAAAACAAAATGCATAGAAGACGCTAAATAGGCATTTTTATTATTTAGGTTAATACAAACCGTCTAAATATGAAAGGCACGAGATGACATTGAAGCCGTGAAATTAGCACTCCTCGTTTTAGTAGTCGGGTAATTGGAAATTCTAGGACGGCTGGTTGCAGGGAAGACATTATTACACGCAAAAAATGGGAATATTGTTTTATGAAGATCAGCTTTAAATGTTTTAGGTTAAAACGGTTTTTTTTTACCACGCATTTGCGTGTCTGCCTTTAGAAATAGCGATTAGTTCAAAAGGACTAAATGTTTTTTTTTTTGCAATTGTTTATTCGTTTTCAATACATATATCAGATCAAGAATTATTTGAGAAAGTAAACAGTTATGGATTTAGAATAACGTATTTATACGTTATACAATTATCTATATATTATACAATTTTCGGTATATCTTAATTCCGTATCTTCCAGTATTGTAAGTAAGCTTGCTCGTTTATTGCAAGCTTTCAATTTAACTGTACTAAGTGTAGGGGTAAGGTGATTGATTCCTTATCCTACAGATGAGTCGTGACCCGTTTGTGGGAGATGAAGCTTGTTTGTTACTTAAAATGGTTTTAATTAGAATTTACAATTAAAACATGTTAGTTGTTTGAGTACAAAATTGCTACTGATATGTTAAATGTTATACAAATTCCACTGTTCTGCTGAATCGCAGGTTTGCTGGAGGACGTTCGGATTGCAACATAAATACAGTAAAATTTACTATATAGAATAATAATGTGCGTGTCCGTACATCCTGTCAGGCCTAAAAGTTATACAACCACAAATGTTAATAATATAAAAAGATATAAATGGTCTAAAATTAAATGTTGAATGTAGGTTGAGGACGTGCGTATTCCGGTCTCGAGTGTTGGAACCGTGTAGTAGTTGTCCTCGGTAGGGTTCTCATCTCAATGTTGACGGTTGCGTTGTCGGTCGGCGCGGGCGCGGGCGCGGCGCGGCGCCTGTGCACGTAGCTGCACGCTGCCGCCGCCACCACCAGCAGCACCACGAGGCTTGTGTACGACACCGCGTATTGGTGTATATCATGGCTTGTTATCCCGTTATCTAATTCGCTCTGGACCTGCAGTTCGTCTATTTTTTGTTTTAGTTCGTCTAGGTTGGCTGCATCTTGTTTTAAGTTTGTTGTAAGTTTTGGAGAGAATTGGACTTCAGGACTTGTCAAGTTATTTATATCATAGCTGTTCACTTTTGGTATATGAATTTCGGTATTTATGTTTATATAACTCTCGTGCAGCGTTTTTGTATAAAATGTTGCGTCTTCGTGCTTTACTATACAATTAGGATCTACTTCAATAATTCCTGCTTTTTGTGTTGTTCTTGCACTGATGTGTTCATCACATATAAGTTTTAGTTCACATGTACTACAGCAGAAATAAATCTAAGTATTCGGCTTATGCAGTTCGAGCCATTTGTTATTGCATGTGTCCTCGACGTACTCACAGCTCTTAGCGTATTTGCCAGTTATTAGTGATATTTCACAGGGCGTGTTATTACTGCGCATGTTGTATGTTGGTTTGTTTAGCTTACAGATCAAGGACTTTTGCTCGACTACTGTACAGGTCCCGATATCTTTTTCTGACAAGGCCATGTATATTTTTTTTTCAAGTTTATTCCAACGTAATCTGACACTGTCTTCATGAGAAATGTTGTGTTATTTGTTATTATAGGGATTGGTATCACCCTATATAACCGAAGTCCATTATCATTAGTCAGCGGTAGTTTTATTTCCGTGATGAATAAATTTTGAAATACTGCCCACTTAACCTCTAGCAGCTTATAGATACTGCTTAAATGGTTTTGGAAGTTTTCTATGGGTAGTGATAAATGTTCTGGTAGCTGTCCTGATATCGCGTTCAGTTCTTGCCGTAATTGTTCTGGGGTCAGCAATCTGTTATCAATCTGCCCATGTTGGATGCTAGTCGCAATGTTAAGGAGCTTCTGTTGAATTGAACGTAGTTTCGCTAAGATGATATTAGCTGACATTGACATCATGTTGAAATAGATCATGTTCTGATTTTGCTCCACGGCGTGTTCCATTTTGTTTTACTTTTCCAGATATCTAGAAAGAGTATTTTTGTTTTTATTGTTATTGGAGACATCCAGCCCAAAGGATCAAATAACGTCGAGATCTCACTCAGAAGCTGCCTTTTTTTTTGTTGTGGTTAATTTTGTTGGTTTCAAGGTTGGTTTCAAAATAAAGTTATCTTTTTTCGGATTCCAACTTAGGCCCAATGTTTTCGATGTTTCCGACTCTGTGAAATGAACGTTGAGTGGATTTCTCATCGATTCAGGCAAATCTTCTACCAGTTCTGGTTCGTTACTAGCCCACTTGCGGATGTTGAATCCTCCACTCTTCAACAATTGTATCAGCTCATTTCGAGTTTCTTGAGCATCTTCAATTTGGTGGCAGCCAAATATTCCGTCATCCATGAAAAAAATATGTTTTAATATGTGTTTGGCCTTCGGGTAGTTGTAGCCTTCATCTTCTGCCAGCTGATGTAATGTTCTTAAAGCCAAAAACGGAGCAGCTTTTGTGCCATAAGTTACAGTGCACAATTGAAATTCTGTCATGGCTTGTTCCGGACTGTTACGCCAGATGACCGTCTGTAGTGGCTGGTCATCAGGATGCATAGCAATGTATCTATACATCTTCTCGACGTCTGCTGTTAGTGCGTACCGATACTGCCTCCATTGTAATAGGATAGCTTGCAGATCGGCTTGCAAATTGGGTCCACTCTCCATCAGGTCGTTAAGGCTGCTTTTTGTACTTGTTTTCGCAGAAACGTTAAACACCACTCTCAATTTTGTTGTTATGGAATTTTCTCGTATTATTCCATGATGTGGTAGGAAGTACTGAAGAACACTATTGTTACTTGTAAACTTCTTCATATGTCCCAGATTTTTGTATTCTGACATGAAGGCTCTGTAGCTTTGTCCAAAATTGACATTATTGGCCATTTTTCGTTCAAGCATCTTAAATTGTGCAATTGCTTGAGGTTTAGATGTTCCTAGTTTTTCACAGATCTCTTGTTTCAGTGGAAGGCGAACCTGGTATCTTCCATCTGTTAACCTGATTGTTGTTTCCTTGTAGTATGTTTCGCAAGGATCTTGCTCGTTTTGTTCTTTATTATTATTTGTTATATCTTCATAATCCCAGAATTTAGCTATTTCTTCTAGGTTGTTTATAGTCACATGGCAGTGAAATGTTTTGTATCTCCCACAAATAATCCACCCTAGATGGGTTTGTTGAGCCACGATATTGGAATGTTTTGTTTTTATCAGACCCTCTAACAAAATTTCTGAGTATATGTCAGCACCCAATAATATGTCAATGTTTCCAGCTATGTTAAATTCTGGGTCTGCTAGCTTAATGTTCTCCAAATGTTTAAAGATTGATTTATTTATGTTATTGTTCGGAAGCTGACTTGTTAGTCTGTTCATAATCAGGGCTTCGGCTTCAAATGTGAAGTCATTATGCAGAGATTTACAGGATAGTTTAACCATTCCTTTGCATTTGTTTGTAGGCGAAGACCCAATTCCATATACCGCCGCATCCAACTTGCTTCTCTTGAGCCGCAGTCGTTGAGCAGCGTCTTCTGTTATCATTGTAACTTGTGAACCTTGGTCTAATAGGGCTCTCAGTTTGATGTTGGTTCCAAATAAGGTCTTGACTTCGATTTGGGCCGTTGCTAAGAGTACATCATTGCATGGTTCGTTACACACATGGGTATGTCTTTGACCCTGTTTATTCGTGGAATTTTCCCGTTCGTTATGTAATGCATCATGCAGTAAAGTGTTATGATTGTTATTGCACTGTTTGCATTTCTTCGTTAACGTGCATTGAACTCCGTTATGGCTAAACAGGCAGTTTTTGCATACGCCAAGTTTGTTTGCTGTTATGAGTCGGTCTTGTGACGTCATGTCTATAAATTCTTTACAACTGTATAATCCATGTTTCTTGTTACATTTAGGGCATTTTATAATAAAGTTATAAAATGTCTTCGGCGACTTACTATTATTGTACTGTTCATTATGTTGTTGATATTTTCTGTTTTTGTACAAAGGTTTCTCCGAAGTTGTTGCTTTTTCTGCGTTCGTACTACGGCTAGGCTTAATGTTTGTTTCCAACGCCATAAATTTATTCTCTAAAAATTTCAAAAAATTTCAAAAAAGTTTAGGTATTTCTCTGGGGTTTTTCAAAGACTCCACATAAGCTTGTTTCGTTTTACTGTCGAGTTTGTTCAGAAAAATATGAACCAATAATGGGTCCCAAGTTTTAGTTTCAATCTTCAGGTTTGAAATCGCGTTTACATTTTCTTGAATTACGTCATGCATCCTTTTCACACTTGCGGCTGAAGGTTGTTGTATGGTAGGGTGATTCAAAAGTTCACTGGCGTGGTAAGTAAATAACAGTCGGAGGTTATCATATCGTTGTTTTAAGATGTTCCAGCAAGTTTCGTAGTTGTCCGCGCTTATTGACAAGTGTTGAACTAGGCGTTCAGCTTCTCCTTTCAATTTAGACTTGAGATGTTGCATCTTTTGGGATTTTGATATAAATCTGTTCTGATGCACTGTTTCCGTGAATAAGTCCTTGAATGTGGTCCACTGCGCATAGTTACCCGCGAAGCTAGGCAGTTCTATTTTAGGTGCTGATGGTTGCGCTCCCGGATTTTGTTATTAATCATTGTTTTAGCTACTGCGTACATTTTTTCCAGCTTGTTATATGTTTGTTCGTGGGCCCTTACGTCATAAAGTATGTTATCCAATTTCCAGTATAATTTATCAATGTTTTCCCATAGCTGGGTGATAATCTTGAGTTTATCTTCCAGTTGCCACTTTTCTGTAAGTACTCCAATATCCAGATTGCGTATTGTTCTTTCAAATGCCTTAACATTAGATTTCTGTTCGTTAATCAAAGTCAGGGTATTTTCGTCGTATTTTCGTTCACCGTCACTACCTCTTCCCTCACTGGCTTCTCTAAAATACTCATTCTCTTCAATGTTTCCTTCTTCAATACTAGCTGTTGCTTGCAGTTGTTCTCTTAGCATTTGTTCTTCATGCGTGATTCGGCGCTCCAGTTCTTGCTTGGAGGTCAAAATCAACGTTTTTGTTTGTTCATAAAATTGTTGGAGTTTTTCAAATACCTTGTTGTCAAAGTAATTCCCCTTTTTCTCAGTCTTTAGTAAAGAAAGACGGGTATTGTTAAACTCAAATGTTGACCAATTGTTTTCAAGTTTCTTCAGACGCTCGTCATGGTATTCAAGAGTTTGTTTCCTTGACGGGCTATCTTTCTTGAAGTTGGCCTGAATGGCTTTGATGATCTCCACCAGTTCAGCCTGTTGTTGTAGAATATCATCATACGAATCCGTAGACATTATGTTATGTTGTTATTTTATATGTTACTTAAATTTGTTTATGTTATGTTGTTTCCTGCTTGGTAAAATGTTTCCTTTCCACACACTTGTTAAAATGTATCCTGTCCACACACTTGTTAAAATGTCCACTGTTTTCACCCGGCACTAGTTTTGTTTAATCTTTAGTGACTTTATCAGCTTAGCTACCTTATGTGCAACGTCTCAATTCGCCTGGGGGATTCCGCTGGTAGAAAGCCAGGTAAACCGATTTGCTAACGCAGCAAAGATTCTAAAACACTAAAGCAGGGCTCGAAGGACCAAAATTTAGGGTTAAGGTGATTGATTCCTTATCCTACAGATGAGTCGTGACCCGTTTGTGGGAGATAAAGCTTGTTTGTTACTTAAAATGGTTTTAATTAGAATTTACAATTAAAACATGTTAGTTGTTTGAGTACAAAATTGCTACTGATATGTTAAATGTTATACAAATTCCACTGTTCTGCTGAATCGCAGGTTTACTGGAGGACGTTCGGATTGCATAACACAAGTGTACTATAATCCCCCCTGAACCAACATCCGCAGGGGGGCCTTTAGAAATGTGGGACGCTGGGGCGGGGGCCCAAAGCGTCCTTCACGCGCGACACCAAGGAGGACGGTGGCGTGGTTCGGCCCACGCTGCCGTGAGCATCGCCACGGTACAGGGGGGAAACAAGCTTTTAACTTCCCCTCCCGACGCGGACTCTTCGGAGCGCGGCACAAAGGGGCCACCGGTGTGTTCCACTCAGAGACTCCGGAGCCCCTCTAAAACGTGCCAGTGCCAGCCACCGTGGGGTTTTAGTCGGTAAGACTCCGACATACCCTGCCAGGTTCCCCCGAGGCTGGCGGAAGTCCATGAGAATCTCCCCACGTAAAGAAAAAAAGTGTACTAATAGAACAACTTTTTAACGACGATTTTTTATTTATACGAGTCGAGCAAATCGGACTACAATTTCAGACTCCAGACATCTATTAGGAATTTTTTAATAGAAAAAAAGGGCACAATCCCTACACCTAATCGAGGACTCCTACTCAGGACATCTCAGGTAGTCGGTCATCTTGCATCACTAGATTGAAAATCAGAACTTTACAAACTCTGTACTCTCTGCCTACCCCGTAAGCAATCTGGCGTGATGATATAAATAGATAGATTCTTACATTTCATAACTCCCAAATGACTATATTTTCGACAAAAAGTACACTTTTTCTGACCTAGGATTCGAAGACAAGACCTCGCGACCTTATCTCGGCCAAGCTCGACTAGACAAAAAAACAGGAACATTTCACAACTTCCAAACTAAACCTAACACTAAACCGTTCAAATTAAAACTTCATAGACAAATTACTCGTAATCCGGTCGGTTCCTGAGATACAATTGAGCAAAATTGTTTGTGCCCAATTACCTAACCGTCGCTTGGCAACTAATTAATGTTCTGAAATCTGAGATAATGAAACCAGTCACGTATAATTCCAGGTATTGGAATATATTACTATTTAGATCAAGTATTGAGTAATATCAATTTTACTTAACAACCAGTGCCCTAACATAACGCTCAGCACGTTACGATAACTTCGTGATATCATCATTTAATGGTACTCCAGAAATTCCAGGTGTTTTTTCATAATCGTAATCGTGACAATACTGAGAAGGTGGTAAAAAGTAACGGCCGTAACCTGCCATCAGGGGAGGTGCTGCTCGTTTAGCATAGCCCAGAAACTACGTGTAGGGAATCAAGAGTAAATCCTACGGACGCAAGCAGCTTCGGCCCCTTAAGCCTCGTTAATCTTTTTTTACGTGGGGAAGCATGTCGTACTCTTACCAACTAAAACCTCATGTAATCGGCATCGACACTTAGAGGAGGGGCTCCGGGATCTCCGTTAGAAACGCAGCAGTGCCCCTCGGTGTCGTGCTCCGAAAATCTCATGCTCTATTTCACTTCTAGTGTTTAATTATTACCATTTCTGTGGTCGTACGCATTGGGGTGTAACCCACATTTCATCCCTAACTCTCGCGGTGCGGAGAATCAATGGAAACTTTCTATGGAGAAAGTTACGTTTATGAGTTATGTTGATGTTATGTATCTTAATGAGTGAACTGTGTACGAGGTAGATAGATACTTTTAATTAATAATGAGTATTCGCTTTGCCTATTATAAATGAGAGTAAAATTTCTAGGATAGATTGAAATTCTATAGAAAAGGGTGTTTGTCGAATTATACCTCAATCTTAAACAAAAATAGTTTTGTTAAAAAATAATTGCCGTGATTTTTTTACCAGAAAACGATAAATACAAAAGGAAGGTATAGAAGATATAACCTAATAAACGCAAGACCTGATAGTAGTTTGTTCTAAATCGATAACTAAATTGATTCCAACTACTATTAAAAGGTAGTTTACACTTTTTTTAAATTGTAAAAAATGCCGTTACCCTTAGTACGCTATAATAAACTAAATGTATTCTTGACTCAAATCAGTACGAAGATTTCAAATGCGTTTCTATAAAGTATTTCTCAATCCGCACACATACTCGTATACGTACGTAAGTTTCACTGTTAACACAAACTCTAGTTCGAGTTTATATGCCGTCCTTTTGACACTACAAATTAACTAAATAAAGATGAATATGACAGCACGATAACTCGACAACGTTACCCCATTACTTCAAATTGTTCGAACTAAGAGCTTAACGCGAACAAATTGACGTTGGCGTAACGCTATTGAGTTGAAACGCCATTCTCTTTATATTACAAGATGAGCGTGACAGAAAAAAATCATTTTACTCAAAAAACTGTTGTTGTCGAGAGGAGAATTGTTTTTTGAGGTTATAACCTCAACTGGTTCACGCAAAGGTTACTGAAGGCTTAGCATGAACAGATTGATGTTAGCGTGCCCATATCAAGTTAATATGACATCCTTTTGACACTGCAAATTTATTAAATACAGATGAATATGACAGCAGGTTTTCTGTAGAAAGCTACTATAACGTCAAATGGTTCGTGCTAAAGTGAAGTGAGTGGAGTTTTTCAGAGCAAACCTCATACATGATTATGTCTTGTTTTTAACCGACTTCAAAAAGGAGGAGGTTCTATGGTCGGTTGCATGTATGCTTTTTTTTTTTTTTTTTTTTTTTATATGTATGTTCAGCGATATTTCCGTCAATTGTGGACCGATTTTGATAATTTTTTTTGCATTGGGTTCAGTATATCTCCAAGGTGGTCCCATATTAATTTTATTGACATTGGACTTTGGACTTAGAAGATACACCAGGGAACTCCTTAACGACAAACAATAGGCATGTGTAAATTGCGATATTATGGGTATTACGTCAATCCTATAGGTACCCTACTATAGAATTCACTGGTCACTTAAAATTGTAAAATAAAAATCTTTTATAAAAAAAGGTAAACCGACTTCAAAAAGCAAAAAAATAAATATTTGAAGTCGGTGCCAAGTAACCGACTGCACCAACCAGCACCGACTTCAAATATTTATTTTTTTGCTTTTTTGTCTCGAGTCTTCAAGGCGAGCTTTCACTCAAGCTTCGAACTCCCGATTCAAGACTCGCAACACCAGACAGAAGTGTACACCCACATTTTGCCAACGATAGGTGTACTTTTTACACCTACATTGCGCCGACGATGTAAGTTACAAAAGAATACTATGTGCAACTGGCTCGCAATGGAGGTCATACCTATTTGTCATTTTCCATGTCCTTAGCTCATTTCTCGCTGTCATTTCCGAAATGTCTGTCGAATGAAGCACAACTAGTTAAAATAGGTTTAACCTTTCACTAAGAAAGAGTTTTTATTATTGAAAAATTTTATTTTAATATAACGTGTCAAAAAAGCAATACATACATACATACATACACTCTTAAAATATTACACTCCTAAGAAAGCCGTATAAAAATTAGAGATACCAACAAATATTTATGTAAAAATTACAGATTACTCTACCGCCTCTTAATTCCATTAATTCCAATAGCTGCTCTAGTGAATTTGTTCTACCACTCTTCCCACTTAATAACCCCACAGCTGGCCAAGAAACACTTCATTACCATTCCGTCCTGTACAAACCAGTGGCCTTGACGTCACTCTTTGATCATCCGAGCGTCCCAAAACATTCTGGAGGACATTGCTCATTGGAACAGATCCGCAGCCATTTTTATGTCGATTACAAATTACCTTTTGTTGTTTATGAAGGTTGGATACTTGGATAAACGACAGTTGGGTCATGTAATCTGAGCGTGGGCAGCTTTAATAATAATAATTTATTTAATTCAGGCAATAGAAATAGACAAAAAAAAATTTATACAACTTACTGGCCCATAGAATATATACCTTACAGACTAACATACATACAATAATATATTGAACTTATATTTACACTTATAATCTACACAACATGTAATTTCGGCGACATGTTGCGCTATAAAGGGACGTCTTGTAGTCTTCCACGGAATTTCCCTTTGGCCAGAACACCTCGCTCATGAAGGTCTTCAGCTTGGCAGTGGGAACAACGAAGGAATTACAAGCCGCATTGTTATGAGAGTTCAGCTTCTCGACCCTCAGAGTATACAAGGTCTTCTCGTGTAATGTAGCCGAGAGACGCAGAGCAAGGTTGTTGGTGCTGCCGAATGAAGGAAGGAAAGAAGGCTTTGCTCTAAATTTAAAGAAATAGCGGATTGGATTCATATAGAAGATACACCTACTTGATCTTTAGATATTTGTTTTAGTCTGGGTATTTGTGTATCTATCTTTAGCCAAAAGCCGTCCAATGCAGAACAAAGACCTCCCAGAGATCGCCAGAATTACCGGGTTTGTGCTCAATTTTTTACCCGTGGCCTTTATATTTGTGTATGTTAAATAGTAATTTCTAGTTGGAGACAACGATCCTTTTTACCAAAAAGATCAACGAATAGGGAGTTTGGATGCCTGCTTTGCGAAATTAACATTACTCACCTTAAATTAGTTCATATTTGCTAATACAGTTGCAGTTTAGTTGGCGTGAGAACGCTGTCTTCTAAGAGTAAAAATATTTTTAGAACTTGTAGAGCTAACAAGTGGTGACTTAACTAAGTTTTGTTAGTAGGATCAGAATCCAAAAATCCAAATCGATAAATGACCTTATATTATATAAAATCGTTCAATATTATAATGATTGTCCTTATATAAATATAACCAAGAATTTATATACTACATTATCAATCAAATACCTCACGAACCCCAGTGCGAAATAGGTGCGAACAGACCAAAGCTCCCAAAGAGACGTTCGAATAAATTAATTCGTACAAACATTATGTCCCACGTATTTGATCAAGGGACCTCCCTCAGTTAGGGGGGCGTGGGTATGAGTAACGTAGATAGTAAGGGTGGATGCTGTAGTGAGAATTCATGCAGACACGGCAGCCTATTTTCCCGATGTATCACATTGCCACTTTCTCCAGTTTAAGCGGCTTTAGCGGCCATAAAATTAGCGTTTTACTGACTACTACACCGCTCACGACTTTGTCCAAATAATAATTAACGATTTTTTTTACAACTAAACTTGACTAATGGCATGAACACGTGTACTCAGTGTGTTTGAAAGACAAAAGTGACACAATACGACTTAAAATATAAATAAATATGTAAACAAACAAATACAGAAAGACCCACAATAAGTTAACCGTGTCTCCTGCCTAGGTCTTCCCCGGTACCTACATCCTTCCACTTTCGCATGGTATATCTGTTATGTCATTCATTCTTCTGACATTCTTTCTATATGCCCGAACCAACGGAGCATACTCTTTCTCATCTTAACACCGATACTATCTTTCATACCTACTTGCTTTCTTACTACGCTGTTGCGAATACGGTCGGTCAGCTTGGCTCCGCACTTATTTTCTAGTCTTCTTTATCTCTCATCTCGTCTCGTTCAATCTCAATTGTCAATCATACACATCATAACACTTTTTGAGTCAAACAATAAGTTATCCTAACACGTGATTATTGCACGAGAGCTCAACAAGTTATTTTCATTTTTATTATCATGACACATAAACATGTATTTATCGTAGTAACGCCTGTTTTTTATATCATTACGCTAGATCCCTAGTTATTATTTATTTAATATTTAATGTCTGACAATATTTTCAAGTTATATCTCTGTAGTAATATTAAGTTAATTTTTTTGTGTTTCGCTATTTTCGTAGCCACATGTTAGTATAGTGTAGATAAATTGTTTGTGTATAAGAAAAATGATATTTTATCTTTTAAGGTGCTCAAAGGAATGGTTTTATACACGACATTAAAACCTTAACATTGAATCCACACAATATGATTAAAAAAATAGAAAGGAAAAATTAGAAAGAGGATTAAATAAAAAAAGACAAGTCCGCTAAGTTTCTCCGCTGGGTCTTCTCGGTGGAGGCTGCGATCCGATCCGGTGGTAGAATAATAGTTCAATTAGATTTAAAAAAAATGTAAATTAACCATTTGTAAGCGCCTCCGCAGGGCTTATACAAAATTAATTATTTGAGTTTAAGTTCGTGGTATGTGGGAACATTTGATATCATGTGCCTTTCTCATATTTCATTAAATAGTTTGAGACCAATGATTCTACGTTGATTTAGTGACCAATAATACGCGAAACGATCACAAGGCCCTGGCTTCAAATGTTAGGTTGGACAAGTTCTAGTTTTTCTATTGAAAGATTTTCGGTAACGTGTAGAATGATCGTCTACTCAGAGCATTAGTTCACTCAGAAAATAAGTATTATACTCAAGCGGGTTCCATAAAAAATATTTAATAATTCAGGGCTTTTGTATACGAATAAGCTCAATTAATCCATTTTGAGAGATGAAAAGAAATATGTGCTTCTGTGGATTTTAAGCTACCTGTTTTCCTTTTGCTTAGTTTATGAGTTATCTGTTTGTGATGATATAATAAAAACCGATCAGAATAACAGTTTAAAATTTCAAAAGAACGATTATACTTATAAAATGTTATGTTATGCTTTGGCTGATTACTAAAATAAAACAATAGCGTATAGAACTCACGCTCTTTCAGTTCCGTACATGTTCCACGAGACTTCGCTAGGTTAACTTTTCATAGAATTAAAAAAATGGCAAATTCAAATTTTCGGGATGTGTCTTCCCTCTACTGTGAAAGCTTTTTCTGGCCCAATTTCATGATTTTAGGGCAACGGGAAATACCCGTCACATGATGAGTGAGGTTAAATGGCCATATCTTTTGATTGCATTGATTTAGACACCGCCAAGGGACCGTTTAATTCAAACACTTACTTTACCAATTTGTCACACTCGAACTTTACACTACCATAGAAGGTACTCCCATTATTCTAGGTGTCTGTGACCTCAGCCCTCCTCCCCCAACCCCAACCATTTGCCTCCCACCGTCCTAACTTTCGGGAATGTTTAGGTAACTGACGAATTTCATCCGAGGTCGGGTTTTGTTCCACATTGAATTTTAGATATAGACATACTTTGGAACGTAGACGTATTAATCTGAAGTTTCACCTTTAGACTTCTACCTCGGGATTATGATAAAGAAACGGCGAATTTTAATGAGTTTAAATATTGTTTTGAATCACGTTGTTCTGTAAAATCTAACTTTAGAAATTGAAAAGTTTGCTTTTTGTTTGTTTATATTAAATAATGCAAGAAAATAAAATCGGCCTAGTTTTTGAAGCTGATATTATACAATATGTATTTATGATAGTCTTTTGGTGGAACAAAAATAGGTACCTATTTTTGTTCCACTAATTAATATAGTAAGATGATAAATACAAACTGTATTAAGAAATAAGCTACGGAAACAGCGTGCAGTTTTATTAACTCAATTCGCATTGGGACATATTTTAAGAATATATTCGTTTTTTCCCAAATAACTATTGTTATTTTGCGAACAATATTTAGAATAGAAACAAAGAGTTATTTTTGTCTTTGGTTTGTCCTTCAGGAGACGAAAATAACAGATAACTCACGTTTTATAAAGAAATGCTAGCCAAACAAGAAGCCTAGGGCGCGGTTATATTGAGTTTATATAACTAGTAGCTATTTAATAGGTTCAGAAGAGCTAAACTGCAATTACAATTACGAGGTCAAAGCGAAATGGTAATATAATACCTATAATAATAGCAACCTATATGCTCCTAGTACTGGGCAAAGACCTTCTCTCTCAAATGAAGGTGAGAGAGATTAGGTAGTACTCCACCACGCGGACACGGATTGGTGGAGGCAGGTTTGTGGCCACCTACTGTTGCAACTTATCAAGCTGCTTATAAAGCTTCCAACGTGGCTTAACGACTACCACATTAAGAGCTTACCGAAGCACGGAGACATTCCAATATGAAAATTCCACAAACGGTCACCCATCTCAGACCGACTGTGTCGAACGTTGTTGAACTTAGTGATAATAGTTAATTTATTGTATATTCACATTGCTAACAATTGCAATTCCAGCTCATCGACGAGTGTAGTTTCTATTTGCTCGCGGATCAACGTTTGTGTTCTAGCTCACTATCTTCTAATAAGTAGTTTAGCAGTGATATGGTGAGTGTTTTGCTGCTCGAGCAAATGCCGCGCTGAGCTGAGGCCCTTTTGTACCACTGTCACACGAACTACAATAAAATTATACCATAAACGGTACTGCATGATTTTTTGTATTTTAGGAAAATATTTTGTACTACTGTGTGTCCTATTGTTGGAAATAAACTTCTTATCGATCTATGACTTTTTGCAAATATTTGAGTAGATGTAATTCACCAGGGCCTTTATTCGCTATGCCCACGAAGCAAATACGAAATTTGGCATGTCAACAATCACTTCATTTTAAGTTTTATTTTTAGTAAAATTAGATAAAATTTAATAGCTATGGGAACTCGAGCGGACGTGCGAATGAAGCGAGTAGCGATGACAAACTGAGGTAAGCCACGCCTACCACGATGACGTCAAGGCTTTTAGGAATTCAAAAGGCTCGCTAGGTTAGGCCCTCTCCTCTTTGTGTTTGCTTCGAGGCTATGACCTATTAAACATGTGAGGCGACGCGTTACGATTACTATAGGATACAGAATACCATTATACCGTCGATATATATGTAACGGAGGATTATTACTTTCCTGATCACAAGTCACTCACGATACACAACACAGTTTCTAGGCTTGTGGCTTATTAATTCTTTCATGGGGCAATGTATACGCTTCTACAACAAATTACCCATAGATATCCGAAACATTGATAGGCATGTAAGCTTAAAAAGGCAATCAAAACCAGACTGTGTAAGAAAGGATATTACAAAATTTCGGATTATCTTGACAATAAAACAGATTGGGTTTGAGCAGCTCCTCAAATATTAAACAAAGCTATAAAATACAATTTTGAAATAAAAAATGGTATCAGAAAGGTAAAACAAATTAAGTTAAAAGACCAGCCCGCTGAGTTTCTCGCCGGATCTTCTAAGTGGAGGCCGCATTCCGATCCGGTGATAGATGTAAAAAATGTAATAATTTTGACGTTTGTAAGTGCTTATGTATTCGCCTAAACAAATGAATAATTTTTGACTTTGACTTGAGGTTAACTTTTCCAGCAACGAACAGCAGCGGAGTGACCCACGAATACAGAGTGCTCCCCGTTTTATCAGTTTCCTCCCACCACCTAAGCTCTGTATACATAACTTTGACGTTTGTGTGTCGTTTAAAAACTGTACTTATGTCCCGGACGTGACATATTCTTCTGTGTATGTGAATGATCTATGCTGTTGGCCACGGGGCCTTTACAGCTTCACCGGACAAGATGATATATATGCATTACTAATTTCTGCCCGCGGCCCTCGATCTCTTCCATTATCATGGGTGCTATAGAGCACTAGAAATGTATAAAACATAAAAGTCAAAAGTAAACCGCAATAAAATCCGAAATATTTTAATTGTAATTTATAGCCTTACGTCTAGTTTGAATAACTCAGTCGTTTGGGGAAAGTAGGAGAGACACTCACTTCAAATGTGGGTTCTAGGCGCTCTAGTAGAGTACGTACGTACGTCCGGGATGCTTGGGTCGACCAGGGTCGACTGGCTCGGCACTCGCAACGGCCGCGACGCGCGGGAGAGCGCAAGCTAAATGGTCGCCGGTTTCCTGTTGGTTGCGGCCGATCGTACGATAATCGCGCGCGGGGAGTGGGCCCCGATAGGTACTTGGCCCATAGTACCATCGGTATGGCATGCGGTGTATATGGCAATGTACATGGCGGTGGTATATAGCGATACAATAGTTAAAAGGGACGCCGCGCGAGGGTTTTAGGTTTTGGCGCGCGACACATTTAATTTTTTCACAATTAATTATGATCGAGGCTGATTCCCACAAAAAAAAAAAACTAAAATATTCCATTATTTCCCTATGTTGTTCTCTTAGCTTATTTTTAAAACCACGACAAACAACGCTGTAACAAGTATCCGACTCGATACATTTTCTCGATTATTCACATTTGAATGAGCAATCGATTATGGCGAATGATGGATTTATTCCCTAGACTTGATTTTAGCTCACCTGCTCTACTTTGCTCTTGAGATAATATTTTGTAAGCCACGATCAGTTTAAATTTTCAGTTTCAGGAAGTATCTTAAGAAAATAGGACAAGAATTTTCAGTAAACATAACTTAACATAGTTTTTACGAGATTTATGATAATAATAAGAGTGAGGTTATGTAATGAGAAAATGAGTTAAATAATTGCAATCCTAGTACTAGATATATAGATACATAGTAATACGTCAATCTATGGACTTTGAAAATCCAAATATAACCCTTCCTTTTGGCTTTGCTGTAGCCGGGTAAAAATGCGAAAGCATTGACTTTTGGTTGATAATTATTCGTTTACGTCTAAACTGTTGTACGTATTTAGATGAAATTTAGCATTAAATCCAGATCCTAAATTTTGGCAAAAAAGGTCAAAATCCACGAAATCACTCCGGACTATAAATGATACAATTTTAATTTACAGTAATATAGTATACTTCACACCCCAGACAGTTTATCGTTTTAAGTGTTGTGACTTTTATCATGCAAATTAGAATGTTTGAATGAACCTTAACAGATGAGATGCCATAACTTAATTTACCCCAAACAAAACAGGTTCATCATAGCCTATATTTACGGTAGCATATAGCATATAGCTATCTAGGCCTATGCCTTCAAGCAATTCCACCTGTTATACCACCTCAAAAGCATCCTCGAGACGGATGGACACGATTGTTGCTACGCTTCATGCCAGCCTCAGAGGAGTTAGTTAATAGACAATTTAGGTTATAAAGCGATTTAATATTCGGTATTTAGTTTTAAAGTTGAGACAAGTTGAGTGTGAAGTCACTATACAGCGTCTTAGAGCAAAGACACAAGGTGAATAATAAACTATGAGGGAAACCAGGGGAATCCATAAAACTCGTCTAGTTATTGAAACGTTCTCCAATGGTGACCACGTATAAAAAGACGTGGAAAGGGCCTGTAGACAAGTTGATTTTCTGCAGTCGTTAACGCTAAATAGAAAACTTAAAACCCTATGGGGGTAATAAACATTGTTTAGGGGTGGTATAGTAACACAATGCTTTGTTTTCTTTTTCGAATTCCAAATGACAAATGACAGAAAGAAAGAATTCACCCGCTATCCAACGTTTATTAGTTGGCCAGAAAACTTTATAATTCTTAATTCTTAAAAAAAAGTCATCTGGCCAGACCAAGCCGCTATCAATAGTAGAAACAAAAAACAAAATGCTTACAAGTTGTCTGGACTCTGAAACCCTCAATAAGATAAGACTGATGACTTGATAAAAGTTGCGAGAAAAAGATGGATGTGAAGAGCATAAAATAGCAAAAATGAGGAACAAACGAGTGGAATATAATCATCTAGGTGATTTGCTGTTAGGTGATCATTTGCCACTAATAAGTCGCCGTTAGTGACCCAGGTGATTGGATAAGATTTTTTTATTTATTTAATGCCCAACTGCTGGGTAACGGCCTTCCTGCACTGTTTCTAGTACATGAAGTGAAATAAAGCGCAGAAAACCGGTCGTTATGGCGAACTTTAGGGGACGCTTAGGTCCTTGAATAGACTGACTTTTTTTAGCTAATAGAGTCATTGTTATTTATAGAATAATGTTCTTTGTATCGATGTGAAAATGATTGCAAGACATAAAAAATGAATAATACACCTCTTCATGTTGAACCCGAGTTCCCGCGCAAGCCTTCCAAAGAACCGGTAAAGCCCACGCATGTTCATCACGGATTCGAGATGAGAGTGAGATGTCCTATTGATTGAGTTAAAGCTTGTTATGAATACAAACATATCCAGATACTGTCTCTTTCTGTGTAGTCATCGATGATTGATGAATCATCATCATCAGCATCATCTCAGCCTATACTTGTCCACTGCTGAACATAGGCCTCCCCAATCGCTGAATTGATTGGGTTTGATGAATAAGTCGTAATATTTAAAACGGTCTTGTGAAACACACCCATAGCAATATAACATTAAAAAAACTATCGCAACTGCAAAACAAAGCACGCATTTCACACATCGTGATGCAAATGTATTCTTTTTGGAACCATCACGGACACAGCCAACGCCGAGCTGCGAACGCTTAAATAATTACACATTCATTGCTAAGCGTTGAACAAAAGGTGTTTCTAACAATTGCGGTGCTTCGTAGCTTAATGTAACTGAGCAGGGACCTTATTTGCTACAACCAAACGCGGCGCGTTACTATTGTCTTCGTGAAATTATTGTGTAATAGTATGCTGTATAGTGCGACAAGAATATTTTGGCTCATTGGCCAGATTATATTGACAGAACAGCGTTGGTGTAAAATTCTTCCAAGGAGATATTGCAACCGGTGGGTTTGCACTCTGCGACTGTCATTTAGTGACATATCACTTGATGAGAGCTTTAGTTCCGATTTCGGCCGCAGGCCAAAAGATACTTATCGGACTGTATGTCACTGGACATAGATACATTAATAGAGGTACTACAAGCATAGAGGGATCAGTTACAAGATTATATATTTGCACTGCTTACACTGATGTCATGTCAGTGGTAAGAAAGGGGAAAAATCTATCTTATTCAGTTACACTCTTTTGCACTTTATTTTGCCATTAACTATTACTTGAAAACACATAAAAAGTCATCAAGAACACCGTCACTAGACCTAGACAAACAAATATTAACCTTTGATTAATTTTAATGACAAGCCATAACATTATCAATAAAAAGGAAGTTAGAACCATGTAGAAACAAAGAAATTTGTAATTGGTTACCTAAATGGTACCAAGTGTCCAGAAAAAGTATATAGCTGAATTGGGTTTATGATCCCTCTGTGCTTTTAAGTCTTACCTCTATGGATACATTATTCATACGGATCACGAAAAAACAGGCAAAAAATGTCCATGTTTGGTTTAAATGCCTACTCGTAGCAACTGCAGAAATTAGTTTAAAATTATGAATGACTGGTCTTTCTCCTCAGGTCTTTTCAGTATGGTATTTTTAGCAAATATGCATTTTAACGCGGCCTCAAGTTGACTATGTTTGAATCAAACTAATTCAAAATAAGACCATACTCCTTATTTTTTAGCCGTTTTTCGGATTCTCACATTTAATATAATGCCACTGGAGCACCATTAAACAATCATTTCACGAATTTATCGTAACGCGACACGTTACGTTCATAGCGAATTAGGACCCAGACGCGGATTAACATAACGCTTGCATATACATGCGAGCGCGTTATGTGAGTTCACACCATGTGGAATGGACTCATAATCGTTGATATACATAATCTGTTAGTGTGCTCATGCATGTAATGTTACTGGCGAAAAACTATCATAAGTATTTTTTGCAAGAAATTGTAAAATAAATTTAGACTCTTCGCTCTATTTGTGATTTTTAGGGAAACTGATACCCCGCTGTGTCAAGTTGTAATAAATAAATTAAATGTAAATATTATGATCTAGGCTACATAGCCGCTCGTAGCACTATGCGACCACGGTGCTCTTCCCGATCACCGATTCGAGCGCCTCCGTGCTTCGGAAGGCACGTTAAGCAGTTGTTCCCGGTTACCTCTTAATGTGGTAGTCATTATAGGTGACTTGATAACTTCCAATAGCAGGTTGCCACAGACCTGCCTTCACCAATTCGCACTGGGTCCGCGTGTCGGAGCATGACCTAATCTCTGTTACCTCGCTTTGTGAGAGGCCTTCGCCCAGCAGTGGGTAGTATAGGCTGATATTATTATGTATCTCGCTGAGATCTTTGTAAGGTTTGCATACTATTATTATAATTATCTAAGGACTTACTTGACCAGTGTGTGTTGCCAGTGATAACTTACGGCACCGAGACATGTTCACTCACGATGGGCCTCATAAGAAGACTCAAGGTCACCCAAAGGGTAATGGTGAAGCTATTCTCGGAGTTTCTCTGCGAGATCGAATCAGATATGAGGAGATCTGCGGGAGAACCAAAGTCACCGATATATCTCTCACACATCACACATTGCTCGTAGAACTGACGGCCGTTGGGGCAGAAAAGTTCTCGAGTGGTGAACTCGTACCGGAAGACGTGGTGAGGGCAGGCCGTAGTAGTAGGCGTACAGCACAAATCCGGTCGCTGTGGCGATCTTTGGGGAGGCCTTTGGCTTTCGGCTCATGATAAATAAGGACTTAGCATGTTTAAAAAACGCTATATAGCTATACTTAGTATAAACAGTAAACAAAATCAAGCGAGCACTCCGAAACACGCTTTAAACATTTTAGCCAAAATCTATTACACCATGAAATATTAATCGGTGAATAAATTTCAAAGCACTCGCCCGTTCATACAATGGCGAGTGTTTGGCGTTTGTCATAAATGTTGCCATGTGCGGCCACAAATCGCCGGCGTTTTGGCATCGCTAGCGGACTCATAACACAGCACTTACAATATCGATGACATGTTTTCCGACGTTATATTGGCATACTTCAATTTTTAGTTTTTTAATATTGGGAAGTTGTGTATGAAACTAATAAATACTTAAGGTAGTATACTAAGAATATATCTATCTAATTCCTGTATCGTGGGTGCGTTTACATATACTAAATCTACATACACAAACAGCCAGACCAAAACTAATGTTTGTGGGCCACACAAAGATTTATCCCGTGCGGCGATCGAACCCGCGACTACTTGATCCAGTGTACGGAGCAGCTTAAGCTCATAACCACTTGACCGAGACGTCCGTGCATAACCTTAGTTGTACTAGAATGAAAGCAATTTAGCAGAAATATAAGCACATTGTTTTTTTTTATTTGGTTGATAAGTAGAGAAAAGTAAGTATTAAAAGATTACTTAGAAATAAATTTCTATAAAACATCAAACTACTTTAAAAATTCATGTTAAATACGCACATCCAATTTCACCTCCAATTATAAACAACACGTAAGAAGCAAGCCTTTTTGACGAAAACCCAAAAGGGAAAAATGTTCAGAAGACACTAAACTTTCTGTAGGGAAGACAAGTGTGTGAAGCTATCGACACTGCCACTGTTTTTAATCAACTTTGGAACTGGAAGACAAAATCAATTTATTTTTAAACTTTACTGCTAACTATAGGCAATCGGAGAGAAATCTGCAGATGATAGATCACGTTTTTAGATTTTGCCCATTGCTAATTTAAGGACAAGGTTTGGGCCTGACGTTTACGGCAAACGGACTTAAACCTTTTCAAAGCCAACCCGAGGCCACCGACCCACTTTGATCTTGCCCCTTCTGAATGAATCGAGAAAGTTGTGAATTATTTTAAAATATACTTCCTAAATCTAAATGCTTGGATGGTCATATTTTTAAATTATAGAGAATTTTTTTTACTGGTTTCATTTTCTTTATATCTTAAAGATCACTATCACTTAAGAAGAGAAAATAATTATTATTTTAATACATAAGTTCACACATGCATGTAGTAGACGGTAATCCTGAAAATAGATAGATAGATAGATAATACTTTATTGTTCCACCAGAAATACAAGAAGGAAATAAAATGATACAATATTGCAATTGAATGATAGTGTAACAATGGGCGGCCTTATCACTATATGAAAATACTTCCAGTTATGCACATAGATCATAATAACTTTGCCTTTACGAGTTATAAAGTAATGTCCTCGAGCAGATACAAGGGACGGCTTACACCACGCCAGGTTCATGTTATGTCGTCACTATAGTCTTTTTCACAAACCATGTGTACAGTGACGTTTGATCAAATTCCATTTCACGCATATTATTTTCAAGAATATATATTGTATTTTATGTTTTTCAACGTACCTCCACACTAGGATTTATTGCTGTGCCGTGGGTGCGTTTACAAACATGAAAATTCACATACGATAATACCCAGACCAAAACAAATAATTGTGAGTCACGCAAAGATTTGTCTCGTGCGGGAATCGAACCCGTGACTATTAGACATAGTGGGCGGAGCGGCTTAAGCTTTTAACCATAGCAATTAATCGTCTGTCAAGAATTTATTTATTGGATTCATTATTAAAAATAAGGAATCCAAAAATATACAAGAATAAAGAAATTAATCAAAAATCAACTTTAATTTTCATTTAGATCATACACTGTTTATAAATTTGAGTAATTGTTAAAAAAAACCAAAACTCTATTGCTCAATGATGTAAATTGAATCATTTCGCGTTTCAGGGACTGCCACAATAAAATTGTTATAATCGATACATTGTTTTTTTAAATGTACAAATTCGATTGCCGATTTCTCTAAGAATGTTATTCTATGTATACGATTGAGAGACATAGTATCATTCACGTTCGTAGTTCACTCATGGTCAAGAAATAATAAAAAAAAACTAAGATGGGCCATTTTGACATAATAAAATAGACGAAATGAAATAGACTTTTAAGTAATAATTTACGTTTTCGACGAATTAAGCGACGAATTTGTCATAAGAGTTTTCGGTCCAATTGCTTGATTCGTAAATAAATAATAAATTTCTTGTATTTTGTTTTCTTTAAGTTCCTAAATTATTTTTTATAATATGGATTCATTCTTCGTTACAAATTATATCAATACGTTTTTCAATCGATTCTATTTCATTCAATTTTATCATCACCACATTTCTAGAAACGTCAAAATCTATACGTCACCGTACCCATGTCTCGTGAAAAAGACTATAGTTTCTGCCCACGTGTTCGTTCGCGTTGACCTTAGACAGGAACTTTACATTTATCCGGGATAAAAATTATAATTATAACAGGCTTATTATAACGCCTATAGCTCGAGGTATCTGAGATCTTGCGTTATTACCGATACACAATATACAAGATATTGCTGATAGACACTTTTGAATTAATATGGAGATGGAAACTGCTAATCAGCTATTTAACCGGAATGGACTGCCACCTCTCTAGAGAAAGGAGGCGTGAGGGTATGTATGTCTTCCAAACGTGATTTCTTATACCCAACCGTTAAATATCATAGAAATATATCATTATTAATACATTTTAAATACACCTGTGACCCAAATACTCTTTTAGCTATTATAACACTATTAACCAACACTAAAAGCTATTATGATGCGTGTACACGTGTATATATGGCTTGTTTTCCAATCTTTAGATATTTTCCCTCAACGTGTCTATCCATTAGCGAATAATGTTGTCACCCGATAAATACAATACGATAAATTGACACGCTTAAGTGGGCTCTAAGGTCGTATGTAGACAGGCTGAATAAAAAAAAAAAACGAAAAAGATAATCTTCCTTAAAAAATTGTAACCCTACGCCAGGAAGTATTCCTATGTCGTAGCTGCTTTTACAGACATGAAACTCACATACACAAACAGACCCAAACAAGCATTTATTAGTCACGTGAAAATTGGTCATACAGGGATCGAACCGGCAACTACTCGATCCAGTGAGCGGAGCGGCTTACGCTATAAACTACTTAATCAAGCTGTATTCACATATTATATTGTGATATTTTAGTTGTTTCTTATTTGTGTACCTAGCTTCGGTAAAAAAGTTAGGTGTGATCTACCTATCTGTCTATATTATTATGTAACTGCTACTTTGGGGAAACTTACACGTTCTTAAAATGCTAACCGTATTGTAAATCTACTCTTTCCGCCAATATTTTCAGGCTGATAATGATATGGAATAGCATGAAAATTTTACAGCCTAATGCCGACTTTATCTGATCGAAGAAATCGTTTTTATACCAAAAACGAATTCCGGTATCCTAACGAGAATGATCTCAAACGTAATGAATTATAACACAATGACGGATCCCACTCCCCAATCCTCATAGATCCAGCATATTATACAGGGAGCTCACTGCGTACTAATAGCAGCACTAAAACCAAAACTTACGCACACACAATAGTTATGTATTTGCTTGGCGCACGGACGACGGCTTGGGCCAATAACTAAAAGGTTAAGCCACTAGATCGAGCAGTTGCGGGTTGGATTTCCGCAAAGGACAAATGTGTGTGACCTACAAATATTTGTTTCGATTTGGCTGTTTGTATATATGATTTTCTTATTTGTAAACGTACCCACTACAAAGAAGTAATTGCTACAGTAGGCTAACGTTTTTCTTAAAGAAACTGTGATTTGACTAAGTTTTGACCGGCTTGTAACGCCCACACAAATATAAGACATTCGCCACGACCACTAAGCCCATAACGAATGAGAGAAACTACGTGTTTTCCAACTGTCCATACTTCACAAAACTCATCTAAATAAAAACCTTTTGACATGACGTACTGCTCGATGCATACCAAATGTTTCTTTCTTCTTTGGTCCTTTTCTATTTCCACAGGTATACTACTCTAACTTCCAATACTCATTTTTTCTTTTATTCGGCAGTTAACCGCTACTTTAGAATAATACGAGAAAGAGGTTATGCACATTTCTGTTGATTAGGCTACAATGAACCGGCTGTTTGAAGCTGTACACATCATTTGACCAGCGATACTTGTCACAGAATATTATTAATTCCCCGTGTCTTTTGTTGAAAACGTCCTTTATACATCATTATGCGTATTATGTCTTCGGTCATTATTCATTTGGGATGAGTCGTATTTGCCGGTAAGAGCGTGACTTTTATGCAACCTGTTTTAATTATCTTCCTTTTGTTTGATGGTGAATTTATATTATAATTTGGGTGATGAAAGGAGTACGAAAAAAATTCCGTAATTATTGGTACTTGGTAAAAATTAACATGAATAGAACAAACATATTGAGTCACTTCACAGTGAAACTGATTGCACAGTTTTGTGGGACTATGATTTATAATTTTAAATTGTTTTGTAAATAAATAAATAATAAATCACATTATGGCGCTCTAGGACAGGAATCGCTGATGCGGGTAATAAGTCTGAAAAACCTAAATGGGAGTGGGCAGGGCATGTTTGTCTAATGTAGGAGAATTGGCTGGACATGGCTGATGACAAATCGGAAGGTTATGGGGGAGACGTTTGCCCAGCAGCGGGACAATATGGTCAAGAAAAAATATGGATAATTTTCGACCATGTGATTTAAAATAGCTGTCTGCAAGAACTTGTACAGTCAATAAATGTAGCCAATTATGGAATTTTCCATAGTAATATCTACACATAATAACGCACGTCTTTGTATAACATTGATTTACTAAAGTACCAATCACAAAATGTTTCATCAAATTGGTTTTTACTTCCACAGAAGATCAATAAACGATGAAAACAACAAAAATATTTACTTGACCTAATTTCCCGTACCTACAAAAACAAAACGTTTGCATGACCTTGTCGAGTTGATACACTATCCTTATCACACAACAAATTTACTAAATGCAGATGAAAGTGAGAGCACGCTTTCTCGATAGCGTTACGCTAACGTCAATGTCTTCATGCTTAGTTCTCGGAGCAGATATAACATATTTATACGATTTTAGGACTCGCACCACTAAGCTTATAGAAATCTACGTATACTTCAATAAAAAAAATCACTTGCAGTGCAGTTAACATTGAAGAAATATATCATGTAGAAACTTCTATGTCCAAGAGAGTTGAATTTGAAAGACAGTTAAAATGGTGTGCCTGAAAATGGTGATATAATGGAATCAAAAAAATCTTTACCAAATAATCGTATCATTTTCAAGTTTTCGCCGAAACTGTTGGCAGAGGTACCTACAATTTCGGATAAAACTGAGCATAAGAGATTGTTGTGTCTACCCACGGGTGAGCAAGTTGTCACACTAGTGTAACAATATATAAATGTATTTACCCATAATCACCTCGATGTAATTATGAGTAATCTTATTTAATCGTAGTTAAATCGGTTAATCTATTATCTTTTTTGATAAGTTATAATACCAGACCAAAAAAGCTGTATCAAGTACCTTAGCTCTGTATTTCAGAAACAATATTTCAAGTAGGAAATAGAAATTTCCGCAACAGCAGTTCTCCGATTAATGATTGCCTGAAGCGACCTGAATTCAGTGGACTCGAGCGCTTTCAGCTGTTTCAACTTTAAAGTTATTGATGGACTTTTGATATCAAATGGCTTTTAATTACCTTCTCCTTTATTCCATGGTTTTAGTAACCGATTTTGGGGCATCTACATTCGCAAGTTGCAAAATTTTGGTCAACAAGAAGACAAGATTTTGATCTGAAGATTTAAAATATCTGCTAACTGTTTTTGTTTAAATCCCAATATAATAGAAGGCGAGCCTATTGCGCACACAATTGTTGATGCTTATTCTACCCCACCACGCGGACCCAGTGCGTATCACCTAAAGATTATAATGATTACCATCTTCAACATGACAAACTGAAACCATGAAGCATATTCTCTGCAACTGTGACGCGTTGGCGGCGCGGTGAATGAAGCTACTAGGGGTAACCTATCCAACTCCAGAGAAATATCAGCTCTTCCCCCTAGCCGGCCATCTACATTCTGGTACAGGAAGTATTTGGATCTCCAGGTATGTAATCGCTTTAGGGCAAAGGACAGCACAAAAACTGCCATCAGATTGAAGTGCACTTGAGGTCTTCTCAGTCCAAAAATAGCCAATAATAGATAGGATAAGATCGTTAACGTCATCAGTCCAAAGCCGTTCCTTTCCGGGCAAAGTTCTCTGCTAAATATCGCCACAACGACTGGCTTTTTACCTGAAACCTGCACCAAGTAATGATAACCATCATCATCTCAGCCTATACTTGTCCACTGCTGTAAATAGGCCACCCCAATTACTTTTCAGCGTAACCGGTCCAATGCCACCCTTATCCAACGACTTCCTGCGATCTTCACAAGATCGTCGGCCCATCTAGTAGTAGTAGTTCTTTTACTAATCTCCTCATTCCTGATTCGATCATGTATAGAAATGCCTAGCATAACCCTTTCCATAGCTCGCTAGATATGATACCCGTTAATAATGTTTATTTTTAAGTTGTTGTCTATACACTAAGGCCATTTTTAATGTTTTTCGCGTTTTATGGCAATGGGTTTGAAGTGTTACTCTGTTAGATTTTGAGATTTTTGTTTTGTTCATGTACCCTATTTAATTCCAGTTATTTGTTTTACTTTCTTGTTTTTTTTCTTGTTTTCTTCTCTCACTTTTTGTTAACGTCCATGACATCACCAAACGGGTCAACGGAAGACAAGCGCTGGTCGCATAAGCAACCAGCATTATGCTGAGTTGAGTCCGTTTTTTGTATTGTGCAAACTATTGTGTACCTACTCGTTGCAAAGTAACTTTTATTTTTATTCTTCTTGCTTGAATAAAGCTGACTCTTGTTTCATCAAGAACGACGTAAAAAGATCTTGAAGTAACAGAATTTTCTCTACTATTTTCTACAATTAAATCACCGGACTAATTAACTCCGAATAAAAAAACCGCTCGGAAAAATGTTAACAGATTTAACGTCTCCCTAATCGGGTAGATTTACACCCTATACGTATTTAGTTCGACTGCCTATAAGGTTGAAAGTACTTTATGATCTACCGAATATAAATGGGCTATTACAATTATTGTGTCATGGATTTGAGTTACTGGTGCCTGCGCGATATTTAAGGTAGACCTTTGGAAACATACTGATGACATCTGATCTGGGCGCGACCGCGACGTTAATTCGTTCAAGTCAAAATTGAAAAGAACTACACATATGTCATGCCTGACTAGTAGATCTTAAAGATAATGTGTATCAATATCATCATCATCTTTGAGCCAAAAAACTTCCACTGCAGAATGTAACTAGACTTCCTCAAAGATTGCTACGACGTCTGGTTATGTGCTGTACACATCTGAAAGAAAGAAGAAGAAAAGAAAGAAAAAATATTTATTCAGCACAGCACATATATAAACATCAGAAAATATACAAACAGTTTCAAAAAATAAAAACGAAGAAAGACAAGTAAGCTACTACTGCTACTTGTGACGTTTGCCTCGGTGTGAGCTGTGCCGAAAATGAAGCTACTGGGGCTGATACTGATCTACACATCTAGCTTTTGCCTGCGACCATCGACAGGTACTCGGTGCATCTTGACAATGTTATTGCATAATTTTAATAACATTTATATTTTTAGTGAAATGTTGATGCGATACTAAAGTTAAAAAATAAAATAAACACCGTCACGCCTATATTGCGTGCTGGGTGTTTTACTGCTAAAGAGATCTTTTTCAATGGAAAAATCACTTTGTCCGTTCTCGGATTCGAACCCAGGACCTTGTGATTGCCAATTTCCTTGTTGGTCTGTTCAGCCAAGAGGCAGTCAGTCAGTTCATTCCTATGTTCTGATTTGTAAGAAAAAATAACCAATGTCATGCCTATATTCTTCACTTTGTCTGACCTAGTATTCGAACCCAAGACTTCGTGATTGTCATCCGCCCTATGCGCCAAACAGTCGTACCTAAATCTAACCTGTACATAACCCGAACCTAACTCAAACCTAACCCGAGCCTAATCCGAATCTAATCTAAACCTAACCTGAACCAAACGTAAACCCAACCTGACAATCCACCCTTTCGTTTGCCGTATGTAAGTCTCCGGGTTCGCACATTATAATCTCCTGTATGTCTTATTTAATATCATATCCAAATCAAATGTAACATTTCGTTTCATTACTAAGAGAAATTTATAAGAATTTATTTTACCCTGAGGTATTTCATACATTTTCTAGAAATGGAATTACATATTCAACTAATGGAATAACAGTCTAAAAGTCAGGTCATAAAGTCAATTTGTGTCAAGCAAATTTTGGCAATGTCTCGGAATGTTAAATTTTTTCCATTGTTTTATGTGGTTTAGTAGATTACTTTAGAATCATAATATGCAAGTAAAAATTCATAGTAACAGGGCTTAGATTTTTTTATTTACCGATAAAGTTTTTTTACCTCACTTGTAAAGGGACTCCTTTGAACATATTTTTCTATCACTTTTAGTTCCAGAGTTACCTATACCGACCTCTCTGAATGTAACAAATTCCTAATCTTATATTAACGCCCGTTTGTAGAGTCGTTCTTTGAATTTTATTTATGTAGTAATAGCTTATTTATGTTTAAATACGTTGCGTAGCGGGGTAATTAAATGCCGAATAACGTGCGAAGTATTGAGTTCTTAGATTTACGCGAATATTACACATGAAATAAAACTATTTCACGGATTTTATCGCGATTTATTTCTGATTCTTAGTTCCCGAAGTCACCACCCATGGTCACGGGAGGGACTGTTCGGTTCCTCTCGTGACCATGGGTGCTGCAAAGTACTCGAAACATCGGGAACTAAAAATCAAAAATAAACCGCGATAAAATCCGTAAAATAGTTTTATTTAACGTGCGAAGTTCTTTATTAGGCGCTGTACGCACAAACAGTACGTCGAATGCAAGTACACACAAGCACTAGACACACACTAGAACTACTCTCATTAGTACCCAATTACTGCTTCCAAGTCGCTAAGTCACTCGTAGTATCCGTATATCATTGGTTATTGTACCAACGATATGCGGATACTACGAGTGACTTTGTCACCGGTGTATTCCATTTAGATCGCTTGTTCTCCGATTAGATCCCTGTCGCTTCCGAAAAGAAACTGTGTCCGTCCCCGCGCTCTGTGTTCCTTTTATACTCATATGAAACTTCTAGATCAGACGCGAACCCTCTAAGTACATCGATAGCAGTACATCGAACAATAGACAGCGCGCCTTACAAATGTACATTTGTACATGAAGAAGTAGGTACTTGTTTACCGCGACTGCGCGCTGGCGATAATTAAAGAGGAGGAACCTTCTAGATGTTTTAGCACATAAATGAACATCCCCCTATAAGGGGTTCACGAGATATCAGGGTGTATTGAAGTCGTAACAATATGTTACAAATTAAGATTAGCGATAAAGTCATCTTTAAATTTAAATAACGTCTCTGAAACTGGGAGAGTCACTCATAAAATATTAATAATATATAATTAATAATACTGCATGGGTACTAATTATATAATATAAGTTATTGTCGCTTCTATATGCTGTGTTTTAATGGTTCATAAGATCTGCCAACTATTTGCTGCTCAATTTTATTCAAGATTTAAGTGGTTGCAATCGAGCAAATTTGTAGGCACCTTGAATGACTGCTACGGAAAACGCGTGGTGCTAGCCAGTGTTGGGCAAAAATCAATTGATTAAACAATTGACAATTAACAATTGATCAACTGTAATTGCAGTGTTATGCAATTAACAATTGATCAATTGTAATTGCAATGTTTTGCAATTAGCAATTGATCAATTGCAATTGCAAAACAACGCAATTACAATTGATCAATTGTTAATCGTTTTATGCACATTTACGATTAAACAATTAACAATTAATCATCAAAAAAAAAGCACATCTAATGTTGGCCCAATGTGGAAGTGTACAATGTAAACTTCTGTCTGGTGTTGTAAGGCTTGAATCGGGAGTATGAAGCTTGAGTGAATGTTTGCCTTCTAAAAAGACTCAAGACAAAAGAAGACATCATTATCTATGAGATTTTAGGAGATGCTGATAACTAAAATGGCGTTTATTTTTGGATCAAAGATGGCGTCGCGACTTCTTATGAATGAAGGAAAGATAGACAGACATACGAACAGTGCAAGTTAAATAAAAGTAACACCGTAACACCGTCACGCCTATATTCCCCAGAGGGTGTGGCAGAGGTGTACTGAGTACACCCACGTTTCGCCGACGATGTTGGGTCCCATGTAATAGGGGGCGAGCCTATTGCCATATACCGGGCACAACTCCAGACTCCGGACTGCTACTGGGAATTTTTCGTTAGAAAAACTACATTTGTCCGACCACGGATTTGAACCCAGGACCTCGTGATCACATAGCGATGCGCTTTGCCACCAGACCAACGCGGCAGTAAGCAGTAGTAAGGCAGGGAGCAAATAAAAGCTTGTAAAAATTAAGTATTCTATTTTGTCCATATAAAAATGATATATTTTACAAGTTCCAGTTCCATAAATCATTCGAAATTCGGCCAATACACTGCACCTCTCTGCCAACCCCCCGTGGTAACCAAATGTTTGTTTATAAAAAGGTACCTAAACTTTAAAGAAGCGCGCGCGCACTTGTCGCCTTTCGGCAGTGTCACGAGCCGACAAGTGCGCGTGCGTCACTAGTAGGGTTGCCACCTTTTATTTGAGCAAATTAAGTAAATTGGTTTTTAAAGGTAGGCAGAAAAAGTACATTGTATCAAAATAAAGTATTATTTATTTCACTTTATTATTTTGTTTAAAAACATATTTATTATTACTTTTAGAACTTTTCAGTCACTGTTATCATTGCTAAACACCTTCACAGCATGTTGACAGTCTATAATTAACTTGAATAGATTAGTAAGAATTAAGAAATGCTGATAGTTTTTACTATTTTCTTTAAGTTAGAGAAGTTAGATGTAATAATGTTTTTTTCTTAAATCTAGTACCATAGATTCAGATTTTAACACCAGACATCATCTACTTTGCTTTTAATTGCAACCATTTTTTTTCTTTTTAATGATTTATTTAAAATGAATCTTAAAAGGTTGACTATTCGAAATAAAGTATTTTCGCATACTTTACAGTTCTCATAAAGTACAAGGTATACTTACCTTAAATAACGTACGATACGTACTTTATAATAAACTACAAGTAGCAACCCTAGTGACTCGTCGCCTTTCGGCACCGGCACGAGCCGACAAAGGGCACGTGCGTAGGTAGCTAGAGTCGGTCGGTAATGCCACAGTATCTATCTATCCAGTAACTCATCTAAGCCGTTTTAGTGGTATAATTACCAACACTCCCCGTCAGAACGTTATTAAGGTTAGCACCTTTTTTTTCATTTATTAAAACTTATCTACTGCAGTGGTTATAAGCCTGTATTTTTTCGTATGAGTGCAGCGTAATACAATTTACCATAGGGACTGTGTAATAACAGCATAATGAAAACGTTTATGATTTTAATGTTTATGCTTAAATATTATTTACCTTTATTGCATTTTTTTTTTTAAAAACGTTGCCCCACACTCGTATTTATTCCTGTGTCGTGGGTGCGTTTACAAACATGAAAATTCACACACACAAATACCCAGACCGGAACAAATAATTGTGGATCACACAAAGATTTGTCTCGTGCGGGAATCGAACCCGCAACTATTAGACACAGTGGGCGGAGCGGCTTAAGCTCTTAACAACTGCGCTTAATCGTCCGTCTTTCAAAAATTCATTTTACGAATAAGTATTCTCATTATATATAAGTATTCTCGAATCTCATTGTTATTGAGAGTGTTTATGATAGATTACTCGGAAATTGTATATAAGTATATTTGTTAAAAACCACATGAGTTACTAAATATCAGGTTTAAGAATCTTTATTTCTCTTTAAGAATAACTCTAATTCAATTACAGAGAAATTAAAACTTAACAAAAATAAACTTAAGGTTAGCGTACAGAAATATGTTTTCGTTAAAATATTTTTATAAATCAAAAGTGGGTAGTCAAAGATGGTACGGTACAAAATGAACACAACAAACACGGATGTAAAGTTAGACTAGATGTGGCATTGAATGTGGTTTGCAATTATAAGAATTTTAGAATAGATTTGGAAAGAATATTTATTAACTTGTTTAGTTGAGAGGTTAAATGGTTATATTTGTATTAAGTGTATCTTTTTTTTTTTTTTTTTTTTCATATGAATGTTTTATTTATTTATTTATTATGTATATGTGTATCAGTTGAACGGTGACAGGTATTAGGCACAAATGCATGTCTCTGTTTAGTTACACGCATTTGTAACATGTAATTTTAATAGTTTTTTGAAACTAGTCATACTCTTGGCGTCTTTTATATCTTTCGGCAGCTTATTGTAAATATTAACACCTTCAAATTTAATATTCTTTTTTCCATAGTTTGTTCTGGGTGGGCGTAGAACGAGGTAACTTGCTCTTCGTAATTTCATTTTGTGTTCTTGCTGTTTTTTGGAAAAAGCTAATGTAGTATGAATTTCATTATTTAATATTTTGCGTATTAGTATGCATGTATAGTAGATGTATGTTTGTGTAATGTTCAATATTTTTGTGTCATCATATACTTTTTGTGGCGATTTTCGATAACCATAGTTAAATAAAATTTTTACTAGTTTATTTTGGGCTTTTTGTAATACACTTAGATTACTTTTAGCAGCGGTCCCCCAGATTTCTATTAGGTAATCAATGTGCGGTTTGACTAAAGAATTATAAATAAGGTATCGCACCTTCCGCGGAAGACATTTTCTTATACCGTGAAGAGCACCAGTTAGTGATATTAGCTTAGATTTGATATTTTCTATGTGTGGTTTCCAATTAAGATAGTTATCTAATATAATACCGAGGTATTTCTCTTTAGATTTTCTTTGTATTATTTGTTTGTCTATTTTAAGTTGTATATTATTGGGTATACGTTTATTTTTTGCCGCAAATATAACATAGTTTGTTTTAGTAGTATTAATAGTGAGCAAATTCGACTGAAACCAGTCATTTAGCAAATTCAAATCATCTAAAGCTTGAGGTATAATACATTCGATCGAATTTCCAAAGTAAAAAATACTTGTATCGTCTGCGTAAAGTGAAATATCTCCTTTGAGGTGGATTTGATAGATATCATTAATATAGATGAGGAATAACAATGGTCCTAAAATTGAGCCCTGGGGTACACCGTATGTAATAGGTTTAGGACAACTTTGGTGATATCCTATTTGGACTATTTGTCTGCGATTTTGTAGGTATGATTTAAATATGTCAAGTGCTGTACCTGTGATACCTATTTGAGCCAATTTCCTTACTAACAGATCAGGGCTGATAGTATCAAATGCTTTTTTAAGGTCGATGAAAATGCCTAACGCTATTTGTTTTTGATCAATTTTATTCTTTATTTTGGTAATAAGGTCAATTGTTGCCGAAAGTGTATTTGATTTGGGTCGAAAACCATATTGTTTAGAGTAAAAAAAGTTTTTACATTTTAAGAATGTATACAAACGATTATGAAGTACTTTTTCAAAAATTTTTGATATTGCCGGAAGCACAGAGATTGGTCGATAATTACAGGGATCAGACTTACTGCCAGATTTATGTACTGGAATAACTTTAGCGATTTTTAAACTATCCGGAAAAGAACCCTCTCGCAGACATAAGTTAATACTAGCTGTAAGTTCGGGAGCGATAATGTCTTTTACACATTTCAAAGATTTTGTACTAATGCCATCAATGCCAGAACCAGTATTTGCGTCTAAATTATCAATTATTTTAAGTATTTCGTCCGTGGTTGCTGGTATAAAGTGCTTTAATTCTGTTGTATTAATTAGTTTTAGATCTTGAATCGGACGGTTTTTATACTTGTCAGGGATTTCATTAGCCAGGGTTGAACCAACAGTTGAGAAATAGTAGTTAAAGTTTTCACAGATTTCCTTTTTGTCTGTTAGAACTACTGAATCATATTCCAGTTTTTCTGGCCCCAGCTTGTTTCTCACTTTATTTTTAGACAGATCATTGATCAAACTCCACATTTTTCGTGGTTTAGTCATATTGTCTTTAAAGTGTTTGTAGTAATATGCATTTTTCGTTGTCTGTATATTTAGCTTTTGCTTTCTCATATTCTTTCCTTAAATTTGTATCTGACATATTTGATTTAAATTTTAGCCATAGTAAGTTTCGATTATTTATATCATGTATGATTTCTTTTCTTATCCAATCTTGCCGTAGGGGGTTCAAATTTTTTGTTTTTATGACTTTACTTTTAGATAAACAATGTAGCAATTTTTCCTCTAATTTCTCATAAATAGGTTCTTCATCATTATATGTGGTTATGCTTTGTAAATATTCACAAAATTTGGTATAATCGACTGCAGTATATTCTACCTTTCTGATTGAGGCAGGTTGATAGCGTTTGATTTCTAGGAATATTTGCTTATGATCAGACATAGCAGATTCCATCATCACCATATGGAAGTTGTTATCGTTTAGATTAGAACTGACATGATCTAGTATAGTTTGAGTTGTTGTAGTTTCACGAGTACAGAACTTACGATCGATCTTATTCAGAATTTTGAAATTGTTTTCTTTTAATATTTCCTTATAAATCCGTGTAGGTCGGTCTGGGTTAAGTAGGTCGAAATTATAATCGCCAAAAACTACTGCTCTCCTCCTCTGCTGTAGTTGGTTGGAATATATTTCAAGGAAATTATTTACATTAGTCTTATCGGGTTTATAAATGACACCAATATCCAAACAAAACTTATTTACCCGTATCCAGAGATAGTGAATATTATCTATACAATGGTCTTCAATGAGGCTGTGCTTTATATTATTATGGATGAATATTGACACGCCACCTCCCCTTTTGTTTTGCCTAAAGTTATAATAGTGCGTGTAGCTCGGAATTTCAAGTCTTTTGGCCTCATCTTCATTTTTAATCCAGGTCTCGGAAAGTACTATAACATGTGTAGTAGTTGGAAGAGAAGCAATCACACATCTCAGCTCATCGAATTTTCCTGGCTTAAGGATACTACGAGCGTTAGCATAGAAGCACTTCAATGATTTTTTTGTACATCTTATATCAGTATAATTATGAGTAATTTGATGTGTTATTTTCTCTGAGGGGGTGATTAGTTTTTTGAAGGAGCGGGTAAAGTTTTAGATCTTTGTTCTGTAGATGTTATTATTTTTGGAATACCTTTAATATATTTGATAGTAAGATTTTTTTCTCCATCTGATGTACGTTTTTTGAGTTCTTCTTTTAAATTTTTCATGTATCTTCGTTGACAAGGAGTTTGATCGGAGTATATTTTGATATTTCCCATTCCTGAGTTCTGTCTGTTACGCAGTATTGCTTTGGCTATGTCTTCAGATTTGAAACATACTTTAATTACACGGTCGTGGCCAGGTTTGTATTTTCCAAGACGAATAATTTTTTCCGGTTGGGTGCTTTCATGATGAAAGAGTTTTGTTATTTTTATGATTTCCTTCTTTTCATACTCATAACGTTCAGTTGACGATGTTATATTCGGCTCAGGAATTCCAGCGACTACTATATTTTTAGCACGCAGACTTCGTTCTTGGATTTCATTGAAAATGTCATCATTGTTCATTACGTTTTGGATAGGATGAGTTGATGATGATATGCATTTAAGATTTTCAATGTCGGCTTCCAGACGTTTTACTTTTGTTTCAGTAGTTTCAGCGATGTTTGTAAGATTTATGAGTTGACTCTTTAGATTATTATTTTCCACAATTATGTTTTCGATGGTATTACTAATATTACCAACCTCCTTCTTTATTACAGTTACATCTTGACAAAGTTCACTGATATTTTCTGCTTGATCATGTCTAGTAGTTTTTAAGAGTGACATCATTTCAGACATCTGCTTTCGTAGTTCAGAGAACTCAGCTCTGATCAGGACTTCATCATCAGGTAACTTGCGCTTATTGCGAATGGTAATATTGGAAGGAGAATCAATATTTGTATGTATTTCTGACAAATTTGGTTGAGAACCTCCAAGTCGATTTTCGCTGCCACTTCCAGTCGGTGAGCGTAGTAGACTCATTATGTATCCGTGATATGGTCGCTCACGTGCTTTATGTACGTGTACAGGCGCGTATGAAGAATACAGAAAATAAAGAGCCCACCTCTTTTACTCGAAGGGGTGAAGAGCAGTTACGGCGTCGGTGTCTACGAACAGCACTTCGCACTTAAAAGATGTTGGATGTAAGTTACTTGCAGTTGATTTGGAATAAGATGTTATACGCAGGTGCTATAAGTTTTAGAGTAGAACACTAACAAATTATTGGAATTTATAATTTAAATGCAACACGTCTGCTCTGTACGCTCGCTCGCGCGAATCGAATCGATAATCGAATATCAATAAAAGTATCGAGAAGACGTGTAGAGCGCGCGTCTGTGTGCGTGAGTTTAATTCGGACCATAAGTACTAAGATGTTTTACTGTATTATATTACACTGTGGTAGGGCACACCACATACCCCGCGCACTGAGATCCCGCGTGTCTCTGTTCATTCGGCCTGAGGATTTAGGACGAAAATATTGTCATAATTTTTTTACGAAGCGCAAAGTATCGCGTATATTTCGACACGATCTCACTTTGGAGTACTTTTGTGTGTGTACTTTTAGTAGCAGTTGTTTAAACTAAACTAATTTCCACAAACATAGAGAGTGTGAGTCTGAATCGTGCGCACACAGGAATATTGTAGGAACTTAAATTCATTTCTATTAAGTATATTCGCATATTTCAACGAATATTTCCACACTTTTTGGACATTATAGTCATTATGGATGAAGAGGAATATAGTTATATGTCAGTTAAGACGTTGGACACGGACATCAATGAACAGTTAGATCGAGATGGGCAGTCTTCAGGGCCGAGCTCAATCACGTCGATATCTTCACCCCCGCGTCTTGCACTACTTGACGGTACATTTTTCAAATATTTACCAGAAGAATCAACAGCACATATAATTACAGCTCTGTGTACTAAATGCTCGCCTGTCACTACTAAAATCAGAGGATTCGACAACTGTACATCCAATTTTCAGAGTCACCTCAAACGGAAACATGGACAAGATTGTGTAAATGAATATAAAAGATACATAAAAACAAAAAAAAACGATAAAAAAGGTGCAAACATTCCAAAAAAATACCGACTAGGGGCTTAAGAAAAGTTGAAGAGGTCCAGCCATATACACAAGAAAAATTTGCACAAAATATGATAAACTTCTTTATTGATTCTATGATCCCATTGAGGGCTATTGAAAACCCATATTTTTTAGAGATGTTTAGCAACTTGAAGATATCCGATAAGAATTTGAAAGTTGTAAGCCGTCGAAGTTTGAGTCGCCATATAAATACATATTATGAAGAAAAAATGTCTGCCATAAAATCTGAACTAAAGGCTGTTGATTTCGTGTGCACTACAACTGATATCTGGTCGGGAAAGAAGAGAAGCTTCTTAGGTATGACTGCACATTGGATCACAAAAGATTTGAAACGTGTTTCAGTAGCATTAGCATGTCAGCGGTTCAAAGGCATTCATAGTTACGATCGTATTACTAATTTAATTAAAGAAATTTATACAGAATTTGGCCTAAACGGTAATAAGGTAGTCGCAACCATTACTGACAACGGCAGTAATTTTGTAAAAGCATTTCGCGCTTTTGGCGTGGAACTTACAAACATCAGTTGTGACAAAACCAGTCAGCCGGAAGATTCTTTGTTTGAAGAAATAGATGTGGAATCTGACTCAAGTCTGGACGAAGAAGAATCCGAAGTTTTTTTTTTGCCTGCCCATCAAAGATGCTGTGCGCATACATTAAGCTTATGTGCTACCGTTGATGCCAATAAAGTTTTAAATGACATAGGTACTCCATCATCTCATATACATACCACCACATTAAAAAAATGCAACTCTTTATGGAATGCAGCTGGTCGTCCAAAAACGGCTGAAATTATACAAGATATATTACAACACACATTAAGTCGACCGGGTGAAACCAGATGGAATAGCCTATATGATCAACAAATTTTATCAATTCAAAAAAAAAATTCAGGTCCATAGAGCTTTAAATATTAGTAATCCCATAAAAGATGTTGAATTTGATTACTTGAAAAAATATTTGACATGTTCTGCACCAGTAGCAGAAGCACTAGATATTATGCAAAGTGAAACCAATGCCTATTATGGCATTTTATTGCCATGTCTGTTTGCATTGATAAGAAAAATACAAAAAATTGAAAGGAGAGGCAATTTGATGTACTGTGCACCTTTAATCGAGGCGTACAGAATAAGCGTTGAAACGAGATTTAAACAGTTTGTTAACTTTAACACTGCTCAGGCAGAACATGCAGCAATAGCTGCTGTATCTTATCCCCGTTTTAAAAATAAGTGGCTTTCTCGCTTAGATAATCAAGACCTAAGGTCGAAGAAGAAACTAAGGTCAGAATCTTTTTAAAACCCTTATTTCAAAAGAACTCAATGAAGAGCCTCAACAAACTATAGCAACTAAAAGTCGTATTGAAAAATTTTTCGAATCTGATTCTGACTCAGATAGTAATATTCATGTGTCACCTACAGCGGCTGCCGGTAGTAACATGCCTATAACAAAGGTTGAGCTATTAATGCTACACTTTTTTGCTGAAGAAAGTGAAGAACTAAGTCTGCTGAACAAATACCCAGAAATAAAAAGAGTCTTTATAAAATTTAATACGCCATTACCAGCTTCCGCAGCAGTTGAAAGATTGTTTTCTTTTGCTACTATGACCAATTCACCAAAAAGTCATAGATTATCAGATCAAATGTTTGAAAAGAGAGTCGTGTTGAAGTGCAACTTAACCTATTCAAAGAATATACAGAGAACATTTTAATTATGTGTCATTAAATCGGAACATTGATTTAAATAAAAATTGATTTTTAATATTTCTCGTTGTATATTTATTTAACACTATTGTTGCTCCTTGTTTGCTATTGTTTATCTTGAATTCTTATGACAAATTGAATTTGTGATAAAAAAACAAATTGACTTTGCGGGTCGAAAAAACTAGACCAACATGTCTCGGTCGGTTCGAGATTTAGAAACTCCGTCGTGTTTTAGATCGTTATATTTGTCTTGACCAGTACTTTAAACTCAGATGGCGGCCACGTCCTGATGATGGATCAGAAAGGTGGCCAACGGAACTCTTAGGATCTACAGTACTCGTCATAACCAATCAAACGGGGTAAGATGGTCTAGATATTTCCCGGTACCTACATCCTTCCATTTTCGCATTTGATATCTGTTTTGTCATTCTTTCTTCCGACATTCTTTATGCCTGAACCAACGAAGCATACCCTTTCGCATCTTTACACCAATACTAACATTCATACCTACAAGCTTTCTTACTATGCTATTGCGAATACGGTCAATCACGGCACATCTTCCGCAGTGCTCGCATTTCGACCGCATTTATCCTGCTTTCATTCTTCTTCTTACATAACCACCCCTCACTGCCATATAACAGCGTTAGGACAAGCACTCCTTAATGCATGGCTTGCTACGCCTTTTGGCTTAAGCCTGACGAATCACCTCGAGCCTTTCTTCTCCAATCGCACTAGTTCTTTCAAACATTTCTTTCACTAAAGTTTTGGTGGCACTCTTGCATTGCCGTATATTTATTTCTTCAGCTCTGTCATACCGTCATTTACATTCAAAGAAGAAACACAGTCCTGTAACGCCTTCTTCTTACTTTCTACGAAGCTTTGTAACTCTCCGTCCCACCTTCCGCTGTGCTTTGCTTTTTTGAGCAACGACATACTTCTTTCGCGGATTCTAACAAACTCTCTTTCAGGCTATTTCAGCATTCATTTATATTCGAGTCCGAAGTACCTGCTGTTAAAAGCTTCTCCCGGACCAGAGTCTTTATGAACAGATTTTCATACATTCTTCTCACTCTTGCAACTTTTCAATTATAATTCTTTTAAGGCCTCCGAAGGGTATATGCTCTCGCCAGTGCCTCTTCTTCTAAACAAACCACGTAACTATAAGATCGTGTTCCGATTCAAGAGTGGGACCTCTATATGCACAGATATCTTAAAGTTTGCTCTGGAGACGGTTATCTACTAGGATCAAATCTATCATGTTTTTCTGTTCATTCCATCTCCACGTAATATAAATCGCTTTATGTTGGAATATCGTATTTGACACAAGAAGGCCTCTTTCCAAACATGCATCTACAATGAGCTTACCCGCATCATTTACTCTCTTATAAGGACCTAGAGCAACGTCGTAAGATTGCCACCTGGTACCCACCCATTTATTCAGGTCGTCGCACAAAATCACCTTTTCATTTGCATCAGTCAGATTCAAAAGTTCCCTGACATTATCCTAAAACTTTTCAAGCTCCTGGTGTGTTGACAAGCTTACGGAAGCGTATGCTGTATCCAAAAATACTCTAGTGAGACTTAGGATTTAAACGGACTTAGAGAATCTTGCATCGTACAGGCCATAGTCTCACTCCAGAAGCCAGGCGATGGGACAGCCAGATACCCACCCCCTTGCTGGCACGACCGCTCAGTGGTACCCTAGAATACACGCGTCGCCTCGAGGAAACGACCCAGCCTAGATGGCTGGCAGGGGTCGCAACGAGCACGCTCTTGGACATAACCCCCGAAATGATACCCACATTGATGTTACTTCAAAAGTCACATCCGCCATCTTGGATTTTAAAATTAACGCTATATTCTTTATCAGCTTCCCCCAAACCCCAAAAATAACACCCATACTAATTTTACTTCAAAAGTCGCATTGGCCATTTTGGATTCCAATATTAAGGTTATATTCGTTATCAGATTCTCCTAAACCCCTAAAAATGAAACTCATATCGAATTTTACAAAAAAGGTCACGACCGCCATCTTGGATCCAGAAACTAACACCATATTCGTAATCAACATGCCCTAAAACCCCGATATCGATACCCATATCGATTTTCATAACAAGTCGCGCCCGCCATCTTGGATTTCAAAATTAACGTTATATTTGTTATCAGCATCCCCTAAAACCCCAAAAATAAAACCCATATCGATTTTACTTCAAAAGTTGCGTCCGCCATGTTGGATCTTTAAATTTACGTTATATTTGTACTCAGCATCCCTTAAAGCCCTAAAAGTGACACCTATATTGATTTTACTTCAAAAGTCATGTCCGCCATCTTGCATCCAGAAACTAACGCCATATTCGTAATCAGCATCCCCTAAAACCCCGAAATCAATACCCATATCGATTTTCATAAAAAGTCGCGCCCGCCATCTTCGATTTCAAAATTAACGTTATATTTGTTATCAGCATCCCTTAAAACCCCAAAAATGAAACCCATATCGATTTAACTCCAAAAGTCTCGTCCGCCATCTTGGTTCCAAAAGTTAACGCCATATTAGTTATCAGCATCCCCTAAAACCCAGAAAGTGACACCCATATTGATTTTACATCAAATGTCGCGTCCGCTATCTTGGATTTTTAAATTAACGTTATATTTGTACTCAGCATTCCTTAAAACCCTAAAAGTGGCACCCATATTGATTTTACATCAAAAGTCGCGTCCGCCATCTTGTTTCCAGAAACTAACGCCATATTCGTAATTAGCATCGCCTGAAATCCCGAAATCTATACCCATATAGATTTTAATAAAAAGTTGCGCCCACCATCTTGATTTCAAAATTAACGTTATATTTGTTATCAGCATCCCTTAAACCCCAAAAATAAAACCCACATCGATTTTACTTCAATAGTCGCGTTCGCCATCTTGGATCTTTAAATTAACGTTATATTTTTACTCTGCATCCCTTAAAACCCTAAAAGTGACACCTATATTGATTTTACTTCAAAAGTCATGTCCGCCATCTTGGACCTAGAAACTAACGCCATATTCGTAATCAGCATCCCCTAATACCCTGAAATTGTTACCTATATCGCTTTTCATAAAAAGTCGCGTCCGCCATCTTGGGTTTTAAAATTAACGTTATATTGGTTATCAACATTCCCTAAACCTTGAAATCGATACCCATATCGATTTTCATAAAAAGTCGCGTCCGCCATTTTGGATCCAGAAACTAACGCCATATTCGTAATCAGCATCTCATAAAACCCCGAAATCAATACCCATATCGATTTTCATAAAAAGTCGCATCTGCCATCTTTGATTTTAAAATTAACATAATATTCGTTACCAACTTCTTTCAAAACCATAAAAGTGACATGCATATTGATTTTGTTACAAAAGTCACGTCCACCATCTTAGATCCAGAAATTAACGTCATATTCGTAATCAGCATCCCCTAATATCCCAAATGTGACTCCTATATTGATTTTACTTCAAAAGTCTTATCGTCGTATTTACTTAGATCCAAAAATTCATGCCATATTTGCAATCAGTATTCCCTGAAACCCCAAAAATGACACCAATTTTACTTCAAAAGTCACGTCCGCCATCTTGGAAATGTTTTCGTGTTTAAAATATATTGTCGTGTGTTTAATTGTTAATTGTTTAATCGTAAACATGCAAAAAACGATTAACAATTGATCAATGGTAATTGCAACGTTTTACAATTACCATTGATCAATTGTTAATTGTGGACCCTACAATTAACAATTAATTTTTCAATCGTCAATTGCAATTGATTTTTTCTGCGATTAAAATTTCAATTGTTTGGTCCTACAATTGAACAATTAAACAATTAGTGCCCAACACTGGTGCTAGCATAAACAGACAAGTTTCTCATTCACGTATCGATTGTTAAAAAACCAACAAATTTAGTGGACATCACTTATTGATTTATCTATCTATAAAAACGATCCATCGTGACAATAGACCAAAAATGATGTCGGTGGCCTGCTGCTTACACATTCACTTATATTTTTAATACGCGTCATATATTTATTATGTTAGTACTTATTTAATAAATCAATGACGTGTACTAAAAAAAATATTTGGAGTGTTTTCTCCAGCACGTAGTCGTACTAGAGAAGACAATCCAAGTATTTTTTTTGTAGCTAAAGTTTGAGTGCATATACTCTAGTTTCCGGCAAACGTCTCAACCGAACGTAGCTGGGCGCTTGCGTCGCGCTCCGTCGGCTATTTGACCAAACCTTTAGTTAATTAGTGGTCTCAATGTCACGACCCGAGTGGTAAGCTGAATTGTTTAAAAAAAATATAAAAAAATTTGAGAATACGGTTCTATTATGTCATTGACAACTCCAGTAAAGGCGTGTTTATGAGGACATCTATTTATCTATTTATATCATCACGCCAGATCTCGCCAGCGTTTCAACCGGTTCTTTCCTTACTCTCTGGCTTCCTTCGCTGTCATAATTCGTCTCATACACGCTTGACGGTTACGGAGACTCTTCATAAAGACATCGGTATAGTCTTTTTCACGAGACATGGGTAGGGTGAAGTTTGGGATATGACGTTTCTAGAAATGGTAATTGAATGAAATAGAATCGATTGAAAAATCATATCGAAATAATTTTTAACGTTGAACGAATCGATTTTAATAACAATAATTTAGGTACAAAAAGAAAAAGTAAATACAATATTTTATTATTTATTAACTAATCAAGCGATTCGTCAGATAAATCATCTGTCTTAATTCGTTGTGCACTTGAATTATTATTTAAAAAAACTATGAAACTGTTTATTTCAATGTGTCAAGATGGCACATCCACGTATTTTTCATTAATTCCTTGACTTTTAACATGCCTACCATGTATTATAATCTAATACTTAATAATAATCGTATACTTATAATAATATTCATTAACAAATCGGCAATCGGTTTTGTACAATTTTAAAAACAAAACCCTAAAACGCAAACCGTTCCAATTCACATAATTAAGAAATAGAGTTATATAAAGTATTAAATTTTTTAAGTAATTGCGCATACTTATAAACAGTATATATTTGAAATGCAAACAAAATAGATTGTTGGTTTATCTTCATATTCTTGTTTATTTTCTGGATTCCCTATTTTAAATATTCCACAATAAAAATGCGTAAAATGGAATTTGATGAAACGTCACCGTACCCACGTCTCATAAAAAAGATTATAGGTAATAAATGTCTTCTATCTACATCATGCTTGGAGTTTCCCTGTGATAGCTAATAAGAATCGTGGAGATCCGCAGGAGAACCAAAATTACTGGCATAGCCCTCAGAACTGCCAAGGTGGCAATACACGGGGCACATCGCTCACAGAAAAAAACGGCCATTGGGGCAGAAAGTTTATCGAATTGTAACCACGTACCCGAGGACGTGGAGTGAGCAAACCCCTACACTGCGTACTGGTGACTTGGTGAAGGTTGCGGTTAAAAGTTGGATGCATGCAGCGTCGTAGCTTCTGCCCTTGCAGTGGACCTCTTTTAATTATAAATGACATTAGGCCAACGAAGCTGTTATAGAAAACACCATTATACCATCTATCAATTACCCAAAACATGTAAATATCACAGCCAATATACCATTTCCTCTCCTTTACACCCAAATCTAAAACTAATCCTCAAAGAAGCTCCTAATTGCGTCGCAGACACATCAGGCTCTATCTGCATGATGCCTTCCAGTCCTCTTTAAATCCTAAATAAATTTCTGTAAGCCATTAACCGTCTGACCGCTGCCTTAACAACGCACGGTAAGCCAATTCGGCGATCATTAGTTAGACGCACTTAAGTCTAGTTAAAGTTATGCCACTGTAGCCGTCCCTTCTAATGGTATTACGTTGTTTGGGTCAACTTTGCCACGATTACCTTGGATTACTTGGTGTTTAACACAAAAGCCTCCCAACAGTACTATTTTTGTTTTGGAAATGTTTTTAGTTTCGCGTTCTCTGCGGATTGCGTTGGCATTCATGATAGTGCATTGTTAATTTTGCTTCCGGCTTGTGTGTGTTTTTGGAATAATTATATCTGTCGTAACTGCCTCGTCGATCTAGGGGCACAAATCAGTCGGGGTAGCAATCAAAAGGTCCAGGGTACGAAGCTTGGGTCGAACTAAACAACAATCCGGTATCTGGAATTGTGCTTGAAATCGTGGCAATGGGCTCGCCCCCCATTACATTGTGACCTAAACTGTTGGCGATATGTGGGTGTACAAGGTTCACCTATCCCATTTCCTCTTAGTAAATATATAAATGAGAAAAACAGGATAGATACAAATGCTTCTGGTCAACAATAACGGTTATTTGTTGTTACCCGAATCAAAATCCCAATAACCCAAGATATAATGAAAACAAAATACGTATTTGCATTTATACACACGCTCTACTGGCGATTTCCTGAAACCAACATATAGGTAAACTTCAAAAATCAGGCATCGGGTCACTTTAGAATTTATCTCTGGGATCATAGGGTCTTAGTGATGGGCAAATCAAGAATCTCTGTATCTGGCGAGAGTGTATGAAACGAATTATGAGTGGAAAAAACGAGAACAGGTTCCTGTATAGCTCGCAGAAGATGGCCTAGTTGGAGTTATGATATAGATCGATAAATGAACTAATTGTGGTGACTTATGTAAGTTCGTATTCCTATAGTGACTGCGCAAGCCGAGGCTTTTTTCCCTTAAAGCTAAAGTTAGCTGCCCACTTCACCTGTTTACTTGAAACTTAACTGTTCCACGCTCACCCTCTTCTCCAGCAAAGCTATAAAAGTTCTCGGTAAACCACATATTCATTTAGATACACAAAACATATAGATCAGATAAACAATGCGAAAATGGAAGGATAGACCGAGTCTTATCTGAAGGACAAGTCAAGAGTCTTTGTAACCGGTGAGCGTATATGAGACTATGAGAGTGGAGGAAGCCAGAGAGGTATGTAAGGAAAGAACCTGTTGTAACTCTGTACTCTCTGCCTACCCCGCAAGGAATCTGGCGTGATGATGTAGGTACACAAAAGACATACCCCCCTTCTGGCACAGTCGTTAATGGCCTTGTTTCTGAGGCTTGCCTATACAAAAATTTTCCCTAAAATAAAGGTAAAATCCCTAAATATTATAATACATATTACAGGGACACATCTTTTAGGGAGGTTTTCAATAGGTCGGGCGACAATTAAGACCGTATTTGCGGGAAAACTCTCAGGTATAATGCCGACGATTTTTATAGCAAAATAGCGTTATTCCCACCGCACATAATACAGTAAACTTGTGTAAGTTAATACACCACTCGACCTATGAGCTGGAGCCGCGAACAACGAGGACAGGTTTAATAAATGTGTGTTGTGCATTCAAGGTGTTGCGAACTATAAATAATAAGAGGATGATATTAAGTTTGATTCCTTGGACCGAATAGGTAATATTTTTGTGTAAATGATAAGTTAATTAGAAGATCATTATTGATTTTCCTGTGGAATGTATGTTTAAGTTTAATAATGAAATAGCTCATAGTTATTTAACCTTATACTGTTTGATAACGTAGACATTCTTGATAAGTACTTGTCCTGTTTCAAAATTCCTTATTAATTGCTACTTTACTTCGGCTATGAAATATTAAATAGAGCGAAAATTAGACTGCGCTTCAGAAAAGTTAGCACACTAGCACGATTTTGTTATGGTGAGACCAGCTCAACCGACAGTCTATAGTTTTAGACGTTCACACTCGCGAACGAATGCTCGCCTCATGATGGAACATTCAAAAGCTCGCTTAGAATTAGTCGAAAAAATACTCACCGTAGAGAAGCTTCCTTAGAATATGTTCGAGAATTTCCATTTTAAAATCGTTGATATTTTACTGTTTTCCCATACCTCTTGAATTCAATGTATACAAAAGGAATTGTAAAACTCTCATTTTTAAAAAGAGTAACCATGGAGTTTCCTGCCCTTCTTCTCTACAGGAATGACTTTCCGACTGAAAGACTCTACCACCAAGGGGTGGTTAAGTAAACAATAATTTTCTCTTTTTGAATATTTATAAGCGCCTTATGTTCTACATGAATGAAAAACTTTTGATTTTGATGTTTTGATTTATTAGAGAAATCGTGTGTCATTTTCCGAATTTCATACAAAACTACTCTAGTTTACCAGCACAACAACCTCACAGGAGCCACAAACATCCATAAATTATAGTCTCAACTTCTTCATATTTCGCAATAATTTCAGCTGATTTAATGGCCGTAGCACCGGGAAGCAATGCCACGCATGAGCGACGCGCGGCTGGACGTTAAGATAAAGGGATTTGCGCTTAATGCCTTGTTGTCCGAGGCTAAGAGTGAATAGGCCGCCTACTTTGTGGCCCACCTCACCAAAATGACGCCCTTAACGTTTTTTAATAAACATTGATATTGTTGCGGTGCAGTTCGGAAATATGATAGCTTTTAGCGTGAGCTAATGATACGTGGGTTATCTTTGTTTATTTTGTATATTTTCGGTGTCAGCTGTGATAATAAAGAAAAGAAAGAAAAACTAAATTGTACAGTTAAGTTGAGTACAAATATTAGCGAGGTCTTACAGCTGAGGCATCATCACTACAGCTCGATTTCATTCCAGGCACTAAAGCTCGGCGCTGACTTTTGTTTGGACTAGTTACTGAAAAATCAGTATCCTCAACAGGACGTTGAAGATATTGATTTCTTTATTAACCTTTAATTTAATCATACCAATAATGGGTTAGTCTATTTTTGTAGCCCAAAAAATCAAGCCAAATACTTTCGATAGTCGCTTGGTTACAGTGAGCATAGGCCGCTCAGCTAATTGAATCGAGTAGTCGCTGGTTCGATACCCGCACGGCACAAATTTTTGAGTTATCCACAAATATTAGATTCTATCCGAGTGTTTGTGTATTAAAAAGTAGTTTTGTAAACGCATCTACAACATAGAAATAATTCCTAATGCAGTCAACGTGTTTCAATATAAGTAATTAGTGTAAAATTTCTGCCACTTATTCCAAATTGATTTCGTAAGAATGAATATTTTTATCTGCCCAGTTTCGTTTTGGAACCCTAAAACCAGGAAATAGCTTTATCATCTTAGATAGGTAGTTAATTAGCCATCGTCTGGGATAAAGTATAATCAACTATCCTACTTTCAATGATAAAGAAACTATAAATACAGATAACAATTAGTCATTATTACATAATAACAAGCTTTACAAGCGTTTTCACATGTCAAAAATAGCCTCTATTTACAGAAGATGGTTAATGAATGAACTGCGTATTTGTTATAAGAAATATATATATATATATATATATATATATATATATATATATATATATATATATATATATATATATATATATATATATAAATGACGATGAGAAGGTCGTGAATTTAATATATGAAGTAAAATTTAATTTTAGATATTCATATTTCCAAAATAATACTTTTAAAAAACTCTATCTTGAATATAGATTGCAAATGTTCAATGGTAGATTGGATATATACAAGATATAAATCGAAAGATATGCTATGCACGAAAAAAGCTTTAGATATGCTATATAACTGGTACAGATGACTTTTTATTGTAATGAATTATATCTGAATTATTTGAAAAAAAACCTGCCTCTTAGGTCCTCCGGGCACACTTTTCACTGTAGTCAAGGTCAACAGACAAGAAAAAAATTTCAAACAATACTTCTCAGCATCATTGTTAGTAATTCTATTTTCCATTGCTTAGTGAATTTTTCGACGGCAAAAATTATATAACGTTTCAAAGAACTTTAAACAAACCATCAAGTACGGTATGATTCAAAGTATAGACCACTTGAACTATTTAAACAAGTATATCATTTTAACTTCTACATCGTCCGAACGTTTATTCAGTTTCAATTGAAGTTTTTTTTTCCATTACAGGGCAATTATTCGCTATAACCAATTTAACAAGTAACGCGGCGTGTTGAGGTAACTTCGTGAAATAGTCAGTTAATAGTACTGCAGTGGCATTCAGAATACCATGTCACGATCATTTCATTAAGATATCGTAACGAACCACGTTTGGTCATAACGAATAAGTGCCCAGCTGGGTAATTACACCATCTTTGAGATTAATTCTCAACTTGCTGCGATTGTTTGAAAGTTTCATTCTCTTGAGGAATGAGAAGCCCAAGGGTGTTGATTAAAGAAAATGTATAATTAACCTTTTCTACTTTTACAGTTTTTGCATTGTTACAGTGTAGATGCATTTTTTGCTGGACTATAATTGTATAGATGCTTTGCAGCTGTTTAAATTACAATTTAATATATTTGTAGAAATGCAAGCTCTGTGGAAGATGTGTGAAGCTGACCGACCGTATTCGCAACAGCGTAGTAAGCGTGTAGGTATGAAAGATAGTATCGGTGTAAAGATGAGAAAGGGTATTCTCCGTTGGTTCCGGAATATAGAACGAATGTCAGAAGAAAGAATGACAAAACAGATATACAATGCGAAAGTGGAAGGATGTAGGTACCGGGGAAGAACGAGAGTATCTTACCATGACCAAATAGACCGTGTCCTATCTGAAGGGCAAATCAAGAGTCTAAGCAACCGGCGAGCGTGTATGAGACTAACTATGAGAATGGAGGAAGCCATAGAGGTCTGTAAAAAAGGAACCTGTTGGAACCGAGAGAGCTAGCGTGATGATATAGATAGATAGATGGATTTAGTATATTTTTTGCAATGCGGGAAAAGTAAGGAATAAAGATTGTTTTCTGTCTATCTATATCGTCACGGCAGATCTCTTGTGGAGTGGAGTAGATAATGTTGCGCCTTAGTAGTTTCCCTAGGTTTTTCTTAAAATTTGCACTTATCCATTAGCGTATGCTAGTCGAACGTAAATTTAGAAATAAAACATAAAAAAAACACCGTCACGCCTATATTCCCCAAGCTGGGGTTGGCAAAGGTTGTTCTAAGTACACCCACTTTTCGCTGACGATGTTAAGTCCCATGTAATAGGGGGCGAGCCTTTTGCCATATACCGGGCACGATTTCAGACTACGGACTCATAGTGGAAAGTTATAGTTAGAAAACCTACATTTGTCAGACCTAGGATTTGAACTCTGGACCTCGTGTTCACAAAGCGATGTGCTTTGCCACTAGACCAACGAGGCAGTGTAGTAGAAAAATAAAGAGTATATAACTGGATTAATCATAAGATCAAAATAGTCATAAAAAGCGACTATAGGAATAGAATTCATTCAACTGCGATTAAAGAACCTTTCACTGCTACAGGCTAATCCACTATTAGGTACTCTATTTCATACAATTTCAGTTATTTTGGTATTATATATTGTAGGCATTCTAAATATGTACCGTATGCTCCGGACGTGTCTGTCTTCGCCTTTAAGTAATACGGCCGTACTAAAACATAATCATCATTATTTCAAGCTCTCCAGCGCAGACAGTGCGATGTCACCTGCATCCAATGACTTCCTGCGATCTTTACAAGATCGTCGGTCCATTTGGCAGGCGGCTATCCCACGCTACCCTAGCCAATACGTGGTCTCTACTCTAGAACCTTTCTGCCCCAACTCGTAAATCATAATATACTATTATTTACAAAGTTTGTATTATTTTTGAAAACTTTTTGCAATGTTCTGCCTCCGTTATATAGGGACCTAATATCGTGGACGCTACGTGAGAACACACTATACCCCTGCCACCCACATATAGTGGTTATGTTACTTTTTTTATTTTAAAATGGAGGCACTTAATCAAAAGTCCATTTTTTTTATTTTTTTTTAAACGTAGCCCCACACTAGGATTTGTTCCTGTGCCGTGGGTGCGTTTACAAACATGAAAATTCACAAACACAAATACCCAGACCGGAACAAATAATTGTGGATCACACAAAGATTTGTCCCGTGCGGGAATCGAACCCGCGACGATTAGACACAGTGGGCGGAGCAGCTCAAGCTCTTAACCACTGCGCTAAATCATTGGTCCAAACAAATACATATATCTATATCATCACGCCAGATCCCTTGCAAAGTAGTCTGAGAGTACAAAGTTCCTACAGGTTGTTACGTCGTAACATAGTTTTAAAAATATAAAATAAAAATAAAAAATCTTTACACACAGACAAACAAAATAACTAGTTGTTACATCGAATGGAAACCGCGCGCCTTAACTAGTGATAGCATCATAATGACCATATAAGGTATTCGTTGGCACCGGAAATCAAATTCCTTCCAGTACACCTAATAAGAAACGCCCACCACATAGAAGGATCTAGAAATAATACAATAGCGAACAACGGGACAATGATCCTATCTCACTCGGTTCGGTTATTGCTAACTTAGTCCCACAAGAATTTTATAAAAAACAGACAATAGTTTAGGGCGTGCCTTGCTTCGGTTGAGCCGTTCTTTCTATATCTCTGTCCTCGTCTCAGACGAAGGATCAAGAGATCTGGGGAGCGCGCACTGTTGCCAGGCAGGAAGTAGGCCGTTCTGGGGGGCAGTATATAAAAACGAGTTCGCGCATGAACAACCCTTTTTTCCGACGCCAGAGCTCGCACGACAACAAATCAGTTCAGTTCGAACAGTGTTTTATTAAAATAAAAAAAGTAAAAGTTTAAATTAGCAACATTCTTCAACCCCCTTGGTAAGTTTAATATAATTATTCCAATAGTTCTGATTGCTGTTAACTAATTTTTCGTGTCTGGATTAATTCGATTACTATTCAACAAGTGATTTGTTCTACCTTTTAATAGTGTATGTTTCTGTGGCTAAATATATTTCTTAATAGTGGGTAACAACGTAACCAAATGTGTCAGCTAGTATCTTAAAAATTGTAAAATATAACCTTTTCTATTTAATCATTCGATAAGTTTTGAATATGTTTTACCGCGGTATTTTTCTTCATTTCATTTATCATATTAATTTCGTCCAAATCGATCCAGCCTCCACAAGAAACCAGGAGAGATATGGCCGGGATAATTAATTCCCACTGTGCATTCCACGCGTGTGTTGTTGAAAATCGGTGGTTTGTGAATATCTATTTTTCTAAATATTTGTTGTCAAAAATTTCGTAATCACTAAATTTCTAACTTCATACATTAAAATAATGAGCTTTTTGTTTTGTTAACCTATTAGAAATTGCCACCGCAAATTGTATAATGTAAACACAAAATTATTCGCTGGATTGATGTCACGAAAGAGGGTGTTTTCTCAATATACCCGACAAAAAAAAAAATATCAATGGTCATTGTTTCGACGTTTTTATAGACCTACCGTCATGTGTAAGAATTAAAATTTATGTACCTCATAGCGTAGTGGAGTGGTGATAGTCCTAAATATAATGTTGGGGTTTGATTCTGGGTTGGGTAATAAGTTTTTTTATATATTTGTTTTTCCTTATATTTAAACCGGACGTATATATCACCACTCCATTTCGTGAATATTTTAATTGCTTCGCGAAAGATGCCGACGCCCACTCCTGGTCTCACCTAGTGCCTGGGGGTCGGATCTTTCGCGCTACATGTGTCCAATTCGGCGCGTTCCAGAAAACTGGGGGTCCACCGTACGGGTTGACAAGTACGGTTTGGGAGACAGCAGGCCTCATTTCTGCCCGTCGACTCCCGCTGACCTCGGCGGCTGAGGGCCTTCTACAGGGCACCTCCAGATTCCTCACCTAGCCGGTGAAGGCTGTTACCGAAGACCCCCCACGCGTCACGGGATCGAGCGGCCTAAAGATAAGTCCCCAGCGCCCATAGGTTTTTTTGTGGACCCGAAAACTCCCCTGTGCCGGGAATTCACGCCCCATTTTAATATTGATACTTATTCTAACCTTCTGGATTGTTTGCGTAATTAAATATATTTTTCTTGATAACAATAAACATTTGTATTTTTTTGTAATTGTTTGTTTTATTTGTACCCGCCGTCAGGCGGTCGTAACAAAGTGGCGCCAACGTTTGAAGGGCAAAGCACAGAGAAGTTTTCGTACTATTGTGGTGTCGGTATTTTTCAATTCCAGGTGGTAAGCCTTCGCGGACGAGGCTGAACGGGGTGGTACCACCGACCCGTTTCCCATTAAAGAGGAACGAGTAGCCGATTATTGTCATCTGGCTCCGCCGGGTAATCAAATACCATCTCTGATTACCCACACATGCGTGAACTGCACAGTGGGCAATCATTTTTCCTACTACATTTTTGTTTCGTTTTTTTTTATTTTTTTAAAACATTGCATTACATTTCATGTTTTTTTAGCATTTGTATTTTGCATTTGTGTTTGTGCGTAATTGACATTTCCTTTCAGAGATTTTATTTTTTATTGGTGCATTTATTGCATTCATTTTTTATTGTCGCAATCATTTATTGTTTTGCAATTTTATTTTTTTTAACTCTGAAAAGATAATTGCGGTTACGTACATTATTTTAAATCGTTGTAATTTTTTTTTTAACATTGCCCACAATCGTGTCACATTCCGTCGCGTATTTCAGTTCACTATTTTAATTTCAATTATTTGTCTCACAAAATATTATTTAATATATTGAGCCATTTTAGCTTCAATAGAGGTGTTTAATAAAAATATTTACTTGAATTAGCTTGAACTTAGTCAATTCTTTAAAATTAATTTTGCTTAAAAATGGACCGTACCATTAAATGTTTACATTTAACTGAACCGGAGCTCACGTATGAAGTAGCCAAACGCGGTTTCCTCTCCTACGTAATTTTTTTTTTTTGGTAGTATGTTGTCATACTTTTATAGTGTCTCTGATCCTCATATTAAGTCACTTATTATGTTGTTATATTCACGTGGGTTATACACGTTGAATTTACCTTATCATTTTCGTTCTGTTTCGTGGGTTCGACTCATAAAATGTTTTTTCCTTTTTTAGGGTTGCTAATCATTATTATGAAATATTAGCATTTGTTTTATTTGATCATGTATCGGCAAATATTAAATTGAACATTATTTCGTTCAGTAATTAATTATGTTTGTCTTTAGCGGATTAAAACAAGCCTACACGAATTTGATGTTTTGATTGGGAGTTTTGTTTTAGTGTGTATGATTCCTTTATAGGTCTACACACGTTTTGTTTTATTTGCGTTTTGCAAATTTTTAGCGGAGTATGACAGTTTCTTGGTATAGGTCTACTCGTCTGCTGCTTTCTTTTCGTTACAGCGGGTCGTGACTGTAACAAATTCGCTAAAGACTAGACATACTCGCAATGCCGCTTAGTTTAGTTAATTTTGTTTTAATCAATTGTTCGTATATTAATCATAGTCGTCACCGTCCACGGTTCGATTCTTGTTTTCCTTGATACATAGTGTTTCGGAATATTGGTTAATTTTTTTTTTCTTTCTCTCGTCTACAATAATTTTAAATTAAAAAGTTGTTGCGTTTCGGTCTCTGTCTACGTTGTCTTTGATGAATTAAAATAAGCCTACACGAAAGTTGACGTTTAGTTGGGAGATTGTTTTTTTTTGCGTTTTGCGCGTTATAGCGGATTATGAGCCTTGTATGGGCCTTATCCGTTTATTGTTTTGCGTTTTGCGCATTTATGGCGGGTTGCGACCTCTTGTATGGGTCTGATTCGTCTTATTGTTTTGCGTTCTGCGCGTATAGAGCGGGTAGTGACTCTTTAAGTAAGCCTACACTAATTTTCTTGTTACAGCGGGTAGTGACTGTAACAAATTCATCAAAGACCAAATGTATTTCACAGTGCCGATTCGTCCGAATGTTTCACGTTTCAGTATTCTTCCTCTTAGACGCTTCTTGTCAAGCAGTACTGTTCTCGAGTCCAATCTTTTAATAGGGTTGTACTCTGTTTGTATGGCAGTCTGTTGATTATAAATTTCCTCAGACAACTATGACAGGTCGTATGCTAGGTCGCATGGTAGGTATTTGGTAGTGGAAGTATGAAAGTGAGACAGTTACTGGGCAGTTCTGTCCTTCATGGACGCTTACCGCAGCGGATTTTACTACGTAAAATCCTTTCTCTGGGAGAGGGGGTATTGTTACGTCGTAACATAGTTTTAAAAATATAAAATAAAAATAAAAAATCTTTACACACAGACAAACAAAATAACTAGTTGTTACATCGAATGGAAACCGCGCGCCTTAACTAGTGATAGCATCATAATGACCATATAAGGTATTCGTTGGCACCGGAAATCAAATTCCTTCCAGTACACCTAATAAGAAACGCCCACCACATAGAAGGATCTAGAAATAATACAATAGCGAACAACGGGACAATGATCCTATCTCACTCGGTTCGGTTATTGCTAACTTAGTCCCACAAGAATTTTATAAAAAACAGACAATAGTTTAGGGCGTGCCTTGCTTCGGTTGAGCCGTTCTTTCTATATCTCTGTCCTCGTCTCAGACGAAGGATCAAGAGATCTGGGGAGCGCGCACTGTTGCCAGGCAGGAAGTAGGCCGTTCTGGGGGGCAGTATATAAAAACGAGTTCGCGCATGAACAACCCTTTTTTCCGACGCCAGAGCTCGCACGACAACAAATCAGTTCAGTTCGAACAGTGTTTTATTAAAATAAAAAAAGTAAAAGTTTAAATTAGCAACATTCTTCAACCCCCTTGGTAAGTTTAATATAATTATTCCAATAGTTCTGATTGCTGTTAACTAATTTTTCGTGTCTGGATTAATTCGATTACTATTCAACAAGTGATTTGTTCTACCTTTTAATAGTGTATGTTTCTGTGGCTAAATATATTTCTTAATAGTGGGTAACAACGTAACCAAATGTGTCAGCTAGTATCTTAAAAATTGTAAAATATAACCTTTTCTATTTAATCATTCGATAAGTTTTGAATATGTTTTACCGCGGTATTTTTCTTCATTTCATTTATCATATTAATTTCGTCCAAATCGATCCAGCCTCCACAAGAAACCAGGAGAGATATGGCCGGGATAATTAATTCCCACTGTGCATTCCACGCGTGTGTTGTTGAAAATCGGTGGTTTGTGAATATCTATTTTTCTAAATATTTGTTGTCAAAAATTTCGTAATCACTAAATTTCTAACTTCATACATTAAAATAATGAGCTTTTTGTTTTGTTAACCTATTAGAAATTGCCACCGCAAATTGTATAATGTAAACACAAAATTATTCGCTGGATTGATGTCACGAAAGAGGGTGTTTTCTCAATATACCCGACAAAAAAAAAAATATCAATGGTCATTGTTTCGACGTTTTTATAGACCTACCGTCATGTGTAAGAATTAAAATTTATGTACCTCATAGCGTAGTGGAGTGGTGATAGTCCTAAATATAATGTTGGGGTTTGATTCTGGGTTGGGTAATAAGTTTTTTTATATATTTGTTTTTCCTTATATTTAAACCGGACGTATATATCACCACTCCATTTCGTGAATATTTTAATTGCTTCGCGAAAGATGCCGACGCCCACTCCTGGTCTCACCTAGTGCCTGGGGGTCGGATCTTTCGCGCTACATGTGTCCAATTCGGCGCGTTCCAGAAAACTGGGGGTCCACCGTACGGGTTGACAAGTACGGTTTGGGAGACAGCAGGCCTCATTTCTGCCCGTCGACTCCCGCTGACCTCGGCGGCTGAGGGCCTTCTACAGGGCACCTCCAGATTCCTCACCTAGCCGGTGAAGGCTGTTACCGAAGACCCCCCACGCGTCACGGGATCGAGCGGCCTAAAGATAAGTCCCCAGCGCCCATAGGTTTTTTTGTGGACCCGAAAACTCCCCTGTGCCGGGAATTCACGCCCCATTTTAATATTGATACTTATTCTAACCTTCTGGATTGTTTGCGTAATTAAATATATTTTTCTTGATAACAATAAACATTTGTATTTTTTTGTAATTGTTTGTTTTATTTGTACCCGCCGTCAGGCGGTCGTAACAAGGTTCTTGGCTTATAGACCGCTCTGGCTTCGTCTACTCTCATAGTTCATCTCATTCGCGTTTGCTTTTTATGGAGACTTTCATTTATACAAACAAATCAGTCCTAAATAATCTTCTCGGCTAGTTGATAAATAGGGGTTGGTATTTTCTTATTGTCGCAGTGTACACTATAGCCCGGGGAGTGTAAACACGGCATTAACTCAGAAAATAGCCCCGGGCAGACCTGTTTTATTTCACTACCACCCGCTTGTAGTTCATTTAAAACTGGAGTAAGGAGACTATAATTTGAGAGTTGGAGAGACTTTTCAGATTAATGAGACTATCCAACTACTTAGTGTTGGGAATTATTCAATTAATTTTTAGTTGTAGCATCAATCAATTTAAATTTCAAATGCAATTAAAATAATCCTCCTAAGGTATTCCGGATGACTTTAGGACTTGAAACGCCTCAGTGCCCCAGTGCCCCTGATGAGTATGGGTGCTGTAGAGAACTCGAAACGTCGGGAATTTAAAAACCAAAACTAAAACGCAAAAAGGATTACATTTAAAAATAAAACATGTATACAATGCGAAAGTGGAAGGATGTAGGTGCCGGGGGACCTAGACTATCTTACCATGACCAAATAGACCGTGTCTTATCGGAAGGTCAAGTCAAGAGTCTCCGAAACCGGCGCGCGTGTATGAGACGAACTATAAAATAATAATAATAATAATGCTTTATTAACTCACCACAAAGATAACAGGTAGTAACATTAGGTTTACATTAAAGTTGTGGGAGTCTGGTGCCTAAACTAGGTGAGAACCTGTATTTCAGGCCACCAGGCCGCCACCCCTCGAACAGTGTCACCCTAAAGAAAGTAGAAAATAAAACAAAAACAAGAACAAAAACTATGAGAGTAGAGGAAGCCAGAGAGGTGTGTAAGGAAAGAACCTGTTGGAACTCTATACTCTTAGCCTACCCCGCAAGGGATCTGGTGTGATGATATAAATAGATAGATAGATAGGTTTTAAAAATTATTTGCGAACGGCTTGGTTCAGTGGTTAAGAACTTAAACCGCTCGGCCCACTGGATCGAGTAGTCGCGGCTTCGATTCCCGCACTGGACAAATCTTTGTGTGATCCACAAATGTTTTTTCGGCCTGGGTGTTTTTGTTTGTAAACGCATTCACGATACAGGAATCGTTCCTAGTGTGGGGCTACATTTCATTTCTTTCTTATTTCTTCAAAAAAAGAAAAACAAAATTGCTCAACTCTGCAACTACTACAAGGGTTAACGACGCAAGACCTCAGACACCCAAATTAGATTATCGCTTTACCAATTTAATACCAAATTTCCGATTTTAAAGAGTTATGTAACACTTTTAAGCAATCTGATATTCAAATTAATTACAAATGATGTATCCTATTGAAGAACATGCTTTATGGTTATGCGTTTGAAATAGTCGTATTGCTTTGAATCAATATGTATTTTTTTAAATTTGTTTAATAAAGTGGGCAGAATGAGTTATAGCAATTTTCGTACATTGAAAAAATGTAAGGTATATTAACAAATAGTCGGAATAGATTCAGTTGCCAAAACGGAACAATTTGTTCAGGTCTTGCGTTAAATATGTTACACGTATATATAAAATACAACATGCATATAAAATAATATACATTATGTATCAATTCCATAACGATGTTGTTGTCTTGAGTGAAAAAATCAAAAAATGAATTAGCTTTGACAACGGTTTGGTCTAGTTGTTAGAGCGTCGGACTTTCAGCTCACTGGATCGAATAGTCGGGGTTTCGATCCCGGCACGGAACACAAGTACCAAACAGACATCGATAGAAACCTATTATGGTGCCATGGAGTACGTGGGTAGGGCTCCAACTCGAGACAATAAGTTTTTCTTTCTATTTAGAATAACATATATAAACCCGCATGTCGCATTATATATAATATATAAATGCATTAAAATAAAATAATATCTACCATGTATCAAGATGTCATTAATGACACTAGGAGTGTGTAATGTGTAGGACTGGCTGTTGGGCTAAAGAAAAAAGAATCAAATTGATAAATCCAACCTTGTGTTCGAATCTCACAGCATTTCTATGATAGAGATAATCCTTACTTTACGTGGGGAAAAATTCTTCAGCGCCTTGTTAGAGAGACAAGATCCGGTGCCTAACCTTGGGAGTACCTAAACCTCGCTTATGAATAATACTAATAAAGTATTACATTCAGACTTAATAACACGCCGAATATAGGGGTTATACAGTGCACCTCTGCCTTCTATAGACGTGAAGGTGGATTTTTTTACATGTTTGTAAACTCTGCACTTAATTACCCTATTTTTTCGAGACTCGCTAGAGTTAAACTACGCCAAATACTGAAACATCAAACAAACCAATTTTCTCCATGAAACAAGACTAATGAATTATAAGAAGATATCAAAAACCTTCGTATTATTTCATTTCTATTAATATAATTAATATAATACACAAGAAGCTTGCGGTATTACTATATACATACTATGCCAATGATTAGCGGTTACTGTTAGAAAATGAAATTTGGTCTCTTTGAAGTAACCGCAGTAATAATTAAAATATGGCTTCAGCTTTTAAAGTTTCGCCACATACGACGCAGACGCGCCGACGCAGCGCGACGGGGGTGCGACGGTGGCGCGAACTGGGTAGTTGTAATGTACTGAAATGTACCGTCGCACTCGATGCGATTACAAACGAAGCACAGGGGGAGCGAGTCGCCAATACGCTTGCGAGCGCGTGGCTAGTGTCAGGCGGCCGCCCGGCTGGCGCTACGTTGCTCCCGCAGTGTGACGTGTGCGTCGCGCTGCCGACAACCGACCGAGCGTAGCCGAGAGCTTCCGTCGCGCTCCCGTCACGCTCCGTCGGCTATTTGAGCAAACCTTTAGACGCCGCCAACGTGTGGTTAGCCTACAACACATAAATTTTATACAACCCCTTACATAGTAAAATTAGTACAAAAGATTTATTATTCGCAATTTTACTTAGTTTTCTCAGGCCTTTGTCTTGCAGTGGAAGTCTTTCAGCTGATGATGATGATGATGACTACAGCAGTTTAAGATATAGTCATACAAAGATCTTTTGGCCAGCGGCCATAATCGGATCTAATGCTTTCACCAAGTAAAATGTCACTTCATGACGATTGCACAGTTGGCATTTGCTATGAAATTTACCCAAGTTCTTTTTTTTAATTAGTAACAGAGCGGACCCACCTGTTGATATATTTCCACGGTAGTAGTAAAATTTTACTAAATGATAACCCTCTAATTTCTCACCAACCACCCTTTCAATGTCATCCACGTGCCAAAAGATCCTTGTAACACTATAGGTACTCTTACACCGTACCAGAAATGATATTCCAAAGTGATGGTAGAGTCTGTTACTTTTCTGACGATTCATATACATTTTAATGGTTTATATGAAAAAAATATGAATCCAGTAAACGTGCGAAATACATGAATTTTGCACGATCGTTCATAAGATAAAATTAACACGTGAAAGTGCCTGGATCCGCATCAGTTACTTACATCGAGAACAAGCGCCATAAAAACCTTAGTCCACCGCACACCGATCACATAGCGCCCCTATCGCCCTCGGTACACCGCAGTTCATACTTCTTGCTACAGTGTGAAATATGTTTAAAATTAATTATGGACTTGGTACGCGAGCGAAGCAGATTGTTTCCACTCAAACACAATGTCTTTTATACTTACTAGTCGGTAACGCAAGAGCGTTTTCTTTAATAATAACGCTGTAAACAAAATCTTTTCAGTCCGCAAATGAAGGCTTTTGTATATAAATTGAGGTCTGGTTATACGAGAAAGTGGTTTACCGGTTTGTAGAGAAAGCCTTGTCAAGACAAGATGTACAGTTACACGTAAATAAAAATAAATAAATAAATAACAAAGTCAATATACAGATGTAGTAAATATTTAATGCATTAGTTTGAATTACAGCAACTGTTATTTATAGCGCCTTGTTTAAACACTAAAGTGAATGCAAGTGGAGTAGGAGCATATCAAAGTATTAAAATACTTACACATAATTGCCCATGACTATGAAATATAGGCTGATTTATATACATAATTTGTACAAAGACACAGATACAGTGTAGGAAAACATTGGGAGGAAAGCTCTACGTCTGAGTGAGCGTAAAAACGTTCGAAATAGGCTACCATAACCTCTACACAATAACTCTGTCTCTCTCTCTCTCTTACAAGGAAGTAAGATTACAATCTATCTATATCATCACGCAAATTCCTTTACGGTGTAGGCAGAGAGTAAAGAGTAGCAACAGGTTCTTTCCTTATAGATCTGACGGGCTTCCTCCACTCTCACAATTCGTCTCGTACACGCTCACCGGCTGCGGAGACTTAACTTACCTTTAAGATAAGATTACAATAATACTGCTAATACAACAATACTAAATGCTAAGACGGACAAATTTTCTATCAAAAAATACCCAGTATCAGTCCGGAGTATGGAATTGTGCCCAGTAAATAGGCAATAGGCCCGCCCCGTATTACTTAGCACCTACCATCGTTGGCGAAAAGTGGGTTCCACGGACCACCTCTGCCACCCTCGCTTGGGGAATATAAGACTGGCGGTGTTTTTCTGTGGTAAACCCCGGGTGTTGTAGGTTGTTGATATTTACAGTTTGGTAAAATTCTGCCCACACCGAAACCGCCCAAACTCAATTTGTTTGTTACGTTGGCACTGTCGGTTGAGTGATGATAAAAGGCCGATGGTCCTGCCTGTTATAAAGTTGACGTTTAGTAAAACAATACAACGTGAAAAACACTGAAATGGTTTATTCTTGTTGTTTTTAATATGTATCAATTTTCTTCTGAATCTGATATGTTCACAGACTGCGGAATTCTTTGAGCGACGGTGTTTTAGGTCAGCTTTGTGTTCAGCTTTAATCCGAGTTTTTACTGGTCTTTTTGTTTGTTCTATGTAATTGACTGACATTCTTCGGCGGCTTGGTAACTACTAAAAAACTGGAAGCTTGGTATTCGTAAAGCTATATAGATTATTTCAAGCTTCCAGTTTTAAAGAGTTAATTACTAATCTCTTGAGCACTTAGATCTTAAAATTCACTAAGAAACCTGTGAATATGGAGGAATATGTTATGTAAGTGCAATTAAAATAGTCTTATTGGTTTAGTTGACACTGTGAACTGAGGCAGTGATATCAATTTAAGCTAATTTGATTATTTAAAATTTACTGAGTTCTTAGATTTACGCGAATATTACAAATGAGATAAAACTATTTTTCAGATGAAATAAAACTATTTTTCGGATTATATCGCGGTTTATTTTGATTTTTAAGTTCTCGACGTTTTGAGTGCTTTGCAGCACATATGGTAACGGGAAGGACTAAGGTGACAGACATCCAAAAGGCATAGTTGTTCCGGGGTACCCTGGGTTAATCTTTGTTTCAGAGAGCACAAGGGATCTGTGACAAGAAACATCTGGCTGCCGAGCTTCAACATGTCAAGCAAGTCCTGCACGACAATAAGCTTCGAGTTCCACGCCAACGTGACAGTGACCGAGTGAAACCAGCCACAGTCGAGCGGCTCCACCAATCCCTAACATAGTGTATTTAAAACGGGGGCATGTATCCCACTGAGGCAAGTATCCGGCTTTTACCCTATAAATTTAAAATTTATTTTGTTTTATTCCAATTCAGTTTCAAATATAATGAATAGTAATAATATGAAGTAAAGAAAATCTTTTAAAGCGCCTAAACTCGGTTTGTTAAAACTTTCTCCTTTGGTTTTCTCATAATCCTCGAGATGTCGCTATGCATCAAAATGCCTTGAGCGGCTAAGCAGCGATGAATAAATAAGTAGAATGTAGATTACCGTTGCAAGTTTTAAAAAGTTATTGGACAAATCTTTGGCCCCTTGGACTTGAGTTTGAAATGATTAAAGAAAGAACGCACCAGTGTTCTTTTTCTTAAAGTACTCCCATTGCGGGATTTCGTTTTGTAAAATATTAATTGAAAAATGCTGTTTTCTTTCTTATGTGTATTACTTTTTCAAACGGAATTGATTAAAAGTGTATAACTTTCGTGCTATCTAGTGCTTTGTTCATCTTTTGTTTCGCATCAAAGAAGTTTGAAGGTATATATTATTTATTACATGTATATATATTTCTTTTATGAAATGAACCATAAGATATTTGACTTATCTGATTGTTTTATTTTCATGTAATTTTTTCACATTTGCTTTATAGAGAACTATTTCGAAAAAATATATTTTTTTTTTCGTCTAGTATTTTAGTAATTTTACTTCTTCCTCATTCCCTCATTTCCGAGGATCACGACCATGCACAAACAGTCTCCATTGGGCGCGGTCGTATGCGGAGTGTACCGCCTGGTGCATGCTGCCACCCACCGCCGTCATTTTAAACAGTGAATAAAATAGTCTTGTTTATATTCTCTTTGACTTATTAATGAAGGAAAATCAACAAAAATATAATTAAAATTTGTGATATGATAAAATTTGTTATAAGCTACACTTATTTGCTTCAGTTCGAAACTAATTAGATTAATTAAAAATATAAAATTTACTGCAAAAATTTGATAAAAAAAACAATTTGTTTGTTTTTTCTGTGACTAAAAGTCAAAGAGAAAATAAGTAATAACTTCTTTCCATTAATTTTCAGTTAATTTTCTGTAGATAATTAACTTTAAGTTTAGAGGCTTTTTTTAGTTTTTAAAACGTTAATCTTAACTTTATTTTATAATGTTGATTAATATTTTGATTAGTACCCAATAAAGGGTCTCAGTAAATATTAAAGACTGATTACTTAAATTAATATAAATTTGTTTCTTTCTAAAAACATCATAGTGGGGAGTCTATCCCCGCACGAGGCAAGTATCCCCCGAAGCATTTTTAACGTTAGGCTACCATCCGGCTCTTAGCCGGGGGTATCCCGGAAAGCGCTTTCCTTGTTTTGGGACACGCAACAAATTTAATTAGAAAGAAAAACGGGAGGACTAAGGAAACTAAAATTTCACTCTCCTTTTCCTTTTTATCTTGGAACATGAGATATCGGAAAAATAAACTGAAAGATAGATTCATATATCTGTCGTGTCTTATCTAAAGGGCAAGTTAAGAATCTTCGTAACCAGCGAGCGTGTATGAAACGAACTATGAGAGTGGAGGAATTAAGAGAGCTCTATAAGGAAATGACCTGATGTGAACCTGGCGTGATATATTATTAATTTGCAAAAAGTGGTTTTACTCCTTCAGTGCGCTATAAAAAACTAATTTGACTCAAGAATAAAAAAAAAAATATTTTTATTCATAGAAATATTGAGATTTCAAATGCATTCCTACAACGTATTTCTTAAAACGCACACATACAAGTACAAGTTTTATTATTTATTGGGGTATAAAAGTGATTAAAAAAGGTTAAAAGCCTCTTAATTTGGAATTTTGGTTTCCGTTTTGAATTTATGAAGCAATTCTCTAATCGGGGTTTCTAAGTTCTTGCGTTTATTATGGTGCACCTTGTATAAAATTAACATTTTCTTTATAAACTAATTCAAGGCACTATTACGGCATCCTCTCAAAGATTTGAATAATTGATAATTGTTACGTACCTGTTGGAACTCTGTACTCTCTGCCTACCCTGCAGGGGATCTGGCGTGAGGTTATAGATAGATAGATAGTTACCTTACACTTACTCTACTTTCATCTAGAAAGGGGCAGAATAAACAAAACACTTCAAAATGTTTACCACCTTGTTCAATGCACTTTAACGCCCGAATAAGTAGTTGGATTTTATTCTTTAAGCACCTCGGTGTCTTTTTGATTATTTGAAAGGCGGTTTCAATGCGTTGTTTAATGAATGGATGCTATCAGAGTCGTTTACGTACACTAGAGATTTAACATGCCCTCACAAATAAGTCTACTGTAGTAAGATCAGCTGATCGTGGAAGGCCATTTACTGGTCCCCCTCGACCAATCCAACGGTTACCAAATTCAGTGTCTAGATATTGACACACTAAATAAAATGAGCGGGAGCTCTATCGTTTTGATAAAACACTCCCGATAAATTTGCTAGCGGAACTTCTTCTAATAACATGAGCAAAGTTTGAGCGGAAACTCTGCTGTCATGGGCCTGATTAAACACTCGACGCGCCAATTCTACGTTATCATCACATCGAGCTAGTGTTCGCACCATTTCAGTGTATTGGATACTGGTATACCTAAATGACATAGTGCAATTTCGCTCTGATAATTACGTCATAAACAAACACAAAAAAACCGATCGGAACGTACAAGACAACTGCGCCGGCGCGCCTGTGCTGGCGTTTCTATTGTTTTACTATTATTACCCTAAACCTTATTGCGTTTGAGTGGACTTTCGGCAAGTGTGCGGGACGTTGGTGAGGTGCGGAGATAGGAAGGTTAAAGCGCCATTTCATTACGCTGAAATTATCACGCAGAAAATTTTTATTTATCTATCTATCTATCTCTATCTCTATCTATATCATCACGCCAGCTCCCTCGCGGGGTAGGCAGAGAGTACAGAGTTCCAACAGGTTCTTTCCTTACATACCTCTCTGGCTTCCTCCACTCTCATAGTTCGTCTCATACACACTCGCCGGTTACGGAGACTCTTGACTTGCCCTTCAGCTAAGACACGGTCTATTTGGTCATGGTAAGATAGTCTAGGTCTTCCCCGGCACCTACATCCTTCCACTTTTGCATTGTATATCTGTTTTGTCATTCTTTTTTCTGGCATCCTTTCTATACGCCCGAACCAACGGAGCATACCCTTTCTCATCTTTACACCGATACTATCTTTCATACCTACTCGCTTTCTTACTACGCTGTTGCGAATACGGTCGGTCAGCGTGACTCCGCACATCTTTCGCAGAGATCGCATTTCGACCGCATTTATCCTGCTTTCGTTCTCCTTCTTACATACCCAACTCTCACTGCCATATAACAGCGTTGGGACAAGCACTCCGTTATGCATGACCAGCTGCGCCTTTTGGCTTAAGTGCCGGCTCCCAAGTAGCCTTCCCTTCGCACCATTCACTCTATAACCTGCATTCACTCTTCTCTCTATAGCAGCGGTGTATTTCCCATCCTTACTGAAGGCGCATCCAAGATGTACAAACTCATTCACTTGCTCCAGCACATCGTTACCAACCACAATCCTTGCATTCGTTCTGGTTTCTTCCCGTTCAAAAACCATAATTTTAGTTTTCTTCACATTCAAATGTAAGCCATTGTTCATGCAGTCGTCTCTCATAACTGTGACTAGTGTTTGCAGATCAGTGGCTGTTGGCGCTATCAAAACTGCGTCATCTGCATACAATAAGTGGTTTATCACTAGATCACCCATTTTTACCCCTTCAGTCATCGCATACAGTCTTTGAAGACTTTTATCCAGATACACTATAAACAGTCTAGCGGACAACACGCAACCCTGCTTGACGCCGATTTTAACGTCAAACCAAGGTGACATGTTACCACCCACCCGTACGCATGCCTTACTGTCCACGTAGGTGGACTGGACGGCTCGCAACAGGGTGCCGTTTATACCATACTCTGGCAAAATGTCCCAAAGTCTCTTTCGCACGACTCTATCAAACGCCTTCTCCAGGTCCACAAAACCGCAGAAAACCTTCTGGCCTACTGCCAGATGCTTTTCTACGATGTTGCGGAGGGAGAAAACTTGATCCGAACATCCTCTTCCAGACCTGAAACCTCCCTGTGCCTCACACAACACTCCATCGGACTTCTCGCGCATTCTCCGTTCAATAATTTTACCATACACCCTAGCTGCCAAGCTGATCAAACTGATGGCCCTGTAATTGGCGCAGTCATATTGTGAGCCCTTGCCTTTATACAAGGGTACTATGACTGCGCAGCGCCAATCTGTAGGGACTCTACCGGTCTTCCAGCAAAGATTTGCGAGGACCCCAAAAGCGTCCCGGACGCAAGTTCCACCATATTTAATCATCTCGGCAGATATCATGTCTATTCCCGCAGCTTTACCATTTTTCATACTTCGTATCGCCCATTCAACTTCTTCCATAGTGATGTCCTCTGTGGATTCAGGTGTCGCAAACTCGCCTCTGGGCTCGTCTGTGGCACCAGCATCCGGGGCATTCTCATACATTTCTCCAAAGTATTCACTCCACCGGTTTAGCACAGCTTGTGTGTCTGCAGGAATGTCACCATCCTTAGATTTTATCTTTTCCATTCTGGAGCCTGACGAATCACCTCGAGCCTTTCTCACCTTGCTCCAAAAGAGTTTGGTTATCTACCAGGATCAAATCTATCATGCTTTTCTGTTCATTTCTTCTCCACGTATACATATGAATATCCTTGTGTTGGAATATTGTATTGGACAGAAGGATACCTCTTTTCAAACACATATCTACAATAAGCTTACCTGCATCATTCACTCTCCCATCCGTTCAGGTCGCCACACAAAATCACCTTTTCATTCGCATCAGCCAGATCCAGAACTTCCCTGACATTATCCCAAAACTTCTCCAGGTCCGGGGGTGTCGACGAGCTTACAGGAGCGTAGGCTCCAACCAAAACTACTTCCTTTCCAACGTCCCGCACACTTGCCGAAAGTCCACTCAAACGCAATAAGGTTTAGGGTAATAATAGTAAAACAATAGAAACGCCAGCACAGGCGCGCCGGCGCAGTTGTCTTGTACGTTCCGATCGGTTTTTTTGTGTTTGTTTATGACGTAATTATCAGAGCGAAATTGCACTATGTCATTTAGGTATACCAGTATCCAATACACTGAAATGGTGCGAACACTAGCTCGATGTGATGATAACGTAGAATTGGCGCGTCGAGTGTTTAATCAGGCCCATGACAGCAGATATTTATTATAATATGTGATAAGGCTATCTTGTCTTTGATAGATACCCGGCTAATGCATTTGGTAAGCCAGAAACGTGAGATTATTGCCTTGACACGAAATCTCTTCAATTACTACCCAAGAAGCCGGCGACGATATTAAGAGAAAAAGGTTTGCATTGTGCACCCTTGCAGCTTTACCTGAGAAGTTACCGATTATTATATTACCCGGTTATTACTTACGATCCCCAAATCCTATTAAACGCCCGCATCCCCAAAAATACACAGCTTAAATAATCCCAACACGTTACAAAGAAGACAGACAACAAACGCCACTTAATTTGCGTTGGTAACTCGGTAACTTCCCCAGAAATTGAAATGGAACTTGGTTAAGTCGGTAAATGCCAAAAGAACTAAACTCATTAGGAAAGTTTTTGCGGGGAACCGTGTCGGTGGCTATAAATTATTTTATTGGCCGAGCTGATTTATTGATCACTCAGCTATACGGGTATCATTAGCTTGAAAAGAGAATTTAGTTATTCTATGTGTACTAGCTCCAAAATCGTTCAGTAAATTTATCAGTAAAACTATTAATATTACTAATAATATCTATCTATCTATATCACACGGCAGATCCCTTATTGGGTAGGCAGAGAGTACAGAGTTCCAACAGGTTCTTTCGATACATACCTGTCTGGCTTCCTCCACTCTCATAGTTCGTCTCATACACGCTCGCCGATTACGGATACTCTTGACTTATCCTTCAGATGAGTCTCGGTCTATTTGGTCATGGTAAGATAGTCTAGGTCTTCCCCGGTACCTACTAATAATATATTACTATTACGCAGAGGCCCTTTGCAAAAAGTTAATGTTATGTAAGTTTCTGGTTGACATTAATTGCTGAAAATAAAGAAACATAAACAGTGATCAGACCCCAGTTGGTGCAAGGACTATTGTAAATTATGGAAAAAAAACAAAGATTATGGGATTGAGGTTTTATCGGCAGTGATTAATTGCCCCGGCAATCTTCGGTCAATATTTGTATTTTTGACTATGAAACGACACCACCAAACGAATTTTAAAAAATATATTGAAACAATAAAACAAAATACCAATTGCTTCGCAGCGTGAAAAATTATATATGTCGGAGCCTATTATTTGAGCAATATTTTAATATTTGAGCAGTTATTGTTATTTTAGTAACTTTTAATCTTGTCTATAGACAAACTCTATGCCTTTAATAATTGCCTGAGTGTCTTTAGTTGTCTGTGCGATGACAGATGATAACCGACCTATATTTATACTTCTTTGGAACTATAACAGATAGTCGATGTGAGACGGCGGACGGCCCTACTGTGTGATTCTATTGGCAACGGGGCGAGCGGTCGGACGTATCACGCAAAGAGAATATAATCATTACGTGGTATCGCGGAGCAGCTAACCTCACTGCATTCCATGTTACAAGAATAATCCTTAATTATTGCGCGCATCTTCTGATATTTTGCTACCAAAGTCTGGATAATCATTGAAGTTCACAGTATCGGACCAGAACCTGGTGTTATTTTAAGATTTCCAGAAACTAGTCTATTTAACACCGGCCATTTTTTCTGGTATCTGATAACTATTACTGTGACTATTATTTGAACGTGCGTATAATGTCGTGGAAACAAACTAATTTTTTGTGAATGTACTTTGTTAATGTAATTTCTACCGTTTGTCACATGTTATGAAGGACCGAAGTTGGGACTCGGGAAATGAACTAATGCATTAAGCGATAGGTTATTTGACACGACATCTAACCGATAAATCGGAACCTAAATAATCTGGTAGTGTAAATAACCTATGAAGTCTTCTCTCGTTTAAAGCTAATTTTAGCGTTTCGTATCAATTTGCTAGAGTATGTAACGCCCTACAAAGTGCCCGGGCGCTGAACAACATACATCACTGGATTTTCTTCGAAACATAAATACCTCGATCACATCGGAATGTCATTCTGAGGGGAAAAAGAGCAAGATACTCTACACTTACTCTTTTAAGATAAGTTTTTTGTTTTCTTTATTAGTTCTCGGGTATGAAATGGCATAGTGGTGTTACCCTATATTCGATTTTCTTCGAAGCATAACAAACTAATTTCACATCGGAATGTTATTCCTGTAAGGAAAAAGAGCCCTTTTATGGATAGGAGAAATTATTCATACAATACCCACTTGCTATAGAAGCAAGAACGGGGTTAAGCCTTGACTCCTACCAGGTAATACACCCACCGAGTTCCAGTTCGTCGCTGTGGCTGTGGCTGGAGGTAACGAGACGGCGTGAGCAACCATCCGCGAACTAACTAGAACCCCTTCCGTAATTTCACAGAATATCTAGCCCATAATATACCTTGCAGCCTATTTACTGCTGTTGTATTTACGTCGGTAAAATTTCACGAGAGAAGACTTCATAGGTTATTTACACTACCAGATTATTTAGGTTCCGATTTATCGGTTAGATGTCGTGTCAAATAACCTATCGCTTAATGCATTAGTTCATTTCCCGAGTCCCAACTTCGGTCCTTCATAACATGTGACAAACGGTAGAAATTACATTAACAAAGTACATTCACAAAAAATTAGTTTGTTTCCACGACGTTATACGTACGTTCAAATAATAGTCAGAGTAATAGTTATCAGGTATGGCCGGTGTTAAATAGACTAGTTTCTGGAAATCTTGAAATAACACCAGGTTCTGGTCCGATACTGTGAACTTCAATGATTATCCAGACTTTGGTAGCAAAATATCAGAAGATGCGCGCAATAATTAAGGATTATTCTTGTAACATGGAATGCAGTGAGGTTAGCTGCTCCGCGATACCACGTAATGATTATATTCTCTTTGCGTGATACGTCCGACCGCTCGCCCCGTTGCCAATAGAATCACACAGTAGGGCCGTCCGCCGTCTCACATCGACTATCTGTTATAGTTCCAAAGAAGTATAAATATAGGTCGGTTATCATCTGTCATCGCACAGACAACTAAAGAAACTCAGGCAATTATTAAAGGCATAGAGTTTGTCTATAGACAAGATTAAAAGTTACTAAAATAACAATAACTGCTCAAATATTAAAATATTGCTCAAATAATAGGCTCCGACATATATAATTTTTCACGCTGCGAAGCAATTGGTATTTTGTTTTATTGTTTCAATATATTTTTTAAAATTCGTTTGGTGGTGTCGTTTCATAGTCAAAAATACAAATATTGACCGAAGATTGCCGGGGCAATTAATCACTGCCGATAAAACCTCAATCCCATAATCTTTGTTTTTTTTCCATAATTTACAATAGTCCTTGCACCAACTGGGGTCTGATCACTGTTTATGTTTCTTTATTTTCAGCAATTAATGTCAACCAGCAACTTACATAACATTAACTTTTTGCAAAGGGCCTCTGCGTATTGAACCCAATAATAGTAATATATTATTAGTAGGTACCGGGGAAGACCTAGACTATCTTACCATGACCAAATAGACCGAGACTCATCTGAAGGATAAGTCAAGAGTCTCCGTAATCGGCAAGCGTGTATGAGACGAACTATGAGAGTGGAGGAAGCCAGACAGGTATGTAACGAAATAACCTGTTGGAACTCTGTAGTCTCTGCCTCCCCAACAAGGGACCTGGCGTGTGATATAGATAGATAGATATTATTAGTAATAGTAATAGTTTTACTGATAAGTTTACTGAACGATTTTAGAGCTAGTAAACATAGAATAGCGTAAATTTCTTTTCCGGCTAATGATATCCGTATAGGTGAGTGATCAGTAAATCACCGCGGCAATAAAACAATTTATAGCCACCGACACCGACACGGTTCCCCGCAAAAACTTTCCTAATGAGTTTAGTTCTTATTACCATTTACCGACTTAACCAACTTCCATTTCAATTTCTGAGGAAGTTACCGAGTTACTAACGCAATTTGAGTGGCGTTTGTTATCTGTCTTCTTTGTAACGTGTTGGGAATCATTAAGCTGTGTATTTTTGGGGTTGCGGGCGTTTAATGGGTTTTTCGTAAGTAATAAATATAACAATCGGTAACTTCTCAGGTAAAACTGCAAAGGTGTACAATACAAATCGCCTTTTTCTCTTAATATCGTTGCTGGCTACTTGGGAAGTAATTGAAGAGATTACTAAAAGCATTAGCCGGGCATCTATCAAAGACATGATAACCTGATCTCAGTGCAGACATCTATGTATCACACATAGTATACCATAGAAAACTGGTCATCATCATGGTATAGCGATGCACTTTTAGTAATAATATAATAATAATAATGATTTGTTTCGGATCAGCATTTACGTCCATTTTGTTAATAAGAATCTATCTACATGAGTATATTACAAAAGATTCATATCTTCTCCAGTCTTCGCCACGCGCTACGTACTTGCAACACACTTCCTGTATCCTCTCTGGGCCCTCTTTAATAAAATTAACAAAAGGATGAAAAACGGTTTATTACTGAAATTCGACAAATTTATCCTTTTTAACAAATGTAAGTTAAAATGGCATTATAAGTTTTATTAAGAAGGGCTCTGAGGGCTTGGCATGAGAAGTTAGACGCGAGTTGGTATGTTACCCTCGTCACACTACAAGTTTATTAGATAAACATGAACGTGGCAACATGCTTCCTCGCTAGCGTCATCCCAACGTCAATATTTTCGTGCTAGGTCCTCCGAGGGCTTAGCACGAACAAGTTAACGTTAGCGTGACACTAGCAACGTGACGTGCAATAACCATTACTCGCTAACGTCAAAGTTTTCGTGCTAAGCCCTCTGGTCTTCATTGCGTTAATACCAAAGACCATTTCATTGATATTCTGCACAATTTCCTCCCGTGAATGATGGCTAGTCAGCAATAAATGTTTTACTGCTCCATTTTGACTATATCGCTAAACGAATCGACGTCCATCTAAAATGTTTACAGTACCTATGCACTACTGTTTAACAAGTATCGGTAGAATTTTTTTTGCTACTGTGTATATTTAGATCGTTATATGTGGATTTCTCGTCCCGTCCCGATTGAAAAATAAACATTTTATGCTACAGTGAACGTCAAATATAAAACCAGTACAATGACTGCCTCGTTGGTCTAGTGGCAAAGCGCATCGCTTGGTGACCGAGCTCCTGGGTTCAAATCCTAGGTCGGACAAATGAAGTTTTTCTAACAAAAACTTCCCAGTATGACTCCGGAGTCTAGAATTGTGCCCGGTATATGGCAATAGAATCACCCCTCTATTACATGGGACCTAACATCGTCGGCGAAAAGTGGGTGTACACAGTACACCTCTGCCACCCCCGCTTGGGGAATATAGGCGTGACGATGTACCAGTACACAATAATATTATTTGTTTTAATGCCTACAATTCTTTTCACTTATTTAAATCAAGGTTAAGCAGCGTTCTACTCGGTCGGCCTGAGAATGGTGACCGTTTGTGGAATTTTCATATTCGAGCCTCTCCGTGCTTCGAAAGGCACGTAAAGCCGTTGGTCCCGGTCGCCACGTAATGTGGTAAACGTTCAGCCGAATTAGGCACCTTATAGGCGGCTTGATAAGTTCCAACAGCAGGTGGCCACAAACCCGCCTCCACCAATCCGCCCTGGGTCCGCGTGATAAAGTATGACCTAATCTCTCTCAGCTCGATTTGTGAGAGAAGGCCTTTGCCCAACAGTGGGACGGTATAAACTAATATTATATTATTATTACTTATTTAAAATCAGTTTTCGAAACTTATTTTCCGATTGATGAAATAAATACGTTTATTTCAAAGCTCTTTTTTAAATATACATTATAATGAATCCAAAGTTTAACAAAGATTTAGCAAAACCTCGTTTATTATTATGTTTTAAAGTTTAGAATGATGGAAAGTACTGCAAGCCCCAATAGCTAACGAGACTAATTGGGTACGGATGCTTCATTGTTACTGATTCTTTTTACGCCCAAAATCGCCATTATCGCCATACCTACGCAATGCCTAAAAAATACTTTTCCACTATCTCAATATTCCAAAAAGACATTCAACAACATAATTGGACATAAAAGCACCCAGACATTTTCAGATACACCAATCCCCGCCATCCCGGCACACCCATAAAAATTGGATTATTAAAATTTTTAAAGCAAATAAAATCTACAGCATTCAGTAATACCCATAATCCGCAATGACCAATAAAGATATAAGCTTTGTTGACTGGAAAGCAATAAAAAAAGCTTTAAAAAGTGTACAGCAAGCCAGAACGTTTAAAAGCTATCATTGATACTTCAAAGCTATCGTTGAGACGTTTCGCTTAAGTTTTAATTGATCAATTTAACTTCAACTAGGAGCGTTTGACCTGAACTTAGGTATGGCACGTGTTCGAAATTATTGGGTGAGTTTAGCGATGTGGAACAGAGGTGTTTTGTAATAAGAAAATTAAAAGTCTAATAGTCTAAAATTGGCTGCAAAATATATAAACCAACAAAAAAACGAATTCGTTTTTATTTCTTGGTGTCTACATCCGCATAGTGAAATAGTTTGTGTATTTATTTTGTTTTGAGAAAAAAGTGTATAAGAATAGTTTTATATTTTTTTACTTATATAATCACATAATCGTGATACTTAATTGATAATCTGTAGTCAAATTTATTTATGTACAAATGTACGTTTTACATAAATTTGTAGTAGTTTATATGAATGACATAAATTTAACGAAATTGTCAGTTTTCTTATATTAACTGAACATTTTATGAGTCTTTTAAATGCTGCCAAGTAAATATTTTTCTTGGAATTAATTGCATCAAAAACAGAACACGTTAAAAGTGATTTAATATCTATTCCAACGAAAACAAACGAATTTTAATTAAAGCTGAACTTCCTTACGAAGATTGCCTGCAACATTAAATTAATCTACAGACGCTAATCAAAATGATTGAATATTCCTGGGATCGCCATTTTAGTCGCGAAAATAAAAACATTTAATATTGTGCAAAATTACTCTCCCGTACGACTAAATCAAATCTTTTCTTTGAATAAATACATGTTGTTAAGTATTCCGATAATCCCTAGCCCCTTGTGATTGCTAAATTAATATAATACACTTTTATATGTCACAACTTTTTCGTCACCAGATTCTGTCTATAGACTGAAATGGAGAGCCGTTTTTGCATTTCCACTTCTGATTCCGTCTTCATGTGGTGGTTGTTTGCCATCGCCTATTACACAAAGCATAAAGACAAAAGTCTTTAATCAGTGCGTCTTGTCCGTTATGACTCACGGAGCTGAAACGTGGACACTCACATTTGCACCGGTCCATTAATTTAAAGTCACTCAGCGAGCCATGGAAAGCTCAATGCTCGGAATTTCTCTGGAGGATAGAATCCGGCACAAGGTCATTTGAGAAAGCGCAGAGCTTTAGCAAGGTGAAGTGGCAATGGGTTGGCCACTTTAGTCGAGAAACCGATAATCGCTGCGGTAAACAAGTTTTTGACTAGAGATCACGGACTGGCAGTGCAGAACGCTCTCAGGCTAGGTGGAGCAATGATCTTCGTAGGGCGGCTGGCAGAAGTTGGATGAGAGTGGCCGTACGCAGTGGCGTTCAACTCGAGCGGCTTCTGTCCAGCAGTTCACTGCACTGCAATAGGCTGGCAAGGCAAGCTGGAAGTTACACCGAAGGCAACCAGCCTATAAAGGCTTGCCTCCACGAATCCGCACTAGATCGGCGTGATGGAGTATGAACTAATCTCTCCCACGTCGATTTGTAATAGAAGGCCTTTGCCCATCTGTGGGATAGCGTAGGCTGATGAATACATCAGTTCTGCCAGTATGTTATTAATAAATAACATACTGGCAGAACTGTAAGAAATTAAGAGAGCGCGACTTCTTACATTGAACGATATATAACAAGGTCATGTCGAAAAGAAGTCCCTACGGATATGTCCTATATCAACCTCTACCCTCGGAGCCTTAAATAAAATAACAGGAAGTATACTGATGAAAACTTTGACGCAAACACGTAGTAAATAGCTACAACAAGAAACAACTCCTACAGTAAGTAACAAGTCTATCAACTATATTGGTAGGAAATGCGTGACATTTTGGTGTTGCACTTATTTCCAATCAATTCCTATCTAGTTGAGACGTTATGGTTGCTCTAGTAGCATTACTCATAAAGGGGGCCTGCTTGTTGAATGCTGCTTTGTAGACCTTTTCTCAACATACTGCTGAAAAAATCTCTGGAGTGTTGGATTGGTAATGCTCTCTGGAAGATCCCGTTTGCTACTTATGTGGAGCAGGTCATTTCCTTCTCTTGAACATAGTTGAAGCAAATGATAGCTGTGTTTTATACTGATACTAGGAAACGGGAGCTGCTTATTGAAAACGGTTCACTAGGAACCTTATATCTATATTCTCGTAAGGTATTAGTCTGGAGCTAGCTATCTTACTTGTTTTTAATGAGAATATCAAACAAGACAGTTGTAGTATGCCCACAATACCCCTAGGTATTTTTGATTCCAATGTCATGTTTCATTAATCTTCTCGCACAAAATTATGTTTATTTTTGCGATATTGGAAGGATGTAGATACCGGGGAAGACCTGAACCCGTTTTACCATGACAGTCAAGTCAACAATCTCCGAAACCGGTGTATACGAAACAGACTATCAGAGAGGGAAACGATAAAAAATAATTTGCTTTTTTTTTATTTCAGATAGAACCTTATGGTAATTCAAAATTTGTTAAATCTAAAACCAAAACACATACTAATGATGTCATGCACGATTTAATTTACAAAAGCGAAGGACACGTCCGAAGCGATTCCGCAGGCGTTGCGTCCGCGCACCAAATAGTAAACCCCAAGGTTACCCCATTTTGATCCCCAGGAATTCTTTATAATCCAATATGGTGTCCTTTCCCCTGAAGTAGCCACTGAAAATAGAAAAAATATAACAAATCAAAGTGGTCATCAATTTCAAATGATAGTACTGTTATACTTCTTTTTCCGGTTTCCATATAATAGAAAGCAAAGGACTTGGCATCAACATCAATGGCGAATCACTCACCTTCGATTTGCCGACGACATTGTGGTCATGGCGGAGTCGCTGGAAGATCTAGGACGAATGCTCGGCGACCTCAACAGAGTATCTCAACAAGTGGGTCTTAAAATGAACATGGACAAAACGAAAATAATGTGTAACGTCCATGTCGTACCCACTGCACTCACCGTTGGGAACTCTACTCTTGAAGTTGTCGACGAATACATTTACCTGGGACAGGTAGTCCGGTTAGGTAGGTCCAACTTTGAGAGAGAGGTCAATCGACGAATCCAACTCGGCTGGGCAGCGTTCGGGAAACTGCGCAACATCTTCTCATCCAAAATACCTCAGTGCCTAAAGACTAAAGTTTTTAGTCAATGTGTGTTACCAGTGATGATATATGGATCAGAGACGTGGTCTCTTACTATAGGTCTCATAAAAAAGCTCAGAGTTGCTCAGCGAGCTATGGAGAGAGCTATGCTCGGCGTTTCTCTACGTGATCGAATCAGGAATGAGGAGATTCGTAGAAGAACCAAGGTCACCGACATAGCCCTTAAGATTAGCAAGCTGAAGTGGCAATGGGCGGGCCACATAGCGCGAAGATCGGACGGGCGTTGGGGCAGAAAGATTCTAGAGTGGAGACCACGTATTGGCAAGCGCAGCGTGGGACGACCACCTGCCAGATGGACCGACGATCTTGTGAAAATCGCAGGAAGTCGTTGGATGCAGATGGCATCGGACCGGTTACGCTGGAAAGCGATTGGGGAGGCCTATGTTCAGCAGTGGACAAGTATAGGCTGAGATGATGATGATGATATAATAGAAAGATATTTTAAACTAAAAAAATAGATACGCCTAATCTCAGTTGGGAAATAAAGGTGTTTCCCAACCGAGAATTGCAGAGGCGTACTGTGTGCACCCACCATTCACCGATGATGTTAGATCCCATTGTAATAGGGGCCAAGCCTATTGCTATTACACCAAGCACAATGCCAGATTAAGGACTGATATTAAGAATTTTAACCGAAAAATTACAGTTTGTCTAACCTAGGGGGACTCGAACCCAGGACCTTGTTATCGCTACGTGCATTATTTGCCACTACACTAAAGCGACTTCTATAAAAACGAAAAGCGAGAAATATCAGAAATCTACTACTCTAGAATGTTTATTTCAACTCAAATATCAAGTTCTGCTTGAGAAATGAGCACAATGTTTTCTCATCATTTTATTTCACGTAATCAAATCAAACTTTTATATACCTATTAAAAATATCATAAAAGTCTCACAAAAAAAGTAATTTAAGTATCTTAAAACCACTTAAAGCGGTACTTTAAAAATATTATCCTCATTTTAACTCCACTACAACCAGCCGAAAATAATTCCGCTGGTAGATGAAAGCAAAGACAAACAATAAAAGGCCAATAGAAATAACATTTGCGGTCGTTAGGGGAAGCTAAATATATTTTAGTGGTGTACTGTCAGTCACAAAACTCGTTAGAGTACGAATTTTTAAGGTTATATATATAGCAGTGATAGCATAGGGGTTAGACCGTTGGACTGTAAAGTCAGAGGCACCGGCTTCAAGCCCGGCAAGCACCTGTGTATTTTCGAAAGCATGTGCGTATTAAAATTAACTAGCACTTGCTTTAACGGTGAAAGAAACAATCGAAAGGAAACCTGCATGCCTAAGAGTTTCTCGAAGGTGTATGCAGTTCGCAAACCCGCACTAGGCCTATATTCCCGAACCAACGGAGCATTCTCGCGGGTATTCTCTACTTTACACCGATACTATATTTCATACCTACTCGCTTTCTTATCCATTATCTTTATCATAGACAGTGTTTATAACATGAATTTTGATCGTAACAAATTTTGGGGGCACAAAAAAGTTCTTTCTATACGAGGATCAAACTAACTTGATTTAGTTAACGCAGCGTTCCACGTTCACGTATTAAGCAATCCTCAAATCTATTTTTTATTTTGTTATATCTAGTTATCATACTATATGCTCAGTTTATATAATGGCTCGTATATCATGTAAATAGGAAGTGTAGAGAATAGTGTAGTTTCTATTAGTATTTAGTAGAAATCGCAATTTTTTTCGTTATGGACGTTGGGAATGGATGTCGGGTGTGGAAGATCGATGTAAATATCTTAAAAGTTTTTAGTCTATCTACCTGTCTATGTCACCACGCCAGATCCCTTGTGGGGTAGGCAGAGAGTACAGAATTCTAACAAGTTCTTTCCTTACTGACCTTCTCCTTCACCTTTTGACTTCCCCTTCAGATAAGACACGGTATATTTTTAGCAACTACTAAAACTCCATCATACAACTTGTCACGGCAAAATGTTCACTCGATTTAACGGGGAGTATTTAATACTATATTCATAGAAACGTGACGTCCAATTGCATCCATTGGATGGCTGCATTGACGGATCCTTGTGAAATTTTCGTCAACTTGAATCCGTTATATGCAAATCATTTACAAATAATAGACTCCAAGATACCCAAAACACAGACATTCGAAATTCTTAAGAGTACATATTTCTTCTAGGCTAGAGTCGTTATATCCTTATTTCTTACTTTCTAAGATTTTATAAATTTAGATTCTGTAAATAGCTTCAGCTGCTAAAAATACATTAGGGTATTTCAATTTCACAAATTGAAAATTATTATTGCAAAATAAGCGGAACGGGCGGCTATTGACGGCGGCTATTTCTCTTTCGTTTGCTTCGGGTTATTGGACTCGTCAATTGGTTGGATTAAAAGAATTGTGATGGTTAAATTCTAAGCGCTATTAGTTTTTTTGAACGTCATATTATACCTACCCTACATAAAGAGTTACAAAATACATAGAAATAGGTATAGAAAAAGTGAACTGGAGATAAAAATGCAATAAGTTAAACTCAAACTCAAATAATTTCATCATCATCATCATCTCAGCCTATACTTCTCCACTGTTGAACATAGGCCTCCCCAATCGCTTTCCAGCGTAACCGGTCCGATGGCATCTGCATCCAACGACTTCCTGCAATTTTCACAAGATCGTCGGTCCATCTGGTAGGCGGTCGTCCCACGCTGCGCTTGCCAATACGTGGTCGCCACTCTAGAATCTTTTTGCCCCAACGCCCGTCCGATCTACGTGCTATGTGGCCCGCCCATTGCCACTTCAGCTTGCTTATCTTAAGGGAATGATTTATTTTGTGGAAACCCTGTCGAGGTATTAAAAATGGTCATATTTAAATTTTGTTTAACATAACAATCTACCAGCAGTGATAGCCTAGTGGTTAGGCCGTTGGACTGCAAAGTCAGAAGTCTCAGGTTCAAACCCAGGACCTCTGTCTTTTCGAAAGCAAGTGCGTATTAAAAATTAATTAACACTTGCTTTAACTGTGAAAAAACCATCGTGAGGAAACCTACATGCCAAGAGTTTCTCGAACGTGTGTGAAGTTCGCCAACCCGTACTGAGCCAGCGTGGTGGACTACGGCCTCAGCCCTTTCAGTTTGAGAGGAGGCCCGTGCCCAACAGTGGGGCAGTTGCTTAACAGGGGTAATATTATTATATTTATTATAATCTACCACCCGTTCGCTTGTCTTTTTTGTCTAATTCTCTATTAATTTTTTTTCATCTGTATAGATACACATATTTTTATATTAGACACAATCATTTATGCGATCCAGCTCCAGCGTGATGGCTTACGACTGAGATATAAGACTAATAATATTTTTTTTAAATATATGTAATAATGATAAGCTTAAGGATTTTGGGTGGAGCAGTCTCCACAAGCAGCACCCGTTTACGAGTATGACTACTTGAGCTGCCAGATCCTGCCTCGACCATATTAGAGGAGTGACCTGCACCAAATAGCCACTGCTAGCATAGACTTTTTAGTGAGTAAGCTTCTATGTATGAAGATGTAATCGAAATAGTAACATCGTATAGTAACGTCTCGGTCTTATGGTTAAGAGCTATAGCCACTCCACCCACTGTTTTGTTTTGAGCCCTACTCTACTTGCCTACGCATCAGCAGGTTCTGAAGTGTTTTGGTCACATTGCTAGGAAAGACAGTGACAACCTGAAAAAACTGATGGCCACTGGTAAAATTGGTGGCAAGTGACCACAAGGAAGGAGTCCAACATACTGGACGGATCAGATTCGCACACGGTTCACGGTGCTCTTTACTCGGCTGTAGATAGGAATAGATGGTGACTCATCATCCGTAGCAAACTGTTCCCAAGATATGACTACAACCCTCAATAATAAGGAAACCGATGCAAGGGAGAGGAGTACTGATTTATCATGATCAAATTGATTAAGTACATCAGTTTAAGTGTATCCAGAGGTCTTCGAGATTGTGTATCTGTAATTGATATTTATACGAGTATACATATCCCACGGTACAGTATTAATTCCAATTATGCGGCAACGTTTAAAAATATAAATGAATCTATGATAACTCACGCTAGCTAAGTTTTTGGCTTACCATAAACATTATAGCCGATGATTAGCACAGCGTGATTTAACTTCTTTGGGTCACATTCTTCATCTGTGGGTTCGTCTATGGCGTTACCCACATACTTCGCCATAGATGCTGAATTTATCGCTGGTAGTAAAAATAATAGAAATTATATTTGACGTGTGGCATTGGACGTTGGTAATAACAAGTTATATAGTTATCTCTCGTCTGTTTTTTCTTAAGTAGCTAATTTTATTTACAAACTGAATTAATATTATTCACTCATTGGTTCCCAAGTTCATTTTTTTTTTCTTAAGAAAACGTTGCCCAACACTAGGATTTATTCCTGTGTTGTGGGTGCAATTATAAACATGAAATTTCACATACACAAATACCCAGACCGAAACAAATAATTGTGGGTCATACAAAGATTTGTCCCGTGCGGGAATCGAACCCGCGACTTTTCGACCCAGTGGGCGCAGCGGCTTAAGCTTTTTTACTGCGCCAAATCGTCAGGCACTGCCTTTATTTATATAAAATTCCGGTGCGAGTGTGTTCGTAATTCTTTTCCTCCTAAACGGTTTTACCAATTTTAACGATTTGTTTTTGTATTTATTGGGTCACCTGGATGGTTTTTAACTACATTTGCACTTGGTAGTTGGTAGTAATTATCTCATACATCAAATCGAGTCATTTTTAATAAACTGAATCTACTGGACTCAACCTAAAACTAGTTGATTCAGCCAATAAATTTAGCAGTCACTTTTGCAATAAGTGCGCCCGGGTTCATCTGTAATATTTCTAATTAATTTCTGCCAGCGAATTTGTCCGCGCTGACTTTAGACAGGAATCTTACAGCTTTCCGGGATAAAGACTTTCCTATGTGTTAATCCAGGTAATACACTAAATGTGTGCCAAATTTCATCCATATCCGTTTAGCCGTTTTTAAATAACAAATATCCAAACTTGCACATTTAGAATATTAGCAGGATTTAGGTCTTATAATAACCGCTTTAGGCCATGGTATTACTACCTATACGACATGAATCCTACTATTATCCTATTACTTTAGCGCCGTTGCATCTTCAAGAGACAGTCATTAAAGCTGGTAGCGCCGTGGATTCGGCCGAGTGCCGCAAACGGCGCAAATACAGCAATCTGGATAAAGGATGCTTATTTGAGCCATCCATGGGGTTCAACTGCCCATCACATCTGTGGGGAACTGTCTAAAAGACTGGTCGACACTACACATGACCAGAGGGCTGGCACGTATCTCGCGCAAAGGATTAGCATTGCTATCCAGCGCGGGAACGCTGGCAGCCTTCTGGGCACCCTGCCGAACGCCAGCGATATGGCACAGTTGTAAATAGTGTATTATATTTTTCTACCTTTTATTGTATTTTTTATTTATTTAAAAAGTACGCAAAGACGGTTGAACGGATTTGGATTAAATTTGGCACGCATTTAGTTTATTACTTACTACTATTTATACATAAGATACTTTTTATCCCGGAAAAATGTAAGGTTCCTGTCTAAAGTCAACGCGGACGAAGTCGCAGGTAGAAACTAGTGAAATATATGCCTAACATCATATCTTTTCGCCTTTTACATCTTACCAGCAGATAACGGTCCGTACTGATAAAGTGTTTGAGCCATAATATGCTCATCAGGATACACTCTCCTATACCCTACTACAGGAAGAGGCTTTGGATATAGTGATGGTGTCATTAAGTCCTCCATTTTTAGCTCTAAAGAATTGAATTCTTGTTTAGGTCTCCATCTGCATTCAGTTTGTATTTCTTCATAGGGGTAATAATCTACAGACAAAAGGACGCCGCCGATTTTATTAACGATGTTTCTGTAAAAAATAATAATATTAATATTAGCCCTGTTAAGAAACTGTCCCACTGTTGGGCACGGGCCACCTCTGCACTCAGTTTGAGAGGAGACCCGTGCCCAACAGTGGTTTAGGCCATAGTCCACCACGCTGGCCCAGTGCGGGTTAGCGAACTTCACACACCTTTGAAAAACTCTTAAGCATGAAGGTTTCCTCACAATGTTGTTCTTCACCGTTAAAGCATATGATAGTTAATTTTTAATTTGCACATGTTTTAGAAAAAACAGAGGTGCGTGCCTGAGGTTGTAGGCCTTTGCAGTCCAACCTAACCTAACCACTAGGCTATCACTGCTTCTACTACTACTGTAAAAACTATTCTTTAGAAAATAGAGGTTTTAGAAGATACACCTTTTCGCTTCAAATACCGCATTGTCTCAAGACATGTCTTTGACCAGTGTGTGTTGCCAGTAATGCCATAGGGCATTGAGACGTAGTCGCTAATGTTAGACCATGTAAGGCTCAAGGTCATTCAAAGGGCAACGGAGAAAACGATGGCTAGGGTTTCTATGTGTGTTAGAATTGGAAATGAGGAGTTCCGTAGAAGAACCAAGGTCTAGTAAATAGCTCTCAGAATTGCTAAACTGACGGCTGTTGAGGTAGAAAGGTTATTAAGCAAATATAAGTAGGAATAGGATAGAAATTACTTTCGGATAATGAAACACTCACCCGTATATGTTTTCAGTAAAGAACTAAACCCACAGCCGGCGTTGTCATCGTCACAATCTATAAGAAACTGTTTTGATAGAATTACTTCTGCGGACAGTCTGATTTTATATTGGCTCTCTATGCACGCTGAAATAAAAATGAAAACAAGAAATTAAAATAGCTTCCCGTTTTTTAAAATACACATCTTCCTACTTTTGATTATACATATACCTATGTATATTACCTGAAAATGTATGTGATGTATACACACTGTAAAAACGCCTTTTCTTACAAATTAAGGTAATATACCATACTCTACCACCTAGTACACACTGATCAAGCCAGGTTGGTGATGACCTATTGAAATTTATCCAAACTGCCCCTTAAGGTTTCCTTAGTATAACCGAGATCAATGGCTTAAAGTGCCTTCCGAAGCAAGGAAATCCTCGTATATGCGAGCGCCTCGACATAATTTTAAATGGTAAAGCTGTTTACCTGTAGGGAAAAAATACACCTACACCTATATTCCCCAAGCGGGGGTGGCAGAGATGTACTGTGTACACCGACTTTTCAACGACGATATTAGACCCCACGTGATAGCAGGCGAGCCTATTGCTATTATACTGGGCATAATTCCAGACTACGGACTGATACTGGAAAATTTCTATCGAAAAATTTTGTCTGACTTAGGATTCGAACCCAAGACCTCGTGGTCGCTACACGCATTATTCCCTACTAAACCAACGAGGTAGTCTCAATTGTACAGAAATAGAAGTGATAACATACCAACAGCACTAAAAGCCCAACAGGCTCCACAGCCCATTTGATCTTAAATAGGCGATACCGCACTTTTTCCCTCCAATCAAAATACTCCGACGCGCTACCAGAATGTATCGATTCTAATCCATCGGCGGACACATTACTCGAGTCACGAAAAATCGACACAAGAGCACACGAAATTCTTTTTAAAAAGAAATAAAAATAAAATGATTTTGAACATTTAATCAACTCGATACTCGAATGCTCGGACGGCCGTGAATATGCAGTTTTATATCTGTTACTATTCGTTGGCATTCGTACAATTAGATGTTTTAAATGCTTTTTTTATTACATTTCAACTAGTGTCCTGCGTGTTTGACATGACGGGAATTTGTACGAGTTTTTCGAGCGTTTACTCGGAAATATTTTGTTTATCGGTGCATTTAATTGGTTGTGGTTTAGAATAAAAATTAGCTGTATCAAATTCAATTTGTGATTATAAAACATTTAATGGTTATGTCTTGCAGAAGATGTCCACGTGTCTGTTAATCCTCGAGTGTAATACAAACATTTGGAACGCAAGATATGTTTTATATACTCCTAAATACCAGTTACATAAGGATATTATTATCCTATCCTATATCATCACGTCAAATCCTTTCCAGGGTAGACAGAGAGTAAAGATTTCCAACAAGTTCTTTCTTTACAGACGTCTCTGGCTTGCTCCGCACTCATAGTTCGTCTCATACATGCTCGCCGGTTAGAGAGTCTCTTAATTTGATCTTCAGATAAAACACGGTCTATTTGGTCATGGTATGATAGTGTAGGTTTTCCCGGTACCTGAAACCTTCCTTTCGGTTTATAGGTATATCTGTTTAAAATACTTAGTCCGATAGTCTGTATGCTCATGATTAATTATGACCTTCCAAAACATAGTGTCTCCTAACGAACAAATCTGAAAAATGAATCTTGAATTAGTAAAATAAGGTCTATTTTATGATCAAAAAATGTTTATTTATTCGCCGCCATAGGCTGTTAATCACAGAAGCATAACATCCATATATCACAGTGCTTTGACAGGTTTTGTTCAAACGCACCCCGGGACAAACGAGGACTTTGTATGAAAAATATTAGTTTATTATGAAGATTTTACGCTTTTCAAAAATGTTTTTGATGTGAATATTTTTCAACTTTACTAAAAGTATCTAGGTATGAATAAATTGGCAATTATATCTACAAAGGTTTTTACAAGGTCTAAACTGTTGAGGGCTCTAGGCATTCAACATTTTTATGACAAAATACAGGCAAAAGAGGTCTGTACTTTCATTATGATAAAACGTAACCCTAGACTAGGAACTTAATTTTAGATATATGTGGAATGAGGACTTTTTGGTAGGTTCTGAATGAAGACTGTTTGCAAGACGATTTACTTTTAAGATGTACATCTCGGTGTCAAATTAAAAGTGACGGAGGTAATGTATAGATGACGTCAAGGTAAATGATTCTCGATTTAGAAGACAATGGACGAAGACGGTATTTAGTTAAGATGTGTAATATTTAAGACTAAAGATTAATAAGAAAGCATAATACTAGCATGTGCATTTTCTCTAACAACTCCCGCGATGGGCCCTCCTCCTTCCATCTTTATACCTTACATATATATATATATATATATATATATATATATATATATATATATATATATATATATATATATATATATATATATATATATATATAGTGTTTAGATATGTGAAAATAATACACTCAGACCGTTTTATTTCATTTCAAATAAACATTTGAAGTCCCACAAAGATTTATTCTGTGGGAATCAAACCAGTGAGTGGAGCGGTCTAATCACTGGAACAAGGCGTTGTCAATTGGCCATTCGGTGCTATTGTCCTCTGCATCTGTAAGTACAGTATTTTCTACCGTGAAAATATCGTACCTACAGATCGCTTAATCGATGCCAAATATTTTTCCTTTAATCGCTTTTTACGACATCCCCAGAATGTCGGCAGTAGTTTTTGTTATATATTAACTGTACCTATATTAAAAATAATCAAGTCGATCAAGCATAGACCACTTGACTTCAGGTTCAAATGATGGCAGGATCAATCCTTGCACGAAAGGACGAGAATTCTCATATTACGTAACGTTAGCCATATTTAAACGTCATATAAAAAGTCTACTAATAAAGAATTTTCGAAAACTTACTACTTACTAGTTGTGTTCGTGTGTTGTGTTACTACATAGTAACACAAAACACGAACACAACTAGTAATTATAACTGAATAAAATGGAAAGAAAACCAAAAAGTAAATAGTTTCTTATCTTTACACGATTACATTCGACCATCGCCATACAAACAGTAACTTGAAAACACACAATTTATCCCTACTTTCTTTAATATCCATATTATGAACGCAATTTACCACACCATAATTTTCGTACACATTTAAACCAGCTCACTCCCGTAATACATATTGCTTGTATATCATTTTTATGTTCTCCACAGCCACGTACGTTTATAGGTACATCAATATAAACTCAGTATATAAGCTCAATAACTACAGTTGTTTTGGAACAAACAACTCAATGTAAATTCGCTTAAAAAAGTCCTTAACTAGGAGCCCAAGAGACGGGAAAACATACAAAAATATATACTGGACCTGGTTAACGACATAGCCCATAGGATTAGTAAGCCGGCAATAGGCAGGCCACATAGCACGAAGATCTGACAGTGGTTGTATGCAGAGTGGAGACCACGTATTGGCAAGCGCAGCGTGGGACGGCCACCTGTCAGATGGACCGACTATCTTGTGAAGATCGCAGGAAGTCGTTGGGTGATCATGGGTGAGCCTATGATCAGCAGTAGACGTGTATACGCTGAGATAATTATGAAGAGGCAGGGGCTCTGAGCGTCCAATATGCGCAATACCAAGGAAGACAGTGTAGCACAAGCTGCCTTGAGCACCTCGCCGGTACAGGGGCGATTCAAGTTTGAATCCTCCTCTATACTCTATAGCAGGCTCTAAAGACTACAGCATTGATAATCACCGGTGCGTATCTATCAGACATCCTGGAGCAACTCCAAAATGGCTATACAGACCACCGTAAGATTTTAAACAGGTAAAAGTCGCGCCCCGCGAAATTCTGCCGCAGCTCACGGAGGTCCGGTGATTGTCGTATACTCTGTTGCCCTCTATGTTGTATGTACGTACGCCATCGCCTAGCAAAAAGAACAGGGTGGAACTATACTGCAAATACCCGCAAAATGTGGACCCTGAGAGGGTAAGCTCTGCCAATCATTCAACGGATTTAATTAAACTATGCTGCTTTAGTCGGTAAAACTTTTTCTAGGGACGGCCGAAGTCAACACAACACTTGTTGGAGCATGGAGTCAGACATAACGTCCCTATATTGGATGGCTTTAATATGTAGGGTACACGATGATTTCCCAACTTAAAACTCCCCTGTCTCGGTAATACAAAGGCACGAGAACGAGAGCGAGGTTCAAATCTTAGGTCGGGCAAAATATTATTAGAGCGTCTCTATCGAAAAGTAGAGGCGCTCGTGGTGCTTTGCGACCCGCTGTTCTTAGCGATGAGCAAGGTTAAGCAGCGTTCGACTCATTGGGCGTATTTTCATACTCGAGCGTCTTCGTGCTTAGGAAGGCACGTAAAGCCATTGGTCACAGTTATTACGTAATGTGGTAGCCGTTAATCCAAGTTGGAAGCTTTACAGGCGGCTTGAGAAGTTCCAACAGCAGTTGGCCACAAAACTGCCTCCACCAATCCGCACTAGGTTGATGGAAGGAGTATGAATCTCTCTGTCCTGGATTTGTGAGAGAAGGCGTTTCCCAGCAGTTGGACAGTATAGGCTGATATTATTATTATTTATCGAAAAGTCCTCAGCAGCAGTCTGAAGTCTAAAATTGCCTCACCGCCTTATATGCAGTAGTTATAAATGTTCATTGCATCATGCATTTAATCTATATCGTTACTAATAAGAGCAATTAAACAGGGTAAACAAGGTAATGCTTTACAGTGGCGTTCATTAATGTACCAGGAACCCAGCCAAGCAGTTCATTGCTCTACGTAGTGAAGACATTAAGAATTGAGATTCAGAGGAAATTTACTTATTATGTTCAAAAAAGGAACCTACTATTCCTTTATCATGGTTGCATCTTCTTCTTCAGCCGAAAGACGGCCACTGCAGGACAAAGGCCTCCCCTAAAGACCGCCACAACGACCGGCTTTGTGCTGTACGCATCCAACTTCTACCCGCGACCTTCACCAGGTCATCGGTCCATCTTGTAGGGGGCCTGCCCACTCCACGTCTTCCGGTACGTGGTCGCCATTCGAGAACCTTTCTGCCCCAACGGCCGTCAGTTCTACGAGCGATGTGCCCCGCCCACTGCCACTTAAGTTTAGCAATTCTGAGTGCCATGTCAGTGACTTTCGTCCTCCTGCGGATCTCGTCGTTTCTGAAACGATCCCGCAGGGTAACTCCGAGCATAGCTCTCTCCATCGCCCTTTGGGTGACCTTGAGCCTTCTTATGAGGCCCATCGTAATCGACCATGTCTCAGTGCCGTAAGTCATCACTGGCAACACACACTGGTCAAAGACTTTTGTCTTGAGACACTGCGGAATTTTGGACGAGAAGATGTTACGTAGCTTCCCGAACGCCGCCCAACCGAGCTGGATTCGACGATTGACCTCTTTCTCGAAGTTGGACCTACCTAATTGGATTCTTTGTCCCAGGTATATATAATCGTCAACAACTTCGAGCGTAGAGTCTCCAACCTTTATAGAAGTTGGTACTACATGGACGTTTGACATGATCTTCATCTTGTCCATGTTCATTTTAAGACCTACTTGTTGAGAGACTCTACTGAGGTCGTCGAGCATGGCACTGAGGTCTTCCAGGGTATCCGCCATGAGCACGATATCATCGGCAAATCGAAGGTGAGAGATGTACTCGCCGTTGATGTTGATACCTAGTCCTCTCCAGTCCAGAAGCTTAAAGACATCTTCCAGCGCGGCGGAGAACAGTTTCGGGGATATAACGTCTCCCTGTCTCACACCACGCTGCAGTTGAATAGGTTTCGAGCTCTGGTCCTGAAGGCGGACTGACATAGTAGCGTTTTCGTACAAACTCTTCAGCACCTCGATATACCGGTAGTCAACTTGGCACCGCTGGAGAGACTGTAGTACAGCCCTAGTCTCGATCGAATCGAAGGCCTTCTCATAATCCACAAACGCTAAGCATAGTGGCAGGTTATACTCTTCAGTCTTCTGTATGACCTGTCGCAGCGTATGAATGTGGTCTATGGTGCTGAAGCCTTTTCGGAAACCGGCTTGTTCGGGAGGCTGGAAGTCATCTAGTCTGCGCGCGAGACGATTCGTGATGACTCTCGAAAACAGTTTATAGACGTGGCTCAGAAGTGAGATGGGTCTATAATTCTTCAAGAGGGTTTTATCACCTTTTCTGAAGAAGAGAACTACCACACTTCCGCGCCATGACTGTGGCGTTTTGCCCTCGAGGATGACGGTGTTGAATAGTTTCTGAAGAGCCCTCAATATCGGCTTTCCACTAGCCTTGAGAAGCTCGGCTGTTATACCGTCATCGCCTGGCGCCTTGTTGTTCCTGAGCTGTTTAAGAGCCATACTAATCTCGCACAGACTGATGTCCGGGATGTCATCGGTATAGTGTCGGGTCAATTTGGCTCTTGGGTCTATAGCCGGATTGCAGACAGGTGATTGTACTGATGTATAAAGCTGGCCGTAGAACTTCTCGACTTCCCTCAAGAGTTCCGGTGTAGAGGATACAATCCTGCCGTCTCCGGTCTTCAGCTTACTCAGCCGGCTCTGTCCGATAGACAGATCCCTTGCAAACACTTTAGGGCCTTTGTTGCATCTAGCGATATATAATTATATCTATGTTTAAAAGAAAAAAATACAGATCATTATTAGTGTCAAAATAGTAGCATTGTGTTAAAATCATGTTATAATAAACATAATATATAGCATTGTTTCTTTTTAATTTCTGTTGTTTTTATTCGCCGTGGCCGTCGTGAGAAACTACACGTTGTTCCATTTAAGCTTAGAATAACAATAATCAATCGCGCGAAATAACGTGCTCTACGCGTGTCAAATTAAATTGAATTATAGCGTCTTGCGGCATTCCTACCTGTAACAATTCTATCAAGCTCAAAAAGAAATAGGATGGAATTACATTTCATGTGTAAGTAGCGCAATCGGACATCTTATTATTTAAATATTGAATTAAATATTCCGTTCATAACTGTCACCGAAAATGGCACCATCTTCGGTGACAATTCCAATTTATCTGTGTTGCCAATAACACAGTGTAATTTTACCTACTTTTATTTACTCTGGACCTTAGTTGTTATAGTACTAAATATTAATAATTTAGTTACATGTTCCATAATAATTTTACTACTTAATTACGATGACGAAAGTACTTTTCCCGCTTTGGATTACTAAAGCTGTATGGAATGGCGCTTCTATATGTATGGCGCAGTATGATAGTTAAAGCCGGGATATAATTTTATTCTCCACCAGACCAATGAGGCAGGGAATAACACGAATAAAAATAATAATTATTAACTTATAAAAAAATAAACTTTATTAACTTACTGGTAATGGAATCGTGATTTATTTTAAGAACCTACTTAATTACATCTATATTTTTCGTTAATATGTAGAAAGGTACATGTTACCGCTAGAAATAAACAATAATGATTTTATAATCTCTCACAGAACATTTACCCCAAAAAGTGGTAAATCATTTTTAACTAGCAACATTATGCGGGTGGTAAGTGCGGTGAGTGCGGGACGTTGGTTGAGTTTTTGGCTTCACCGCGCGGCGTTCAATTTATTTATTTATTAGGGATTAACAAACAGTTACACATTGCTTATTACTCAATAATACATTTTTATAAGAAATATAAATGTGCACTCACAGCGTTATCCACGAGATATGGCAAAACGATATGACAATTTTATTTTATGATATATTATGATTTAAGCAATATAATAATAAAAAAAATATGTACATATAAAGCAAGCTAGTTCACAATTATTACCGGGAAGGTAATTAATAAGGACCAAATTATGTATCTATTAAATTTAAATTTTCTTTTATAATTTTGATTGTATTATTTCGAAATTTATAAGGTGACAAAGCAAATAAATCTAAGTCATTAAATAAATCATTATAATTTTTACTTATGCGACGCAGAGGTGCACGGGCGCCGGCGTTGGTGCGAACTGAAGTTATAGCGAATAAAGGGCGTGTACGCACCTCTCGTCGGATTACAGTTCGTGGCACAACATAGCAAAGCTTATCGGTTATTTCTGTACAGTCATATTTGTTATTATATATATCAAAAAGGAACATGGCCTCCAGGAATAATCATCTAGACTTTAGGCTTAATAGGTTATAGTTTTCGAGTAGAGTGGCATAAGTAGGGAAACTGTGATAGCATCGGTAGTTCATGGATTTCATGAATTTGCGTTGAACGGTTTCCAGGCATTCTGCATATTTATTATAAAACGGATTCCAAATTACCACAGCATACTCTAATTGTGATCTAACTAAAGATTTATAGAGGTGGGTGTAAGTGCTAGCATTCTTAAAGCCAGTTGTGGATCGCATCACAAAGCCGTACATACGGTATGCGTTTTTAATAATATTGTCAATGTGCTGGTCCAGGTGTAATTTTTGATCCAGAAGCACGCCCAGAACTCGAACAGTAGAAGTTCTTAAATAAGGTAATGTTATCTATATTATAATTATGAGAAATTATGTTTTTGTTTTTTGTAAATGTTATAGCAAGGCATTTAGAAATGCTTAAGTACATTTTGTTCACAGTACAATATTCAGATAGTCTTTCTAGGTCTTCTTGAATCAACTGACAATCAGTGGGCGTTCTTATAGGTTTGAATATTTTTAAGTCATCAGCATATAACAAAAATTTTGAATTTTTGAAACATTCTCCGATATCATTTATAAACAAAATAAACAAAAGAGGCACCAAGATTGAGCCCTGGGGTACGCCGGATGTAGCTATTATAGACTTTGAATGAAATCCTTTAATAACGACCTTTTGAGATCTTTTTGTGATGTACGAGGAAAACCATCTAAGTAAATCACCTCGTATCCCATTATACGCTATTTTTGTTAGAAGTAGTTCATGGTCTACCTTGTCAAAGGCTTTTTGAAAATCCGTATATACTGTATCCAGCTGAATGGATATAGGGCGATAATTTTGTACGTCTTGTTTAGAACCCGATTTATGTACAGGCGTAATATTAGCACTTTTCCATACTTCAGGAAAAATGCCATCTGATAAACATTTGTTATAAATAATATGCAAGGGTTTATATATACTACCAGCAACTCTTTTAAGGAAATAAGGTGATAAACTGTCGGGTCCAGGTCCCTTCGTGGAGTCCAGTGCTTTTAGTGACGCTAAAACTTGTTCTGGGTCAACCCTAATATTAGTTAAGAGTACGTGGTTCTTTGCATTATCCTCAGGCGGTAACCACTTATTCAAATCAAGAGTGGAGGGCTTATAAACTGATTGGAAAAAGTCTATAAACATATTACAGATATCAATCGGGGCACATGAGCTTTGGTTTTTATAAGACATGTTAGATGGGATCCCTGTATTACCCTTACGATTAGTAACGTAGGTCCATAAAAACTTTACATTATTTTTTATATTTTCTTCCACAGAAATAACGTATCTTGTGTAGTTACTTTTGCACTCTTGGTCAAATCTACGCCTAAGAAAGGAAAATTGTTCGTAATCTGATATATTATGATATTTCTTCTACTTAACCCAGGCCCTCTTTTTATTTCTAAAAATGCGAATTAATGAGGTGGAAAACCAGACAGGAAACCTAGTAGACCGAAATTTTGATATTGGAGTATGCTTTTTTATTACACCAAATATAATATCATAGAATATGCTAAGACACTCCTCGGCAGCTAATCCAAATAGAAGATTTCATCATCATCATCATCATCTCAGCCCATACTTGTCCACTGTTAAACATAAGCCTCCCCAATCGCTTTCCAGCGTAACCGGTCCGATGCCACCTGCATCCAACGACTTCCTGCGATTTTCAGAAGATCGTCGGTCCATCTGGCAGGTGGTCGTCCCACGCTGCGCTTGCCAATACGTGGTCGCCACTCTAGAATCTTTCTGCCCCAACGCCCGTCCGATCTACGCGCTATGTGGCCCGCCCATTGCCACTTCAGCTTGCTAATCTTAAGGGCTATGTCGGTAACCTTGGTTCTTCTACGAATCTCCTCATTCCTGATTCGATCGCGTAGAGAAACGCCGAGCATAGCTCTCTCCATAGCTCGCTGAGCAACTCTGAGCTTTTTTATGAGACCTATTGTAAGAGACTACGTCTCTGATCCATATATCATCACTGGTAACACACATTGACTGAAAACTTTAGTCTTAAGGCACTGAGGTTTTGGATGAGAAGATATTGCGCAGTTTCCCGAACGCTGCCCAGCCGAGTTGGATTCGTCGATTGACCTCTCTCTCAAAGTTGGACCTACCTAACCGGACTACCTGTCCCAGGTAAATGTATTCGTCGACAACTTTAAGAGTAGAGTTCCCAACGGTGAGTGCGGTGGGTACGACATGGACGTTAGAGATTATTTTGGTTATGTCCATGTTCATTTTAAGACCCACTTGTTGAGATACTCTGTTGAGGTCACCGAGCATTCGTCCTAGATCTTCCAGCGACTCCGCCACAATGTCGTCGGCAAATCGAAGGTGAGTGATGTATTCGCCATTGATGTTGATGCCAAGTCCTTGCCATTCCAAGAGCTTGAAGGCGTCCTCTAAGGTGGCCGTAAACAGTTTCGGAGAAATGACGTCTCCCTGTCTTACTCCTCTTTTTATGCGGATTGCCTTCGTGCACTGCCCCTGTACTCGGAGTGACATGATGGCGTTATTATACAAGCACTTCAACACTTCGATGTACCGATAGTCAATGCGGCATCGCTGGAGAGATTTAAGAACCGCCCAAGTCTCGATCGAATCGAAGGCTTTCTCATAGTCCACAAACGCCAAGCATAGTGGCTGATTATACTCCTCGGTCTTCTGTATAATCTGCCGCAGCGTATGTATGTGGTCTATGGTACTAAAGCCTTTCCGGAAACCGGCTTGTTCGAGAGGCTGGAAGTCATCAAACCTGCGTTCGAGACGATTCGTAATGACTCTCGAAAACAACTTATAAACATGGCTCAGCAGTGTGATGGGCCTATAATTCTTCAGTAAAGTGTTATCACCTTTCTTGAAAAACAGTACCACCACACCCCTGTTCCATGCTTCCGGCGTTTTCTCTTCGAGCAAGACGGAATTAAACAGCCTCTGAAGGACTTTAAGTACCGGCGTTCCGTCAGCTTTCAGAAGCTCTACGGTAATTCCGTCTTCGCCCGGTGCTTTGTTATTTTTGAGTTGTTTGAGAGCCATCCTAATCTCGCACAGCCTGATGTCCTTCATCCTTCCGGATATCTTCAGTGTAGTGTCGGGTTAGCTTGGCTCTTGGGTCTTTTACCAAGTCAACAACAGGTTCAGCTACTGAGGTATACAACTGCCCATAGAACCTCTCTATCTCCCTGAGCACCTCCGACCTATTCGACGTTACGTTTCCGTCCTCCGTCTTCAGCTTCGTCAACTGGCTTGGCCCAATAGACGCGTCTCTTGCGAACACTTTAGAGCCCTTGTTCTGTGCTATGGTCTCCTCAATACGCCTTGTATTGAAGGACCGTAAATCGTGTCGCAAGGACTTCAATATCTGTCCATTGAGCTGCCTATAGGACTTAGCATCATCGGAGGTTTGGAGCGTCATGGAACGTCGCTCAGCCATGAGGTTTCGGGTGTAGTTGGATAGTTTTTGAGGTCTATTTTTACGGTGGGGCTTAAAATACTTGGACCCGACCGTATGGACAGTCTCTACCAGCCTGTTGTTGATTTCGTCCACTGATGCGCTGCTGTCTAGCAATTCGAAGCAGTTTGCCAATTCGAGTTGAAAGTTCTCGGGGTTTTGGATATGTGCATTACAAGGTCGGAGCGTAGACTTCATCAGACGAGATCTTTCCATTTTGACATTAATATTTAATGTGCCTCTGACCATTCGGTGATCACTGCCGGTTTTTACCCTGTGGATCCCGGAGACATCATTAAATATTTGTCGCTTGGTGCTCATTATGAAGTCTATTTCATTTTTGGTGGAACCATCAGGGCTCATCCAGGTCCATTTCCTATGAGGCGGCTTCTGGAAGAAAGAGTTCATCATAAAGAGTCCCTCCTGCTCCAGGAATTCGGCCAGCCTCCGACCCCTGGGGTCAGAGGCGGTTGGGGGGAAATAGAAGATTTACCCAGTCGATTTTAATCAGTTCTTCATTAATAAGGTCATAATTCAATTACGACTAGACACGGCTTCTGGATTATTGTCATTCTAAGCATTTAAGTATCTATATTCGTTTCCTAAGAAACACCAATCATTACCACAGCAGTCTATTTAAAACGGAGGGCAATATCCGATTACAAAGAAAGTATTCCTGAACAAGAGATTGGAGGAAAAGTTACCGTTCGTTTGCTCACCATCTCGGGCAGAAAAATAAAACAAATAAATCATCCAAATTCACATCAGAATTATTATAATAACGCGACGTTTACTGCGTAATAAAAAAGTTTAATGTTCATTTTATTATACGAATGAAAAATAATGTTGTATTTATTAAGTAGTATTCCTTCCGTTATGAAATGATGTTTAGGATTCTATGCCGTAAAAATGGATCCCTTGTGTACTTGTCTCGCGCCTGTCCGCCTATCACTGCCAATTTTGATAAGTATATTATGTAGAAGCCTGAACTTGGCATAGTAATTAACCTTGTTAACGCCCAGATATTCCGATGAGTAGTTCTTTTTAAGTTTTTTTTTTCTATTTTTAAGTGGAACATCTCTAACTTTTTTGGGCCATACGCAGCGTAATTTTTGTATTTTATTTTGGTAATTAGGTACAATTGTATGCGATTTATAGTTTGGCTGATTGATTTTGCTGACTTATCACTTAATAAATCAAGCTGGGATGATTTCATCATAATGACTCCATAATTTAATCACAGCAAAAATCTCATGATGATATTATTTATTATATCGATCATAATCAAGAACTTTCATGGATAGAATTCATGGAAATCGGTCCATTCATTTAAGAAGTCCAATTCAGAGAATGATTGTAGATAAAATTGCTGTCCACTTCATGCAATGCATACTCAGCGTTTAAAAATATTCTATACAGAACCATATACAAATTTATTTACTTACTAATCCGTACTTTCATACTAAACATTATTCTCACCTTTATTTCATAATTTTCATCAAAAGGTCGAAGTAAGCACTCCATTTCTAACTATCGATCAGCACAAAAATGAATAAAGACAAAAAGTATTACTCAAATTTTTTTTATAAACGCTTTCCATTTTACAAACATAATAAAATGTCCAAGAAAGCCTGTCTAAACTAAAAGTAATTCATCACCGAAAGGAGGATACTTTTTCTACAAATTAATATTAAATTTTTTGCTGAGCTAGGTAATAATGCTTTATAAGTTTGGAAATACACAGGTGTACACTGAGGACCACTTTGCTTAAAACTCATCCCAAGTGAAATAAAACTATTTTTCGGATTTAATCGCGGTTTATTTTTGATTTCTAAGTTTCTGACGTTTCGAGGTCAGGTCAGGGGAAGGATTGAGGTGTTAGACGTCCAAAATACATAGTTGTTCCAGGGTAGTCTCAAACTGTTTAGTTTAATGTAAAATGTTTGTTGGTCGGGATCTACGCAGAATGAGCTCACGGTGTCTTGAGGCCTTGCAGTGCTATGCTTGTTTTTGAATTTGATTATATAAACTGGTAGATCCCAAATCTATGGAAGCACCCAGCCATCTTCTCTATTGAAATTAGGTTGTTTTTTTTATTTTCAATAGCCTCGCGACCCATCCTTGGTAGGAATCAGTGGTCTATCAAATCTGATGTTATGCGGGTGCGGTCAAGGACATGTTCACAGACTGCAGTCTTCTCTGAGCGACGGTGCTTTAGGTCAGCTATGTGTTCTTTAAACCGAGTTTCTACGGGAATTTTTGTTTGTCCTATATAAGAGAGACCACATTCTCAATCAAGCTTGTATACTCCTGCATCTTGTAGACACTTGACAGATGGTAATAATTGACTGTTCTTATTCGGCGACATATAAAATGTTTTTATTGAAGCACGCTTCAAGATGTAGCCAATCTTGTCTGTTTCTCCTCTCATATAAGGCAGTACAGCAGAAAGACGCTCGACTATGGCTGGTTTCACTAGGTCAATAAAACGAATTCAAGCAAATAAACCGTGATGAAATCCGAAAAATTGTTTTATTTCACGCGTAATATTTGCGTAAATCTTAAAACTCAGTATGTTATCCCAAGTGATTAGCACCAATCAAGGTGTACGTATTCATGATTTGGTAGCTAATAAGTTAATATTCATAAGACCAAATTATATTTTTGACATTTGACCTCAGGTATTTTATATAACAGGTTGGAAGGCTACGACTGCAGACTATTTTTTCGCGTCAGTTAACTTTTATATAAATTTTTGCATAAAGTTAAATGCGGTAGGCGATAGTTATGCTGACTATCTCTTAACTGATCTTTATAAAAAAAATGTATTAAATATAATATGACCTTTATTTTTCTTATGAAATGCTATAGACTTGTCGATGTTGTAGTAAGAATAATTAAAATATTATATGTATATGTGGTATAATAAGGAATAAGAAATGAAAAGAAATACTAGGGTTTTAGTTTTTCGCGGTATTTTTATCGTGCTTCATACCTTTTCTTGACGTCCCTGTGTAAGCCACGTAATGATTTTTCTGTTGAGATCTTTCCTTTGCACTAAAATATTAGATTCTTCTAAAGGCGGGTCCCTAAAAAGCCTACCGTGATCGACCATTTCTTGACCGGAAGAGTGACAGTGATACTATTACTTTACATAAGAATAATAGAGTACGAATATATTGTGCGCGCGCTCTGAAATCAACGATGTATGTGCAAAAACAAATTTTATCATTTTCTAAAAAGATTACACTATGAAATAAAAAACTGCTTAACGAGAACTTTGCTATTATTGGTTATGTTTTTAAGTAAATTCCATTGACTTATTCTGAAGCGTTTCGCGTTGGAATCAGAAAATGTAAAGCGATAGAGATGACTTTGGATTTTTTTCGAGAAAATTTAGTTTAATCGTGTATTCCTTTTACCAGAATCTAAAATGTATGGTAAAAAATCATATTTCTAAATATTAAGTCTCTAATCCATATACTTCTTGAAGTGCAAGGAATACAAAAACACGATTTTTTCGCGGCAGCCCCTTTACCTCTTACGATCAAATGATCCCATCTATCTGTATGCTTACCTAAGATTCAAAAAAAGATAAATTAAATCTATAAACTTGTGTCTGTTTTCTTTGTCTGCCAAGATAATAAATTATAGCCCTTTTTACAAAAACAGCTGCCTTTTCTGTAAAAAAAATTAAAATCAGAACCAAATTTTTATCCATATTTTATGTTACTTTAATCTAGGCATAAGTTGGAATGCTAAATAAGCATTTATTTTTGTAGGGAATTGCCATTTTTTCCATCGAGGTATTGGTTTTTTGTGATAACAAATATACCGCGCTGGCTAGATACCTTCCCGACTTATACTTGAATTTAACTATCTACCTTCCTACCTAATATTCTGTAAACTAATATCACAAGTATCCGATAGACTAATAACCTAATCATCATCATCATCATCAGCCCGTGTCAGTCCACTGCTGGATGTAAGCCTCTCCCATGGCACGCCACTGAGCTCGATCTTCAGCTCTCCTTCTCCAATCCCTGCCCGCTGCCTTACGAATATCGTCGCCCCACCTAGCTACAGGGCGCCCTATACTACGTTTGCCGACACGCGGTTTCTACTCAAAAACCAGTCTGCCCCAACGACCATCGGTTCTGCGGCATATGTGACCTGCCCACTGCCACTTCAGCTTGCTAATTCGCTGAGCTATGTCGGTAACCTTGGTTCTATCTATCTATCTATCTATAACCTCACGCCAGATCCCTTGCGGGGTAGGCAGAGAGTACAGAGTTCCAACAGGTTCTTTCCTTACATACCTCTCTGGCTTCCTCGACTCTCATAGTTCGTCTCATACACGCTCGCCGGTTACGGAGACTCTTGACTTTTCCATCAGATAAGACTCGGTTTATTTGGTCGTGGTAAGATAGTCTAGGTCTTCCCCGGTACCTGCATCCTTCCACTTTCACATTGTATATCTGTTTTGTCATTCTTTCCTCTGGCATTCTTTCTATATGCCCGAACCAACGGAGCATGCCCTTTCTCATCTTTACACCGAAAGATAGTACTTTCATACCTACTCGCTGTCTTACTATGCTGTTGCTAATGCGGTCGGTCAGCTTCACTCCGCACATCTTCCGCAGAGCTCGCATTTCTACCGCATTTATCCTACTTTCATTCTCCTTCTTACATACCCAGCTCTCGCTACCATATAACAGCGTTGGGACAAGAACTCCGTTATGTATGGCCAGCTGCGCCTTATGGCTTAAGTGCCGGCTCCCGAGTAGCTTTCCCATCGCACCATTCACTCTGTTCCCTGCACTCACTGTTCTCTCTATGTCAGCGGTGTATTTCCCATCCTTACTGAATAACTTCATTCAGGATTCGATCCCTAAGAGAAACTCCGAGTATAGCTCTTTCCATAGCTCGCTGAGCGACCTTGAACTGGTGGACAAGCCGCATAGTGAGTGGCCACGTTTCGGCTCCTAATAACCTTATAATATATACCAATATCCGAATACCTATTACCAGAACGGAATCCGCCTCGTTACAAAACCAAAAGTATTCCCGAGAAGCCATTCACACGGTCGTTAACTAGCAATTCGTATCCCAAACTTGTAGGCCTCGTAACTCCACCTGGTTCGGTATAAACAGAGTTTGATTGTTCCTCGCGACTTTGCAAGGGTACTAAGCGGGGCTTTTTATTCTTAAATTTATTTTATTGTGATACCTCTTTGTTCTACTCGGCTGTTGTTCCATATTCAAAAGTCAATAAAATGGTACGAGATCACTTTTGCGTTTCTCCTTAAAAGAAACGCAACAGTCTTTAGAAACATTTTTCTAAAGACTGTTTAAGGCAGAAATAATTAGGCACAAGCTTGTTACAACACTATAACAAAGCGGTATTGTTACAATACTATATCAAAGTGGAGTCGCAAACGCACCATCGCTCGATGCCCTCGATATAAATTCAATTGACGTCAAAAGGCGGCACAAAGCAGCAAACATGAAGGAGTGTTGACTACGGTAATTCAGAACACCACCGCCGCGGTAGCTAGTAGGGAGGGTCATTTCTGGCTCAACCTCGAGCGAAACTACACGTAGTATACTAGCATATAAAATTTAATTGTAAAAATCTATTTACAAATAAATTGTTTTAATTTCGTTTTTTTTAAGTACGCCAGCCGTACCTTCGTAATAAGCGCCTATTACAATAAATACGAGAATATTAATTTCACACAAGTTCTCAAAGGGTTGGTGCCGTAATAATGGGATACATGGGGTACAAAACTGCCTTCTATTAAGACTACGAGAATTTTATAGTAATAACAAAAACATACATGTTATGGTCTACTTTAAATTTAAGAAACAATAGTGGTATATTTATAATCATCTTAAACATTATTAGTAGGACTACGAAACAATATATTCAATAAATTTCCCACCAAATTTTCTTCCACTAGGAAAAACCTACAAGACAATTAATCTATTCAAAAAGATAATCCATATTACAATAGTATTGTCCAGAAAACGGGTAGCCCTTGTCACAAATCCCACATTTTTTACAACAGTATGTAGAATCAATGGAAATATGTGACAATTGTGTAAGTAAAAGTGAGGCTTATTTTTCTACAGACTTGCGTAAAAGGCGACACCAAAACATTTTTATCTTGTAAAATTTGTCAAAATCTGTGATTTTGTGCTACTAAAAAAGTTGAGATAATGGATTAGCTTCTCAACATTATAACCCGAACATTTGAAATTTGATAGAAAGAGGTCCACTGCAGGGTTCACCCTCGTCGTTGTGATGATATGGGCTTCAGCCCATATCACGATCGGCTTTATGGCGTACGTACACATTCAACGCGGGATGCGGGTAACACCGCAACCGTCATCAATTCATCTTATGGGCTCTGCCCACTACCCAACGGCTACGTCAAGTAGGCTCTATTCTTAATATCTCTCTTTAAATATTTTATGTTAACCTTTATTTTCTCTTACTATTATTAGAATACGTTTTATCATTACCTTTACAAAATCTTTATTTTGTAAATAAGAGGATTAAGTAGTCACTGACCATGAATCTAAGTACAATGTTTAATCTATACTTAAGCACATCTATTTAGCTCGTTCTGCACTGTTCTGCCATACCCCATGAATGCAATGTATACAAAAAGAATTGTAAAACTCTCATTTTTAAAAAGAGTAATTGTGGAGTTTCTTGCCCTTCTTCTCTACAGGAATGACTTTCCGAGCGGGTGATAGAGTCTTAAGTAATCAATAATTTTTCTCACTCTCTCTTCTTATTTGTCTCTTTTTGACTATTCATAGCTGCCTTTAGGTGTACATGAATAAAAAAACTTTTGATTTGAATTGATTTGACTCACCCAGATTAAAGTTACAAAGGGTTAAAAAATACTCGACTCAAGAGTATTTATTCCTAAATAAATAGCTCAAATGGACCTAACAGGTAACAGTTTACTTATTCATGGAATAAGCCATAAAACCTTTATAGGATACCTACGCACAACCTTCAAAGAAAACTCGTAGGCTCAATCAGACTACGGACCAGTTCTGGAACTTCCACAACGGATGAACCGGTGCTCATCATATGTCTCGCTGATCAGAGTACGCCTGGAAACAGAGTTGAGTATTAGTTTTTACTATAATGAAACCCAAATTGACTGGCAATTTTTACCAAAATCGCCTTGCCTCTTTCCTATTCAATGGCGTGGATCACATCGCGTGCTATCCAATTCATGTTCACTTTTTTGCCGAGTGCTTCAAGATTGACTAATCTAGCGCATCGCTTTGTGATCACAAGGTCCTAGTTCCAAATCCGAGGGCGGACAAATTTGACGGACGATTTAGCGCAGTGGCTAAGAGCTTAAGCCCATCCGCCCCCTGTGTCTAATAGTCGCGAGTTCGATTTCCGCACGTGACCAATCTTTGTGTGACCCACAATGATTTGTTTCGGTCTGGCTATTCGTGTATGTAAATTTTCATGTTTGTTAACGCACCCACGATACAGGAATAAATCCTAGTGTGGGGTTACGATTTTCTAACGAAAAATTCCCTGTGTGAGACCGGTGTCTGGAATTGTGCCAAGGACATGGCAATAGGCTCGCCCCCTATTACGTGGGACCTTACATCGTCCGCGAAAAGTGGGCGTACGCAGTACACTTCTGCCACCTCCGCTTGGGGAATGTAGGCGTGACGGTATTATACTTTTTAATTAACATTTTAAGTTAATTTAACGCTGGTATTTGTGCCATGGTGCTTAGCTAAACTAAGATAAAAATTGCTTAAGATTTTACAGTTAAATAATCACTGAGCCATATTGCCAGATCACATAGCAACTATGGGGTATTTTCCAAAAAAAAAATCGTTTCAGGGATCAACACTTTCACCACAATTAATTCTAGGAGATCATGTTTCATTACACAAACACAAACCAATATCCGGCTTCGCTAATTGCTAATTAATACAAACATATCCCATAAGACACTATCACATTCCGGAAAACCAACATACACAGTTCTATAACAGAAAGCAAACGAATATCCATATATTCACGTGAAAATACAAAGGATTACAAGTGATATATACCCATTAGGAATATCTGTGGACGGTCCGCCCATGCATCATTTTGCCGTGTTTGTTTCGGCTAACAAATAGCCTAAGATTTTGGACAGACCTCGCTGACCGCAGGTCTGTGCCGAGGCATTAGTCTAACAGGTTGGTACAATGCTTTTAGATACGCCGGTACTGAGTAATCCAGATGGACGTTGAGTATATATACTTCCCCAGTTTATTATTTCTAACAAAATCTGCTGCATTTTCAAGTCAATTGAAGCGCACCCTTGGCCTCTGCAAGGATCAAACCTGCCTCGATGAAATCTTTGAAAGATACCTTTGAATTATAGTTATCACTAAATCTTGTTTAAGTTTATCTACAAATGAATTTTCGACTTCATTCAAGTAGACTAAAAAAGCACATCCTACTACTTTATTATTTCAAAACTTAATTTTAAACTTGAATCTATTGCGTTAGAGAAATCGTTTCAGGAATGGAAGTCTACATATGTCATCATAACGAGTAACTTGATCAATGTGTAGTAGTTCTACCACACAAAAAGGCATCACAATTTCCCGATTACCACACTGATCGCGGAAACCACGTAATGACGTCAAAATCGACGACGACGACACATCAAAATCTAGAAAACAATAATACGCCACAATAAAACCAAAGAGCATGAAATACAACGCTCCAGGGTGCACCTACAACTGTTATGATTCCTATAAATTTTACGAGTTTCGTCTGCGCCGACAATTCTTGCTTTATATCCAGATATTTTTCGTTTGATTGATTTGATTTATTCTTTATTGTATACAGTTAGAAGTGAAAGAAAAAAGTTTACATTTAGGCAGTATACAAAAGGCGAGCTTAACTCAAATATGAGTTATCTTCCAGCAAACCTTTGAGTGTTGAGAGATGAAGAGAAGAATAAGAGGGCAGTTATACAATATAACGTCAGAAGATATAAAATAAATACTGTATTTTCAAATAAATACATATATTTAGTACTTACGATACAAATATTAATATATATAATTATAATATATACATAAACATAAATATCTAAATGAAATCAAGATAGGAAATGTTCCTTGATTCTTCTTCTGAAAACATCCAGAGAAGAGCTTGCACGAATGGAATGAGGAAGTAAGTTCCATAGACGCACAGCACGCACAGTGAAGGACCCGTCGTAATGACTGGAATAATGAAGAGGGGTACGAAGAAGGAGAGATGTAACTGTACGGCAGGGTTTGTCCCTTGGAATCAGGAAGTCAAAACGCTCTCGGAGGTAAACTGGGGATTTAGGATTATGTAGAATGGAGTAGAGAAGAGAGAGAATGTGCAAGTCCCGTCGCAGCCGGATAGGTAGCCATTTCAGTTTCGATCGGAATTCTGATATGTGATCAAATTTACGTAAACCGAAAATGAAACGAATACATAAATTCTGCAGACGTTCGAGCTTATTGACCAGTTCTTCAGTAGCATCTAGGAAGCAAACATCACCATAGTCTAAAAGTGGAAGAAGGAGAGACTGAGCAAGACTTATTTTAGTTTGATAAGGCAAAAACTTTTGCAGACGCTTGAGAGAATGAAAAGTGCCGTAGACCTTTCTGCTTACTTCCGCTATGTGAGAGCTCCAGGCAAGATTGGAGTCTATAAGAACACCTAAATTCTTAACAGTATTACTATAAGGTATAGGAACAGAATCAAGGACAACTGAAGGGAGTGTTTGTAGATTTATATTAAGGGCGTTCATGTAGTGTTTGCCACCAATGATGAGAGCTTGAGATTTGGCAGGATTGACCAAGAGACCGAACGATTTCGCCCAATTACTGATGTTTTCGAGATCATCATTGATGGCGCCAATCGCATGATTGATTTCCCCAACCTTAAAGTGACGATAAAGCTGCAAGTCGTCTGCATACAGATGATAATGAGAAGTAATGACTTTAGTGATAGAGTTTATAAAAGTGGAGAAGAGAAGAGGAGAAAGGACGCCACCCTGAGGCACACCCGCAGCAAGATTACACCATGCAGAGAAGTTCTCTTCAGAACGAACCGCCTGCGAGCGCCCCCGAAGGTAAGAGTTAAACCACGCAATTACAGGAGCAGAGATATTGAGAGAAGACAAGGTGCCTATGAGGATGTCAAAATCGACTGAATTAAAAGCACTGCTGAAGTCAAGTAAAACTAGTACTGTTAGTAATCTGTTCTCCATGGCCAATTGAATATCGTCAGTTATTTTAACCAGAGCCGTAACTGTACTATGACCTGGCCGGAACCCAGATTGAAATGGACTCAGCAGGCTATTAGAGGAGAGATACTGAGACAATTGATTTTGTACAACACATTCAAGCACCTTAGAGAGAATAGGGAGGATAGATATGGGTCTAAAATGAGACAGTAAAAGGGGATTTGGAATTTTGGGTAAAGGGAGAATATATGCCTTTTTCCACGCACTTGGAAAAGTGGAAGTTTCCAAGGAACAATTCACTATATGGGTGATAACTGGCAAAAGTTTATCAAGTATAGGTGTAAGCATTTGTAATTGAATACCATCATCACCCAGGGCTTTCGTGGATATTGACAGGATAGATTTCTTTATGTCATGCTCCGTAAGCGGGCTGAAAGAGAATGAAGCACATCCAGGCAAAGGGAGGTTTGAGAGAAGCTTGAGAGTAAGAGATTTTATATCATCTTTTAGAGGAGCAGGAGGATTAGAGAAATGAGCATTAAGTGCATTAAGGTCTAAGTTGCTGGTATTTTCAAAAGAGATTTTGCCAATACCAAACGTCTTAAGGAATTGCCAAACTTGTGCTGTATTAAAGTTTTGAATGCAAGAGTGTATGTGGCGTCGCTTCGCATCCCTACATAGACGACTGCAGCGGTTTCGAAGCTTTTTATATAGACACCAGTTTTCTTCTGTAGGAAACTTTCTATGCCGTCTCTTCACTTTGTCCCGTTTAGCCATCATTTTTTTATAGAATCTGATAGCCATGGCGCGGGTCTATGTTTCACCCTCACTTTTTTTAATGGCGCATGAGTATCATATAAATCAAGTATCTGTTTGTTAAACACTGATACTTTGGCATCTACATCTACACAGTTGTAAACAGAAGTCCAGTCTATACGGCCCACATCCATTTTAAGCTGCTCAGCGTTAATATTTTTGAAGCTACGAAGAAAAAGAAATTTAGAGGAGCGTTTTGGTGAGCGAATTTTGTAGGAGAGAAATATCAAATCATGATAAGAAAAGGAGGCAGGATTTTGCCCATGCGTAGCTACTTTGCTAGAATCGGAAACTAAGATAAGGTCTAAGAGTGAAGGAGTGCAATGAGGAGGATGGTGAGTAGCTGTCAGCGGTAAAATATGCATGTTAACAGAAGAGACAAGGGACCGGAGTTTGTTGCTACGACTGTCCCCCTTTAACAAGCAAGTGTTGAAGTCCCCAAGAATAATAATGTTATCGTGTAAAGTCGAAAAGTATTCTAATTTTGACTCAAAAGAGGATAAGAAATCAATCTGACATGATGGGCTGTAGTAAACTCCTAAAAGAAATGTTGTATGATTAAAATTAATTTCGAGAAAGAGATGTTCAGAAAACTTAGAATACTCGCTTGGCGACTGATCAACCACCTTGCAAGAGATATCACCTCGTAGATATATGGCAAACCCTCCACATCCCTTGCCTGTTCTGTCATTGCGTAACAACTTGTATCCAGGTAGCGCAAACTGCACAGAAGGAAGAGTGGGTTTAAGGAAGGTTTCAGAAACCAGAACCGCATGAATAAGATCAGAGTCGAAGGATGCTAAAAGGTCAGAGTAGTGGGAAGGAATGCTTTGGGCGTTAATGTGGACAGCATTGAAAAATTTCCGCTGATTTAAGAAAACAGATAGAAGTCGATCATGTAAATGAATTGAGTCGTTGTTGTCGTCATCACTAAATGCACTAGAGTACTGTTCGTCGAATATCTCAGAAGAAGAACAAGAAACAAAGCTATCATCACTATTATCAAATATATCCATATATAAGTAAATAAATAAAATAATAATATTTAATATAAAAACTAGATACTATATACTAACTAGATACTAAAAAAAAATTGATAAAATCATACCCTCGGTGCACTCGCCGGTTGTGGAACAACGGATAAAAGTACAATGATCCAAACACGTAAAAAAAAAAGACGATTTCTAGACGATCACATCAATTGTCACTACAGATATTATTTATCTGTGGTGAGCATAACTAGAATTTTGATAAAATAAAAACAAACTAATTGTAAACAAATTAAACAGACACTGTGAAAGTACACAAAGAAAAAAGAAGTACTGTAATCGCTTTAAAAAAAAAACAAAACAATATTACGCAAAACAGCATTACAAGACAGTATTAGAATTACGCACTAGGAAGACGTGTTTGGTAAACAGTAAAAAAATCACCACGACCTCTCACTTCGGAGGCTTTCGTGTTCTCTTCTCCGGAACAAACGATGAAGGTGCAGCAGGCCCGTCGCTCGGCTGTTTTTTGGAGCTCACAAAGTCGCCAGCAGGAGGAAATTGGACCAACACTTGACGAAGTTCAGCCGCCGTCTCAATTTTTCTCCGCGATTTGTCAGGCAGCTGGATGACGATTTTACCATCGGTGGTCCAGCACTGCTTCATACCATATCTTCTACGGGCTTCCATAAAAACCTCATGCCGGGGTTTGGTTAGGAACTCTGAGAGAGTTAGCCCGGACCCTTTCAAGGCAGCCTTATTGTTCCATACTTGGCTTCGCAGAGAATGGCTTTGGAATCGCATAAGAATGGGGCGAGGCTTGTTGGAGTTGATAGCGGAATTACGATAAATCAGATAACTAACTGCCGATATTTTATACAGAGTTGTCATTACCACATACCCGTTGTTTGTGAACATGTTCTTGGTTATGTGCGTCGTTTATGGCAACGTGAGATGTAAATCTGAATGAAAATATCATGGAAAGAATTGGCTATTTCCTCCTCTATTTTTTAAAATTTAACCCCATCATAGAAATTATTCCTGCATCGTTGGTGCGTTATTAATCAGTCTAAACTGTCCAACTGGCGGACAAAGACTTCTGACAAATGAAGATGAGAGAAGATATGCTTCATTAAGCAGACCCAGAGCGGATTAGTGGAGGCAGTTTTTAGGCTACCTGCTGTTTAAACTTATCAAGCCACCCAAAGACTTCTGACGTGGTCTAACGACTACCACATTAAGTGGTTAGAGGGAACAACGGCCTAATGTGCCTTCTAGAGCGCGGAGACGCTTGATTATGAAATGCTCCAAATAGATCTTAGACAGGCCAATTCAAACGCTAATAAGAAAAAGTTTTTTGATTTTTACATTGAATTTATCTATGCTACTACCGGTTAGATACTGTAAACCGAAGAGCTAGGACTAAAGTAGACTAAGTTTTTTTATGGAAGACTGAGGTATGTGAAACTTTTACGACACTAAAAACTCCAAGGTGACTTCTTATGACACGATTGAGAGTTTCGGTATCTCGAACCGGAACGCGCCGGTTCCACATTTCTTGTATTTTGCTCGATTGAGCATTAACAGCATCTCGGGTAATTAGAGTCACTTCCCCCATACATGGTTTAGCTTATTAGTACTAGCGATCCGAATATGAATCACACACATAGACGCGAGCTGTACGCGTCTTCTTGACAGCTCCCAGCGGGTACTATCCGCTAAACACTACTAAAAAGCCGCGTAGTGTGCGTATGTATGCTCGATTCCTATTTGGGCCGCTAATACTGTTTGTATATATTACCTGTGTCTATACCCTTGCGGTTCTTATGACGGCGTAGACCAACTTACACCACCGTTCCACTTACGCCACCATCCCACTCGAGATCGCTCTATTGACTGTACGCTAGTGACCCACACTTCAAGTCATTTGCAATTCCTGGAAAGTTCTTTAGACCTAGCTCTTTGCATGGACGTGACGGTGTATTGTTTTAATTAAGCCAATCACAAAAGATTTTCCCCGTGTTTCTTCGAGAGATACATCTTTTCAATATATTTTATACATTCACATAACTCTTGGTAGAGCTACAAATGTTAATGATTCCAAATCGATGAGCACGCGACAAGTTACCATATGAAAACATTTTCAGCATATTGACAAACTTATCCGGTGAAGCTGTAAAGGCTCCGCGGCCAAAAGCGTAGATCATTCAGACCATCACACAAAACTGACAAAATTTTAACATGTTGTTGATTCTAACAAAAAATATAATCAGAGCTGAGGTTTCAAATATGAAATTCGTGGCTGCGTTATTTTAGCGAGAAAGTATTGTTTGTTTAACAGTTTTTTTTATGTTGTTTGACGTGACTTTAGGAATCACCTTTCAATTTACCTTTGTCTTTACGAACATATATTTCAAGGAACACCGTTGTTTGTGAACATGTTCTTGGTTATGTGCGTCGTTTATGGCAACGTGAGATGTAAATCTGAATGAAAATATCATGGAAAGAATTGGCTATTTCCTCCTCTATTTTTTAAAATTTAACCCCATCATAGAAATTATTCCTGCATCGTTGGTGCGTTATTAATCAGTCTAAACTGTCCAACTGGCGGACAAAGACTTCTGACAAATGAAGATGAGAGAAGATATGCTTCATTAAGCAGACCCAGAGCGGATTAGTGGAGGCAGTTTTTAGGCTACCTGCTGTTTAAACTTATCAAGCCACCCAAAGACTTCTGACGTGGTCTAACGACTACCACATTAAGTGGTTAGAGGGAACAACGGCCTAATGTGCCTTCTAGAGCGCGGAGACGCTTGATTATGAAATGCTCCAAATAGATCTTAGACAGGCCAATTCAAACGCTAATAAGAAAAAGTTTTTTGATTTTTACATTGAATTTATCTATGCTACTACCGGTTAGATACTGTAAACCGAAGAGCTAGGACTAAAGTAGACTAAGTTTTTTTATGGAAGACTGAGGTATGTGAAACTTTTACGACACTAAAAACTCCAAGGTGACTTCTTATGACACGATTGAGAGTTTCGGTATCTCGAACCGGAACGCGCCGGTTCCACATTTCTTGTATTTTGCTCGATTGAGCATTAACAGCATCTCGGGTAATTAGAGTCACTTCCCCCATACATGGTTTAGCTTATTAGTACTAGCGATCCGAATATGAATCACACACATAGACGCGAGCTGTACGCGTCTTCTTGACAGCTCCCAGCGGGTACTATCCGCTAAACACTACTAAAAAGCCGCGTAGTGTGCGTATGTATGCTCGATTCCTATTTGGGCCGCTAATACTGTTTGTATATATTACCTGTGTCTATACCCTTGCGGTTCTTATGACGGCGTAGACCAACTTACACCACCGTTCCACTTACGCCACCATCCCACTCGAGATCGCTCTATTGACTGTACGCTAGTGACCCACACTTCAAGTCATTTGCAATTCCTGGAAAGTTCTTTAGACCTAGCTCTTTGCATGGACGTGACGGTGTATTGTTTTAATTAAGCCAATCACAAAAGATTTTCCCCGTGTTTCTTCGAGAGATACATCTTTTCAATATATTTTATACATTCACATAACTCTTGGTAGAGCTACAAATGTTAATGATTCCAAATCGATGAGCACGCGACAAGTTACCATATGAAAACATTTTCAGCATATTGACAAACTTATCCGGTGAAGCTGTAAAGGCTCCGCGGCCAAAAGCGTAGATCATTCAGACCATCACACAAAACTGACAAAATTTTAACATGTTGTTGATTCTAACAAAAAATATAATCAGAGCTGAGGTTTCAAATATGAAATTCGTGGCTGCGTTATTTTAGCGAGAAAGTATTGTTTGTTTAACAGTTTTTTTTATGTTGTTTGACGTGACTTTAGGAATCACCTTTCAATTTACCTTTGTCTTTACGAACATATATTTCAAGGGTGTTCAGAGAAATTCTTCAGACACACATTGTAATAAAAATAAACATATACCATCACTCCTTTACTCCTTTAGCGGGGGAGGTAGAGGTGTACTGTAACACATTTTGCCGACATTGTTAACGAGCACAATTCCATATTTTGTAATGCTATTGAAAAGTTAAGGAAAAAAACCACATGTTTACTTTGTCCGACCTAGAGTTTTAATCTAGGACCTCGTAATAGCAGAGTGGTGGGTGCGTTTACAACATAAAATTCATATACACTCAGAACGAAACAAACATTTTTGTGGGTCACACAAAGTTTTGTCTCGTGCGGAGAGCAAACCCGCGACGACTTAATCCAATGGGTGGAGCGGCTTAAGCTGTTAACCATAGAACCAAGCCGTCAGTCGTAGACGGATGAATAGATAGATTAAATTTATGTAATAATATTCTCAATAGGTATATCGTCGGTGTCGCGTGAAAACCTGGTACATCGAAGTTTTTACCAAAATATGATTATTTTTATATAGTTAAAAAAAACTCATATCGCATAACTTGAACGAACCCAAATTCAGTATAACGGTTAACAAGGACATCTACGAGTTTTTGGCGGGAAGTCGAAGAGTGATGTTGTCAGTTTGTTTTTATTTCCAAAACTTGTGTTATTTCGACTAATAATGTGTAATGTTGGTGGAATATTAACCATTATGTGTTCTTATATGTGCATGAGCGAAGGTAATTGTAACAAAGTGATAAAACGTGCCTTTTCGACTTCCCTCAAAACGGCCGTTGCAATTGGTATGTAAAGTATCCACCGCTTTACTATCCAGGGAGGGGTACTTCATTAATTTCATTATCATCGTTGTCATCAAATTCATCGGGGTGTCAAATTAATTTAAACAAACACGATTATATATCTCACTGGAAACTGGCAAAATACACTTATAATTAGTGTGAAGCCATAACTTAAAGAAGAAGAAGAAGAAGGACATCTACGTTTTTTTTCTTTGTTTTTTTTTCTTTTTTTTTTAGTTTTTTTTGGTTTTTTTTTTGTTTTTTTTTGTTTTTTTGTTTTTTTTTGTTTTTTTTTTGGCGGGAAGTCGAAGAGTAATGTTGTCAATTTGTTTTAATTTCCAAAACTTGTGTTATTTCGACTAATAATGTGTAATGTTGGTGGAATATTAACCATTATGTGTTCTTATATGTGCATGAGTGAAGGTAATTGTAACAAAGTGATAAAACGTGCCTTTTCGACTTCCCTCAAAACGGCCGTTGCAATTGGTATGTAAAATATCCACCGCTTTACTATCCAGGGTGGGGTACTTCATTAACTTCATTATCATCGTTGTCATCAAATTCTTCGGGGAGTCGAATTAATTTAAACTAACACGATTATTTATCTCACTGGACGCTGGCAAAATACACTTATAATTAGTGTGAAGCCATAACTTGAAGAAGAAGAAGAAGAAGAAGGACATCTACGACTGTAAATATAAATCTGGTTACAATAAAAGTCTGCCATTTTAAAATGGAAAAATCTGCAATACTGTCGATATGTGCGTTTCTTTTAAGATACTCACGAGATTTTCACTCGCCGCTGACGATAAATGTAGTTGTTGTTGTGTTCAAAACTTTCTTTTTATAGATTAAGATCATAGGATACAGCCATTACAAAGACACAACTGGACAACTACCAAAAAATAAATATTTTTTTGTTCAACTACAGAATAGAACTCGTAAAAAACTGAGGTACTTAAAGCATTGTTTGTTTTCTCTTGCTCCAAAAATAATAACAAAATATTCTATCCCCTTGAAATTCTGTAACACAATTTAGAAAAAAATGCTATTGAAGCCATAATAAAAATCAATCAGAAATAGCGTCGTAAAACCGAATTGTCCACCATTAAATATCAGGGCCATTTATTTTGTACACAAATATAATTTTCATTTCTTTGAAGGACTGCCTCGTTGGACAAGTGACACATTTAGCAATCTTATAGCAATCTTTTAGGAATCGGTCTTGCGTTCGAATCCTAGGCCGGTAAAATTATGTTTTTTCTGTTGAAAAATTCTAAAGCAGTCGAGTCTGTAATCGTTCCCGGTATGGCAATAGGGTCGCCCTTTATTACATAAGAAGTTAATATCATTGGCAGTATGTGGGTATACTTAGTACACCTCTGTCACACCCGCTTGAATATAGGCGTGTAAATACTTATTTCCTTTTATTTATAGAATCGCGGTGCTTGTAGCGATCACAGATATAAAGTAACATTGGCTTGGTCTAAGATGGGTGACCGTTTGTAGCGTTTCCAACTTCGGTCATCATGTTTCGGAAGACACATTAAGTTGGTGCTGTCTACCGCTTCATGTAGTAGTCGTTAAGCTAATTTGGAAGCCTTCTAGGCTGCTAGGTGAGTTCTAACCGGAGATGGGCAAAACGTAATCAGATCAGTGATTACAATTGCATTTTGCAATCATGATTCAAGATTAAAAGTGTAATCGTAAACGTTGAAGATTACAAAGTGTAATTGTAATCATTAGTCATTAATACACCGTCACCCATATATTCTCCAAGCAGGGGTGGTTAATCATTATTCTGATTATATTTTGCCCATCTCTGGTTCCAACAGCGAGTGGCCACAAACCTGCCTCCACCAATAATTACTGAGTTTGAATAGTGGAGAACGGCACATTCTCTCTCACCTTGTTTTGTGAGAGAAGGTCTGTTTTAGCAGTGAAATATCATAAGAACATATATAGCCAAGCTATTTTCATAAGTAACCAAAGCAATTTAATACTAACAAATTCGAAGTTTAACTCAAAATCCATTAATTCTAAAATCATGAGGTTCAATGGCCTTACGAAAGCAGTTGTTGGGTAGTTTACATTAGGACTTCAAATTCTAATAACACTTGGGTCGGAAGTATCCAATCTAAGTTAGCCGGCTTGTTTCTTAGTTACAATTTTGAATAATCAAATAAACATTAATGCAAACTGACAACTGGTATCTTGTTATTAGCGCTCTATTATTATCACGCCAAATCTGTCGCGATGTAGTTAGGTTCCGTCTTAAGCAGAGCGACATTTTTGGCCAAAATCAATTAAATAAAACCTAAGACACAGTTTGAGCTTAATAGACGAAAAGGTTTATTATCTGGTTTATCCAACATATTTTCGTTTTGAACTCAGCTTTTTCTTACCAATGCACGTTAGCAAACCTGCAGGAAAAGTTGACTAGACTAGTCTGTGTCGTAGATTAGTATATCCCTTATATATTTGTATACCTATAAAAAGAATGGGCCCTATTCAATAAGCTAATTTTTAAAATTTTGGAAATGCATACCCTGAATAAAAACGTAACACTGGAACATTTTGTTTTGTTCCAACTTACAATGACAAAAATCTTTTCCAATTCACCACTGTCGTTGTGGAACCCCTAAAAAAGACAAAACCCTACATTCCCTAAGCACCTACCAGGGCGACATAAATCAAACAGAGGTTTCGGCTTAATTCGCTGTACGCACGTAGATCCCGTGTTTGCCCATTAAATTCCATTACACTTGTACATACAGTTACAAAGAGCATTAGCTGTAATTAGAACAATCCGGTACCGCCACGCACAATTAGCAACAAAAGTGTTTTCATTTACGCCCAAGGGAATATGACAATTTCATTTTTAGCGCCTCTGGAAAAGTGGATGAAACTTTTGTTTTGGTACATCTGTGTTTGCGTAACTTTTATTATAGTTACCTTCAAGGGTTGCTGTTATCCTAGTCATCATATTACAAGAGTAACACACCTTTTTGTGGATTTGTACGGAATAGAAGAAATAAAGGTTAATTTCTTTCCCATATGTATATTTCCATACTAACTACTACATTAATAAAAATATGATACAAAGAACAGTTGATTTAGCTCTTATATCATGCTACACCAGCTGAGATGTCATATGCTTGTAGTGTAGCGATAATGTATGTAACAATCATCACCATCAGCTAAAGTCGTCTACTATATGCTTCTTCAGTGTAGGGATATTTGACCACGTAAACATGATCCCCAAACATCGCTATGGCGACCGGATTTCTACTATAAGTACACAGCTTTTACCTGTGAACTTTACCAGGTCATAGGGCCATCTTGTAAAGACGTTCCCTGCCTTATCTTTCACTACGAGTGGTCACTACTCGAGAATTTTTCTGCCCCAACAGCTCTCATTTATCCGAGCAACGCATCCTTTCCATTGCCACTTAGTACAAAACTATGTGAAATATGAATAAAAAAAAAATTTATTTGTAGGGCAACAGTGTCTTATCTGAAGAGCAAGTCAGGGGTCACCGGCTAGTAACCGCCGAGCGTGTATGAGACGAACAATGAGAGTGGAGGAAGCTAGAGAGGCATGTAAGGAAAGAACCTGTTGGAACTCTATACTCTCTGCCTACCCCGCAAGGGATCTGGCGTGATGATATAGATAGATAAAAAATTATAACAAAAACATAACTGGAAGAGCTCTTGCGTCAATCGACCGAGAGTAAAAATGGAGGATATAAATCAACTTAAAATGGAATAGCGAACTTCATTTTTAATCGCCTTTAAAAAGGAGGAGGTCTATGTTCGGTTGTATGTATGCTTTTTTTTATGTATGTTCAGGGATATTTCCGTCAATTGTGGACCGATTTTGATGTTTTTTTTTTTTGCATTGGTTTCAGTATAGCTCCAAGGTGGTCCCATTTAAATTTCATTGGCATTGGACCTTGGACTTAGAAGATACACCAGGGAACTCCTTAACGATTATGGGTACGTATGACGTAATACATTATTATGGGTATTACGTCAATCCTATAGGTGCCCCACTATAGAACTAAGCAGAATATTAGCCGACTTCAAAAGAGGAGGAGGTTCATAATTCGTCCTTTTTTTTATAACTCCTCTGCTTATGAACCGATTTTGATGATTCTTTTTGCATTGGGTTCAGTATTGTTTTGAGGTGGTCCTATTTTAATGTTATTGGTATTGGACCTTGGACTTTGAAGATACACCAGGGAACTCCTTAACGGCGAACAGCACGAATGTATAGATTCCGTTATTATAGTTAATATATTAATCCTGTAGGTACCTTACTGTACAACTCAGCAAAATAATATAATATCGGTATTTAAATATTAGTAAATAATTCACTCGTCAATTATAATTGTAACATAAAAATCTTTTAAAAGAAAAGGTACTTCAAACAGATGTAAAGATGAGAAAGGGCATGCTCCGTTGGTTCGGGCATATAGAGAGAATGCCAGAGGAAAGAATGACAAAACAGATATACAATGTGAAAGTGGAAGGATGCAGGTACCGGGGAAGACCTAGACTATCTTACCACGACCAAATAAACCGAGTCTTATCTGATGGAAAAGTCAAGAGTCTCCGTAACCGGCGAGCGTGTATGAGACGAACTATGAGAGTCGAGGAAGCCAGAGAGGTATGTAAGAAAAGAACCTGTTGGAACTCTGTACTCTCTGCCTACCCCGCAAGGGATCTGGCGTGAGGTTATAGATAGATAGATAGGTACTTCAAAAAGTAAAAAATAATTATTTGAAGTCGGTGCCAACCGACTGCACCAACCAGCACCGACTTCAAATATTTAGTTTTTGCTTTTTGAAGTCGGTTTACGCTTTTTTTTTAAAGATTTTGATTTAAACGTATCAAGGATACTCCATGATTTAAAAGTATTTTATGATTAGTTAACACAAAATCTCAGCAATCTGATTAGAGTATAGATACACAGTTACAGCCTTCCCAGCATGCAACAAACGGGAAATTGAATTTATATTCAAGTTTCACATATTTCAAACCTTTGTATGTATAGTATTCAGCAAGAACACGATTCGACTTAGTTAAATGTCCAATTCACAAGAAGCCAACAGTGAAAAATTTACCCTATGCTTGTGAACTTAGAATTTGTTTTTGTTCTCGATCATTATGTCAGTTAAATTATTTTGGTTTAACTACCGTCAAATTAGTAACTGTCACTGAATTGTGTGTATATATCATAGAGGTAGGATTTAAAAACGTAGAGGGATTATAAACGCAGTTCAACCGTACACTTTTTCTGGACACTTGGTACAATTTAGGTAACCAATTTAAAAATCTTTGTTCCTACATGGTTTGAATTTCTATTTTATTCAAAATTTATGACTTGTCATTTTGACGTAGGCTCCACGCAAATTTATTGGTTAATATTTAGTTCTTAGATTTACGCGAATATTACACATGAAATAAAACTATTTTACGGATTTTATCGCGGTTTATTTTTGATTTTTAGTTCCCGACGTTTCGAGTGCTATGCAGCACCCAGCAGACTAACAGAATTTGCTCCATAATTAATTATTTATTTTTTATACCAATATTATAACTATTAGATAATAAATGACCAAAACTGTGTAGCTAACCTTCTACTCTTGCCCGATAAGTGTTATCTCCTCTAAAAATTGAATTGACACTTCTACTATCATAACTATGGAATCACTACAGAACACCATGGCGCACATGTCAGAAATGTTCCACAAAAAAAAGTCCAACTTTGAGGCTGAGCTGCAGAAGTCTTTAGGTGGCTCTCCAGGAACCTCCGTGGGCCTCGCTGTAGAATTCTCTTCATTTCAAGCCTTCATAATGCAAGCTCTTAATACCCTTCAGCTGCAGGTGGAAATGTTGGCTCGGACTGTAGACCAGATGGAGATGCGAGGCCGAAAGAAGATCATTCTGCTGCATGGTGTGGCGGAGGAAACTAAAGAAGACACTGCTCAAGTTGTTATTGAACTTGTAAAGGACAGTTTGGGACTGACTGACTTCAAAGTAGGTGACATACGTCGGTGCCACAGGATGGGTCGCGCTTCCAAAAAATCAAATAGGCCAATCCTCGTTAAACTGAATGACGTATCCACTCGCAATAAGATCTGGTTCTCCAAAATAAAGCTTAAAGGCTCGGGGGCTACGATCTCCGAGTTTTTAACAAAGTCCCGGCACAACTTGTTTGTGGCTGCCAGGTCGCGGTTCGGTATCCGTAACTGCTGGACGAGAGATGGCCAGATATATGTTCTGGGATCGGATAGAACGCGTCACCGCATCGAGTCACTTCCTGATATGAACAGTATCGGTTTGGAGCCTGTGAAGCAGACTGCATCGAAGACTACGGAGACAGCAACGAGATCCAAACGGCCGCTCAAAAAGTGATGTCCTATACATGTATTTCTTGTTACTTTTCTTATGTTGACATGTTTGCTTTCTGCGTATTTTCACCTTCCTTTGCCAATACCCACATTGTTTTTAACTTTTTATTTACTTCCTGCATGTTTTCTTCTTGTTTTTCAATTGTCAAATCAAATACTTATCTCAAATGTCAATGTCAGCCATAGACAACATCCATAGATTTTGCAGAGTAGTAGTAATATTTGTCCTTTGCGGACAGGCGAAGGTACAAAGCCATACTGCCACATAGAATTTGCAGATCTATGATAGGCAATGCTCCATTCACAGTTCTTTATTTATTTATTTTTTTATTTATTTCTTATTATTTACTGTATAAATTATTAAATACGATTTTATAACACTTTCGGCGGGGTTGGCTAGCTATACAATATTATTTGTTTTTACATTTAGTGTTTAAGCTTTTGTTTAATTAAGTATTCATTAATTAATATATATATATTTAATATTATAACATACATATTTATTAACGTATTTTAATCACACTATTGTGTATATACTTGTATTTTACAATTTTATTATTCTTGGTTTGTTCTAGCTTGTTACATAAAGGTTTTTTAATTTATTTTCGAGTTCATCTAGATTCATATTTTACTTAAAATTTAGCCATGTCCGAACGTGACATAGATAGTGAAAGTGACACGGGGACTTTTTACTCTCTAGGAAGCAGCGACGATAGTTTCATCAGTGTCCCGTCACTTTCTGATACACTCACGTCTACCTTCTCAGATGTCCCTGGGAACTTCAATGTGGTTCATATCAATGCCCAAAGCATTCCGGCTCATTTTCCTGATATACTGGCTAACTTTGACTGTAAGAACATTCACGCTATTCTCGTTTCTGAATCTTGGCTAAAGCCGTGTCTCCCGTCCACACTGTATTCGCTTCCCGGTTTCAATCTCATTAGAAATGATCGATCAGTTGGTAGTGGTGGTGGAGTTGCGATATATTTACGATTAAATATTCCGTTTTCCTTACTCGACTTATCTTCGCAACCTCCATTGCCAAATGCCGGTGAGCATCTTTTCATTGAAATCGGACTCCGTCATTCTAAACTGCTTCTTGGTGTATACTATTGTCCTTCCTTACGTGTAGACTTCTTTTCCTCTTTCGAAAATCTTCTAGAGAGTTTGATCCCATCTTACAGTCATAGTATTATAATGGGTGATTTCAACACATGCTTACTTAAAAATGACTCCCGTTCGACAAGTCTTTACAATATTCTTGAATCCTGTAACTTAGTAACTCTTTCGCTTCAAGCTACTCATCATTTCCCTAACTCAACACCGTCTCTACTTGACCTTATCCTTGTTTCTTCAACTGAACATGTCGCTAAGCACGGCCAGTGTTCAGCTGACGCCTTCTCCTATCATGACTTACTCTTCCTATCTTATAAAATTCGGCCACCTAAGGCCAAAGCTAAAATCCTGTTGCAGCGTAATTTTAGTGGCATCAATCTTGAGAAGCTCAAGGAGGACGCGTCTAACATTGATTGGGAGTCTCTGTTAATGTCTGATTTGCTGGATGACAAAGTAAATATTTTCACATCAGCGTTAATTCGATTGTTCGACGTACATGCTCCTATTCGCCCTGTGAAAGTAAAACACCTACCGGCGCCTTGGCTGACCGATGACATCAAGTCGCTTATGAGCAGAAAAGTGGCACTAAAATCCAAGTTTAAAACTAGACCCACTGACTGTAACAGGAATAACTATGTTGCCATTCGGAATCACTGTAATAAGGTGTGTAGGGATGCTCAACGCCAACATATTCATAGTTGTGTACAAAACGGAAATCCAGCAAAAGTCTGGAAATTTCTTAGATCAATTGGAGTCGGAAAATCTCGCCAAGATAACGTCCCTAAAAATTTAGATCTCAATCTTCTCAATAGACATTTCTCTACTTCGTCTAATTTTAATAAGACAACTAAATTAAATACGCTTAACTATCTTTCCTCTATTCCGACGCCAATTTATGCCCCATTTGTCTTTGATCAATTTTCCGCTTGTGATGTTAGGAAGAGCATAGAATCGATAACGTCTAACGCAGTCGGCAGTGATTGTATCAGCCGTAATATTATTCTTCCAATCCTTGACGAAATCCTACCTATTATTTGCCATATCTTCAACCTTTCAATATCCAGCGGGCAATTTCCATCTTCATGGAAAGAAGCTCAAATAACACCCTTACCGAAAAAATCTAATCCCACCTCCTTCACTGAATATCGTCCTATATCCATACTGCCCTTCCTTTCTAAAGTCCTTGAGCGCCTCGTCCATGATCAAATAAGTATATTCCTTAACAAAAACTCTCTCCTTAACCCTTTTCAGTCCGGTTTCCGTCCTGGTCATAGTACTGTTACTGCTTTGGTAAATATTACGGATGATATAAGATTGGGTATGGAAAACAGTAACCTAACTATACTCACACTGCTCGATTTCAGCAATGCCTTTAATACTGTAGATTTCGATATTTTACTCGGTGTGCTGCGCTCTCTTAACATATCTCCAACGGCAATTGACTGGTTTCGTAACTACCTGTTTGGTCGCCGGCAACGTATTCGCATCGAAGAAACCTACTCTTCTTGGTGTAGTACTAGTGCCGGTGTTCCACAGGGTGGCGTTTTATCTCCTTTACTTTTCGCTGTTTTTATTAACTCTATTTCCAATCAATTAAGTTCTTCTTACCACCTTTATGCAGATGATCTCCAAATATACACTCAAGCTCCATTGGCCAAGTTGTCGGAGGCAGTTAATACCATCAATAATGACTTGACTAAAATATCTGAGTGGAGTAAAAGTCACGGTCTCCAAGTTAACCCATCTAAAACGCAAGTCATTGTTGTAGGTAGCTCCAGACTTAGTTCTCGTCTTGATTGGTCACAGCTTCCGCAAATTATGTTCGATGGTGTCACAATACCCATAAGCAAAATTGTAAAAAATCTGGGGATCTATATAGACTCCAATCTTACTTGGGGCCCACAACTGCAGGAACTCAGTCGCAAGATTTTTGCATCGGCAGGATCTTTAAGAAGGCTACGCAATTTTCTGCCAACGGCCACTAAAATTGCACTTGCACAATCCCTTCTCCTTCCTATATTAGATTATGCAGACGCCAGCTATCTTGATCTTACTGAGAGCCAACTTGATAAACTTGAGCGCCTTCAAAATTTTTGTATAAGGTTCATATTTGGTTTACGCAAATATGACCATGTTTCTGAATTTCGTGGAAGACTCAAGTGGCTGCCAATCCGCCATCGCCGGAATGCTAACATACTATCGCTTTTATACAACATTTTATATAATCCGACAACTCCCTCTTACCTTAAAAAACGGTTTGAATTCCTTCATGAAACGCATTCGAGGTTCCTAAGGTCATCAGAGAATCTGAGGCTGAAAACACCAATGCATTCCACAAACTTCTTTCATAAATCCTTCACTAATCAAGCTGTACGCTTGTGGAATGCATTGCCTGTTACAGTCCGACGTGCAAAGACGTTGCATTCTTTTAAAACAATGGTTAAAGATCACTTTTTCCTGGTTGGATAATGTAATAATTGCTGTCATAATTGGATTGAATTAGATTTATATGTTTAGTATATCAAGTCCTGTGTATCAATTTGTATGTAGTAGTATTTTATAGAATATATATCTTTATAGTGTACGCCACCAACTGCCCTCTATTTTTATCTGTTGCTTCTTCCAACGTACTGGTTGTCTGGAAGAAATTGCTCTTAGCAATAAGACCGCCAATTGTGCCTCTATCTTAAGTTAATATCACATTGTATTTTTCTGTTCGCTGGTGTACAATAAAGAATACTCTATCTATCTATCTATCTTTGTCGTTGAAGGCATTATTAGTGTCATAGATACATACCAAAGTCAGTGAATACCCTTAGCCTCCAATATTATGGTTTCTTTGTAAAACCCATTATGTATTCCTGATTGTTTTTCTGAATTTTTCAGCAACTTAAAAACCAAGTCCTTGTGTAAAATGCCTATCATGCTTTTTGTACCTCACTTTCTTTGGTAGGAGATTTCCAATGTCCAACGTGATGTTGTTTTTGGTGAACTGATAGGTACACTGTGACTTAATATTTTCACACCCAGGATGAGGATTGTTGTTCTATACACTTATTTGGTTTGGTTACAACGGTGGTCGTTTTATGAAATTTTAACTACTGGCTATGACTAGCTAGTTAATAATTCCATATTGATAATCCACTATATTAACACTCCTTTTATGCAAAATATATACTGCTGACCTTAAAGGTTCTTATCTCAATAAAGGTTTCATGACTGTATTGTTAGGATTTATCTTTTCTGGCTACCATGCAAGGAGCCTGGGTTGATAATATTGATAGATAATTATTAGTTTTATGTTAACTGGATAGACCAGGTATTTTATATTATCTTTTAAGTATCTTTGTGCATAACACAAATTATCCCACAACCTGCCTGCCGCAGCATCCGTAGGATAAGATATTATATTTGGAATGTATCTACAGTCCTGTTGCTTGTCAGTTACAACAGGCATTGCCATTAGTATATTACTTTGGCTTATTTGGTTATAAACCCTGTTTAAGAATAAGTATTGCTGGATTTAACTTTTTAATACAAGTACTCATAATTTTTCACAATTCTTTGTGTAATAAGCTCCAGTTTGGGCTATTTCAGTATTATTATACAAGTATGTCTAATAATGAAATCAATAAAAACACTATGTTTCTGCAAAGGAGTGACTTTTGTTATTAATAATGTATTGTTATACATAACCAATGTCACTTTAATTACCCTTTCAGTAAGTCTCCTTTTGGAGATATAATATGACAAATTGCTTATAGTTTATAGCAATAGTCTTTGTATTTACTGTGTTAGGCATGTTTAAGGTATGTATTTTAGGTAACATTTTTGATTCTTACCATTGTAGAAATGTGAACTGCACAGGAACATCTCATGGATGAAACCTATGAGTAGTATGACCTTCAGCACATATCTCGTATGGGCCCCAAGTCTTGTGGACCACGCCGATGTATCTCGTACACCACTCGTGTCCTTGAATTATCGTCAAGTCTTGCGGACCACGTCAATGTATCTCGTACATTACCCGTGTCCTTAAAATGCCATCGATCCTTAACAATCATCATAATTGATGAACGTCCCCCTAATTTCTCTTATTGGAGGTATAACATTGCCAATTTATAGACGGTTAATAATCGTTTTCAGGTATATTTCGTGTTAAACTGTTTGTACACGAATAGGGACATAGACTTCATAAATTTACTTTTCGGGCGAAGAAGCTTTCCCAAATTTTAATATGACGAAACTCACGTCTCCAAATATTAGATATTATATAAATAAACAAGTTAAGCTGAAAAACACCACACATAAACAACTATCGGTTGATCTTTTTAGAATGTACTCCTTTGCCAGGACGTAAACTTTTCTAAATTTGCCTATACGATGTTTTAAATTTATTTCACACGGTCACTTGAGTATATTACAACCTTTTTGTTATATAATTTCAGTGCCATAACACGTTATTAAATTAAATGTCGACCAAAAACTTTATTACAAAGCGTCGGCTGCCGCGCTTTCAAAAGAATGGTTCCAGAGGTTATGTCCACAGATACCATAGAGGCTTTTGAAGTTTCTAAATGACGCGCGGTTGCCAAGCGACTCGAGAGAGCTGCTAATATAGTTTATATCGAGAACGAAGGACACAGTATAATACTATTTTGAAAAACTCTATCTTGAATATAAATTGAAAATGTTCAATGGTAGATTGGATATATACAAGATATAAAACGAAAGATATACTATGCACGAAAAAAGCTTAAGATATGCTGTATAAATGTTACAGATAACTTTTTATTTTAATGAATTATTGTTATATATTGTAATGTTGGCACTACTTGTGTGTACGATATAAGCGCATGTGGGTCGTCAAATAAAGCAGTTCATTTCCCGCCACCCGACGTTTCATTTGTCTTGCGTGCGCATACTTAACAGTGGCGACGATATACCTTCCCGCGTTAAGAGAAAATAACGCAAAATGTCTCATTTCGGGATTTTGTCTAGTTTTGACCATAACATCCATACATGGCAAAATTACAAGCAACGTATTTCCCAATGGTACATTGCGAACGACATCGACAATGTAAAGGATCCGTCAGGTGTAAAACGGCGGGCGATTCTATTGAGTGCACTTACAGACAGCACTTACAAATTGGCGGCAGATTTAGCGTTACCAAAGGAATTAACGCAAATGCCGTACGAAGATATATTAACTCTCCTCGACAAGCATTTTACTCCAAAGAAATGCGGCTTTGATGAGCGGTATAACTTTTATGCTGCAACTCAAGGACCAGAAGAAACCTATGTGCAGTGGGCAGCGAGGTAACGCGGTTTGACGCCGCATTGTGGGTTCCTAAACGTAGAAGAGGCGCTTCGCGATTGATTTGTTATGGGCATGCAACCTGGACCAGAGAAGGACAAATTGTTCGCGCGTGACCTTCAGGAGCTTACGCTGGCCAAGGCAGTGGAGGTGGCCGAGAGCGTGCGCAGTGCGCGTAAGGGAGCAGCAGCGGCGTCGTCGGCTACGGCAAGTGAGCCGCTGTTCAAGATCGCGCGCGACGCCAGTGGTCCCAGTGATAAAAAAGATATGTGTTTAGTATGTGGCTATAGAAATCATAAAACAGTGCAGTGTCGTTTTGCTAATTATACTGTGTCCTTCGTTCTCGATATAAACGATATTAGCAGCTCTCTCGAGTCGCTTGGCAACCGCGCGTCATTTAGCCCATTAAAAAGTCAACGCCGCCTCTATGGTATCTGTGGACATAACCTCTGCAAGCATTCTTTTGAAAGCGCGGCAGCCGACGCTTTGTAATAAAGTTTTTGGTCGACATTTAATTTAATAACTTGTTATTGCACTGAAAAATATATAACAAAAAGGTTGTAATATACTCAAGTGACCTTGTGAAATAAATTTAAAACATCATATAGGCAAATTTAGAAAAGTTTACGTCCTGGCAAAGAAGTACATTCTAAAAAGATCAACCGATAGTTGTTTATTTGTGGTGTTTTCAGCTTAACTTGTTTATTTATATCATCATCTCAGCCTATACTTGTCCACTGCTGTACATAGGCCTCCCCAATCGCTTTCCAGCGTAACCGGTCCGATGCCACCTGCATCCAACGACTTCCTGCGATTTTCACAAGATCGTCGGTCCATCTGGCAGGCGGTCGTCCCACGCTGCGCTTGCCAATACGTGGTCTCCACTCTAGAATCTTTCTGCCCCAACGCCCGTCCGATCTACGCGCTATGTGGCCCGCCCATTGCCACTTCAGCTTGCTAATCTTAACGGCTATGTCGGTGACCTTGGTTCTTCTACGAATCTCCTCATTCCTGATTCGATCGCGTAGAGAAACGCCGAGCATAGCTCTCTCCATAGCTCGCTGAGCAACTCTGAGCTTTTTTATGAGACCTATAGTAAGAGACCACGTCTCTGATCCATATATCATCACTGGTAACACACACTGACTAAAAACTTTAGTCTTAAGGCACTGAGGTATTTTGGATGAGAAGATGTTGCGCAGTTTCCCGAACGCTGCCCAGCCGAGTTGGATTCGTCGATTGACCTCTCTCTCAAAGTTGGACCTACCTAACCGGACTACCTGTCCCAGGTAAATGTATTCGTCGACAACTTCAAGAGTAGAGTTCCCAACGGTGAGTGCGGTGGGTACGACATGGACGTTACACATTATTTTCGTTTTGTCCATGTTCATTTTAAGACCCACCTGTTGAGATACTCTGTTGAGGTCACCGAGCATTCGTCCTAGATCTTCCAGCGACTCCGCCACGACCACAATGTCGTCGGCAAATCGAAGGTGAGTGATGTATTCGCCATTGATGTTGATGCCAAGTCCTTGCCATTCCAAGAGCTTGAAGGCGTCCTCTAAGGTGGCCGTAAACAGTTTCGGAGAAATGACGTCTCCCTGCCTTACTCCTCTTTTTATGGGGATCGCCTTCGTGCAATGCCCCTGTACTCGGACTGACATGGTGGCGTTATTATACAAGCACTTCAACACTTCAATGTACCGATAGTCAATGCGGCATCGCTGGAGAGATCTAAGAACCGCCCAAGTCTCGATCGAATCGAAGGCTTTCTCATAGTCCACAAACGCCAAGCATAGTGGCCGATTATACTCCTCGGTCTTCTGTATAATCTGCCGCAGCGTATGTATGTGGTCTATGGTACTAAAGCCTTTCCGGAAACCGGCTTGTTCGGGAGGCTGAAAGTCATCAAGCCTGCGTTCGAGACGATTCGTGATGACTCTCGAAAACAACTTATAAACATGGCTCAGCAGTGTGATGGGCCTATAATTCTTCAGTAAAGTGTTATCACCTTTCTTGAAAAACAATACCACCACACCCCTGTTCCATGCTTCCGGCGTTTTCTCTTCGAGCAAGACGGAATTAAACAGCCTCTGAAGGACTTTAAGTACCGGCGTTCCGCCCGCTTTCAGAAGCTCTGCGGTAATTCCGTCTTCGCCTGGTGCTTTGTTATTTTTGAGTTGTTTGAGAGCCATCGTAATCTCGTACAGGCTGATGTCCGGGATATCTTCAGTGTAGTGTCGGGTTAGCTTGGCTCTTGGGTCTTTTACCAAGTCAACAACAGGTTCAGCTACTGAGGTGTACAACTGCCCATAGAACCTCTCTATCTCCCTGAGAACCTCTGACCTATTCGACGTTACGTTTCCGTCCTCCGTCTTCAGCTTCGTCAGCTGGCTTTGCCCAATAGACGCGTCTCTTGCGAACACTTTGGAGCCCTTGTTCTGTGCTATGGTCTCCTCAATACGCCTTGTATTGAAGGACCGTAAATCGTGACGCAAGGACTTCAGTATCTGTCCATTGAGCTGCCTATAGGACTTAGCATCATCGGAGGTTTGGAGCGTCATGGAACGTCGCTCAGCCATGAGATTTCGGGTGGAGTTGGATAGTTTTTGAGGTCTATTTTTACGGTGGGGCTTATAATACTTGGTCCCGACCGTATGGACAGTCTCTACCAGCCTGTTGTTGATTTCGTCCACTGATGCGCTGCTGTCTAGCAATTCGAAGCGGTTTGCCAATTCGAGTTGAAAGTTCTCGGGGTTTTGGATGTGTGCATAAGAAGGTCGGAGCGTAGACTTCATCAGACGCGATCTTTCCATTTTGACATTAATATTTAATGTGCCTCTGACCATTCGGTGATCACTGCCGGTTTTTACCCTGTGAATCACGGAGACATCATTAAATATTTGTCGCTTGGTGCTCATGATGAAGTCTATCTCATTTTTTGTGGAACCATCAGGGCTCATCCAGGTCCATTTTCTATGAGGCGGCTTCCGGAAGAAAGAGTTCATCATAAAGAGTCCCTCCTTCTCTAGATATTCGGCCAGCCTCTGACCCCTGGGGTTGCGCTGCCCATATCCAAATTGCCCCACTCTCAACTCATCATCGCCCCGTTTGCCCAGCCGCGCATTGAAGTCACCCATAACCACTGTAAAGTGTGTTTTGGAAGTATGTATGGCCCTACTAATGTCCTCATACATTACTTCGACGTCATCATCTGAGTATGCCGAGGTCGGTGCGTAGACCTGTATGACCTTCAGCGAATATCTTTTGGATATTCTGAGTATCAGGTACGCTACCCTGCTCGACACACTAGTGATGGACACAATGTTGTCTATGAGTGACTTGTGGACGATAAATCCGACACCACCTTGGGACTGCTGTTCACCCTCCCGGTAGTAAAACAAGTTGCCGGATTTTAAGGTTATCGTGTCCTCGCCCTTTCTTCGGACCTCCGATAAACCAACAATATTCCACCGCAACTTGTTTATCTCTTTTTCCAGCTCAACAAGCTTCTCATCTGTCCTTAACGTGCGTGCATTGTATGTCACCAGGGCCAATTTTCGATTTTGGTGGTAGCCGAATCTCTGCCGGAGATTCTTAGCACCCCTTGTCCTGTCGTTACCATAGCTGCTACCGTGGCCAGGACGAACAGGACCGCCGGGGACTAGGGGCCTGGTTTTATTCTTATCTTCCATTTTTAATAAATTGGGGGTGTTTGCCATACTCGCCACGCTTGGCAGGCGGGTTGGCGAGCGCAGTTTTTGATGGTAGAAGTGTTAAGGGAACGCTGCTGCCCATTCCCTAGTTTTCCCTTAGTCGCCTTGTACGACACCCGATGGGATGAGATGGGTTGGTCCTATTCTAAGCCGGGAACCACGCGGCATTATTTATATAATATCTAATATTTGGAGACGTGAGTTTCGTCATATTAAAATTTGGGAAAGCTTCGTCGTCCGAAAAGTAAACTTATGAAGTCTACGTCCCTATTCGTGTACAAACAGTTTAACACGAAATATACCTGGAAACGATTATTAACCGTCTATAAATTGGCAATGTTATACCTTCAATAAGAGAAATTAGGGGGACGTTCATCAATTATGATGATTGTTCAGGATCGATGGCATTTTAAGGACACGGGTGATGTACGAGATACATCGACGTGGTCCGCAAGACTTGACGATAATTCAAGGACACGAGTGGTGTACGAGATACATCGGCGTGATCCGCAAGACTTGGGGCCCATACGAGGTATGTGCTGAAGGTCATACTACTCATAGGTTTCATCCATGAGGTGTTCCTGTGCAGTTCACATTTCTATAATGGTAAGAATCAAAAATGTTACCTAAAATACATACCTTAAACATGCCTAAAACAGTAAATACAAAGACTATTGCTATAAACTATAAGCAATTTGTCATATTATATCTCCAAAAGGAGACTTACTGAAAGGGTAATTAAAGTGACATTGTTTATGTATAACAATACATTATTAATAACAAAAGTCACTCCTTTGCAGAAACATAGTGTTTTTATTGATATCATTATTAGACATACTTGTATAATAATACTGAAATAGCCCAAACTGGAGCTTATTACACAAAGAATTGTGCAAAATTATGAGTACTTGTATTACAAAAGTTAAATCCAGCAATACTTATTCCTGAACAGGGTTTATAACCAAATAAGCCAAAGTAATATACTAATGGCAATGCCTGTTGTAACTGACAAGCAACAGGACTGTGGATACATTCCAAATATAATATCTTATCCTACCGATGCTGCGGCAGGCAGGTTGTGGGATAATTTGTGTTATGCACAAAGATACTTAAAAGATAATATAAAATACCTGGTCTATCCAAACTAATAATTATCTATCAATATTATCAACCTAGACTCCTTGCAGGGTAGCCAGAAAAGATTAATCCTAACAATACAGTCATGAAACCTTTATTGAGATAAGAACCTTTAAGGTCAGCAGTATATATTTTGCATAAAAGGAGTGTTAATATAGTGGATTATCAATATGGAATTATTAACTAGCTAGTCATAACCAGTAGTTAAAATTTCATAAATCGACCACCGTTGTAACCAATATAGAACAACAATCCTCATCCTGGGTATGGAAATATTAAGTCACAGTGTACCTATCAGTTCACCAAAAACAACATCACGTTGGACATTGGAAATCTCCTACCAAAGAAAGTGAGGTACAAAAAGCATGATAGGCATTTTACACAAGGACTTGGTTTTTAAGTTGCTGAAAAATTCAGAAAAACTATCAGGAATACAACATGGGTTTTACAAAGAAGCCATAATATTGGAGGCTAAAGGTATTCACTGACGGTGGTATGTATCTATGACACTAATAATGCCTTCAACGACAAACATAATTTTATTGGTTTTTGTGCAAGTACTTGCACTTCAGACAAGTGAATCTTGTCCTACATATGTTTAACATTATGTATAGAAACATTATTATTAGAAACACTATTGTTTAATAATTTGAAATATAATTTATAGCTATTTTTATTAAAAATAAAAATAAAAACTTAATGCTAACAGGTTAGACCTTACAGTCATAATAAATATACTAATAAAAAATTTATTAGTACCTATTCAGTTTTCTATCATGTAATGAGTTCAATGGTTTTGGGTTCTTGATTATTTCCTGCATCAATTATAGTGTACTTAATAATATTAGAAAGTTGAGGCACACACAATGGAAAGCTATACATCAATTCATGATTTGGAGAATTAGATGTTTTTACTGTTTTTTGTTTGATCATATGATAATCAATAAATAATATGTAATTAAATAAGATTATTCAAGAAATTAATAACTATAAAAATAATTTTGTAATTAGTTTGGAATGTGTACAGTTATTTTGAACACCAGTGATGTTTTTTGGCATAGTTATGATAACACAAGTATAAACTGCTACCATTAAAGTAACAAGTTGGTTTTAGAGCATTATATATGTTGTAATTTATTTAAAGGTGTTTCAGTAAAAAATATTGGATTGAGATATCATACAAAAATTTGCAATTTTGGTATTGTTATACTTAAATTATTACATCCACATGTTACATGTATCTTATAAATAGGTATCTATATATAAAAAGAAAATAAAGTCATGCAAATGACTTGATAATAATATCCATTTGAAAATTTAATGATATTATGTTGACAAGCTACGGTGGATGAAATATTGAGTTACAGTATTTGAAAGTATGGATTATCTTAAACAAGAATAATCAAAAGTATATTCTTATCACAGGTATGATAAATATTATGTAGTATCAGAAATAATCTAAGGCCTAAGGAACTTGATATTATTTATTTATTATTAATGGGGGATACATAATAATAAGTTGAGTAACACTCAATTCTCACGGTTGGACATCTAGAACTAACTAGAAAGTTACCCATTGCAATTTTTGTTTTTACTTATAAATACAGTCACATACAAAGAAGCAAAGGAAGTGTGGTATGAAATGAAAATTTTATGGTATGAAATAATTCAGTTATGAATAGGATTCCCAATATGATACAGTTGTAACCCATGGTTCGGTTTAGTCGACTGTAACTTATTCGCTTCTTAAGTTATTACTAAATTAGGAGTGTATTTTTTAGTATTTTTAGTATCAGTAATGTAATTGGTTCAGGAGTGGTCCAATCGTATTGCCAAAAACGAACGTTCGCGGGCGTTATTGCGCAGGAACGAATCGTTAAGTAATACATAAATATTTATGTAGCCAAGGATTTATTTGTCGGCGCACACTCAGAACATGGAAATGATTCCGGGATAGTTTCGAAATTTAAATTGAATTAATTATAGTGGTATAGTAATAACACTGGGGTAGGTTATGTTTGTTTACCACGCATTAGTACTGCCCTTCGTTCCAGACTCTAAAATTGGGGGGGGGGGGGGGGCGCGAGATTATATAGGTAAAGCACATAGCCTTATGGGAGGAATATCTCCAGATAAGGTGTGTGTGTGAGTGATGTACGTTGATGGCCGCGAGGCCTTTACAGCTTCACCGGACTTAATTCCATATAAGTTCATTAGTACAAAGGCCTCTAGTACAAAAAATTTTAAATTTTGATATATGTACATCTTTAAAGATTAAAAATATAACTAACATTAAATATAGCCGAATGTTCATATTAAAAAAAAAAAAAAAAAAAACATAAATTAAATATGTAATGATAGCAAAACCATTCTTATAATCACCAAGTTAATTCGTAGCCTTCGTTTGGTACCGTACTCAAAAGGAGATCATTTGACAAAAAACAGTTGGAAGACACATTATTGGGGAAATAGGTTTCCCTGTTATATTTGTATCATATTGTTATAGATTGGGTACTAACAGACTTTGTTTTCAGGTCTAGTACACAGTAAAGGTTTCTAGCTATCTATCTATCTCTATCCATATTATGACGCCAGATCTCTTGCGGGGTGGGCAGAAAGTGCAAGGTTCCGACGGGTTCTTTCCTTGCATGCCTGCCTGGCTTTCTTCACTCTCATAGTTCGTCTCATAATGGTTGTCAATGATAGAAGAATTATTATAAAGGATTTAATTTTATATAAACAAAACTCTAGATGGGCAATTCCTCAACTCTTGTTATATAGGAGATATCTATAGAAGAAAGATCTCTATAGAAGACATAACAGATAGAGACTGCACTGATATCTGATAAGTAATGATTGATTAATATTACCCGGTATTAATGAATTTTGGACAACAGGTGTGGTATAAAGGTATATAACAGGTGCTTTCAAGGTTTTGTTGGGATGGATCTACACTACATAACATAATATGTTATAGAATTTAATTATATAAATTTATTTTAAATAAGTTAGACAGACTGGTTGTAAGAAACAATATATGTGTATATATTTGTTGTTTGTGTTGTATGGCAAAACAAAGAACGGGAATGTGTTATAGTACAAATATACTAATGATATGTTATTTTTTAGAGGTTACGCTCAAAAAAAAAAAAAAACCTTTATGTGGTATACTTCAACTTTACCCTTATAGCTCTAAACAGCTGCTAATATCGTTTATATCGAGAACGAAGGACACAGTATAATAAGTGATCAAACGAACTTACCTGAAGTGAAGTTCGATCATTATTATACGAAGTCCTTCGTTCGAAGATATAAGTACCCAACCCGCCCTGCCCGTTGGTAAAGTTGAAATGTACTACTTCTAAAAGGAATGCTTGCAGAGGTTATGTCCACAGATACCATAGAGGCGGCGTTGACTTTTTAATGGGCTAAATGACGCGCGGTTGCCAAGCGACTCGAGAGAGCTGCTAATATCGTTTATATCTTCGAACGAAGGACTTCGTATAATAATGATCGAACTTCACTTCAGGTAAGTTCGTTTGATCACTTATTATACGTGTAAAAAGTGTAATATGAAAGGCCATCTACGGCGTATGTGTAAAAAGATAAATTTTGTAGGTACTGGCGAGTCGAACGAGAGTGATGATGACGGTAAGTCGAATAAAATTCGTTCTTATAAGGGTGAACCTATGACTTTAACGGTTTCGGTACAAGGTGTCAGTTTAAAATTCGAAGTTGATACTGGGTCGGCTGTCACGGCGTTATCAGAAATAACGTACAAACGATATTTTGAAAGTTTCCCACTATCTGTAGCGCGTGATCATCTGTTGTCATATACGGGGCGTGTTATCGATTGTTTGGGAACCGTTCAACTGCTTTTTACGTATTCAGACAAACGAAGCTAATTAATGTACGCGTGATACGCGACGGGGGCGTTCCAATATTAGGACGAGATTTTATAAGTTTGTTCAGTTTGCAAATGTCACAAGTAAATTTTTTTAGTCAATCTGGTAATGTTGCACAACTGCTAAAATTGCGCTATTCGTCAGTATTCTCACAGGAGCTAAGTACGTTTACAAAATATAAAGTAAAATTGCAGTTGAGGGATGATGCTAAGCCGGTATTTTTCATACCGCGCCCCGTTGCGTTCGCGTTAAGAGATAAAGTAAACTGTGAACTCGATCGCTTGATTCGTCTGGGGGTATAAGAACCGGTTCAGTTTTCCGATTATGCGTCACCCATTATACCTATATTAAAGCGCGACGCTACAATCAGACTGTGCGTCGACTATTCCGTAAGCATGAACAAACTTCTTACGAAATTACATGGGGGGCAGCAATTTAGCAAATTAGATTTGACCCAAGTTTATTCTCAATTTGTTTAAGATGAGGCTTCTCAAAAGATAACCTGCATAAATACACATCGCGGGTTATTTAAATACACGAGATTAGTGTTCGGTCTACCTAGTGCTCCTGCTATTTTTCAACGAGCGATGGAGTGTTTGCTTTCCGGATTAGATGGAGTTATGTGTATGCTCGATGATATTTGTATAACGGGAGAAACTAAACAGCAGCATTTAGAGAGGCTCGAAGCAGTTTTGCAGAGATTACAAGACGCAGGTCGTAAAGATAAATGCGTGTTTTTCGAGGATCAAATTGAATATCTCGGTTACACGATTGATAAAAATGGGTTAAGAAAATTGCAAGATAAAATAAAGGCGATTGTCAACGCACCCATCACAAATAAATTAAATAAAAACAAAGTAATTTTTGGGATTAGTTTATTATTATAGAAATTTGGTTCCTAGCGCATCGTATATATTTAGTCCACTTTATTTCTTGTTGCAAAAGGCATTAAATGGAAATGGGAGGACAAGCACAGTGACGCATTTAACACAATTAAAAAATGTTCAGCTTCAGATCAGGTTCTAGCTCATTATAATTAAAATGCCAAAATAATTTTAACCGTAGATGCGTCGCCGAATGCGTTAGGAGCCATATTGTCTCAAATAGGGTCAGATGGGGCGAAACATCCAGTCTCGTTTGCCTCACGTACACTAAATGCCGCAGAAAAACGGTATTCACAAATACAGCGGGAGACTACAGCGATTATATTCGGAGTTCGGCGTTTTCACCAGTACTTATACGGCAGGGCGACACCGTTCGTGCTCCGTACAGATCATAAGCCCCTATTGTCTATTTTTGGCCTGTACCGGGAAATTCCAGAGGTTTCAGCTAATAGGCTGCAGCGCTACGCGATGTTTATTAGTGGATATAATTACACTATTGAATACATACGCAGCGCGGACAACAGCGCGGACTACTTGTCGCGCGCCAGCTTGCCGGACAATGCGCCAGCCGCAAGAGGGGTGGGGGGCCACGAGACCGACGATAGTATAAAACCGGTGGAAGCCTCCTACATTAACTTTGTTATTGATAGTAGTTTACCAGTCACACTGTGCGACATTCGTAACAAAACGCGAAAGGATCCGATTCGCGTTAAAGTCGTGTCATGGTTGGCCGAGGCGATTATCAAATATGATACTTAAACCATATTTTTATGTAGAACACAATTGTCGTACGAAGAAGGCTGCGTCATGCGAGGACACAAAATCGTTATACCTGAATCGATTAGAACTAAGCTGCTCACAGAACTTCATAATTCACATTTAGGCATTGTAAAAACGAAAGCGGAGGCACGCAGTAGATTTTGGTTTCCCGGGATAGATAATGCGGTAGAAAAAATGGTTTCAGACTGCGAGATTTGTCTTCAATTGAGACAACATCCCGCGCGAGCACCGCTTGAGTTGTGGCCATATCCGCCGCAGGCATTCTATCGCATCCACATTGATATCCTCGGCCCAATACACAGCCGTTCGTATTTTGTTATTGTAGATGCGTACTCCAAGTGGGTCGAAGTTTATGACATGGGGACAAGTACTTCAACATTTTCGGTAATTAATAAATTATATGAATGCATTTCGAGATTCGGTTTACCACACACTTTAGTTAGTGATAATGGGCCGCAGTTTACTTCATCGGAGTTCAAAATGTTTTGCGTATCTAATGGTATATCGCATGTGACGTCGCCGGCTTACCATCCCGCGAGTAATGGGCAGGCGGAAAGCTACGTAAAAGTTGTTAAAAAAGGTATAAAGTCTTGCATTTTAAGCAGTAATAATAGTAAAGAGTAGATTAACAAACTATTAAAATACTTATTCGACTACAGAAATTCAATTCATGCTACAACCGGCTGTTCTCCTGCCCAGTTAGTCTTTGGGCGTAAACTACGATCACGGCTAGATTTAATTTACCCTAAACAAACACTACCGGCATCCACCACTCTCGCTCGACACGTCGAACACCAACAGTGTTTGCAGTCTAAGACATTAAATGTGAAAAGACCACAGGGATATGGTCTAAAGGAGTAGTGATAAAAAAAATTGGTAAAGTTATATATATTGTTAAGGACTTAGTGACCTCCTGTAATGTTAAAAAACATAAAAACCAATTAATGTTATACAAAGTTACAGGTAGTAACTGTTTCCAACCTAATGATTGCTCAATAGAATTCGAAGATGTCAGTCCCCAAGAAATTTCTACTCCGGGAATACCCACAGTAACATCTGCGACAGGTGGGGAAGAGAATGATGAGTTAGCGGACCATGCAACACAGCTAGAAAAATCAGTTGAAGATGAAGAATTTCATGAAGCAACTGACTACGAAATTCAGAGACAGGCATCCTCTACCCAACTACCACAGTCAGAGAGGCAAACAGATGCCGGAAAAGTATTACGCCCTGTACCTAGGGTAGATTACAGACAGTTTTATTAAATATGTCTTGTCAATCTAGAGGGAGGAATGTCATATATTGTAATGTTGGCACTACTTGTGTGTATGATATAAGCGCATGTGGGTTGTCAAATGAAGCAGTTCATTTTCCGCCATCCGACGTTTCATTTGTCTTGCGTGCGCATATTTAACAATTATATCTGAATTATTTGAAAAAAAAACCTGCCTCTTAGGTCCTCCGGGCACACTTTTCACTGTAGTCAAGGTCATCAGACAAGAAAAAAAATTCAAACAAAACTTCTCAGGACCATTGTTAGTAATTTTATTTTCCATTGCTTATTGAATTTTTCCACAGCAAAAATTAAATAACGTTTCAAAAAGTTTACAAAAAACAAACCATCAAGTACGGTATGATTCAAAGTAAAGACCACTTGAACTATTAAAAAAAGTATAACATTTTAACTTCTACATCGTCCGAAAGTTTATTCAGTTTCAACTGAAGTTTCTTTTCCATTACAGGGTAATTATTCGCTATAACCTATTTAACAAGTAACGCGGCGTGTTTAGGTAACTTCGTGAAAGAGTCGGTTAATAGTAATCCAGTGGCATTCAGAATACCATGACACGATCATTTCATTAAGATATCGTAACGAACCGCGTTTGGTAATAACGAATAAGTGCCCAGCTGGGTAATTACACCATCTTCAAGATGAATTCTCAACTTGTTGCGATTGTTTGAAAGTTGCATTCTCTTGAGGAATGAAAAGCCCAAGGTGACGATTAAAGAAAATGTATAATTAACCTTTTCATCTTTTACAGTTTTTGCATTGTTACAGTGTAGATGCACTTTTCGCTGGACTATAATTGTACAGATGCTTTGCAGCTGTTTTAATTACAATTTAGTATATTTGTAGAAATGCGAGCTCTGCGAAAGATGTGCGCTGTGAAGCTGACCGACCGTATTTGCAACAGCGTAGTAAGAAAGCGAGTAGGTATGAAAGATAGTATCGGTGTAAAGATGAGAAAGGGTATGCTCCGTTGGTTCGGGCAAATGGAAAGAATGTCAGAAGAAAGAACAAAACATATGCAATGCGAAATGTAAGGATGTAGGTACCGGGGAAGACCTAGACTAGACTAGAATTAAAGGGCAAGTCAAGAGTCTCAGCAACCGGCGAGCGTGTATGAGACAAACTATGAGAGTGGGGGAAGCCAGAGAGGTATGTAAGAAAGGAACCTGTTGGAACTCTGTACTCTATGCCTACCCCGCGAGGGAGCTAGCGTGATGATATAGATAGAGAGATGGATTTAGTATATTTTTTGCAATTCGGGAAAAGTAAGGAATAAATATTGATTTCTGTCTATTTATATCGTCACGGCAGATCTTTTGTGGAGTAGATAATGTTGCGCGTTAGTAGTTTTCCTAGGTTTTTTTTAAAATTTGCACTTGTCCATTAGCGTATGCTAGTCAAACTTAAATTTAGAAATAAAACCTAAAAAAGAACACCGTCACACCTATATTCCCCAAGCTGGGGTTGGCAGAGGTATACTAAGTACTCCCACTTTTTGCCGACGTTAAGTCCCATGTTATAGGGGGCGAGCCTATTGCCATATACCGGGCACGATTCCAGACTACGGACTCATACTGGAAAGATTTAGCTAGAAAACCCACATTTGTCAGACCTAGGATTTGAACCCTGGACCACGTGTTCACAAAGCGATGTGCTTTGCTACTAGACCAACGAGGCAGTATAGTAGAGAAATAAAATTATTAGATATTAGGTATATAACTGGATTAATCATAAGATCAAAGTACTCATAAAAAGCGACTATAGGAATATAATTCATTCAACTGCGATTAAGGAACCTTTCACTGCTACAGGCTAATCCACTATTAGGTACTATATTTGTTACAATTTTAGTTATTTTGGTGTGATATATTGTAGGCATTCTAAATACGTACCGTATAATCCGGACGTGTCTGCCTTCGCCTTTAGTAATACGGTCGTACTAAAACATAATCATCATTATTTCAAACCACCCCAACATAGGCCTCCCCAATCGCTCTCCAGCGCAGATAGTCCGATGCCACCTGCATACAATGTGGTCTCCACCTTTCTGCCCCAACTCGCAAATCATAATATACTATTATTTACAACGTTTGAATTATTTTTGAACACTTTTTGCAATGTTCCGCCTCCGTTATATAGGGACCTAATATCATCGACGATACGTGAGAACACACTATACTCCTGCCACCCACGATTGAGAAATATAGTGCTTATGTTACTTTGTTATAATTTCAAACTTTTAGATTGAATAAGTAAAATGCAGGCACTTAATCAAAAGTCCGTTGGTCCAAACAAATACATATATCTATATCATCACGCCAGATCCCTTGCAAAGTAGTCTGAGAGTACAAAGTTCCTACAGGTTCTTGGCTTATAGACCGCCCTGGCTTCCTCTACTCTCATAGTTCATCTCATTCACGTTCGCTTTTTATGGAAACTCTCATTTATACAAACCAATCAGTCCTAAATAATCTTCTCGGCTAGTTGATAAACAGGGGTTGGTATTTTCTTATTGTCGCAGTGTACACTATAGCCCGGGAAGCGTAAACACGGCATCATCTCAGACAATAGCCCCGGGTAGACCTGTTTTATTTCACTACCACGCGCTTGTAGTTCATTTTGAACTGGAGTAGGGAGACTATAGTTTGAGAGTTGGTGGGACTTTCCAGATATTAATGAGACTAGACAACTACTCAGTGTTAGAAATTATTCCATTTTTTTTTTTTGATTGTAGGATCAATAATTGATATTTCAAATGCAATTAAAGTAATCCTCCTGAGGTAGTCCGGAATACAATGACTTTAGGTCTTGAAACGCCTCAGTGCCTCCCGTGAGCATGGGTGCTGTAGAGAACTCGAACGTCGGGAATTTAAAACCCAAAAATAAACCGCAATAAAGCATAATATTTAAAAAATATAACAGATATACAATCAATCAATCAGCCTATCGTAGTCCACTGCTGGACATAGGCCTCTCCTAACACGCGCCATTGCACACGGTCCTGCGCCTTCCGCATCCAGTTTGTCCCAGCGACCTTTTTGAGGTCGTCGGTCCATCTAGCTGGGGGCCGTCCTACCTTACGCTTACCAAGTCGCGGTCTCCACTCTAGGACACGCTTGCTCCATCGGTCGTCGGTCCTTCTGCAGATGTGACCAGCCCATTGCCACTTTAGCTTACTGAGTCTGCGAGCTATGTCGGTAACTTTGGTTCTTTGTCGGATTACCTCGGTACGAATTTTATCCTTCAAAGAGACGCCGAGCATAGCTCGCTCCATAGCCCGCTGTGCGACTTTGAATTTGTGGACTAGTCCCACTGTGAGTGTCCACGTCTCGGCCCCGTAAGTCATAACAGGTAGAACGCATTGGTTAAAGACTTTAGTCTTCAGGTATTGCGGTATAGGCGAAGCGAAAACGTGACGTAGTTTGCCAAATGCTGCCCAACCCAATTGGATCCTGCGGTTGATTTCTTTCTCGAAGTTGTTCCTACCAAATTGGACAACTTGTCCAAGGTGGACATACTCCCGAACAACTTCGAGCATCGAACCATCGACGTAGATCGGTCCCGGCGTGACATGCTCATTAAACATGATCTTGGTTTTATCCAAGTTCATGCCGAGACCGACACCTCGAGAGGCTCCATTTAGGCTATGCAGCATTTCGCTTAACTGTTCCAGTGACTCTGCCACGATGACGATATCATCGGCAAACCGAAGGTGTGAGATGTATTCGCCGTTGATGTTAATGCCCCGCCCAGTCCAGTCCAGCGTCTTGAAGACGTCTTCGAGTGCATTGGTGAAGAGCTTGGGGGATATTACATCCCCCTGTCTTACCCCTCGATGCAGCTCGATCGGGTTGGTCTTTTGGCCCTGGAGCTAGACGGTCATTGTGGCGGTATCATACGGACATCTCAACACCTCGATATAGCGCCAATCGATGCCACATCGCTGCAGAGCATCCAAAACCGCCCAGGTTTCGATGGAGTCGAAGGCTTTCTCGTAGTCCACGAAAGCCATACACAGCGGCTGATTGTACTCTTCGGTCTTCTGTACAATCTGCCGAACAGTATGGATGTGATCTACGGTGCTGTAGCCTTTTCGAAACCCGGCTTGTTCCGGTGGCTGGAACTCGTCAAGTCTTCTGGCGAGGCCGTTTGTGAGTACTCTCGAGAACAACTTGTAGACGTGGCTCAGGAGTGAGATGGGTCTGTAGTTCTTCAGCAAGGTTTTGTCACCTTTTTTGAAGAACAGAACCACCGCACTCCCGCTCTACGCTTGAGGTGTTAAGCCCTGGTGGATGACGGAATTAAAGAGACTCGCTAGCTTTTTCAGGATTGGAGTCCCACCTGCTTTTAGGAGCTCAGTGGTGATTTCGTCATCGCCTGGCGACTTGTTATTTTTGAGCTGCTCGAGAGCCACTCTGACCTCGTCCTGGTTGACATCAGGGATGTCTTCCGTATCGTGGCGTGCTAGTGGGGCTCTGTGGTCGTCAGCGCTGGGTCTCGAGGGTTTAGCCATCCGTGATGCGTACAGGTCTTTGTAGAAACTCTCAATTTCCTTGAGTATCTCGAACTTGGAGGTCACGGTTTTGCCATCCGCTGTATTAAGTTTCGTCAGATGGGATCTACCTAGCTGGCGAGCGAAGACTTTGGTGCCTCTGTTCTGTTCAATCGCAGCCGCGATGGTGCGGGTGTTGGAACATCGGAGGTCACGTCGCACCAGCTTCCGGATCTTCCGGTTGTGGTTCCTCCCATCCGGCGAAGACGCCTGCGTGGATGACATTCCCCGTCTCTGCCTTATAAGTTCGAGAGTCTCGAGCGAGAGTTTAGACTCTCTGTTACCGCTTTTGCCGGGAAACACCCTTTGAGACACATCCTGTAGCGTTTTGACCACTGTGTCGGTTTTCTCGTCAACATTGCCTTCGATTTCCAGCAGGTCAAAACGATTTTGAAGCTCCAGTTGGAACTTTTCGGACCCTAAAGCTATTTGAGGCGCAGTTGGTCTGAGAGTAGACCTCGTCATGCGACGTCTTTCGGCCTTGAAGTTTATATTTAGAGCACCTCGGACAAGTCGGTGATCGCTGCCGGTGTTAAACATGTTGATCACGAAGACGTCTCTAAATATAGACTTCCTGTCAGTCATGATGAAGTCTATCTCGTTCCTCGTCACAGTGTCGGGGCTTCGCCATGTCCACTTTCTATGAGGCTTCTTCTTAAAGAACGAATTCATTAAGAAGAGCCCCTGCGACTCCAGAAAGTTGACCAGCATCTGCCCCCTGTGGTTTCGGCGCCCTACGCCGTGGGGTCCGATTATCGTTTCGCCGCGTTCTTGTACTCCCACTTTGGCATTGAAGTCCCCCATAACAACGTTGTAGTGAGCCTTGGTGGTGCCATGTAAAGCCTTGGCTATGTCTTCATACATGGCTTCGGCTATGTCGTCGCAGTATGTCGAGGTCGGCGCATATACCTGTACCACCTTCAGGGTGTACCTGTTGGTGATTTTAATTATGAGGTACGCTACCCGTGTCGACACACTGCTGACTTCCACAACGTTGTTAGTGAGAGCTTTGTTGACCAGGTAACCGACACCGCCCTGAGAGGGCCGATCACCTTCCCGAAAGTAGAACAGGTGGCCTGGCTCAAGGGTTATCGTGTCCTCGCCCTGTCTTCGGACTTCGGATAACCCCAATATGTGCCAGTTTATGCGACCTAGTTCTACCTCGAGTTCAGTGAGGTGTTGGTCCAGCCGTAGAGAGCTTCCATTGTACGTAGCCAGGGTCAGGTGTTTTTGGTAGCCTTGTGTCGTAGCCCGGAGATCCTTCGCACCCCCTGCCCCGCTGTTACCGCGACCGCTACCGTGGCAGCGGACAGCGGGACTACCGGGAACTGGGGGCCTTTGCGTTTGGTGTCTTAACATGTTAAGAGGTTTTTGGCCTACTATACCACGCTGGCCAGACGGGTTGGTACAGGGTTTGTTTCAAATTTTCCTTTTCTGGTCGTTGATCGGATGACGTTACTACCTTTGGTGGACTCTTACAACCAGCCAAGCAAAAGTATGGCTACTGGGGCATTCTAAGTTTTTCTTTCGCTTCCAGCCCAGTAAGGAAGAAAGACAGGACATATATACAATGCGAAAGTGAAAGGATGTAGGTACCGGGGGACCTAGATAGACCAAGTCTGATCTGAAAGTCAAGTCAAGAGTCTCCGTAACCGGCGAGCGTGTATGAGACGAACTATGAGAGACGAGGAAGCCAGAGAGGTATGTAAGGGAAGAACCTGTTGTAACTCTGTATTCTCTGTCTACCCCGCAAGGGATTTGGTGTGATGATTTTAAAAATTAATTGCCAACGGCTTGGTTTATTGGTTCAGAACTTAAACCGCTCGGCCCACCGGATCGAGTAGTCGCGGGTTCGATTCCCACACTGGACAAAACTTTCTGTGATCCACAAATGTTTTTTTCGGCCTGGGTGTTTGTGTATGTGAATTTTGTGTTTGTAAACGCATTCACGATACAGGAATCGTTCCTAGTGTGGGGCTACATTTCTTTCTCCCTTTCTTTCAAAAAATTGCTCAACTCTGCAACTACTACAAGTGTAACATAAACGACGCAAGACCTCAGACACCCAAAAGCGATAATCTATTATCGCTTTACCAATTTAGTACCAAATTTCCGATTTTAAGGAGTTATTTAACACTTTTAAGCAATCTGATATCCAAATTAATTACAAATGATGTATCCTATTGAATATGCTTCTCATATGCTTTATTTGAATTAAAATGTAATTTTTTAATTTTGTTAATAAAGTGGGCAGAATGAGCGATAACAATTATTAACAAATAGTCGGAATAGATTCAGTTGCCAAAACGGAACATTTTTTTCAGGTCTTGCGTTAAATATGTTACTCATATATATAAAATACAACATGCATATAAAATAATATACATTATGTATCAATTGTATGTAATTGCCGCGTGGTTCCCGGCTTAGAATAGGACCAACCCATCTCATCCCATGGGGTGTCGTACAAGGCGACTAAGGGAAAACTAGGGAATGGGCAGCAGCGTTCCCTTAACACTTTTACAACCAAAAACTGCGCTCGCCAACCCGCCTGCCAAGCGTGGCGAGTATGGCAAACACCCCCAACCAATATGGAAGAAAGCAAGAAAACCAGGCCCCTAGTCCCCGGCGGTCCTGTTCGTCCTGGCCACGGTAGCAGCCATGGTAACGACAGGACAAGGGGTGCTAAGAATCTCCGGCAGAGATTCAGCTACCACCGAAACCGAAAATTGGCCCTGGTGACATACAACGCACGCACATTGAGGACAGATGAGAAGCTAGTTGAGCTGGAAGAAGAGTTAAACAAGTTGCGGTGGAGTATTGTTGGTTTATCGGAGGTCCGAAGAGAGGGCGAGGACACGATAACCTTAAAATCCGGCAACTTGTTTTACTACCGGGAGGGCGAACAGCAGTCCCAAGGTGGTGTCGGATTTATCGTCCACAAGTCACTCATAAACAACGTTGTGTCCATCACTAGTGTGTCGAGCAGGGTAGCGTACCTGATACTCAGAATATCCAAAAGATATTCGCTGAAGGTCATACAGGTCTACGCAACGACCTCGGCATACTCAGATGATGAGGTCGAAGTTATGTATGAGGACATTAGTAGAGCCATACATACTTCCAAAGCACACTTTACAGTAATTATGAGTGACTTCAATGCGCGACTGGGCAAACGGGGCGATGATGAGTTGAGAGTGGGGCAATTTGGATATGGGCAACGCAACCCCAGGGGTCAGAGGCTGGCCGAATTTCTCGAGAAGGAGGGACTCTTTATGATGAACTCTTTCTTCCAGAAGCCGTCTCATAGGAAATGGACCTGGATGAGCCCTGATGGTTTCACAAAAAATGAGATAGACTTCATCATGAGCACCAAGCGACAAATATTTAATGATGTCTCCGTGATTCACAGGGTAAAAACCGGCAGTGATCACCGAATGGTCAGAGGCACATTAAATATTAATGTCAAAATGGAAAGATCGCGTCTGATGAAGTCTACGCTCCGACCTTCTAATACACATATCCAAAACCCCGAGAACTTTCAACTCGAATTGTCAAACCGCTTCGAATTGCTAGACAGCAGCGCATCAGTGGACGAAATCAACAATAGGTTGGTAGAGACTGTCCATACGGTCGGGTCTAAGCATTTTAAGCCCCACCGTAAAAATAGGCCTCAAAAGCTATCCGACTACACCCGAAACCTTATGGCTGAGCGACGTACCATGAGACTCCAAACCTCCGATGATGCTAAGTCCTATAGGCAGCTCAATGGACAGATATTGAAGTCCTTGCGACACGATCTACGGTCCTTCAACACAAGACGTATTGAGGAGACCATAAAGCAGAACAAGGGCTCCAAAGTGTTCGCAAGAGCCGCGTCGATTGGGCAAAGCCAGTTGACGGAGCTGAAGACGGAGGACGGAAACGTAACGTCGAATAGGTCAGAGGTGCTCAGGGAGATAGAGAGGTTCTATGGACAGTTGTATACCTCAGTAGCTGAACCTATTGTTGACTTGGTAAAAGACCCAAGAGCCAAGCTAACCCGACACTACACTGAAGATATCCCGGACATCAGCCTGTACGAGATTAGGATGGCTCTCAACCAACTTAAAAACAACAAAGCGCCGGGTGAAGACGGAATTACTGCAGAGCTTCTGAAAGCGGGCGGATCGCCGGTACTTAAAGTCCTTCAGAGGCTGTTTAATTCCGTCTTGCTCGAAGGAAAAGCGCCGGAAGCATGGAACAGGGGTGTGGTGGTACTCTTTTTCAAGAAAGGTGATAACACTTTATTAAAGAACTACAGACCCATCACACTGCTGAGCCATGTTTACAAGTTGTTTTCGAGAGTCATCACGAATCGTCTCGAACGCAGGCTTGATGATTTCCAGCCTCCCGAACAAGCCGGTTTCCGGAAAGGCTTTAGTACCATAGACCACATACATACGCTGCGGCAGATTATACAGAAGACCGAGGAGTATAATCGGCCACTATGCTTGGCGTTTGTGGACTATGAGAAAGCCCTCGATTCGATCGAGACTTGGGCGGTTCTTAGATCTCTCCAGCGATGCCGCATTGACTATAGGTACATCGAAGTGTTGAAGTGCTTGTATAATAACGCTACCATGTCAGTCCGAGTACAGGGGCAGTGCACGAAGGTGATCCCCATAAAAGGAGGAGTAAGACAGGGAGACGTCATTTCTCCGAAACTGTTTACGGCCACCTTAGAGGACGCCTTCAAGCTCTTGGAATGGCAAGGACTTGGCATCAACATTAATGGCGAATACATCACTCACCTTCGATTTGCCGACGACATTGTGGTCATGGCGGAGTCGCTGGAAGATCTAGGACGAATGCTCGGTGACCTCAATAGAGTATCCCAACAAGTGGGTCTTAAAATGAATATGGACAAAACAAAAATAATGTTAAATGTCCATGTCGTACCCACTGCACTCACCGTTGGGAACTCTACTCTTGAAGTTGTCGACGAATACATTTACCTGGGACAGGCAGTCCGGTTAGGTAGGTCCAACTTTGAGAGAGAGGTCAATCGACGAATCCAACTCGGCTGGGCAGCGTTCGGGAAACTGCGCAACATCTTCTCATCCAAAATACCTCAGTGCCTAAAGACTAAAGTTTTTAGTCAATGTGTGTTACCAGTGATGATATATGGATCAGAGACGTGGTCTCTTACAATAGGTCTCATAAAAAAGCTCAGAGTTGCTCAGCGAGCTATGGAGAAAGCTATGCTCGGCGTTTCTCTACGTGATCGAATCAGGAATGAAGAGATTCGTAGAAGAACCAAGGTCACCGACATAGCCGTTAAGATTAGCAAGCTGAAGTGGCAATGGGCGGGCCACATAGCGCGAAGATCGGACGGGCGTTGGGGCAGAAAGATTCTAGAGTGGAGACCACGTATTGGCAAGCGCAGCGTGGGACGACCACCTGCCAGATGGACCGACGATCTTGTGAAAATCGCAGGAAGTCGTTGGATGCAGGTGACATCGGACCGGTTACGCTGGAAAGCGATTGGGGAGGCCTATGTTCAGCAGTGGACAAGTGTAGGCTGAGATGATGATGATGATGATCAATTGTATAACGATGTTATTATCTTGAGTGAAAGAAATCATAACGTGAATTAGATTTGACAACGGTTTGGTCTAGTTGTTAGAGCATCGGACTTTCAGCTCACTGGATCGAGTAGTCGGGATTTCGATCCCGGCACGGAACACAAGTAACAAACAGACATCGATAGAAATCTATTATGGTGCCATGGAGTACGTGGGTATGGCTCCAACTCGAGACAATAAGTTTTTCTTTCTATTTAGAATCACATATATAAACCCGCATGTCGCATTATATATAATATATTAATGCATTAAAATAAAATAATATCTACCATGTATCAAAATGTCATTAATGGCACTAGGAGTGTGTAATGTGTAGGACTGACTGTTGGGCTAAAGAAAAAAGAATCAAATTGATAAATCAAAGCTTGTGTTCGAATCTCACAGCATTTCTATGATAGAGATAATCCTTACTTTACGTGGGGAAAAATTCTTCAGCGCCTTGTTAGAGAGACAAGATCCGCTGCCTAACCTTGGGAGTACCTAAACCTCGCTTATATCGCAAATAATCCTAATAAAGTATTACATTAAGACTTAATAGCACGCCGAATGTAGGGGTTATACAGTGCACCTCTGCCTTCTATAGACGTGAAGGTGGATTTTTTTACATGTTTGTAAACTCTGCACTTTTTTACCCTATTTTTCTCGAGACTCGCTAGAGTTAAGCTACGCCAAATACTGAAACATCAAACAAACCAATAATTATGTATAAAATTTTACTAAATGATAACCCTCTAATTTCTCACCAGCCACCCTTTCAATGTCATCCACGTGCCAAAAGATCCTTGTAACACTATAAGTACTCTTACACCGTACCAGAAATGATATTCCAAAGTGATGGTAGAGTCTGTTACTTTTCTGACGATTCATATACATTTTAATGGTTTATATGAAAAAAATATAAATCCAGTAAACGTGCGAAATACATGAATTTTGCACGATCGTTCATAAGATAAAATTAACACGTGAAACTGCCTGGATCCGCATCAGTTACTTACATCGAGAACAAGCGCCATAAAAAACCTTAGTCCACCGCACACCGATCACATAGCCCCCCTATCGCCCTCGGTACACCGCAGTTCATACTTCTTGCTACACTGTGAAATATGTTTAAAATTAATTATGGACTTGGTACGCGAGCGAAGCAGATTGTTTCCACTCAAACACAATGTCTTTTATACTTACTGGTCGGTAACGCAGGAGCGTTTTATTTAATAATAACGCTGTAAACAAAATCTTTTCAGTCCGCAAATGAAGACTTTTGTATATAAATTGAGGTCTGGTTATACGAGAAAGTGGTTTACCGATTTGTAGAGAAAGCCTTGTCAAGACAATATGTACAGTTACACGTAATAATATGGAAGTGTTTAAGCACATCATCATAGTAGTTTCTGTGTAAAAATGAAGTTACTGTGATGCACTGGCATCGTAATTCGTTATTATTACGATAACAAAGACAATATACAGATGTAGTAAATATTTAATGCATTCATTTGAACTACAGCAACTGTTATTTATAGCGCCTTGTTTAAACACTAAAGTGAATGCAAGTGGAGTAGGAGCATATCAAAGTATTAAAATACTTACACATAATTGCCCGTAACTATAAAATATAGGCTGATTTATATACATAATTTGTACAAAGACACAGATACAGTGTAGGAAAACATTGGGAGGAAAGCTCTAAGTCTGAGTGAGCCTAAAAACGTTCGCAATAGGCTACCATAACCTCTACACAATAACTCTGTCTCTCTCTTACAAGGAAGTGAGAGTACAATCTATCTATATCATCAGAGTAAAGAGTTCCAACAGGTTCTTTCCTTATAGATCTGACGGGCTTCCTCCACTCTCACATTTCCTCTCGTACACGCTCACCGGCTGCGGAGACTTAGCTTGCCTTTAAGATAAGATTACAATAATACAACAATACTAAATGCTAAGTCGGACAAATTTTCTATCAAAAAATTCCCAGTATCAGTCCGGAGTATGAAATTGTGCCCAGTATATGGCAATAGGCTCGCCCCGTATTACTAACCTAACATCGTCGGCGAAAAGTGGGTTCCACGGACCACCTCTGCCACCCTCGCTTGGGGAACATAAGATTGGCGGTGTTTTTCTGTGGTAAGCCCCGGGTGTTATAGGTTGTTGATATTTACAGTTTGGTAAAATTCTGCCCACACCGAAACCGCCCAAACTCAATTTGTTTGTTACGTTGACACTGTCGGTTAAGTGACGATAATTGGGATTTTGATTTTTTATTTGTCGTAAATAGAAAGATCATATTTAAGTTTTATAACAAAACTATATTTTTTATCGCAATAATTCAAAAGTTATTTCAAAATAAAAATTAATTTTTGAATCCAGTACCGAAGACACGCCGACAGTTCCCGAACAAACCCGAGCGTGTGTGACGTCAGAATGTTAGTTTTCACTCATTGCAGTTGATATAGAAAAAATAAGTACAGTGTTTTGATCTATTTAATATTGTTGTCATTGTTAAATATTCAAATTTATATTGAAAATGTCGAACCTCAGAAGTTATCGTTCTTGTTTTGTACTATTATGTACGAATACTACAAAATCAACTCCTGACAAAACGTTTTTAAATGTTCCCCAAGATGACAAACGTCGAAATAAATGGTTTCAAGCAGTGCACCGTGATAATCCCAAAACAAAATCGAATTGTTTTTGTTGTGAAGTTCATTTTGATTTAAGTATTTCTTAACACTATTTTTATTAATTATTATTTATCTAAGTATACAAATCAAATAAGACGGTGTTTTAGCTCAGCTATGTGTTCAGATTTAACCCGAGTTTTTACTGGTCTGTTTGTTTGTTCTATATAATTGACTGATCTTCTTTGGCGGCTTGGTAACTACTAAAAAACTGGAAGCATGGTATTCGTAAAACTATATAGATTATTTCAAGCTTCCAGTTTTAAAGAGTTAATTACCAATCTCTTGAGCACTTAGATCTTAAAATTAATCAAGAAACCTGTGAATATGGAGGAATATTTTATGTAAGTGCAATTAAAATAGTCTTATTGGTTTAGTCGACACTGCGAACTGAGGCAGTGATAGCAATTTAAGCTAATTTGATTATTTAATATTTACTGAGTTTTTAGATTTACGCGAATATTACAAATGAAATAAAACTATTTTTCGGATTTTATCGCGGTTTATTTTGATTTTTAAGTTCCCGACGTTTCTAGTGCTTTGCAGCCCATATGGTCACGGGAAGGACTGAGGTGATAGACATCCAAAAGGTATAGTTGTTCTGGGGTACCCTTTTTTTACGAGGGGAAATGCCTAACGCATACCCCCGGGCCGAGGGCACGGCCCGGGTGGTTATGTGGGGCTTGCACCCACTAAAACCCCTCGGCGTCCCACTGCCCTTTTGCTGGGCCACAGGAATCGTCACTGGCATGACCTCTGTGGCACCGGCGGGCTCGGTCCGCAGTTTGGCGCGGACTTCGACACGTGTAGGGGAGTTCGGTCTCCCTCTACTGCCTTTTGGAGGCTGCGCGGACGCAGCGCTAAGTGCTAGGGCGCCGGGGTGCCCTCCCCGACGCCTGCAGGCCGAGATTACGGTGGGCGAAGGTCGTTTCGGGCGTAGTCCCTGCGCCTTAAACCCAACGCGCCGTTTGCGAGCGGGATTGGAGGACGTCTCCTCCCTCACCCGCTCTGCCTCCTCCTTTGCGGACATGACAGCCTCGCAAAAGGCCGCCATTGCCGCCCAGGCGCTCTCGCTCCCAACCGTAGATTATATCACGGTCGGGAGCGATAGCCCTGGTCCTTCTGCACCGAGCGCTCCGGCGAGCCGGCGCCGCTCGTCATCCCATGCTGGGCACACCAGCAACGTGTGCGCCGCCGTGTCTTCCGGGGCCGCACAATGGTGGCAGCGCTCCGCCTCCTCACGACCGATCCGCCACAGATACCGCCCGAAGCAACCATTCCCGGACAGTACCTGCGTCAGACGGTATGTGACGATGCCGTGTCGTCGCCCTAGCCACTCCCAGAGCAAACTGGCAGCAGCGCAGCGATGATGGCGTGACCGGCAGTGGGATGGGCAAGCTTGCTCCGCCAGCCCTCCAGCGCAACTTGGTGCAGCTCTATCCGCCTCGCTCTCAGGGCGCTGGGATCCAAGGTGTTGTTCTGGGGTACCCTGGGTTAATCTTTGTTTCAGAGAGCATAAGGGATCTGTGACAAGAAACATCTGGCTGCCGCGCTTCAACATGTCAAGCAAGTACTGCACGACAATAAGCTTCAAGTTCCACGCCAACGTGACTGAGGTAACGTAAACGTATCCCACTGAGGCAAGTATCCGGCTTTTACCCTATATTTTTTTTTATTCCCATCTTATGCAGTTTCAAATATAATATATAGTAATAATATGAAGTAAAGAAAATCTTTTAAAGCGCCTAAACTCGTTTTATTAAAACTTTCTCCTTTCATCATCTCAGCCTATACTTGTCCACTGCTGAACATAGGCCTCCTCAATCGCTTTCCAGCGTAACCGGTCCGATGCCACCTGCATCCAACGACTTCCTGCGATTTTCACAAGATCGTCAGTCCATCTGGCAGGTGATCGTCTCACGCTGCGCTTGGCAATACGTGGTCTCCACTCTGGAATCTTTCTGCCCCAACGCCCGTCCGATCTTCGCGCTATGTGGCCCGCCCATTGCCACTTCAGCTTGCTAATCTTAACGGCTATGTCGGTGACATTGGTTCTTCTACGAACCTCCTCATTCCTGATTCGATCACGTAGAGAAACGCCGAGCATAGCTCTCTCCATAGCTCGCTGAGTAACTCCGACCTTTTTTATGAGACCTATAGTAAGAGACCACGTCTCTGATCCATATATCATCACTGGTAACACACATTGACTAAACTTTAGTCTTTAGGCACTGAGGTATTTTGGATGAGAAGATGTTGCGCAGTTTCCCGAACGCTGCCCAGCCGAGTTGGATTCGTCGATTGACCTCTCTCTCAAAGTTGGACCTACCTAACCGGACTACCTATCCCAGGTAAATGTATTCGTCGACAACTTCAAGAGTAGAGTTTCCAACGGTGAGTGCGGTGGGTACGGCATGGATGTTAAACATTATTTTCGTTTTGTTCATGTTCATTTTAAGACCCACTTGTTGGAGACTCTGTTGAGGTCGCGAGCATTCGTCCTAGATCTTCCAGCCACTCCGCCATGACCACATTGTCGTCGGCAAATCGAAGGTGAGTGATGTATTCGCCATTGATGTTGATGCCAAGTCCTCGCCATTCCAAGAGCTTGAAGGCGTCCTCTATGGTGGTCGTAAACAGTTTCGGAGAAATGACGTCTCCCTGTCTTACTCCTCTTTATATGGAGATCGCCTTCGTGCACTGCCCTTGTACTCGGACTGACATGGTGGCGTTATTATACAAGCACTTCAACACTTCGATGTACCGATAGTCAATGCGGCATCGCTGAAGAGATCTAAGAACCGCCCAAGTCTCGATCGAATCGAAGGCTTTCTCATAGTCCACAAACGCCAAGCATAGTGGCCGATTATACTCCTCGGTCTTCTGTATAATCTGCCGCAGCGTATGTATGTGGTCTATGGTACTTAAGCCTTTCCGGAAACCGGCTTGTTCGGGAGGCTGGAAATCATCAAGCCTGCGTTCGAGACGATTCGTGATGACTCTCGAAAACAACTTGTAAACATGGCTCAGCAGTGTGATGGGTCTGTAGTTCTTTAATAAAGTGTTATCACCTTTCTTCAAAAAGAGTACCACCACACCCCTGTTCCATGCTTCCGGCGTTTTTCCTTCGAGCAAGACGGAATTAAACAGCCTCTGAAGGACTTTAAGTACCGGCGATCCGCCCGCTTTCAGAAGCTCTGCGGTAATTCCGTCTTCACCCGGCGCTTTGTTGTTTTTAAGTTGTTTGAGAGCCATCCTAATCTCGTACAGGCTGATGTCCGGGATATCTTCAGTGTAGTGTCGGGTTAGCTTGGCTCTTGGGTCTTTTACCAAGTCAACAACAGGTTCAGCTACTGAGGTATACAACTGCCCATAGAACCTCTCTATCTCCCTGAGCACCTCTGACCTATTCGACGTTACGTTTACTCCTTTGGTTTTCTTAAAATCCTCGAGATGTCGCTATGCATCAAAATGCCTTGAGCGGCTAAGCAGCGATGAATAAATAAGTAGAATGTAGATTGCCGTTGCATTTTTTTAAAAGTTATTGGACAAATCTTTGGCCCCTTGGACTTGAGTTTGAAATGATTAAAAAAAGAACGCACCAGTGTTAGTTTTCTTGAAGTACTCCCATTGCGGGATTTCTTTTTGTGAAATATTAATTGAAAAAAGTTGTTTTCTTTCTTATGTGTGTTACTTTTTCAAACGGAATTGATAAAAAGTGTATACCTTTCGTGCTATCAAGTGCTTTGTTCATCTTTTGTTTCGCATCAAAGAATTTTGAAGGTATATATTTTTTATTACATGTATATCTATTTCTTTTATGAAATGGACCATAGGATATTTGACTTAGCTGATTGTTTTTATTCATGTAATTTTTTCACTTTTGCTTCATAGAGAATTACTTCAAAATAAAAATATTATTTGTCTAGTATTTTAGTAATTTTAATTCTTCCTCGCTCCCTCATTGCTGAGGATCGCGACTACGCACAAACAGTCTCCATTGGGCGCGGTCATATGCGGAGTGTATCGCCTGACGCATGCTGGGCAGTAATTTTAAAAAGTGAATAAAATAGTCTTGTTTATATTCTCTTTGACTATAAAGAGAAGGAAAATCAACAAAAATTAAATTAAAAATTTGTGATATGATAAAATTTGTTATAAGTTACACTTATTTGCTTCAGTTCGAAACTAATTAGATTAATTAAAAATATAACATTTACTGCAAATAACGAATTTGATAAAAAAAACAACGTTCGTGTTTGTTTTTTCTGTGAGTAATAGTCAAAGAGAAAATAAGTAATAACTTCTTTCCATTCATTTTCATGTAATTTTATGTAGTTAATTAACTTAAAGTTTAGAGGCTTTTTTTAGTTTTTAAAACGTTAAATCTTAATTATATTTTATAAAGTTGATTAATATTTTGATAAGTACCCAATAAAGGGTCTCAGTAAATATTAATGACTGATTACTTAAATTGATATAAATTTGTTTCTCTCTACAAGCAACATAGTGAGGAGTCTATCCCCGCACGAGGACGTATCCCCCGAAGCATTTTTAACGTTAGGCTACTATCCGGCTCTTACCCAGGGGTATCCCGGGAAGCGCTTTCATTGTTTTGGGACCCGCAACAAATATAATTAAAAAGAAAAACAGGAGGAGTAAGAAAACTAAAATTTCACTTCTCTCCTTTTCATATTGTATATCTTGGAACATGGGATTTCGGAAAAAAAAACTGAAAGATAGATTCATATATTAAAGCGTATCTTATGTAGAGGGCAAGTTAAGAATCTTCGTAACCAGCGAGCGGGTATGAAACGAATTATGAGAGTGGAGAAATTAAGAGAGGTATGTAAGGAAATAACCTGATGTGAACTTGGCGTAATAGATATATACATATATATATATATATATATATATATATATATATGTGTAATATAATAAACCCAAGAACTGAAAGTAGTTTGTTCTATATCGGTAATTGAATGGATTCCAACAATTTTATTCCTACAACGTATTTCTTAAAACGCACACATACACGTACAAGTTTTATTATTTATTGGGGTATAAAAGTGCTTAAAAAATGTTAAAAACCTCTAAATTTGGAAATTTGGTTTTCGTTTTGAATTTATGAAGCAATTCTCTAATCGGGGTGTCTAAGGTTTTGCGTTTATTATGGTACACTTTGTATAAAATTAACATTTTCTTAATAAAAATATATATATTAATATGTTTTTTTACTTTTTTACTGAAGCTTCACGACCCTTCGCGGCGTCCTTATAGAGAAAAACACTGGGTACATCTATACATACACGGTGTTATTTTAGCCACCCTGGAGCGTAACACAGGTGATGTATCCAAGCCTACTGCGCAAATTCAAACGTTTATTGCTTTCCATAGTGTTTATAGATGGCTAAAACATTAATTTTGTACAAGCCGCAAGCGCAGCAAGTTAGTAAAGAGGAAGAGAGTCGAGTATCTTAATTGGGACCACATAGAATAATTATATAAAAATAGTCAACATTTTATACTATTATTCTTTATTATATTTGTTGCTTTTTATTTCTGTACATTATATTTTATTTATACTTCACTTATAATATATTATCGTCTATTATATTTAATAAAATTTATCATTCTGGTATTCATTTATAGTGTAGCAGGATTTATTTGTTAAAAATAATTTTAACTTCTTTATAAATGTAGTGTATTTATTATCTTATTTAATGTATTCTGGCAATTTATTATAAATATTAATATATACCACAAAAGGAATAAAAGAGTGCATTTGTATTCGCGAGTTTGGGAGGTTTAATCTATTTTTAACCGACTTCAAAAAGGAGGAGGTTCTATGTTCGGTTGTATGTATGCTTTTATTTTTGTTTTTTATGTATCATCATCATCATCATCATCTCAGCCTAAACTTGTCCACTGCTGAACATAGGACTCCTCAATCGCTTTCCAGCGTAACCGGTCCGATGCCACCTGCATCCAACGACTTCCTGCGATTTTCACAAGATCGTCAGTCCATCTGGCAGGTGATCGTCCCACGCTGCGCTTGGCAATACGTGGTCTCCACTCTGGAATCTTTCTGCCCCAACGCCCGTCCGATCTTCGCGCTATGTGGCCCGCCCATTGCCACTTCAGCTTGCTAATCTTAACGGCTATGTCGGTGACATTGGTTCTTCTACGAATCTCCTCATTCCTGATTCGATCACGTAGAGAAACGCCGAGCATAGCTCTCTCCATAGCTCGCTGAGTAACTCCGAGCTTTTTTATGAGACCTATAGTAAGAGACCACGTCTCTGATCTATATATCATCACTGGTAACACACATTGACTAAAAACTTTAGTCTTTAGGCACTGAGGTATTTTGGATGAGAAGATGTTGCGCAGTTTCCCGAACGCTGCCCAGCCGAGTTGGATTCGTCGATTGACCTCTCTCTCAAAGTTGGACCTACCTAACCGGACTACCTATCCCAGGTAAATGTATTCGTCGACAACTTCAAGAGTAGAGTTTCCAACGGTGAGTGCGGTGGGTACGGCATGGATGTTAAACATTATTTTCGTTTTGTTCATGTTCATTTTAAGACCCACTTGTTGAGATACTCTGTTGAGGTCGCGAGCATTCGTCCTAGATCTTCCAGCCACTCCGCCATGACCACATTGTCGTCGGCAAATCGAAGGTGAGTGATGTATTCGCCATTGATGTTGATGCCAAGTCCTCGCCATTCCAAGAGCTGGAAGGCGTCCTCTATGGTGGTCGTAAACAGTTTCGGAGAAATGACGTCTCCCTGTCTTACTCCTCTTTATATGGAGATCGCCTTCGTGCACTGCCCTTGTACTCGGACTGACATGGTGGCGTTGTTATACAAGCACTTCAACACTTCGATGTACCGATAGTCAATGCGGCATCGCTGGAGAGAACTAAGAACCGCCCAAGTCTCGATCGAATCGAAGGCTTTCTCATAGTCCACAAACGCCAAGCATAGTGGCCGATTATACTCCTCGGTCTTCTGTATAATCTGCCGCAGCGTATGTATGTGGTCTATGGTACTTAAGCCTTTCCGGAAACCGGCTTGTTCGGGAGGCTGGAAATCATCAAGCCTGCGTTCGAGACGATTCGTGATGACTCTCGAAAACAACTTGTAAACATGGCTGAGCCATGTTTTATGTATGTTCAGCGATAATTCCGTCAATTGTGGACAGATTTTTATTGCATTGGGTTCAGTATAGCTTCAAGGTGGTCCCATTTTAATTTCATCGGTATTGGACCTTGGACTTTGTGATACACCAGGGAACTCCTTAACGACAAACAATAGACATGTGTAAATTGAGATATTATGGGTATTACGTCAATCCTATAGGTACCCTACTATAGAACTAAGCCGTATGTTAGCCAACTTCAAAAAAGGATGTTCATAATTCGTCCTTTTTTATAACTCCTTTGCTTATGAACCGATTTTGATGATTCTTTTTGCATTGGGTTCAGTATAGTTTTGAGGTAGTCCTATTTTAATGTTATTGGTATTGGACCTTGGACTTTGAAGATAAAAAAGGGAACTCCTTAACGGCGAACAGCACAAATGTATAGATTCCGTTATTATAGTCATTATATTAATCCTGTAGGTACCTTACTGTACAACTCAGCAAAATAATATAATATCGGTATTTAAATATTACTAAATAATTCACTCGTCACTTAAAATTGTAAAATAAAAATCTTTTAAAAAAAAAAAGGTAAACCGACTTCAAAAAGCAAAAAATAAATATTTGAAGTCGGTGCCAAGTAACCGACTGCACCAACCAGCACCGACTTCAAATATTTATTTTTTGCTTTTTGAAGTCGGTATACCTTTTTTTGAAAAGATTTTTTGTATCTATAAGTATATTTTGTGGGAAGGTCAGGATGTTAGTCAGGATGTTTACGAACGTATTTGCATATCTCAAATATATATAAGGCGTAACGTAAATAACGCTAGACCTCAGACACCCCACTTAGATAATTGCTTTACAAATGCAATACGAAAACAAAACTTGGACTTTTAAACTGAACTGACAACTTTGAATAATTCGCCGCGTGGTTCCCGGCTTAGAATAGGACCAACCCATCTCATCCCATCGGGTGTCGTACAAGGCGACTAAGGGAAAACTAGGGAATGGGCAGCAGCGTTCCCTTCACACTTCTACCATCAAAAACTGCGCTCGCCAACCCGCCTGCCAAGCGTGGCGAGTATGGCAAACACCCCCAACCAATATGGAAGAAAGCAAGAAAACCAGGCCCCTAGTCCCCGGCGGTCCTGTTCGTCCTGGCCACGGTAGCAGCTATGGTAACGACAGGACAAGGGGTGCTAAGAATCTCCGGCAGAGATTCGGCTACCACCAACTACGAAAACTGGCCCTGGTGACATACAACGCACGCACGTTAAGGACAGATGAGAAGCTTGTTGAGCTGGAAGAAGAGATAAACAAGTTGCGGTGGAATATTGTTGGTTTATCGGAGGTCCGAAGAAAGGGCGAGGACACGATAACCTTAAAATCCGGCAACTTGTTTTACTACCGGGAGGGCGAACAGCAGTCCCAAGGTGGTGTCGGATTTATCGTCCACAAGTCACTCATAGACAACGTTGTGTCCATCACTAGTGTGTCAAGCAGGGTAGCGTACCTGATACTCAGAATATCCAAAAGATATTCGCTGAAGGTCATACAGGTCTACGCACCGACCTCGGCATACTCAGATGATGACGTCGAAGTAATGTATGAGGACATTAGTAGAGCCATACATACTTCCAAAGCACACTTTACAGTGGTTATGGGTGACTTCAATGCACGGCTGGGCAAACAGGGCGATGATGAATTGAGAGTGGGGCAATTTGGATATGGGCAACGCAACCCCAGGGGTCAGAGGCTGGCCGAATATCTGGAGAAGGAGGGACTCTTTATGATGAACTCTTTCTTCCGGAAGCCGCCTCATAGGAAATGGACCTGGATGAGCCCTGATGGTTCCACAAAAAATGAGATAGACTTCATCATGAGCACCAAGCGACAAATATTTAATGATGTCTTCGTGATTCACAGGGTAAAAACCGGCAGTGATCACCGAATGGTCAGAGGCACATTAAATATTAATGTCAAAATGGAAAGATCGCGTCTAATGAAGTCTACGCTCCGACCTTCTTATGCACATATCCAAAACCCCGAGAACTTTCAACTCGAATTGGCAAACCGCTTCGAATTGCTAGACAGCAGCGCATCAGTGGACGATTTCAACAATAGGCTGGTAGAGACTGTCCATACGGTCGGGTCCAAGTATTTTAAGCCCCACCGTAAAAATAGACCTCAAAAACTATCCAACTACACCCGAAACCTCATGGCTGAGCGACGTTCCATGACGCTCCAAACCTCCGATGATGCTAAGTCCTATAGGCAGCTCAATGGACAGATACTGAAGTCCTTGCGACACGATTTTCGGTCCTTCAATACAAGGCGTATAGAGGAGACCATAGCACAGAACAAGGGCTCCAAAGTGTTCGCAAGAGACGCGTCTATTGGGCAAAGCCAGTTGACGAAGCTGAAGACGGAGGACGGAAACGTAACGTCGAATAGGTCAGAGGTGCTCAGGGAGATAGAGAGGTTCTATGGGCAGTTGTACACCTCAGTAGCTGAACCTGTTGTTGACTTGGTAAAAGACCCAAGAGCCAAGCTAACCCGACACTACACTGAAGATATCCCAGACATCAGCCTGTACGAGATTAGGATGGCTCTCAAACAACTCAAAAATAACAAAGCGCCAGGCGAAGACGGAATTACCGCAGAGCTTCTGAAAGCGGGTGGAACGCCGGTACTTAAAGTCCTTCAGAGGCTGTTTAATTCCGTCTTGCTCGAAGAGAAAACGCCGGAAGCATGGAACAGGGGTGTGGTGGTACTGTTTTTCAAGAAAGGTGATAACACTTTACTGAAGAATTATAGGCCCATCACACTGCTGAGCCATGTTTATAAGTTGTTTTCGAGAGTCATCACGAATCGTCTCGAACGAAGGCTTGATGACTTCCAGCCTCCCGAACAAGCCGGTTTCCGGAAAGGCTTTAGTACCATAGACCACATACATACGCTGCGGCAGATTATACAGAAGAACGAGGAGTATAATCGGCCACTATGCTTGGCGTTTGTGGACTATGAGAAAGCCTTCGATTCGATCGAGACTTGAGCGGTTCTTAGATCTCTCCAGCGATGCCGCATTGACTATCAGTACATTGAAGTGTTGAAGTGCTTGTATAATAACACCACCATGTCAGTCCGAGTACAGGGGCAGTGCACGAAGGCGATCCCCATAAAAAGAGGAGTAAGGCAGGTAGACGTCATTTCTCCGAAACTGTTTACGGCCACCTTCGAGGACGCTTTCAAGCTCTTGGAATGGCAAAGACTTGGCATCAACATCAATGGCGAATACATCACTCACCTTCGATTTGCCGACGACATTGTGGTCGTGGCGGAGTCGCTGGAAGATCTAGGACGAATGCTCGGTGACCTCAACAGAGTATCTCAACAAGTGGGTCTTAAAATGAATATGGACAAAACAAAAATAATGTTAAATGTCCATGTCGTACCCACCGCACTCACCGTTGGGAACTCTACTCTTGAAGTTGTCGACGAATACATTTACCTGGGACAGGCAGTCCGGTTAGGTAGGTCCAACTTTGAGAGAGAGGTCAATCGACGAATCCAACTCGGCTGGGCAGCGTTCGGGAAACTGCGCAACATCTTCTCATCCAAAATACCTCAGTGCCTAAAGACTAAAGTTTTTAGTCAATGTGTGTTACCAGTGATGACATATGGATCAGAGACGTGGTCTCTTACAATAGGTCTCATAAAAAAGCTCAAAGTTGCTCAGCGAGCTATGGAAAGAGCTATGCTCGGCGTTTCTCTACGTGATCGAATCAGGAATGAGGAGATTCGTAGAAGAACCAAGGTCACGGACATAGCCCTCAGGATTAGCATGCTGAAGTGGCAATGGGCTGGCCACATAGCGCGAAGATCGGACGGGCGTTGGGGCAGAAAGATTCTAGAGTGGAGACCACGTATTGGCAAGCGCAGCGTAGGACGACCGCCTGCCAGATGGACCGACGATCTTGTGAAAATCGCAGGAAATCGTTGGATGCAGGTGGCATCGGACCGGTTACGCTGGAAAGCGATTGGGGAGGCCTATGTTCAGCAGTGGACAAGTATAGGCTGAAATGATGATATATCCATGGGAAGACCAAATTCATTGAGAGCAGTTGAAATTGCTAAGCTTAAATGGCAGTGGGCGGGGCACATTGCTCTAACTGACAGCCGTTGGGGTGGAAACGTTCTCGAGTGTCGAACACGTTCCGGTAGAAATGGAGTGGGATCCTCTACAAGATGGACCGATAACCTGGTGAAGGTTAGGGGTAAAAGTTGGATGCGTACAGCAAGAAGCCGGTCGTTGGCCGGCCTTTGTCCAGCAGTGGACGCCTTTTGGCTGAAGATAGCTAGATGGATAGATGATCGAGAGTTGTAGGAAGGACTTGGAGCATATAGGCACAGAACGGCGAAGAATGACCAAATCCTAACCGGGTGTCGTATTCTGTATAATCTGCCGCAGCGTATGTATGTGGTCTATGGTACTAAAGCCTTTCCGGAAACCGGCTTGTTCGGGAGGCTGGAAGTCATCAAGCCTTCGTTCGAGACGATTCGTAATGACTCTCGAAAACAACTTATAAACATGGCTCAGCAGTGTGATGGGCCTATAGTTCTTCAATAAAGAATTATCACCTTTCTTGAAAAACAGCACCACCACACCCCTGTTCCATGCTTCCGGCGTTTTCCCTTCAAGCAAGACGGAATTAAATAGCCTCTGAAGGACTTTAAGTACCGGCGATCCGGCCGCCTTCAGAAGTTCTGCAGTAATTCCGTCTTCACCCGGCGCTTTGTTGTTTTTTAGTTGTTTGAGAGCCATCCTAATTTCGCACAGGCTGATGTCCGGGATATCTTCAGTGCAGTGTCGGGTTAGCTTGGCTCTTGGGTCTTTTACCAAGTCAACAACAGGTTTAGCTACTGAGGTATATAACTGTCCATAGAACCTCTCTATCTCCCTGAGCACCTCTGACCTATTTGACGTTACGTTTCCGTCCTCGGTCTTCAGCTTCGTCAACTGGCTCTGCCCAATAGACGCGTCTCTTGCGAACACTTTAGAGCCCTTGTTCTGCTCTATGGTCTCCTCAATACGCCTTGCATTGAAGGACCGTAAGTCGTGTCGCAAGGACTTCAATATCTGTCCATTAAGCTGCCTATAGGACTTAGCATCATCGGAGGTTTGGAGCGTCATGGAACGTCGCTCAGCCATGAGGTTTCGGGTGTAGTCAGATAGTTTTTGAGGCCTATTTTTACGGTGGGTCTTAAAATACTTGGACCCGACCGTATGAACAGTCTCTACCAGCCTGTTGTTGATTTCGTCCACTGATGCGCTGCTGTCTAGCAATTCGAAGCGGTTTGACAATTCGAGTTGAAAGTTCTCGGGGTTTTGGATATATGCATGAGTAGGTCGGAGCGTAGACTTCATCAGACGCGATCTTTCCATTTTGACATTAATATTTAATGTGCCTCTGACCATTCGGTGATCACTGCCGGTTTTTACCCTATGAATCACGGAGACATCATTAAATATTTGTCGCTTGGTGCTCATGATGAAGTCTATCTCATTTTTTGTGGAACCATCAGGGCTCATCCAGGTCCATTTCCTATGAGGCGGCTTCTGGAAGAAAGAGTTCATCATAAAGAGTCCCTCTTTCTCCAGAAATTCGGCCAGCCTCTGACCCCTGGGGTTGTGCTGCCCATATCCAAATTGCCCCACTCTCAGCTCATCATCGCCCCGTTGGCCCAGCCGCGCATTGAAGTCACCCATAACTACTGTAAAATGTGCTTTGGAAGTATGTATGGCTCTACTAATGTCCTCATACATAACTTCGACCTCATCATCTGAGTATGCCGAGGTCGGTGCGTAGACCTGTATGACCTTCAGCGAATATCTTTTGGATATTCTGAGTATCAGGTACGCTACCCTGCTCGACACACTAGTGATGGACACAACGTTGTTTATGAGTGACTTGTGGACGATAAATCCGACACCACCTTGGGACTGCTGTTCGCCCTCCCGGTAGTAAAACAAGTTGCCGGATTTTAAGGTTATCGTGTCCTCGCCCTCTCTTCGGACCTCCGATAAACCAACAATACTCCACCGCAACTTGTTTATCTCTTCTTCCAGCTCAACAAGCTTCTCATCTGTCCTTAACGTGCGTGCGTTGTATGTCACCAGGGCCAGTTTTCGTAGTTGGTGGTAGCCGAATCTCTGCCGGAGATTCTTAGCACCCCTTGTCCTGTCGTTACCATGGCTGCTACCGTGGCCAGGACGAACAGGACCGCCGGGGACTAGGGGCCTGGTTTTCCTGCTTTCTTCCATAATTGGGGGTGTTTGCCATACTCGCCACGCTTGGCAGGCGGGTTGGCGAGCGCAGTTATTGGTCGTCGAAGTGTTAAAGGAACGCTGCTGCCCATTCCCTAGTTGTCCCTTAGTCGCCTTGTACGACACCCGATGGGATGAGATGGGTTGGTCCTATTCTAAGCCGGGAACCACGCGGCAAATATGGATGCCATGGATATATAGTATTTCTTAACCATCGAGCCAATTGTAATGAAAATAAATAAATCCATTAGTTCAATGTTCGTCTCTTATTAATCAACAAACACGTTCGAACTTTGATATAGCCCCCTAAAAAACTACATTGATGAATAATTTCGTCTAGACAAGCTATTTCTAAGAGACATTACCGTCTAGACTAGTCTTATTGCCACGAAATTTTGGATATACCTATATCTATGAATGCCTGAATGTTAGGCTGTTTGTGTGTAGAGTGATACCGTAATATATACAGATACTCCAAACTCAGTACTACCTATAGTATATTATTTACAAATAATAGCTTGATCCAAAATTCAAGAGCTTCAACCCACTGGATCGAATAGTCGTGGTTTCGGGACAAATGACCGAAACTAAAACTGGTTACGGTTAGTGTTTTTGTATATGAATTTCATGTAAATTACGTACCTACGACAACCGTATCAAGGACGCGATTCGAAACCTTCAGATTTAAAAGTTCTGCAAATTCCAAAATCGATAATAAAACGTGATTGGTATTACTTTGAGTTTCTTTATTTAACTTATTTTTATTTTGTTATTTTGAAATTGATTCGTGGACTAGCTTTTTTTTATCGTCGCCAAATCTACACATATAACTGTACTGGTTACTAAATACAAATTCATACAAAAAAACAACAACAAACTATGACTCCTTCCTATTCTTTATATCGCGGTTATATTCACTGAGTGAAGCTTCTGCTCTATTTGATCTATGGCAATACCTACATTTGACGTAGCTCGCTATCATATTTAATGGAGAATGTGTATTTACATACAAAATCATTGTTGGAGCATTATTTCGAGATATGCCTCTCTAGTACTCCAACGTTAAATCTATTTTTACCCGACTACAGAAAGGCCAAAAGGAGGGGTAATATTTTTAGCAGACTATGTAAGTATATTTATTCTAAGAAAATCGATGTTTCTTACTACAAATTACTACTTTGTCAAAGGTGCGTGATCATCTCTATTCCGATCTCGGCCTCGAACCTAATCGCACCTATATTAAAAAGGCGACAATCTGCTACTTCGCGAACAACCATCAGAACCCCCTAATCGTAGCCGCCGCCGACTGCACACCTGACTCCTATCAGCCGCTACTGCCACCCGTGGCATATTCTCCCCGACTCTCCCGATGCCTTAGGATCAGACACCGACCGAGGCGGCGAGGTCGAAGTATCCCTTGCCCGCCGGCCGGTGCAGAACACCATGGCGAGACTACTACTACTGCAGCTGACATTGACTCTATTTTTATCTTACAAAAAAGTGCTATTAGGGCCATCTATAACTTAGGTAGTCGTTACTCTTTGAGAGAATTGTTTAAAGAAGCCAATATTATGACGGTCCCATGTCAGTATATTTATGAAAACATAATGTACACACGGAAAAATTTAGAACTATTTAATCAGCTAGGTGATAGGCATTGCTATAACACGCGACATAGAAATAAATTGGATCAACCGCAATTTCGTCTGTCTAAAATTCACACGTCTTTCATGGGGTACTGTGTTAGATTTTATAATAAAATTCCACTTGACGTCACTCAACTTAGTGAAAATAAATCCAAATCCTTAAACGTACGCTCTGCAAGCGAGCTTACTATACTCTTGATGATTATTTAAAAGATAAAAATGCTTAGATAGGTCATCACCTTCCAGCTCCACCAGAATGTGGATAACATGTTCAGCTATTATTATTTATTATTCCCTCTCTTCCTTCTAGTAGTTAAATATAATTTATCATTTTTCTTCCTCATTTCTTTATGTGTAAATGAGAGAACCATGTAGTCATTCACATGAATAGTTTAACTTGGTTAATTTAATTTAGACTCACCTGATACTACATTGTTCTCCCATACCCCACAACAAAATGTAGGTGGCAAAATTGTAAAAATTCTATTTTAAAAGAGTAGCCGTGGAGTTTCTTGCCCTTCTTCTCCACAGGAATGACATTCCGAAGTGGTGGTAGAGTCTTTGTTACTATTTTGACGATTCATAAATACTGTAATGGTTTACATGAATAAAAAATATTCTGATTCTGATACTAGTGCCCCCGCCTCCCATAGCGACTGCCCAAGCCAAGGCCGTTCCTCCTTGAGGCACCCTTGAGCTAATTGATCTCTTGTCCTTCTGGCTCGAGCGTAGTGGTTGCACGTTCGGCCACTTGTCCGGTGAAGCCGTCAAGGCCCGGCCAACAGCGTAGATCACTCACACACACAAAGATTAAACGACCAAACATAAATAACAACATCTCAACCGAAACATAGTACATTTCTGAGTCTTAAAAAGATTTTCCCATGTGAAGTTCAAAACTCAGAATTGATCGATCCAATGCATATAGTCTATGCTATCGTCATATCGGCAGGGAGTATTATTTCACGTTTATTTGTTAAGTTTCTTTAGCTTTAGTTACCCACTTAGCATAGAAGGGGAATAGAGTTTGATAATCTAGGAATAAGCCACAAAGCTCGCTAGTTCGATAGGTTGTGATTAACGCCCGTATTACAGAACGTAAAACAGTGAGTCTAGTTTTAAAAACTGATTTTTGTACTAAAACGTTAGTTTTAAAACTAGATTCACGACTAATTGACGTTCTGTAATACGGGCCTTTTTTGACAAAAGTTCCTCTCTGTCTCGTTGGTCTAGTGACGAATAATGTGCGAGGTCCCGAGTTCAAATCCTAGGTCGGTTGAATGTAGTTTTTCTATCGAAAACTCCCAGTATCAGACTGGAATTTTAATATTGAGAACATCGTCGGCGAAAAGTAGGTGTAAACAATACACCGCCGCCACCCCCGCTTCGTAATACAAGCGTGATGGTTTTTATTTTGTATTATTCGCAAAAGTTGAATGTTAATACAGAAATTGTCATTTTTTACCTTATATGTATAATGCTCTGCGTACCCTTCCTGCACGCAACAAGAGTAGATGTGTGCTTCCGAGAATGCAATCAATGTTCTGGGCCGTATCTACAAAATTAAAATACTAAGAAGTAGAACGATAGAAATTAAGTTTATATTAGTTATCTACCTATCATCACGCCAAAACCTCGCAGGGCAGGGTACCTTTATTTAGCTATTGATATGATAACGGCAGATCCCTTGCGGCTGAAAGTACAAAGTTTTAACAGAAGGCCAATTCTCGTAAATAAAAGCGCCCCGGGAAGCGCTTTATTATCTTGGAACCCGCAACAAATTGATTTAGAAAGAAAAACAGGAGAAGTAAGGAAAATAAAATTCTTCCTTTGCAGAACACAAAAAATGGCATATCAGCCATAGAGAAGGAGACTACAACTACGATAAGCCCAGTAGTAAAGCACCACGGAAACGAAAAAATATTAACAGGGCCTATTTGCCTCATCCTTGATTTCAGTAATAGGTATGGCAAAAATGCTTGAACGCACGGAAACTACACCAAGTACAAGATCCGTGTAGTAGATTATTACCGGTGCAGTATTTTATTATTAGTTAAAACTCAATTTCTCAAAACTATTAACTGCCAGGTGTAACATAATTAACGCAAGACCTAAAAGTTGTTTTTTTTCTAAATCGGCTACTGAATCGATTCTAACTATTTATAAAGTTATTAATTTTTTTTAATTATCAAAACATGCTGTTACTCGTTCTGTACTCGTATTAAACAAAATTTAATAATTATTCAAAGCATCACGGTTATTTTAAATGTAAGTCTATTGCACATACTTCAATATGCATACAAAAGTTAATGAATCATTAATTTTTATGGTTATTTTGGGTACCAAAGAGCTTAAAAAATGGTAGAAATCTCCTTAAAATTGGAAGTTTGATTTTCGTATTGATTTTGTAAAGCAATAATCTAATTGGGGTGTCTGAGGTCTTGCGTTATATATGTTACACTTGTATATTATTGAAAGATAAGTGCACAACTGTGCATATATAGACCTAACATAATTTTCCAGAGAACAGAATTTAGTAATAAACTTAGCACATGACAATTTCATGATAATCTCAAAGCAATAAAGATAGTAATTGATAGATCCACCATCTACTATCCGAACTACTCGCCGTCCCTAGTTCTCTAACTTAGAACGTAAAGTGGAAAATCGTTTTTCATTTTAACAAATGGATTGTTTTTTATTAGGAAAGTTTTCGTCGCCTCTCAATATTTTACACCAGATCCCATGGCCAGATTCAAAGATTTAATGAAGTAATCAAAATCAAAAGTATTATATTCAAGTAGACCAAGAATTGCTTATAAATAGTCAAGAGAGAAAAAGTTAATGATTACTTAGACTCTACCACCCATTCGGTATGTCATTCCTGTGGAGAAGAAGGGCAAGAAACTCCAGGGTTACTAGTATTCTTTTGAATTGATAGTTTTACTATTCCTTTTGTATACATTGCGTTCATGGGGTATGGAAAAACAATACAGAACGAATTAAGTAGACGGGCTTAAGTATTGATTAAATGTAAATGTACTTACACTCATGATATCAATCAGTGTCTACACAGTCCTCTCATTTACAAAATAAAGACTTTGTAACGGTATATAATAAATGATTTAAAAAAATTATGAAATAAATAATACTGCTTAATATAAAGTATATTTTTAGTGCGAACAAAATACTTGGTTATAGCTCCAGTGTGATGCCAAACGAGCCAAAGTTCAACAGATATACAGGTTTAATCAGTCAAAGGATAGAAGACGGACCAGCCCTCGCCAGCAGCATCCTTTCACGCGTATGACTTGAGAAGCAGCCATTACTCTCCTTGACCATATTGGAGGGAAGAGAGTGACCCAATCCACAGAGCCGCCACCTGATGGACCATTAAGCAATATTACGTAGTGTGGGGACAGCAGAGGTATACTCTGTATACCCACTTCATTGTTCCATGTAATAAGGGGTTAGCTTATTGCCATTATACCGAGCACAATGGCAGACTCCAGACTGATACTGGAAATTGTTCTATCGAAAACTTACATGATGTTCGCCCTAGGTTTAGAACCTTAGACCTCGTGATCGCTACGCGCATTATTCGCCATTAGACTAACGAAGCCACTACGTCGAAAAACAAAAAAACGTAGCCCAATACCTTATATATCGTGGGTACGTAAAGGTATCGCAAACCAACGCGTTCAGCCGCGGCCGCGGCCGCGGTGGCGCCCCGGCGGCGATCACGACGTCGATCAGTCTCATCTCCCAATGATTGTGCGTGCAGATGCAGCCCAGATAATTCATGTAGGACGCAGGACGCGTTGGTGTGAACATTTCCATACAAATATTACTGCAGGAGCTGACCGCCACCGTGAACGCCACCGCGGCTGCAGCTGAATGCGTTGATAAAATTTACAGAGATAAACACCCAGAAACAAACATTTGTGGGTCACACAAATATAAAATATTCTATGCAGTAATCTATCGCGCGGCTACTGGATCGTTTACTACTCTAAATACGTATGCTCTAAATTAGCGGACCATGTTATAGTCCGGCTATTTCAGCTGTCAAATCGGGCTTCTGTTAATCTTCTGGGTAAAGAAATTTTCGATGAGTACTTTTTGCTTTAGATGCTGAAGATATCCTATATTGGATTCGTAATCGGAAGAAATATCTGTGATTTTAGTTCATTGACGTATGCTTTTGGATAGACAAAAAAATAGGAACGTAGATAGGATTGTTTTAGTTGTTAAAATATAGTTACCAGAATTTTTTTCCTTGTACATTTTTAACCGAGTCTTATCTGAAGGAAAAGTCAAGAGTCTCCGTAACCGGCGAGCGTGTATGAGACGAACTATAAGAGTCGAGGAAGCCAGAGAGGTATGTAAGGGACGAACCTGTTGGAACTCTGTACTCTCTGCCTAACCTGCAAGGGATCTGCCGTGAGGTTATAGATAGATAGATAGATTTAAGATTTCGCCAAATAGCCAACGCAGCGGGACAGGAGCGCGTCTTTGGGAGTTGTAATGTACTGAAATGTACGGGAGACACCACACAGCGCAGCCCCGCTCGGCGCGACGGTAAACGTCACGATCGAACGTAGCCAAGCGCTTCCTATTGGCTATTGGCCCAAACCTTTAGATTAAAGGAAACCACGTAGCCATTTACAAGAACGGTACGATTTCGTTTATGTCACTTATATATTATAGAAAAGAGCCGACGACTCAAAGCCATGGAGCTCTTTTTCCTGGGGTAGATGTCTTTTATATCTATATCATCAAGCCATATCCCTTACGGGATAGGCAGAGGGTACAGAGTTCCAACAGGTTCTTTACTTGTAGACTTTTCTGGATCTATAGTGAATGTCTTTGAGCTAAAAAGGGGCCTATGTCTTATTAGATACTCGTAAGTATATATTGTTATTTCAATAATGTGAACAAAAAAATATTTTAAATGATTAACTGTAGCTTTTCTTGGTCTTTTTCCTTGCAGGAATAACATTCCGATGTGAAGGTAGTTTGTTATGCTTCGAAGAAAATCGAATATGGGGTAACACCACTATTTCATTTCATACCCGAGAACTAATAAAGTAGACAGAAAAACTTATCTTAAAAGAGTAAGTGTAGAGTTTCTTGCTCTTTTTCCCCTCAGAATGGCATTCCGATTTGATCGAGGTATTTATGTTTTGACGAAAATCCAATATGGGGTAACATCACTATTTTTGGACTAGTTATGTACGATGTTCAGCACCCGGGCACTTTGTAGGGCGCTACATACTCCAGCAAATTGATACGAAATGCTAAAATTATTCACGACATCTCACTGTATCGTAACATTGTTATTTTAACATCTATGATATAAACTTGAATATGCATACTAAAAACACAAATTAGATTTTGTATTTATAAAGCACTGTTTTTTCTATCTATCTATCTATATCATCACGCTAGATCCTTTGCGGGGTAGGCAGAGAGTACAGTACCTTACATACCTCTTTGGCTTCCTCCACTATCATAGTTTGTCTCATACAAGCTCGCCGGTTACAGAGATTTTTCACTTATCCTTCAGGTCGTACCCGGTACCTAAATTGTTTTTTATAACAGGTTTTAAGGTTGGTTACATGCTTTCCGGCTTAACGACGTTATATTTTAGTGGTTAGATAGTACACCGTTGTTTCGTTTACTGGATTGAGTTGTTGCGCTTTCAATTCCCTCACGGAACAATTTTTTGTGTGACACAGAAATCTGAATGTTTGTTTAGCTGATTTTCATGTTTGTAAGCGCACCCACGGCACAGAATATCATTGGTGAGCGTTGCCACGTTCTTCAAGGAAATAATAAAAAAATATATCTTACTTTCCAATTGCTTAGTTCAGGTCTCGGGAAAAACGATACAGTTGTTGTTATTCTTTGCACAAATTCGTATTCAAAATACCTATATCGCTAAAGTTACATCAAACAGCCCACGTATCTGCCCGATCAATAATATATGGTTTTAGTCCCTTTAACCGTATTTTAGGGCAACTACGGGGAAAAGAACTGGCATTAATTTATTATCTCATAGGTCTTTTATGGGTGGGAGTAATTCCTTATACAATACCCACTTGCTACAGAAGGAAAAAAGAGGTTATGCCGAGACTCGTACCAGGTAAAACACTCACCTTGTTCAGTTCGATGCTGTGGCTGGCGCGGATTACGGGAAGAAGTGAGCAACCCTCCGCGAGCTAACTAGTAACCCTCCCGTGATTCCACAAAATATCTAACCCATAAGATACCTTGCAGCCTATTTACTGCTGTTGTATTATCGTCGGTAAAACTTCACGAGACAAGACTTTATAGGTTATTTACACTACCAGATTATTTAGGTTCCGATTTATCGGATCGATGTCGTTTCGAATAAGCTATCGCTTAATGCATTAGTTCATTTCCCGAGGCCTAACTTCGGCACTTCATAACGACGAAATTACGTTAACAAAGTACATTCACAAAAAAAGTTTGTTTCCACGACGTTATAATTCAATTATTTGTGTATGTGAATTTTCATGTTTGTAAACGCACCCACGACACAGGAATTAATCCTAGTGTGGGGCAACGTTTTTCTAAAAAAAAAAAAAATAATAGTAAAAGTAATAGTTTCGGGGGTAATCAGGTACTATAAATTATGGCCGGTGTCAAACAGACCAATTAACAATAGTCCTTGCACCAACTAGGGTCAGATCACCGTTTATGTTTCTTTTCAGCAATTAATGTCAACCAGCAACTTAGATAACATTAACTTTTTGCAAAGGGCCTCTGCGTATTGAACCCATTCGCCCATGTAAGCCTTTTAAAGGTCCGAGTAAAGCTCGTGAACCTCAGTGAGATACATATATAATAGTAATATATTACTAGTAGGTACCGGGGAAGACCTAGACTATCTTACCATGACCAAATAGACCGAGTCTTATCTGAAGGAAATCAAGAGTCTCCGTATTATTGTATTTATAAAGCACTGTTTTTTCTATCTATCTATCTATATCATCACGCTAGATCCTTTGCGGGGTAGGCAGAGAGTACAGTACCTTACATACCTCTTTGGCTTCCTCCACTATCATAGTTTGTCTCGTACGTTGTATTTATAAAGCACTGTTTTTTCTATCTATCTATCTATATCATCACGCTAGATCCTTTGCGGGGTAGGCAGAGAGTACAGTACCTTACATACCTCTTTGGCTTCCTCCACTATCATAGTTTGTCTCATACAAGCTCGCCGGTTACAGAGATTTTTCACTTATCCTTCAGGTCGTACCCGGTACCTAAATTGTTTTTTATAACAGGTTTTAAGGTTGGTTACATACTTTCCGGCTTAACGACGTTATATTTTAGTGGTTAGATAGTACACCGTTGTTTCGTTTACTGGATTGAGTTGTTGCGCTTTCAATTCCCTCACGGAACAATTTTTTGTGTGACACAGAAATCTGAATGTTTGTTTAGCTGATTTTCATGTTTGTAAGCGCACCCACGGCACAGAATATCATTGGTGAGCGTGGCCACGTTCTTCAAGGAAATAATAAAAAAATATATCTTACTTTCCAATTGCTTAGTTCAGGTCTCGGGAAAAACGATACAGTTGTTGTTATTCTTTGCACAAATTCGTATTCAAAATACGTAATCGGCGAGCGTGTATGAGACGAACTATGAGAGTGGAGGACGCTAGAGAAGTATGTAAGGAAAGAACCTGTTGGAACTCTGTACTCTCTGCCTACCCAACAAGGGACCTGGCGTGATGATAAAGATAGATAGATATTATTAGTAATAGTAATAGTTTTACTGATAAATTCACTGAACGATTTTGGAGCTAGTAAACATAGAATAGCGTAATTCTCTTTTCCAGCTAATGATACCCGTATAGGTGTAATCAATAAATCACCTCAGCCAATAAAATAATTTATAGCCACCGACACCGACACGGTTCCCCACAAAAACTTGCCTAATGAGTTTAGTTCTTATTGGCATTTACCGACTTAACCGACTTCCATTTCAATTTCTGGGAAAGTTGCCGAGTTACCAACGCAAATTGAGTGGCGTTTGTTGTCTGTCTTCTTTGTATCATGTTGGAGCGAATAAAGCTGTGTATTTTTGGGGTTGCGGGCGTTTAATGGGATCTTTGTTAGTAATACCGGGATAAAATTCGGTAACTTCTCAAGTAAAACTGCAAGGGTACAATACGAACTGTATTTTTCTCTTAATATCGTTGCTGGCTACTTAGGAAGTAATCGAAGAGATTTCGTATCAGGCAAATAATCTCACGTATCTGGCTTACCAAAAGCATTAGCCGGGTATCTATCAAAAACAAGATAACCTTATCACAGTACTGATATTTGTACCTCACACATAGTATACCATAAAAAAATATTTTAAAAATAATAAACCGAATTTAAAAAGCAAATCATAAACATTTGAAGTCGGTACCGGTTAGTGTAGTCGGTTACTTGGCACTGACTTCAAATATTTATTGATTGCTTCTTGAGTTTTATTTATTTAAAAATGATTTTTATTTTACAAGTTTAAGTGACAAGTGAATTATTTATTAATATTTATATACCTATATTATATTAGTAAATAATTTTGCTGAGTTGTACTGCGAGGTACCTACTAGTAGGAAACTATACATTCATACTGTTCGGCGTTAAGGAGTCCCCTGGTGTATCTTTAAAGTCCAAAGTTCAATACCGATTTCATTAAAATGGGACCACCTCGAAACTGTACTAAGCCCAACGCAAAAATAATCATCAAAATTAGTTCATAAATAAAGACGTTTTAAAAAAACACAGACGAATTGTCAACCTCTTCCTATTTGGAGACGGTTAATATTCTGATTAGTTCTATAGCAGGAACCTATAGGATTGACGTAATACCCATAATATCTCAATCTACGCATTCGTATTGTTTGTCGTTAAGGAGTTCCCTGGTGTATCTTCCAAGTGCAAGGTCCAATACCGATGAAATTAAAATGGTACCACCTTGGAGCTATACTGAACTCATTGCAAATATAATCATCAAAATCGATTCATAATTGGCCGATGATCGCGTAACATACATACAAAAAAAAACATACAGACGAATTGAGAACTCCTCCTTTTTTGAAGTCGGTTAAAAAGGTGGTCATCATCATCGTATAGCGATATACTGCGAGTAATGCGATCCACGATTAAAATTTTATGTTAGAGTGGAGAATAGTGTTGTAAAAACGCTCGAGTCGGCGCTCAAAATGCTCGCGTCATCTACGTGTTTCAAGGCTCGTCAGCGTCGACTCAGCGCTAAATGCTCGACTTCAGCGCTCATTTTTACAACACTAGTGGAGGAGCCATTGTTTCGCCTTCGGTGTCAATTGGTGTATGCCCTCGAAACCACCGCTAAATTTCCTAGTTGGGCAGTCTCCACGAAGTGCTGAATAGTCTGCACTGAGTCTCTACAGTCACAACAAGAGGAATCAGTGATGCCCCACTTGTGCAGATGATAATTACACCTTGCGACTCCGGTTCTGATTTGGTTGATGGAGGACCACACCAGCCGTTGCTCTTTGAAACTCTGTACTACAGCCGTGGTATCGGCTATGATAATGTTACCCTGGGAGGAGTCAGAACTCGAAGAAAGGTGGTGCATTTCGTACTTGTTACAATGTTATATCTACCCCTATAATATTTTTTAACATAAGATGGGTAGTGACAGTTCTAAGTGACAAACGAAATTAATATTTAAGTCAATGGTATTAAGGCATAAAACTATAAGTATAGAAACGGGTTATGCTATGCATTGCCATTGAATAAAGTATAATTTTCTTTGATACTTACAGCTGTCACAGTACCCATCTTACATGAAAAATACTTTCATATAATGGTGAACATTTGAGAAAAGAAATAAATAAATGAAGCTGAAATGTATGGAGAAGACAGTAGAAGAACGACACTGCAGGCAGTGTGTTGTCGACACAATCTGACTACCGTCTTTGAGGTTCTGGTCTGGTCATGCTTACTATATTGTATTTGCTTGCGGTGGCTGTCTGGAGCGGGTCACTCCCTTCCTTCCAATTTGGTTTAGAGGAGTGTGGAATCCTTTAGACCTTTACTTCCTAGAAATAACATCATTAGTCTCATAACTCGGTCGCAAGGCATCGCACTGGAGCTATATCGTAAACTTCCAAATTGTTACCTAAACATTAACATAATAGAATTGAAAAAAACAAGAAAGAGAATTAAATAAAAAGAAAAGCCCGCTCAGTTTCTCTTCCGGATCTTCTCAGTGGAGGCCACGGTCCGATCCGGTGGTAGATTAGTAGTTATAGTAGATAAAAAAAATGTACTTTGACAATTTGTAAGTACCCTTGCAGGGTTTATACAGAATAAGTTGTTTGAGTTTGAGTTTCCACTAAAGTGTAAAATAGATGTAGGCTGGTTACAGTGACAGAACAGGAATTGGTGATGGCCATTGTTAAATAAGATTGTAGACGTGTGCAAATAACTCACACACTGACCCAAAGACGTTTGATGCAATTCGTTCATCAGGCCCAGAAAAATTTCAAGCGTTTGGAATAGATTACGTTTATCTGCATTGCCCGCCATCGGTAGCGCCTTGAAGAAAGTTCCCTTGATAACAAAAGATTCATATACTGAGTTCTTAGTCTTACACGAATATTACACATTATAAACTATTTTTCGAATTTTATCGCGGTCTGAACCGCGATAAAATCCAAAAAAATATTTTATTAAAAAAGATTCATATCTTCTCTAGTCTTCGCCACGCGCTACGTACCTGCAACACATTTCTTATATCCTCTCTGGGCCCTCTTAGAAGGAGGTGAAATTGGGGTGGGATGACAATTTGACAAATTTGTCAATAATAACCCATACAAAAACGCTGTATTACTTAAATTCAAAAACAACTGAAACAAATGTAAGTTAAAATCGCATTATAAGTTTTATTAAAAAGGGCTCTGAGGGCTTGGCACGAGAAGTTGCAGACATGTGATGCTAGCGAGTTGGTGTGTCAATCTCGTCACACGACAAATTCATTAAATAAACATGAACGCCTTGCTCGCTAGCGTCACCCTAACGTCAATATTTTCGTGCTAAGTCCTCCGAGGGTATAGCATGAACAGGTTAACGTTAGAGTGACGCTATGGTGTTGATATGCCATAATTGTGAAATGAATATTAACGTGTAATAACCATTACTCGCTAACGTCAAAGTTTTCGTACTAAGCCCTCTGGTCTTCATTGCGTTAATACGAAAGACCATTTCATCGATATTCTGCACAATTTCCTCCCGTGAATGATGGCTAGTCAGCAATAAATGTTTAACTGCTCCATTTTGACTATATCATAAAACGAATGGACGTCCATCTCAAATGTTTATAGTAGCTATACGCTACTGTTTAATAAGTATCAATGGAATTGTTGTGTAGATTTTTACTGCATTTTTGTTTGCGATCACGACATATGAATCGTAATATGTTGATTTCTTGCCCCGATTTCATTGAAAAATAAACATTTTATGCCACAGTGAATTTCAAATACAAAACCAATTCATAATAGTATGGTTAGTTTTAATGACAACAATTCACTTACTTATTTAAATTAAGGTTAAGCAGCTCTACTCGGTCGGCCTGAGATGGGTGACCGTTTGTGGCATTTTCATATTCGAGCCTCTCCGTGCTACGGAAGGCACGTTAAGCCGTTGGTTCCGGACACCTCGTGATGTGGTAGTCGTTAAACTGAGTTGGAAGCCTTATAGGCGGCTTGATAAGTTCCAACAGCAGGTGGCCACAAACCTGCCCCCACCAATTCGCACTGGGTCCGCGTGGTGGAGTATGACCTAATGTTTCTCACCTCGATTTGTGAGAGAAGGCCTTTGCCCAGCAGTGAGACTGTATAAACTAATATTATATTATTATTACTTATTTACAATCAGTTTCCAAATCTTATTTTGCAATTCATGAAAAAAAATACTAACCTATTTTCACATTATTGGTTTAGTTCAAAGCTCTTTTTAAAATATACATTATAATAAATCAAAGGTTTAACTTAGATTTAGCAAAACCTCGTTTACTATTATGTTTTAAGGTTTAGAATGATGGTAAGTACTATTTACCCCAATAGCTAACGAGACTAATTGGGTACGGATGCTTGATTGTTACTTTTTTGCGCGCTAAAGCGCCTTTTGTATGCCTACGCAATGCCTAAAAAATACGTTTCCACTATCTCAATATTTCAAACAGACACATTAAACAACATAATTGAACATAAAAGTACCCAGACATTTTCAGATACACCAATCCCCGCCATCCCGGCACACCCATAAAAATTGGATTATTCAAATTTTTAAAGCAAATAAAATCTACAACATTCACCAATACCTATAATCCGTAACGATCAATAAAGATATAAACTTTGTTGACCGGATAGCAATAAAAAAAGCTTTAAAAAAGTGTACAGCAAGCCAGAACGTTTGAAAGCTATCTTTGATACTTCAAAGCTATCGTTGAGACGTTTCGCTTAAGTTTTAATTGATCAATTTAACTTCAACTAGGAGCGTTTGACCTAAAATTAGGGATGGCACGTGTGCGATATTATTGGGTGAGTTTAGCGATGTGGAACAGAGGTGTTTTGTAATAAGGAAATTAAATTATCAGTCATAATAATCTAAAATTGCCCGTAAAAATAAACAAAGCGACGAAAAGAAATATTTTTTTATTTCTTGGTGTCTACATTCCCATCTTAAAAAAGTCTATGTATTTATATGATTTAAAAAAAAAACCCTTAAGTTTTGTGTTTTTGGCTTATTCACGTAATCATCATCATCATCATCATCATTTCAGCCTATACTTGTCCACTGCTGAACATAGGCCTCCCCAATCGCTTTCCAGCGTAACCGGTCCGATGCCACCTGCATCCAACGATTTCCTGCGATTTTCACAAGATCGTCGGTCCATGTGGCAGGCGGTCGTCCTACGCTGCGCTTGCCAATACGTGGTCTCCACTCTAGAATCTTTCTGCCCCAACGCCCGTCCGATCTTCGCGCTATGTGGCCAGCCCATTGCCACTTCAGCATGCTAATCCTGAGGGCTATGTCGGTGACCTTGGTTCTTCTAGGAATCTCCTCATTCCTGATTCGATCACTTAGAGAAACGCCGAGCATAGCTCTTTCCATAGCTCGCTGAGCAACTTTGAGTTTTTTATGAGACCTATTGTAAGAGACCATAAAAAAGCTCAGAGTTGCTCAGCGAGCTATGGAGAGAGCTATGCTTGGCGTTTCTCTACGTGATCGAATCAGGAATGAGGAGATTCGTAGAAGAACCAAGGTCACCGACATAGCCGTTAAGATTAGCAAGCTGAAGTGGCAATGGGCGGGCCACATAGCGCGAAGATCGGACGGGCGTTGGGGCAGAAAGATTCTAGAGTGGAGACCACGTATTGGCAAGCGCAGCGTGGGACGACCACCTGCCAGATGGACCGACGATCTTGTGAAAATCGCAGGAAGTCGTTGGATGCAGGTGGCATCGGACCGGTTACGCTGGAAAGCGATTGGGGAGGCCTATGTTCAGCAGTGGACAAGTATAGGCTGAGATGATGATGATGATGATTGTAAGAGACCACGTCTCTGATCCATATGTCATCACTGGTAACACACATTGACTAAAAACTTTAGTCTTTAGGCACTGAGGTATTTTGGATGAGAAAATGTTGCGCAGTTTCCCGAACGCTGCCCAGCCGAGTTGGATTCGTCGATTGACCTCTCTCTCAAAGTTGGACCTACCTAACCGGACTACCTGTCCCAGGTAAATGTGTTCGTCGACAACTTCAAGAGTAGAGTTCCCAACGGTGAGTGCGGTGGGTACGACATGGACATTAAACATTATTTTTGTTTTGTCCATATTCATTTTAAGACCCACTTGTTGGGATACTCTATTGAGGTCACCGAGCATTCGTCCTAGGTCTTTCAGCGACTCCGCCATGACCACAATGTCGTCGGCAAATCGAAGGTGAGTGATGTATTCGCCATTGATGTTGATGCCAAGTCCTTGCCATTCCAAGAGCTTGAAGGCGTCCTCTAAGGTGGCCGTAAACAGTTTCGGAGAAATGACGTCTCCCTGTCTTACTCCTCTTTTTATGGGGATCGCCTTCGTGCACTGCCCCTGTACTCGGACTGCCATGGTGGCGTTATTATACAAGCACTTCAACACTTCGATATACCTATAGTCAATGCGGCATCGCTGGAGAGATCTAAGAACCGCCCAAGTCTCGATCGAATCAAAGGTTTTCCACAAACGCCAAGCATAGTGGCCGATTATACTCCTCAGTCTTCTGTATAACCTGCCGCAGCGTATGTATGTGGTCTATGGTACTAAAACCTTTCCGGAAACCGGCTTGTTCGGGAGGCTGGAAGTCATCAAGCCTTCGTTTGAGACGATTCGTAATGACTCTCGAAAACAACTTATAAACATGGCTCAGCATTGTGATGGGCCTATAGTTCTTCAATAAAGAATTATCACCTTTCTTGAAAAACAGCACCACCACACCCCTGTTCCATGCTTCCGGCGTTTTCCCTTCAAGCAAGACGGAATTATATAGCCTAAATAAATAATAATAAATAATCATAGTAGATAGTTAATTGATAATCTTCAGTCAAATGTAATAAATTTAATGAAATTTAGTTTTCTTTTATTAACTCAAAATTGTATGAGTCTCTAAATGTTGCCAACAAAATAATTGTCTACATAAATCATCACGACAGATCCATTGCGGGGTAGGCAGAGAGTACAGCGTTCCAAAAGGTTCTTTCCTTATGACTTCCTTCTCTGACTTCCTCCACTCTCATGCTTCATCTCATACACGCTTGCCGGTTACGGAGACTCTTGACCTGTCCTGTGACTCAATCTATTTGGTCATGGTAAGATAGTCTAGGTCTTCCCCGGTACCTACGTCCTTCCATTCTTGCATTGTATATCCGTTTTGTCATTCTTTCTTCTGGCATTCTTTCTATATACACAAACCAACGGAGCATACCCTTTCAAATCTTTACACCAATACTATCTTTCATACCTACATGCTTTCTTACTACGCTGTTGCAAATACTGTCGGACAGCTTCACTCTGCACATCTTCCGCAGAGCTCGAATTTTGACCGCATTTATCCTACTTTTTTCTCCTTCTTTCATCCACATCTCACTACCATATAACAGCGTTGGGACAAGCACTTCGTTATACATGGCCAGCTGCGCCTTTTGGCTTAAGTGGTGGCTCTTAAGTAGCTTTCCCATCGCACTATTCACTCTGTTCTCTGCACACACTCTTCTCTCTATTTCAGCAGTGTATTTCACATCCTTACTGAAGCCACATCAAGCATACAAGCTCATTAACTCGCGCGCAAGATATACAAACTCATTTACTTGCTCCAGCACAACGTTATCACCCACAATTCTTGCATTCGTTTGGTTTCTTCCCGTTCAAAAACCATAATCTTAGTTTTCTTAACATTCAGATGTAAGTCTTTGTTCATGCAGTCGTCTTTCATAACTGTAACTAGTGTTTGCAGATCAGTGGTTGTTGTCGCTATTAATACCATAAAACACATCAGCTACATATAGTAGATAGTTTATCACTAGGTCACCCATTTATACACCTTCATTCATCGCTTTCAGTCTTTGAAGATTTTTATCCAAACATATTATTTTCCCCTTCCGTCTGTGACACATTCGTAACTAGACGTGTTATGTGCTGCCTTAAAAAAAATATTATTTTCGTAAATCATTTAATATTTAATTATTAAAATATAAGACCGTCCTGCTTACTCTTAAGGATACTTTCATATAGCCCCGCGGCCATATTTGAGGTGAAAGAGAGAAAAGATCCCTGAGGATTCAATCTGGATTTATTGCAAGATTACTTCGCTACCGAGAAAACAGTGCCTTGAAGAGGTGCATTGCAGTTGCTGTCACCCAGGAAGGACAGATTCCGTAAGAGCGAGACAACATATTTAATTCAGGTCCTACCGATTGTATTCAAAGTAGCAGGGTCTCATAGCGGAAAGGATATAAGGTGGACACTCTTTAATAACATGAGACAAGTTATTTCGCTTAATTAAAACAAGTCTCCATAGCGGTGTATTGCTTGTCGTCCAGGTAATCGCTAAGTGTGCACAATTGAGTCCGACCAATTGGTTCTTTTTGTTTGCACATTTTTATTCTTTGTGCAATTACTACTCGCTGAGACTTTTTTTTTCTTTTTTTAAATATACAAAACCCTGCTTCATTATGCCGCTCAAGCGTACGCCACCGTCCTCACCAGCCATAACTCCGACTGTTGCTCCAGTTACATCAAATTCTTCTACGATTGATGCGCCTATGGTTACATTATCATCCCTAACTTTCACAGTGCCCAGCATTCGGACATTACAACAAAGCTCCTCAGAACCGAATCTGGAGTTTAAAACTGATAAAGCTAATGTTACCCTTCGTAAACGCAAGCGGTCCGTGTGTAATGATGAAAAGCTTAATGATTTCATGAAAGAAATGAGCAAAATGTTCAATGCTTTCAATGAAGACCAGGAAAAGATGTCTGATAAATTGTGTTCTATGGTTGAGGACATCCGTTCGATGTTTGATATTCTGTCAGATAAATATGATAAGCTGCAAGCCCAGTTTGGCAAAATGGCGGCAGCGCGAAATGAAACATCAGCCAGTAAATCAGATCTCTGGAAGAAAAGATTGAAAATCTTGACCGTAGCTCCAGGTCTACCTGTCTAGAGATTAGAAACATCCCTGTCTCACCCATGGAAACTAAGCTATCGCTTTAAGACACCTTTATTAATACTGGTAGGGCACTCAACGTTCCTATACAACTGAACGAGGTTAAGGACATCTACCGAATAAGAACGAAGAACCCTGCAAACAGAACAATAATAGTAGATCTAACCACCACTCTCCTCAAAGATAAACTCATAAAAATGTATCGCACATTTAACTCGACATCTGGACTGACAACTGAACATCTAAAAAAACAAGGGCCTGTAAAACTAATATTTATTGCGGAGAACCTTACTTCAAAAATGAAGAGGCTTTTCTTTTTGACTCGTGACTACGCCAAATCTAATGACTTTAAGTTTTGTTGGGTATCTCGCGGCAAGATACTCCTACGCAAAGTAGAAAACGGTCCTTTGATCCGCGTAACGTCTAAAGCTTACCTAGACCAACTCAAAGCTTCTAAGTGACTAGAATATCATATTGCACTTATTGCTTCTGGAAGTCTTAAAATGAGTTACCTGATACATATGCATATCATTCTGGTAATACCTAGGCTTATTATTTTAAGAATACTCCACACACTAATTGCTACACAAATCATCCACATTAAACAAAAACTCTTGACAAATAAATACACACACTTTCACTTACCCTTTCAGTCATCTATCACACTGAATAATAGTGCGCTTTCGACATATTGGGAAAATAATATTATTCGCCATAACAATATCTGTGCTCCCCTCAAGTATCGTTTATTGTGTTTCTATAATCCTGTTTCACTGTTCCTTTTCTCTCTCTTTAATGGATGAACTAAATCACATCAATAATGATATTGAAGGGTTGTCAATATCTGAATCTTTCCAGTGTTCCCCTGAAGAGTATTTTAAATTTATTAAACATGAGAATGATGCTTGTAGAATACTTCATGTGAATATTCGGAGTATAAATCGAAACTTTGATGGGCTCCTGGTTCTTCTGGATAGACTAAAACTCCAGCTTGACGTGATCATCCTATCAGAATGCTGGTTGAGCAAGTCGCCTATTATTCCGTCACTTGCCGGATTTCAGTCTTTTGAGACAACCTACCTTAATCAGAACGATGGCGTAGTTGCATATGTTAGGGAGGGGGTCGATTGTAAGATTAAGAGACCACATTTTCGGGATGCAAATTGCTTAATTCTAAACTTCGCAAACAAGTGCGCTATCATTGCATTGTATCGTTCTCCCTCCTACAAACATTTGGACCCTTTTATAAATAGCCTCGATGAAATTCTAAACACCCTAAAATCGTTCAAATCTATTGCATTAATCGGGGACATTAATATTAACTTGATCGGAGAGAGCAATGTAAATTTGGCAGATGAATACCTCAACCTGCTCGCCTCTCATTCTATGCTTCCAGCCCATATGCTCTCCACCAGAGAGGGTAACTTTCTCGATCACGTGATTCTTCGAAGTCCATACTCTTCTACTACTTTGGTACTTGATTCATTGATCACCGATCATGCACCCATCTTATTTTGTTGCAATTATAAGTTTAAATTTAACATGGCGTCGAAGCGTTTTCTGACACGTACTGACATCCCCAGTGTAGTTAAAGATCTCGAAAACACAGATTTTTCTCCAGAACTTATGCCCCAAAATCCTGATGTATCCACTACCACTCTAGTTAATATTGTCTCAAACAGTTTTAAAAATAACTCTCAACTATCTCCTGTTCCCAGCAAAAAACGTATTATCTAACCATGGATCACGCCTGGCCTCTTAAGATGCATCCGTCATCGAGACAAGCTTTATGATTTATCTAAAAAAGATCCATTAAATGCAACGCAAAAAAATATTTACACCCGTTACCGTAACTTCTGTAATAATATTTTAAAAAGAATAAAGCGTATTTATGATCATAAAGAGTTACAGATGGCAAAAAAGAATCCTAAAGAAACTTGGAAGATTATAAAGCAAATTGCTAACCTTAATCAAAGTCACTCGTCTTCGATGAACTTGTTGAAACTACGCGACGATCCTTTGTCATCAGTTAACTCGGTCAACACATTCTTCGCAAATGTCAGCAAAGATCTTGCGAAAAAAATCGTCCCGGCTACTAACTTTTGCAGCAACAGTACTCAGCAGTCTTATATCTCCTCTTCCATGTCTACTCCACCGCTAAACTCTATCTATCTATCTATCTATAACCTCACTCCAGATCCCTTGCGGGGTAGGCAGAGAGTACAGAGTTCCAACAGGCTCTTTCCTTACATACCTCTCTGGCTTCCTCGACTCTCATAGTTCGTCTCATACACGCTCGCCGGTTACGGAGACTCTTGACTTTTCCATCAGATAAGACTCGGTTTATTTGGTCGTGGTAAGATAGTCTAGGTCTTCCCCGGTACCTGCATCCTTCCACTTTCACATTGTATATCTGTTTTGTCATTCTTTCCTCTGGCATTCTTTCTATATGCCCGAACCAACGGAGCATGCCCTTTCTCATCTTTACACCGATACTATCTTTCATACCTACTCGCTGTCTTACTAAGCTGTTGCTAATGCGGTCGGTCAGCTTCACTCCGCACATCTTCCGCAGAGCTCGCATTTATACCGCATTGATCCTACTTTCATTCTCCTTCTTACATACCCAGCTCTCGCTACCATATAACAGCGTTGGGACAAGTACTCCGTTATGTATGGCCAGCTGCGCCTTATGGCTTAAGTGCCGGCTCCCGAGTAGCTTTCCCATCGCACCATTCACTCTGTTTCCTGCACTCACTCTTCTCTCTATGTCAGCGGTGTATTTCCCATCCTTACTGAAGGCACATCCAAGATATACAAACTCATTCACTTGCTCCAGCACATCGTTACCAACCACAATCCTTACATTCGTTCTGGTTTCTTCCCTTTCAAAAACCATAATCTTGGTTTTCTTCACATTCAAGTGTAAGCCATTGATCATGCAGTCGTCTTTCATAACTGTGACTAGTGTTTGCAGATCAGTGGCTGTTGGCGCTATTAAAACCGCGTCATCTGCATAAAGTAGATGGTTTACCACTAAGTCACCCATTTGTACACCTTCATTCATCGCTTTCAGTCTTTGAAGACTTTTGTCCAGATATATTATAAACAGTCTAGCGGACAACACGCAACCCTGCTTGACGCCGATTTTAACGTCAAACCAGGGTGACCTGTTACCACCCACCCGTACGCATGCCTTGCAGTCCACATAAGTGGACTGGACGGCTCGCAACAGAGTGCCATCTATACCATACTATGGCAAAATGTCCCAAAGTCTCTTTCGCACAACTCTGTCAAATGCCTTCTCCAGATCTACAAAACCGCAGAAAACCTTCCGGCCCACTGCCAGATGCTTCTCTACGATGTTGCGGAGTGAGAAGACTTGATCCGGACATCCTCTTCCAGACCTGAAACCCCCTTGTGCCTCGCACAACATTCCATCGCACTTCACGCGCATTCTCCGTTCAATAAATTTACCGTACACCTTGGCTGCCAAGCTGATCAAACTGATGGCTCTGTAATTGGCGCAGTCATATTGTGAACCCTTGCCTTTATACAAGGGTACTATGACTGCGCGGCGCCAATCTGTAGGGACTCTACCGGTCCTCCAGCAAAGGTTTGCAAGGGCCCGGAAAGCGTCCCGGACGCAAGTTCCACCATATTTGATCATCTCAGCAGATATCATGTCTACTCCCGCAGCTTTACCGCTTTTCATACTTCCTATCGCCCATTCAACTTCTTCCATAGTGATGTCCTCCGTTGATTCTGGTGCCGCAATCTCGCCTTTAGGCACGTCTGCGGCATCAGCATCCGGGTCATCTCCATACATTTCTCCAAAATATTCACTCCACCGGTTTAGCACAGCTTGTGTGTCTGCAAGAATGTCACCATCTTTAGATTTTATCCTTTCCATTCTGGAACCTGACGAATCACCTCGAGCCTTTCTCACCTTGCTCCAAAAGAGTTTGGTGTTGTTCTCGAAGTTCTTCGCCAGCCTCTCCTCCTCAATCATACTGGCTCTTTCACGCTTTTCTTTCACTAAAGTTTTAGTGGCATTCTTGAATTGCCGGTATATTTCTTTCCTCATCTCTGTCATACTGGCATTCAGGTTCAAACAAGATACATAGTCCTGCCACGCTTTCTTCTTACTTTCTACGGAGCTTTGCAACTCCGCATCCCACCATGCATCACCTTTTGCTGTAATATGCTTCTTTGAGCAACCACATACTTCTTTCGCGGATTCCACCAAACTCTCTTTCAGGCTATATTTGAGTCCGAAGAGCCTGCTGTCAAAAGCTTGTCCCGGACTCTGTCTTCATACATTCTCCTCACGCTCTCATCTTGCAACTTTTCAACCTTTAATCTTTCAAGGTCTCCGAAGGGGATACGTTCTCGCCAGTGCCTCCACTTCCTGAACAGACCACTAAACCGCGCAACTACGAGATAGTAGTCTGATTCCAGAGTGGGGCCTCTATACGCACGCGTATTTTGTAGTTTGCTTCTGAGACGGTTATCAACCAGGATCAGATCTATCATGCTTTTTTGTTCATTCCTTCTCCACGTATACATATGTATGTCCTTATGCTGGAATATCGTATTAGACACAAGGAGACCCCTTTCCCAACAAACATCTACAATGAGCTTACCTGCATCGTTCACTCTCTTATCGTCGTCGCAAGTTTGCCGCCTGGTTCCTACCCATCCGTTCAGATCGCCACACAGAATCACCTTTTCGTTAGCCTCAGCCAAATCCAGAACTTCCCTGACATTATCCCAAAACTTCTCAAGGTCCTGGGGTGTCGACGAGCTTACGGGAGCATACGCTGCGACCAAAAATACTCTAGTGACACCCAGTTTTAAACGGACCCAGAGAAGTCTCGCATCGCACAGGCCATAATCTCTCACTCCGGAGGCCTGGCGACGGGACAGCAAGATACCCACCCCCATGCTGGCACGACTGCTCTGCGGTACCCCAGACCACAGAGCCATCGTTCCATCAGGAAGATCACAGGTTTCACTGCCCCTCCGCTTAGTCTCTGTTACACACAGAGCATCCAGGCGTCTCTCTTTCATTACATCAATCACCTCATGCATCTTATCTTCCATACCACCTCTTACATTCCAAGTGCCTATTCGGCACTCTGCACCCTACGACTCGCCAGTTCGGGCCCGGCGTGATGGGTGGCGGCCCCCATCGCCGCTTCCACCTATATTCGTACCGACGGGGGCGGGCCGGTACGCGTCGCCTCGGGGGGACGCCCTAGCCCGCACTGCAGTACATCTTCGGTCCAAGACTGCAGCCATAATGACTGGCAGGGGTCGCGACGAGCACGCTCTTGGACAGACCCCCAACTCAATGGCCTTATTTAGCGTAACTGAAGGTGAGATCGAAGCAATAATAGTAAATTTGAAGAATAAGAGCGCGGCCGGCTGGGACAACATTTCTACCCCGTTAGTAAAATCTGCGAGGCATATTTTCATCCCCATACTGACACATATATTCAACACAGCCCTTTCTTCTGGTGTCTTCCCGCATGCCTTTAAAATGGCAGTTGTGCACCCTATTTACAAAAGTGGAGATAAGGACAGTGTCACAAACTATCGACCTATTTCCGTTCTAACTGTTTTGTCCAAGATTTTTGAGAAAGTATTAAATACCAGACTTCTAAAATTTCTGAATGAAAATAGTGTCCTATCGGCAAATCAGTTTGGTTTTCGCAGTGGTACGTCTACTGAAGACGCGGTTCTTGAACTAACTGATGTCGTGATGAAGAATTTTGAAAAGAAGCAAAAAACAGTGGGCTTATTTCTGGATCTATCGAAGGCTTTTGACACTGTGTCTATCCCCATACTGCTATCCAAACTCGAACTACTAGGTGTCAGGGGTGTTGCGCTCGACATTTTTCGCAGTTACCTGACGAATCGGACGCAATGTGTCATGATAGATGGCTTCAAAAGCAGTGTGGAGTCAATTCATTTTGGTGTCCCTCAGGGTAGCGTCCTTGGCCCTACTCTCTTTCTCGTCTACATCAATGAATTGTGCAACCTATCTCTTCCCAATTGCAAAATAATTACCTATGCTGATGACACAGCTCTTCTTGTAAACGGACAGGATTGGAAGGAGGTTCGTGAACATTCTGAAAACGCTCTAAGAACTGTCATGCACTGGCTTTCTACAAACCTCCTTGCACTAAATTTGTCTAAAACAAAATTTATTCCATTCACCCCAAATCTTGCTTCACAACCCCCTTTAAATTATATTATACGCGCTCACATCTGTTTCGGAGCTGCTGTCCCGCTTTCTATCTCTTGTAACTGCACATCCATTGAATGTGTACCCTGCTTTAAATACCTTGGTGTTATTTTGGATGGCACTCTAGCTTGGAAGCTACAAATTGAATCCACATTGTCTCGTCTTAGAAAGCTTATATTTGTTTTTAAGAAGTTAAGTAGAGTACTAGATTTCAAATGTTTAAAATCTGTTTATTATGTACTAGGTCAATCCATCTTATCATATTGTGTCATCTCCTGGGGCGGCGCAGCTAAGACGCACATGTTAAGACTCACAAGAGCTCAACGAGCTATTCTTAAGGTGCTTAGTAATAAACCAATACGATTTCCCACAAGCGAATTATATTCACACTGCCAGGTTTTAAATGTTCGTCAACTTTTTATTCTAAAAATGATTACTCGAAAACATACCCAAACAGCATACGACCTAAAAATAATAAATTCGAAGCGTAAACTGAATAATCCATGTCCAACACACTCCCACCGCACGGCTATAGCGGGGCGGCATTACTATTATGTTAGTCCAATCGTATATAATAGAATAAATAAAGTTTTAAATATCCACTCTCTGTCACTTTTTAAATGTAAGTTAAAATGCACGGAATGGCTAAATTCTTTGTCCTATGAAGAAACCGAAAACTTTCTTAAGGCGTCTGTTTTATAAGCACGTCAAAATATGATCATACATATAAATGTACGACACATGTTCATACATGCGCACACATCTTAACATCTATACAAATACATACACACACTCTCTCTCTCTCTCTCACACACACACACACACTCACACACACACACTCACTCACACACACTCTCACTCACGCACACACACACTCACGAACACACACACTCACGCACGCACACGTACATGCACACAGAATTACACATTTATTAATATTACGTTCTTATGCATGTTTTTTCTTTTTTTTTCACTTTTGCTTTTATGTAATCGGAGGAGGGCGTTGATATCTGTGACACAGTTTTTAACTTCTGCAGATGTCATCGTTTTTCAACTGAAATTTGTATACATTCCATTTCTGATCTAAATAAACTATTTTATTCAATCAATCAATCAATCAGCCTATCGCAGTCCACTGCTGGACATAGCCCTCTCCTAACACGCGCCATTGCACACGGTCCTCCGCCTTCCGCATCCAGTCTGTCCCAGCGACCTTTTTGAGGTCGTCGGTCCATCTAGCTGGGGGCCGTCCTACCTTACGCTTACCAAGTCGCGGTCTTCACTCTAGGACACGCTTGCTCCATCGGCCGTCGGTCCTTCTGCAGATGTGACCAGCCCATTGCCACTTTAGCTTACTGAGTCTGCGAGCTATGTCGGTAACTTTGGTTCTTTATCGGATTACCTCATTACGAATTTTATCCTTCAAAGAGACGCCGAGCATAGATCGCTCCATAGCCCGCTGTGCGACTTTGAATTTGTGGACTAGTCCCACTGTGAGTGGCCACGTCTCAGCCCCACTATTTTATTATTATTATTTTTTTATTATTATAAACAGTCTAGCGGACAACACGCAACCCTGCTTGTTGTCGATGAAAACCCCACCGATTTCAACGTAAAACCAGGTAGACATGTTACCACCCACCCGTATGCATGCCTTGCTGTCCGCAGTGGACTGGACAGCTCGCAACAGAATGCCATTTATACCATACTCTGGTTATGGGCCCCAAAATTATTTCGCACACCGCTGTCAAATGCCTTTCAAAATATTTTTCTTAGAATTGATTGCATCAAAAACAGAACACGTCAAAAGTGATTTAATATCTATTCCAACGAAAAAAAACGAAGTTTAATTAAAGCTGAACTTTATCAGGAAGATTGCCTGCAACATTAAATTAATCACAGACGCTAATCAAAATAATAGAATATTCCTGGGATCACCATTTTTTTCTCGAAAATAAAAACATTTAATATTGTGTAAAATTACTTCCACGAAATGATTAAATCAAATCTTTTCTTGGAATAAATATGTGTTGTTAAGTATTCCGATAATCCCTGACCATATCATAAATTATAGTAAAGATAAGTCTAAGTAACTGGCCCCTTGTGATTGCTGGATTAATATAAACTTTTGTTTGTCACAACTTTTTCGTCACAAGCTTCTGTCTATAGTCTGAAATGGATAACCGTTTTTGCATTTCTACATTTGCCATCGCCTATTACACAAAGCCTAAAGACAAACGTTTTTAATCAGTACGTCTTGTCCGATATGGCTTACGGAGCCGAAACGTGGACATTCATATTTTTACCAATCCATTATTTTAAAGTCTCTCAGCGAGTCATGGAAAAGACTATGCTCGGAGTTTCTCTGAAGGATAGAATCCGGAACAAGGTCATTTGACAGACCGCCAGAGTTATCGGCATAGCCCACCGCATAAGTAAGGTGAAGTGGCAATGGGCTGGGCACTTTAGTCGAGAAACCGATCACCGCTGGGGTAAACATGTTCTTGAGGTGAGATCATGGACTGGCAAACGTAGTGCAGAACGGTCTCACGCTAGGTGGAGCAATGATCTTCGTAGGGCGGCTAGCAGAAGTTGGATGAGAGTGGCGAAGGATCGTACTCAGTGGCTTGCAACTCGAGAGGCTTATGTCCAGCAGTGGACTGCTATAGGCTGATAATGATGATGATATGGTGGTCGCTAAGGCAAGCTGGACTTCACAGAAGCCTTATAGGCTTGATACGTAGCAGTAGGCAAACCTGCCTCCACGAATCCGCACTGGATCCGCGTTATGGAGTATGACTATATGTGTGGTGGAAGGCCTTGCCCAGCTGTGGGACAGTATAGGCTTATGTATTAATAACATACTGGTAGAACTGTAAGAAATTAAGAGAGCGCGTCTTCGTACATTGAACGATTTATAAAAAGGTCATGTTGAAAAGAAGTCCCTACGGATATGTCCCATCCCAGGAAGAAACTGATGAAAACTTGGACGCAAACACGTAGTAAATAGCTACAACAAGAAAAAAACCTTACATTAAGTAACAAGTCTATCAACGATACTGGAAGGAAATACGTTATATGCTGGTGTTGCACTTATTTCCAATTAATTCTGATGAAGTTAGGAGACGTTATTGTTGCTCTAGTAGCCATACTCATAAAGGGGGCTTGCTTGTTGAATGCTGCTTTGTAGACATTTTCTCAGCATACTGCTGAAAAAATCACTAGAGTCTTGTTTGAAGATGCTCTCTGAAAGGTCCCGTTTGCTATGTGGCGCAGGTCACTTCCTTCTCTCGAACAAAGTTGAAACAAATGACAACGGTGTTCATACTAGTAAACGGGAGCTGCTTATTGGAAATGTTTCACTAGGAACCTCATATCTATCTCGTCGTAAGATACTACGCTGGAGCTAGCTATCTTACTTATTTTTAATTTAGAAAGTCAAAAAAGACACTTTTAGTATTACGCCTAGGTGTTTTTAATCCCAATAACACAGGGATTAATCTTTTATTAATCTTCTTGCACAAAATTATTTTTATTTTTAATGGAAAGATGTAGGAAAATCTGAACTGTCTTACCATGACAGTGTCTTATCTTATGGTCACGTCAACAGTCTTCGTACCCGGCGTATACGAGATAAACTATCAGAGAGGGAGAAGCGAAAGAGGTCTGTGAGGAATAAACCTGATTAAACTGTCTAACCCGCAAGCTATCTGGCATTATGATTTAGATATATACCGATAAATATTAATTTGCTTTTTTTTATTTTAGATAGAAACTTACGGTAATTCAAAATTGGTTAAATCTAAAACCAAAACACATGCTAATGATGTCATGTACGATTTTTTTAATTTACAATAGCGAAGGAGACGTCCGAAGTGATGCCGCAGGCGTTGCGCCCGCGCACCAAGTAGTAAAACCCAAAGTCACCCCATTTCGATCCCCAGGAATTCTTTATAGTCCAATATGGTGTCCTTTTTCCTGAAGCAGCCACTGGAAATAGAAAAATCAAATTTTTCATCAATTGCGAATAATAGTACTGTTATACTTCTATTTACCGGTTTCCATATAATAAAAAGATTTTTTAAACTAAAAAAATAGATTCGACTAACTATATCACGCCTATATTTCCCACCCTAGAATGGCATAGGCGCACTTTGTACACCCGCCATTGACCGATGAGGTTAGGTCCCACTGTAATAGGGGGCCAAGCCTATTGCCATAACACCGAGCACATGCCAGATTACGGACTGATATTGAGAATTTTTAATCGAAAAATTACAGTTTGTCCAACCTAGGAGGATTCGAACCCAGGACCTCGTAATCGCTACGCACAGTATTCACCACTACACTAGCGTGACTTCTGCAATAACAGAAAGAGAAAAATGTCGGAGCTCTTCTAATTTAGAATGTTTATTTCAACTTAAGTATTAGGTTCTGCTTGAGAAATGAACACAATGTGTTCTCGTCATTTTATTTCACGTATTCAAATCAAAACTTTTATACACCTATTGAAAATACCATAAAAATATCACAAGAAAAGTACTTTAAGTATCTTAAAACCAGTTAAAGCGGTACTTTAAAAATATTACCCTTATTTTAACTCCACCACAACCAGCCGAAAATAATTCCGCTAGTAGAGGAAAGCAAAGACAAACAATAAAAGGCCAATAGAAACAACATTTGCGGTCGTTAAGGGAAGCTAAATATATTTTAGTGGCGTACAGTCAGTCACAAAACTCGTTAGAGTACGAATTTTTAAGGATCTTTATACAGCAGTGATAGCCTAGGGGTTAGAATGTTGGACTGCAAAGTCAGATGCATCGTGATCAAACCCAGGCACGCACGTCTGTCTTTTCGATAGCATGTGCGTATTAAAAATTAACTAGCACTTGCTTTAACGGTGATAGAAAATATCGTGAGGAAACCTGCATGCCTAAAATTTTCTCGAAGGTGTGTGAAGCTCGCCAACCCGCACTGGACCAGCGTGGTGGACTATGGCCTAAACCCGCTACTATTATTATAATATATGAGCCCTGTTAAGAAATTGTCCCACCGTTGGGCACATGCCTCCTCTCAAACTAAGAGTGTTTAAAAGGCTCTTCATAACTTTATTTATTTATTAGATAAGGAAAACCAGCAGCTATACGATATAGCAACACAGTATTCAACATGAAGACAATTAAAGGTTTTTACGAATAAAAATGAGACAAAGACTAAAGCAAACACTTATTAACACTCATAACTAAACACGTTTCTAGGCCTGACAAAATAAAGGGAATAATTTTAAACTAACCGAATAATTTTAAGCTCATGTCGTGCCGCGACTAAAGACAGTAAAATGTATCCACTATCTATCTCTCCATATCATCACGCCGGTTCACTTGCGGGGTAGGCAGAACGTACAGAGTTCTAGCAGGTTCTTTCCTTACATACCTCTCTGGCTTCCTCCATTCTCATACACGCTCGCCGGTTACGGAGACTCTTGACTTGTCCTTCAGATAAAACTCGGTCTATTTGGTCATGGTAAGATAGTCTTTCCCGGTACCTACATCCTTCCAATTCCGCATTGTATATCTGTTTTGTCATTCTTTCTTCTGACATTATTTCTATATATCCGAATCAACAGAGCATACCCTTTCTCATCATTACACCGATATTATATTTCATACCTAATCGCTTTCGTATGCACTATCATTATTATATAAAGCTTGAACTTATTCCTGTGTCGTGACAATGCTTATAACATGAATTTTGATCGGAACAAATTTTGAGGGTCACACAAAAGTTCTTCCTATACGAGGATCAAACTAACTGGATTTAGTGAACGCAGCGTTCCACGTTCACGCATTAAGCAACCCTTAAATCCATTTTTGTTATATCTAGTTATGTTAAGTTAGCTCAGTTTATATAATTGCTCGTATATCATGTAAATAGGAAGTATAGAGAATAGTGTAGTTACTAAGTATAAGTAATTAGTAGTACTCGCATTATTTTCCATTATAGACGTTGGGAATGGATGTGTGTGGAAGTTCGATGTTAATATCTTAAAAGTTTTTAGTCTATCTATCTGTCTATATCACCACGCCAGATCCCTTGCAGGGTAGGCAGAGAGTACAAAGTTCCAACAGGTTCTTTCCCTACAGACCTTTCTGGCTTCCTCTACTCTCATAGTACGTTTCATACACGCTCCCCGGTTACGGAGACTCTTTAGATAAGACACGGTATGATTAAAGTAACCACTAAAAATCCATCAGACAACTTGTCACGGCAAAATACTCAATGGATTTAACGGAGAGTATTTAATACTACTTTGATAAAACCGTGACGTCTACTTGAATCCATTGGATGGCTCCGTTGATGGATCCTTGTGCACTTTTTCTCACCTTGAATACATAAAGCAAATGAGTTGCAAATAATAGATTCTCAGATACCCAATAGACCATGGAACTTCGAAATTCTTAAGAGTATCCTACATATATGAGACGAACTATGAGAGTGGAGGAAGCCAGAAAGGTATGTAAGGAAAGAACCTGCTGGAACTCCCTACTTTCTGCCTAGACCGCAAGGGATCTGGCATGATGATATAGATAGATTAACATATTCCTTCTGAGATAGGGACAATATATATATATGTTTTTAACTTCCTAAGATTTTATAAATTTAGATTCCGTATATAACTTCAGCTGCCGACAGTACATGAAGGTATTTCATTTTCACAAATTGAAAATTATTATTGCGAGATAAGCGGAACGGGCCGCTATTGACAATGGTAATGTACCTATTTCTCTTTCGTTTGCTTAGGGTTATTGGATTCGTCAATTGGTTGGATTAAAAGAATTGAGATGGTTAAATTCTAAGCGCTATTCGTTTTTTTTAACATCAAAATAAACCTACCTCACATAAAGAGTCACAATATACCTAGAAATAGTTATAGAAAAAACTGAACTTGAGATGAAAATACAATAAGTTAAACTCGAACTGAAATGATTTATTTTATATAAACCCTGCGGGGGTTATTAATGTGGGTGGGCTACAAATGGTCATATTTACATTTTTTTTTAAACTTACTATACTTTCTATCTGATTCTTTATTGTCTAATTCTCCATTCATTTCTATTTCATCATATAGATACATATATTTTTATATTATACAAAATCATTTATGCGATCCAGCTCCAGTGTGATGGCTTACGACTGAGATATAAGGCTAATAATAATATTTTTTAAATATGTGTAATAATGATAAGCGTAAGGATTCTGGGTGGACAAGTCTCCACAAGCAGCACTCGTTCACGAGTATGACAACTTGAGCAGCCAGCACCTCCCTCGCCCATATTAGAGGGAAGGAAGTGACCCGCACCAAATAGCCACTGCAAGCATAGACTTTTTGGTGAGTAAACTTCTATGTATAAAGATGTAATCGAAATAGTAATCTCGTATAGTAACGGCTTGGTCTAATGGTAAAGAGCTATAGCCACTCCACCAACTGAATGAAGTAATTGTGGTTTCGTTCCCTGGACGGAACAAATCTGTGTGACCTACAAAAATTTATTTCAAAAATATATATCGAAGGTTGGTACTGATTACCAAGCTCATAAGCGTTGATCGCTCAGGCAAGCTGGGTCTCAGTGGGGCACTCAATTTGGAAATTACAAATAACTTTCTATACCTTGTCTCAAACATAAGTAAAAAGGGCTCTTGTGAGACGGAAATTTGCAGAAGGATCTGGATGGCAAGAGGCGCCATGTCACAGCTGGATAAAATATGGAAAGACAGAAACATCTCTACCAACATCAAAAGCAACTTAGTCTGAGCATTAGTGTTCTCCATATTTACGGTACCGAAACATGGACCCTCAAGAAGGCTGACCGCGACCGTATTGATGCTTTTGAGATGTGGTACTGGAAAGATGCTAGGTATACCATGGAGAGTGTAGACACCAATGTGTCAATCCTAGCTGAACTCGAGATCCAAACCCAATTATCCACTTCTTGCCTACGCAGGAGTTCTGATGTATTTTGGTCACATTGCTAGGAAAGACAGTGGCAACCTGGAAAAACTGATGGTCACTGGTAAAATTGATGGCAAGGGACAGATAGGAATAAATGGTGACTCATCATCCGTAGAAAACTGTTTCCAAGATATGACCATGACCCTCAGCAATAAGAAAGGAGGAGGTGTACTGATTTATCATTATCAAATTGATTAAGTTCATCAGTTTAAGTGTATCCAGTTGTATTCGAGATTGTGTATCTCAAATTGATATTTATATACATAGCCCACGGTTCAGTATTAATTGCAATTATGAGGCCACGTTTAAAATATAAATTAAACTATGATAACTCATCTAGCTTAGTTAGCTAGCTAAGTTTTTGGCTTACCGTAAACATTATAATAATAATAATATAATAATATCAGCCTGTACTGCCCACTGCTGGACAAAGGCCTTCTCTCACTAATCGAGGTGAGAGAGATTAGGTCATACTCCACCACGCGGACCCAGTGCGGATTGATGGAGGCAGGTTTGTGGCCACCTGCTGTTGGAACTTATCAAGCCGCCTTTAAGGCTTCCAACTCGGTTTAACGACTACCACATTAAGTGGTAGCCGGGACCAACGGCTTAACGTGCCTTCCGAAGCACGGAGACGCTCGAATTTGAAAATGCCACAAACGGTCACCCATCTCGGGCCAACCGAGTCGAACGCTGCTTAACCTTGGTAATCGGTAAGAACACCGCGGTCGCACAGCGCTACGAGCGCCTCTAAACATTATAGCCAACGATTATTAGCACAGCGTGATTCAACTTCTTTGGGTCACATTCTTCATCTGAGGGTTCGTCTATGGTGTTACCCACAAACTTCACCATAGATGCTGAATTTATCGCTGGCAGTAAAAATAATAGGAATAACATTGGACGTGTGCCAATAACAAGTTATTATAGTTTTCTCTCGTCTGTTTTTTCTTAAGTAACTAATTTTATTTACAAAACGTATGAAGTTTGTTCATTTATAGATTCTCAAAGTTCTTTTTTTATATTAAAAAAAACGTAGCCCCCACACTAGGATTTATTCCTGTATCGTGTGGGCGTTTACAAACGTGAAATTTAACATACTAATAATTGTGGGTCACACAAACATTTGTCCCGTGCGGGAATCGAACCGGGCGGAGCGGGCTAAACTTTAACTGCTGCGCCAAATCGTCAGTCATTGCCTTTATTAATATAAAATTACGGTGCATGTGTGTTCGTAATTATTTAACGGTTAAACCTAAACCAACCTAAACGGTTTGACCGATTTTGACGATTTGTTGGTTGTTTGGTTGGTGGTTCTTAGCTAAAGTTGCGCCTGGTAGTTGGCAGTAATTAAATCAAATGTTAAATCGTCATTTTGGTCAAACTCTATCGACTTAACTTTACCTAAAAATGGTTAAGTCAACCGCTAAATTAACAGTCATTTTTGCACACACTCCAAACACCATTAATATCTATTGTAATATTTTAACTAGTTTCTGCCCGCGACTTCGTCCGCGTTGACTTTAGACAGGAACCTTAAATTTTTCCGGGATAAAGAGTTTCCTATGTGTTAATCCAGGTAATAAACTATCTGTTTGCCGTTTTTGCGTGATTGAGTAACATATATCCAAACATCCAAACTTTCACATTTAGAATATTAGTACGATTAGTAATATATAGTTTATAATAACCGCTTTAGTCCATGGTATTACTACCTATACAAGACCTACCTAGACAAGAATCCTACTAATAAAATAAATGTGAACGTATGTGAATATTAGAACATACAAACTTTCACATTTATTTCACACATACAGTAGAAATATATGCCTAACGTCATATCTTTTCTCCTTTTACATCTTACCAGCAGATAACGATCCGTACTAATAAAATGTTCGAGTCATAATATCCTCATCAGGATACACTCTCCTGTACCCACTACGGGAAGTGGCTTTGGATATGGTGATGGTGTCACTAAGTCCTTCATTTTTAGCTCTAAAGAATTGAATTCTTATTTAGGTCTCCATCTGCATTCATTTTGTTTTCCTTCATAGGGGTTATAATTTACAGATACAAGGACTCCGCTGATTTTATTACGATATTTCTGTAAAAAATATTCTTTAGATAGTAGAGGTTTTAGAAATAACATATTTTTTCCAAATACCGCAGTGTCTCAAGACATAAGTCTTTGACCCCTGTGTGTTGTCAGTAATGACATAGGGCATTGAGACGTAGTCGCTTATGTTAGCCCATGTAAGGCTCAAGGTTATCCAAAGGGCGATGGAGAAAACTATGGCTAGGGTTTTCATGTGGGTTCGAATTGAAAATAAAGAGTTCCGTAGAAGAACCAAGGTCAAGGTAATAGCTCTCAGAATTGCTAAACTGATGGCTGTTGAGGTAGAAAGGTTATTCAGTGAATACGAGTATAAGTTCCAAAAGTATCTTTAGAAATTACTTTAGGATAATAAAACACTCACCCATACGTTTTCAGTAAGGAAATAAACCCACAGCCGGCGTTGTTATCGTCACAATCTATAAGAATTGTTGAATTGTTCTGACAGAATTACTTCTGCGGACACTCTTCGAGTTTACATTGGCTCTCTATGCACGCTGAAATAAAAATAGAAACAAGAGATCAAAATTGATTCCCATTTTGTTAATATACTCATCTTACTACTTTTGATTATACATATACCTATGTATATTACCTGGAAATATATGGGATGTATACACACCGTAAAAACGCCTTTTCGTACAAATTAAGGTGAAACGGAATAGACCATACTCCACCACCTAGTACAGACTGATCGAACCAGGTTTGTGGCTACCTATTGAAACTTATCCAAACTGCCCCTTAAGGTTTCCTTGGAATAACCGGGACCAAAAGCTTAAAATGCATTCACGGAAATCCTCGTATATGTATATTGCAAAATCAGTCACGTATCTTAGACAAATCCAGCAGAAAACTGCTTAACCTTTGATCGTTAAGAGCATCGCGGGCCGCAGCGCTACGAGGGCTTCGACATAATTTAAAATGGTAGAGCTATTTATTTGTAGAGAAAAAAATACAGCTACGCCTATAGGCCCTAAGTGGGAGTGGCAGAGATGTACTGTGTACACCCAACTTTCACCGATGATGTTAGGCCCCATGTAATAGGAGGCGAGCCTATTACCATTACACTGGGCACAATCCCAGACTCTGGACTGATACTGAAAAAATTTCTATCGAAAAAATACATGTTTTCTGACTAAGGATTCGAACCCAAGACCTTGTGGTCGCTAAACGCATTATTCGCTTGTAAACCAACGAGGTAGTCTCAATTGTACAGAAATAGAAGTGATACCATACCAACAGTTTGGCTCGAGCGTAGTGGTTGCACGCTCACCCTTAAGTCCGGTGAAGCTGTAAAGGCCTCACGGCCAACAGCGTATATCACTCAAACACACACACATACCAACAGCACTAAAAGCCCAACAGGCTCCACAACCCTTTTGATCTTTAATAGGCGATACCGCACTTTTATCCCTCCAATCAAAATACTCCGGCGCGCTACCAGAATGTATCGATTCTAATCTATCGATGGATACGTTACTCGAGTCACGAAAAATTTATACAAGAACACAAGAATTCTCTTTAAAAAGAAATAAAAATAGAATGATTCTAAACATTTTATCAACTCGATACTCGGATTGTACGTATATCTGTTCAAAATCGTGCGTCCGATAGTCTTTATACTCATGATTAATTATGACCTTCCACAACATAGTGTCACCTAACGCATTAATCTGAAGAATGTATGATTATTTTTAGTAAAACAGTCTATTTTATGATAATTTTTTTTTTTTATTTGCCGCCATAGGTTTTTAATCACAGAAGCTTAAAATCCATATATCACAGCGCTCTGACAAGTTTTTTTCAAACGAACCCCCGGACAAGTGAGGACTTAGTATAAACAACATTAGTTTAATATGAAGATTTTATGCTTTCAAATTTTTTTTCATGGCAATATTTTTTAACTTTACTAAATGTATCTATCTATCTATATCATCACACCATATCTCTTGCGGGGTAGGCAGAGAGTACAGAGTTCCAACAGGTTCTTTCCTTACATACCTCTCTGGCTTTCTCCACTCTCATAGTTCGTCTCATACACGCTCGCCGGTTACGGAGACCCTTGACTTGACTCTAAATGTATCTAGGTATGAATAAATTGGTAATTATATCTACAAAGGTTTTTACAAGGTCTAAACTTTTGAGGGCTCTGGGTACCCAACATTTTATAACAAAATATAGGCAAAAGGGGTCTTTATTTACATTATGATAAAACGTAACTCTACACTAGGAATTAATTTTTAGATTAGAAAAGCAGTGATCGCCTAGTGGTTAGACCGTTGGACTGCAAAGTCACAGGTCTCGGGATCGAAACCAGGCACGCACCTCAGTCTTTTCGAAAGCATGTGCGTTTTAAAAAGTAACTCACTTGCTTTGACGGTGAAAGAAAACATCGTGAGGAAACCTTAGAACTTCCTTAAGAATTTCTCGAAGGTGTATGAAATTCACCAACCGCACTGGGCCAGCGTGGTGGACTATAGCCTAAACCCGCTCAGGTTGAGAGGAAGCCCGTGCCCAACGGTGGGAGAGTTTCTTAACAGGGTTATATATTATTATTATTATTTTATATGTGGAATGACGACTTGTTGGTAGGTTCTGAATGAAGACTGTTTGCAAAACGATTTACTTTTAAGATGTACATATGGGTACATAATATTTAAATTAAAAGTGACAGACGTGATGTATAGAAGACGTATGTCAAGGAGAATGATTCTCGATTTAAAAGACGATGAACGAAGACGTTATTAAGTAAAGATGTGTAATATTTAAGACTAAAGATTAATATAAGAAAGCGTAAGACTACTGCGTGCATTTTCTCTAACGACTCCCGCGACGGCCCCAGCTCCTCCCATCTCTACATCTTACATATATATAGCGTTTAGGTATATGAAATTAAAACACTCAAACCGTTTTATTTCATTTCAAATAAATATTTTGAGTCCCACAAATATTTATTCCGTGGGGATCAAACAAGTGAGCGGGGCGTTTTAAACACTGGACCAAGCCGTTGTCAGGTGCCCATTTGGTGGTAGTGTCCTCTGCGTCTGTAAGTACAATATTTTCTAGCGTAAATATTGTACAGATCGCTTAATCGATGTTAAATATTTTTCCTTTACTAGCTTTTCCCGACATCCCCAGGATATCAGCAGTAGTTTTTGTTATATATTAACTGCACCTATATTAAATGCAAATAATCAAGTCGATCAAGCATAGACCACTTGACTTCAGGTTCACACGATGGCAGGATCGACCCTTGAGAGACTTCTTATATTAAGTAACGTCACCCATGTTAGCCATATTTGGAACGTCATATAAAAAGTCTACTAATGAAGAATTTTCGAAAAATACATACAAACACGACTAATAATTCAAAAACTTAAATTTTTTTTAAAGAAAACCAAAAAGCAATAGCAATAGTTTTTATCTTCATACGATTATATTCGACCTTCTCCATACAAACAGTAACTTGAAACACACAATTTATCCCTCCTTCCCCTAATATCCATATTATGAACACAATTTACCACAACATACTGTCCATTAATTTTACGTACGCATTATAACCAGCTCACTCCCGTAATACATATTGCTTGTATATCATTTTTATGTTCTGCACAGCCACGCTCATAGGTACATCAACATAAACTCAGTATATGAGCTCGATAACTACAGTTGTTTTGGGCCTAACAAATCAATGTAAATTCGTGTAAAAAATCACATAATTAGGACCCTAAGAGACAGGAGAAAATACAAAAGTACAGTACCTTTAAATTTATGGGCCTTAAAGTTACCGACATAGCCCATAGGATTAGTAAGCTGAAATGGCAATGGGCAGGGCACATAGCGCAAAGATCAGACGGGCATTGTATGAAGAGTGGAGACCACGTATTGGCAAGCTCAGCGTGGGACAGCTGCCTGCCAGATGGATCGATCTTGTGAAGATCGCAGGAAATCGTTGGGTGCAGGTGGCATCAGTCCGGTTGCGCTGGAGAGCGATTGGGGAAGCCTATGTTCAGCAGTGAACGAATATAGGCTGAGATGTTGATGATGAGGAAGAGGTGGGGGCTCTGAGCGTCCTTCATGCAAGGAGACGGTATGGCACGAGCTGCTTTGAGCACCTCACCGGTACGGAGACGATTCAAGTTTGAATTCTCCCTTATACTCTATAGCAGGCTCTTGAGATCACGGCATTGAGAATGACTAGTGTGTATCTATCAGACATCCTGGAGCACCTCCAGAGTGGCCATACAGACCACCGTAAGATTTTAAGCAGGTGTGCGACGCGTCCCGTGAACTTCTGCCGCAGCTCGCGGAGGTTCTGTGATTGTCCCAAAGGTTAATCGCATTTCTTTTGCCCTTGATGGTGTGCGTACGTACGCCTTCGCCTAGCAAAAAGAACAGGGTGAAACTCCACTGCAAATAGAGGACCCGCAAAATGTGGACAGCTGCTAAAGTACCACAGAGCCCACAGCCCCGCCATTCAACGGATATAAGAAAACTGTGCGGCTTTATTCTGTAAAATTTACTCTAGGGGCAGCTTAAGTTACGCCGACCGTTTCTGAAGCAAAGAGTTAAACATAATGCCCTTATATTAGACGGCTATACACCTGCCTCGTTGGTTCGAAGACACGAAAAACTGGGTTCATATCTTAGGTTGAACAAATTATTATTGAAGTGTTTCTATCGAAAAGTCCTCAGCAACAGTCTGAAATGTAAAATGGTGCGCGTTACAGTGGCAATTGGCTCACCGCCTTATATGCACTAGTTATAAATGTTCATTGCATCACGAATTTCATCTATTTTGTTACTATTTAGAGCAATTAAACACGGAAAACAAGGTAATGCTTTACAGTGGCGTTCATTAATGTACCAGGAACCCAGCCAAGCAGCTCATTGCTCTACGTAGTGAAGACGTTAAGACTTAAGAGAAAATTTACTTATTATGTTGAAAAAGAGGAACCTACTATTCCTTTATCATGGTTGCATTTAGCGATATAAAATTATTTATGTAAACAAACTCAAAACAATTATCTGTATTTAAAAGAAAAACAATACAGATCCTTATCATAATGTGTTAGCTATTTAATAACAGTACAGCGTTTACGGCTATTACACGTGACTAGACAATGATATTGAAAATTTATTGCTAAAAAACGAGTTGTTAGTTGGTTCCGATTAGCTATGTGTGATAATAAGAAGTATATAATAATTATTTGATTTGTATACTTAGATAAATAATAATTAATAACAATGGTGTTAAGAAATACTTACACCGAAATTATCTTCACAACAAAAAAAAATCGATTTTCTTTTGGGATTATCACGGTGCACTGCTTGAAACCATTTATTTCGACGTTTGTCATCTTGGGGAACATTTAAAAAATTTTTGTCTGGAGTTGTTTTTGTAGTATTCGTACATAATGGTACAAAACTAGAACGATAACTTTTGAGGTTCGACATTTTCAATATAAATTTGAATATTTAACAATGACAACAAAATTAAATAGATCAAAACACTGTACTTATTATTTCTATATGTTGATATACGAATAATGAGTGAAAACTAACAATATGACGTCACACACGCTCGGGTTTGTTCGGGAGCTGTCGGCGTGTCTTCGGTACTGGATTCAATAATTAATTTTTATTTTGAAATAACTTTTGAATTATAGCGAAAAAAAAAAAAAAAAAAATAGTTATGTTATAAAAATTATATATGATCTTTCCATGTATAACAAAAAATAATCAAAATCCCAATTATTATACTCTGTCAGTCGCACTTTCTTTCTTCTTTTTTCTTTCTTTTTTATTTCCTTCTTTCTTCTTCTTCTTTCATATTAAATCTTCACTTATAAATAAAAGATATTATACTGTAAATGATTTTTTAAATAATAAAAATGCATTTACACTAATGACCTGAAGTTCACAAGAATACAATGTTAAGTGCAGCGTGTCCTGCCTAGCGAGCGTTCATTGATTTTAAATATTATTTTCGAACAATGTCGACAGCTTGCTAAAGTCATACTCGTGAACGGGTACTGCTGGTGGGGACTAGTCCGTCCTGTATTCTTTGACTGATTAAACATGTCCCGTAGTACTGTTGAATTTTGTCTCGTTCGGCATCACACTGGAACCCCACTGTGATGCCGATAACCAATTATTTTGTACGCACTCTTTTCATATTTTATAGTAACCCTTTTTTTTTCCTTTTACACTTTTTAATATATACCTCTACAACATCTCTATTTTGTAAATGAGAGGACTATGTAGACACTGACCGGTACCATGAATCTAAATACACTTATGATTAATCTATACTTAAGCACATCTATTTAGCTCATTCCGCATTGTTCTCCCATACCCCATGAATGTAATGTATCTTATCTTATCTTGTCATTGGCTTATCGGACCGAGGAGACCTCAGGCGCACTTCGACCCGTTGGGATCTTTTGTGCTGTCCTTGCCCTAACGCTCTTACATACCTGTAGAATCGAATACTCCCTGTACCAGGCTGCAGATTCCAGCAGGAGGAAAGAGCCGAAATTCCTCTGGGTTTGGATAGGCCACTCCCAGTAGCTTCATTCGCCGCGCCGCCAGAGCATCGCAGTGGCATAGAACGTGCTTCATGGTTTCAGCTTCTGTCCCACAGTTCCTGCATGCCACGTCGCTGCAAAGGTTCATCTTATGTAGATGTTCTTTTGTGCCATAATGGCCAGTATAAGCTCCGATTAGTTGCCTTAATTGTAGTCTGCTATGTTTTAGCAGTCTCTCGCTGTCGCTGTCACACCATGTGGAAAGGAAATCCTTGGAGTGTCTCAGCCCTGTTTTAGTTTCCCATTCTCTCCCGTGTTGTTCTTGGGCATATTTGAACAGCGCTCCTCTGTAGGCACCATCTGGTATGCCTATGAACGGTTCTGGACCAACAAATTTCTCCATTGCTCCCTTTTTGGCTAAGTCATCCGCACGCTCATTGCCATCAACCCCCGTGTGCCCAGGGACCCAGACTAATCTAATCGTGTTGCGCGCTCCACATCTGTCAAGAAGGTATGCGCACTCCACGGCCAGTGCCGAGTTTAGCTCATAGGAGCTGATGGCTTTGAGGGCAGCCTGACTGTCACTACAAATGTAGATTCTCTTGCCTGTAATTCGTCTGTCCAATATCTCTTTTGCACAAACATTTATCGCATAGGTCTCTGCTTGGAATATTGATGCAAACCTACCCATGCCAAAGGCTTAGATTGTATCCTTCTGTATATACACCGGCTCCTGTTCCAGACTTGGTTTTGGATCCATCCGTGTACCATATCATTTGTTCTTTACCTTGCTTGTTTAGACCACTTTTCCATTGTTCCCTGGTAGGGATGTGGGTGCTAAATCTTTTGTTGAACATGTACGTGGTCAAGATCTTGTCACATCTCATGTTCCTAATGTCATCTAGTTCCTTGTGTGGCGCTAGCTTGGTGTGTTCAAGGCTTGGCGCTGTTATGCTCCATAGTCCAGTTTTCTCCAGTCTATAGAGCGCCTTCCTCGCCTCAGTCTCAATGACGATGTGTAATGGAGTGAGCTTAAGTAACCGCTCCATAGCCGCCGTCGGTGTTGTTTTGAATGCACCTGTGATGGCCAGGCAGGCTGTCCTTTGTAGTTTCATTAGATCGTCCCTGCAGGTTTGTATTTTAGTTCTGGGCCACCACACGATGCATCCATACATTAATATCGGTTTTACCATAATTTTGTATACCCAGTACATTATTTTGGGCTGTAGGCCCCATGTCTTTCCATATGCTGACCTGCACATATTCAGTACTCTCAATGCTTTAGCAATGGTATGGTCAACATGTGCATGCCACCGCAGTTGCTTATCCAGTATAACCCCTAGATATTTAACTTCAGTGGCCCATTTAATTTTATTACCGTACATATGTAGATCTTGCAGACCTGTTAGTACCTTTTTCCGTGTGAATAGGATCACGTTAGTTTTCTTTGGGTTAACCGAGAGACTATTTGTCGTGCACTGTGTGCAATGTAATGTATACAAAAAGAATTGTAAAACTGTCATTTTTAAAAAGAGTAGCCGTGGATGTTTTTGCCCTTCTTTTCCACAGGAATGACTTTCCGAAAGGGTTGTAGAGACTTAAGTAATCAATAATTTTCTCTTTTTGACTATTCATAAGTGCCTTTTGATCTACATGAATAAAAAACTTTTCATTTTGATTTCAAATTCTATTTCTATAACAATCATATAACTACACGTTGTTCTATTTAAGTAAGAACTCTCACTATATTCGTTTCCTAAGAAACAGCAATCATAACTCACAGCAGTCTTTTTAAAACGAAGGGCAATACCCGATTACATAGAAATTATTCCTGAACAATAGATTGGAGGAAAAGTTACCGTTCGTTTGCCCACCGTCTCGTGCAGAAAAAAAAACAAATAAATCATCCAAATTCACAACAGGATTATTATAATAATGAGACGTTTACTGCGTAATAAAAAAAGTTTAATGTTCATTTTGTTATACGAATGAAAAATAATGTTGTATTTATTAAGTAGTCTTCGTTCCGTTATGAAATTATATTTAGGGTTCCGCGCCGTAAAAATGGATCCCTTGTGTACTTGTTTCGCGCCTGTCCGTCTATCACCGCCACTTTTGAGAAGTATATTATGTAGAAGCCTGAACTTGGCATAGTAATTAATCTTATATTCCGATAAGTAGTTGTTTTTAAGTTTTTTTTTCTATTTTTAAGTGGTACATCTATCACATTTTTTGAGTTATTTGCAACGTAATTTTTGTATTTTATTTTGGTAATTAGGCACAATCGTATGCGATATACAGTTTGGCTTTGAATCAAGCTGGGATGATTTCATCATTATAACTATATAATTTAATCACAGTAAAAAACGCATTTGTAATGGTGGGTGTTTATTATATCGAGCATAATCAAGAGCTTTCATGGATAGACTTCATGGAAATTGGTCCATTCATTTAAGAACTACAATTCAGAGCATGTTTGTAGATAATTTGCTGTATACTTCATTCAATGCATATTCAGCGTTTAAAAATATTCTTTACAGAACCATATACAGGTTTATTTACTTACTAATCCGTACTTTCATACCCTAAAACATTATTCTCACCTTTAACATCGACCTTTTGATGAAAATTATAAAAATTTTCATCAAAAGGTCGAAGTAAGCACTTAATTTCTGACTATCGATCAGCACAAAAAATGCTTAAAGGCAGAAAGTATTACTCAAAAAAATTTTGTAAACGTTTTCAATTTCACAAAATCAATAACAACAACCCAACGGCTATCACAGCTTCAGCGAGATAACATATCAATACAAAATATAGCCAACTAGAGATTTCGCGGTATCTCACCATTTCCTTTCAAAATATATAAAGCATCGGAAATAGGTACATTTGCTTGAAGAGTTTTTAAGTTCTTATAATATCGACATAATATCATTATCAGAAGTTTGGAAAAACAAATATTTCTGCGAACTTATTCAGCTACCAGAACACAAAATTGGATCCATTTTCTGTCGGAAATCATACGAAGATGGAGGAGTTTGCGTAATTGTAAAAAATACACTAGAACATATTGAAAGGACAGACATTGTAAATTTCGCCAAAGACTTTATTATAGAATTTAGTGCAATAGAAATTCCTAAAATAAACTGCATATTTGTAGGTATATATAGAGCAGATCGTCACATTAATATTTTTTATGAGCAACTAAAGAAAGTCATGAATAAGTTAAACACAAAAAATACGAATAAATGTATAGTAATTGGAGGCGACTTCAACATAAACATACACAATAAAAACAAACAAACCCGAGACCTATTAAATGTAATGCAATCACATAACCTACAACAATTAATCCGAGAACCCACGAGAGTAACAAAAGCAAGTTCCACCTGTATTGACTTACTATTTACAAATCGTGAAAATCTCATAATAAAAACATACGTTCAAGATTATGGTCTCTCCGACCATAAAGCAATAAACGCGAACCTAAAACTCCTGTCAAAATACAATACACAAATATGGCACACCGAAAAAAGGTTATTTAATAAAAATAAAATTCAATTATTTAGAAATTCATTACAATGTATAAATTGGGAAAACGTAATTCATATAAACAGAAATGTAAACAAACTATTCCAAGAAACAATAAATAATATTCTTAACTCACAGATACCGACACAAAAACTAAAGATAAGAAATGAACCAAAAAAGGATGGTTAACTACTGGTATTAAAAAATCTTGTCAACACAAAAGAGCATTAAAAATTATTTTAAATGAAACCAACATTGAGGTAATTAGAAAACACTTCAACTATTTCTCCCAAATTCTAAAACGAATCGTTAAAACTTCAAAAAGAAATGAATATATAAGACAAATGAAAAAATCAGAAATTAAAACTAAATCTATGTGGAAAATAATAAATACAAAATTAGGCAAAACAAACAAACACAAATAAATTACGAAGACTGCCGTCGGAGGTCGCAAAAAAAAGCAAATTTATTCATAAAATATAATTAAATTGTTACAATGATTATCTATAACTAAATTAAACTGATGCCCGGTCGATGTTGGACACAGGAATGCGGCGATTTCCGTTGCATTCGGCCAGGTTTCCTCGGTTGACGTCAATTGCAACATGATTCGCTGACTGTGCGCCTCGTGTACATCGATGTTGTTTTAGGTCACTGCAGCGTCGACGATTTTCATATGTTAGGCTAGTGTAGCATGATTTTTATAGATTAGGCTGGCGTAACACCTCCCCCCGTAGAACAGCGACTATTGAAGACGTTCGTCGTAAATTGAGCTGGGGGTTGATTAGGGTCAACCCTTCTGGCCATGGGGACTGCGTAGACAGCTTGCAGTTCAAGTTGGCCCTCTTCATTTGACTTGCTTGGTGATGTCGTCGCTTGATTCAAGTAATGTCTTCGACAGTAAAGGGTAAGGATAACTGCGCCTGCACTTATTATAATGACGTAAGTTGGTATGGTAGTATGGTAAAGGCTGTTATTTACGTCATTGTTAGTTTCCAGCGGCGGCTGCATAGATAGTTTCGCGTTGATCTCGTGCAGATTCTTCAGGTCGACAGAGTTCAACTCGATTCCTGGTGCTGAAGATGGGATGATAGTAGTGTCGTTAGGCAGGTCCATTAACTTTAATGCTTGTCCCTTAACACGATCGTGGACGTTAGAGATCGTGAAGTGTGGTGTTTCTAGGTAGCACTGATGGGGTATTACAGCGAGATAGCTGCCCTGCAGGGTTTCATATTGGTGTTGCCCGCAGGAAAGTCGGACTTTTGTTGGCCCAGGGAAGCTGATTGTGTAGTGCCTCTCATCCAGTTCTTCATACGCCGGTTTGCTTAGTGTTACTGAGATCGGGTTACAGTTGGCGTTCTGTTGCTGCGTAGTTATGAGTTGCTGGATACAATCTTCCGATGTTCTGCTTTGCAGGCTCCATTTCTCTTCACATAAGTACCATTTACTGGTCTTCGGGCATTCAGCCTCTATGTACCTGTATCGTTCTCATATAGTGCTAGGAACGGATAGGAGGGGGAAAGGATTTTATGATACTTATTCGGAACTATAGATATCTTATATAAATCGTAAATGAATGAAATGACGATGGGAATTTTATAGACTATCACTATCTTGTTACCTACATAATATGATCCTAATTTAATTATATCGAAATACTCCCTAATATCTAAATCTAACACTCTTTCTCTGCCATATAGTGTGCTCAACTTACTTATTATAGCGCGTATTGCATACAAATCTAACACTGAATGATGCATCGTGGAGGTCCTGATGAAAGCTAAAACATTCTGTAATTTTATTAATTCTTGCGATATTAAGTCAACATTGTCACTCAAAATCATAAGGACTTGAGCTAGGTGTGCGTATTTAACTAAGTCGTTATCCCTAGTACTTTCAGATTCTCTAATCTTATTCATTAAGTTTTCTATTTTATTCTGATTGTCTAGTATGCTATCTATGACGTGGGAATATTGGGTTGTCCAATTATTAGAAAGGCTAGTATGACTATTGAATTCGGTAAATAATTTATTTTGAGTGTCCTGAAGGGACTGAAGGGCTTGGTTATAATGTATTGCATCGGTGTAATCCAGGTTTCCGGTTACACTTTTAATTACGGATCCTAGACCATCAATTAATCCCCTTTTAACACGATCAGATTCAAATGTCTCTAATTGGCTAAAGACACTTATAAGTTTACTTCTAAGGTATATTATATGTGGTTCAAATAAGGATTTAGTTTTATTATGCAGCTCAGGACTGATAATTTCTAATTGATTGTCCAGAGAGGTGATTTTATCTCTGAACTCCTGAAGATTAATATACTGGAGGAAAGAATGGTAATGGGATATGATCCTAGCAGGTCCTAATTTAAAGGGCAAAACACCGGGTCCTTCGTTGAGACTTTCAAGTCTTATCTCCTGAGCTACACATGTCGCCAGGAGGAGATGGAGGATCAGCGGTATTCTGTAACAATTTAGCGGATTTAGGGATTCTCTTTAATCTAGCTTTGGCAACTGGACCTCGTTTTTTCTTGGTATAAATATGAATGGGGAGGTCAGCCATAACGACGTCGTGAGTATAACGGGGTGCTAATTTTTGACGTGAGGCAAAAGGGTTTTTGATAAAAATCTGTTGCTCCGGCGAGTATTCGGCTTCGGGCTCACGATTTTTATTGCGGTTATCAGTAAGTTTTTCGCGAGAGGTACTACAGAGGTCATGTATGGCGTTGTAGGCTAAAGTCATCTTTTGTTTGTGGTTAACCGTATATTGTTGTAATAATTGAGCGGAAATATCTACATCAAAAGGATCGCGAGGGTCGAAGTGCCCTGTTACTATCTCAATAGGTTTACATTTCGTAAGACTATGTATACTACTGTTGTAAGCTAAAAGGGCATAGGGCATCAAATTAAATACTGACTCTGATTTTTCTCTGATCTTTAGAATACGGAGATGTTCTAGTATCGTTGAGTGAAATCTCTCAACTATACCATTTTCGTTAGGTGTATGAGGAGCTACGCGATGATGATGAATATTGTGAAGCCTTACGAATTCCGCGATAAGTTGATTAGTAAACTCGGTGCCATTATCGGTGACTATAGCGATAGGCATACCATGATGCGTGCAAAAATTGAGAAGTGCTTGTACTACACTAACTGCAGTCCCATCCCTGAGATAATAAGCTTGTGCGTATTTGGAAAATGAATCTACGATAGTAAGGTACTTTTCGCCTTGGATAGTCAGTAAATCTAAATGTACTAGTTCAAAAGGCCTAGTGGCCGGTGGAACGATTTTGAATTGCTGTTGTATTGGGTTGCGGTCATATTTGGCACGCCCACATACTGTGCATTCATTGATAAATTTCGTAATACTGTCTCTCATTTTAGGCCAGAAGTACTTGTGAGATAAGGCTAAAAATGTTTCGTTAATGCCCCTATGATTAGTTTTCCCTTCATGGTATTTGTTAATTATTTCTTGTTGCCTAAGGTATTCGCGTACGTTTTCGACTTCGCGTTTTGTTAGTGTAATGTTCATGGAGGAACTTTTAAATGTTCTTTGTACTATTGGTATAATGGTGTACATGGCTAAGTGTGGGTTAATTAGGAGACCAGTTTTAATTTTTGGATTAACATATTCCTTTATAGTCTTAATCACATCCTCCTCTAGATTGGATTCAGACAGTTGTACTGAAATTCGTGTGTGAGTTTCAAACGGCTTTGTTACCATGGGTCTACTTTTAATATCACCGACTACATTAAAAATTAATTGTTTAGTGAATTTATTTAGTGGATCGTCAGATAACGGGACTTCTAAGATAGGGTTTTCATTATCGGTATGCACAGTGGCAGTCCTTGAGTCATCGTCAGGTTCTGTCACCGTCATAGTCCTAGAATCATCTAAAGTGGGACCCTTTTCAGATGGGTTAACTATAATCGACATTAGTTCCTCGTTATTGAGTTCTATTCTTGAAAGCGCATCAGCATTCGTATTATGTTTACCCTGCTTATAGATTACTGTAAAGTCATATTCGCTGAGCTTTAGTCGCCATCTCGTAAGTCGTGAATTGGGTTCTTTAAGATTCATGACCCATTGTAATGGCTTGTGATCGGTGATGATTTTAAATTTACGGCCAAATAAGTATGGTCTGAAATACTTTGTTGCCCAAACTATTGCGTAAAGTTCTTTTTCAATTGTACTATAATTACACTCACTCGAGTTAAGGGTTGTAGAGGCGTAAGCAATCGGTCTGTCTGAGCCTACGGGGCCCTGAGATAATACAGCGCCAAGAGCTACATTTGACGCGTCTGTAGTGAGAATAAACTCTTTGGTGAAATCTGGGTATTGTAAAATAGGGTCATTTGTTAAAAGAGTTTTACAGTGTTCAAAACAGTCAATATATTTTCGATCCAGAGTAATTTTAGAACCCTTTTTAAGGCACTGGGTTAGTGGTTTAGTCACACGTGCTAGATCCGGTATGAATTTCCGATAATACCCAATTAGTCCGAGAAAACGTCTGATTTCTTTAGGCGTTTTCGGTAGAGGGTAGTTCTGGATAGCTTGGATTTTATTAGGGTTTGGTTTAACACCCTCGTTACAAATGACGTGTCCCAGAAACTCAGTTTCCAATTTCAAAAATTCAGATTTATCCATCTGGATTTTGAAATTGGATTCTCGTAGTCTCTCGAATACCTTTTTTAGGTTTAAAATGTGTTCCTGAAGGGATGTGCTGAAAACCACTATATCATCAAGGTACACAAGACATACTTTGTGCTGTAAATCTTTTAGAACATTATCCATCACACGTTGGAAAGTTGATGGAGAATTTTTCAAACCCATAGGCATTCTTAAAAATTCATAATGCCCATTTTCAACATTAAAGGCAGTCTTGTGTATGTCCTCAGGGTCCATTTCCACCTGATAAAATCCACTTGCCAAATCCAGGGTTGAAAAATATTGGCACCTACCTAATTTGTCAAGTACGTCTGTGATGTTAGGAATAGGGTACTTATCATCAATGGTTTTCTCGTTTATCTTTCCGAAAATCCACGACAAGTCGCCATTTTGTTTTACCCGAAGCGTCTGCCTTTTTGGGTACAATCCAAATTGGAGAGCTCCATGCAGAATCCGAAGGTCTGATGATATTCTGATCAAGCATTTTATTAATTTGATCTCTGACCTCTTGTCGATGGACGTAAGGATATCTATAAGTTTTCGTGTGTACTGGGATTTCATCTGTCGTTCTTATTTTATGTTTCATCTTGTTGGTGAACGTTAAAGGTTTCCCTTCGAGATAAAACACATCAGCGTACTCCGCGCAAATTCGTTCTAAGTTTATACGTTCCTCTGGATTTAAATGTTCAGTACGAAGACGGGAAATAACTTCCTTAACACGGTCAGACAAAATTTCAGTATACTCACATTCCACATTAAATAATTCGGCTTCTATTGGTCTATCCATAGAAAAAATCACATCGTTACATGAAGGATTAGTTATTTCTACCCAACCGCGGTTGTTAGTGACGTTTGTTAAACAGTCTGAAATAATACAATTAGAAATAGTCTGGTTATGGACTAGTACATCTCCGTCTTGCGTGTTTACTGGTAGCCGAATTAATCTAGATGAGTTGGCCGCAATAATTTCCTCATAGAGGTTAACATTGCGTGAGTCGTACATCTGAATAGGTACTTTCGCGTTCCGGGTCACTAATAATTTGTTCCTGAGGTCTATATTAGAACCCCAACTATCTAACAGATCTAGTCCTAGTAAGCCGTCAAAGTAGTTGTGAAATTTGTACACGAACAATGTAATATTATCCTGTTCACGAAATTCCGTGAAGCAAGGTAGCGTAATTGAGTAGTCATTCTTGCTGGTGGCGTGCACATTGGTTACCTGAAACGGCTCATAATTAAGTGGGATGTAATTAAAATATTTTTTGACTGCTTCAGGGCTAATAAAAGACTGGTTAGCCCCTGTATCAATTAGGAGTTTTAACGGTGGGTTAGTTATTTGGATATAACCCAATTGCCTTTGTATGTGGAAATTAAGTTCTATTTTGGTTTGTTGGATTTTGACTCCTCCTGAAAATTTTCATTTGAAATGTTAGTGGCCCCTTGGTCTACCTCTTCTACGACTACAGGCTCAGAGAAGGAACCTTGTTCTGGATAATACGAATAATCAGGGTACTCAAACGGATAATAATTTTGTTCGAACTCAGAATAATAATCATTATAATCGTACTGGTAATAATTATTATAATCGTAATCAAATTCGTTAACATTTACGTCGCGCGTTTTGAAATAACTGGTTGGGGGTGGATTTCCAGACCTGCGCCAGTCATGACCTTGTAGGGTAGGTGGTAACTGTCTTGGATTAAAATGACTAACACCGCTCATTGGGCGGGGCTGATTGCCGTAATTAAATGACTGCTGTTGCTGAGTCTGGGGCTGATTAGGCATTCTAAACACATTGCTGTGTGAATTATAGTTTTGAGGAGGAGCGCGCATCATCTGTTGGGTTCGAGTAGGGCCACGTGGTTGTTGAAGTTGAGATGAAAAATTAGGCCTCCAACCTTGAGGAGGTTGAAACTGCATCGGTGGCTGCCGAGATGGACCTGGCATACTAAAACCAGGCTGCCTCATTGGAGCGCCGAATGCGAATGGTTTAGGTACAAAATTGTTAAGGGGTAAATTAGGATTCTGTTGAGAGGGTGGTTGCTGCCAATCCTTTTTGTTGGAGCCACCTTCATTGCGCTGCTGCATATATAAAGTATTGAGTTCGTCCTGCACAAACTCTAGAGCGCTTTCCATGGATGCAGGTCGCATACAGCGTATCCTACATCCTAAAGGATCTTTAAGTCCTCTTAAGTAAGCTTTAAGTGTCAATTTCTTATATAAGTCGCGCTTTGCCGTTATAGTAGTTTCTACGGTTTCGTGCAAGGATACATAGGTCATGATCGTGCTAAACTGGTTTTGACACCGCTCATAGAATTCTTGCGGCGTACTGGACCCTTGAATTAACAGGGCGAGATCATTATATAAGGTAGCTTCATCGCGATGGTCAGCGAAATTATTGATCAATGAGCTTCTAATGCCTTGCCAAGTTCCAGGAATGCCGTTAGCATTGATTAATCTAGCTGCCGGCCCCGTTACTTTGTTTAAAATTCCGTTTATGAGAGCCAAATTTTCTAATTCATTTCCTGCTTCAGTGCTGAAGTGAGATATAATTATTCGGTCACATAAAGTTATGAACCGCGTGAGGACGTGCGGATTGCCGTCAAACTCGGGCAAAATCCTTAGCGATTTATAGATAGCGTCCATGTCAGATCGAGCCATATTTTCTTCTAAGTTTCTGTGCTCGTCAATTACACTAAGCCTATTGCTACAAGACCTATTACTATTTCCTAGCCTAATTTGCCGTGATTCTCTCGGATGAAAAATCTTGACACGCTAATTTTACCCTTATAGTAAAAATTACTAATGGAAAAGAACACGGTATATAAAAAAATATAGAACACACAAGGAAAAAAAGGAGAGAAAAGAGAAAAAAATTAATGGTAAAGAATATAGGATAAGGAAAGAAAGCACTAAGAAAGATTCAGAGCACTCACAGCATTTCTTTTGCCGAATCGATGTCTGGATTCCCTCGTTCCGCAGCTCTCGTAGATTCAGGATCCTCGTAACGTGGCTGGATAGCCGCCCGGGTGACACGCGAACGCGTATATCGATATAAGATAACTAATGCTCGCGAACCGGCCCGCGAGGATCCTACCGACTGCGCCAATTACGAAGACTGCCGTCGGAGGTCGCAAAAAAAAGCAAATTTATTCATAAAATATAATTAAATTGTTACAATGATTATCTATAACTAAATTAAACTGATGCCCGGTCGATGTTGGACACAGGAATGCGGCGATTTCCGTTGCATTCGGCCAGGTTTCCTCGGTTGACGTCAATTGCAACATGATTCGCTGACTGTGCGCCTCGTGTACATCGATGTTGTTTTAGGTCACTGCAGCGTCGACGATTTTCATATGTTAGGCTAGTGTAGCATGATTTTTATAGATTAGGCTGGCGTAACAAATACAAAAATATAAGTCTAGAATTAAATAATAAAACAATTAAATGCCCCATAACCGTAACCAATATCTTTAAGGATTTTTTCAACAGTAGGTGAATCACCAAATAACCAAACCAATAAGAACCTAAATGGAAAATCGGTTACTAACTCTCCAACTCAATCAATCTATTTACGCCCTGTTGACCAGAAAGAAATTACTCAAATTATCGACTCAATCAAAAATAAACACAGTTGTGGTATACATGGCATTCCTCCTATCTTAATAAAACAGTGTGCAAAAGAACTTTCAATACCATTAACCATCCTAATAAATCAAAGTTTTCAAGAAGGACAATTTCCAGACGCATTAAAAATATCACTAGTGAAACCAATTCATAAGAAAAATTACGAATCTACACCAAGTAATTACAGGCCTATAGCTCTATTGCCAACCTTCTCTAAAATATATGAGAAGGCAATGTGTAATCGAATATATAGTTTTTTAGAGAAGCACAAAATTCTCGATGATAGTCAAAACGGATTTCGGAAACCAAGATGTACCACACTGGCGGTATACAAATACGTTCAAACAGCCCTCCAATGCATAAATGATGAACAATATGTACTAGGATTATTACTGCATATGACTAAAGCATATGATAAAGTACTGTACAATATACTGCTTACTAAACTTTACGGGTCAGGCATTCGTGGACCTGCTTATGAATGGTTTAACTCTTATCTGAATAACATAACTCAAATTGTCTAAATCGAACACTACAATGAAATTAATAACCAAATTAAAATCATACGATTTCAAGTAAGAAAATTATCGTGTTCAATTCCACAAGGAAGTGTATTAGACTGTTTATTAATTTTAATATATATATATATATATATATATATATATATATATATATATATAAATGACCTATCTAAAATCTAAGACAACAAAACAATTACGCCGGTTCTCTTTGCAGACGACATTTTATTTTAATAAAAATTGATAATGAAAAAGACCCTATTACACCACTAAAAAACACCTTACAGAATGTAACGCAATGGCTACAGGAACATAATCTCGAAATAAACTACAATAAAAAAAAATTATACAATTCAGATCATACAAAAAACCATCATTAAATGTAAACATCACATTCCAAAACACACATATAGAAACCGTAGGCACATTTAACTTACTCGGAATTCACATTAATAGACATCTTAACTGGAAATCGCACATCGACCAAACAATAACAAAATTATCAAAATTCACGTACGGTCACTTCCAAATTAAACAAAGCACCAACGCTAGCACAGCACTGTCTGCTTACTACGCGTATGCATACTCTTGGCTGAGATATGGCATTATGCTATGGGGAAACAGTGTAAACGCAAATCAGCTGTTTGTTATGCAAAAAAAGTGCGTAAGAATCCTAGCCCAAATAGATAACACCCAAAGTTGCAAACCTTATTTTATCTATCTACCTATAACCTCACGCCAGATCCGGGGTAGGCAGAGAGTACAGAGTTCCAACAGGTTCTTTCCTTACATACCTCTCTGGCTTCCTCGACTCTCATAGTTCGTCTCATACACGCTCGCCGGTTACGGAGACTCTTGACTTTTCCATCAGACAAGACTCGGTTTATTTGATCGTGGTAAGATAGTCTAGGTCTTCCCCGGTACCTGCATCCTTCCACTTTCACATTGTATATCTGTTTTGTCATTCTTTCCTCTGGCATTCTTTCTATATGCCCGAACCAACGGAGCATGCCCTTTCTCATCTTTACACCGATACTATCTTTCATACCTACTCGCTGTCTTACTATGTTGTTGCTAATGCGGTCGGTTAGCTTCACTCCGCACATCTTCCGCAGAGCTCGCATTTCTACCGCATTTATCCTACTTTCATTCTCCTTCTTACATACCCAGCTCTCGCTACCATATAACAGCGTTGGGACAAGAACTCCGTTATGTATGGCCAGCTGCGCCTTATGGCTTAAGTGCCGGCTCCCGAGTAGCTTTCCCATCGCACCATTCACTCTGTTCCCTGCACTCACTGTTCTCTCTATGTCAGCGGTGTATTTCCCATCCTTACTGAAGGCGCATCCAAGATATACAAACTCATTCACTTGCTCCAGCACATCGTTACCAACCACAATCCTTACATTCATTCTGGTTTCTTCCCTTTCAAAAATCATAATCTTGGTTTTCTTCACATTCAAGTGTAAGCCATTGATCATGCAGTCGTCTTTCATAACTAAGTAAAAGTAAAAAATTGTTTATTTTTTCCACAACAATGCTAGTTACATTAATATTTCATAATTAAATCTATTTAATGTATAATTGTTTATGGAGTTTCTACTTGGAGTGGACTGGAGCCTAAACTAGGGTAACCCTGTATTTCAGGACTCCAGAAAAATAACTGTGACTAGTGTTTGCAGATCTGTGGCTGTTGGCGCTATTAAAACCGCGTCATCTGCATAAAGTAGATGGTTTACCACTAAGTCACCCATTTGTACACCTTCATTCATCGCTTTCAGTCTTTGAAGACTTTTGTCCAGATATATTATAAACAGTCTAGCGGAGAACACGCAACTCTGCTTGACGCCGATTTTAACGTCAAACCAGGGTGACCTGTTACTACCCACCCGTACGCATGCCTTATAGTCCACATAAGTGGACTGGACGGTTCGCAACAGAGTGCCATCTATACCATACTCTGGCAAAATGTCCCAAAGTCTCTTTCGCACAACTCTGTCAAATGCCTTCTCCAGATCTACAAAACCGCAGAAAACCTTCCGCCCCACTGCCAGATGCTTCTCTACGATGTTACAGAGTGAGAAGATTTGATCCGAACATCCTCTTCCAGACCTGAAACCCCCTTGTGCCTCGCACAACATTCCATCGGACTTAATTTATTCACGACATATGCCTTTACGTTTTTAAAAACATTTCTAACTTTTCCAAAATTTCTGGTACCCATAATAGAAATACGCGTGACAAAAATAGGTTATATATTCCACAATCAAAATGCTCAACGAAAGTCCACACTATATGGCTGTAAAAATATACAATAAACTACCAAATTATATCAAAACCGAAACTAAATTAACATCATTCAATAAACGACTAAAATCTTACTTAATTCAAAACTGTTTCTATTCACTATCAGAATATTTAGAATTGCCACAATAACATTGGAACAGAGTACAATTACATACAACTACCTTCTTATATTAATATTCACATGACGATTGCAATATACTATTAAACTTTATTGAAATTGTAGTCTATTATAATAACTAAATTATATTATTTTATTAATTTATGTCGTACCTACTGAACATTTTTATTACAACTGTATTTGCAATGCCCGTAAACGGCCACTAAGTCATAAGCACTTTATAATATTAATATCTTATATTATTGTACACTTAGTCCGCAAATAAATATTCGAATTTGAATTTGAACTACACAGGTGAACACTGAGGGCCACTTTGCTTAAAACTTATCCAAACTGATTAGCGCCGATCAAGGTGTGTACCTATTCATGATTTGGTAGCTGAGATGTAAGGACTCATAAGACCATATTATTTTATTTGACCTTAGGCATTTTTATAACAAGTTGGAAGGCTATGGCGGGTTGCAGACTATTTTTTCGCGTCAGTTAACTGTCATATGTGGTGTGGGACAGTGCGGGCTAACATCTCCCAGTCTCTTCAACCTTTACATAGATTGTTTGGTCCGTGAGCTGAGCAGGGCTCAGGTCAGTTGCTCGATGGATGGTGTTTGTGTGAACAACATTAGTGCTATGCGGAGACACAGACTAAGATATAATGCAATGAAACAAAAGTGAGCTAATGGTGTTCAAAGCAGGATCAAAAAGCTATAAACACCATCCACCATATATTTGGTAAAAGTCAAACATTTCAATATCTGGATCATTCGGTCACCGAGGAACTCACGGATGATCTGGACATGGAACGTGAGCCCATTGCATTTTCAGTCAGAGCCAATATGTGAAAGTGACACTGTTTAGAGCGTATTGTAAGTCAATGTACGCGTGCAGTTTATGGGTCATGCATACGCAAAAGACATACATGCTTTGCGCGTCCAATATGACAATGCGTACAGGGCGCTGATGGGGTTGCCGCGTTTCTGTAGCGCATCTGGTATATTTGCTGAAGCATACGTGGACGGGTTTGCAGCGATATTGCGCAAGAGAGTTGCATCGCTACAGCGCCGGGTGCGTGACAGCTCCAACAGCTACCTGCAGCTGATAACAGGACAGGTGGGCCTGGACTGTGTATTATGAAGCTCTGAACAATAGTGCATGAGAGGCAGTCCAGTCCTAAATTAGATATTCTATTTTTATTGTTCTATTTTTTTATTAATATTCTCAATTTGATCTAGATTCATTTATTTTTATGTTTGAGTTTTAACTGTATTTATTTCATTTAATTATATTTTATTGAATTTGATTGTCACCACTATGGACTGTGTCGGAAAATAATTTATTTTAATTTTATTTTAATTAATATACATGTTTGCATAGAGTTAAATGTGCAAGGTAGGCGATAGTTATGTTGTTGTAAGAATAATAATAATATTATACGTATCTGTGGTAAATAAGGATAAAGAAATGAAAAGAAACACTATTGTTTTATTTTTTCGCAGTATTTTTATCGTGCTACATACATTTTCTTGACATCCCTGTGTAAACCACGTAATGATTTTTCTCTTGCGATCTTTCCTTTGCACTTCAATATTGGATTCTTCAAAAGGCACGCCCCTAAAGGGCCTACCGTGACCGACCATTTCTCGACGGGAAGAGTGATAGTGATGCTATTACTTTACATAAGGGACGGATATATTGAGCGCGCGCTCGGAAATAAACGACATATGAGCAAAAGCAAATTTTATCATTTTCTAAAAAGACTACACTATGAAATAAAAAACTGCTTTACAAGAACTTCGCTATTATATGCTTTGTTTTTAAGTAAATTCCATTGACTAATTCTTAAGCGTTTCACGTTGCAATCAGAAAATTTAAAGCGAAAGCGAGGACTTTTGATTTTTTATCGAGAAAATTATTACCAGAATCTAAAATATATAGTAATTAATACCATAATCTAAAATATATAGTCAAAAATCATATTTCTAAATATTAAGTCTCTAATCCATACACTTCTTGAAGTGCATGGAATACAAAAACACGTGTTTTTCGCGGGAGCCTCCTTACCCCTTACGATCAAATGATACTTACATAAGATTCAAAAAAAGATAAACGAAATCCATAAAATTGCCTTTGTTTTCTTTGTCTGATAAGATAATAAATTATAGCCCTTTTTACATATACAGCTGCCTTTTCTGTGAAAACAAATTAAAATAAAAACCAAATCTTCCGCCATATTTTATATTATTTTAAGCTGGGTATAAATTGGAGTGTTACTCGTAAATACGCATTTATTTTTGAACGAAGTTGCCAGTTTGTCTATCGAGGTATTTTTTTGTGATAATAAATGTGTCGCGTTGATGAGTGTGATATTAGTTTACAGAATATTAGGTAGGAAGGTAGATGGTTAAATTCAAGTGTAATCAGGAAGGTAACAACTATCCGACAGACTAATAACCTAATATCTATCCAATACCTATTACCAGGATGGAATCCGCCTCGTTACAAAACCAAAAGTGTTCCCGGGAAGCCATTCACACGGTCGTTAATTAGCAATTCGTATCCCAAACTTGTAGGCCTCGTAATTCCACCTGGTTCGGTATAAACAGAGTTTGATTGTTCCCCGTATCTTTGCAAGGGAACTGAGCACGGCTTTTTATTCATTAATTTATTTTATTGTGATACCTCTTTGTTCTACTCGGCTGTTGTTCCATATTCAAAGTCAATAAAATGGTACGAGATCACTTTTGTGTTTCTTCTTAACTATTTTCCGAAGACTGTTCAAAGCTGGATTAAAAAGGCACAAGCTTGTTACAACACTATAAAAATGCGGTATTGTTACAATTCTATATCAAAGCGGAGGCGCAAACGTAACATCGCTCGATGCCCTCGATAAACATTCAATTGACATAAAAAGGCGGCACAAAGCAGAAAACATAAAGGAGTGCTGACTACGGAAATGCAGAACACCACCACCGCGACATGGCTAGTCGTGAGGGCCACTTTTGGCTCAAACTCGAGCGTAGCTACACGTAGTATATTAGTATATAAAATTTTAAGTGTGAATACGAGTGTAAATGCGAGATTATTATTTTGACACAAATTCTAAAAGGGTTGGTGCCGTAATATTGGTATACATGGGGTATAAAACTACTCCTAAGGCCAAGAGAATTTTATCATAATTACAAAAGCATACATGTTATGGTCTATCTGCGTTAGCTTTAAATTTAAGAAACAATAGTGGTATTTATAATCATCTAAAACATTATTAGTAAGACTACGAAAAAATATATTCAATAAATTTACCACCAAATTTTCTTCCACTAGAAAAGGCCTACAAGAAAATTAATCTATTCAAAAAGATAATCCATATCACAATAGTAATGTCCTGAGAACGGGTAGCACCCTTGTCAAAAATCCCACATTTTTTACAACAGTAGGTAGAATCAATAGATGTCTGTTAGAATTGTGTAAGTAAAAGTAAGGCTTATTTTTCTACAGACTTGCGTAAACGGCGACACCTAAAACAATTTTATCTTGTAAAATATGTCAAGTCTGGTGATTTTTGCTACTAAACAGTTAAGATAATGGATCAGCTTCTCGACAATACATTTAAAATTTGATACTAAGACGTCCACTGCAGGGTTCACCCTCCTCGTCGTGATGATATGGGCTTCAGCCCATATCACGATCGGCTTTATGGCGTACGTACGCATTCAACGCGGGTTGAGTGTAAAACCGCAACCGTCATCAATTCAACTTATGGGGGGGTCTGCCCACTACCCAAAGGCTACGTCAAGCAGGCTCTATTCTTAATATCTCTCTTTACATATTTTATAGTAACCCTTTTTTTCTCTTATTATTATAAGAATACTTTTTATTATATACCTTTACAAAATCTCTTTTTCGTAAATGAGAGGACTATGTAGACACTGACTGATACCATGAATCTAAATATTTTTATGTTTAATCTATAATTAAGCACAACTATATAACTCGATCTGTACTGTTCTCCCATATCCCATGAATGCAATGCGTACAAAAAGAATTGTAAAACTCTGATTTTAATAAGAGTTACCCTTGCCCTTCTTCTCCACAGGAATGATTTTCCGAGCGGGTGGTCTTAAGTATTCAATAATTTTCTCTTTTTGGCTATTCATAAGTGCATTTTGGTCTACTTGAATTAAAAAAAAATTGATTTGATTTGACTTACCCAGATTAAAGTTACAAAGGGTTAAAAAACCTCTAGTCTCGAGTATTTATTCCCAATAAAATGGCTCAAATGGGCCTAACAGGTAACAGTTTTCTTATACATGGAATGAGCTATAAAGCCTTTATTTATAGGATACCTACGCACAACCCTCAAAGAAAACTCGTATACTGAATCTGACTACGGACTAGTTACGGAACTTCCACGACTGATGAACCGGTGCTCATCACGGGTTAAGCGGGAAGTTTTTACTGTACAGAAAACCAAATTGACTCGCAATTTTAGCCCTTGCCACTTCTCTTCTCAATGACGCAGGTTACACCGCGTGATGTCCCATCCATGTTCACTTTTTTGCAGAGTGCTTCAAGAAAGACTGAAGTTCAAACAAGAGGTAAGAGGAACAAGCCACGCTATTCTAATTACACAGATTTTCAGCCTTACGGAATAAAGAAGTACCTTAGGCCCACGTGCACGAACCAGGGTTAACGTTACTAAGGCAGAGTTATTGAGTAAATCGAGGTTATAAGATTAAATTACCTTCAACTTAACGTAATAACTTCGAGTTTGTCAATAGTAACCCTAACCACGGTGTGTGCAAGTAGGCTTTAAAAGTCTTCTTAGTTTCGTCAGACGATTTTACAATTTCAAATTGGAAGCCCTCCGTTGTCACGAAATACGCCAATCGAAAATTGAGATCACTGTTGATTGGAACAAAGCGACGTAGCTTCGATCATACAAAGGTTTCGACTGTTGTCCGTTTTAGAAATATCCTCTGTGGATGGAAGCTTCAGTCCACATGTTCGATGAGTACGTTGATTTTACTTAGCTACGTCAAAGCGTTGATGGATTTTAAGAATATTATACATAGTTTCTACTACCTTGTTGGTCTAGTGACGAATAGTTTAGCTAGCTATCACGAGGTTCTAGGTTGAATAACACGTTGTTGATGTTGACGAAAAAAAATACAGGAGCATTCCAGAGTGTGGAATAGGGAATATGCGTGTATTTTTTTTATATTTTTATACTTTAGATTAGATCAATATATAACTGCAAAAAAAATTTAAGCGTCAAAAACAAAATGTAAAGGGCAATAAAAAATGTTGAAGATAGCAAACAGATAAGAGCACTTTAAACGCCCGCCATTTTTGCGCGCTTAGCGTGACGTCAAAGTCTGTAATAACAATCAATTAGTGAACAGCTGTAGAAGTATTTTATTCTGTAATTTATTTGTATTTTGCGACTATTATACAATGGAACAACACTGTGTTGTAAAAATACAATAAGAAATGCACCCGATAGGTACGGACATAAGGAGAGAGTGGTGTAAAATCAGAAAACGAGACATGGTATATCCATCAACTTGTTTATATTGCTGTGAATATCACTTTAACGTAAGAATTAACTTAAATAATTTAAACTAAAATTTTGTTTTTGTGTAAATCGAAAGCAAAAATAACAATAAAACTAACTCAATAGCAAACATCCAACAAATATGCACTTATTGACATTTGTATTATAGACTTTGACGTCATATTCAATCTGACCAATAGCGTTGCGTTCCAGCTACTTTGAAATTTCCCACTCATTTTTTGTAATTTCAATAATCATTTTCTTAATAAATAAGTAATGTTATCAAAAAGATATTGGTATAGACATTATTTTAATGTGATAAAGTTTGTAAAAAAAAAATATTTGACCCTTATTGCCTCGCTTCTATTATAAATTTTACCGTAATCAAAACGTGAAGGCGCCCGGCACCCTCGCTTAGTTGTTTAGTTAAACGGTATTTTACGGCTTAATAAGACTGCCTCGTTGGTTTTGTTGCAAAGCGCATCGGTTTATGATCACGAGGTCCTGGGTGCAAATTCTAGGTCTGACAAATGTAGTTTTTATAACGAAAAATTCCTAATATGAGTCCCGAGTCTGGAATTGTGGCCCCTATTACACCTAACTTAACATCGTCAGCGAAAAGTAGGCGTACGCTGTACACCTCTGCCACCCCCGCTTTGGGAATATAGGCGTGACGGTGTTTTACTGTTGAATTATCATTTTAAGTTAATTTGAAGATGTGGCATCCTAATTCTTGAACTTAAATCAACCTGATTTACAAGATGGCTGGTGTCTATGCGATACTTCTTAACTACAATTAGATAAAAATTGCTTCAAATGTTGCGTTAAATAATCACCGAGCCAGAACACACATAACTAAGTTATTTTCTAAGAAAATTCCTTGCTGGAATCAACACTTTCACCTAAATTAATTCAAGGAGTTCATATTTCCTTACACACAAACCATCCGGCTTTGTTATTTGCTAGTTAATACGAACATATCCCATAAGTTACATTTACATTCCGGAAATCCAACATCCACAGTTCTATAACAGACGGCAAACGAATATCCATATATACACGTGAACATACAAGGGATTAGAAGTGATATATACCCATTACGAATATCTGTGGACGGTCCGCCCATGCATCATTTTAAAGCCGTGTTTGTTTCGGCTAACAAATAGCCTAAGAATTTGGAGAGACCTCGTTGACCGCAGGTCTGTGCGGGGCATTAGTCTAACAGGTTGGTACAATGCTTTTAGACATGCTGGTACTGAGTAATCCAGATGGACTTTGAGTATATATACTTCTCCAGTTTATTATTTCTAACGAAATCTGCTGCATTTGCAAGTCAATTAAAGCGCTTCCCGGGCCTCTGCAAGGATCAAACCTGCCTCGATAAAATCTTTGATGAATACGTTTGAATTATTGTTATCACTAAATCTTGTTTACGTTCATCTAGACTAATGAAGTATATCCTACTACTTTATTATTTCAAAACTTAATTTTGAACCTGAACATTTTGCGTTAGAGAATCGTTTCATGAAGAGAAGTCTAAATATGTCATCATAACGAGCAACTTGATCAATGTTTAGTAGTTCTACCACAAGAAAAGGCATCACAATTTCCCGATAACCACACAGGTCGCGGAAACTACGTAATGACGTCATCACACATCAAAATCTAGAGAACAATAATACGCCACAATAAAACAAAAGCGCATGAAATACAACGCTCCAGGGCGCCCTTAAACTGTTATGATTCCTATAAATTTTACGAGTGTCGTCTGGGCCGACAATTCTTGCTTTATATCCAGATATTTTTCGTTGATAGCTGAAATACGATAAATCAGATAACTAGCTGCCGATATTTTATACAGAGTAGTCATTACCACACACCCGTTGTTTGTGAACTTTGTCATGTGCGTAGTTTATGGCAACGTTACATGTAAATCAGAATTTCCATTCTTTCATTCATGGAAAGAATTTGCTTTTAAATTCTCTATTTCTTAAAAACGTAACTCCATCATAGGAATTATTTCTGTATCGTTGGTGCGCTATTAATCAGTCTAAACTGTCCAACTGGCGGACAAAGTCTTCTGAAAAATTAAGATGAAAGAAGATATGCTCCAAACAGATCTTAGACAGACCCATTCAAACGCTAATAAAAAAAGTTTTTTGGTTTCAACTTTGAATTTATCTATGCCACTACCGGTTATTTAATGTAACTAGGACTAAAGGAAGTCTTAAGATTTTTATGGAAGACTAAAGAATGTGAAACTTTTACGGTTAGGAGTTTCGGTATCTTCAACCTAATCGCACCGGTGCCTCTTTCTTGTATTTCGCTCGATTGAGCATTAGCAGCATTTTGGGGATTTCAAGTCGATTCTCTCATACCACAGTTATGTAAATAGTTTAGCATCTTAGTACTAGCACACATAGACGCAAACTCTACGCGACTTCTTGACAGCTCTCAGAGGATACTATCGGCTGAACACTTCCAAAAAGGTGCGTAGAGTGTGCGTATGTATGCGCGATTCTTAATTGGACCGATAATAATAAAATGCTCAACTGTTTGCATATATTACCTGTGCCCTTGCGGTTTTTATGGCGGTATAGACCAACTTACAAGATCGTCCCACTTACGCCACCGTCCCACTCGGGATTGCTCTTTTGACTGTACGCTGATAACCAACACTCCAAAGGGCATAAAATTACTAGGTACGTTCCACACCCCAAGGCATCTGTAATTCCTGGAAAGTTCTTTAGTCCTACATCCTTTAGTATTATAAATTATCTCATTAAGCCACATAACTCTTGGTAGAGCTACAAATGTCGATAATTCCGAATTGATGAGCACGCGAATTTTCCATTTGTAAACATTTTCAGCGAACTGTCTAACATTTAACATGTAGAATCTAACAAAAAATATACAAAGTTGGAGATGAGGTTTTAAATATGAAATTCGTGGCTGCGTTATTTTAACAAGAAAGGATTGTTTGTTTAAGAGCTTTATTTGATGTTGTTAGACGTGACCTTTTGAATCACCTTTCATTTAACCTTTGCCTTTATGAACATATGTTTACTCTTTTAGCGTAGAGGTGTACCACATTTTGCCGACATTGTTAACGAGCACAATTCCAGATTTTGTAATGCTATTGAAAATTTTAGAAACAAAACCAGAGTGGTGGGTGCATTTACAACATGAAATTCATATACGCACATATACACTCAGAACGAAAAAAATTGTGGGTCACTCAAAGTATTGCCTCGTGCGGAGAGCGAACCCGCGACTACTCAATCCAATGGGCGGAGCGGCTGAAGTTCTTGACCACAGGACCAAGCCGTCAGTCGTAGATGGATGAATGGATAGATTACATTTTTGTACAGTATTTCTTTCATAAAATAATATTCTCAGTAGGTATATCGTCGGCGACGCGTGAAAACCTGGTGCATCGAAGTTTTTACCAAAATAGGAATATTATTATATAGTTAAAAAAACTCATATCGCATAACTTGCACGCATCTAACTTCAGTATAATGGTTAACAAGGACATCTATGACTGTAAATACAAATATGGTTGAAATAAAAGTATGCCATTTTGAAATGGGAAACTCGGCAAGACTGTCAGTGTGTGCGTTTCTTTTAAGATACTTACGAGGTTTTCACTCGTCAAAACTCAATGTTTCTTTTTATAAACAAATTAAAATCATAAAATTGAGCCATCACAAAAACACAACTAGACAACTACTCACAAATAAATATTTATTTTACTCACATCAGAATAGAACTCGTAAAAAACCGAGGTACTTAAAGCATTGTTTGTTTTCTCTTGCTCCAAAAATAATAACAAACTATTATATCCCCTTAAAACTATGTAACATAAGTTAGAAAAAAAGACTATTGAAGCAATAAAAACAATCAATCAGAAATAGCGTCGTAAAACCGAATTGACACCATTAAATATCAGGGCACATTTATTTGATGAATAATTATCTACTCCTTTTGTACAGAAATATAAGGTTCATATATTTGAAGGAATGCCTCGTTGGTCAAGTTGGACAATTGGCAACACGAGGTCTTGTGTTCAAATTCTAGGTCGGTAAAATTATGCTTTTCAGTTGAAAAATTCTAAATTGCAGTCGAGTCTGTAATCGTTCCCGGTATAGCAATAGGCTCGCCCTCTATTACATTAAAACCTAACATCATTGGCTGGTGTACTTAGTACACCTCTGTCACCCCCGCTTGGCGTGTAGGTACTTATTTCCTTTTCTTTATAGGCCTTCGTAGCGACCGTAGCAGTGTAGCATAGTAGCGTTCGCGATGCTTGTAGCGATCACCGATATTAAGTAACATTTGGCTCGGTTAGTCTAAGATGGCCGTTTGTGGCGTTTTCAAGTTTGAGCATCATGTTTCGGAAGACTCATTAAGTTGATGCCGTCTACCTCTTAATCTGGTAGTCGTTAAGCCAACTTGGAAGCCTTCAAAGCTACTAGATAAGTTCCAACCAGAGATAGGCAAAATGTAATCATGATTCAAGATTAAAAGTGTTATTGTTAACGTTGAAGATTACATAGTAATCTAATTCTAATCGTTAATCAATAATACACTATCACGCCAATATTCTCCAAGCGGGGATGGTTTATAACATTTTGCCCATCTCCGGTTCCAACAGCCACAACCCTGCCTCCACCAATCCGAACTGAGTACAGTGCGAATCATTTTCTCTAACCTTTTTTGTGACAGAAGGCCTGTTTAGCAGTAAAATATCATAAGTATACAGCCCAGCTATTTTCATAAGTAACCAAAGTAATTTATTACTAATAAATTCGAAGTTTAACTCAAAATCCATTAATTTTAAAACCATAAGGTTCAATGGCCTTACGAAAGCAGTAGTTGGGTAGTTTACCTTAGGACTTCAAATTCCAATAACACTTGGATTGGAAGTATCCAATCTAAGTTGGCCGGCTTGTTTCTTAGTTACATTTGTAAATAATCAAATAAACTGACAACTAAGATCTTGTTATTACCTTTCTATTATTATCACGCCAAATCTCTCGCGATGTAGTTAGATTCTGTCTTAAGTAAAGCGACATTTTTGACTAAAATAGATAATTCAAGCCTAAGACACGGTTTGAGCGTAATAGACGAAAAGGTTATTATCTGGTTTATATACATATTTTCGTTTTGAACTCAGCTTTTTCTTACCAATGAACGTTAGCAAACCTGCAGGAAAAGTTGACTAGACTGGTCTGTGTCGTAGATTAGTATATCCCTTATATATTTGTATACCTATAAAAAGAATGGGCCTTATTTAGTCAGTTAATTTTTTAAAATTTTGAAAATGCATACCCTGAGTAAAAACGTTACACTGGAACATTTTCTTTTGTTCCAACTTACAATTACGAAAATCTTGTCCGATTCACCACTGTCGTTGTGGAACCCCTAAAAAGGACAACACCCAACATTCCCTAAGCACCTACCAGGGCGACATAAATCAAACAGAGGTTTCGGCTTAATTCGCGTACGCACGTAGATCCCGTGTTCGCCCATTAAATTCCATTACACTTGTACATACAATTACAAAGAGCATTAGCTGTAATTAAAACAATCCGGTACCGCCACGCCACGCCACGTACAATTAGCAACAAAAGTGTTTTCATTTACGCCCAAGGGAATATGACAATTTCATTTCTTAGCGGCTCTGTAAAAGTGGATGAAACTTTTGTTTGGTACATCTGTGTTCGCGTAACTTTTATTATAATTACCTTCAAGGGTTGCTGTTATTCTAGTCATCATCGTACAAAAGTAACACACCTTTTTGTGGATTGGTAGCAAACTCCATTTTATATTTCCAAACAGAAGAAACAAGGGTTAGTTTCTTTCTCATATGTATATTTCATATTGATATTTTTCATTACTAAAAACATGATACAAAGACCAATTGATTTAGCTCTTATATCGTGCTGAACCAGCTGAGTAGTCATATGATTGTAATGTAGCGAGAATGTATGAAACAATCATCAACATTAGTCAAAGACGTCTACTCCAAGCCAAATATGCCCCCACTGAAGTAGCATATACTTCAGTGGGGGATATTTGGCTACGTAAACATGATCTCCAAACATCGCTATTACGACCGGATTTCCACTGTAAGTACACAGCTTTTACCTGAGATCTTTACCAGGTCATAGGGCCATCTTGTAAAGACATTTCCTGCCTCGTCTTTCATTACGAGTGGTCAATACTCGAGAACCTTTCTGCCCCAACAGCCGTCATTTATTTGAGCAACGCATCCTTCCCATTGCCACTTAGTAGTAAACTACGTGAAATATGAATAAAAATGTTTTTATTTGGATTTTAACGCTATCTGTACACCACTATGTAGATGCTAATCACATTAACACGACGTTTCATAGATGCAGTACATATAACCTATTTAGATACGATTGAGATCAAACATAATCACAGGAGTTCTTAGATTTACGCGAATATTACACATGAAATAAAACTCTTATTTTTCGGATTTTATCGCGGTTTATGTTTTGATTTTTAAGTTCCCGACGTTTCGAGTGCTTTGCAGCACCCATAGTCACGGGAGGGACTGAGGTGTTAGACGTCCAAAAGGCATAGTTGTTTCGGGGTACCCTCAAACTTCTTAATTATTTTTGTTAGTCCGATCTACGCAGAATGAGCTCACGGTGTCTTGAGGTCTTGCAGTGTTGTGCTTGGTTTTGGATTTGATTATATTAATTACCGGATCCCAAGTCGATGGAATCACCCAGCCATCTTCTATATTGAAATTAGGATGTTTTTTAATTTCAATAGCCTCGCGAACCATCCTCGGCAAGAATCGGTGTTCTTTCACGAGGATTTGTGGTCTATCAAATCTGATGTTATGGTGGGTGCGGTCAAGGACATTTTCACTGACTGCAGACTTTTTGGAGCCACGGTGTTTTAGGTCAGCTTTGTGTTCTTTAACCCGAGTTTTTACTGGTTTTTTTTTTGTCCTATATAAACGTCGGGAACTTAAAAATCAAAAAATAAACCGCGATAAACACCGAAAATTAAAAAATATGTTTTTTTTCATAATCACAGGATACAATTGTTCTGAACCTTTTTTAACTGACTATGTTTACTTATTATCAGAGATAAAATTGTAACGAAAAAACTAACTGGAAGAGCCCTTGAGTCAGTTGACCGAGAGTAAAAATGGCGGATATAAAACAACTTAAAATGGAATAGCGAACTTCAATTTCATTTAAACATATCAGATAGTCTATGATTTGAAAGTACTATATGATTAGTTTACATAAAATCTCATGGCAATCTGATTGTATGGTTACAGCTTTCCCAGCATGCAGCAAACGGCAAATTGAATATCTATTCAAATTTGACATGTTTCAAACCCTTGATACTATACAGTATTCAGCAAGAACACGATTCGACTTAGCTAAGTGTTGTGTGTATGTGAATGATCTATGCTGTTGGCCGCGGGGCCTTTACAGCTTCACCGGACAAGAGGGCGAGCGTGCAACCACTACGCTCGAGCCAGAAGGACAAGGAGGCAACAAGCTCAAGGGCGCCTCAAGGAGGATCGGCCTCGGCTTGGGCAGTCACCATGAGGAAGGGCGTATACTAGGTGTCTCGCCGTGGTGCTCAGCACCGGCCGGCGGGCAAAGGTTTCTTCGAGCTCACCGGCGAGGTCGGTGTCTGATCCTATGTGCGGTATCTGTATCCGAAAGAAGGGATGTTAGGGCATCGGGAGGGTCGGTGAGAACATACCGCGGACGGCGGTAGCGGCTGATAGGAGGGGAGTTAGGTTCATAGTCAACAGCGGCTACGATTAGCGGATTTCTATGATTGAACGCGATCACGGAATATCGAGTTGTCGCCGTTTTAATAAGGTGCGAATAAGTTCGAGACCGAGATCGGAAGGATTTAGCTAAGTGTCCAATCCACAAGAAACCAAAAGTGAAAAATGTACTCTAAGCTGTGTGTGAACTTAGAATTTGTTTTTTTTCTCGATCGTTATGTGACTTAAATTCTTTTGGTTGAACCACCATCAAATTAGTAACTGTCACTGAATTGCGTTATATATTCCTGTTGAATGTAGTGTGGAACAGATTCAGGTTAATGACGAGGCAGCAATATTTTATAGTTTGAATAAAATCATGCTGCCAAATTATGGCATGCCTTTTAAGTTCTGTCGTTTCCATATTTCCCGGCAATTTTGAATTTGGAACTGTTCTATATTCGAATGTGTTTAAATTTTGAATGTCAAAACAGTTGAAAGTATTAGGATTAATGCTATTGTTTAGTCACAGCGTCGATTGGAATCTGTCAGGTTACGTACGAAAATGAATCTTTCTAAGGAAAATGTTCGTGCAATAATTTTCTACAACTTTAGAAGAGGCCTGACACGGCTTCAGTGTTTTGAAGAGCTAACATCTGTGTTCAGTGATGAAGCCCCATGTCTGCGGACTGTCGAACGCTGATATTTAGAATTCCAGCGTGGACATACTAGTGTTAGTGACAAATCTCGCGAAGGACGCCCAAAATCCGCCTTCACTGAAGATAAATCAAATCAAATCAAATCAAATCATTTATTTGCGAATATGGGTGTTACAGATGTTACAAATTGGTGTTGTGACGCCATAATCTGCTGTTAGGCATGCAAATACATAGAATTTTTCATCATATATTTTAGTATCATAATTACATTGAACCATCATTATAAACATATCGATTAAAATTAATTACTGGTCATGATATAATTTTTTTATGTCAATTTGTGAAAAGAAATTTATGAATGTCATTAAGTTTGTCATTATTACATTATCCTTCATAAGTTATGAATTGTCCTCTAAATTATCTGATAAATATTTGGCGACACTATAGTAAGCCTTGTCTAATAATAAACATTTTAATTTAGTTTTAAATAGCTCATAACTTGTGACTTGCAATACACTAGTAGGTAGATGGTTATACATTCGCGGTCCCATACAAAATATACTCTTATCAAACATGGCGGTTTTGTGTGGGGGACAATTAATTTTAAATTTGTGGCGTATACTTTTATAACTGACGTACATATTAAAATTTCTCTTTATAAAACAAATCGCTTCATATATGTAGATACATGGCACTGTTAATATTTTAAGACTTATAAAGAAAAATTTACAACTATCCGTTTGATGCAGTTTGCAGATAGCACGTACACATTTTTTCTGCGATTTAAACACTCGTTCCTTGTCTGTCGAGTTACCCCAAAACATTATACCATATCTCAATATGGATCCCACATTACCATGATATGCTGTCAGTACTACTGATTGGTTTACTATTTTAGCGAGCATATAGAGAGCATAGGATTGCTGGTTTAATTTTATGCATAGACTTTCTACATGTGATTTCCAGTTAAGGCTTTTATCTATATTTAATCCTAAGAACTTCGTAATATTTACTTCTTGGATCATGGTCCCGTCGTAACTAATGCTAATATTGTCCAGTTGCGATTGTCTGTTTTTAAATGTCATTATGTTTGTTTTATCTAGATTAATTTTTAAGTTTATTGTTGTCAACCATTGTATAACATTATATATGGTTTTGGTTATTTCAAACTCAAAAGAATTTTTTTCTTTACCGGTGAATATAATAGTGTTGTCGTCTGCAAATAAAATTGTGGGATGCTTTGTTACCTTAGGAAGATCATTTATGTAAATATTGAACAATAATGGACCTAGTACACTTCCTTGTGGAACACCAACTTTGACTTCCTTGTGAGTAGACACATAATGTATTTCTTGTTGTAATTTAGGGCATACTCTAGTAATTTGTGTGCATTGTTTCCTGTCAGATAGATAAGATTTCATGAACTTTAAAGAATTTCCCCTTATTCCGCATGCATGTAGTTTTTTTAGTAATGTGTCATGATTTACGCAGTCAAATGCCTTGGTAAGGTCCATATACAGTGCACACACGGGATTTTTATGGTCAACATTTTCCATGACTAATTTTAAAAAATTATAAATAGCCATATTAATAGATTTATTTTTCCTAAATCCCAATTGTTCTTTAGCAAATATATTGTTACATTCAAAGAAAGAGTAAATCCTATCATGTACTGACTTTTCAATAACTTTTGACAAGTTAGATATTAAAGCAATTGGCCGATAACAAGTAATGGAATGTTTATCAACTTTCTTAAATAGTGGTTTTATCAATGTCATTTTCAGCTTTTCAGGAAATTTACCATGTGTTATGCAAAGGTTAATGACATGACTTAAAATAGGGGATATATTTAATGAGACTTGTTTTATTATGACTGTGGATATTTCATCGTGCCCAGTACTATTTGTGTTTTTTAGATTTGATATAATCCTATGTATCTCGTCAGAAGTGGTTGGTTTCATAAAAATTGAATTAGGGATACTGTTAGTAAACGTGTCAATATTATTGGGTCCGGGATATTGTTTTTGAATGAAAAAGTCATTGAATGAATTTGCTATAGTTAATGGGTCATCAGTGATTGTTCCGTCAGATATTTTAATGTCATGAATTTCGTCTTTAGGAAAATTACATTTTGCACTATTAATTATTTTCCACGTAGCTTTACACTTATTTTTTGCTCTTGTGATGTAGTTATTATTATGGCTTTTTTGGGTAAGTTTTATTATACGATTTAGCCTATAGGAGAGTGTTCTAAACGCATTTTCATTCTGTATGGTAGGTTTTTTACGAAGCTGCCACAGCAGCTGCCGCTTTCGTTTGCAGCACTTTCTAATACCTTGCGTTACCCAAGTTAGTCGTTTTCTTACAGTTATTTTTTTGTAAATTACTGGGAAGCATAGGTAATAGAATAGTGTAATTGTATCATAGAAAATATTAAATGATTCATTAGGGTCAGAAATATCAAGTGCGTCTTGAAATGTCAATGAGTTTATGCAGTTCTTGAACTTTATGACATTATCCTGACATAAATCACGTTTCTTAATATACCAATGTTTCAATTTACTGCTTTTTTTCACCGGACAGTTCAGCAATTGAGCGGAATGATCAGAAAGTGCAAATTCAATTATTTGACCTGTACAGCCTCCGAAGTTGTACACAAAATTATCGATACATGTACCGCTTATTAAGCGTGTAGGTTCGTTAAATTCCAATTTAAGGTTGTGAGATGATAACATCTGCAAGAAATCTTTAGAGATGTTTGTTTTAATTATTGTATTTATATTAAAATCACCGCATACTATAAGTTTATATTTACTATGAGAGAATTGATCAAGTAGAGCATTAAATTTTTCAAAAAACCTGTTAGTATCATTTTGGTTTACTTTGGGTGGTCTGTATATGCAGATAATTATTATTTTGAGGTCAAGCAGTTCTATTCCTGCAGTTTCAATCACGCCTTCGATGCAGAAGGTGTTTAATCTTTCAATTGCCCTGAATTTATGTGAGCTTCGAATAAGAATACATGCGCCACCACGTCGTGTTTTACGATAATAACAAGATCCCAGCGTAAAGTTGTTAATGTTAATTAGTTTTGAGTCGGTTTTGAGCATATTATGCTCTGTTATACAAAGAACATCAATAGGGTTTTTACTTTCTAATTCTCCTAAACATAGAGTTAATAGTTCCGATTTTTGCATAAGACCGTTTATGTTTTGATGAAGGACATTAATTCTTTTATATACGAAAAAGATCCTTGGGTTTGTCTGGAGAATTAGGGTCACATGGCTTATAATTTAGGTCGGTTTGTGTACATTTGTCGAGACGAATAGAAGGATTGGATTTAGATCTACGTTTTTGATTTAAATAGGTATCATATTTTAGTTTATAATCCAACCGAAGTACTTCTTTAAGTAATAGCTGAGATTTATGTAAGACAGATAATTTCCTGTCAGGCAGATATGCATAGTAATTCATGTCAAGGTATGTTGCATGTTCATATTGAGAGCAAGCAAACCTAAGTTCATAATTCAATTTCGTTTCATTTAAATACTTGTTAAAGGGTACTTCAGACAATATTATATTAGTATTTGTAACACTGATCAAAAAACTTTTTAAACCGGATAGAAGCTCATATGGATTACAGTCATTTATACCAGCCAATACAATAACATAGTCCCTTTTATTTAATTTATGTATTTCAGTTTTTTCTGTCGCTAGTACTTCTCGTAATGTGGCTCCAGGTTTCCAAAAACAAGTAACCATATAGTCCCGACCAACAAGTTTCTGAAGAGTTTTTTGCAGATATCGTCCTTGCTCATCCGCGATTATAATAATTTTCTTCTTATTCTCTAATTGTAGATTTGCTGTTTTCTCAATAGTATTCGTCATCTTGGCTTGTTGCAAAGTTTCCAAGGTAGGCCTTTTTATTGGTTCCTCTTTTAGAGATTTATCATTATTGATATCAGTGGAGTGGGGTACTGTAATTTCGTCGCGGTGTATATGATCTATACTGTCTTGCTGTAGTTCTTCTCTGCTTACATTGCTAAGTACAGTGTCATTAATGTTTTCTATCACTATATCGTCTTTTACGGTATCAGGTGATTGAGTCAGTGGAAGTATTTTGTCGAATCTATAGTCATCATGAACACTATGCCTTTTCGATTTGCGTGATGACTTTTGATTTTGTGTGTGTGCTATTTTTGATTGCGGTTTTTCAGTATATTCGATTTTTTTATATAACTTTATAATTTCATTGCACCTTTGTAGCTCACCTTTTAGTGTACCAATTTCTTGGAGCATGTTATCTATTTCGGTATTTGCCGATAGCAAGTTAGCCTTTAACTTATTTACTTCTTCACGTAGCTCTTCACAACATGGACTCGGTTCATTAAACGATGTATTGGGCAGACTTAGCATACTTGAGTCGAATATAGATGTCTGTGAAAGATCCTGTGTAGAAATTGACTGACACTTTTTGCGAATTGTTATATTATCTTGATCCATATTCATTTTACAAATTTTATATTCTTCAAAAAGATCAATCTCGGGTTTGAACTGCCGAACTTATCGTGCAGCCGCCGTAGCTGGAGTCGTAAACAACCACGCCACGGTGAAGTTAGTTAAAGATTACAAATTGGGCTCTAGTTAATGCACGTATTGTTTGTGTAATATATATATAATTCTTAACTTTAACACTAGATGTCACCCTACATTAGTTATTATTTTATTGTTACTAGCAACATTATCCTACTTGTTATGTTTTAGCTGTTATAACATCATTGCTGTGAGATAACTAATTCTCGAAGATCGTCATGTGACATATCGAGAGATAAAAGCTCTATTAGGCATCTCAGGGATAACCATTCAGAAGATCTTGAATGAAGCGCTTGGTCTGAGAAAGCTAGTTTGCCGTTGGATACCGCATCTGCTTTCCGACGATCACAAGGCGGCCCGCGTCAAATGGTGTAAGAAAACTCTGCAAAGGTTCAACCGAGGAGAGTCAAATCACGTCTACGACATCATCAGTGGTGACGAATCTTGGATCTATGCCTACGATCCTGATTCCAAACAACAATCTACAATCTGGGTCTTTCAAGACGAGCCAAAGCCGACTAAAGTTGTTCGTTCTCGAAGCACTTCAAAGAAGATGGTGGCCACGTTCGTTGGAAAAACCGACCATGTTGCGACTATTGCACTTGAAGATCGTCGAACGGTTAACGCAGAGTAGCATACCACAGTTTGTTTACCATAAGTCATCGCCGAACTTCGAAAATCTAACTCAAAGCGACGCATCATCCTGCACCACGACAACGCAAGCTCACACAGCGCTCGTCAAACGATTGAGTATTTGAAGCAGGAAAAAGTAGAAATTCTTGACCATCCTCCATACAGTTCTGACCTAAGCCCTAGCGATTTCTTTACATTTCCTAAAATTAAGAAAAGTCTTCGTGGTCAAAGGTTCCAGTCCGGTGAAGAAGCAGTCGACGCTTTCAAGTCAGCCATTTTGAACACCCCCACTTTAGAGTGGAATAAATGTTATAATAACTGGTTTGAGCGAATGGAAAAGTGTATTAAGCTACGTGGTGAATACTTTGAAAAACAATAAAAAGTACTATAAGGTTCTAGTTGTGTTTTTTTCTTCAAACGACAAAACTTAAAAGGCATGCCTCGTACTCGTTGGTCTAGTGTCAAAGCGCAACGCTTCGAAATCCCGAGGTCCTGAGTTCAAATCCTAGGTCGGACAAACGTAGTTTTTTTAACTTCTCAGTATTAGTCCGGATACCAGAATTGTACCCGGTATATGACAATAGGCTCGCCCCCAATTACATGGGACCTGACATCGTCGGCGAAAAGTGTGTTTACTCAGTACACCTCTGCTACCCCTGCTAGGGGCATTTAGGCGTGATGGGGTAAATAAAATAATCACAGACTCAATTATTGCTGTAAAAATATTTTCATAAATCATATTATTAAATGACAGACGATTTGAAGCAGTGGTTAAAAGCTTAAGCTACTCCGCCCACTGGATAGAATTGCCGCAGGTTCTAATCCCGTATGGGACAAATCTTTGTATGACTCACAATTATTTGTTTCAGTCTGGGTAAGACTGTTGGACTGCAAAATTAGAGGTCTCGGGTACAAAACCCATGCACGCACCTCTATCTTTTCGAAAGCATGCCCGTATCAAAAATTAACTATCACTTGCTTTAACGGTGAATGAAAATATCGTGCGGAAACCTGTATACCTAAAAGTTTCTCGAAGGTGTGTGAAGTTCGCCAACCCGCACTGGGCCAGCGTGGTGGACTATGGCCTAAAACCCTCTCAGTTTGAGAGGAGGCCCGTGCCCAACGGTAGGACAGTTTCTTAATAGGGCTAATATTATAATATTATCTAAGATTATTCATTAAATTCCTATTAGGAATTAGAATTTCATATTTTAACTATACAAGGTGTAACATATATAACACAAGACCTCAGACACTCCAATTAAATTATTGCTTTACGAATTCAACGAGTTTCGTAACTCAAACTTCCAATTTTAAGGAGTTTTCTATCATTTTATCAAGCTCTTTGGTATCCAAATTAATCATAAAATTTTATAATTAATTAACTTTTATGTGCATATTAAGGTGTGTGTAATAGAAATACATTTAAAATAGCCGTAATGCTTTGATTGATGATTAAATACTGTTTAATACAGAGAAGAGAACGAGTAACAGCTTTTTTTCACAATAAAAAAATATAACTTTCTTTAGCAATGGTTGGAATCGACTCAGTTGCCGATTTAGAACAAACTACTCTCAGGACTTTCGTAAATTATGTTACACCTCGTATATAATATCTTCAAGGTAAAATTGTCTGAATTGTCCCAATACACGAATTTACAGTCAAAGGCATAAAATTTACTGATCTTTTTGTAAAATGTCTGTTACATAACTCTTCTACTCTTAGCACCTAATTATTATATTCGAAATGTCTATTTTATGAGGCTGACAACAGCCTTAGAAGGAATCGCTTCCATATTTCTTACTGGTTTAGGGCTTTCTGTGACTTCTTAACAACTCCACAAAACCAAATACCATCTCTCAGATACATAATAAATTAGCTCATACTGGGGACAGCGGAAAGTGGGAACTTCTGGGCCAAAAAAAACCCACAAATCGAGGTGAGAGAGATTGAGGCATACTTTATTACGCAATGTGTATTGATGGAGGCAGACTTGTAGCCCCCTGGCTGTTAGAACCCATCAAACCGTAAGGCTCCCAATTTGGCTTCACGTCGACCACATTAAGAGGCAATCGGGACCAACGGCCTAACGTGACTTCCGAAGAATGAAGATGATGATGGAGATGTTCAAATATGAAAATAACACAAACGGTCACCCAATTCAGACCGACCCTGCCGAAAGCTTAGCCTTGGTGATCGTTAAGAATAGCGCGGTTTCAAAGCACTACAAGTGCCCCCGAGTTTGATAAAATTTGTCGAAGACATAGACTGCATCCTGGGCAAGAACAAAGGCTATCGTCACGCCTATATTGCCCAAGCGGGGGAGTCAGAAGTGTACAGTGTACACCTACTTTTTGCCGACGATGTTGTATGTAATAGGGGGCGGACGGCACAATTGACTCCGTACTGTTACTCGGAATATTTTGATAGAAAAACCACATTTATTCAGCCTAGCATTTCAACTCAGGACACGTGATTGCAACACGCTTCATTTCCCACAAGACCAACGAGGCAGGCTATCTTTTTTTTTAAATAACGTAGATGTAGGTAGTTGCGGGTAACAGGTAGTTCCCCATAATTTCACTAATATATACTCAAACTCAAATATTTTATTTTGTATAAGCCCTGCGCTTACAAAGAGTTAATTAATATATTTTTTTATCTAATTTAACTACTACCACCGGATCGGAATGCGGTCTCCAATGAGGAAATCCGGCGAAGAAACTCAAACTTTTCTCTATTCTTTTTTAATCGTATTTACAATTAAATAGTTTATGATCTAGCTCCAATGTAATGCCGTACGACCGAGATATGAGACTTGTTATATTATTTATAAAGAGGGTCTAAAGGATTCCAGATGGACCAGTCCCCACAAGCAGCACCCGTTCACGAGTATGACTACTGGAACAGCCATCACTCCCCTGGACCGTATAGGAGGGAAAGAAGTGACCCAGAAACACAGCCAGTATAAAAGTTCATTACCCTCCCCATCATATTGCATTGAAGTACACAGTACAACCAATCGTTCAGAAAATTCACCTCAACAGTGGAAGCTGGACAAAAGAACCAATTGCCCGTGCCCGCCAACGTACGTTGCTTACTGCGCTCCTTGTTTCAACGTCTGTTTTATTATAAAAATAAATTGACCTATAACAATGCTGATGGAAACCGTTCGAGATAAAAGAACAACAAATAATGATTTTCCTTAGTAGATAAATTTATTGGGGCGAAAATTGCTTACCTAGTCGTTTATGTATTGATTTTAGAAAGATGTTATAGTTAGCAGATATAGTACGACAAAGATATTTTTGCCCGTGGATGACATTGACAGGGGGACGTTGGTGTGAAATAAGGGTTATTATTTAGTAAAATTTTCCTACTTCCAGTGAAATATTACAACAGCTCGGTCCGCGTGGTTACTAATTAAAAAATAAATTGGGAAAATTTCATTGCAAACAGCAACTCCGCGACTGTCATGAAGTGACATTTACTTGATGGCAGCGTTAGTTCCGATAGTAAGTCTCATTCAACAGTATTGAAAGTTAGGTTAGAAGTCACAATTTTACATCTTTGAACGCTGATTCTCGTTTTGTAATTAGATTTGTTAACACACATCTAGCCCTCTTAGAAATAGTATTTTTTTTTGTATCTCCTAAAAAATCTCAGTTCCGTTAAACTAGGACTTTTTAAATTTGATAACAACTGTAATAATGTACACGAACAAAACATTCGCACATGACAGTGCCGTTATGGTCAATCTTTGTGGTCACTTATATGAAACTGCGTGACAGTAGACTATAATAAATATCGCAAAATTGTTGTTTAGTTTCCCTGCATAAAGGAAGCACTTCAAAAATGATTGGTTATTTTATTTCATATCATTACTTTACAAAATTGTCTTCCACTGCCAGACATGTAATATCTTACTCAACAATATTACGAAATTCGGAAAATAGGAACTATTCAAGGCAATGGAGTCGAAATGGCCCCGCAAGTTGCTATCTTGTAGAAACTGCTGCCAAACTGTATAAAATAAATATTTTAATAGTTCTGTTTAAATTGCGTCGGTGGTTTGCGGCGCGTAGGGCTGCTGGTGATCATGAGATTGTAAGTTCGTATCCTAGCTCGCATAAAGCCATACATTATATCTCAAAGTATAAAACATGCTTACAAAATTCTCAGTGGCATTAAGTTCGTCCCCTATAACGACCTAACATCGTCGTCAGCGAAAGTGGGAAGATGCATACAATATTAATACTTTTACCGTACTCGTTAAGGGTATAAAGGCGTCACCGTATTTATTTTTTCGTCTATTTAAGTGAAAGCTAAAATATTCAAACTGATTCCTTTGTGCCATGACAAATAGGCGAAAGTCTGTGTGTTCAATTCGTCCTCATTTCATCGGTATTATCTTAAACTAACTAACTTTTGAGGCTAGTCTAAACCCACATCAAGCTTCTTTGTTTTAAGATTTTAGGGAAAACTATTAGCCTACTAATGATCTAGATCCTTCTCCTCCTCGAGTCGCATTCCTCATGTCTGAGGGCCGTAATTTCCACCTTCTACTCTTTTTAATTCCTCCACATTTCATCATTATTATCTTAAACTGACTAACTTTTGGTGCTAGTCTTTACCAACATCAAGGTGCTTTTTTACCAGATTTTAGGGAAAACTAGATCCTCCTCTTCCTCGAGTTGTATTCCTCATGCCTGAGGGTCGTGACCTCCACCTCCTAGGAGTCTGGCTCTTGTCAGTTTCGCTAATTTCCCCTATTATCGGCGACATGCAGCGCGTTGTAGACTGTAGTGTCCAGAGTGGTGCGAATCTGGTCAGACCAACGTTTACGGCTACGGCCTTGAGGTCTTTGTTCATCACCCTTCTCAGTGACCATGAGCTTCTCCAAGTTGGCACCGTCTTTCCTGGCAATATGGCCAAAGTACTCCATGACACGCTTGAGACACATGGTAGTGAGTCTTGTCGTACCGTCTGGTCATGAAAAGAAGATGTATAGATATAAAATTCATATTTTTTGAAGAAACCTTGGTGACGGGTGACGGTTTGTGGCATTTTCATATACTATAGGTATGGTCAAATAGCCGACGGAGCGCGACAGGAGCGTGACAGAAGCGCTAGTTTACGTTCGGTCATGACGTTTGCCGTCGCGACGAGCTGGGCTTCCCCGTCTCCCGTACATTTCATTATATTACAACTCCCCAAGCCGCGCCTCAGTCGCGCTCCCGTCGCGCTTTGTCGGCTATGTGGCGAAACCTTTAATATGCTATTTAAGCCAAGTTGGGAGACTTATAGGCAGCTTCATAAGTTCCAACAGCAAGCCGTCACCTGCCTCCACTAATCCGCACTGTGTCCGCGTAGTGGAGTATGACCTAATTAATCTCTTTTATTTTGATCTGTGTGTGAAACTGTTTAGACCGATAAATAAATTAAATTTGGTACTTGAGATTGATGATATCTTCTTCCAAACATAAAAAGCGATTAAAACCTAAAAACGATCAAGCTGACTGAAACAGGAATGAGATCACCCCCAATCACGTTGACTGTTAGAGGTCAATTTGATAAAATCAAGGCATCCCGGGTAGGATTATTTTAGATGAAGCGATTAGCTGTGTTTATGATAATTGTATTAAAAAAATAATATAAGATCATAAAAAAAACAGTGCGGCTTTAAATTAAATATTATAGATACTAACACGAGTATTAAATTCTTTTAAAGAAAAGGTAAACCGACTTCAAAAAGCAAAAAATAAATATTTGAAGTCGGTGCCAAGGAACCGACTGCACCAACCAGCACCGACTTCAAATATTTATTTTTTGCTTTTTGAAGTCGGTTAACCTTTTTTTTAAAGATTTTTATTTTACAATTTTTAGTGACGAGTGAATTATTTAGTAATATTTATGTACCGATATTATATTATTTTGCTGAGTTGTACAGTAAGGTACCTACAGGATTAATATAATGACTATAATAACGGAATCTATACATGCTCTTTGCCGTTAAGGACTTCCCTCTTGTATCTTCAAAGTCCAATGTCCAATACCAATAACATTTAAATAGGACTACCTCAAAACTATACTGAATCCAATGCAAAAAGAATCATAAAAATCGGTTCATAAGCAAAGAAGTTATAAAAAAAGGACGAATTATGAACCTCCTTTTTTGAAGTTGGCTAATATACTGTTAGTTCTATAGTAGGGTACCTATATGATTGACGTAATACCCATAATATCTCAGTTTACACATGCCTATTGTTTCTCGTTAAGGAGTTCCCTGGTGTATCTTCTAAGTCCAAGGTCCAATGAAATTAAAATGGGACCACCTTGAAGTTATACTGAATCCAATGCAAAAAAAATACATCAAAATTGGTCTAAAATTGACGGAAATATCGCTGAAAATACATACAAAAAAGGATACATACAACCGAACATAGAACCTCCTCCTTTTTGAAGTCGGTTAATAAAGAGGAAAGATATGTATTTTTGTATATAACGTATAAACTCAAAATCTACTTGACTGATTTCAAATATTCTTTCACCATTAGAACGCTACATTACTCCTGAGTAACAAAGGCTATATTTATAACTATAAAAAATTAGGGATCCCTACTACAACTTCAATAATCTAACCCAAGGTGTAACACATTTACACTTCAATAATGTTACACATTTTTCTTTTCTCCTGTTGTCCCTGGATCAGTACGCAGAGATATATGAAGGTAAATAGGACAAACATGAATCTACCACGCGATCAGAAATTGCAGAAGTAACTAGCCCACGCAGTCGTGACTTATAAAGTGCAAACTTGTAGTGTTGAACTATTAAAGGTACCGTAGGCGCAAAGTGTGAGTTTCCTAACAGACTTTGGTCGAGTCCGCCCCGTGCGAAGCCGGAACGGGCCGCTAGTTAAAAATAAATTGGAATACCATTATTTAGAAATATTTAAACACGAAGGATGGGCTTCGGATTTTTTTCCAAAAACGTAGCCCCACACTAGGATTAATTCCTGTGTCGTGGGTGCGTTTACAAACATTCACATACACAAATACCCAGACCGAAGCAAATAATTGTGGATCACACAAAGATCCTCCCGCCGCGTCTACCTGTATACGTAACGCGATAAACTCAATAACTACCGAACGGATTTTCATACGGTTTTCATCCATGCACGGTGTGATTCAAGAGGAAATTTTATGTGTATAATTCCCCGTTGCGAAGCCGGGGCGGGTCTCTAGTACAGAAATAAGAAAGTGTGTGAGGTTAAATTCGATAGTTAAAACCCGATATACAGCTTAAACTCATAGTCTCTAAGGTGACGTACAGTTGTCTGTTTGTTCAACATATTGCATTTTTTATGTCAAACGATGTTTTTACGCGATGGTCGTGGACATAGAAAGATCTTCTTCTTTTTCGGGTGACTCTCCAACTAATGGAGTTTGAGTATCAATTTTTGGGATTCGTTCTTATCCTCTACAAAGTTACATGACTAAAAGTAAAGGATATAATATGTATTTACCTACAGTTCAAACGAAATTAAATATATCTGGATCACGAAACCAAAATCAAATTATAGTAAGTCAATTAACAACGTCTTTCTCTCTCAAATCAAGGCGAAAGAGAACAGGTTTCAGTTTACCACACGAAACTTTCAAACCAAATTCAATAATAGGCACATATTTTTTCATCTCTCACGTGCTACAAAAGTGCTCGAAACTCGAAATTCCTCCTTTTATATCGGGGTGTACAACAAACAACACTCGAGAAGCAACTGGCTTACTTTAAACTTTATAGTTGGCAGTTAGCAGAGTTTGCGCGACGTCCCTCCGGCGGGTAATCTAGCCTAATACTTGTATCCGCACAGGTTAATCTTGTATAATTGTTGGTGCAGAGTTAGCGGAGCGATTTTGAAATGTTATGATACGGAAACGAATTGAGTTTGTTCATCCTACTTTCTACTAATATTATATGTGAAAGCTGTATAAGTGTATGTTGGGATGTTTGTCATTCAATAATGCAAAAATGGCTGAACTGATTTTGATGAAACACCCATTTTTGATGAAGCACACAGTTTATTACCTGGATTATTGCATAAGATACTTTTTATTTCAGACAAAAATAAGGTTTCTGTCTAAAGTCAACGCTGACGAAGTCCGAATCAGAAACTAGCAATAAATGTGAGCCGAATATAGACATCTCACTGGAAAAAAATTATAACGCAGCTTATAAAATAAATAATAAATCATTTACAAAAAAGTTCCCAACACTTAGAATTAGTCCTGTGCTGTGGGTGTGTTATCAGATATGAAATTCATAAACACAAACACCCTGACCTAAACAAATATTTGTGATCAAATCGCAACCACTCGATCCCAAGCCGTAGTCTGTATATACTTATTGCTGACGATCTCACTACTATGCAAAGGCCTTCTCTTGCGAACTTCATAGACAAATTAGGTCATTCTCCACTACACGGGCCCAATGTGAATTGGTATGTTTGTGGTAACCTGCGGTTAAACTGTGCAAAGCCAATCCAAATTTACTTTAACAACTACAGTATTAGGTAGCAGTCGGAACAAACGGCTAAGCGCGTCTTCCGAAGCACGGAGACACACAAAAATGTAATTGACACAAACGGTCGCCTATTCCAGACTGGCCGAGACGAACGTAGGTAGAATTATATTTATGCCACAAAATTGGGATGAAAATGTAGTCAAGAGTCTCCTATCTATCTATCTATCTATAACCTCACGCCAGATCCCTTGCGGGGTAGGCAGAGAGTATAGAGTTCCAACAGGTTCTTTCCTTACATACCTCTCTGGCTTCCTCGACTCTCATAGTTCATCTCATACACGCTCGCCGGTTACGAAGACTCTTGACTTTTCCATCAGATAAGACTCGGTTTATTTGGTCGCGGTAAGATAGTCTAGGTCTTCCCCGGTACCTGCATCCTTCCACTTTCACATTGTATATCTGTTTTGTCATTCTTTCCTCTGGCATTCTTTCTATATGCCCGAACCAACGGAGCATGCCCTTTCTCGTCTTTACACCGATACTATCTTTCATACCTACTCGCTGTCTTACTATGCTGTTGCTAATGCGGTCGGTCAGCTTCACTCCGCACATCTTCCGCAGAGCTCGCATTTCTACCGCATTAATCCTACTTTCATTCTCCTTCTTACATACCCAGCTCTCGCTACCGTTGGGACAAGAACTCCGTTATGTATGGCCAGCTGCGCCTTATGGCTTAAGTGCCGGCTCCCGAGTAGCTTTCCCATCGCACCATTCACTCTGTTCCCTGCACTCACTCTTCTCTCTATGTCAGCGGTGTATTTCCGTCTCCATAACCGGCAAAAGTGTCTAAGCCAAGCTATGGGAGTAGAGAAACCAAAGAGATATGTAAGGAAAAAACCTGACTCCGTACTCTCTGCCTAGTCCGCAAGGGATCTGGCATGGTGATAGATTGAAAATATCGCTTCCAACTACCTCGTTGGTCTAGTGGCAAAGCGCATCGCTTTGTGAGCACGAGGTCGTGAGTTCAAATCCTAGGTCGGTCAAATGTAGTTTTCGTAACGAAATTCCCCAGTTTGAGTTCGGAGCCTGGAATTGTGCGCGGTATATGGCAATAGGCTTGCCCATTATAACATGGGACCTAACACCGTCGGCGAAAAGTGGACAAACCCAGTACACCTCTGCCACTCTTGCTTGGGGCATATATGTGTAACGGTGTTTATATCGCTTCCACATCGTTCCTCAAAACGAATACCTTCCCTTAATAATGTTGACACAAAAGGCGAGTTGTCTAAATTTAGCATATTTTCCTGTTGCAATTAAGACGAGCGGGGTCACCGTGAGCTAATTGCACATAATTTGAACCCAGATTCATCTTAGCCGACCGCTGTGGGTGAGAATTAACAAATTGCCCGTTAAAAATCTTGTATTCTTTACATCCGAGTTAGTGGAAGTGTCTTTTTGCTGTTTTCGATTTATGTTGCTTTGACCCTTTAGGTTAATAGGAATACTACACTATTGGTGGTAAAAAATCAAAATACTTTTTTTATTCATGCAGACCAAGTAGTACTTATGAATTGTCAAGAAAGAAAAAAATAGTGATGACTTAAGACTCTTCCACCCGTACGGAATGTCATTCCTGTGGAGAAGAAGGGCAAGAAGTTATGAAGTTACTTTTTTAAAAATGGGACGTTTACAATTCTTTTTGTATACATTGCGTTCATGGAGTACGAAAGAACAATGCGGATTTAAGTAGTTGGGCTTGAGAACAGATTAATCGTAAATATACTTACACTCATGGTGGTGGTCAGAAGACTGGTGTAGACACTGGTTGGTACCAGCGTCTACAAATTTCTCTCATTTACAAAATAAAGACTTCACAAAGGTATACAATAAAAAATAAAAAATTGTAACAATTAACAATATGAAAAAAGATGTGTATATTATCGCTAAGAAGGTTTACGAGTGGCGGCCATGTACCGATAGACGTGGATGGCAAGACCCCATGAGACTGACCTATAACCCTATGAAGGTCGCATGTAAAAACGAGTTGAGTCCTACAGGACAAAGCTGATCATCGCCATCGTGGCATTCTTCGGGGGAGTCTTTTTCGACTTATGATTATTAATAAAATTTGAAATGTCTATCACAATGCAAAAGCAGATCCAGTACTAACTTGATGTACAGTCATACAAAGATATTTTGACGCGCGGCCAGAATCAAAATTAACGCCAGGCTGGCGAACGTCTTGTAGAAATAACGATTTATATTGGATTTGCTGTCTTTTTAAACCCGTTGAAAGCAAAAGCCGTGTATCCTCAATACGTACAAAATAATTGTCTGCTTTTCAATTTAGGTGCATTGTACTGTTATGCCATATTTAATCTGATACGTATGTCAATTCAAATTGTCATTTCATCATCATCATCATCATCTCAGCCTATACTTGTCCACTGCTGAACATAGGCCTCCCCAATCGCTTTCCAGCGTAACCAGTCCGATGCCACCTGCATCCAACGACTTCCTGCGATTTTCACAAGATCGTCGGTCCATCTGGCAGGCGGTCGTCCCACGCTGCGCTTGCCAATACGTGGTCTCCACTTTAGAATCTTTCTGCCCCAACGCCCGTCCGATCTACGCGCTATGTGGCCCGCCCATTGCCACTTCAGCTTGCTATTCTTAACGGCTATGTCGGTGACCTTGGTTCTTCTACGAATCTCCTCATTCCTGATTCGATCGCGTAGAGAAACGCCGAGCACAGCTCTCTCCATAGCTCGCTGAGCAACTCTGAGCTTTTTTATGAGACCTATTGTAAGAGACCACGTCTCTGATCCATATATCATCACTGGTAACACACACATTGACTAAAAACTTTAGTCTTAAGGCACTGAGGTATTTTGGATGAGAAGATGTTGCGCAGTTTCCCGAACGCTGCCCAGCCGAGTTGGATTCGTCGAATGACCTCTCTCTAAAAGTTGGACCTACCTAACCCAGGTAAATGTATTCGTCGACAACTTCAATAGTAGAGTTCCCAACGGTGAGTGCGGTGGGTACGACATGGACTTTAGACATTATTTTCGTTTTGTCCATGTTCATTTTAAGACCCACTTGTTGAGATACTCTGTTGAGGTCACCGAGCATTCGTCAATTGTCATTTGGAGTTGGCAAATTGAAGTATTATATCTTTAATAAATATAATATTTCTATTGTTAATTAGAAAAAAAAAATTAATTCAATATCCCTTTAGAAGGTGTATTACTTAATATAATCAGCGTTGTTTTCTCTGTGGCGTTGCATATGTCAAAATAAGCAAAATTAAATCCGAAAAAGGGCGGATGATTTAGCGCAGTGGTTAAGAGCTTAAGCCGCTCCGACCACTGTGTCTCATAGTCGCGGGTTCGATTCCCGCACGGGACAAATCTTTGTGTGACCCACAATTATTTGTTCCAGTCTGGGTATTTGTGTATGTAAATTTCCATGTTTGGGAACGCACCCACGACGAAGGAGTAAACTCTAGAGCGGGGCATAGTTTAAAACCAAAATTTTAAAAAAATATGCTAAGTAAAAACAAGTCGGGCCGGTGACCAGAAAATAATAGTTATGGCTAAATTTCCACTGGATAAAGATCGGTACGTATGTTTCTGTTATAATACTATATTTTACATTCATTTATAGGCTTTATAGTCCTTGCGGTTCAGATAAATAAAAATATTAAAAACAATAGTGATGTACAGTCATGTTCTCGATACCTTTCATTCTTAATGTTAATAATATAAATTTATGATACTAAAGCTTCTAGTACTATGCGATTTTCAATATTTTTGTCATGCATTTAAACAATGAGTGGCGGTACGTAGAATGTGAAGACATGTGTGTATTTCTATAAAAAAAGCTGTATCAATTAAATAAATTAATTCTATCTATTAAATTTTTATCATCATCATCATCATTTCAGCCTATACTTGTCCACTGCTGAACATAGGCCTCCCCAATCGCTTTCCAGCGTAACCGGTCCGATGCCACCTGCATCCAACGATTTCCTGCGATTTTCACAAGATCGTCGGTCCATCTGGCAGGCGGTCGTCCTACGCTGCGCTTGCCAATACGTGGTCTCCACTCTAGAATCTTTCTGCCCCAACGCCCGTCCGATCTTCGCGCTATGTGGCCAGCCCATTGCCACTTCAGCATGCTAATCCTGAGGGCTATGTCGGTGACCTTGGTTCTTCTACGAATCTCCTCATTCCTGATTCGATCACGTAGAGAAACGCCGAGCATAGCTCTTTCCATAGCTCGCTGAGCAACCTTGAGCTTTTTTATGAGACCTATTGTAAGAGACCACGTCTCTGATCCATATGTCATCACTGGTAACACACATTGACTAAACACTTTAGTCTTTAGGCACTGAGGTATTTTGGATGAGAAGATGTTGCGCAGTTTCCCGAACGCTGCCCAGCCGAGTTGGATTCGTCGATTGACCTCTCTCTCAAAGTTGGACCTACCTAACCGGACTGCCTGTCCCAGGTAAATGTATTCGTCGACAACTTCAAGAGTAGAGTTCCCAACGGTGAGTGCGGTGGGTACGACATGGACGTTAGACATTATTTTTGTTTTGTCCATATTCATTTTAAGACCCACTTGTTGGGATACTCTATTGAGGTCACCGAGCATTCGTCCTAGATCTTCCAGCGACTCCGCCATGACCACAATGTCGTCGGCAAATCGAAGGTGAGTGATGTATTCGCCATTGATGTTGATGCCAAGTCCTTGCCATTCCAAGAGCTTGAAGGCGTCCTCTAAGGTGGCCGTAAACAGTTTCGGAGAAATGACGTCTCCCTGTCTTACTCCTCTTTTTATGGGGATCACCTTCGTGCACTGCCCCTGTACTCGGACTGACATGGTGGCGTTATTATACAAGCACTTCAACACTTCGATGTACCTATAGTCAATGCGGCATCGCTGGAGAGATCTAAGAACCGCCCAAGTCTCGATCGAATCAAAGGCTTTCTCATAGTCCACAAACGCCAAGCATAGTGGCCGATTATACTCCTCAGTCTTCTGTATAACCTGCCGCAGCGTATGTATGTGGTCTATGGTACTAAAACCTTTCCGGAAACCGGCTTGTTCGGGAGGCTGGAAGTCATCAAGCCTTCGTTCGAGACGATTCGTAATGACTCTCGAAAACAACTTATAAACATGGCTCAGCAGTGTGATGGGCCTATAGTTCTTCAATAAGGTGTTATCACCTTTCTTGAAAAACAGCACCACCACACCCCTGTTCCATGCTTCCGGCGTTTTCCCTTCAAGCAAGACGGACTTAAATAGCCTCTGAAGGACTTTAAGTACCGGCGATCCGCCCGCCTTCAGAAGTTCTGCAGTAATTCCGTCTTCACCCGGCGCTTTGTTGTTTTTTAGTTGTTTGAGAGCCATCCTAATCTCGCACAGGCTGATGTCCGGGATATCTTCAGTGTAGTGTCGGGTTAGCTTGGCTCTTGGGTCTTTTACCAAGTCAACAACAGGTTTAGCTACTGAGGTATATAACTGTCCATAGAACCTCTCTATCTCCCTGAGCACCTCTGACCTATTTGACGTTACGTTTCCGTCCTCCGTCTTCAGCTTCGTCAACTGGCTCTGCCCAATAGACGCGTCTCTTGCGAACACTTTAGAGCCCTTGTTCTGCTCTATGGTCTCCTCAATACGCCTTGCATTGAAGGACCGTAAGTCGTGTCGCAAGGACTTCAATATCTGTCCATTAAGCTACCTATAGGACTTAGCATCATCGGAGGTTTGGAGCGTCATGGAACGTCGCTCAGCCATGAGGTTTCGGGTGTAGTCAGATAGTTTTTGAGGCCTATTTTTACGGTGGGTCTTAAAATACTTGGACCCGACCGTATGAACAGTCTCTACCAGCCTGTTGTTGATTTCGTCCACTGATGCGCTGCTGTCTAACAATTCGAAGCGGTTTGACAATTCGAGTTGAAAGTTCTCGGGGTTTTGGATATATGCATGAGTAGGTCGGAGCGTAGACTTCATCAGACGCGATCTTTCCATTTTGACATTAATATTTAATGTGCCTCTGACCATTCGGTGATCACTGCCGGTTTTTACCCTATGAATCACGGAGACATCATTAAATATTTGTCGCTTGGTGCTCATGATGAAGTCTATCTCATTTTTTGTGGAACCATCAGGGCTCATCCAGGTCCATTTCCTATGAGGCGGCTTCTGGAAGAAAGAGTTCATCATAAAGAGTCCCTCTTTCTCCAGAAATTCGGCCAGCCTCTGACCCCTGGGGTTGCGCTGCCCATATCCAAATTGCCCCACTCTCAACTCATCATCGCCCCGTTTGCCCAGCCGCGCATTGAAGTCACCCATAACCACTGTAAAGTGTGTTTTGGAAGTATGTATGGCTCTACTAATGTCCTCATACATTACTTCGACGTCATCATCTGAGTATGCCGAGGTCGGTGCGTAGACCTGTATGACCTTCAGCGAATATCTTTTGGATATTCTGAGTATCAGGTACGCTACCCTGCTCGACACACTAGTGATGGACACAACGTTGTTTATGAGTGACTTGTGGACGATAAATCCGACACCACCTTGGGACTGCTGTTCGCCCTCCCGGTAGTAAAACAAGTTGCCGGATTTTAAGGTTATCGTGTCCTCGCCCTCTCTTCGGACCTCCGATAAACCAACAATACTCCACCGCAACTTATTTAACTCTTCTTCCAGCTCAACTAGCTTCTCATCTGTCCTCAATGTGCGTGCGTTGTATGTCACCAGGGCCAATTTTCGGTTTTGGTGGTAGCCGAATCTCTGCCGGAGATTCTTAGCACCCCTTGTCCTGTCATTACCATGGCTGCTACCGTGGCCAGGACGAACAGGACCGCCGGGGACTAGGGGCCTGGTTTTTCTACTTTCTTCCATAATTGGGGGTGTTTGCCATACTCGCCACGCTTGGCAGGCGGGTTGGCGAGCGCAGTTATTGGTCGTCGAAGTGTTAAAGGAACGCTGCTGCCCATTCCCTAGTTTTCCCTTAGTCGCCTTGTACGACACCCGATGGGATGAGATGGGTTGGTCCTATTCTAAGCCGGGAACCACGCGGCCAAAATTTTTATATGATAGTTGAAATGGTAAATTTATATTTCTATATATTCACATCGTTGGAAATTCAGTGTGATTACTTAAAATCATTCTATTTTTTATTTAATTGTAAGCGGCAGTACTACCTGCTGAAACTGATAAGCTACGGATCTCTCAAAATGTTACATACCGATATCGATAGATCCATTAAATTTTACGTCAAGGCTACATCCCTATTCTTTTTTTTATGTTGGCCGTATTGTTATTTCTTCGGTTGGCAGCATATCATAATTTTATGTTGGCAGCAATAACACTTAATCTTATCATGGTGGTAGAACTTTGCGTATAAGTTCTATATAATTTGCAATTTGGTGCTCTAGTACGAAGTTCTGCCTCTTAAAACGTAGTGATTATATTCTCTTTGATTAACGCTGTCTTCAAGCGAAATGTCACTTTATGTCAGTCGCAGAGTTGTCGTTTGCATGTCGTTTGCTATGAAATGTACCCAAGTTCTTTTTTAATTAATAACCGAGCGGACCCACCTCTTGCAATATTTCCCTGGAAGTAGAAAAATTTTACAGAATGATAACTCTTATTTTACACCTGCGCAGCGCCACCTGTCAATGTCATCCACGAGCCAAAATATCCTTGTCGCACTAAATAATCGAGTCGAAATTATGTAACATATAAATTTAGTTAAAACGGACTTATACTTAGCTAAGCGCGCTATTTTTTTATGTATTCAGGTACTTAGCATTCTATTCTACGGGATGTAAGGATCACGCTATTCTACAGCTCAGTAAATATCCTTGTCCTGTATACCACGCAACTAACTCATGCAAGCGACTTAATATCAGTCACGTGCATGATCTACAAAACTCCATAACTATGCGTATTCCAGCAACTCCACGGAGCAAAATAAATATATCTATATCATCACGGCAGACCCTTAAGCAAAAACAATTCTTGTTAATCTTGGGCGTAGACTGTACTGATCTCACCAGCTCGGACGCCTCGAAAACAAACTAATTATACTTCCTAATCAGGTCCATGTAGTACCATCTTCTATAAAGGTTGGAGACTCTACGCTCGAAGTTGTTGACGATTATATATACCTGGGACAAAGAATCCAATTAGGTAGGTCCAACTTCGAGAAAGAGGTCAATCGTCGAATCCAGCTCGGTTGGGCGGCGTTCGGGAAGCTACGTAACATCTTCTCGTCCAAAATTCCGCAGTGTCTCAAGACAAAAGTCTTTGACCAGTGTGTGTTGCCAGCGATGACTACGGCACTGAGACATGGTCGCTTACGATGGGCCTCATAAGAAGGCTCAAGGTCACCCAAAGGGCGATGGAGAGAGCTATGCTCGGAGTTACCCTGCGGGATCGAATCAGAAACGAGGAGATCCGCAGGAGGACTAAAGTCACTGACATAGCACTCAGAATTGCTAAACTTAAGTGGCAGTGGGCGGGACACATCGCTCGTAGAACTGACGGCCGTTGGGGCAGAAAGGTTCTCGAATGGCGACCACGTACCGGAAGACGTGGAGTGGGTAGGCTCCCTACAAGATGGACCGATGACCTGGTGAAGGTCGCAGGTAGAAGTTGGATGCGTACAGCACAAAGCCGGTCGTTGTGGCGGTCTTTAGGGGAGGCCTTTGTCCTGCAGTGGACGTCTTTCGGCTGAAGAAGAATCAGTGAAGTTTTACCAACAGCTCCTTCCAATTGACGAGTAATAAAGACGAATATGAAACGAGAAATGTATTAGTTGGCAACACTGAAGTCGGGCCGAAGTAAACAGAGCGAAAACACCAAGTTGGGACGTTAATGTTGAAATGATGCTTCACTAAGTTGTATTCTATAAAAGCGTGGATTGTAACGGAGGCAACCTGCCCTGTGCGATCCCCGAAAACTACTAAGGATGATCTTCTTTAGTTATTGTCTAGTAATTCGTCGAGACTTCTTAGACAATTGGCAAGAACTTGAAGTCTAATTTCTTTGATTTAGATAAAGAACTATACCGCATAACTATACATATACCCAGCTCAATTAAGGAAGTTTCTGAATTGGATGATCGTGATCTTTGATAAACGAAGCCCATTTAAATTTAGCAAATATTAATACATTGCAAATCATAATTTTTTTTAGGCCCTGTAAGGAAATTTACATTTTTTTAACATGATGAAAGTACTGTGTAACAAGCATAAAGCATAAAGCAACTACAAGCATAAAAATTCCTAGAGTGATTGTTTGTTGCATTGTGTCAAATGACCGATACTTTTATACTGAATTAAATAGAACCCTGGATTAAATAGATAATAGAATAGACTATTGTTTGGAAGGCCACCAATCTATTTCAGCCATCGATTCTGATCGCCAACTTTCAGAGATTTAAAAAAACACCAATTAAAAAATATTAAATCTCATTCCTATCACATTTTTGTGGCATAACACGGCTTTTTTCAAGCATTTTCATTATCTCCATGACGTATCGTCAATATCTAAGTAACCTTATTTTCCTGTTTTCGATACAATAAAAGCAAAATTATAAGCTCCAAAAACTTTCAAACATTACCAGACACTTAGTTTATTTAGTAACAAAACGAACGTATTCTTGATTTAAAGCAATACGGAGGTTTTAAATGCATTTCTAAAACTTATTTCTTAATACGCACACATACACGTACAAGTTTCATTGTTAATTGGGGTATAAAAGTGCTTAAAAAAGGGGTAAAAAAATTTGGTTTTTATATTGAATTAGTGAAGCAATTATCTAATTGGGGTGTCTGAGGTCTTGGGTTAATTACAATACACCTTATATAATCTATCTATATCATCATGCCAGATTCGTTTCGTTGTAGGCAGAGAGTACAAAGTTCCAACACATTATTTCCGTACAGACTTCTTTTGCTTCCTCTACTCTCATTGTTCCTCTCATACACCTTTGCCTATTAAGATGACTCTTGACTTGCCCTTCAGATAAGACACGGTCTATTTGGTCATGGTAAGATAGTCTAAGTCTTCCTCGGTGCCTACATCATTCCACTTTCGCATTGTACATCTGTTTTGACACTCTTCTTTCTAAAATTATTTTTTAAATACCCAACCACCGAAGCATACTCTTTCTCACCTTTACACCGATATAGTATGTATATACTATCTCTTATATATTTCAATTCATAAAATAAAATATATAGACAAATATTATAGTAGAATCAAAGAAAAATATTTCCTTATTTCTTATTCACAAGCCATCGAATTTTGTACCGACAACGTTAAAATGAACAATATTCTTAAAAGGTTATGGGTTAAGGAAAAAAATACATTTCCGCATTTTTAGTAGACACTTTGCGTTCTACATATATATTTCCATACTGTTTTCGCCTGTAAGCTAAAGTTTATGCGATATTATATTATCCTTTTGTTGCAGAATTTTTAATGTACACATCAGTCAACTTCGTTGATAAATGACGGTATTGATTCAGTGTTTAAGAGCTTAAGCCCTCCCCTCTCTAGATCGAGTCGAAAATTCAATTCCCGCACAGGACATCTCTTCGTCACGCACACCAACAAATATTTGTTTCGGTCTCATAAGGCTGGAAAAGTATTGAAAAAATAGCTTCTTTTTTATATCTATTGTCGCCTTTTCCATATCGTACTGAATAAGGACGAATTTTAAATATTGATAGCCAACCTTCACTTCAGTTGGAGTAGACACCAGAAGATGTAGTCGTCTTTTACCATATTAACAAGAAAAGCAGCTACTATCCTGCAATCTGGTACTCCATTTAACTCAAAAAAACTATAATAATAATATCAGCCTTTATCGTCCCACTGCTGGGCAAAGGCCTTCTCTCACAAATCGAGATGAGGGAGATTAGGTCATATTCCACCACGCAGACCTACTGCGGATTTGCGGAGGTAGGTTTGTAGCCACCCGCTGTTGGAATTTATCAAGCCGCCTATAAGGCTTCCAACTTGTCTTAACGACTACCACATTACGTGGTAGCCGGGACCAACGGCTAAGCGTGCTTCCAAAGCACGGAGACGCTCCAAACGGTCACCCATCTCAGGTCATCCGTGTCGAAACTCAAAATTAGAAAATCGATATAATAATTTCTAAACCATTAAAGGGATAATGATAAAGACATTACCATCAATTCGGAATCTCGTTCCTGTGTCCTTCGCAAAAGAGAACTACAGTTTCTCTTTTGAAATGTAAATTTATCTATATCACCACGCCAGGGAACTGACGTGATCATTGCCTACAGAGAGCCTCTCTGCCTACAGAGAGTACATAGTTCTAACAGGTTCTTTCCTTACAGACCTCTCTGGCTTCCTCCGCTCGCATAGTTCGTCTTATACACTCGCCGGTTACGGAGACTCTTGACTTGCCCTTCACATAAGACACGGTCTGTTTGGTCATGGTAAGATAGTCTAGGTCTTTCCCGGTACCCACATCCTTCCACTTTCATTACATTACATTGAATATCTTAAAATGTAAAGATTACATATTTTTCTGTCATTATGAAATGTGGGGTATGGGAGAACAGTGTAGTCTGGCCTTACTAGGTCTTAGTTAAACGACACAACAATATACTGTGAGGCGCTCGTAATGCTGTGTGACCGTAGTGTTCTTAGACATCACTAAGGTTAAGCAGCGTTTGGCTCAGTCGGTCTGAGATGGTCACCCGTTTATGGTATTTCCATGTTCGAGCGTCTCCGTTCTTCGGGAGGCACGTTAAGCCGTAGGTCCCAGTTAACACTTAATCATATAAACACACGCAGTCGTTACGTTGGAAGCCTTATAGTCGGCTTGATAATTTGCAACAGCAAGTACCCACAAATCTACCTCCGCCAAACCGCAATGATTCCGAATGGTGGAGTATGACTCAATCTGTCTCACCTTGATTTGTGCGAGAAGGCCTCCGCCCAGCAATGGGAAGGTACAGGCGAGTCTTATTATCTGTCTCTGTAAATTGCTACAAAGTTCCCGTAACGAACTCTTAACCTATATTTCCAATACTTATTTAAACGCAAAGTTCCAATAGAGAAAAACTACTACTACCAATATCTGGAAGTCAATATGCGCTGCATCACTGCGTCCTCCGACCTCAAGGGAACCACGGTTTTTTATCGAAACACACACAGTGTTTCGATAAAAAACCGTGACACGCGAAAAAAGGGAACATCTGCGGCCTAACAGACACACTGTGGATGTTTCCGGACTTATATTTAAGCATCGTTATACAATAACACTTCTTCCTTTCTTTATAAGTTGGTACTTTTACACCTTATATCTGCTCTGGTAAAGTACAAAGTTTCTGTGCAGGTTACAATGTGTTTGAAGGCTTTTTGAAAGACGTGTACCCGGCTATTTCATGGTTATTTCAAATGATGGGTGCTGGAAGAAATATGTTCGTTTCATGACGTGTTGTGTGGAAAACTAAGTAAAGTACAATATTAAAGATCGCTCGTGAAAGAAATGGAATTGGACGCTTGTTTGGAGTCTTGAATTTTGTTTCAAATGTAGAGTTCTGTCATTCCATTTCAACTAACTGAACTGACCAATTAGTTGTGCAGAATGTTATTCTAATATAACATTTGAGGATTTAATATAGTCACTTTTTACTTTCTCGCTTTCCCATAATAGAGGCTCTGCTCTATGGTACCTACTGACAAACCTCCGCTGAAACCGAATGATAACCACTACCAATCAACGGCGATTAGTTAAAATACTACTAGACCCGAAAACTTTGATCGACGGTGGGAGTCCGGTTTTAGTGAAGTTTCATTAGTTGAACTCCCGACTCGACTGCCTGATTGGTCTAGTGGCGAATAATGCCAGTAGCACCTACCTTGTGTCGAATAATGCCAGTAGTACCTTGGTTCAAACCTAAGTGAGGACCTTTTTGTGATGCACCTTGACAGTTGTTCTATTTCCTTATTCGTTTTATTTATGCCATCTTGTACTTGTGTAGTGTATCATTTAATTCTAAACATCCCTGTATTGTGTGCTGCAAAATAAACGTTTATTACTACGGTTCAAGATTTCTCTTTCTCTCTCCGTTGAAAAAAGGCGTATACATAGCCACGGGCCGGAGCCAAGTATTATTATGTTATTTTCTGAATCTGAAGGATCGCCCCACCCCAGTATGGTACACGACGGCAGTTTGTATGCTGTACTCACAAACAAAACAACCAGCTACCTGCATCTTATTACAAATAGAAAAGTCTAACTGCTCTCTTTCTATCATATTCATTTATCCAGAAACTTTAATAAAACATGAAAAAGCCGAACAAATCGCATTTTTTCCACTTTTCATCATGAAATCTCGTTGAAACTTTGCAAGATACTCTATAGGTTCTCAATGGTATTTTTAAAAAAGTTGAGGCGAGCAACTGAGTTCGAGGCTCGAAATAAACTTGTGAGTTGGGAGGTATTGGGATGAAATAACGAGGAGTTGGGCTTCTGAGGTTTAATAGGAAATAGGATCGAGTAAAAACCTCGGAAAAGACAAACTATGGTATGGAATTTTGGCTTGAAAAACTTGATATTGCAGAAAAGTTTGTACTGCTCGTACTCCCCCACGCTTATATTCTCCAAGCGGGGATGGCAGAGGGGTACTGTATACACCCCCCATTTCACAGACGATGTTAGGTTCCAATGCCAGAAAGGGTGAGCTTAATGTCATTATACTGGGTACACTTCCATACTCCGAACTAGCTTTGATAATTTTTCGACAGGAAAACCCTCAATAACTGTTTATCCAACATAGGATTCGAACCAAGAACCTCGAAATCGCTAGGTGCACCTTGCGCGACTAGACCAACGGGGCAGTCAAATATGCTTTCCATATATTTGTTAACTGTGATTGCCTTTATTTTATTTTATTTATTTATTTATTGAAAGGTGGTCCAACGGTTTACATATACGTGATAAATAACTTAAAAATTACTTTAATTGAGGGAGCACGTGACAGGATGTTTATGTGAGAATTAATGTGTAATTGAATGTGCGTCACTCGTTGGCGATCCTTATATAAAAAAAAAAATAAATATTTATAGGAAATATGCCGTCACTGTCATACCTCTGAAGTGGTTATCAGAGATTCAAGAGCGTTATTATATTTAAAGAAAAAATAAATATTTGATGTCGGTGCCAAGTAATCTACTGAACCAACTAACACCGACTTCAAATATATATTTTTGTGCTTTTTGAAGTCGGTCTTAAAAAAAATTATATTTTACTATTTTAAGTGATAAGTTAAATAATTTATTAATGTTGACGGACGATTTAGCGCAGTGGTTAAGAGCTTAAGCCGCTCTGCCCACTGCGTTTAATAGTCGCGGGTTCGAGTCTCGCACGGGACAAATCTTTGTGTGATCCACATTTATTTGTTCCGATCTGGGTATTTGTGTATGTGAATTTTCATGTTTGTAAACGCACCCACGAAACAGGAATAAATCCTAGTGTGGGGCTCCGTTTTTAAAACAATAAAAAAATATATTTATATACCTATATTATATTATTCTACTTGGTTGTACAGTAAAGTACCTACAGGATTGATATAATACTCATAATAACTGAATTTACACATTCGTGCTGTTCGCCGTCAAGGAGTCCCCTGGTGTGTCTCCAAACTCTAAGGTCCGATACCGATAAAATTAAAATGGGACCATTTTGGAGCCATATTATACCCAATTCAAAAATAATCATCAAAATCGGTTTATAAGCAAAAAGGTTATTAAAAAACACAGACGAATGAATGAACATCTTCCTTTTTTTAAATCGGTTAATATTCTGCTTAGTTATATAGTAGGGTACCTATAGGATTGATATAACACTAATAATATTTCAATCTACATCATACATACAACAGAAGATAGAACCTCCTCCTGTTTGAAGTCGGTTGAAAAGAAGAAACTGTCTACAAAAATTTATAAAATACCATCTTTTTGATTTGGTGCCCCCACTGCCAATTTGATTATCCCCAACCCGAATGAAGTTCATGTGAACACAGATGTGATTCCAAACTTTTCTTTACTTTACCAAGTTTTTCAAATGATAATATACGTTTGCGTGGTAATTAAATGCCGAATAACGTGCGAAGTATTTTCATAGGCGCTGTACGCACAAACAGTACGTCGAATGCAAATACACAAGCGAACTAATCACACACTAGTACTACTCTCGTTAGTACCCAAAAACTGCTCCCAAGTCGCTGAATCACTCGTAGTATATCGTTGCTAAAGTCACTGGTGTATTCCACTTAGATCGCTTGTTCTCCTATTTGATCACTATCGCTTCCGAGAAGAGACTATGTCCGTCCCCGCGCTCTGTGTTCCTTTTATACTCGTATGGAAGTTCTAGAACACCCCTCTAAGTTCATCGATAGAAGTACATCGAACAATAGCCGGCGCGGCCCACAAAGCGGTATTATTATTACATACCTATTTGTACGTGAACAAATAGGTACTTGTATACCGCGACCGCGCGCCGGCGATAATTACAGGGAAGAAACCTTCTAGACGTTTCAGCATTTAAGCGCGGATTTTAGATCTTTCTAGACAGATCACTTGGGGACCTAAATATGTATAATGCATTTTAAAATTAACATTCCCCGATAAGGGATGTACGACATTGAGGTAAATACATAGAGAAGCAAACGTCACTTCGGCGCGTCGAAAAAAGTGTAACAACTTAAAAGTATGCCGACGTAGCTTTGAATCCAATAAATAATTTGGAGTAAACATATATCCATCTCTTTTACTCTTGTTCCCCACCATACCGACATTACGTCGATCCGATAGAGGTAGCAATATTATTAGTAGTAGGAGGCTCAGTATTGCTTACTATATGATTATTTCCCACAATTTAAATGCACAATGAATATAATTTTTTATTATATATTTTTTTAATTGACTTTGTTACATTTCAGATAGAATCCAGTACATGAATTAATAAAATTAATTATTATAGTACCTAATTCATTTTATTCTATATAAAATTAGAATTGTTACACAGATAATTTGGATATTAGTTAATCCATGTCCATTAGGGTATGTGGTCAAACTATGAAAATATTATTGAATGAGTAATAAACAAAACACACCTAATGTTATCTATTGCATTATTATCAAAATATGCAGGTTGATAGTTGCAGTCTATTTAGAGTGGGTAAAATAAATACTAATTCACAAAATACGTATCTCTTCAACAAACTCAGTAAAACGTTGTTGCCTATTTTCTGTGTTCACTCCTTTATCCAGACGTTAAGAGTGGTAGGCCGCTTCAGTTACTAGACTGAATAGTCGCGGGTTCGATTCCCACATAGTACAAATCTTTGTGTGACTCACACATTTTGTTTAGGTCTGGCTATTTGTTTGTGTAATTTTCATGTTTGTAAACGTATAGGTATATACGGGCCAGCCCGTCAGTTTGCATCATCAGCATTTTTACGTCACATGCACATTATATTATTAAGATCATCAGTTCGCAATCAGTTAGCAAGAGAATCGCGCGCGTGCTCACATACATACATATATCATATCATACATTAATTCTCATTTATCATTAAATCATAGAATAGTGATAATTTGGACTATCAATAAACCTTTTAATTATTACAATATCAAGTGTATCATCTTAAAAAAACGCTGTACGAGTACAGTCTAACGCGTACAGTACCCACGACATTGAATAATTATCAGGTGGAGCTTTTTAAAAAAAAAAAGGATAGTAAACGTCTTGGTTAATTCCCCAATTGCTTTCTATTACACACGTGAGAACAAATGGGGTGGTGCTATTCTTTACCGGATCCATTAGACAATTATGTCACAAAGAATTGTGGACAATATTCGCCTTGAGTAAATAGCTTATTTATTTTCATAATATTCTAATGAAATTTTTGGAACTCTATACTTTCTGTCTACCCCGCAAGGGATCTGGCGGAAATTGCACCCTTTGGGATCCAAAAAATGATTAAAATAAATATTCGTATAGTACATAATTTATAGGTGACACAATTATCCAACATTTTCCCATAAAGACGGGAACACCAAATGGTGTTTTAATTGGCAACACTGTGTCTCAAATTTATTTTTGTAACTTGAAATCGGTTTTTTATTTTATTTACTAGTAAATATATGAAAAAACAATAAACTTATGTATGGAAAGTCATTCCGCTTGCGGTATAGTGATTTTGCGACCTCGAATCGCGTTCTTACACCACGCATTTACCTATTTTGTGATTTTTTATTAATACGTGTTACTCGAGAGACGTCAGGCAGGCCAATGAATGAGAGAAGCTTTAAACTTGGCTGCGGGCTTATTCTTAGCCGACATACATTTATGCCGTTACTGCTAATCTAGTGTTATGTATATCAATGGTGTACGAGATATCGGGGTGTATTAAAGTCGTAACAATATTTTATACAAAGTACTAATTATTAATTCATCCAAATCAATATACAAATCGTAAGTGATTATCTACGAAATTATCTACGAAAATGACGCTTAAAGTATCTAAATCAAACGTTTGTTAAATTACGGCTGAATTTGTAAATTCAGCCGTAATCACCACATAAAAGTTATCTATCGACTAAATTATGTTGTATTTTATACTATGAAGTTATTCTATCTTTCTTCATTATGACGTCACATCCCTTGCGGGGTAGGCAGAAAGTACAGAGTTCCAACAGGTTCTTTCCTTGCAGACCTCTCTGGCTTCCTCCACTCTCATAATTCGTCTGAAGTTATTTATAGTATAAAATACAACATAAGGAGTTTATTGTTATTTTATATTATTATTTTATTTAAAGAAGAATCAGCACTTAATCATCTTACGAGTACAAGAAATTAACAATCAAAAACAAACCGTGAATGAAAACCGAAAAATATTTTTATTTTATGTGTAATATTTGCGTAAATCTAAGAACTCAATATGTGCACCTTATGAGTAATTAATCTAAAAAACCAAAAATTAGAGATTTTAAAGAAAATATGGATTTGCGTAATTTTCAAAGCTTTTGATCGAATTATGGCAAATGTTACGGAGTTCCCAGCTATTTATATATAATAATTTTCAACTCTCTAGAAGTTAGCCAACTGCAGATTAGTATATCCCCTCTATAATACAGGTGAATCATTTTTTGTTAATATAAAAATATAGTTTACCTATTGAGACCTTACCTACCTTATTTTTAACACACCGTTTTGCCTATATTGCCGGTGACAGAGGTGTAGTGTCTACATCCACTTTTCGAAGACGATTTTAGGTCTAATAGGGGGTGAGCCTTTTCCCATATACTAGCCTAGGACCCAATACCAGACTCCGGATTGATACTGGAATTTTAGGATCTTTTTATGCTACAACAATTAACAATTCATGTACATGTGGAATTACCTAAACCAGAATATGTAGGTAGATAGTGTATCCATCAAGATATTCTATTTTTATGGCCCCGTTGGTCGTGACGTTTGTTTGTGTGTGAGTGATCTATGCTGTCGGCCATGGGTCCTTTACAGCTTCACCGGACAAGAGTTTAGTGGCATATCATCGGTGATAATGCAAAACTGTGTAACTAACAACAAACAATACCTCTTAAATTAGGTATGGCAAACTTTACCGGAGAGCCCGAAATTTTTTTTTCTTACATAATACATATCTGGACTCTTTGGCATTAAAAACACATTTTTAAGTATCTAATATTTTAAATATTTCTACCTAATTTACGCGATATTGTCTGTTGTTAGTTACGCAGTTTTGTATTATCACCGACGAAATAGCACAGCTGGTGATCCCGAGGTTCGAATTCTAGATGCGATATAATTTTATTAAGGTTATTCTATCGCAAAAAAAACTCAGTATTCTCGAATTGCGTCTAGTATAATGACAATAGGTTTGCTCCTATCTGTCCTACCGCAGAAGGTAGTACAGATAGGAGCAAACCTAACTAGTAGAAGGTAGTTAATCAAATAGCAACACAAATGAAAAACAATAACAGAAGAAATCAAATTTAATAGATTTGAAATGAAAGTGGAAGGATGTAGGTACCGAGGAAGACCTAGACTATCTTACCATGACCAAATAGACCACGTTTTATCTGAAGGACAACTCAAGAGTTTCCGAAACCGGCGAGCGTGTATGAGACAAACTATGAGAGTGGAGGAAGCCGAAGAGGTATGTAAGAAAATAACGTGTTGGAACTGTGTACTCTCTGCCTACCCCGCAAGGGATCTGGCGTGATGATATAGCTAGAGATAGATAGAAATTAGAGTGGTCACTCATATCATCAATTTTTACAATTTATTAATAATACATTTTTACCAGTGAATTGTTATTTTATTCAGAACGTTTTGTCTGACTTTTATTATACTTCAAAACAACCAAGATTAGACCTGGATTTGTTGGACCAAAAATGTTATAAGGACTTGCTAGGTAGGAATTTTACCATTATACTTTCTAAATGAAGGCCGAGATGACGCTTCAGCATTCAATTCTTAAGGCTAAATTGTTATCTTAATATGGGATAAGCATTTGTTTTGATAAGTGATAATAAGGCCTCCCATAAGGTGAAGGCCTGGTGAAGGTTATAGGTAAAAGCTAAAAGTATTCTGCACGCAACCGGTCGTTATGGCGATTATGAGGGGAGACCTATGTATGTCCTACAGAGTACGACTATCGGCTCATGATAGATATATAAGGTGGAAGATAATTAACGCAAGAACTTACAGTAGTTTGTTCTAAATCGGCAAATGAATCAATTCAAACTATTTATAAAGTATTTTACATATTTTTTACTATCAAAAATTGTTGTTACTCTTTCAGTCTCCGGTAAAGGTTTCGTGGTTAATTTGGGTACCAAAGAGCTTAAAAAAGGTAGAAAATCGATGAAAATCGAAAGTTTGATTTTCGTATTGAATTCGTAAAGCAATAATCTAATTGAGCTGTCTGAGGTCTTACGTTATATATAAAATAATATGTAAATATGATACTTTTCTTATCTATCTGTAACACAAAAAGTAATCCCAATCTCCTACTGAAAGTTAGTGCGGGCGTACAGTAGACTGCTTATGTCTCCGGAGCTCTTTTACGACAAATACCCCAAAAAAACTTCCCCGATGGCACCCTGCGATTTTCAAGGTTACGTATTAACATAAAGTCTGTATTTTTATGAATTTCCCGCTCAGACTGCGGGAGGTCGTGACTTTTTTATTATCAGCTCTCGTTTCAGTACTTCAATTCTAGTTGTAAATGTTTGAGTGAAAAGAGAATTTTCTTAAATATTAGTGACTTTGGGTGACCTTTCCCAGGCATCAATTCTCCTAGTAATCCGAATCGTAACCGCAGTCCATCAATAGCGGCTAGTAGGTTTTGAATAAAAAATAAGATTATTAAAATCCAATATTTAAGATTCGATATAAGTGAAGAGTCAATGGAATTCTGGCACAGTCTTTATATCAAAAACTTAGAAAGTATTTTGTTTATTTATTTATTTGGTCAGGAAAACCAACACCTACACTTATGAGAATATGAGTGTAATGCAAGCAATATAAAGCCTGTACAGGACGACGTCTGCATGATTTGTATAAATAGATTATATAATAGATTAAGTTACTGTAGTACATTATGTAATTTAAGTTAGAAATAAGATAATGTCATAGAATCCTAGCGCATAAACACTAGTATACAATTAGAAGAGTGTAACCCTGAAAGGGATAGGAATAATTGAAGAGTGTAACCCTGAAAGGGATAGGAATAGTAAGAAGAGTGTAACCCCGGAAAGGGACAGGAATAATTGTATCATGATTGGTTTATTTGATTAATAAACTCGGTACAAAGCCCACTAGTTGTGACACACCAAAAAGTATTTAAGAGCGCGAAAAATCGCGCCAGACACGTTCGAGCGACTGGACATTGGAAGATTATAGGAAGAAACTCTGCGCGAAGAGGGTCACAACTGGTGGGTGGAGCACTGTTTCAAGATTATTCGGCTTTTATTGAATTCTCCTTCACGACGCATACTAGCCACAGCAGCAACAGGACGCACGACGTACTATTCGTCCTGTTCATTTTGGTCCTTCGAGCCGGATTATCGTCGTCAAGAGAAAATAGAAGAATCAAGCTGAAAAAGGAAGAAAATAGAAGAAAGAAACATGCCAGTCACACGCTCCACCACCAGTAGACCAGCAGCATCGGCCCCAGTCGCCGAATCGTCGGGGTCGACTACAGCGACAGAGTCGACCGCCACGTCAGAGTCGACCGCCACGACAGAATCTACTGTCATGACGGAAACAACCGCCACGGCAGACACTTCCGCGACGGAGAAAACTAAAAAGCCAGTGTCTGGACTGGCACAAAGAAGACGCTCTCAACAAAGACGCGAAGATTGAAGCTCGCCCGCGCCAAGGAGGAGCTACTAGAATTGCAAGTCCAATTAGCAGCCGCGAAAATATCACGAATCGAAGCCGAAGATGAAGAAAGCGAGAGTGACGCAGACACGTGCATATCAGACGAACAAGAAACAGAGAAAAGAGTCGGGAGCTGGCTGAACGACTCGCGACCTCACGTCCTGGCCATCGCCGACAGGCCACACGACATAGACGTGGGGCGCACCATCGATGCAGCGCCGCGGGCGACAACGCCGTTGCCCCCTGCACCGATCCAGCCACCACCCATCGCCGTGTCGGAGAATGAAGAAACGACAGTCACGACGCCGCCACAGCAAATTGACTTGCGTGAGCTGGCGTCCGCAATCACCCTCGCCGCCCGGTCCGGGAGCGCCCCGCACCACCGCTTCGCTACTGAATTGCCGTACTTCAGTGGGTCACACCAAGAGTGACTCACCTTCAAAGCTGCTTATTAAGAATCTGCGCCGAGCTTCACGGACACCGAGAACGTCGCGAGACTGCGAAGAGCGCTAAAAGGTAAAGCTAAAGAAGCTGTCGAGAACTTACTCATCTACAACACCAAGACAGCTGACATACTCCGGGCGCTCGAAGCACGCTTCGGCCGACCAGATTGCATCGCGCTGGGCGAACTAGAACGCCTGCGCGCGCTGCCCCGACTCAGCGACAACCCGAGAGACATCTGCGTGTTCGCCACGCGGGTGATGAACATCGTCGCGACGCTACGCGCACTCAACCGCGTGGCGTACCTGTACAACCCGGAGGCTGTCAAGACGACCATTAAGAAGTTCACACCGGCGCTCAAGTATAGGTGGTTCGATTACGCAGCGGAAGAACAGACAGAAGAACCCGACCTACTGAGGCTCTCTGATTTCCTCAGTAGGGAGGCTGACAGGTGCGGGCGCTACACACCTCCCGAACACGTGACACCCGAACGGGAACATACAGCGAACAGAAGACAGACTAACAAGACTTATAGCACCGCTGTATCGAGCCCGAGGAAAGAAAAATGCGCGGCGTGTCACGACACAGAGCACGAGGTAACCAAGTGCAAGAAATTCATTGAGTCGACGGTCAACGACAGATGGGACATCGCGAAGGCACGAAGACTATGCTTCGCGTGTCTACGCTTCAGAACAAAGAGTCATCATTGCAAGAGGCACGCTGTTACGTCGTAACATAGTTTTAAAAATATAAAATAAAAATAAAAAATCGTTACACACAAACAAACAAAATGACTAGTTGTTACATCGAATGGAAACCGCGCGCCTTAACTAGTGATAGCATCATAATGACCATATAAGGTATTCGTTGGCACCGGAAATCAAATTCCTTCTAGAACACCAATTAAGAAACGCCCACAACATAGAAGGATTTAGAAATAATACAATAGCGAACAACGGGACAATGATCCTATCTCACTCGGTTCGGTTATTGCTAACTTAGTCCCACAAGAATTTTATAAAAAACAGACAATAGTTTAGGGCGTGCCTTGCTTCGGTTGAGCCGTTCTTTCTATATCTCTGTCCTCGTCTCAGACGAAGGATCAAGAGATCTGGGGAGTGCGCACTGTTGCCAGGCAGGAAGTAGGCCGTCCTGGGGGGGCAGTATATAAAAACGAGCTCGCGCAAGAACAACCCTTTTCCGACGCCAGAGCTCGCACGACAACAATTCAGTTCAGTTCGAACAGTGCTTTATTAAAATAAAAAAATAAAAGTTTAAATTAGCAACATTCTTCAACCCCCTTGGTAAGTTTAATATAATTATTCCAATAGTTCTGATTGCTGTTAACTAATTTTTCGTGTCTGGATTAATTCGATTACTATTCAACAAGTGATTTGTTCTACCTTTTAATAGTGTATTTTTCTGTGGCTAAATATATTTCTTAATAGTGGGTAACAACGTAACCAAATGTGACAGCTAGTATCTTAAAAATTGTAAAATATAACCTTTTCTATTTAATCATTCGATAAGTTTTGAATATGTTTCACCGCGGTATTTTTCTTCATTTCTATTATCATATTAATTTCGTCCAAATCGATCCAGCCTCCACAAGAAACCAGGAGAGATATGGCCGCGATAATTAATTCCCACTGTGCATTCCACGCGTGTGTTGTTGAAAATTGGTGGCTTGTGAATATCTATTTTTCTAAAATATTTGTTGTCAAAATTCCGTAATAACTAAATTTCTAACTTCATACATTAAAATAATGAGCTTTTTGTTTTGTTAACCTATTAGAAATTGCCACCGCAAATTGTATAATGTAAACACAAAATTATTCGCTGGATTGATGTCACGAAAGAGGGTTTTCTCAATATACCCGACAAAAAAAAATATCAATGGTCATTGTTTCGATGTTTTTATAGACCTACCGTCATGTGTAAGAATTAAAATGTTTGTACCTCATAGCGTAGTGGAGTGGTGATAGTCCTAAATATAATGTTGGGGTTTGATTCTGGGTTGGGTAATAAGTTTTTTTTATATATTTGTTTTTCCTTATATTTCAACCGGACGTAAATATCACCACTCCATTTCGTGAATATTTTAATTGCTTCGCGAAAGATGCCGACGCCCACTCCTGGTCTCACCTAGTGCCTGGGGGTCGGATCTTTCGCGCTACATGTGTCCAATTCGGCGCGTTCCAGAAAACTGGGGGTCCACCGTACGGGTTGACAAGTACGGTTTGGGAGACAGCAGGCCTCATTTCTGCCCGTCGACTCCCGCTGACCTCGGCGGCTGAGGGCCTTCTACAGGGCACCTCCAGATTCCTCACCTAGCCGGTGGAGGCTGTTACCGAAGACCCCCCACGCGTCACGGGATCGAGCGGCCTAAAGATAAGTCCCCAGCGCCCATAGGTTTTTTTTTGTGGACCCGAAAACTCCCCTGTGCCGGGAATTCACGCCCCATTTTAATATTGATACTTATTCTAATTTTCTGGATTGTTCTTATTACGATTTTAATTGTTTGCGTAATCAAATATATTTTTCCTGATAACAATAAACAATTGTATTTTTTTTGTAATTGTGTGTTTTATTTGTACCCGCCGTCAGGCGGTCGTAACAACGCTTGCGACACCGACGGGTGCAAATACTCGCACCACAGACTGCTTCACCACGTCAAAAGCGAAAGGGTCGCGGAAGACGACAACACGGAGAAACAGACAGTCGCGTCAACGTGGACAAGAGGCTTCGCGTCGTATCTCAAAATAGTGCTGGTACACATTTCCGGACCGGCGGGAGGAGTAGACACTTACGCCCTCCTCGACGACGGGTCAACGGTGACGCTCATCGACGCCGAGCTCGCCAACCAGACAGGCGCGCGCGGCCCCCGCGAGTCACTGCACATCGAGGCGATCGGCGATTGCAACGTCCGGTCATCGAACTCCCGTCGGGTCCAGCTGACGTTGAGAGGCACGTCCCAGCGCGCACATCGGATTCAAGCGCGCACCATTGAAAATATGAAGTTGTCACCACAAGCCGTCACCGTGCAAGACATCGCCGATTGCAAGCATCTGCGGGATATAGAAAGCGATATCACCTACAGAAGAGCGAAACCCCAGATACTCATCGGCCAAGACAATTGGCACCTGCTAGTGACGTCGGAGGTACGCCGGGGACAACGACACCAACCCGTTGCCTCCCGGACTCCTCTCGGCTGGGTATTACACGGCGCGCGCTCACGGCTCACTGTACAAGATGCGCACAAAGTCAACTTCATCGCGGACAAGAGTGAAGACGAAGACATGAACGATCAGCTGAGACACTACTTCGCACTCGAGTCACTCTTCGTCGAGCCCAGAAACCCGAAGAACAGCCCGGATCAACGCGCGCTTGACAAGCTCGACAAAGAAGTCCGTATCGACAGCGGCGGGAGATATGAAGCCCCTCTACTGTGGAAAACCGACACTATTAAGATGCCTGAAAATTATGAAAATACACTGAAGCGTTTACACAATATCGAAAAGAAGATTGACCGCGATTCGACTTTGAAAACGAAGTACACAGAACAAATGGACGCACTTATCCAGAAGGGATACGCCGAGCCCGCACCGAAAAATAGAACTGAGAATCGAACGTGGTACCTCCCGCACTTTGCAGTACTGAACGCATTGAAACCGAACAAAGTGCGAATAGTCCACGACGCCGCCGCTAAGACGAAAGGAGTGTCACTCAATGACCATTTATTGACGGGTCCCGACTTGCTGCAGTCACTCCCCGGCGTCCTCATGAGGTTCCGACAGCACAGAATCGCCGTGTCTGCCGACATCAAGGAGATGTTCATGCAGATAAAAATCAAGACAGAAGACAGAGACGCGCTGCGGTACTTGTGGCGCGGCGATCGGCGCGATGAACACCCGCCCGAAGAGTACAGGATGACGTCACTGATCTACGGGGCCACATGTTCACCGTCCATCGCAATCTACGTGAAGAATCACAACGCAGAGAAGTATAAGGACACCCATCCAGAAGCGAGCCGCGCCATCGTTCGCAACCACTATGTCGACGACTTGTTACACAGCTTCGACGACGAAGACAGCGCCATCAACATATCAAAACAGATCGACGAGATACATCGGGCGGCGCACTATGAGCTGAAACAGTGGTCGTCTAACTCCACGGCGGTACTACAGACTCTCGAACCGGGCGCGACACAGCGGGCGATCGGAATTAATGAAGAAAGGAAGACAGAAAGAGTGCTTGGGTTAGAGTGGAGGCCCGACACCGACGACATCGGGTTCAACCTTGACCTGGCGCGCCTCCCCCCGGGCATACTCGACAAACCGACGCCGACGAAGCGGGAGACACTCCGCATACTGATGTCTCTGTTTGACCCGCTCGGAATCGCTTCGCCCATCACCATACGGGCCAAGCAGATACTGCAGGAGATATGGCGGCGCGGCACAGGATGGGACGACAACATCGACGATGACCTAGCACAACCGTGGGTCGAGTGGACCCAACACCTGCGGAATCTGCGGGACCTGAAGATACCACGATGCTACCACGGGTACACACACGCCGAGACGCTCGAGTTGCACGTGTTCGTGGACGCGAGCGAGTCAGCCTACGCGACAGCGGCGTACTGGAGAGCCACCACGAGCGACGGCGAGGTACATATAACCCTCGTGGCGGCGAAGGCGAAGGTGGCACCGCTCAAGCTCACATCGATCCCGAGACTCGAACTGCAAGCCGCCGTACTGGGTAGTCGCCTGGGCGCGACTATCATCGCTGAACACGACAAGAAGCCAAGCGCAGTGACCTACTGGACGGACAGCCGTACCGTCATGACGTGGCTGAAGACGGGCGCGCGATCCTACCGCCCGTTCGTCGCACATCGCATCGCCGCGATAGAAGAAAACAGCGCCATAAGTGATTGGAGGTGGGTGCCCACGAAACTAAACGTGGCTGACGACACGACGCGCGAAGTACCCAGGGACATCGGCTCTCATCACCGATGGTTCCTTGGGCCCGAGTTCCTGCGCGAGCACCCATCAACATGGCCGGCGGAGCGACCGACACTCGACGCAGCGACGGGCGAGGAACGGACACACACTATCACCGAGCAACGGCCCGTCTCACCGCGATCAGCTGTTCCGGATCCAGCGCGCTTCTCTACGTGGGAGCGCCTGCTATGAGCGACGGCGCGCGTGCTGCAGTTCATCGACCTGTGCAGTGTGAATAAACAATTAGTGAACTATAAGAGACAGGCTAGGAATCGTGAAAAGGACCCGCAGTGGAATAGTGTTAAGAATAGGAATAAGTGTAGCGATAAGTGTAGAATTAAGTTTAGTGATAAGGACAGTGTTAAGTGTTTACCGCTCAGTGCAGAACTATTGATAAGAGCGGAGGCGTTATTAGTGCGTGTAGTACAACACGACTCGTATTATAGCGAACTGAGTAATAGTGATAGGCTATCGAAGGGCCGCCTCCGCCCCTTATCAGCGCAGATTATCAGTGGAGTGATAAGGATCAAGTCGCGAATAAGTGCGACGCCGGACATCAGCGAAGAGCTACGGTGCCCCGCAGTGCTGGACGGAGATCATCGTATCACCCGCCTGTACATCGAGCACGTACACCGACAGCTGCACCACGCCGGAGTAGAGGCGACCATCAACGAGTGTCGAGCAAGGTACTGGATAACTCGATTACGTACAGTAGCCCGGATGGTCATACACAAGTGCTACAGCTGTCGCCGAAGAAGAGACGCGCCTCCAGAGCCGAGCACCGGGAACTTGCCGCCCTGCAGACTGGCTCACCATCAGAGGGCCTTCACGTACACCGGCATCGACTACTTCGGACCTCTGACTGTGACAGTGGGTCGGGGCACACAGAAGCGCTACGTAGCCCTCTTCACCTGCCTGACTTCACGCGCCGTACACCTGGAAGTCGCCGCATCACTCAGCACCGAGTCAGCTGTGATGGCCCTACGACGATTCATCGCCCGCCGCGGCTGCCCGACTGAAATATGGTCGGACAACGGGACCAATCTCCGCGGCGCCGACAGAGAGCTACGGGAGGCGCTGGACAACGCCACCCGAGAAGAGGCCACGAGAAGAACCATCAGCTGGCGCTTTATTCCCCCCGGCGCCCCGTTCATGGGTGGCGCATGGGAAAGACTGGTGCGCAGTGTGAAGACGGCCCTATACGCGATCCTGACGGAGAGGCACCCGACAGAAGAGGTTCTCACCACACTGCTGGCGGAGGTCGAGTTTACAGTAAACAACCGACCGCTCACTCATGTACCCGTCGACCCTGAGGACCCAGAGGCGCTGACACCGAACCACTTTCTGCTCTACGGCCCAGCGCGCAACCCGACACCAGGGACCTTCACTGACACTGACCTCATCGGCCGCACCCATTGGAGAGCGGCACAGAGACTCGCGGACATGTTCTGGGAACGATGGATAAGGGAGTACTTACCTGGACTTCAGTACCGGCGGGAGCCCCATGGACGCGGCGCCGCCCTGAAAGAGGAGGACATCGTCCTCATTGTTGACAACGTACTCCCCAGGAACATGTGGCCTCTTGGGAGGATAATAAGGACCTTCCCTGGAGAAGATGGAATTGTGCGTGCGGTGGACGTCCGCACCAAGGGAGGAGTTCTTCGGAGGCCAGCGAAGAAATTGATAGTGTTGCCGACGTCGTCCCTCCACGAAGACTTATGAACCGTCAGTGAAGCCGACAGTTCACGGCGGGAGAAATGTACAGGACGACGTCTGCATGATTTGTATAAATAGATTATATAATAGATTAAGTTACTGTAGTACATTATGTAATTTAAGTTAGAAATAAGATAATGTCATAGAATCCTAGCGCATAAACACTAGTATACAATTAGAAGAGTGTAACCCTGAAAGGGATAGGAATAATTGAAGAGTGTAACCCTGAAAGGGATAGGAATAGTAAGAAGAGTGTAACCCCGGAAAGGGACAGGAATAATTGTATCATGATTGGTTTATTTGATTAATAAACTCGGTACAAAGCCCACTAGTTGTGACACACCAAAAAGTATTTAAGAGCGCGAAAAATCGCGCCAGACACGTTCGAGCGACTGGACATTGGAAGATTATAGGAAGAAACTCTGCGCGAAGAGGGTCACAACTGGTGGGTGGAGCACTGTTTCAAGATTATTCGGCTTTTATTGAATTCTCCTTCACGACGCATACTAGCCACAGCAGCAACAGGACGCACGACGTACTATTCGTCCTGTTCAAAGCCAATTACAGGTTTTCACGAATAGCTGTAAATTCGTGACAGAAACTTTAGGAAACAGTTGTAATACACAAATTCACGTTACATAAGCCATTAATTACAGTTGAAAAAACTTGTGGTTCAGCAGCTCTCTTACCTTATTGTTCTTTATAGTAAATGGATCACGGTAGAACTCCTTGCACAATTTATTAAAATCATTACTTGCTCGCAGCGTATAAGAATTTTGTCTGTAATTTGAAGAGACTAACAGAAAGAGCAAGTGTTACTACAAGTAGCAATTTAGAATTTCAAAGATTACTTTCAATCCAAATCCCATCACTTTAACTGTGCTCCTATGAGGATAAATTTTTTTTTTTTTCAAATCCTGTTTCGCGGTTACTTTTATTCTCCCATATTTTTAATCTCGGATCTCACCCTGGAAACGAGGAAATGATTTAAAAGCAATCAAGCTTGGCAAATACAATTAAAAATCTGCTGAAATAATTCTATACGACTGAATCCTATTCTATCTATCCGGATTGGGAATCTATACAAAACATATACATTCATAATGCACGAGCTCTTTCCTGTGTGGCAATGTAAATATACCTTTTAGATTTAAAAAACAAAGTAAAACATTAAGAATCCCAGTGCAACTGCTCTGGACTTAAATGAACAAGCTGCTCATATATAGCGTCCAGTTAATGGAGCGGCACTAAAAGGGACAAAGATCTAAGGGGCTTCACACTGGGCCATGAATACCAGCGGTAACTTTCGTTCAAAAAATCTGGAGATTTTCTACCGCGTGTAGGACAGTAGTAACAGTCCATACGGTACAATATATACGGCAGTCAGCGGATTAATTATTTATTTTAAGTCTAGAATGTCAATCAGACGGTCAAAACGTCCGTCATAAAAACTTCATCAGTTGTCACAACAGTTTATAATTGTTTGTGTAACATAACCAATCCAGCAAAAATCCTCTTAAACCGCCCAGCCGTCAACGACAAAACGATCAATCAGAATATAATAATCAAAACGTCGCCTCATTAAAATTCGTCTATCAGAACTTCGTGTGTCTTGGGCGGGAATATATATCTATGGAATATTTGAAAAGGACTTACGATATGGTAATAACATTAAGGACTCACACGAGATGGTACCAGATAAAAAAATCGGTTAGCCTTCCGAAATAAAGAAATAGCTTTATGAGTGAATACGAAAAAAGGGTCTGGTTATATATTCTGGTCTTCATTTTCATACAGAGTAATAATTTGAATGAACTTATGACGCCATGGTGTTGTGAACGCGAAATTTAAATAGTAACAAAAATTTTGCATCAGTTTTTTGTCTCCACCGATCCTTGCTTTTTTTTTCTAGGATACTTTAGACTTACGAATACATTGATGTATAAAAAATATAAAATTAATTATATATACAGTACTAGCTATGGTTCCATTCAGGGCTTATATAATATTAACATATTATATACTATATATTATAGGTATATAATATGTTAACATTATATAATCCCTCAAGGGAACCACGTAACGGTAGCATTTTCGATCATTGACCTCATTTTGGTGGAATTAAGATATTTGATATCTTAAATTTCTCGGGCCTCTCGCATGCTTTGTTACGCCAATTTCGCGTAAATTCACAACATACTGATTACTGGATAGGTACTTTCCATTTTACCAAATCAATCCAAAACACCTTTTTCAATCCTATCATCCACATCATCCCTCATCGGTTTCTTATCTTAGCAGAGGTGACTCCAAAATCTATAGTATGATATATAATCAGCCTGACTATATAGGAAGTGTAGTAAAAATACATAGGTGCACACACGAACAGTATCAACAAACCTCCAAGCTCCACCCGCTAAATCATTCGGGAATTGGCAAATACTTCGGCAACGTGTACCCAAAGTCGAACTTGCCACATCGATCAACGGCTTTAGCCAACTGGACTTTTCCCATATACACGGGACACGAATTCTAAGCACCAAACTCGAAAATGAAACACTTTAAAGGCAATCGAAATGGCTGTAATAAAAAGTTCACACAATCAATTTGACAAAGACAAACCGGAAAGAACTATCCGGGCAGAAGCGACTCGATGGCTGTGGAAAGAATTCCCCGGCGTTATAGGCCAGCCTCAAGGTCCCCTGGCACGCTCGAAACGTCTCTAGGGCCTATTATACGAGTTTTGAATGATCAATTTAACTTCGTCCGCTGAAAAGTCTGCGAAAGTATTAAGAGTTGATGCGGCAAATCGATGGGGTACAAATAGTGGGATCTGATGAGTTTTATTGTGTGTTCTGTTACTACTTTAACTAACTACTTTACTGTTACTACGTTAAACTTGGTGGTTTGGATAATACTTGAAATAACGGTAGGTTGTTGTTGGCTTATTAAAAGTTAAATGAACCCATGAAGAGATTGCAGAGGATTACTGTGTACCCCCCATGTCAAGGACTATATTAAATTCCAGTGTAATATGAGTATAACTGTTATTTAGCATTTCTGAATAGGAAAATCCGGTAATTTTCCATAAATATAAAAAGAAACACAGAGGCCTGTCTGATAAGTCATTATCACGTGTCAACGTGAACTGTTATGTCGTCGAATAAGAACAATAATTGTGCTATCTATCTTTATCTATCTATAACCTCACGCCAGATCCCTTGCGGGGTAGGCAGAGAGTACAGAGTTCCAACAGGTTCTTTCCTTACATACCTCTCTGGCTTCCTCGACTCTCATAGTTCGTCTCATACACGCTCGCCGGTTACGGAGACTCTTGACTTTTCCATCAGATAAGACTCGGTTTATTTGGTCGTGCTAAGATAGTCTAGGTCTTCCCCGATACCTGCATCCTTCCACTTTCACATTGTATATCTGTTTTGACATTCTTTCCTCTGGCATTCTTTCTATATGCCCGAACCAACGGAGCATGCCCTTTCTCATCTTTACACCGATACTATCTTTCATACCTACTCGCTGTCTTACTATGCTGTTGCTAATACGGTCGGTCAGCTTCACTCCGCACAGCTTCCGCAGAGCTCGCATTTCTACCGCATTTATCCTACTTTCATTCTCCTTCTTACATACCCAGCTCTCGCTACCATATAACAGCGTTGGGACAAGAACTCCGTTATGTATGGCCAGCTGCGCCTTATGGCTTAAGTGCCAGCTCCCGAGTAGCTTTCCCATCGCACCATTTACTCTGTTCCCTGCACTCACTCTTCTCTTTATGTCAGCGGTGTATTTCCCATCCTTACTGAAGGCGCATCCAAGATATACAAACTCATTCACTTGCTCCAGCACATCGTTACCAACCACAATCCTTACATTCGTTCTGGTTTCTTCCCTTTCAATAATTGTGGATTTGACGTATATTGAAACAAGCATTTTAAATTGCTACATTATTTACCTCAATGGCTACAGTGCACTACAAAGCTCTCCAACTTCTTCTTTAGCCGAAAGACGTCATACGTCAGTCACTGCAAGTCATAAGCCTCTCCAAAGAGTGTCACGACGACCAGCAACAATGTTCTACAAATAAAGGACTCCAAACGCTTTGTAGCTCCGTGTTCACACCGCCCTTAGCCACGTCGGAGTTCTCTCTAACGTACTCATTCATACTCCCAACCTCTATTGTGCTCTACCTAAGATATGCTCTCTTTAAATTGAACTTCGCAATTAAAAGTTGCACGCAGGTCGATGAAAAGCTTTTGAGGTGTTCAATTTTTTTTCTGTTATGTATGCGACTATAACATCAATCAAATAATGTAAGACAATAACAAAGTGGTGTGTAGAATAAAAATTTCATTCCATATCACCGAATTCAGTTACAAATAAATACATGGAAGATTTCCTTCTTTTTTTAAATTAATGTGGTTTGGTAAAACAAAATGTTATTGCAGTTTCAGAAATTCTCAGTGGTAGTCCAGAATCTGAAAAGCAACCAGGTGATAGCAAAAACTCACTCCCCATCACATTGAGATTTAACGTAATCGGTGTGTTGAGTGTACTTAGTACACCTCTGCTACTCCCGCTAGAGGAATAGGCGTAACGGTATTACAAAATACTGATCCCATTTTAATGTTATCTTCTTCTTCTCTTTACTAAAGTATTCAGTTCTTGCAGATTATAAACGATATAATGTTTATGTTAATAACTGACCAGTTAAACGAATATGAAAAACGTATACTTACAAAGCTTTCGATTTATGTACATGCACGCTAATAAATTTCTAATTTAGAAAAAATGGCAACTTTGCATTATATGAAAAACGGCTACGTATGCAATATAATGCTCAAGTTATTTGCCATGCACTATACAAATTACGGCCTCTCTGCAGCTGGAGAGCATGAGAAACAGTTATATTTTTTGGCATGACAGATTGCTTTCCACGACCCATAACTTTCTTCATAACTTTTGCTCCTACGCGGGTCCCAGATGGTCGACGTAAATGATTGTCCCGTAATTATATTTGTCCCATACCAAGACGTTGGTTCGATTCTAATACGAACCACATTCTGCGAATATTTTCCAAAAGCAATTCTGACTGAACAAAGCGCATTTCACTCGGATTAGTATTCTTTCACAGTCACTCCCCAGATGTTCCTCTATTTTAAGCTGTTCAAGACGGGAATTTCAATAAAATATTTTTAGGAAAACGGCGAGTGTTTGCGAGACGAACTAAAAATACAAAACAAAAGTCTTACAGACTTTTTGCAAACAAATACTTCACAAGTCAGCACTAGGAGAAAACATTTTAAAACGTCTTGAGTAGGTACTGAATACCTACTTGACTTGTGTTTATGTATTTCTATAAATCTTGTAATACTAGTGATAGCCTAGTGGTTAGACCGCTAGACTGCAAAGTTAGAGGTTTCGGGTTCAAACCCAGGCACGCTCCTCTGTCTTTTCGAAAGCATGTGCGTATTAAAAATTATCTATCACTTGCTTTAACGGTGAAGGAAAACATCTTGAGGAAACCTGCATGCCCTAAGAGTTTCTCGAAGATGTATGAAGTTCGCCAACGCGCACTGGGCCAGTGTGGTGGACTATTGCCCAAACCCTCTCAGTTTGAAAGGAGGCCCGTGCCCAACGGTGGTACAGTTTCTAAAAAGGGCTTATATTATTATTATATTTATTGTAATACTGATATTCTGTTAAATATAATACAGATTTATATTTTTTATCCCGTCTACTAGTATAAAAACCATTATAAATCTAACTTAAAATTATAAATAAAAATAAAACTCATGGTGGTGGATGACCTAATCTCTCTTGCCTCGATTTGTGAGAGAAGACCTTTGCCCAGCCGTGGGACAGTATTGGCTGATATTATTTAAATTTATTTATATTATTGTTATGTATAAACCAATTCATAACTCTGTTTCGTAGTACCTAGTCTGCAGGTTTAGTTCACGAATCGCAACTATAATGATTAAAAACACTTTAATGGCAATTTGACGAACGGCTTGTATTTTTACGTCAAAGTACAGAATAAATCACACGAGCGGACCCTAGAGGAAAACTACCGTACATACTAAAGCTACAGAATTTTGCAAATTGTTTTTGTATTAGTATCAAGAGGTCACTTATCTGGGCACACAAACACGTTAAAAAATAACAGCCATTATTATATGGTAAATAAAACTATACTATACATATACACATACAACGTGAGGTCTCTGTCGACAATAGAAAGATTAATTGAATTAAAACAAACCATTAAACAGATAAAATATGATATTATTGGCCTATCAGAAACTAGAAAAACAGGATACTGTATAGAAGAAGATGATAATCACATACTGTGCTACTATGGCGTAACAAAAGGACTATACGATGTTGGTTTCCTAATTAAAAAAAATACAAAAAAAATATAATAAGTTTCATAGGCCACTCAGAAAGGGTGGCCACACTGAACTTAAAATTTGCAGATAAAGAAATAACCATTATTCAAGTGTATGCCCCAACAGAAAAGTCAAATACTGACCAGATAGAGAGCTTTTACGAAACTCTCGCTAAAGCTCAAGATGCGGCTAACAGAAACCATATAATATTAGGAGATTTCAACGCTAAAATTGGAAAGTTAAAGAAATATGAAATAAGTATTATAGGTAAATATGGCCACGATACAAGAAATGAAAATGGGAAAAGATTAATCCAGTATGCGTTAGAACATAAATTAAGCATAATAAATACTTTATTTAGGAAGAAAGCGCAACAAAGATGGACTTGGTTGTCACCAGATAAAAAAACAAAAAATGAAATTGACTTCATTTTATCTTCACATCCTCGCCAATTCCAAAATATTGAAAAATTAAATATATCTTTTCCTAGCGATTACCGCTTATTACGAGGAAAAATAACTCTATCTAGCCAAAAAAAATGCAGAATACATTACGGTAATAAACTGGAGAAAAAGATTGTTACCTTACATTCAAATGAAGATATCAAGCTTTATGAAGAAATATTAAGTAAGAAAAGGGAAAAATTAACGAATAGTATTAAAGATGAAACGGTGCAAGATTACTATGACCGGCTAGAAAACGGTATTATTGAAAGTTGGCAAAATATAAACACAAATAAAACAACTGGCGCGAAGAAATATATATCAGAAACAACTAATTTACTTATGAGACGAAGACAAGAACTACAACATAAAAAACCTAAAACTAAAGAGGAAAAACAAGAGCTAGGCCAGTTGTATAAACAAATCAGTAAAAAAATAAAATCGGATCATTACAACTACAGAATATCAACAATAGAAAAACACCTTATAGCGACAGGGAGCACAAAAAAGGCGTATAAAGAATTGAATAATAACAAATACCGGAACAATGGACTAAATCGGATATTGTAATTATCTATAAAAAAGGAGACCCAACCAATGTAGCGAATTACCGACCTATTAGCCTTATGTCGGCATTGTATAAGGTCTTTACATCATGCTTACAAAAAAGATTTCTCCACAAATAGAACAATATCAATCGGAAGAACAAGCAGGTTTTAGAAAAGGTTATAGCACTATAGACCATATCTATGTTATAGAACAGATACTAGAAAAGTATAAAGAATTTAACAGTCCAATATACTTAGCTTTTGACACAATTTCGCATGAGTCTATATGGATAGCACTTACAGAAGCAGGAATAAATCCTATATATATCAAAATACTCCAAAATATATATTTAAGGTGCAAAAGCCGAGTAAAACTAGATAAAATCGGCCCCGAAATCAGTATTGACCGTGGAGTAAGGCAGGGCGATCCTATATCGCCGACACTATTCATAACAGTCCTACAGTACGTCTTAAAAAAGTAGACTGGACGAGCTATGGTCTACAAATTAATGGAAAGATTATAACTCATCTATGCTTTGCGGACGACATAGTATTAATGTCTGAAACGGCAACTGGTATCCAACATATGCTCAGTATGCTTCAGGAAAAGAGTACAGAAATAGGACTGGAAATGAATCTTATGAAAACAAAAATTATGACAAATAGAGATATGCACAATATCTACATTGAAAATAATGCTCTCGAATATGTGAAAGAATACATATATTTAGGCAAACAGATCTCATTTAGACAAACGAATAATGAAAAAGAGATAGACAGAAGAATAGCAAAAACATGGAACAAATACTGGAGCCTGAAAGAAATTTTCAAAAGTACTTTACCTATTAATTTAAAGAAAAAAGTTATGGACTCTTGCTTATTACCATGCCTTACTTATGCTAGCCAAACATGGGTCTTTTCAAAATCAGCAAGGCAAAAGATTACCACTTGTCAACGCTCTATGGAAAGAAACTTACTAAGAATAAAACTAATGGAAAAAATAAGAAGTACAGACATACGAAAAACAACAAAAGTAATTGACGCATTAGACTACGCTCTAAAGTCAAAATGGCGTTGGGCTGGCCATGTAGCTAGAACGTCAAATAACAAATGGACCAAATCAGTGTCTTCATGGAAAGGCCCAAAGGGCAAAAGAAAAAAAGGGAGACCAAAAACTAGGTGGTCCGATGAATTTCTGCGAACAGCACCAAATTGGTTAGAAACAGCACAAGACAGAAAAAAATGGAAAAAGCTGGAAGAGGCCTTCACCCAGAAGGGGTCCTGAATTATACTAATAAACGAACCGAGATTAATTTTTTAATGATTTCCTGTTTAAAATTATAAATATGATTTGTAAAAATTTTGTAAAGATTTCTTTTTTTTTAGTTTAGGAATAAAAGGCTTTTTTTATTTTATTTTTATTTATTTTATTTATTATTATATGGTCTAAAATCAAATAAAGACTATGAGAGACCTACGTTTTAACGTAATATATATGAATGCCTACATAGCTTTTCCGAGTTTCTCAAAATTGTCATCCCACATTACTTATGCCAAAACTATACCAAAATGTGGCCACAGCCAATATCCATGACAAAGAGGAGATTATAATGGTAAAGTCATACAAGGATATTTTGGCCCGCGACAAAAATCGAAACTAAATCTGTAATCAAGTGAAATGTGTTGGAAATGTCTAAATCGGGAATTATACACCCAGTACAGCTGTACACTTTTTCTGGACACTTAATACCATTTAGCTAACCAATTTAAAAATCTTTATTTCTACATGGTTCCAACTTCTTTTTTAACCGACTTCAAAAAGGAGGATGTTCTATGTTCGGTTGTATGTATGCTTTTTTTTATGTATGTTCAACAATATTTCCGTCAATTGTGGACCGATTTTGATGATTTTTTTTTGCATTGGGTTCAGTATAGCTCCAAGGTGGTCCCATTTTAATTTCATTGGCATTGGATTTTGGCTTAGAAGATACACCAGGGAACTCCTTAACGGCGAACAGCACGAATGTATAGATTCCGTTATTATAGTTAATATATTAATCCTGTAGGTACCTTACTGTACAACTCAGCAAAATAATATAATATCGGTATTTAAATATTAGTAAATAATTCACTCGTCACTTAAAATTGTAAACTAAAAATGTTTTAAAAAAAAGGTAAACCGACTTCAAAATGCAAAAAATAAATATTTGAAGTCGGTGCCAAGTAACCGACTGCACCAACCAGCACCGACTTCAAATATTTACTTTCAAGGCAGATCAAAGAAGGCAAATCTTATTGGTCTAGAAAAGCAGATGAAGCTAAATTATGTAAGCTGTAGCCGGTAAGTTTTATTTCAAAAACATGCCTTCATGATATCCTGTTTAAACAAATCCAGAAACAAAAGAATTTATTATCTATGTAAACACAAACATCCCCGCTACCCTCACAGTCATCAAGATGGGCACCATTTTTATAAGCTTTTATTAAACTTGCAATGTTCGTTTGTCTGTATGTCAGTCTGTCTTTCCGGCTAAAATTTTGTGATCAATTTTTGGGCATATGTAAGTTCGGCAACAATGCAATAACATGGAGTTAATCGATGAAGTGATGGAGCTGAGGGAGCCGGAAGGTGGCTATAGAAACATGTGAATCATACAACATAACCCCCTCGTATTTAGGCGTGTTAGATTGGTACTGACTGCTACTAAACAACCAAATAGTGTCGAGGGTCTGATAATGAAGCCGAAAGGTACCTAATGGAACCACCCAACTACTCAATATAACCCCACCGTGTTTAGGCTCGTTAGATTTGCTTAGACGTGTACGTTAGACTCGGATGGTGTCCAAGGTCTAATGATGGAGCCGAAGCCATAGGAACTCCTCAACTAAGCAAGATATTGTCATTGTGCTTTCACTGTAAAAGCTTGTATTTAAAAAGGTCTCTCTAAATTTAAAAAGTATGCATAGCTTTTATAGTATGCAGGTCACTTGTAGTATATAATAACTCAATGTTACACACGTGAGGCGTATGTTATACAGCTGTGTGGAACTTTTTTCATGACGATTAAGATACGGTGGGGCGCGTCAGGATCAAAATCCCTAGACAACTAACAAAATGTGACCTTTCACAACACAACTACAATCCGCGTTCCACGCTATCGACAGAGACGGAACGCAAAAGTAAGTCGTCTTTGGCATACAGAACGAGAATTAACAAGTATTTACAAAGCGGTGTCGCATCTGGAAATACGAGATCACAATAAACTTTGATTAGAACCGTCGATCATGTTCTTATTTTAAAAGAAAATATCCAAGTCTTTTATTTCACAATTGATGTTCCAAATTAGAATATTTCATATAATATTCCAATTTTAAATTAACTTAAGTAAGACGATTTTCTTTATAAAGTGATTAACATTGTAGAGTTACTGAAATATTATTTAAATATGAATAGGTGTATGTGAATTTCGGAATAAAACAAAATTTAAAAGAGCTGGTATGGTTTTTTTTTTCAATGTTTCTGAAAAGTGAAGTATGTAAGAGACGGAGAAGAACTAAGCTCCAAGAGGAACATTCACAATTCACACAAGTGATCAAGCGCTTTTAAATTTGACGTGCTAAGCCGACAACAGCAGGCGCACATTTGACAAACTGAAGTTCAGTCTTAGCCTTGCTACGCCTAGGTGTGTATAAAGCTCATTAGTGTTAATAAATATTCCTCCATTTAAATTGATTCTGTTCTAATTTTAAATTAGCTAGGACCTGGCTAGCTGGCGTTAAAAATAAAATGGTTACGTCATGGCCTAATTTATGTAGTAAAAGCAACTTGATGTTCTTTATTTAAATCAGCGGAAAATTCTTTTCTTTTCACGCAATGCCAAAGATATTTGTACGAATTATTAACAAATAGGCCCGGGTTCTAGAAAAGTTCCAGATTATACTAATTGTCAGAAAATGAACCGTAATATTCAAGACCACAACCTTTTTGTACTAATCCTCTTTACTCGATTCCAGTTGCTCTTTTTAAGAAAGAAAAGAAAAGAGGCGCATAAATGTACAGACTAAAAAAACGCGTCTAAACTTTTTTAATTAGTCCAATCTAAGTTTTTAAGTACATACTTTAACCTTAGTTTTAGAATTAATTTCGACTTTATGCAGTGTAAAAGCAAGTATAAGTGAATCACAAGAGGCTGTGGCTTGTTAACTATGTAGTTTTAAAGTAGTGCGTTTCGAATTTAAGTGAATCATAAAATATGTCTGGGCAGAAGAATGGGATCGTTTTCGCTCGCTGACTAGATATTTTATGTAGGCAGTCTTACTTAGAGACGTTTTTTTACAGTCTATTTATAGCATCACGCCAGAACCATTGCGGGGTAGGCAGAAAGTATAGAGTTCCAATAGGTACTTTCCTCACAGACCTCTCTGGCTTCTAAATATACGTATATAATATCGTGATTAATCAAAACCATAACCCGCTCTTGCTAACTCTGCACGTTCAATCCGATCAACACAGAATGAAAAGATAAACAACGCTCGAATCAATCCCGGTATCGCTGGGAGCCATTTTACCTGTTACGTATCTCTGACGAATGTGATTTCATATTGCAGTTCGATATTTGAAATGATGACTTGCTGGCCAGTTCGAATTTCGTTAGAAAACTATTTTACTGCCATTAGAATGACTTTAGCGTATTGCCACCGACTTAGTATGCCATCCTTTGTGCACTACAAATTTACTACATATAGATGAATGTGACAGCACACTTTATCGATCACGTTACGACAAATGTTAAGATTTCTGAGGTATATTACTATAAACACAGGTATTCCAAAATAAGGCCAAAATCTTTGATCTAAAATAGCCACCGAAATGTGTTGCACTATTCTGACATTATTAAGAAAATGCCACTTATTTTTTACGCAGAAATTAATGTCTTTGCATATGATCCTAACGGCTTACAAAGATATTCATATTAGGAGGCACTCCCATGAGCCTCCGATGCGATTTCGTCGCGATATCAAAAGCTTGAATAGACACTGGTGTACCGGGTAAACGAGTGTTCAAAGAACCCCTGTGTATACTAGGGATTAATCTCAATCGCTCCACTATGGCAAGGTTGAGGCCACAACGAAATCGACAAAAAACCTTGACACGGCAAGCTAGTTGTACACTTCCTATGCAGCGCCATCTATCGGGGACATGAAGTAAACTATATAATTACTGTCCACAGAATAACAATATTTGTTCTATCTTCCTCTAACCTAACGCTAAATTAGTTCAACCTGAGAACTGTGAAATTGGCACACACGTCACTAATGAAATAGTTAATTAGTTTAGTTCAGTCTCACCCGTCCTTTTTAGTACACCACTAAACTCGTACCACATAAAAAACAAAAGTCCGCAACCAATTTTCCGTGTTTCCACATGCTCGTAACCCGAATATCTGCGGCCTAGTAATATCCGCACGGAGGCCAAACGCCGAAAGGCGAATAATACTGCCAATAAAACTGAGTGGCCAACAAACATTCCCCAACAGCCGTTTGGGGTTACGGCAACCAAACTGAGTTACATCACTCGTTTTTATTACTTGGCACAAGTATAATAATAATAGATTGGTTTATACTATCCCACTACTGGACAAAGGCTTCCTCTCACAAAATGTGTCCACCTGTTATTGGAATTTATCAAGCCGCTTACAAGGATCTGCGCAAATGAGCCACCGATTGCAGCCACTAGTGGCTTTCATGTGCCACCTCATTCGGTACCGTGCAAACGAAGGTAGTCGGTGGCCGCCACAATTTGTAACACTCTTCCTGCTGTATATGTTTTGTGAGCGATTCGCTGCCACAGGTGGCGTATACTAAGCCGGTAACAGAAGGCACTGAGTCGCGAGTAGCCGCCACTTGCTAAAACGGATGAAAAACCATGTAAACTGCTTGTCGCTGACAACCGCAGGTTGCGGTTGGTTGCTCATTTGTATGAAGCGTAAGGCTTTCAATGTGTGTTAACTACCCGGGACCAATGCTTTAACATGCCTTCCGACGCACGAGTACGCTAAAAATAGATTACCACAAACAGTCCCATCTCAAACCTACCGAGTTCAACGTTACTTAACCTTGGCGGGCGCTTATAACACTGCAGTCCCACAGGACTACGAGTAACTCGATCAGTACTTAAACAGAGTTAACTAAATTTCCCTAAAGGTATGCATAGTAAATAACTCTCCTGAAGTCATAAATTTATGTCGAAATGTGTACTTTGAATAATTTATTGTCAGTATTTCCATTATTGTACAGTCAGTTTTCTATTGAGTTTGTTTAATCTTTGTTTATTCAGGATACGGTTAGTAGTTTTAAAGTACAGATATGCGGTAAAATTTCGGAAATCGGTTAATAACCGTACCTCAAAATTGATGATAGATTTAGAATAATACTCGTACTATAAACGTTGGTGTTAAAACTATTTTCAGTTTTGCCTACCCCGCTTTTTCCCTCAGTGCTTACAGTACCCAATAAAATGTTGGCAAAATCCAATAAAATAAGCTCTACAAACTCAACTAGTTTATTTTGCACAAACCCTGCGGGGGTATTAACAAATTGTCATATTTAAATTTTTTTACAACTTGCTAATCTATTACCGGATCGGAACGTGGCCTCCACTGAGAAGATCCGGCGAGAAACTCAGCGGGCTTTTCTTTTTTGTCTAACTCTCCATTCATTTATTTTGTCATCATCTGTATAGATAAATTTTTATATTATCCAATATCATATATGCGATCCAGCTCCAGTGTGATGCCTTACGACTAAGATATAAGACTAATAATAATATTTTTAAATGTATGTTATAATGCAAAGCTAGTGGATTCTGGGTGGACCAGTCTCCACAAGCAGCACCCGTTCACCCGTATGACTACTTGAGCAGCCATCACCTCCCTCGACCATATTAGAGGGAAGGAAGTGACCCACACCAAATAACCACTACCAGCATAGAATTCTTAGTGAGCATGACCAATCCCAGACCCCAGAGTGCAGTCAGAAACAATTCTACAAAAGGAGCTGAAAACAATTTAAATTTATTGGTACTTTTTTTAGATATAATCATAATATTGAAAGCAGAGGTATCAAAAAATATACATAACCTAATATTTATTCAAATAATCTGTTTTTACTAGACGTACCGTAGGGCGTCTAGTAAAAGTGTAATTGAAATCTTAGCTTGAAACTTATTGTTATTTTTAACTTTATATTTTTTCTATCTACTATCCCAAATTTGCACAAACAGGGCTCGCCGAGTTCATAGTTCAGTTATTCATGTTTTAAAAAAAGCCATAGGTAAAAAAAAAAAACTTTGTTTAAGTAATTCATTTCATAACCTGTTGGAACTCTGTACTCTTTGCCCACCTCGCAAGGAATCTAGCGTGATGTTAAAGGTAGATAGATAAAGACCATTTTTTTCACATTTGTTTCGAAAAATTAAACACTTCAAAGACATAATTTTAATGATATAGATTACTATAGCCACTAATATTATGAAGAGAAAAGAGTTGTTTGTTTGTTTGATCGATCGATAAACTCTGAAACTAATGAACCGAAAAGTCAAAAGTCAAAGTTCAAAAGTCACATTGACTCGGTAGGTGGCGATGCTGCCTGGTACGAAGCCGCTAAAACTGCTATTAGGAAATAAAAGAAATCCGATGGTCACAAGCAAAATATTAGCCACAATGAACGCTGAGATAATATTTTATGTTATAATAACTCTCAACGTCCCTTTGCCACCAAATTACGTCATACTATCCAAGCTATACGTACATACATACATGATGTCGGAAAAAAACATTTTCATAAAACTAACGAAGCTTGCTTCTAAAACCTACTAAAAAATTTAAACCCTAACCATGGGTCAGGAATATGCCATAAGTAAACAATAATGTGTTAACCAAAACAATACAATAACAACCTATTCTAAACTTTAAATTCAGCTGCATTAAATGAAATTTCTACAATCATTTTTGGCGTATATAACCTTTAGTAAGCAGTGATAGCCTAGTGGTTAGACCGTTGGACTGCAAAGTCAAAGGTCTCGGGTTCAAACCCAGGCACGCACCTCTGTCTTTTCGAAAGCATGTGCGTATTAAAAATTAATTATCACTTGCTTTAACGGTGAAGGAAAACATCGTGAGGAAACCTGCATGCCTAAGAGTTTTTCGAAGGTGTGTGAAGTTCGCCAACCCGCACTAGGCCAGCGTGGTGGACTATGGCCTAAACCCTCTCAGTTTGAGAGGAGGCCTGTGCCCAACAGTGGGACAGTTTTCTTAACAGGGCTAATATTGCTATTATATAACCTTCTGCAAAATAACGTCGTACAAGCATAACGTCACATTGTGACGTCACAACCGCTCCGGGCGTCGACAATTTCCCGAGAAACACTTTGACAGCGTACCGCTGTGCTACCACTTATCAAAACTTCTCTACACTGTTGCCCTCGTTTTAAACTGTGAGAAAAATATGGCAACATTTTCATTTTATGTTTGGATTGCTGTTTGAAAAATGTAACGTGACGTGGATATTTTTTGAAAAGTTTTGCCTATTTGCTAGTTTTTGCAGTAGAGTTTATATTCGTTGATGTTTTTAACCGCAACACTTAAATAAAACATGCCAATCCTGGAACTAACTGATGGACAGATGATGAATTTTCGTCCTAGATTCTAAATAAATTATGTTCATAATTAAAGAAACCTTTTTATTTGTAGCAATATTTCTGTGTGCAAGGGAGAACTTCTATTGTATTTAAATATTTTTTCGTCCCTCAAATATATGTTATATTTCCAGTAATAATGTGTTAGAAATTAGAGGTACTTACTACACTCTCTTGCCGAAAGCATTCGCTATTTTTTTGATTCTGAACGATTTTTGACATCCTTACTACAAACACGTTATAAAAATATATGAAATATACTCAAAGCAAGGAATATAAATATATATTTACTGTGTTTTTTAGAATTGACGTGAATTTAAAGAATCCACACAGTCAATCATACGCTAACCAAAAAGAATCGTAATCAGTAGGCCATGTCTCCAGATTACCTAACTATCCAGAGATTACTTATAAATATTTAGGTATCGGCAACCACACGAAGTAAGTTATTCACAACTGTTACAATCGAAATGCAGGCTGCATACTTCTGAGGAGATCCGGCGAGATACAGCGGGCTAGTCTTTTAACTGGTTGATACAGAATTCTACGAGACATCTAGTGTATGCAGTAGGGCGGTCTTGTCGCTTAAAGCGATTTCCTCCAGGCAACCCTTAGCCAGACGACAGAGATGAAACATAGGCTTACCTTACTCGCATACGCACAAAACGAGTATCGCGCTAACATATCCAACACGAAATATGCGACGAGCTATGACAATGGAGGACGCGAGATACGTAAGGAAAGATCCTTACATCTTTATTATATAAAAGTGTGGATTGCAACAAATGATTGAGTATAAAACCTCCTGTCGGTGGTCTATGTACCGTCTGCCTGCATCACAAGAGATCTATCATGATAGATGAGATCTGTGTATATTTAAAAACTGGCAATTTTATCCTGCGTTGCCAATAGAATTGTACCTTTTTGGATGTCGCAAATAGCCACAATCTGATAACAAAGCGGACGGGTAAACAAGTTATATCTGAGAGTCACATTGGTAGCTCCCACCCCGTACCACCCTATATCACGTATCACCCTATTAATAATTTGTGCCTTTTATGCTTCAGTACGTGAAAGAATATATTTTTATTTATATTGCCTCGTTAATCGAATGCCGCATGGTATGGCAATTATGAGATCCTGAGTTCGCATACTAAGTCGAACATAGCGTTTTTTTTCTTTGGTTTTCTGTTGCCTTTTTCTATCCAAAAATTCTTAATAGCCTGTCTCTGTGTAGTCCTGACTCTGGGATTGTAATCAAGATAATGGCAATAAGCGAGTATACTACTATATAATCTTAAAATCAGTGACTATTATATGGGCAACGATAAAACCGACATCGTGTGGACCTATAAAACACAATCTTACTTAAACTAGGAAGAAAACAGCAATAAAATTTCAATTTTACATTAAGATAAGTAAATAAAACTATGACACTGCAGGACTTTCTCTCAAAAACCAAAGTATCAGAAAATCCACAACGCGGTTGCAGTGCGGATTTAGGAGGCAGGTGGGCACCTGTTCTTAAAGTTTCTCAAGCCGCCATAAAGGCGGAATCGAAGACAGCTTACTATACCTTGCAAACACGCTTGGGAATACAACAAAAGGACGCCCATCTCGGGGTAATCAAGTCAAACGCTGCTTAACCTTTCATAGTAAACAAGCGCGGCCATTGCCACGGCCGCACATTAATTAAAGCGAAATGGTTTAATTCAAAGTGAATAACTTTGTTTATTATCTGGACATCAAATCTTGAACTCGGCGATACTATAATAAACTTATCCACTCAACGGAACTTGGGCATTGGAGAAATATCGTGCGGAAAACTCAACGGCGTGTGATCTTAATTGAAATACACATACTCGTTGAAAATTTATATGTGTACTAGTGTTGTTACGAGTGTCGGCGTTAACATGTTCGCGAATGCGATTGCGAACATTTATCACTCTCAAACGCGAGTGCGAATGTCAATTTTTTTAACTTGCCGTTATTTACTAAGCACACCGTAGGCAACTAACTACACGTATAAACATACCAAGCTTTGTGTGAAATAAAACACCCTTTACTGATTTGGCTTGGTTCATAATAATCATAAGCGGGTATACACAGTACAGCTCTTTCACACCCACTTGGGAAATACAAGGGTGACGGTGTTTATCATCATTATCAGTCGAAAGGCGTTCACTTTAAAATGCCAAAGATTGTCAAAACAACCGACTTTTAGCTGTTTGTTTACTTATTTATTTCGATATTGATCTTCAAACTTAATTAAAATACGAGAAACGCCACAACACTGTTTTTTAAATAATTCCTCACCTATCTGATTATGAAGCTAACTTTGTTTTATAAATAAAATAAATAATGAAGCTTTTGCTTTTTTGTTCCAGCGCCATTCGCAAAACATTTGCAAGAGATGATGAATTTTAAAAAATCGAGGGATAATTTTCGAATTCAAATTTGTTACAGCACTAGAATGCCATTAGATATTAACATCGTGTGAATGCGGAGTTTACAGACCATTACATTGTACGGTCAGTACCTATTGATAATGTTAAGCGACATTTACCGGGGACTGACCTTAAGGTCGTCTTAAACAGCGGCTATAAAGTACATTATAATACACATGTGTAGTGTGTATATTATCGGGTATTATCATTATATCGCATACATTAGGTAAATCTTTCTTTATGTTCCTTTCCCTTCACTATTAGGAAAAAAGAAAACTGCACGAGAAACGTATCGCACCTTCATTTAAATAGTATCACATCTCAAATTACTAAAGATTCTTTTTCGTTTTATTTTGATGATACATCATCATCATCATCATCTCAGCTTATACCCGTCCATTGCTGTACATTAGCCTCCGCAATCGCTCTCCAGCGCAACCGGTCTTTCTGCGATCTTCACGAGATCGTCGGTCGTCGTTTATTTTCATGGTATTATTTCAAAGATTCGAGAAAGAACCTGAGTGTGTATGTAGTAATGCTTGGGCACACTGCCAAGCAATCTAGCATATTGTTATACACCCACTTACATTTTATTTGTAAATTATGTATTTTTTAAGTCTCGTATATTTAGTAGATAATTTAGTTTTGCTTCTTTTCAAACGAAATTATTGTAATGAAATTTTTGTATTAGATGTTCGTAACGCTGTGCAACTGCGATGGTCTAAGCGATTAAGCACCAAGCGACCAAGGTTAAGCAGCGTTCGACTCGGTTGACCTGAGATGGGCAACGTTTTGTGGCAGTTTCATATTCGAGAGTCTTCGTGCTCCAGATGCACCGCACTGTGTCTGCGTGGTAGAGCACGAGTCTTACACCGCCACATAGTACGGTATGTGATGGTGCGGTATGACCTAAGGGTTAAGCACAAACTATTTGATTGACGTTATCGTAATCTTGTCAAGAAATCGTGCTGTCAATTTCCCTGTATATAGCAAATTTGTAATCTGAAAGCGATGGAATATCAACTCGAGAGCGTCACAATAACGTCGTTCTGTTCATGCTCAGCCTTCTAATCTCTTTCACGTCTATTGTGATATCAGCTGATGTATATTGTATATAAATGTTTATTTGTAAAATAAATTTAATAAAAACCCGTTAAAAATAATGTTCTCTAAATGTTATTAAAATAAACTTTGTTGCCTTTATAAATCTAGACCAAAACCGAGACCGATGTACAGTGTAACTCCATTGTTGTTCGTCACAGCTGTTTATATTTCATTTCAATATTTGCTACGAGACATACTTGAAATAACATTGAGTGTGTTATTGTTCTACTCATAGTAAATTCAATAAAGTTTAGTAACAACTTTGAGATGAAAAGGTGAAGGATTTTTTTATTAATAAAATTATTTAGATACTAATATTAATATATTTATTATAGCTTTTGGCTATGCTCCTAGGTCCAAACAGATTTGATATTTGCCTACCTACTACATATTATCAACTTTTTTACATGTAAGCTATTTGACCTTCAAAATGGATAAATTATTTATAGTTATCGTTCTCAGGTCGTGTTATTATTTTATTATTTAACAATTTTTATCAGATCTGTGGTTCTTTTTGGCATAATTATATTTTTCTAATTTTTTGTAACCGATGCATAACCACATACCCGGTTTACATACTGCCACTGCTGCCAAATCCCGCACGAACATAACGCGGCAGCGTCAACTGTTCACATACTCTCTTCACACTACAAGCATCGCTTTGTGTTTCTCTTATGTTTGTGAAAACGTCCTACATCTGATTTTAATTTTTCCGAAATTATATATGTATTTATAAAAATATTAAATTTTATAAAAGCTTTCCCATTCCTCATCCCCCAAGGCAAATTTTATAATAGCTTTCCCATGCTCGTCCTCATATTTTTTTTTTGTATTTATTATAGGTTAATAGAATACTTACTTTAATTTTTATCTTTAAGTTTATTGTCAACGGTTTGGTCCAGTGGTTAAGAGCTTGCGTCGCCCCACCCACTGGATTGAGTAGTCGCGGGTTCGATTCCCACCGGAACAAATCTTTGTGGGACCCAAAAATATTTGTTTCGGTCCGGGTGTTGTGCTTGTGAATTTCATGTTTGGTAACACACGACACAGGAATAATTTCTAATGTAGGGCATATTTTTTAATTATTTTTCTCCAAAATTTCAATATGATTTTTAAAGCGGCAACTCGAGTGTGCGTGACCTATCAGTCATTAAACTCCCACTCCAAGAACAATCTCTAATATAACAGTATGCACTTAAAATCAGGTAAATACGATGTCTGTTAAGTCGTTGGCAGCATTGTCGTTTGACTGACGGTTGAATTTCGGCAGGATAAATCATTATTCGGCCGAAATCCAACCGTCAGTATTAATTCACATATTAGTGTGTATCCATAGATTTCTATCCAAAAAATCGATTTATGATTCAAAGTACCTAATTATTACTTATGCATACCATAAGTATATTTACATATTATATGATTAATTAATATTTAAAATAATCTTAATTAATATAATAATCTTAATTATTCTATCAAATATTAATTACCGGCTCGCTACTTTATTTAAACCAAATAATATTTATCTCGGTAAAAGGTGGATGTTATTAATATTATATACCTACACATGTGTTCACCCCTTTATAAATCAGGCATGGTCAATGTGTGTGTGTGTGTGTGAATGATGTACGCTGTTGGCCGCGAGGCCTTTACAGCTTCACCGGACTTAAAGGCGAGCGTGCAACCACTACGCTCTAGCCAGCCAGAAGGGCAAGAGGCGACATACTCGAGGGCGCCCCTTCTGGCAACCGAGGCGCCCTCGGTTGGGACAGTCGCTGTAGGGGGACGGGTGCACTACTAAGTGCACCGGTCAACCGCCGGCTATGGGAGGGGATCTACTACTACGTCGTCGTCGTCGCCCGTATTCTGAGCGGAAAGAAGGGATGACAAAGCATCGGGGGGGTCGGTGAGAACATGTCGCGGCCGGCGGTGGCGGCAGGGGTCGGGGGGGGGGGCGGGGTAGATCGTAGTCGGCGGTGGCTACGATTAACGGATTCGCATGGGTAGATGCGTTCGCGAAGTGACGTGTTGACGCCTTTTTAATAAAGGCGCGAATAGGTTCGAGACCTAGATCGGAGTGGAGGGGCATGGTCAATCTTCATACATCCATGTGTATATATTATAAAAAAAATTAACTTAACCATAACCTGCCAGTAAACAATCTTAATGATAGATTCGAAATGAACCTTTAGTTATACCACATATTCTTTCTAATCATTTTAAGAATATTATGTGCAAGTGACCAATGTAGTGTGTTAGCTCCATCATTTTTTATTATACACGGGTACCGTGTGACGTGTATCAGACACGTGTGTAAGATTTACTCAACTTATGTCAAAGATGAATAATGTCAAAACCTAATAATATTACTAATAATGCCAAATTATAATAATGCCCCACCTGAATAGTAATCATTCTCTTAAAGATATGGAAAACTAAAATTGCTCTAATGTTACGATACGATGCTACTCTCATACAATTTGTCCTAAGCTGCCCTACGGAGATCAATTAAATACAATTTTACCTATTTGATTTGTCATTTTTTGTACTTTTTATTTTTGTCAGTATGATTTGTTATTTTATTTGCAATCATTTTTCTGATTTGATTTATTGTAATTGACATTATTAGTTTTTGGCATAAGTCGATTAAATCGTGTGGTATACTATAAAGGCTTCGCCACATAGCCGACGCAGCGCAACGGGAGCGCGACGGTGGCGCGGCTTAGGGATTTGACATTGTTTTGGTTTGGTTTGGTTGTATTGGTGGCTATAGGAACATGTGAATCATACAACATAGCCCCCTCGTATTTAGGCTTGTTATATTGGTACTGACAACTACTATACAACCAGATAGTGTCTAGGGTCTAATAATGAAGCCGAAAGGTAGCTAATGAAACCACCAAACTACTCAATATAACCCCACCGTGTTTGGACTCGTTAGATTTGTTTTGACGAGTACTTTAGACCCGGATGGTGTCCATGATCTGCTGGTGGAGCCGGAAAGAAGCCATAGGAACTACTCAACTAAACAAGATATTTTCGTTGAGTTTTTGCTATAAAAGCTCGTTTTTAAAAAGGTATTTTTAAATTTAAATTATTTTATGCATAGCTTCTTTAGTACGTTGAACACTTGTAGTACATCATAACTCAATGTTACACACGTGAAGCGTATGTTACACAGCCGTGTGGAACTTTAAAACTATCGCAGTAATAGAATGTTGAATACATGTACGTACTGTAAGCGATTAAGACAGGGTGGGGCGCGTCAGTATCAAAATCACTAGGCAGCAAACAAAATGTGACATTTCACAACACAACTACAATCCGCGTTCCACGCTAACGACTGAGACGAAACGTAAAAGTGAGCTGGCTTTGGCATACACAACGAGAATTAACTAGTATTTACAAAGAGGTGTCGCATCTGGAAATCATCATCATCATCTCAGCCTATACATGTCCACTGTTGAACATAGGCCTCCCCAATCGTTTTCCAGCGTAACTGGTCCGATGCCACCTGCATCCAACGACTTCCTGCAATTTTCACAAGATCGTTGGTCCATCTGGCAGGTGGTCGTCCCACGCTGCGCTTGCCAATACGTGGTCGCCACTCTAGAATCTTTCTGCCCCATCGCCCGTCCGATCTACGCGCCATGTGGCCCACCCATTGCCACTTCAGCTTGCTAATCTTAAGGGCTATGTGGGTGACCTTGGTTCTTCTATGAATTTCCTCATTCCTGATTCAATCGCGTAGAGAAACGCCGAGCATAGCTCTTTCTATAGCTCGCTGAGCAACTTTGAGTTTTTTTATGAGACCTATTGGAAGAGACCACGTCTCTGATCCATATATCATCACTGGTAACACACATTGACTAAAAACTTCAGTCTTAAGGCACTGACGTATTTTGGATGAGAATATATTGCCGAGTTGGATTCGTCGATTGATCTCTCCCTCAAAGTTGGACCTACCTAACCGGACTACCTGTCCCAGGTAAATTTATTCGTCGACAACTTCAAGAGTAGAGTTCCCAACGGTGAGTGCGGTGGGTACGACATGGACGTTAGACATTATTTTCGTTTTGTCCATGTTCATTTTAAGACCCACTTGTTGAGATACTCTGTTGAAGTCACCGAGCATTCGTCCTAGATCTTCCAGCGACTCCGCCATGACCACAATGTCGTCGGCAAATCGAAGGTGAGTGATGTATTCGCCATTGATGTTGATGCCAAGTCCTTGCCATTCCAAGAGCTTGAAGGCGTCCTCTAAGGTGGCCGTAAACAGTTTCGGAGAAATGACGTCTCCCTGTCTTACTCCTTTTTTTTATGGAGATTGCCTTCGTGCACTGCCCCTGTACTCGGACTGACATGGTAGCGTTATTATACAAGCACTTCAACACTTCGATGTACCGGTAGTCAATGCGGCATCGCTGGAGAGACCTAAGAACCGCCCAAGTCTCGATCGAATTGGAGGCTTTCTCATAGTCCACAAACGCCAAGCATAGTGGCCGATTATACTCCTCGGTCTTCTGTATAATCTGCCGCAGCGTATGTATGTGGTCTATGGTACTACAACCTTTCCGGAAACCGGCTTGTTCGGGAGGCTGGAAGTCATCAAACCTGCGTTCGAGACGATTCGTGATGACTCTCGAAAACAACTTATAAACATGGCTCAGCAGTGTGATGGGCCTTTAGTAAAGTGTTATCACCTTTCTTGAAAAACAGTACCACCACACCCTTTTTCCATGCTTCCGGTGTTTTCTCTTCTAGCAAGACGGAATTAAACAGCCTCTGAAGGACTTTAAGTACCGGCGTTCCGCCCGCTTTCAGAAGCTCTGCGGTAATTCCGTCTTCGCCCACTTTGTTATTTTTGAGTTGTTTGAGAGCCATCCTAATCTCATGTCGGGGAAATCTTCAGTGCAGTGTCGGGTTAGCTTGATTCTTGGGTCTTTTACCAAGTCAACAACAGGTTCAGCTACTGAGGTATACAACTGCCCATAGAACTTCTCTATCTCCGTGAGTACCTCTGACCCATTCGACATTACGTTTCTGTCCTCCATCTTCAACTTCGTCAACTGGCTTTGCCCAATAGACGCGTCTCTTGCGAACACTTTGGAGCCCTTGTTCTGCTCTATGGTTGTCAATACGCCTTGTATTAACCCTTCTGATCGGGAAACACTGCCAAAGTTTTAAGGACTTTTTAGGATGCGGCAGGGCGGGCGAGGCCATTTTTTGGTGGCGTTTGCAAAAAAAATATATTATTTAAAAACTATAGCAAATTTTCAATTGAAATTAAAAGTAAACGACTTTATGATAATGACATGTTTTGTTAAAGTGCACTTTTACACAGTTTATCACAAATTACTTTTAAAATTCCTACCGCAAACATTAGACCCGAAAAATGCAAATTTTTTTACGTAAAACATATACTTAGGCAAATTTTCAGAAAACTCAGAGAAATAATTTATTGCGCTTTCTAACCGTAAATAATTAAACTGCGTATATAATATTAGGTCATCTAAACAAAGAAACATCTAAAAATACCTCGAAAACTACAGCATAAGTATACTATACCGTCTGCAATTGTAAATTGTGTCGCAAGGACTTCAATATCTGCCCATTGAGCTGCCTGTAGGACTTAGCATCATCGGAGGTTTGAAGCGTCATGGAACGTCGCTCAGCCATGAGGTTTCTGGTAAAGTCAGATAGTTTTTTAAGGCCTATTTTTACGGTGGGGCTTAAAATACTTGGACCCGACCGCATGGACAGTCTTTACCAGCCTCTTGTTGATTTCTTCCACTGATGCGCCGCTGTCTAGCAATTTGAAGCGGTTTGACAATTCGAGTTGAAAGTTCTCGAGGTTTTGGATATGTGCATATGAAGGTCGGAGCGTATACTTCATCGGACGCTCTCTTTTGAGATTGAGTGTTGACAGGTGTCAATACAGTTCATTGTACTTTTGTTTATTACAATTACAAATACTCGCTTATTGGACAAACATTTATTATTGGGACATACATAATAGTGCAATTTACAACATATAATAAAGTTAAACGACAGTGTGTCTTTAGTATAACAATATTTACAAAAACAATATCTTAAAACTAACTAGTTATGTATACTAGACCAGTACACAGCTCAGTGCAAGTACTTTAAAAGATGATGCAATATAAACAGACTGTTGCTCATAGAATATAATTCCAAGTACTGTTTTGCTTAATCAGCTTAACTTGCCTCAGCTGCGTATTAATCATGTAAACAGATATCAGGTTACTTGTTTAGTCTCAGTCCAATTCTCATAACTGTTTTGCTAAATAAGCAGATATCAATTAATAAGACGTATAACGCGTGGGTTCATTCTAGAAGGAGTTGTTTACTTGACGATGCCTATAAAAGCCATCGCCAAGCAAAGTACATTTAATATCGACTCAGCTCTCTTACCGTTCGCACTAACGTTAAGTAATATTAATTGACTGCATTAATATTTTGAGTATCTATTATTAATTTGTATTGTGAATAAATATATTTTTATAAAGTCACGCCGGCCTTTATATTTGACTGGCGCAGCCGAACGGTAGGATTTCAGTCGCGATAAGTGTTGCAGTAGTCATACCAGACAAGCTCAACGCCGTGTAGGAGTACAAGCATCGATTCCGGACCACAATCGCCTGGCTGAATCCTAGAAAAGGACCTACCTTCGAACAAAGAAATTTTGTCAAGAAGTGCCTGCTGATACTCAAAGAGCGGATATTCGGCATGAAAAATTGCAGCATTGTGTGAGTTCTGACCTTTCCCACATGTTCCTATTTTTCTGTCTATTCTGAATTTAATTGGACAAGCATCGCTAATTTCATTCAGACCCCGAGCCTGTAATTCCGGTCAAAAATCGCGGGAATTATTTGGATAAAAGGATATCGCATTATTAGACAAGCATCGCTAATTTGTGATTAGAATTTAGGATCTCACGGGATTTAGACACGCATCGCTAAGCCGTAGATCACCACTTAGGGCCGTAAGAATCAGACAAGCATCGCTGAACTTACGTAAAACATTGTCGTATTTTATTAAAAAAAGAAAATTACTTCCAGTGGGGTGATCACAAGGTCCACTTGAGAACGTAAAATATTGAAAAGAAAATAAATCTTAATGAAAAGATTATTAAATATTTAAAAAAAAAAAAAGGAAATAATAAACGTTGTTCTGCCTATAAAGGCTAAGTTAAATAATAATTGATAAGAGTTATATTTTCGGACAAAAATCGCCGAATCTATAAACTTTTTCTATTATAAAATTTTTATTGTAAACTTTTACGTGTTATTTTTAAATTGTATTTTTTTTTGTGTGTGTTATTTTAAATTGTATTTTTTTTATTTTTTGTGTGTAATATTTATCTTATTGTGTTTGTAAAAGTGAATAATAAGTGTTCAAAATATTCAAAATGAATCAAATTCAAATTATTCCGAAAGAAATTCTCGACTTAATTCCACGTTACGACGGTAACAACCAATTGTTAAATTTTTACATCCAAAAGTGCGAATATGTTATTAGAAGTTTTAGTCGCGAAAATAATGCCGCACAACAAATGTACATTTACCATAGTCTGACGAGTAAATTAATAGATAAAGCCGCGAAACTAGTGAGTGAAAGAAATATTATCAATTCTTGGGATAGTTTAAAGGAACTCCTCATAGAACATTTTGGAGATCCTAGAACAGAAGATTGCATTGCCGTAGAATTAGAAAACATTAAATTAAAATCAGGAGAATCATATATAGATTTAGCTCATAGAATCCAGGACGTAAAAAGTTCAGTTATAGCCAAAGTAAATTTGTTAACCGATGAAGGCGTTAAAGCCGCTAAAATGATTATTTACAATAATTCCGCGTTAAATAGCTTTTTGTTTAACTTACCAGAAGACCTATTAAGGATCGTTAGGTTAAATAAATGCGCTAATTTAGAATCAGCCTTAGGAGTAGTTACAGAGGAAGTAAATTTCCATAACCATTATAATGCAAAAAGTAAAGTTAAATCAAATAATAGTTTACAAGCAACTAAACAAATTCCAACCCAATTTAAATTTGGCATACCTCAAAACAGATTCCTTCAAAGTAATTTCCCACAAAGACAATTAATGAATCAAAACTTCCGACCTAACTTCAATCCTAATTTAAATCAACAAAATCAACAAAAAGTATTTAAAAATGATCAAAGATTACCTTACAACATAAATAATTATAAGCAATCTGGGTTCTTCAAACCCAATCCAAATCAACAATTCCGTTTCGGGATTCCTAATAGATTCATAAATAAAAATCAAACAGATAATGATGTCACAATGAGGACAGCAGTTCGTAATAACATGATTGAAAATTTATATGAGAATGACGTAGATGACATCGACCTTGAGACTGACGAATACTTTAATGAATATGAGCCAGTGACAATCGATGAAGTCGACGACGAAAACCCCGATAATAATGTTTCTCCACCTGAAAATTTTCCCATGGATCCGGTCCAAGATCCCCCGAAATAGTTAAACTTAATTATAGTGAAACCTTAAAATTACCACATATTATAATACCAGAAATTAATTCAAAATTTATGATAGATACAGGAAGCACTAGATCCTTCATTAGCCCCGAAATAGCAAACAAATTCTTTTATAATTTTATAACTTTAGAACCTTTTGAAATAATTAGTACACATGGACATAGTAGGCACAGTAAAGTAGCTTATATGCCCTTAACCAAAACTTTTAAAACCAAACATTGTCACAAATTTTACATTTATGATGTGGATAGTAGATACGAAGGTTTATTAGGTTCAGACTTGTTAAAAGAACTAGAAGCCACAATAGATATGAAAAATCAAGTTTTAAAAACCAGAAATACTAAAATTCCGATATTGTATAGAAAACCCTACGAAATTAAATTATCACCGCGTTCAGAAACTCGTGTTAAAATTCCGACAAATCTTAAAAATGGTGAAGCAATATTACATTTTTTAGAATTTCAACCAGGTGTTAGAATGCCCGATGCCATAGTAAATTGTAAAAATTCAATAGCCCAAACAATTATACAAAATTCTACAGATCAGAATGTTATATTAAAATTTGATAATCCATTAAAAGTAGACAAATTTGAGGAAAAATTTTTCAATAACCTCAATACTTTAAATTTAAATACAAATAAAAATAAATTGTTACAACAAAATCTTTCTAAATTAAGATTAGATCATTTAAAGAAAGAAGAAAAACAAGCCATACAACAATTATGTTACAGATATAGAGACATATTCTATTGTGATGATATTCCTTTAACTTTTACGAATCAAGTTAAACATAAAATTCGAACCACTAATGAAGATCCCATATATATAAAACCATATAGACATGCCCCCACAGAAAATAAAGAAATTGGAAAACAAATAGATAAATTATTAAGAAACAATGTCATTAGGGAATCGCACTCTCCATGGAGCGCCCCAGTACACTTAGTTCCTAAAAAAATGGACGCTTCGGGCGAACGAAAATTTCGCATGGTCATAGATTACAGACGATTGAATGAAATAACCGTAGACGACAAATACCCATTACCTAACATTTCAGACCTTTTCGATAAATTAGGAAAAGCGTGTTATTTTTCTACATTAGATTTAGCTAGTGGTTACCATCAAATAGAAGTAGAGAAACAGGATCAATCTAAAACAGCATTTACAGCACAAAATGGTCATTATGAGTTTACTAGAATGCCATTTGGTTTAAAAACAGCCCCCGCAACATTTCAACGTGCAATGGATAACATACTTAGAGGTTTACAGGGTATCCATTGTTTAGTTTACTTAGATGATATCATTATATTCTCAAGTAGTTTAGAAGAACATTTAGAAAAATTAGAAAAAGTATTTGAAAGACTTAGGCAAACAAATTTAAAAGTAACATTAGACAAGTGTGAATTTCTCAGAAAAGAAGTTCTTTACCTAGGTCACACTATTACAGAAAATGGTCTTCAACCAAATGATGATAAAATTAAAGCCATATTACAATTTCCGTTACCTAAAACACCTTCGGAAATACGTAGTTTTGTTGGATTAGTAGGTTACTACCGAAAATTCATTAAAGATTTTTCCAAATTAACACAACCTCTCACTAAATGTTTAAAGAAAAGACACAAAATTATAATTAACAAAGAATATATTGATGCATTTGAGAAATGTAAAGAAATTTTAACAAACGCCCCAATCTTACAATACCCCGATTTTACTAAACCATTTTTGTTAACAACCGACGCATCCAATTATGCCCTTGGCGCTATACTATCACAAGGACCGATAGGTAGTGACAAGCCTGTAGCTTATCTTAGTAGGACATTAAACGACGCAGAAACCCGTTATAGTACAATAGAAAAAGAATTATTAGCCATAGTATGGGCGTGTAGAAAATTTAGGCCATACTTATATGGAAATAAATTTACCATATTAAGTGACCATAAACCCCTAATGTGGTTAAATTCCGTTAAAGAACCCGGAAATAGACTTACTAATTGGAAATTACAATTAACAGCATTTGATTACGAAATTAAATACAAACCCGGTAAACAAAATGGAAACGCTGACGCGCTTTCACGTGCAAAAATTAATATACTAAAAGATAATCTATCAATGAAAGTTAATGCCTCTAGTCCCATAACAATATCTTCCGAAAATTCTAGCAAATCAGAATTAACTAACCCAGTTCCATCTTTAAATAGTAGCACCTTAACCGCATCTGAAAAATCAGAATCATCTTTTATAACTGTCCATTCAGAAGAAAACATGGATTCTGCTAATATTCCTATTTTACAAGAAGCAATTGATACTAAACCTAATCAAATACTTGTGTACACCTGGAACAGAAATGAATTTACTGTTAAAAATTTATCCAGAGATAAACAAAAAGTATTAGAAGTCCATTTACCATTAAATAATACCCAGTTAATAAAATCATTCCTTAAAGAATATATTAGGCCTAAAATAAAATATTTCATATACTTTGACGATGAACGTCATCGTAAACAATTTTCAGAAATCATTATAACTTTATTTAAAAAAGATTCAGTAAAATTCTTTGAATGCACAAAACGTGTAGTGTACGTTGAAGATGAAAATGAGCAGCGTGATATAGTGTTAAAATACCATATTGGCAAAACTTGTCACCGTGGCATAAAAGAAACCATTGCTCATCTTAAACGAACATTTTTCTGGCAAAATTTAGAACAAACCGTATCAAGTATAATTAATTCTTGTGAAACATGCAAAACCATGAAATACGATAGAAAACCATTAAATCCTAAATTACAATTAACCCAAACTCAAACTAGACCCTTTCAGGAAATTTTCATAGACTTATTTTCCATAGAAGGCAAATATTTCCTAACGATAGTAGACTCCTTTAGTAAATTAGGTCAAGCCATAGAAGTCTCAAATAGAACAACACCAGAAATAATTAGAGCATTAATCAAATATTTTTCCATTTACGGAGTACCAAGAAAAATAAGTTCAGATCCAGGTTCAGAATTCAATAATAATTTACTTAAAGAAATGTTAATATTTTATAAAATAGATTTACATATTGGAACACCCCATAACCCCAATTCAATGGGCATTGTTGAACGTTTTCATTCCACAATAATAGAAATTTATAGACTTGCAAAATATGAAAGGAAAATAACAGATACTGCCTCAGTAATGACATACGCGATAATGTCGTATAACCAGTCCATACATTCAACAACTGGTCTTACGCCATTTGAAGTAGTTTTTGGTCATACAGATTCATCCAATGCATTTGAAGTTGATTTTGAGAAAAATTATACACAGCAACTTGTTTTAGAGCACCGTAAACGAACTAAACACTTATATGATTTCTTAACCGATAAAATGATAAATAATAAAATTAAAATTAGAGAAAAACGTGGCGGTGAAGAAAGAATAAAATTTAAACAAGGAGACACCGTCTTCATAAAAGGTGTCAATATTAGGCGTAGTAAAGACCAACCGCGTTATAAAAAAGCAAAAATTATTGGAACAATTAATAGAAACACAGTACCGGTAGAGTCTCATCAGAGACACACAAAAGTCCCAATAAAAGATATAAAACGTCCTCCGCAGGTTCGCGCTCCTGATCCTCGTACAGGCAGCCCAAAACCTGGCCCTTCAACTTCAGAAAATTGAAGATAATCCTGGAATCTTCCCAGTTAAGGAAGGACAAGCATTCATTAGCACTTATAATTGGAATATAATTAAAATATTAGATTTAAAATTTGTTAGTAACAGTATTGAATATAACGTTAACAAGTATTATGAAGTTAACGATTATTTAAAAGAAAAATTAAATGTATATTTCTTAGACGGAAATATCATAGATGCACAAATGCAAACTGAGTATATTATGAGTTTAACATTAGAGCGTTATAATCAATTAGTCCCAACAATTAGAATTAAAAGAGGTATTTTAAATCCCCTAGGTTCAATAGTTAAAGCCATTACAGGCAATTTAGATAATGAAGACGCAATCAGATACGATTCCTTAATAAGTCATATTCAATCTAAACAAAACGCTATTGATAACAAAATATCATTAGTTTCCGAAACAATTGGAGTATTAGTAAATCTGACAAACTCTACGAGAAACAATTTTATTGAAATAGACAAAACAATTAACGAAATAGAATCCATTCTGAATAAAACTCAATTCCAACATAGTAAGGAAATTGTCTTGAATACTTTCGATTTAATTATCCATAATTTTCAAATTTTGTTAACTAGGTTAGATGAGGTTGAAACAGCTATTGCTTTCAGTAGATTAAATATTTTACATCAATCCATTTTAGACATAGATGAATTGTTATCAACTCTTAAAGATATAGAGAAAATAGATAAATTAATGTATCCAGTAAATTCCGATAATTTGATAAAAATTGAACATTGTATAGACATAAGAGCATATATTAAGGACAAACGAATAACGTTTATTATGTCAATACCAATTGTCCAATTAGATTTCTATAACTATTACAACCTTCATCCTTTTCCCATGTATAATCCTCATTTAAACCTAACATTCCTAATAACGCCTCAATATTCCCAAATCCTGGTCAGAGGGTCAGATATACTTCCACTATCACAATCATGCAAAGAAATAGACGAAGGAGAATTCCTGTGTTATGAAGATAATTTATCTGTCACTAATGAAGACTTATGCATTACAGATTTGATGAAATTTTCTTCACAAATTACATCATGTTCTCCACTTACAGTTAAATCTTCAAAAGTCAAGGTCAAATCTATTCGGCCTGACACATGGTTACTATATTCAGGAAAACAGACATTTCTCACAGAGCACTGTGAAAATGATTTCAACCAGTTCAACATTTTTGGCACCTATATATTAACCTTAGATAATGAATGTGAAGCTAAATTCGAGAACATCACATTAAGGAAACGTCTCATTCAATTAACTAATCAAGTCTTCCATCAAGTTCCAGTTATAAATTTACCAAGCATCACAGCAGCAGAGAAAATCTACAAGCAGCCAATCAGCCTAGATGAGGTCAACTTAGAAGATCTTCAGTTCCTGTCACATGTGTTAAACAGTAAAAGTGAAAATCTCAGTGAAAACCACGTATATTCAGTGAATGTGCATAGCATAAGTTTAGGTTCTATAATCATTTATGTAATATTATTAATTGTGCTTTTGATTGTTTTATATATTTATAAGTCTAAAATATTGTCCTTATGTAAACATAAGCAAAATCAACATTCTCAAAAATCGAACGCTGATTTTGAACTTATGGAGGGAGGAGTTATGTATACTAGACCAGTACACAGCTCAGTGCAAGTACTTTAAAAGATGATGCAATATAAACAGACTGTTGCTCATAGAATATAATTCCAAGTACTGTTTTGCTTAATCAGCTTAACTTGCCTCAGCTGCGTATTAATCATGTAAACAGATATCAGGTTACTTGTTTAGTCTCAGTCCAATTCTCATAACTGTTTTGCTAAATAAGCAGATATCAATTAATAAGACGTATAACGCGTGGGTTCATTCTAGAAGGAGTTGTTTACTTGACGATGCCTATAAAAGCCATCGCCAAGCAAAGTACATTTAATATCGACTCAGCTCTCTTACCGTTCGCACTAACGTTAAGTAATATTAATTGACTGCATTAATATTTTGAGTATCTATTATTAATTTGTATTGTGAATAAATATATTTTTATAAAGTCACGCCGGCCTTTATATTTGACTAACTATAATAAAAACCTACCCTACTGCTAAATAAAAAAGTGTAAACAAACAATCTGTGTTAATTTATCAGTACTTTGTTGTGTAGTATGTTCACACCCTTATCGCGGACAGTGTTTATTAACTGCCATAGTTGTTACACCATAGCGCTTGCGGTTATCACCATAATACGTCTTTCGCAGAAACAGCGCCATCTCTTATTCTGCACGGTAAGAGCCTAAATTACGCAGCGCCATCTACAGTGTATGCACAAATAGTAAACAGCTGTTAAACAACTTATAATTATGTCTAAATGCGGAGGATGTGAGAAGTTTCTATCCAGCGTGAACAGTATACGTTGCTATAAATGCATGATATTTTTTCACAGGGAATGTGTTAATGTCCCTGAAAAATCTGAAATCAAGGCAACGTGAAAGTGCCTAGAGTGCAAATCGAAAGTACCCCGGAAGGACAACTCTGCTACTCCGGTAAGGGGGCAGGAATCAGACTCTAGTCCGGATGGTGGTAGTGGCTATGGCAACACAGCCGCCGGCTGTTCAACTCGGGATGCCGAGCCAGGAGATACAAGCCCCACTTTGATCGGTAAGATCTCTTCCTTGCGTGGCGATATCAGTGCCCTGAGAGCTGAGGTCCGGGAATATCGGGACGAAATCTCACAATTTAAAATGCAGCTTTAGTCGCATGGAGAAGCTATCTCAGCCATAGAGGTCAGGGTTGTGTGTCTCGAAAAAAAATTTGAAAATCTTGTTCCCCCCGACACTAATCCAGTTGAAAATACGATCGCCGAATTGAGATGCCAACTAAATGAGCGCGACCAGGAACTACTGCTGAATGATATCGAAATAGCAGGTATTCCCGAAAGTAAGGGCGAATCCGTGACACACCTTGTTAAGACGCTGTCAATTAAACTAGGTGTCAGCTTGGAGGACAGGGATATAGTCCACGCGGAGCGCGTCGGGTCGACACGCCGGAACAGAGTGGAGACCACTGGTGGTGATAGCTCCGTGACTGGCGACCCTGCTGCGTCCCGGCCGCGTGGTATCTCTGTGCGCTTTGCCCGCCGTGCAACACGCGACCAAGTCCTTCGCGAGGCCCGAGTGCGCCGCGGTCTCTGTACGACTGATTTGGAGATACACGGCGGTTCGTCGCGCATTTATGTCAACGAACGCCTTACTCGTGCTAATCGTCTCCTATTCTACCAGGCACGGCAATCTGCTATCCAGCATAACTGGAAATATGTATGGATCAGAGACGCAAGGAAGATGGGCGAAAGGTTGAAAAAATCCGAAATGAGAAGGACATTATTACGGTTTTTTCTCAACATATTGTTTAAACCTCATAATAATATTATATTATTTTCAAACAGTTACGATAAGCAAGTTGTCCTATAATGTATTTTTATTGTGTTTATGTCTTCCAACCGTCTTAAAACTTGTTATTATCTTAAATTGTATCCTTGCTAGTAACTTTTTTGATGTTCACCCGATCCTTTCGCATAGTATCTGTCTCACGGTTGTAAGTCGTTCAGTATATTATCCGAACTTCGTAAATGCATTTAACACGATCACAATCCATAGGGATTGTGATCGTGTTAAATGCGTTATACTTGTTGTTCACTTATTTTTATATTATTCTCTTATTATTTATATTTCTATTATAGCTCGTATAACACAAATTAACACAGTGACACTACACACAGCCCTATTTTTTTACTTATGTACACATAAAAATATTTATACTCAATTGACATGTAAAATTGACCTAAAAAAATATATACATTCTTTTGGATTATTTATTAATAGTAATGCTAGGTGATCGCTATTTGAAAGTTGGTTTCTTAAATACGGGACGTTTTGATATTGTTGCCATAAATGAAACGTGGTTGCGACCGGGGGAGGACGACCGTGCGCCGAGTGTACCAGGGTATCGTCTGCGCCACACGCCACGGCCGGCTAGCGTGCGCGCAGGCCGCGGGGGTGGCGTCGGTTTTTATGTGCGACGCGGACTTAGTGCGCGTACATGGGCTATCCCTGTCGTACATAGACACGAAACGGTCGAGCAAATGTGGTTGACGCTCACACTAAATAGTAAAAAGATCGCAATCGGTACGGCGTATCGTCCTCCCTGGCTCGATATCGATATCTTCCTAGACAGCGTTACTGATACCATTTGCGCGCTCGGAAAATGCAACCATTACATATTATTAGGCGACTTCAATATAAATTTTTTGCTTAAAAATGATCCAAAAACAAAAAAAATTGATCGAATTTTTGTCATATCTGAACTTGAATCAATTAGTAAAGAGTCCTACTCACTATACGGATAATAGCGAAACACTAATTGTTCTGGTGTGTACGGATCTCAAAGAAAGGCTTACTGACGTCGAACCTTTCGGATCCCTGCGAGGCCATAGCTTAATTATCTGTGAATTTTATATTAAAAGGGACTCTTTTAAGCCATTTTGGCTTACATACCGACCGATGAATGATATATGTATGTATAGTTTTTACTTGGATTTTGCACAATTTAACTGGAATTTAATGATATTTTCTACTAATGACATAAATGACATGGTGAGTGCTTTTGGCCAATGCCTAATAAATCTGTATGATGCTTACGCACCCTTAAAAACGTGTCTTGTAAAAGAACGGTCATACCCGTGGATAACGGACACGGTAAAACTTATGATGCGGTTACGTAATGAGGCCCTTGCGTCATATAGAAGCACCAAGTCAGAGTCAAAAAGAAAATATTACAAAGAGTTGAAGTCGCTAGTGGTTACCTCAATTAATAGTGAAAAACGTGCATACTTTAAATTTAATATCAACAACAAAATTAAACGACCTAAATCGTTGTGAAATAACATCAAGAGGGATTTAATACCGTCCAAGCAGAAACAGAGTCAAGATCTTCCATCATATTTCACGGACCCAAATCACATAAACAGTGAATTCCTTAAAGTACCGGGAAATTCAAAGCCCGTTATCTCTTTGTTAACCTTTTATGAATATCATCGTTATAGTAACACAACATTTGAATTGACGCCAGTGGAGCAAAACGTTGCTCGGTATATTCTTGGTCTTAAATCAGAAGCTGTGGGATGTGTCGGTATATCTCGTAAAATGTTAACTTTTTCTTTATCGTATATGGAGTATATACGATAAAGAAAAAGTCAAAATTTTGTTGTCAACAATTGTTACTCAAATAATCAATCACTCCATACAGACATCAACCTTCCCTGAGACTTGGAAAATAGCATCCGTCAGACCTCTAGCTAAAAAACCTAACCCGTTAACTACTGCAGACCTTCGGCCCATCAGCATTCTTCCATGTCTTTCTAAGGTTTTGGAGAGGGTGGTGTGTCAGCAACTGACCGACTACCTAGAGAAGAACTCAGTACTACCCATGTTGCAATCAGGGTTTAGGAAACGACATAGTACTTCTACCGCTCTGCTCGATGTCACCGACAACATCTTATCTGCCCAGGACCAAGGAATGTGCACACTTCTGGTGCTACTTGACTTCTCTCGCGCCTTTGATTGCATTGATGTGGCTTTGCTTCTATCGAAACTTCACTACTACGGGTTCGATCAAAAGACAGTGCTATGGTTTCATAGTTACCTTAGCTTCATAGTTACCTTAGCCTCGGGTGCTACCATCTGGTAGCACCACTCGGGTGCTACCAGATGGTAGCACCCGAGTGTCGCAACTAGCTCCTGTCAAAAGGAGAGTCCCTCAGGGCTCTGTTTTGGGTCCTATCTTATTTATTTTATACTGTGCTGATACGGCAAACTGTATTAAGTCATGCAACTATCATATATATGCTGATAATGTCCAAATCTATATTTCCTTTACACCAGACAAATATGAATCTGCTCTAGTAGCTCTGAATAATGACTTAAGGAATATAGCGGAATGGTCAGAAACTAGTTGTCTAGTACTTAATCCGTTCAAAACCAAATGGATGTTATTCGGAACAAAAAAACAGTTGCCGACACTACCTGTAACTCTAGATGTAGATATGGCGGGGCACTCTATAGAAAGGGTGCATGAGGCACGTAATCTTGGGTTATATGTTGACTGTGATCTTAGGTTTGAAAAACACATAGCGGCTGCAGTTCAGAATTGTTTTTATCGTCTGAGGATTTTGTACATAATGAGATCATATCTATCCGAAGAGTTACGTGTACTATTAGTCGAGTCGTTAGTGTTATCAAAACTCAATTATGCAGACCCTGTATATGGTCCACGTTTGCTAGCTAGGACGAACTGTCTTATACAAAGAGTACAGAATGCTTGTGTACGTTTCTGTTTCGCCGTAACCCCTCGACACCATGTCACGCCACTCCTTAACAAACATGCAATTATAAAAATGAAACTGCGTCGTAAATTGCACCTGGCGTATCTTCTTTTCGGGGTTATTAAATTTAAGGAATCTTCATATTTATTCCAAAAACTCAACTGGGTTACCATTCAGCGAAGCTGCCCGTCAAGGCAGTGTGCGCAACAGCTATGTATTCCCCCGCACAGATCGGCAGCTTTCAGGGGGAGTTTTCATTATGCCGCTTCCAAAATTTGGAACAATCTTCCACCGCCCTTAAGGTTGATCAACAATCTTGACACATTCCGATAACGACTGCGTGCCTACCTTATAGACTCGCAGCGTAATCTGGATAATGTAAATATAAACCTATCTATTATTATATAATTAGCGTATATTATGTAAGTATGCATCTAACCCTAATAATGTATAAAATATACCTCTTTACCTAGTTATTATATTAAGATACACGCTTACACTTATATGACTACGATTTCTGTTGACTGTGTTTACCATTCTTGACAAAAATATTAATATTGCTATTATATCTTTTCAATCTCTACATTATAGATGTTATAGTATATATTGTATGAAATATTTATTACACACATTTCACTTCACTACACTTAACAATTTGCGCACCAAAAGTTACCTATATAACATTTAAATTTCCGAGGTATATTTATTCTTTTTATTAATTCATACTGGATTGACACGTGTAAAGACTCAGGAGGGTCCAGATGAAAATCAGCGTCTTGCACTTGTGCCTGACACTAAGCTGATCTGGATACCTATTTGGCTCAGCCGTGAGACACATACTCATGTGTATTACTTTGATGTGTTCCATTTTTGTATTTTTTTTTTCTTTACTTTTTATAGTTTTTGTAATTTTATAATATCTCTGTCTGTGTCTCCCATGCTGTGACAAATAAAATTTCATTATTTCTTTTCTTTCTTCTTTCTTTCCATTTAGACAAATATTTAACGTGCCTCTATCATTCGGTAATCACTGCCGGTTTTTACGCCGTAAATCACGGATACATCTTTTAATTTTTGTCGCTTGGTGCTCATGATGAAGTCTATCTAATTTTTTGTGGAATCTTCAGGGCTTATCCAGGTCCATTTCCTATGAGGCGGCTTCTGAAAAAAAGAGTTCATCATAAAGAGTCCCTCCTTCTCCAGAAATTCGGCCAGCCTCTGACCCCTGGGATTGCACCGCCCATATCCAAATTACCCCACTCTCAACTCATCATCGCCCTGTTTACCTAGCCGCGCGTTGAAGTCATAACCACTGTAAAGTGTGCTTTGGAAGTATTGGCTCTACTAATGTTCTCATACATAACTTCGACCTCATCATCTGAGTATGCCGAGGTCGGTGCGTAGACCTGTATGACCGTCTTTTGGATATTCTGAGTATCGGGTACGCTACCCTGCTCGGCACACTAGTGATGGACACAACGTTGTTTATGAGTGACTTGTCGACGATCAATCCAACACCACTTTGGGACAAGTTGCCGGATTTTAAGGTTATCGTGTCCTCGCCCTCTCTTCGAACCTCCGATAAACTAACAATACTCCATTATAACTTGCCTATCTCTTCTTCCAGCTCACCTAGCTTCTCATCTGTCCTCAACGTGCGTACCGTACTAGGGGCCTGGTTGTATAGCTTTCTTATATGATGATGGGGGGAGGGGGGATAAGCCCTACTCGCCACGATTGGCAGGCGGGTTGGCAAGTGCAGTGCAATGGTCGTGGAAGTATCTAGGAGAACGCTGCCGCCCGCCCATACCCTAGTTGTCCCTTAATCGCCTTATACGACACCCAAAGGGATGAGATGGGTTGGTCCAAATCTAAGCCGGGAACCACACGGCAAGGTGGCTATAGGAACTTGTGAATCATACATCATAACCCCCTCGTGTTTAGGCTTGTTAGATTGGTACTGACAACTTCTATACAAACAAATAGTGTCTAAAAAAACTCTAGGGTCTGATGATAAAGCCGAAAGGTAGCTAATGAAACCACCCCACTACTCAATATAATCCCACCATGTTTGGGCTCGTTAGATTTGTTTTTACGAGTACTTTAGACCCAGATGGTGTCCAAGGTCTAATGGTGGAGCCTGAAGGAAGCCATAGGAACTCCTCAATTAAGCAAGATCTTTTCGTTGTGTTTTTACTGAAAAAAGTTTGTTTTTAAAAAGGTATTTTTAAATTAAAATTACACTTGTATTGTATAATAACTCAATGTTATACATGTGGGGCGTATGTTATACAGCTGTGTGGAACTTTTTTAACGACGATTAGGATAGAGTGGGGCGCGTCACGATCAAAATCCTTAGACAACTAACAAAATGTGACCTTTTACACCACGAGTACAATCCGCGCTCCACGCTAACGATAGAGGCGGAACGTAAAAGTAAGTCGGCTTTAGCATAGAAAACCAGAACTAGTATTTACAAATAGGTGTCGCATCTGGAAATACGAGATCACAATAAACTTTGATTGGAACCGTCGATCATGTTCTTAGTTTAAAAGAAAATGTTCTATTCTTTTTATTTTACAATGTTTCATATACACACACACATGTTTCATATAATTTTCAATTTTAAATTAATTTAGGGTACCTATACACTACATATAGATTATTGCTTTAGTGCTATTACCGAGATTTACATCTTATACCGTGTATGTTATGGCTTCTCAGTCAGACGTTTTTCTCTATAATATGATTAGCATTTTAGGTACTGAAATATTATTAAAATAGGATGGATAGGAGGAGGATATATGTGAATTTTAGAATTAAACGAAATTAAAAAAGCTGGTATGGTTTTTTTTTCAATGTTTCTAAAAAGTGAAGTCGGTAAGAGACGGAGAACTAAAATCCAAGAGGAAAATTTACAATTCACATAAGTGATCAAGTGCATTTAAATTTGATGCACTAAGCCGACAACAGCAGGCGCACATTCGACAAAACTGAAGTTCAGTCTTAGCCTTGCTACGCCTAAGTGTGTATAGAGCTCATTAGTGTTAATAAATATTCCTTCATTTACATTGATTCTCTTCTAATTTTAAATTAGCTAGGACCTGGCTGGCTGGCATTAAAAATAAAATGGTTACGTCATGGCCTAATTTATATAGAAAAAGCATCTTGATATTGTTTTCTTCTTTTTACGCAATGCCAAAGATATTTTAACGAATCATTAACAAAATGATTGGAGTTCCAGATAAGTTCCAGGTTTTACTAAATATCAGAAAAGGGAACGTAATAGACTAGACCAAAACCTTTTTTACTAATCCCCTTTACTCAATTCCAGTTTCACTTTTTAAGAAAGAAAAGAAAAGAGACGCATAAATGTACGTACTAAAAACGCGTCTATACTTTTTAAATTAGTCCAATCTAAGTTTATAAGTGCGAAGACGATTTAGCGCAGTAGTTAAGAGCTTGAGCTGCTCCGCCCACTGTGTCTAATAGTCGCGGGTTCGATTCCCGCACGGGACAAATCTTTGTGTGATCCACGATTATTTGTTCCGGTCTGGGTATTTGTGTTTGTGAATTTTCATGTTTGTAAACGCACCCACGACACAGGAATAAATCCTAGTGCGAGGCTATGTTTTTTAAAAGAAAAAAAAAACAAGAAGTACATAGTTTCAAATTTAGTTTTAGAATTAATTTCGACTTTATGCAGTGTAAAAGCAAGTGTAAGTAAATCAAAAGAGGCTGTGGCTTGGTAACTATGTAGTTCAAAAGTAGTGGGTTTCAAATTTAAGGGAATCATAAAATATGTCTGGGCAGAGGAATGGGATCGTTTTCGCTCGCTGACTAGATATATTATGTAGGCAGTCTTACTTAAAAGACGTTTTTGTACAGTTTATTTATAGCATCACGCCAGAACCATTGCGGGGTAGGCAAAAAGTTCCGATAGGTCCTTTCCTCACGGACCTCTCTGACTTCTAAATATATATAGTATCTAATTATAATATCCTAATTAATCAATACCATAACTCGCTCTTGCTAACTCTCCACGTTCAATCCGATCAACACAGAATGAACAGATAAACAACGCTCGAATCAATCCCGGTATCGCTGGCAGCCATTTTACCTGTTACGTACCTCTGACGAATGTGTCGTTATATTGCAGTATAAAATTCAAATTTATGACTTGCTGGCCAGTTTGAATTTAGTGTTCTATTAACAATCACGACTCCCCCCCGACCCCTGCCGCCACCGCCGGCCGCGACATGTTCTCACCGACCCCCCCGATGCTTTGTCATCCCTTCTTTCCGCTCAGAATACGGGCGACGACGACGTAGTAGTAGATCCCCTCCCATAGCCGGCGGTTGACCGGTGCACTTAGTAGTGCACCCGTCCCCCTACAGCGACTGTCCCAACCGAGGGCACCTCTTCGAGGCGCCCTCGAGTATGTCGCCTCTTGCCCTTCTGGCTGGCTAGAGCGTAGTGGTTGCACGCTCGCCTTTAAGTCCGGTGAAGCTGTAAAGGCCTCGCGGCCAACAGCGTATTCATCGTTCATCGCGTATTCATCATTCACACACACACACACACAATCACGACTGTGAAGTTTGTAATTATAAACTCCATAACTTAGTTCGGATAATTAAACTGTGACTTGCCGGTTAGTTGGAATTTCATTAGAAGACTATTTTACTGCCATTAGAATATTGTAAGCGTATCGCCATCGACTTTATATAACATCCTTTTTACACTAAAAATTTACTACATATAGATGAAGGTGACAGCACGCCTCATCGATCACGTTACGACAAACGTTAAGCCCTTTGAGGTGTATTACTATAAACACTGGTGCATAAGACAAAAATCTTTGATCTGTAATAGCCAGAGAAACGTGTTGCACTATTGTGACGTTATTAAGAAAATGCCACTTATTTTGAAATTAATGTCTTTGCGTATGATCCTAACGGCTTACAAAGATATTCATATTAGGATGCACTCCCACGAGCGTGCGATGCGAATTCGTCGCGATATCAAAAGCTTGAATAAATACATTGGTTAACCGGGTAAACGAGTGTTCAAAGAACCCCTGTATATACTAGGGATTTAACTCAACCGCTCCACTGTGGCAAGGTTGAGGCCACAACAAAATCGTCAAAAAACTTTGACACGCCAGGCTAGTTGTATACACTTCCTATGCAGCGCCATCTATCGGGGACATGAAGTAAAATATATATACACTGTCCACAGAATAACAATATTTGTTCTATCTTTCTCTAATCTAGCGCTTAATTAGTTCAACCTGAGAACTGTGAAATTAACACACGGCGTACTAATTAAATAGTTTAGTTCAGTCTCACCCGTCTGTTTTAAGTACACCACTAAACTCGTACCACATAAAAAACAAAAGTACGCAACCAATTTTCAATGTTTTCACATGCTCGTAACCCGAATATCTGCGGTCTAGTAATATCCGCACGGAGGCCAAACACCGAAAGCCGAAACCAATAAAACTGACTGGCCAACAAACATTCCCCAACAGCCCTTTGGGGTTGCGGCAACCAAACTAAGTTATATTACTTGCTTTTATAACTGGACACAAATATGAGAATAAAAAATTGGCCTATACTATCCTACTACTGTAAAAAGGCCTTCTTTGGCAACAAATCGAGGAGAGCCAGGCTTGTGTCCATCTGTTATTGGAACTTATCAAGCCGTCTATAAGGCTCCGCACAAATGAGCATTCGATTGCAGCCACCAGTGGCTGTCGCACGCCACCTACTTTGGTAACGTTCAAACGAAGGTCGGTTGCAACGACGAGCGGTCGGTGGCAATTTGTAACACTCTTCCTGCTGTACATGTTTTGTGAGCGATTAGCCGCCACCGGTGGCGTACACTATGCCGATAACGATAGACACTGAGTCGCGAGTAGCCGCCACTTCCTAAAACGTATGTAAAACCATGTAAACTGCTTGTTGCTGGCCACCGGAGACCTAAGGCATCTAACCTGGCTTGACTACCCGGGACCAATGCTTTAACATATCTTCCGAAGCACGAGTACACTAAAAATAGATTGCCACAAACGGTCCCATCTCAAATTTATCGAATTTTACGTTACTCAACCTTGAAGGTCGCTTATAACGCTGTAGTCCCACAGGACTACGAGTACCTCGATCAGTATTTAAACAGAGTTAACTAAATTTCCCTAAAGGTATCCGAATAGTAAATAATAACTCTTCTGAAGTAATAAATTGATGTAGAAATGTTTACTTTCAAAAATTTATTATTAATATTCCATTATTGTTGTATATTGTTGTGTATTATTGTTGTATAGTCAGTTTTGTATTGAGTTTATTTAATCTTTGTTCATTCAGAATACTATACGGTTAGTAGTTTCAATGTATAGGTGCGTGGCAAAATTTCGGAAATCGGTAAATAACCGTGCTTTAAAATTGCTAATAGACTTAGAATAATACCCGTACTCTAAATGTTGGTGTTAAAACCATTTTCACTTTTGCCTACTCCGCTTTTTTTTCTCAGTGCTTACAATCTATACATATAATAAAACTGTAGGGAAGTCGTGTCTGTACATGGAATATTTTTAGTAAATAACAACCCAGGGGTATCGTACTATCGATGTAGAAGTTAATTCTGCAATTTAAGGCTTTCATGTCTGTTTGTCTGTATGTCTGTCTGTCTGTCGGAGGGTATAAACCAGCATCACGCAAAAACTACCAAGCGGATTTTGATGAAACTTTTCATGCGGAGACCTTATAATATTGGCTAACATTTTGTATAGTATTTATTGCGGAAAATTAAAAGGTTCCTCCAGAAAAGACGAAAGTAAGCAAAACATTGGATTTTTAAAAAGACACGTTACTTCAAATCTATTTGAAAGATTTCAATGAAATTTTGTATAATTGTAGCCTGTATAAAAGATCACAACTCTGCATACTTATATTTTCGTAAAATCTATCAGTTTTTGAGGACAGAAAAAGAAAGTCGATTTTGATAAATCATTCATTGTTTCTAAACCAACTTACTACATTGTCGCGGGATAAACCATAAAACTTTATTACTGTTTGTCCCGAACTGCAACTTTACGATGTAAAATATGTGATTTTGCCTATACATGAATTTGTCCATGAATTGATATTGGACTCAGGTTCGTCTCCTCACAAAAACTTTCCAGTGGTTAAAAGCACTTACTCGAAATTTCATTTTACATTTTCATTTTTTTAAAAAACATAGCCCCACACTAGTATTTATTCCTGTGTCGTGGGTGCGTTTACAAACATGAAAATTCACAAACAAATACCCAGACCGGAACAAATAATTGTGGATCACACAAAGATTTGTCCCGTGCGGGAATCGAACCCGCGACTATTCGACACAGTGGGCGAAGCAGCTCAAGCTCTTAACTACTGCGCTAAATCGTCCGTCAAATTCGAAATTGTTCATACATGTTTGATTTAAACACTTAAACATGGTTTTGTGCATGAACCGATGATGCATTCAGGATTGTTTCTTCTGGAGAGAACTCTAACGATAAATGGGCCGGCTACGAAACTGTAATGACGATGAATATCTTACGAGAACACTAACACAAAATTTACTGACAACACTTTGCTACATACTTAGCTGGCAATGTACCGTTAGATACTATTAAGCTAAATTATAAACTTTGACAAGGTAGGTAGAGAAGATTTAAATCAGAAATATTTTATCGATAATTTAAAAATAAATAGATGAACTGATAATCCTTCTTGAAAAGCAAGATATTGTATACGTTTTTTTATGAGACGGCGTTAGTGTTGTATATTGAATAGGATCGCGCTATAGTTTAGTTTATATTTTACAAAGACCACTTGTGCGGGCTAAGCGGGGCTAAGACTGAACCCAGTGATAGAGTTAGTCTATAGGGAAATAAGTCTGGTGGAAGTTGACAAAGTATAAAATACATATTTACTACACGGTACTGCCGGAATAGTTAGTCTCTCTGTTAGTTCTTCATATTAAAATCGCTAGACAAATTTAATTGAAACCTGATATGAAGGTGTCTTACATAGTAAAATAAAACAAAACACTTTTATCTCGAAACATACTTCTATGGAATATCTATTATTTCTATATATATCATCACACCAGATCCCTTGCGGGGTAGGCAAAGAGTACAGAGTTCCATCAGGTTCTTTCCTTAAATACCTCTCTGGCTTCCTCCACTCTCATAGTCTTTTACACGCTCGCCGTTATCTATTATTATTTCTTCATACTAAAACGGCTGAACAGATTATAAAGAAACTTAATATGAAAAAATCCACACAGGTATACAATGCGAAAGTGGAAGGACGTAGAACAACAACTATTTATGGTTTCACAAATTATATACAATATGGATAATTATATATAACAACAGCAAAGATTAAAAAAAGAACGGTAGCAAAAAAGAAATATACATATTTACACGCCGCTTTCTGATGTTAGTGTACCTAGAACAGATCAAAGATATCGGGGACTAGACTATCTTACCATGAATAGACCATGTCTTATCCGAAGAGCAAGTCAAGAGTCTCCGTAACCGGCGAGCGTGTATAAGACGAACTATGAAAGTGGAAAGAGACAGAAAGGTCTGTAAGGAATGAACCTGTTGGAACTCTGCACCCTCTGCCTACCCCGCAAGGGATCTGACATGATGATATAGATTATTAGATAGTTTACCGGCCCAAAGATATTAATCATCTCAATAATCTTTCGATTTCCCTCTTCCTCGTTACAGGTGACTGAAAGCCTGGGCTCATGCTGAAATTGTTCTACAACGAAAATTTAGTAATATTTAAGTTGACTGTATAAATAATTTTGCAACACAAAGAAGACTTGATTTAAGCGAATAAAGGCAGACTGCTTAACTTACTATGTCAAATAGTCGCAGGTACGATCCCCGCACAACGCACGGGAATATTCATTTGGGATTTGTAATTTTAAAATAAAGAATATATTTTATGCGCATACGGGCAAAATAAAAAAAGATGATTGTCCGTGTTAATTTCCAGAACGGCGGAACCGATTAAATACGCTATCACTGGAAAATGGAAGATTTCTCAGAGATTATTTAAGACTACTTTTGAGCTCGGGAAATGCAGGATCCAAGGGGAATAGTTGTTTTTATTTCTCCATATTAACACGGCTGAACGGATTAAAAAGAAACTTAATATGTCTCCTAAGTCTTGGAATAATGCTATCCCAAAAAGTCCTACCTACCTATGTCAAATTACAAAATAAACGCGTGCGAAGCCGCGGGAAACAGCTAGTACCTAATAAAATGTTGACAATAAAATAGGCTCAATAAAATCAAATTATTCTAAGATATAATCACAACATTTAAAGCGGAGGTGTAAAAAGTATACATAACGTAATATTTACTATAACGTTAGATACACCATTCTAATAATACATACGTAGGTATTTTTCTTCGCGAGAAGAATTCTCCCATGAAAAATATAATGAGGTATTTTTCTATCTACGTTCTCAATATTTATCTATACAAAGAATCGAACCTCGAGGAAATCAGCGTGAAAGCCGATATTTTGGAACTCATAAATAATTTAATCAGAAACAAAATGCGTAGAATACGCATAATAGGAATTTTTACTTTTTAGGTTAATAAAAATCGTCTAAATATGAAAGCCACAAGGATTGAAGTCGTGAAATTAGCACTCCTAGTTTTAGTAGTCGGGTAATTTGAAATTCTAGGACGACTGGCTACCGGGAAGACAATATTACACGCAAAAATATGAGATTTTTTTATGAAAATGAATTTTAGGCTACAAATTTTTTAGGTGGAAACAGCTTTTTTAATCACGCATTTGCGTGTCTGCCGTTAGAAACAGCAATTAGTTATATCGGCATATCTCAATTCTGAATTTTTCTGTATTGTAAGTAAGCTTGCTCGTTTATTGCAAGCTTTGAATTTATCTCTACTAAGATTAGGGATGTCAAGTGGGGTTTTATTATGAAATCTAATTCAGTACCCTGTAAGCCTATAAGTGTATCTTCATCATAATTTTAGCAGCTCACACCAAACAGCGCACAAACATACTTCCAGTGGTTTAAGACTCATATGTTCTTCACGGCGATGGTAAAATATGGCAGTGACAATAACGCCCGGCTTCCGGCAAGCTTTTCAGATTAATGCGCTTTAACGATGAATAAGTTGTAGTCTACATCTCTAGTTATTGAGGTTATAAATAAAGTATACGTGATTTAAAATGGAAGAATTGAAGTCAGATTCTTCAAGCGGTTGCGTATGTAAAAAAATATAGTTGAAAAAAATCTAAAAAAAGCACCCTTTAATAGCAAGCTGAACTAAGAAGGACAAAATAATAACCAAATATTTTTATTGTGAAAAAGCGTAGGGTGCTTTTGTACAGGCCAACAAAAAAGCACTTACAAACGTCAAAATTATTGCCGGATCGGAAACTGTCCCACGGCTAGGCACGGGCGTCTTCTCAAACTGAGAGGGTTTAGGCCATAGTCCACCACGCTGGCCCAGTGCGAGTTGGCGAAATTCACACCCCTTCGAGAAACTCTTAGGCATGCAGGTTTCCTCACGATGTTTTCCTTCACCGTTAAAGCAAGTGATAGTTAAGTTTTAATAAGCACATGCTTTCGAAAAGACAGAGGTGCGTGCCTGCGTTTGAACACGAGACCGCGGACTTTGCAGTCCAACGGTCTTACCATTAGGCTATCACTGCTTCAACTAGGCTATCACTGCACGAGGTCTCCACTACGGTCGCAGTAGATTCTGCGCGAAACTTTGCGGTAGTCTATTAACTTAAGTTGTTTTATTTAACTGGCCTTTCTGTATTTTTTTATATTCCCCATGTAGAGACAGCATAAGGGTACTAATAACAGAATAACTTTTCAAAGACGATTTTTTTTCATAGGAGTCGAGCAAACCGGGCCTCAATTTCAACCTCCAGACTGCTATTAGGAATTTCTTGATTGAAAAAAGACAGTATCACTATACCTAATCGAGGATTAGAACTCAAAACATGGTTGTCGGCCGCATACTGCTTTACTAGATTAAAAATCAGAAATTCACACACTGTACTCTGTACTCTCTGCCCACCCCGTAAGGAATCTGGCGTGATGATATAGATAGATAGAAATTCTCACATTTCATAACTTCCAAACGACTCCAAATTTTCGACAAAAAGTAATTTTTTTCTGACCAAGGATTCGAAGACAAGACCTCGAGATCACACTAATCTCGACCAAGCTCAACTAGACCAAAGAGCAGAAACATTTCACAACTTCCAAACTATACCTAACACTAAACCGTTCAAATTAAAACTTCATAGACAAATTACTCGTAATCCAGTCTGTCCCTGTAAATACAATTTTGCCCTACTTGCACCCTATTACCTAACCGTCGCTTGGCAACTAATTATGTTCTGAAATCTGAGATATTGAAACCAGTCACCTGTAATTCCAGGTATTGTAATATAATATTATTGGGATCAAGCATTAAGTAATATCAATTATACGTAACAACCAGTGCCCTAACATAACTCGGCGCGTTACGATTACTTCGTGATATCATCATTTAATGGTACTCCAGTAATGCCAGGTGTTTTTCATAATCGTAATCGTGACATTACTGGGAGGTTGGTAAAAAGTAATGGCCGTAACCTACCATTAGGGAAGGTGCTGCTCGTTTAGCACAGCCCAGAAACATTTAGGGAATCAAGAGTAAATCCTACGGACGCAAGCAGCTTCGGCCCCTAAAACCTCGTTAACCTTTTTACGTGGGGAAGCATGTCGGACTCTTACCAACTAAAACCCCATGTAGTCGGCATCGACACTTAGAGGAGGGGATCCGGGATCTCCGTTAGAAACGCACCAGTGCCTCTCTGTGTCGTGCTCCGTAAAGCCTGCCATCGGAGGTTAGCTTACGGACCCGCTCCCCCCCCCCCCCCGCATCAACGTAGTGCTCATGGCGGCGTGGACCACACCATGCTACTGTCCTCTTCGAGATCGCGCGTGAAGGACGCTTAGGGTCCCCATCCCAGCTTCTCACGACCCCAGCTAACCTGACCTAACGAGTTATATCCGAAAAATTGTTTGAATATGTCAGCGATTGGGTATTCGGGATAGATGTTCCAATGCTGGTAACGGAGAAAGGTGGGATCAAATCTTCGTTTTGATAGTCGTCTGCATGGTGGCCATACATGAAGAAAATCTTGATATAACACAAGGATCTCGCCCGGTACACTGACCTTCCTTGGTATCCGAGGATGCGCACAATAGTTGGAGATTAGTATTGTCACATTAGTACTGTCATCGCTTTACAACTAAACACACTCAAGCAATTATCAGAGGCATAGAGTATGTCAACAGACAAGATCAAAAGGTAACTAAAAGTTACTAAGTTCCGATGACTAACCAGCCATTTGTCCCATAAATATATGGGAACACAAATGTTTCCTAGTTAGTCATACGCAAAGAAATTGTGATAATAAGACACTAGAAGTCGCATAGCCGCGTGAAATTGTCGCCACACATGTAAGAAAATTATCACAAATTGCTTCAGTACTGCGTGAACCAATGTACGTGGTACAGTGGCTAAAGTTGATACTTTGAAACATATCCTGTAACATTGACTTACTAATCATCTATAATTATCTATAGTCAAAATACTATTTTTATCTACGGCCCCTGCGACAGGTTATCCGGGGTGCTATTGAGCATCTCATCTTATTGCGAAAACAGTAAATTAGAATAAGAATCTATTGGACCTCTGTACTGATGATATAGGAAAAAAAAAATACCTAAACTTTTTTTTTTCTTTTCTGACGGACGATTTGGTGTAATGGTTAAGAGCTTAAACCCTTCCGCCCACTGAATCGAAAAGTCGCGGGTTTGATACACGCACGGGACAATTTTTTGTGACCCACAAATATTCGTTTCGATCCGGGTATTTGTGTATGTGAATTTTAATGTTTGTAAACGCACCCACGACACAGGAATAAATCCTAGTGTTAGGCTCAGTTTTATAAAAAATAAAAAATAAGTGTGTCTGTGTATATTTTTTCAAACTGTGCATGTATGGCAAAACGACCACAGTGGTTTTGAACGAAATCGTGCACTATTTCACTTCTAGTGGTTAATTATTACCATTTCTGTGGTCGTACGCATTGGGGTGTAACCCACAATTCATCCCAAACTCTCGCGGTTCGGAGAATCAATAGAAACTTTCTATGGAGAAAGTTAAGTTTATGAGAGACTGTATCTTAATGGGTGAACTGTGTACGAGGTAGGTGTCTTTAATTAATAACCAGAATTCGCTTTTCCTATTATAAATGAGAGAACATTTCTAGGATAGATTGAAATTCTATAGAAAAGGGTTATTGTCGAGTTATACCTCAAATATATAGACAAAAATAATTTTGTTAAATAAATAATTTACTTGATTTTTTTCCAGAAAACTGTACATACAAAAGGAAGGATGTATTTTTGGTACTCTATGTATACAAGGTGTAACATAATAAATGCAAGACCTGATAGTAGTTTGTTCTAAATCGATAACTGAATTGATTCCAAGTACTATTTTAATGTAGTTTACACTTTTTTAAATTGCAAAAAATGCTGTTACCCTTAGTACGCTATAATAAACTAAATTTATTCTTGACTCAAATCAGTACGGACATTTCAAATGCATTTCCATAAAGTATTTCTCAATTCGCACACATATACGAACGAAAGTTTCATTGTTAATTGGGGTATAAAAGTGCGTAAAAAAGGGGTTAAAGGTTTTAAATTTGGGAAATTGGTTTTCATATGGAAATTGTGTAGCAATTACCTAGTGTATGTTTGTGTTTTTGTATGTTCCACCTTAGCACCTAAACTACTAATCCGATTTTGATGAATGAAATGTTCATTTCGTTATAATGGTCCGGGTCACATACGCTACATTCTATACAAACGATCAGTATGTCGGATAGTTCATCCAAAAACTTTTTTACTTTGGTGTGGATATAAATAAGTTCATTATTGTGTATATACTATAATATTCAATATTACCCCCTTTTACATCGTCGGCGACAAGTGGGTTTACTCAGTACATCTCTGCCACGCCCGCTTGGGGAATATAGGCAAGACGGTATTTCTTAAATGTAAAATATATCAAGCGTCAGAAAAACAATTTGAATATATTTTAGCATTTGTTACATAGTCGGGTTTCAGAATTTCTTATTTCTTGTAAACGAAATAAAAGTGTCAAATAATTATAAACGAAAACAGTAATGTTGTCATAGGCATAGCACAAGTAAAGTAACCTTTGTTTTTAATTTCCCTCACACAACATATGGTCGGTATCATATATTTAACTCATGGATAGATTTGCTTACTGGCAGTAGAATTTGGACAGATTTTCCATACAAAATCTGTCAAAATTCTATCCGTAGTAGGCAAATCTATCCTTGAGTTAGATATTGAAACCGGCTGTAAGTGAACAATTAACAACCATACACAAACATTAAGGATGCACATCATCATCACCATCATCATCATCTCAACCCGTAGTCACCCACTGTTGAGTGTCGGTCTCCTCAAGGATGCACATAAAATAATTTAATTAAACCAATAAACAAAAAGCATAGCTACAATTAAAATGATATAAAATTTTAATATAATATTTTACAGCGTATTCCGTCGAACCTCTTTCGACCCGGGGCTTCTTCCATTACACTCTGTTAATTGTCCAAATAACGCTGAACCCTGAGAAATACCTCGATGATTCTCTAAAATGGGACTGGGTTGTTCGGGCATTGTGATTCACCAATTATGTGGGTGGACCGCAAAAACTGCGACTCGGAATATGAGGGTAGTTGGAAAACTACAACATTGAATTCGGGTGCAAGGGTGTTGATCGATTACCGGAAATATTTAAATTACTACATTATTCGTCGGTTTATTTGTGCAAAACAACTTGTGAGATTTCGGACAATAAGGTGGTATGCTAAAGACATCAATATAAAAGGATTGAAACAACCAGGCAGCCGTGCACGGCGGAGCTACCTTCGGGAGACGAGTCAAGGTGAGTGGTTCACCTTGTATTTGGGGATTGCGGTGCCTGGACTCCCAAATCTAACCGATAGAAAACTCAGGACCAGCAACTGAGCTATCGAAGGGGTTTTCACATGAACATAATTTTGGTCCCCGAGCCGGATTGGGTTTTCGTAAATTAGTTGGTTAGATAGGGGTTTCATTTATTTATAACGGTTACAAACGGGGTACCTACTTTTGGCATAGAAATAATTATTTAAATTGTAATAGGCATTGTGTTTAGAGGTTCTATTGTTTTCCAAAGATGGCAAAATCTTTTGAAAGCAAATTTAAAATTAAATACGACTGGTTTGTAGATTCGTCAAAATTAGTAAATAGTAAAACTTGTAGTTCGGGTGTTTTATCAGCTCGGTTCAAAAAACTGCATGACTATTTCAATGTTTTAACGGAGTCATACGAGGGCATACTGACCAATACTTCTTCAGAAGATGAAGAAATAATCGGTAGATATGAGGTAAAATACAAAGAGGCCACGGAGTTATACAACCAGTTGGATGCGGTCTCGGCGGCCTATCCGAACCTTGACGGCACCCACATGCCCACGGAGGGCGCGTCAACGCCGCGGCTACCGCGGATTGTGCCTAGTACGTTTGACGGGGACGTTTTTTCATGGTGTAGCTTCATTAGTCTGTTTACATCATTGGTTTTAACACGGAAAGATATCACTAAAACGGAAAAATTTCATTATCTTATTTCGCACGTGGAAAAGGAGCCTAAAGCACTTATTAAACATCTGCCGATGGTGGACGGGTCGTTAGACACGGCATTGGATATCCTAAAAGGCCGGTATGAAAATAAAAGATTGTTGGCGGATTCACTGATTGCGCGGATTTTACATTTGCCGGTGTTGAATAAGTGTGCTGGGCTTCGAACTAAAATATTGAACCCGTTATTGGAATCTTCGCGGGCATTAGCTAATTTAGGTTTTCCAATTAACGAGTGGAGCTACATTTTATTGCATGTAAGTCTACAAAAATTACCAATTGACGTCAGAACACGGTTTGAGCAAAAACACGGTGGCAATAATATAAGTTTACCCACTTTTGATCAGCTCATAGAATTCCTACAACATGAATGTAGACTTATAGACACGGCCACTGCGGAACCGGTTTCTTATTACGCGGATCGCACTCACAACAGGCCCGAGCGCAGGGTGCATAATATTGTGACGGAACCACCAGCACAGGACCAGCGGGAACGGGCGAACAACTACGGCCGTATTAAAGACTGTGGCTATTGTCAGAGGTCGGGGCACGGTATAGACAGCTGTTATAAATTTGCTGACATGTCCAGGTCTAAACGTAAGGATTGGGTTAAAAGACAATTCTTATGCTTTCGGTGCTTCGGTACTCATTTGGCGGCATCGTGTACCCGCAAGGTACCATGCAGTCGGTGCGGAAATATCGGACATAACAAACTAATTTGTACAACGTCCATTGCGCGCTCTGACTCACCGGCGGACGGCGAGCCGTATACACGGCGCGCATTTGTTACGGCGCAATGCGATAGAGCGACGGGCGGTCGGCGGCGCTCACCTATTACTCAGTCGCGGCGGTCACGGCACGCGTCTCCTAGGTCGTCGGTTCGAGACTCGCGTTATCCACGGCGTGGTGATAGTTCCGCGGGATCTATGGACCGGGTACGCGAGTTAAAGGATGGTTACGGGCGTGATTCGGACCCACGGGAACAGCGGGACTGGGAGACCCGACACCGCCGGGAGCGGACTGATTGGGGTGGGCGGCAGTCGAGTCCTGTGGTGCCGCGTGTGCCACAGGAATAGCAATTACAGTCGTGTAATGTCGCCTCGGTACCTCGGCTAGCGGATAATGTCATCTTACCCACGGTCATTGTAGAAGTAAAATCCAATCGGGGGGATTTTATCAAATCCAGAGGCCTGCTAGACCTGGGTAGTCAAGTCACTATAATTAAGAGTGATTTGGTAGCAAGTTTGGGTTTAAGGCGACATTACAACCAAACACCGTTAACAGGCGTCGGCGGATTTAATAACAATGAATGTTGTCATGTTGTTAAATTTTATTTTAAACCGGTAAATTCGAGTTATTTGTTATCGGTTACGGCGGTGGTTTTGAAGAAACCAACTTCATATTTAGCGCGTAGGTTTAGTAAACAAATTGCTCATATAAAATTTTCGGATGACGGTTCATTTAATATGTCAAATGTTGACATAATTTTCGGATGTGACATATTAGGTCAAATTTTAAATGGTGAAAAGGTGAATTTCGGTACTGATGGACCGTATGCTTTAGGCACCATTTTTGATTTTGCGATTTTCGGTCCGGCGCAACCATTAAAAAATGATAACTCGGAATCAAATGTTAATGTTGGTGTTACATTAATTGAAGCGGTCGAGAGATTTTGGCGATCGGAAGAACCACCCAGGCTGAAAATCAAGGACCCGGCGGACTTAGAATGTGAACATTTGTTTTCTACAACTACCTCACGCGGCTCGGACGGAAAATATGTTGTCAGATTACCACTGTTGCCAGATCGACAGCGGTTGGGAGAATCTAAGGAGACGGCCCTGCGTCGATTTACGGCCTTAGAACGAAAAATGAAACGGCTACCAGAATTTAAAAAAAAATATGTGGAATTTATGTCGGAATATTTAAGACTCGGTCATATGACGGTTTCCAAATTTGATGTTTCGTCAGGACAGGAACATTATTTTCTTGCGCATCACGGTGTTTTTAAAAAATTAGGCGACGTCGGAAAAATTCGGGTAGTTTTCGACGGAAGTGTACCCACCAGCACCGGTGCGTCCATCAACGATTGTTTGTTCACGGGTGAACGACTTCAAAATGACATCACACAAATTATAATTAATTTTCGGTTGCCTCTGTTTGTGTTCACTACGGATGTGAAAATGATGTTCCGGCAAACCTGGATACATCCGGACGATCGGAAATACCAATTAATATATTGGCGCTCGTCACCCGATGAACCGTTGGTAGTTTATGAGCTGACCACAAACACATACGGGTTAAAGTCCAGTCCATTCGTCGCTATACGGTGTTTACATCAGTTGGCGAGTGACGAGGAGCACCGGTTCCCGCGGGCGGCCCGGCTGCCGCGTCACAACAGTTACGTGGACGATCTGAACGGCGGCGCGGACACGCTGCGCGACGCGCGGCATCTGAAGGACGAGCTCGTGGCGCTCATGCACACGGCGGGCTACGAGCTCAGGAAGTGGTCGTCGAACGCACCGGAACTGTTGGACGACTTGCCGGCGGATCATTTGGAGACGGCTCAGTCATTTAACATGGATACCGACGGATCGGAATTTATGAAGGTTTTAGGTATACAGTGGAACCCAAGGTCAGACAGTTTTTCGTATAAGTTGAATCTACCAACGGACACTACTGTCACTCGGCGCAGTATTTTATCATTGACGGCTCGCCTTTACGACCCTCTCGGATGGGTGTGTCCGGTTGTTTTCAAAATTAAATTATTACTACAACGATTGCTTAGCACTGGTGATAATTCACGGAAGGTAGACTGGGACGCTCCCGCGCCGCAGGATATAGTGCGAGCGTGGCGCGATATCGTTTCGGATTTGCCTAATCTACAAAAGATTACAATACCTAGATGTCTGAAACCGGATAAAAATAGCAGTTATTCGGTTCATGGGTTTTGTGACGGATCATCGGTAGGATTTTCTGCGGTCGTATATTTGCGGTCGGTGGATGAGGCCGGTAATGTCTTTATGCGGTTGCTTATGGCTAAGTCTCGGGTGGCACCATTAAACACAAAGCGGACCATCCCTAAGTTAGAGCTGAGTGGTGCGACCCTATTGACTACGCTTATCAACCACATAGTCCCCTCCCTGCAGAGTGACATTGCGATTGATGATGTCGTGTGTTGGTGTGATAGTACCATTGTATTGGCGTGGCTAAAAACATCACCACATAAATTACAAGTGTTTGAAGGAAATCGGGTATCTCAAATTATTTCATCTAAAGTAGATATTTTATGGAGACATGTCCCCGGCGAGATGAACTGCGCGGACGTGGCGTCGCGCGGCGCGACAGCCGACGAGCTGCTGCAGCACCCGCTGTGGTGGGGGCCGCGCTGGTTGCGGGACCCCCCGGCCCGGTGGCCCGGCGAGTGCTCGGACTTTCCGGCGGACATGTTACCGGGCATGAAAGCTAAAGTTGTTAACCTTAATACCGTCGATTCAGAATTCGATTTATTGGATCGGTACAGTTCGTACGATAAATTAATAAATGTAACGGCGTACACACTACGGTTCGCTAATAATTGTAAAAATACATGTAAACTCGGCGGTAATCTCTCAGTTGCGGAACGTAGAAACGCGACCATACATTTAATACGAATTGTACAAAATACATATTTTCACGAAGAAATTTCGGCCCTTCAGTCAAAGAAATCAGTTAAGGGCTCACTTCGGCGGTTGAATTTATTCATTGATAACGATCAGTTGCTTCGTGTCGGCGGCAGAATAGGTGCGTCGGAGCTGCCGTACGCTGCGCGGCATCCTGTTTTACTACCGGGCAAAGGTCGCTTCACGGAACTATTGGTAACTCATTATCATAAAATATTTTGTCACGTCGGTGCAAATACACTTTCGGCCATTTTATCTCGGACCTATTGGATTGTTTCGGCTCGACGCGTGACGCGTCATATCACCTTTAAATGCGTACAGTGCTACCGGTCCCGGGCGCGACCTGTCCAACCCTTCATGGCGGATCTGCCCGCAGATCGTGTACAGGGTGTTTGTCCGTTTCTCGGAGTCGGTACGGACTTTGCCGGACCATTTTATATTAAATCTAGCTCGCTACGGAACGCGAAGATAGAAAAATGTTTTTTGTGCATTTTCGTATGTTTAAGTACTAAATGTGTTCATTTGGAAGTAGTCAGTCAACTATCGGTTGAAGCCTTTATAGCGGCGTTTACGCGGTTTATTTCTCGTCGAGGACTACCCTCACTAGTGCGGTCGGATTGTGGCAGAAATTATACGGGCACGGATAAATATTTAAAAGAATTGTATGTTTTCTTGCGGGACAACCAATCTGAAATTGAACGGAACTTGACGAAGAATCACATTAAATGGCTATTTAATGCGCCCTCGAGTCCAAACCACGGCGGTTTATTTGAGGCGGCGGTTAAATCTGCAAAAACACACGTCAAGCGTGTGCTCGGCGAAGCACGTTTAACGTTCGAAGGGCTCACCACGTTCTTCACCAAGGTGGAGGCCGTCATGAACTCTCGCCCGTTATATCCGCTTAGTACGGATCCGGCGGATCTGGATGTATTAACTCCGGGGCACCTTTTGATTGGACAACCACTAGTGGCTCTCCCTGAATACCCTTACACCGATGTCAGTGTGCACCGGCTGTCTCGGTTTCAACAAATTCAAAAGATGTCTCAACACTTTTGGTCTCGGTGGAAAAATGAATACCTACACACTCTTCAACAGCGGTTCAAATGGACCTCACAGACGGAACCTCCTAAACTCAATGACTTGGTTTTGATTAAAGAAGATAATTTAGCTCCTTTACATTGGAAACGCGGACGGTTAGTCAAACTTTTACCAGGTAAAGACGGGGTTGTACGGGTTGCAGAAGTGAAAACTCAAAACGGTGTCCTGATGAGGCCCATTTCTAAATTGTGTAGGTTACCCATAGATAATTAGGAACCAAGACGGGTCTTGGTTAGGCGGGGGGATGTTCGGGCATTGTGATTCACCAATTATGTGGGTGGACCGCAAAAACTGCGACTCGGAATATGAGGGTAGTTGGAAAACTACAACATTGAATTCGGGTGCAAGGGTGTTGATCGATTACCGGAAATATTTAAATTACTACATTATTCGTCGGTTTATTTGTGCAAAACAACTTGTGAGATTTCGGACAATAAGGTGGTATGCTAAAGACATCAATATAAAAGGATTGAAACAACCAGGCAGCCGTGCACGGCGGAGCTACCTTCGGGAGACGAGTCAAGGTGAGTGGTTCACCTTGTATTTGGGGATTGCGGTGCCTGGACTCCCAAATCTAACCGATAGAAAACTCAGGACCAGCAACTGAGCTATCGAAGGGGTTTTCACATGAACAGGGTACTAAAATAACTCGAACTAAAAAATGGTCAAAAACAACATGTTGCTTCTCGCACACATAAACGACTCAATTTTTACTTCTTAGCTTAACACAAACTCGATTTCGAATTTATATGCTGTCATTTTGACACTGCGAATTAACTAAATAAAGATGAACATGACAGCACGATAACTCGACAAATCTCAAATAGTTCGTACTAAGGTAAGTAAGCGCTTAACACGAAAAAATTGACGTTAGCGTAACGCTATTCAGTTGATAAGCTCCTCTTTACGCTATAAGATGAACGCGATAGAACAATTTGACAGAAGATATTGTTGTTGTCGATAGGAGAATTATTCTTGAGGTTCTAACCCCAAGTGGTTCACGCTAAGGTTACTGAGGGCTTAACATGAACAGATTGACATTAGCGTGGCCATATCAAGTTAATATGACATCCTTTTGACACTGCAAATTTATTAAATACAGATGAATAGGATTATGACAGCGGGATTTCTGTAGAAAGCTACTATAACGTCAAATGGTTCGTGCTAAAGTGAACTGAGTTTTTCAGCGCAAAACTCATACCAGATTATGTCTTGTTTTGTCTCGAGTCTTCAAGGCGAGCTCTCACTCAAGCTTCGAACACCCGATCAAGGCTCGCAACACCAGACAGAAGTGTACACCCACATTTTTTCAACAATAGGTGTGCTTTTAACACCTACATTGCGCCGACGATGTAAGTTCCAAAAGAATATTATGTGCGACTGGCTCGCAATGGAAGTCATACCTATTTGTCATTTTCCGTGTCCTTCGCTTATTTCTCGCTGTCATTTCCAAAATGTCTGTCGAATGGAGTACAACTAGTTAAAATAGGTTTAACCTTTCACTAAGAAAGAGTTTTCATTATTTTAATATTTTATTTCAATATAACGTACCACAAAAACAATTACACACTAAAAATATTACACTCCCAAGAAAGCCGTATAAAAATTATAAATTACCACCCAAACTCTACCGTCTCTTGATTCCACTAATTCCAATAACTGCTCGAGTGAACTTGTTCTACCATTCTACTTCTTCAGCCGAAAGACGTCCACTGCAGGACAAAGGCCTCCCCTAAAGACCGCCACAACGACCGGCTTTGTGCTGTACGCATCCAAGTTCTACCCGCGACCTTCACCAGGTCAGCGGTCCATCTTGTAGGGGGTCTACCCACTCCACGTCTTCCGATACGTGGTCGCCATTCGAGAACCTTTTTGCCCCAACGGCCGTCAGTTCTACGAGCGATCGCTTGTAGAAATACCATTCTTAACACTTAATAATCCCACAGCCGGTCAACAAAGGCTTCATTACCATTCCGTCCTCTACAAACCAACGGCTTTGCCGTCACTCTTTGATTATCCGAGCGTCCCAAAACATTCTGGAAGACATTATTCATTGGAACAGATCCGCAGCCATTTCGATGTCGGTTACAAATTAACTTTTGTTGTTTATGAAGATACTTGGATAAATGACAGTTTGGTCTAGTAATCTGAGCGTGGACAGCTTAAATAATAACAAGTTATTTAATTCAGGCAATAGACATTTTCAAAAATATTTTAGTGTGACTTACTGGCTCATAGAATATATACCTTACAGACTAACATACATACAATAATATATTGAACTTATATCTACACTTATAATCTACAAAACATGTAATTTCGGCGACATGTTGCGCTATAAAGGGACGTCTCGTAGTCTTCCACAGAATATCCCTTTGGCCTGAACACCTCGCTCATGAAGTTCTTCAGCTTAGCAGTGGGAACTCACACAATAAAGGAATTACAAGCCGCATTGTTTTGAGAGTTCAGCTTATCGACCCTCAGAGTATACAAGGTCTTCTCGTGTAATGTAGCCGAGAGACGTAGAGCAGGGTCGTTGGTGCTGCCGAACGAAGGAAGGAAAGAAGGCTTTGCTCTAAATTTAAAGAAATAGCGGATTGGATTCATATAGAAGATAAACCTTCTTGATCTTTAGATATTTGTACCAGTCTGGGTATTTGTGTATCTCCAAAAGCCGTCCAATGCAGAACAAAGACCTCCCAGAGATCGCCAGAATTACCGGGTTTGTGCTTTACACCTAAATTTTTTACCCGTGGCCTTTATATTTGTGTATGTTAAATAGTAATTAGTGTGAGCCAACGATCCTTTTTACCAAAAAGATCAACGAATAGGGAGTTTGGATGTCTGCTTTGCGAAATTAACATTACTCACCTTAAATTAGTTCATATTTGCTAATACAGTTGCAGTTTAGTTGGCGTGAGAACGCTGTCTTCTAAGAGTAAAAATATTTTTATAACTTGTAGAGCTAACAAGTGGTGACTTAACAAAGTTTTGTTAGTAGGATCAGAATCCAGAAATCCAAATCGATAAATGACCTTATATTATATAAAATCGTTCAATATTATAATGATTGTCCTATATAAATATAACCAAGAATTTATATACTACATTATCAATCAAATATCTCGCGAACCCTAGTGCGAAATAGGTGCGAACAGACCAAAGCTCCCAAAGAGACGTTCGAATAAATTAATTCGTACAAACATTATGTCCCACGTATTTGATCAAGGGACCCGCCTCAGTTAGGGGGGCGTGGGTATGAGTAACGTAGATAGTAAGGGTGGATGCTGTAGTGAGAATTAATGCAGACACGGCAGCCTATTTTCCCGACGTATCACGTTGCCACTTTCTCCAGTTTAAGCGGCTTTAGCGGCCATAAAATTAGCGTTTTACTGACTACTACACCGCTCACGACTTTGTCCAAAAAATAATTAACGATTTTTTTTACAACTAATCTTGACTAATGGCATGAACACGTGTACTCAGTGTGTTTGAAAGACAAAAGTGACACAATACGACTTAAAATATAAATAAATATGTAAACAAACAAATACAGAAAGACCCACAATAAGTTAACCGTGTCTCCAGCCTAGGTCTTCCCCGGTACCTACAACCTTCCACTTTCGCATGGTATATCTGTTTTGTCATTCATTCTTCTGACATTCTTTCTATATGCCCGAACCAACGGAGCATACTCTTTCTCATCTTAACACCGATACTATCTTTCATACCTACTTGCTTTCTTACTACGCTGTTGCGAATACGGTCGGTCAGCTTGGCTCCGCACTTTATTTTCTAGTCTTCTTTATCTCTCATCTCGTCTCGTTCAATCTAAATTGTCAATCATACACATTATAACACTTTTTGAGTCAAACAATAAGTTATCCTAACACGTGATTATTGCACGAGAGCTCAACAAGTTATTTTCATTTTTATTATCATGACACATAAACATGAATTTATCGTAGTAACGCCTGTTTTTATATCATTACGCTAGATCCCTAGTTTTTACTTATTTAATATTTAATGTCTGACAATATTTTCAAGTTATATCTCTGTAGTAATATTAAGTTAAAATTTTTGTGTTTCGCTATTTTCGTAGCCACATGTTAGTATAGTGTAGATAAATTGTTTGTGTATAAGAAAAATGATATTTTATCTTTTAAGGTGCTCAAAGGAATGGTTTTATACACGACATTAAAACCTTAACATTGAATCCACACAATATGATTAAAAAAATAGAAAGGAAAAATGAGAAAGAGGATTAAATAAAAAAAAGACAAGTCCGCTAAGTTTCTCCGCTGGGTCTTCTCGGTGGAGGCTGCGATCCGATCCGGTGGTAGAATAATAGTTCAATTAGATTTAAAAAAAATGTAAATTAACCATTTGTAAGCGCCTCCGCAGGGCTTATACAAAATTAATTATTTGAGTTTAAGTTCGTGGTATGTGGGAACATTTGATATCATGTGCCTTTCTCATATTTCATTAAATAGTTTGAGACCAATGATTCTACGTTGATTTAGTGACCAATAATACGCGAAACGATCACAAGGCCCTGGCTTCAAATGTGAGGTTGTACAAGTTCTAGATTTTCTATTGAAAGATTTTCGGTAACGTGTAGAATGATCGTCTACTCAGAGCATTAATTCTAATGATGTGTCTTCCCTCTACTGTGAAAGCTTTTTCTGGCCCAATTTCATGATTTTAGGTCAACGGGAAATACCCGTCACATGATGAGTGAGGTTAAATGGCCATATCTTTTGATTGCATTGATTTAGACACCGCCAAGGGACCGTTTAATTCAAACACTTACTTCATCAACTTGTCACACTCGAACTTCACACTACCATAGAAGGTACTCCCATTATTCTAGGTGTCTGTGACCTCAGCCCTCCTCCCCCAACCCCAACCATTTGCCTCCCACCGTCCTAACTTTCGGGAATGTTTAGGTAACTGACGAATTTCATCCGAGGTCGGGTTTTGTTCCACATTGAATTTTAGATATAGACATACTTTGGAACGTAGACGTATTAATCTGAAGTTTCACCTTTAGACTTCTACCTCGGGATTATGATAAAGAAACGGCGAATTTTAATGAGTTTAAATATTGTTTTGAATCACGTTGTTCTGTAAAATCTAACTTAAGAAATTGAAAAGTTTGCTTTTTGTTTGTTTATATTAAATAATGCAAGAAAATAAAATCGGCCTAGTTTTTGAAGCTGATATTATACAATATGTATTTATGATAGTCTTTTGGTAAAAAAATCATACCTTTGGTTCATAGATCAAAACAGTGATCTAAATTTCTGATCATCTTGGCAATCTTTGGGGATGCCTTGCCCTACAATGACCAGCTTCCTACTACTAATGATTATAATGACACCAGTGAAAAAATTACCTCGATTTGACACTGTAGCTTTTCTTTTTTTGTAGTTAAAAATAAAGCAGTTTATTGTCAGTTTGGAATTAAGTTAATTGCTTCACAAAAAAATTAATTACTTACACAAGTAAAAATTAATCACGTAAGTACGATCAATCTGGCATTCAGTCTAAGAGAGACGCCGTTAGGTTGAACTGAGAAATCCTAAATATGTTTACATCTTTTTTTTAACGTATAACAGTATCTCTTTCTGGCTGTCAGTTGAACTAATCGTGTAGGTAGCCTGCGTGTAACATGAATCGTGAGAGACAAAAATAAATCACCGAACTATTCCTAAAAGAGCACTGGCTATATATTTTAAGCTACTACAGTAGAGTCTCACTAATCCGGCACTTCAGTAGTTCGGCACGTTTATTAATCCGGCACTAGTGCTCGACCGAACCTTCGGCTTCTGCCACCTTCGGCAAAAAATACCACATTTGGCCAATGGTTCGGCTTCGGCCAAAACTCCATTTGGCCAGGTTTCTTGCAAGCACGGAAATGGAACGATCTATTACGAATGCGCGAGCGCGCGGCGGAAGACGCGCGGAGAAGAAGTATATTCCCTTTACGAAATGCTTTATTTTGTTCATTATGAACCTTTCCATACAATCCAGTAATCCTAACATTCCAATAATCCGTCACCCCCTAGTTTTTAACAGTGCTAAATTAGTGAGACTCTACTATAATAATTAGTGGAACAAAAATAGGTACCTATTTTTGTTCCACTAATTAATATAGTAAGATGATAAATACAAACTGTATTAAGAAATAAGCTACGGAAACAGCGTGCAGTTTTATTAACTCAATTCGCATTGGGACATATTTTAAGAATATATTCGTTTTTTTTCCAAATAACTATTGTTATTTTGCGAACAATATTTAGAATAGAAACAAAGAGTTATTTTTGTCTTTGGTTTGTCCTTCAGGAGACGAAAATAACAGATAACTCACGTTTTATAAAGAAATGCTAGCCAAACAAGAAGCTTAGGGCGCGATTATATTGAGTTTATATAACTAGTAGCTATTTAATAGGTTCAGAAGAGCTAAACTGCAATTACAATTACGAGGTCAAAGCGAAATGGTAATATAATACCTATAATAATAGCAACCTATATGCCTCTAGTACTGGGCAAAGACCTTCTCTCTCAAATGAAGGTGAGAGAGATTAGGTAGTACTCCACCACGCGGGCACGGATTGGTGGAGGCAGGTTTGTGGCCACCTACTGTTGCAACTTATCAAGCTGCTTATGAAGCTTCCAACGTGGCTTAACGACTACCACATTAAGAGCTTACCGAAGCACGGAGACATTCCAATATGAAAATGCCACAAACGGTCACCCATCTCAGACCGACTGTGTCGAACGTTGTTGAACTTAGTGATAATAGTTAATTTATTGTATATTCACATTGCTAACAATTGCAATTCCAGCTCATCGACGAGTGTAGTTTCTATTTGCTCGCGGATCAACGTTTGTGTTCTAGCTCACTATCTTCTAATAAGTAGTTTAGCAGTGATATGGTGAGTGTTTTGCTGCTCGAGCAAATGCCGCGCTGAGCTGAGGCCCTTTTGTACCACTGTCACACGAACTACAATAAAATTATACCATAAACTGTACTGCATGATTTTTTGTATTTTAGGAAAATATTTTGTACTACTGTGAGTCCTATTGTTGGAAATAAACTTCTTATCGATCTATGACTTTTTGCAAATATTTTAGTAGATATAATTCACCAGGGCCTTTATTCGCTATCCCCACGAAGCAAATACGAAATTTGCCATGTCAACAATCACTTCATTTTAAGTTTTATTTTTAGTAAAATTAGATAAAATTTAATAGCTATGGGAACTCGAGCGGACGTGCGAATGAAGCGAGTAGCGATGACAAACCGAGGTAAGCCACGCCTACCATGATGACGTCAAGGCTTTTAGGAATTCAAAAGGCTCGCTAGGTTAGGCCCTCTCCTCTTTGTGTTTGCTTCGAGGCTATGACCTATTAAACATGTGAGGCGACGCGTTACGATTACTGTAGGATACAGAATACCATTATACCGTCGATATATATGTAACGGAGGATTATTACTTTCCTGATCACAAGTCACTCACGATACACAACACAGTTTCTAGGCTTGTGGCTTAGTAATTCTTTCATGGGGCAATGTATACGCTTCTACAACAAATTACCCATAGATATCCGAAACATTGATAGGCATGTAAGCTTAAAAAGGCAATCAAAACCAGACTGTGTAAGAAAGGATATTACAAAATTTCGGATTATCTTGACAATAAAACAGATTGGGTTTGAGCAGCTCCTCAAATATTAAACAAAGCTATAAAATAAAATTTTGAAATAAAAAATGGTATCAGAAAGGTAAAACAAATTAAGTTAAAAGACCAGCCCGCTGAGTTTCTCGCCGGATCTTCTAAGTGGAGGCCGCATTCCGATCCGGTGATAGATGTAAAAAATGTAATAATTTTGACGTTTGTAAGTGCTTATGTATTCGCCTAAACAAATGAATAATTTTTGACTTTGACTTGAGGTTAACTTTTCCAGCAACGAACAGCAGCGGAGTGACTCACGAATACAGAGTGCTCCCCGTTTTATCAGTTTCCTCCCACCACCTAAGCTCTGTAAACATAACTTTGACGTTTGTGTGTCGTTTAATAACTGTACATAAGTACAGTTATTACGGAGTCCCGGACGTGACATATTCTTCTGTGTATGTGAATGATCTATGCTGTTGGCCACGGGGCCTTAACAGCTTCACCGGACCAGATGATATATATGCATTACTAATTTCTGCCCGCGGCCCTCGATCTCTTCTATTATCATGGGTGCTATAGAGCACTAGAAATGTATAAAACATAAAATTCAAAAGTAAACCGCAATAAAATCCGAAATATTTTAATTGTAATTTATAGCCTTACGTCTAGTTTGAATAACTCAGTCGTTTGGGGAAAGTAGGAGAGACACTCACTTCAAATGTGGGTTCTAGGCGCTCTAGTAGAGTACGTACGTACGTCCGGGATGCTTGGGTCGACCAGGGTCGACTGGCTTGGCACTCGCAACGGCCGCGACGCGCGGGAGAGCGCAAGCTAAATGGTCGCCGGTTTCCTGTTGGTTGCGGCCGATCGTACGATAATCGCGCGCGGGGAGTGGGCCCCGATAGGTACTTGGCCCATAGTACCATCGGTATGGCGTGCGGTGTATATGGCAATATACATGGCGGTGGTATATAGCTATACAATAGTTAAAAGGGACGCCGCGCGAGGGTTTTAGGTTTTGGCGCGCAACAAATTTAATTTTTTCAAAATTAATTTTGATCAAGGCTGATTCCCACAAAAAAAAACTAAAATATTCCATTATTTCCCTATGTTGTTCTCTTAGCTTATTTTTAAAACCACGACAAACAACGCTGTAACAAGTATCCGACTCGATACATTTTCTCGATTATTCACATTTGAATGAGCAATCGATTAAGGCGAATGATGGATTTATTCCCTAGTCTTGATTTTAGCTCACTTGCTTGGCTTTGAGATAATATTTTGTAAGCGAAGATCCTTTTTAAATTTATCTTTCAGGAAGTAGCTTAACAAAATAGGACAAAAAATTTCAGTAAACTTAATTTGGCATAGTTTTTTTTTATTTGAAAGATACTATTTTATAATGAAATGATAATAAGGGTGAGATTGTGTAATGAGAAAATGAGTTAAATAATAACAATCGTAGTACTAGATATAATAGTAATACATCAATCTATGGACTTTCAAAACCAAAAACATAACCCTTCCTTTTGACTTTGCTTTCCTTTTTTAGCCGCTAAAAATGCGAAAGTATTGACTTTTGGTTGATATTTATTCATTTACGTCTAAGCTACTGCACGTATTTAGTGAAATTTGGCATTAAATGCAGATCCTTAATGTTGGCAAAAAAGGTTGAAATCCACGAAATCACTCCGGACTATAAATGATACAATTTTAAATTACAGTAATAGACTTCACACCCCAGACAGTTTATCGTTTTAAGTATTGTGACTTTTATCATGCAAATTGGAATGTTTGAATGAACCTTAACAGATGAGATGCCATAACTTAATTTACCCCAAACAAGACAGGTTCATCATAGCCTATATTTACGGTAGCATATAGCATATAGCTATCTAGGCCTATGCTTTCAAGCAGTTGCACCTGTTATACCACCTCAAAGGCATCCTCGAGACGGGTGGACACGATTGTTGCTACGCTTCATGCCGGCCTCAGAGGAGTTAGTTAATAGACAATTTGGGTTTTAAAGCTATTTAATATTCGGTATTTAGTTGTAAAGCTGAGACAAGTTGAGTGTGAAGTCACTACACAGTATCTTAGAGCAAAGTCACTAGGTGAATAACAAACTATGAGGGAAACCAGGGGAATCCATAAAACTCGTCTAGTTATTGAAACGTTCTCCAATGGTGACCACGTACAGAAAAACGTGGAAAGGGCCTATATACGAGGTTATTTTCTGCAGTCGTTAACGTTAAATAGAAAACTTAAAACCCTATGGGGGTAATAAACATTGTGTAGGGTTTTAGGGGTATAGTAACACAATGCTTTGTTTTCTTTTTCGAAGTTCAAATAACAGATGACCGAAAGAAAGAATTCACCCGCTATCCAACGTTTATTAGTTGTCCAGAAAACTATATAATTCTTAATTCTTAAAAAAAGTCACCTGGCCAGACCCAGCTGCTATCAATAGCAGAAACAAAAAGAGAATGCTTACAAGTTTTCTGGACTCTAAAACGCTCAACAAGATAGACTGATGACTTGATAAAAGTGGCGAGAAAAAGATGGAGCATAAAATACCAAAAATGAGGAACACACTAGTGGAATATAATCATCTAGGTGATTTGCTGTTAGGTGATCATTTGACACTAATAAGTCGCCGTTAGTGACCCAGGTGATTGGATTGGATTTTTTTTATTTGTTTATTCATCCACCCTTTAATGCCCCACTGCTTGGTAACGGCCTCCCTGCATTGTTTCTAGTCCATGAAATAGAATAAAGCGCGGAAAACCGGTCGTTATGGCGAACTTTAGGGGACGCTTAGGTCCTTCAGTGGACTGACTTTTTTAGCTCATGGAGTCATTGTTATTTATAGAATAATGTTCTTCGTATAGATATGAAAGTGATTGCAAGACATAAAAAATGAACCTCTTCATGTTGAACCCGAGTTCCCGCACAAGCCTTCTAAAAAACCGGTAAAACCCACGCCTGTTCATCACGGATTCGAGATGAGAGCGAGATGTCCTATTGATTGAGTTAAAGCTTGTTATGAATACATACATATCCAGATACTGTCTCTTTCTGTGTAATCATCGATGTTTGATGGATAAGTCGTATTATTTAAAACCGTCTTGTAAAACACACCCGTAGCAATATAACGTTAAAAAAACTATCGGAACTGCAAAACAAAGCACGCATTCCACACATCGTGATGCAAATGTATTCTTTTTGGAACCATCACGGACAAGCGAACGCCGAGCTGCGAACGCTTAAAAAATTAAACATTCATTGCTAAGCGTTGAACAAAAGTTGCTTCTAACAATTGCGGTGCTTCGTAGCTGAATGTAACTGAGCAGGGACCTTATTTGCTACAACCAAACGTGGCGCGATACTATTGTCTCCGTAAAATTACTGTGTAATAGTATGCTCTATAGTGCGACAAGAATCTTGTGGCTCATGGATGATATTGACAAGGGTCGTTGGAGTAAAATTCTTCCAAGGAGATATTTCAATAGGTAGGTTCGCACTCTGCGACTGTCATTTAGTGACATATCACTTAATGATAGCGTTAGTTCTGATTTTGACCGCGGGTCAAAAGATCCTTAGACTGTATACCACTAGACATAGATACATAATTAGAGATACTAGAAGCATAGAGGGAGCTTTTACAAGTTTAAATAATTGCACTCTGATTACACTGACGTCATGTCAGTGATAAGAAAGGGGGCAAATCTATCGTAATCAGTTACACTCTTGTACACTTTATTTTTCCATTAATTATTACTGCAAAAGCAGTGATAGCCTAGTGGTTAGACCGTTGGACTGCAAAGTCAAAGGTCTCGGGTTCAAACCTAGGCACGCACCTCTGTCTTTTCAAAAGCATGTGCGTATTAATAATTAATTATCACTTGCTTTAACGGTGACGGAAAACATCGTGAGGAAACCTGCATGCCTAAGAGTCTCTCAAAAGTCTGTGAAGTTCGCCAACCCGCACTGGGCCAGCGGGGTGGACTACGGCCTAAACCCTCTCAGTTTGAGAGGACGCCCGTGCCCAACAGTGGGACAGTTTCTTAACTGGGCTAATATTATTATTATATTACTTGAAAACACATAAAAAGTCATCGAGACCACCGTCACTAGACCTAGACAAACAAACATTAACCTTTGATCGATTTTAGGTAAATTTGCGTGGAGCCTACGTCAAAATGACAAGCCATAACATTTTCAATAAAAAGGAATTTAGAATCATTTAGAAAAAAATAAATTTGAAATTGGTTACCTAAATGGTACCAAGTGTCCAGAAAAAGTATATACCTGAACTGGGTATATAATCCCTCTATGCTTTTAAGTCTTACCTCTATAGATGCATTATTAATACGGATCACGCACAAACAGCCAAAAAATGTCCGCGTTTGGTTTAGATGCGTATTCAAACCTACTCGTAGCTAGCAACTGTAGAAATTAGTTTAAAATTATAAATGACCTGAGGACTTCTCAGTTTGGAATTTTTAGAAAACTAGCATTTTAACGCGTCCCCAAGTTGACTATGTTTGGATCAAACTAATTCGAAATAAGACCACACCCATACTTGATCTTATTTTTCGGGCTGTTTTTCGGAATTTCACATTAAATATAATGCCACTGGAGCACCATTAAACGATCATTTCGCGAAATTTTCGTAACGCGCCGCGTTACGTTCATAGGAAATAAGGACCCGGACGCGGATTAACATAACGCTTGCATATGCATGCGAGCGCGTTATGTTAGTTCACACCATGTGGAATGGATTCATAATTGTTGATATACATAATCTGTTAGTGTGCTCATGCATGCAATGTTACTGGCGAAAAACTACCATAAGTATTTTTTGCAAGAAATTGTAAAATAAATTTAGACTCTTCCCTCTATTTGTGATTTTTAGGGAAACTGATACCCCGCTGTGTCAAGTTGTAATAAATAAATTAAATGTAAATATTATGATCTAGGCTACATAGCCGCTCGTAGCACTATGCGACCACGGTGCTCTTCCCGATCACCGATTCGAGCGCCTCCGTGCTTCGGAAGGCACGTTAAGCAATTGTTTCCGGTTACCTCGTAATGTGGTAGTCATTATAGGTGACTTGATAACTTCCAACAGCAGGTTGCCACAAAACTGCCTCCACCAATTCGCACTGGGTCCGCGTGTCGGAGCATGACCTAATCTCTGTTACCTCGCTTTGTAAGAGGCCTTCGCCCAGCAGTGGGTAGTATAGGCCGATATTATTATGTATCTCGCTGAGATCTTTGTAAGGTTTGCATACTATTATTATAATTATCTAAGGACTTACTTGACCAGTGTGTGTTGCCAGTGATAACTTACGGCACCGAGACATGTTCACTCACGATGGGCCTCATAAGAAGACTCAAGGTCACCTAAAAGGGTAATGGTGAAGCTATGCTCGGAGTTTCTCTGCGAGATCGAATCAGATATGAGGAGATCTGCAGGAGAACCAAAGTCACCGATATAGCTCTCACACATCACACATCGCTCGTAGAACTGACGGCCGTTGGGGCAGAAAGGTTCTCGAGTGGTGACCTCGTACCGGAAGACGTGGTGAGGGCAGGCCGTAGTAGTAGGCGTACAGCACAAATCAGGTCGCTGTGGCGATCTTTAGGGGAGGCCTTTGGCTTTCAGCTCATGATAAATAGGGACTTAGCATGTTTAGCAAAACGCTATATAGGTATACTTAGTATAAACAGTAAACAAAATCAAGCGAGCACTCCCAAACACGCTTTAAACATTTTAGCCAAAATCTATTACACCATGAAATATTAATCGACGATTAAATTTCAAAGCACTCGCTCGTTCATACAATGGCGAGTGTTTGGCGTTTGTCATAAATGTTGCCATGTCCGGCCACAAATCGCCAGCGTTTTGGCATCGCTAGCGGACTCATAACACAGCACTTACAATATCAATGACATGTTCGATTCGTTCGCTGGACGTTGTGGCGTACAGACCTGTCGCGCTTCGCTCTAAGTGTTTTTTGTTGCTTTTTTTGGATTGGCGGTTTAACGGAGTTGTGAATTCCTTGTTGCTCCTGTGGTGCTGTTATGGAAGGTCTACGCCCCCTGGGCGGTCGCTGAGAGGGATAGCTGTATTTTTGTGAAGAAGGTGACCATTTATACAATATCACAAAAACAAGTTCCTGTCGACGGGAGGATTCGATCGTCGGCCGTTCGAACCAGCGGTCGAGGTCTTAACGATTGTGACAAATCGACGAGTGGCGGCCGGTTTCAAATTGCGCATCGGTATCTAAAGTGGCAATTATATTAACTGTAAGAGAACCTGTAATGAAATATTACTGCTCATCGTGAGTTGAGTTGTTTAAAACAAAATCATATATCTTTATTATCTTTCATCACACCCACAGATCCCTTACGGGGTATGCAGTATTGACATTTATTGTTGTATTATTAAAAGAAAATGCCACGCACTACGCGGACGCCTCCGAAACTATCTGGTAACAACCCAGGACTCTACGAATCTCAGTCGGATCCTAACTTATTGACTCCCGAAACAAAAGATTCTGATGCCTCCAACATCACCACAAGAAAGCGAGTACGGTATGAGAGTGAATACCCAGACACTGACAGGTTCGAACAATTATACTCCATGATGAGATCCTGGAAAGCTGACCAAGAGGTCATTCTAAATAAATTGATAGCTGATGTGTCCGGATTAAAGGAACAAGTTTCGCAAGTACAAAAATCTAACTGTGAGATTGAAAAATCCGTGGATTGCATAAACAGTTTTTTTGAATCCATGAAGAAGCAAATAGAAGCAATTGAAAAAGAGCGCTTGGACCTTAAAAGAAGTATCGGGGACCTGGAGAATAAGGTTCATGATTTACAGTGTTCTTCTCGTTCTGCTAGTGTGGAAATACGAAACGTCCCAATCAAAGAAAACGAAACCCTTTCTGACCTCACAAAAATGGTATTACAGCTTGGGTCGTCTATGCAAATACCCATAATTGAATCACAAATACGAGATGTGTATCGTCTTCCTGGTAAAAATAATGGAAGCAGACCCATCTTTGCAGAATTTTCTTCGGTCCAAACCAAAAATATATTGCTGTCTTCAATCCGGAATTTCAATAAAAATAAGAAACCGGAAAATAAACTAAATACAACTGCTATAGGTATAACAGAGAAAAAACCACTTTATGTTGTTGAATACCTACCGCCTTCTACCAGGAAATTATTTCATTCTGCACGTGAATTTAGTAAAGCCAATAACTATAAATTTTGCTGGTGTTCCAATGGACAAATTCTTGTCAGGAAGGAAAATAGTAGTAAGCACATTGTTATTCGTTCTGAGCAATTTCTACAAAATTTGGCTTCCAAATAACAATTGTTTGTGTCTGTATAATTTACCTCATATGCATGCTTTTATTTTTTTATTCATATACTGTTTTAATAGACTAGCGCCTTGTGTAATTGTCATACTTTTGGATGCCTACATCACAATAACACTTTTAAAACAATTTTCATATATAGCAAGCATCATTCAGTCACACCCTAACACACCATTTACTCAACATTCATCCAGACTTACATCCCAAATACAACTCATACGACTCGCCCGTTTATCTTTTTTGTTCTTTAATCAACTATTTAATATGATCAATCGATATACTGTACTTAACAATAACTTTACAAACCTGTCAGGATTGCGCTTTACCTATCCTTTAACAAATACTAAAACAAAAGGGGAATCGTTTTATACACTTTCAATCAATCACAATTAAATTAAATTCGATCAAAATAGTATAATAAATATAAACAAAGAACTAGACCGCATAGCTATGGCTGAGTCCTCTACGTGTTGCATTGAAGACTGTAATAAATTTCTATACAATAAAATTACATCCTTAAATATAATAATACAAAACATAAGAAGTCTCAAGTGCAATATTGCTGACTTTCAAGTGTTGCTAAGCCGTGCTAATGTCGATTTCGACCTTCTCATATTAACAGAGTGTTGGTTACCCCGTAATCAGTATTTACCTATTATAGAAAGCTATCACTGTACATCAACAGTCAATAACTTAACGCAAAACGAAGGAGTAGTGGTGTATTATAAAACATACTATAACTATGCAATACATGAACCAAATTTAGTTGATGCCAACTGTCTCCAAATTCAAATAGATAAAAATACTATTATCTTGGCAATTTATCGTCCACCAAGTGAACGTAATACCACACGATTTCTGGAATCGTTAAACGACTTGTTACTTTCATTAAGAGCCTATAGCACCATCATTCTAACCGGAGATATCAATATTGACATTGCCATGTCTTCCAGTGATACCAGAGCCCAAACTTACCTTGATCTACTAGCGTCGCATGGCATGTTACCGGCACACAATATACCAACGCATACATATACTTGCTTAGATCATGTCATCATGCGGACCAAATTATCTGCTAAATGCTTTGTTTCTCAAACGACGATAACAGACCATTACAGCGTAATACTAAGCCTAGAAAGCCTAAAAACTAAAAGTGTGGCGTGTAAAAGTATTAGTAAAATAGACTTCAAAAAATTAGACGATATCATTCCTACGATAGATTTTAGCCCTATTTATAAATGTAATAATGTAGACACTGCAGTTTCAATTTTCACTGATTCCCTAATTTATGCTATCGATAGATGTAAAACCACTACAATTATTCCATGTCGTAAAAGGATACGTAAGCCGTGGATTACACCTGGCTTGTTAAAATGCATAAGAAACAGAGATAAACTACACCTCAAACTTAAAAAACAGCCCAATAATGAAATTATGAAAATAACATACGTCAGGTACAGAAATCACTGTAATTCTATACTTAAAAAACTAAAATATGAATACGAAAAAAGCGAGCTACAGAAAAATAGTAACAACAATAAAAAACTCTGGGATATTATTAAAAAGATAACCGGGACTAATAAAGATAAATCACCACCTTCTGAACTTATCTCACCAAGTGACCCATTGCAATCGGTTAATGATGCTAACAGATTCTTTACCAACGTTGGCATGAGTTTGGAAAATTCTATCAACCAAAGTATTCGGCAGAACAATGCTTCAACAACACCCATGTCGCCACTTTTTTCTTTTGTCCTGTTACCTACAGATGAAAATGAAATCAGTTCTTTAATAACCAATCTAAGAAACGACTGTGCTGTAGGAAATGACGGCATATCTGGTTTTACTATCAAACGGTATAAAGACATTATTAAAAAGCCACTAACATACATCTGTAATTTATCCATACAAACTGGTACTTTTCCAAAAAGATTTAAACGTTCCATCATTCATCCGATTTATAAAAGTGGCGCCAGAAACTGCATCAATAATTATCGGCCTATCTCTATACTGCCAACACTCTCAAAGTTATTGGAAAAAATAATGAACAAACAATTAATAAATTACTTAGAATCTAAACAATTAATTTCAAACTCTCAATTTGGTTTTCGTGCGGGTAAATCTACAAGTGATGCAGCTCATGAATTGACCGATTATATAGTGACAAAGTTGGATAAAAAGCAAAAGGTAATTGCTATTTTCCTAGATTTGGCGAAGGCCTTTGATATGGTAGACATTCCACTTTTAATAAAAAAACTTCACTGCCTCGGTATAAGGGGAACTCCATTGGAACTTTTTCAAAGCTATTTGTGTGGTCGTTTCCAAAGTGTGAAAATCGAAAACTGGACCAGTGACGAGCTAGAAATGACCAAGGGAGTACCTCAAGGTAGTATTTTGGGACCCACTATGTTTCTGGCATATATCAATGACCTCTGCCAACAAAAAATACCGAATGGTAAAATGATTACCTTTGCTGATGACACAGTGCTTGTTTTTTGTGGAGACACCTGGGATGAAGCATTCCAATTTGCGCAAAACGGATTTAATATAGTAACTACTTGGTTGAAGAACAACTCTCTGTCACTTAACGTTGAAAAAACAAAATACATAAGTTTTACATTACATAACATCAATAATAACCTAATAAATGACGCCCATGTAATCACTGTTCATAATTGCAACAACACTACAACGTCTCTCTGTATTTGTCCTAAGCTCAGTAAAGTTGATGAAGCTAAATACCTAGGAGTCATAATTGATAAAAATCTTAACTTCAACTCGCACATGAACGTCCTTACATCGAGAATCAGGAAACTGATATTTGTTTTTAAAAATTTGAGACATGTGGCTAACGAAAGAATTCTCAAGAACACATACTTTGCTCTATGCCAATCTTTGTTAACATATTGTATAACTATATGGGGCGGCGCATCGAAATCTTCTATAATTAAAGTTGAAAGAGCCCAAAGGGCGGTTCTAAAGGTCAGCAATTTCCTGCCATTCTTTTATCCAACGACAGAGCTATACGACAAATGTGAAGTTCTGACAGTTCGTCAACTTTTTGTATTACAATCAGTTATTAGAAGGCACTCTCTTTTGAAATTTGATCCATCTTTTCTTCGTAAGCGGAGAAATTATATGGTATGTCCTACAATTCCTTTCAAAACAAGTTTCTCACATAAATTTTTCGGTTTCCTTGGTAGTTATCTATATAATAAAATTAATAAAGAATTATTGATATATGCCTTACCTAAAACTCAATGTAAAAAGAAGGTGCACAAATGGTTATTAAGCCTGAACTACACCAAAACCGAAGATCTTTTAAAAATCATGACCTAAACACACGCGCGCACACACGCTCACTCACTCACACACACACACACACACACACACACACACACACACACACCCACACACACCCACACACAAACATTTTTTTTTTTTATTTTTAGCAAGATAAAATTAATCTAGGTAAGATTAATTTTATCTTGCTTCTCTTTTATCTCAAGTAACTAATGTTATATAGATAAATATACCTGATTATTATCTAATAGCCAGCTAACGCAAGTCCATTGAACGAGGTCCTGGTAATCTGTCAAACAGGGTCACCTAGTACAGATACCAGTCTCTTACAAAGTTTTAAATAATGCTGTTATTGTAATTAGATATAGTTTAAACGAATTTTGTAACTACTTTGTAAAAGAGAAAAATAAATCTTTATTATTATTATTATTATTATTATGTTTTCCGACGTTTTTATGGCATACTTCAATTTTTAGTTTCTTAATATTGGAAAGTTGTGTATGGAACTAATAAATAGTTAAGATAGTATACTAAGAATATATATATATATATATATATATATATATATATATATATATATATATATATCTAATTCCTGTATCGTGGGTGCGGTGCGGTGAATATACTAAATCTACATACACAAACAGCCAGACCCGAACAAATGTTTGTGGGCCACACAAAGATTTATCCCGTGGGGCGATCGAACCTGCGACTACTTGATCCAGTGTACGGAGCGGCTAAAGCTCATAACCACTGGACCGAGACGTCCGTGCATAACCTTAGTTGTACTAGAATGAAAGCAATTTAGCAGGAATATAAGCACATTGGTTTTTTTTTTATTTGTATGATAAGTGGACAGGTAAGTCTAAAAATATACTTAGAAATTAATTTTCTATAAAACATCAAACTCTATTTTCAACATTTATGTTAAATACGCACATCCAATTTTACCTACAATTAAAAACAATACGTATGAAGCAAGCCTTTTTGACGAAAACCGAAAAGGGAAAAATGTTCAGAAGACACTAAACTTTCTGTAGGGAAGACAAGTGTGTGAAGCTATCGACACTTCCACTGTTTTTAAACAACTTTGGAACTGGAAGACAAAATCTATTTCTTTTTAAACTTTACTGCAAACTATAGGCAATCGGAGAGAAATCTGCAGGTGATAGATCACGTTTTTAGATTTTGCCCATTGCTAATTTAAGGACAAGGTTTGGGCCTGACGTTTACGGCAAACGGACTTAAACCTTTTCAAAGCCAACCCGAGGCCACCGACCCACTTTGATCTTGCCCCTTCTGAATGAATCGAGAAAGTTGTGAATTATTTTAAAATATACTTCCTAAATCTAAATGCTTGGATGGTCATATTTTTAAATTATAGAGAATTCTTTTTTACTGGTTTTATTTTCTTTATATCTTAAAGATCACTAACTATCACTTAAGAAGAGAAAATAATTATTATTTTAATACATAAGTTCACACATGCATGTAGTAGACGGTAATCCTGAAAATAGATAGATAGATAGATAATACTTTATTGTTCCACCAGAAATACAAGAAGGAAATAAAATGATACAATATTGCAATTGAATGATAGTGTAACAATGGGCGGCCTTATCACTATATGAAAATACTTCCAGTTATGCACATAGATCATAATAACTTTGCCTTTACGAGTTATAAAGTAATGTCCTCGAGCAGATACAAGGGACGGCTTACACCACGCCAGGTTCATTTTATGTCATCACTATAGTCTTTTTCACAAACCATGTGTACAGTGACGTTTGATCAAATTCCATTTCACGCATATTATTTTCAAGAATATATATTGTATTTTATGTTTTTCAACGTACCTCCACACTAGGATTTATTGCTGTGCCGTGGGTGCGTTTACAAACATGAAAATTCACATACGATAATACCCAGACCAAAACAAATAATTGTGAGTCACGCAAAGATTTGTCTCGTGCGGGAATCGAACCCGTGACTATTAGACACAGTGGGCGGAGCGGCTTAAGCTTTTAACCATAGCACTTAATCGTCTGTCAAGAATTTATTTATTGGATTCATTATTAAAAATAAGGAATCCAAAAATATACAAGAATAAAGAAATTAATCAAAAATCAACTTTAATTTTCATTTAGATCATACACTGTTTATAAATTTGAGTAATTGTTAAAAAAAAACAAAACTCTATTGCTCAATTATGTAAATTGGATCATTTCGCGTTTCAGGGACTGCCACAATAAAATTGTTATAATCGATACATTGTTTTTTTAAATGTACAAATTCGATTGCCGATTTCTCTAAGAATGTTATTCTATGTATACGATTGAGAGACATAGTATACTCATGGTCAAGAAATAATAAAAAAAAACTAAGATGGGCCATTTTGACATAATAAAATAGACTTTTAAGTAATAATTTACGTTTTCGACGAATTAAGCGACGAATTTGTCATAAGAGTTTTCGGTCAATTGCTTGATTCGTAAATAAATAATAAATTTCTTGTATTTTGTATTCTTTAAGTTCCTAAATAATTTTTTATTAATATGGATTTATTCTTCGTTACAAATTATATCAATACGTTTTTCAATCGATTCTATTTCATTCAATTTTATCATCACCACATTTCTAGAAACGTCAAAATCCATACGTCACCGTACCCATGTCTCGTGAAAAAGACTATAGTTTCTGCCCACGTGTTCGTTCGCGTTGACCTTAGAAGGAACTTTACATTTATCCGGGATAAAAATTATAATTATAACAGGCTTATTATAACGCCTATAACTCGAGGTATCTGAGATCTTGCGTTATTACCGATACACCTTGTGTATTGCTGACAGACACTTTTGAATTAATATGGAGATGGAAACTGCTAATCAGCTATTTAGCCGGAATGGACTGCCACCTCTCTAGAGAAAGGGTATGTATGTCGTACCGTACGTCGGTCGTACCCGACCGTTAAATATCATAGAAATATATCATTTTTAATATATTTCAAATACACCTGTGACCCAAATACTCTTTTAGCTATTATAACACTATTAACCACCACTGAAAGCCATTATGATGCGTATACACGTGTATACACGGCTTATTTTCCAATCTTTAGATATTTTCCCTCAACGTGTCTATCCATTAGCGAATAATGTTGTCACCCGATAAATACAATACGATGAATTGACACGCTTAAATGGGCTCTAAGGTCGTATTTAGACAGGCTGAATAAAAAGAAAACGAAAAAGATAATCTTCCTTCAAAAATTCTAACCCTACGCTAGGAATTATTCCTGTGTCGAAGGTGTTTTTACAGACATGAAACTCACATACACAAACACGCAGACCCAAACAAGCATTTATTAGTCACGTGAAAATTGGTCATACAGGGATCGAACCGGCAACTACTCGATCCAGTGAGCGGAGCAGCTTACGCTATAAACTACTTAATCAAGCTGTATTCACATATTATATCGTGATATTTTAGGTATTTCTTATTTGTGTACCTATCTTCGGTAAAAACGTTAGGAGTGATCTATCTATCTGTCTATATTATTATGTAACTGCTACTTTGGGAAAGCTTACACGTTCTTAAAATGCTTGTACCGTGTTGTAAATCTACTCTTTCCGCCAATATTTTCAGGCTGGTAATGATATGGAACAGTATGAAAATTTCACAGCCTAATGCTGACTTTATCTGGTCGAAGAAATCGTTTTTACACCAAAAACGAATTCCGGTATCCTAACGAGAATTATCTCAAACGTAATGAATTATAACACAATGACGGATCATCTCCCACTCCCCAATTCCCATAGATCCAGCATATTATACAGGGAGCTCAGTGCATACTAACAGCAGCACTGGAACCAAAACTTACGCACACACGATAGGTATGTATTTGCAAAACGCACGGACAACGGCTTGGGCCAGTAACTAAAAGCTTAAGCCACTAGATCGAGCAGTTGCGGGTTGGATTCCCGCAAAGGACAAATGTGTGTGACCTACGAATATTTGTTTCGATTTGGCTGTTTGTATATGTGATTTTCTTATTTGTAAACGCACCCACTACAAAGAAGTAATTGCTACAGTAGGCTAACGTTTTTTTAAAGAAACTGTGATTTGACTAAGTTTTGACCGGCTTGTAACGCCCACACAAATATAAGACATTCAACTACGTGTTTTCCAACTGTCCATACTTCACAAAACTCATCTAAACAAAAACCTTTTGACATGAGGTACTGCTCGATGCATACCAAATGTTTCTTTCTTCTTTGGTCCTCTTCTATTTCCACAGGTATACTACTCTAACTTCCAATACTCATTTTTTCTTTTATTCGGCAGTTAACCGATACTTTAGAATAATACGGGAACGAGGTTATGCACATTTCTTTTGATTAGGCTACAATGAACCGGCTGTTTGAAGCTGTACACATCATTTGACCAGCGATACTTGTCACAGAATATTATTAATTATTCCGCGTGTCTTTTGTTGAAAACGTCCTTTTTACATCATTATGCGTATTATGTCTTCGTCATTATTCATTTGGGATGAGTCGTATTTGCCGGGAAGAGCGTGACTTTTATGTAATCTGTTTTAATTATCTTCCTTTTGTTTGATGGTGCATTTACATTCTAATTTGGGTGATGAGAGGAATACGAAAAAAGTTCCGTAATTATTGGTACTTGGGAAAAATTAACATGAATAGAACTTCAAGATCTTAAAGACATTAATATGTGTTTGACTCTCAACTGCCATCACAGTGAAACTGATTGCAGTTTTGTGGGGCTATGATTTATAATTTTAAATTGTTCTGTAAATAAATAAATAATAAATCACATTATTGCACTCTAGGACAGGAATCGCTGATGCGGGTAATAAGTCTGAAAAACCTAAATGGGAGTGGGCGTGGCATGTTTGTCGAATGAAGGAGGATTGGCTGGACATGGCTGATAACAAATCGGAAGGTTATGGGGGAGACGTTTGCCCAGCAGTGGGACAATATGGTCAAGAAAAAATATGGATAATTTTAGACCATGTGATTTAAAATATCTGTCTGCATGAACTTGTACAGTCAATAAATGTAGCCAATTATGGAATTTGTCATAGTAACATCTACACATAATAACGCACGTCTTTGTATAATAACATTGATTTACTAAAGTACTAATCACAAAATGTTTCATACGATTGGTTTTTACCTCCACAGAAGATATTTACTTGACCTAATTTCCCGTACCTACATAAACAAAACGTTTGCATGACCTTGTCGAGTTGATACACTATCCTTATCATACAACAAATTTACTAAATGCAGTTGAAAGTGACAGCACGCTTTCTCGATAGCGTTACGCTAACGTCAATGTCTTCATGCTTAGTTCTCGGAGCAGATATAACATATTTATACGATTTTAGGACTCGCACCACTAAGCTTATAGAAATCTACGTATACTTCAATAAAAAAAATCACTTGCAGTGCAGTTAACATTGAAGAAATATATCATGTAGAAACTTCTATGTCCAAGAGAGTAGAATTTGAAAGACAGTTGAAATGGTGTGCCTGAAAATGGTGATATAATGGAATCAAAAAAATCTTTACCAAATAATCGTATAATTTCCAAGTTTTCGCCGAAACTGTAGGCAGAGGTGCCTACCATTTAGGAACAAACTGAGCATAAGAGATTGTGATCTACCCACGGGTGAGCAAGTTGTCACACCAGTGTAACAATATATAAATTTATTGACCCATAATCACCTTGATGTGATTATGAGTAATCTTATTTACTCGTAGTTAAATCGGTTAATCTATTATCTTTTTTGATAAGTTATAATACCAGACCAAATAAGCTCTATCAAGTATCTTAGCTCTGTATTACAGAAACAATATTTCAAGTAGGAAATAGAAATTTCCGCAACAGCAGTTCTCCGATTAATGATTGCCTGAAGCGACCTGAATTCAGTGGACACGAGCGCTTTCAGCTGTTTCAACTTTAAAGTTATTGATGGACTTTTGATATGAAATGGCTTTTAATTACCTTCTCCTTTATTCAATGGTTTTAGTAACCGATTTTGGGGCATCTACATTCGCAAGTTGCAAAATTTTGGTCAACAAGAAGACAAGATTTTGATCTGAAGATTTTAAAGTATCTGCTACCTGTTTTTGTTTAGATCCCAATATAATAGGAGTCGAGCCTATTGCAAACACAATTGTTGATGCTTATTCTACCCCACCATGCGGACCCAGTGCGTATCACCTAAAGATTATAATGACTACCATCTTCAACATGACAAACTGAAACCATGAAGCATATTCTCTGCAACTGTGACGCGTTGGCGGCGCGGTGAATGAAGCTACTAGGGGTAATCTATCCAACTCCAGAGAAATATCGGCTCTTCCCCCTAGCCGGCCATCTACAATCTGGTACAGGAAGTATTTGGATCTCCAGGTATGTAATAGCATTAGGGCAAAGGACAGCACAAAAACTGCCATCAGAAGGAAGTGCACTTGAGGTCCTCTCAGTCCGAAAATAGTAGATAGGATAAGATCGTTAACGTCATCAGTCCAAAGCCGTTCCTTCCCGGGCAAAGTTCTCTGCTAAATATCGCCACAACTACTGGCTTTTTACCTGAAACCTGCACCAAGTAATGATAACCATCATCATCTCAGCCTATGCTTGTCCACTGCTGTAAATAGGCCACCCCAATTACTTTTCAGCGTAACCGTTCCAATGCCACCTGTATCCAACGACTTCCTGCGATCTTTACAAGATCGTCGGTCCATCTAGTAGTAGTAGTTCTTTTACTAATCTCCTCATTCCTGATTCGATCACGTATAGAAATGCCTAGCATAACCCTTTCCATAGCTCGCTACATATGATACCCGTTAATAATGTTTATTTTTAAGTTGTTGTCTACATACTAGGTCCATTTTTTATTTTTTTCGCGTTTTATGGCAATGGGTTTGAAGTGTTACTCTGTTAGATTTTGAGGTTTTGGTTTTGTTCATGTACCCTATTTAATTCCAGTTATGTGTTTTACTTTCTTGTTTTTTTTCTTGTTTTCTTCTCTCACTTTTTGTTAACGTCCATGACATCACCAAACGGGTCAACGGAAGACCAGCGCTGGTCGCATAAGCAACCAGCATTATGCTGAGTTGAGTCCGGTTTTTGTATTGTGCAAACTATTGTGTACCTACTCGTTGCAAAGTAACTTTTATTTTCATTCTTCTTGCTTGAATAAGCTGTCTCTTGTTTTATCAAGAACGACGTAAAAAAAATCTTGAAGTAACAGAATTTTCTCTACTATTTTCTAAAATTAAATTACCGGATTAATTAACTCCGAATAAAAAATCCGCTCGGAAAAATGTTAACAGATTTAACGTCTTCCTAATCGGGTAGATTTACGCCCTATACGTATTTAGTTCGACTGCCTATTAGGTTGAAAGTACTTTACGATCTACCGAATATAAATGGGCTATTACAATTATTGTGTCATGGATTTGAGTTACTGGTGCCTGCGCGAGATTTAAGGTAGACCTTTGGAAACATACTGATGACATCTGATCTGGGCGCGACCGCGACGTTAATTCGTTCGAGTCAAAATTGAAAAGAACTACACATATGTCACGCCTGACTAGTAGATCTTAAAGATAATGTGTATCAAAATCATCATCATCTTTGAGCCAAAAAACTTCCACTGCAGAATGTAACTAGACTTCCTCAAAGATTGCTACGATGTCTGGTTATGTGCTGCACATATCTGAAAGCAAGAAGAAGAAAAGAAAGAAAAAATATTTATTCAGCACAGCACATATATGAACATCAGAAAATATATGAACAGTTTCAAAAAATAAAAATGAAGAACGACAATTAAGTTACTACTGCTACTTGTGAGCCTCGGTACGTTTACCTCGGTGTGAGCTGTGCCGAAAATGAAGCTACTGGGGCTGATACTAATCTACACATCTAGCTTTTGCCTGCGACCGTCGTCAGGTACTCGGTACATCTTGTCAATGTTATTGCATAATTTTAATAACATTTATATTTTTGGTGAAATGTTGATGCGATACTAAAGTTAAAAAATAAAATAAACACCGTCACGCCTATATTGCGTGCTGAGTGTGTTACTGCTAAAAAAATCTTTTTCAATGGAAAAATCACTTTGTCCGTCCTCGGATTCGAACCCAGGATCTTGTGATTGCCAATTTCCTAGTTGGTCTGTTCAGCCAAGAGGCAGTCAGTCAGTTCATTCCTATGTTTTGATTTGTTAGAAAAAATAACCAATGTCATGCCTATATTCTTCACTTTGTCTGACCTAGTATTCGAACCCAAGATTTCGTGATTGTCATCCGCCCTATGCACCAAACAGTCGTACCTAAACCTAACCTGTACATAACCCGAACCTAACTTAAACCTAACCCGAGCCTAATCCGAATCTAATCTAAACCTAACCAGAACCAAACCTAAGCCTAACCTGACAATCCACCCTTTCGTTTGCCGTATGTTAGTCTACGGGTTCGCACATTATAATCTCCTGTATGTCTTATTTAATATCATATCCAAATCAAATGTAACATTTCGTTTCATTACCAAGAGAAATTTATAAGAATTTATTTTACCCCGAAAGAGGTATTTCATACATTTTCTAGAAATGGAATTACATATTCAACTAATGGAATAACAGTCTAAAAGTCAGGTCATAAAGTCAATTTGTGTCAAGCAAATTTTGGCAATGTCTCGGAATGTTGAAATTTTTCCACTGTTTTATGTGGTTTAGTAGATTACTTTAGAATCATAACATGCAAGTAAAAATTCATAGTAACAGGGTTTAGATTTTTTTTATTTACCGATAAAGTTTTTTTACCTCACTTGTAAAGGGACTCCTTTGAACATATTTTTCTATCACTTTTAGTTCCAAAGTTACCTATACTGACCCTTCTGATTGTAACAAATTCCTAATCTTATATTAACACCCCTTTGTAGAGTCGTTCTTTGAAGTTTAAAAAGCAACAATAGCGTATTTATCTTTAAATACGTTGCGTAGCGGGGTAATTAAATGCCGAATAACGTGCGAAGTATTGAGTTCTTAGATTTACGCGAATATTACACATGAAATAAAACTATTTTACGGATTTTATCGGGATTTATTTTTGATTCTTAGTTCCCGAAGTCACCACCCATGGTCACGGGAGGGGCTGTTCAGTCCCTCTCGTGACCATGGGTGCTGCAAAGCACTCAAAACATCGGGAACTAAAAATCAAAAATAAACCGCGATAAAATCCGTAAAATAGCTTTATTTAACGTGCGAAGTTCTTTATTAGGCGCTGTACGCACAAACAGTACGTCGAATGCAAGTACACACAAGCACTAAACACACACTAGAACTACTCTCATTAGTACCCAAATACTGCTTCCAAGTCGCTAAGTCACTCGTAGTATCCGTATATCGTTGGTTGTTGTACCAACTATATACGGATACTACGAGTGACTTGGTCACCGGTGTATTCCATTTAGATCGCTTGTTCTCCGATTAGATCCCTGTCGCTTCCGAAAAGAAACTGTGTCCGTCCCCGCGCTCTGTGTTCCTTTTATACTCGTATGAAAGTTCTAAATCGGACGCGAACCCTCTAAGTACATCGATACAAGTACATAGAACAATAGACAGCGAGCCTTACAAATGTACATTTGTACATGAAGAAGTAGGTACTTGTTAACCGCGACTGCGCGCTGGCGATAATTAAAGGGGAGGAACCTTCTAGATGATAATAATAATAATAATACACTTTATTGCACATAAAATATTATGACAAGAAACAAGATCGAACATAGTTGGTACAATAAGGCAAGGCGTAATTAGATGTTTAGCACATAAATGAACATCCCCCTATAAGGGGTTCACAAGATATCAGGGTGTATTGGAGTCGAAACAATATGTTAAAAATTAAGATTAGCGATAAAGTCATCTTTAAATCTAAATAACGTCTCTGCAACTGGGAGAGTCCCGTGGGTGTCGTAAAAGCCGACAAAGGGAACACACTCGCGCAAACGACCCAGTGCGTAGAGAAGGAAAACTTGAAATCAAACCCTATACCAACCCGTCTGGCCAGCGTGGTATAGTAGGCTAATCTACCTCCTATGAAAGCACAACAATTTAACCTGCCCCCAGTTCCCGGTACTCCCGCTGTTCCCGATCACGGTAGCGTTCGGGGCGACAGCGAGAGAGGGGGTGCTAAGAATCTCCGGGCTACGAGAGGCTACCATAAAGAACTGACCCTCGCGACGTATAATGGATGCACACTACGGCTGGACCACCACCTCACCGAACTCGAGGTAGAACTGGGTCGCATAAAATGGCATATTTTGGGGTTATGTGAGGTCCGAAGAAAGGGGGAGGACGCGATAACCCTTGAGTCAGGTAACTTGTTCTACTTCCGAGAAGGTGATCAGCTCTCCCAGGGTGGTGTCGGTTTTCTGGTCAATAAGGACCTCGTTAGCAGCGTTGTGGAAGTCAGCAGTGTGTCGACACGGGTAGCGTACCTTATACTGAAGCTCAGCGATAGGTACTCCCTTAAGGTGGTACAGGTATATGCGCCGACCTCGACATACGCTGACGATATAGCCGAAGCCGTGTACGAAGACATTGCGAAAGCACTACACGACACTCCAAAGGCTCACTACAGCGTTGTTATGGGGGACTTCAACGCCAAAGTGGGAGTACAAGAACGCGGCGAAACGAAAATCGGACCCTTCGGTGTGGGGCGCAGAAATAACAGGGGGCAAATGCTAGTAAACTTTTTCGAGTCGCAGGGGCTCTTCTTAATGAACTCCTTCTTTAAAAAGAAGCCCCATAGAAAGTGGACTTGGCGAAGCCCCGACAACGTGACAAAGAACGAGATAGACTTCATCATGACGGATAAGAAGTATATATTTAGGGACGTCTCTGTAATCAACAGGTTCAATACTGGCCACGATCACCGACTCGTCCGAGGCACCCTAAATATAGACTTTCAAGCCGAAAGGGCCCGAATGGTGAAGCCTACTCTCCGACCTACCGCGCTCCAAACAGCCTTGGGTTCCGAAAAGTTCCAATTGGAACTTCAAAACCGTTTTGACTTGCTGGAAACCATTGGCGATATTGACGAGAAAACCGACACAGTGGTCAGAATGCTACAGGACGTGTCTCGAAAGTTTCTGTACGGAAAAAGCAAAAATAGGGACTTAAAACTCTCGGCCGAGACTCTCGAACTTATGAGAGGTAGACGAGAAATGCCACCTACGCAGATATGTTCGTCAGATCGGAAGAACTTAAACCTTAGAATCCGAAAGCTGATTCGGCGCGACCTCAGACGCTTCAACACCCGTATCGTCGAGGCTGCGATCGAGCAGAATAAGGGCACTAAGGTCTTCGCCCAACAGCTCGGACGTCCCCGTCTGACGAAACTCAAAACTGCGGATGGCAAAACCGTGACCTCTAAGTTCGACATTCTCGAGGAAATTGAGGGCTTCTATGGAGAACTGTTTGCATCACGGACAGGTAAGCCTACGAGACCCAGCGATGATGACCACAGAGCCCCACTTACGCGCCATTACACGGAAGACATCCCAGATGTTGATCAGGGCGAGGTTAAGGCGGCTCTCGAGCAACTTAAGAACAATAAATCTCCTGGTGATGATGGAATTACTACCGAACTCCTCAAAGCTGGTGGGACTCCGGTTCTCAAAGAGCTGGCAAGCCTTTTCAATTCCATCATTCACCAGGGCCTAACACCTAAAGCGTGGAGCGGGAGTGCGGTGGCTCTGTTCTTCAAAAAAGGCGATAAAGCCTTGCTGAAGAACTACAGACCCATCTCACTTCTGAGCCATGTATACAAGCTGTTCTCGAGAGTAGTCACAAACCGCCTCGCCAGGAAACTCGACGAGTTTCAGCCACCAGAGCAAGCCGGGTTTCGAAAAGGCTTCAGCACCGTAGACCACATCCATACTGTTCGGCAGATTGTACAGAAAACTGAAGAGTACAATCAGCCGCTGTGTATGGCTTTCGTGGACTACGAAAAAGCCTTCGACTCCATCGAAACCTGGGCAGTTCTGGATGCTCTGCAACGATGTCGTATTGACTGGCGTTATATCGAAGTGCTGAGATGTTTATATGATACCGCCACTATGACCGTTCAGCTCCAGGAACAAAAAACCAACCCCATTGAGCTGCGCAGAGGGGTGAGACAGGGGGATGTAATATCCCCTAAACTTTTTACCAACGCGCTTGAAGACGTCTTTAAGACGCTAAACTGGGCGGGACGGGGCGTGAATATAGACGGCGAGTGCATCTCGCATCTTCGGTTTGCCGACGACATCGTCATAATAGCAGAGACGCTGGAACAGTTAAGCGAGATGCTGCACAGCCTAAATGTAGCTTCTCGACGTGTTGGTCTCGTCATGAATTTGGATAAAACCAAGATCATGTTCAATGAACATGTCACGCCGAGACCAGTCTACGTCGAAGAATCGATGCTCGAAGTTGTTCGAGAATACACCTACCTTGGACAGATTATCCAGCTTGGTAGGAACAACTTCGAGAAAGAAGTCGACAGAAGGATCCAGTTGGGCTGGGCGGCATTCAGCAAACTACGTCGGGTTTTCTCTTCGCCTTTACCGCAATGCCTGAAGACGAAAGTCTACAACCAGTGCGTTCTACCAGTCATGACATACGGTGCCGAGACGTGGACACTTACAGTAGGGCTAGTCCATAGGCCCAAAGTCGCGCAGCGAGCTATGGAGCGGGCTATGCTCGGAGTCTCTTTGAGGGATAAACTCCGAAATGAAGTTATCCGTCAAAGAACCAAAGTAGTTGACATAGCCCGCAGAGTGAGCTCACTAAAGTGGCAGTGGGCTCCCCATGTCTGTCGAAGAACCGATGGCCGATGGAGCAGACGAGTTTTAGAGTGGAGACCACGACTCGGCAAACGTAAGGTAGGGCGCCCCCCAGCTAGGTGGACCGACGACCTGAAGAAGGTCGCAGGGTGGGACTGGATGCGGAAGGCGGAGGACCGTGTATTGTGGCGCAAATTGGGAGAGGCCTATGTCCAGCAGTGGACTGCAATAGGCTGATTTGATTGAACTGGGAGAGTCACTCATAAAATTTTAATAATATATAATTAATAATACTGCATGGGTACTAATCATATTATATTAGTTATTGCCGCTTCTATATGCTGTGTGTTGATGGTCAATAAGATCTGCCAACTATTTGCTGCTCGATTTTATTCAAGATTTAAGTGGTTGCAATCAAGGAAATTTATAGGCACCGTCGCGCTCCGTCGGCTATTTGACCAAACCTTTAGTTAATTAGTGGTCTCAATGGTACCCGAGTGGCAAGCTGAATTGTTTATAATGGCTGAATATTACGGGTGGCTATTACAGAGCCAACTAAGCATCGGTTTTCTAATAATCCTAAGTAATAAGAGAACCGTAGCTTATGACATTAACAACTCCAGTAAAGGCGTGTTTATAAGGACGTCTACTTATCTATTTATATCATCAGGCCAGATCCCGCCAGAGTTTCAACAGGTTCTTTCCTTACTCTCTGGCTTCTTCCGCTGTCACTGTGCACGTGAATTATTATTTAAAAAATCTATGAAAGTGTTTATTTCAATGTGTCAAGATCAATGTGTTTATTTCGATGTGTCAAGTGTCGCATCCACCTATTTTTTATTAATTTCTGGACTTTGAGCACACCATGTATTTTAATGGCATACAGACAATAATATTCATAAAAAATCGGCAATTGATTTTGTACCCTTTTAAAACAATTGATCGATTATAACGATTTCATTGTGTAAGTCTCTAAAACTCAAACCGTTCCAATTTATATAATTAAGAAATAGAGTTATATAAAGTTTAAGTTCTTTTAAATAATTACGCAAATTTATAAACGGTATATAGTTTAAATGCAAACAGAACAGATGTTTAGTTTATCTTTATATTCTTGTCTATTTTCTGGGTTCCCTACTATAAATATTCCACAATAAAAGTGCGTAAATTGGACGTTGATGAAACGTCACCGTACCCATGTTTCGTGAAAAAGGCTATAATAATAATAATATTAGCCCTGTTAAGAAACTGTCCCACCCCTGTTGGGCACGGGCCTCCTCTCAGACTGAAAGGGTTTTAGGCCATAGTCCACCACGCTGACCCAGTGCGGGATGGTGAACTTCACACTCCTTGGAGAAACTCTCAGGGATACAGGTTTCCTCACGATGTTTTCCTTCACCGTTAAAGCAAGTGATAGATAATTTCTAATACGCACATTTCGAAAAGACAGAGGTGCGTGCCTGGGTTTGAATCCGAGAACTCTGACTTTGCAGTCCAACGGTCTAACCACTAGGCTATCACTGCTTGGTATAGATAATAAATATATTCTATCTACATCATGTTTGGAGTTTCCCTGTGATAGCTTATAAGAAACGTGAAGATCCGCAGGAGAGCCAAAATTACTGGAATAGGCCTCAGAACTGCCAAAGTACCATTACACGGGGCACATCGCTCGCAGAAAAAACGGCAGTTGGAGTACAAAGGTTCTTGAGTTGTAACCACGTACCCGAAGGCGTGGAGTGGTTGAGCTCCACAAGATGTACTGATGACTTAGTGAAGGGTATGAATGCATACAGCACGAAGGAGCTCGTCGTGGTGTCTGCCCTTACAGTGGATGTCTTTCAATTGTTAATGACATTAGACCAACGAGGCTGTATATGTATATTAATATAGAAAACACCATTACACCATCTATCAATTACCCAAAACATGTAAATATCACAGCCAATAAACCATTTCCTCTCCTTTACTTTACCCAATTCCGGAACTAATCCTCAAAAAAGCTCCAAATTGCATCGCAGAGACATTAGGCTCTATCTGCACGATGCGGTCCAGTCCTCTTTAAATCCTAAATAAATTTCTGGAAGCCATTAACCGTCTGACTGCTGCCTTAGTAACGCACGGTAAGCCAATTCGGCGGTCATTAGTTAGACGCACTTAAGTCTAGTTAAAGTTATGCCACTGTAGCCGTCCCTTCTAAGGGCATTACGTTGTTTGGGTCAACTTTGCCAAGACTAACTTGGATAACTTGGTGTTTAACACAAAAACCTCCCAACAGTACTATTTTTGTTTTGGAAATGTTTTTAGTTTCGTGTTCTCTGCGGATTGCGTTGGCATTCATGATAGTGCGTTGTTAATTTTGCTTCCGGCTTGTGTGGTGGGTTTTTCGGAATAATTATATTTATCGTGCCTGCCTCGTCGATCTAGGGGCACAAATCGGTCGGAATAACAATCACAAGGTCTAGGGTACGAATCTTAGGTCGAACTAAACTACAGTCCGGTGTCTAGAATAGTGGCAATGGGCTCACCCCTGTCCTCTCCGCTTAGTAAATATATAAATAGGAAAAACAGGATAGGAACAAATGCTTCAGGTCAACAATAACGGTTATTTGTTGTTACCCGAATGAAAATACCAATAACACCAACCCAAGCTATAATGAAAACAAAATACGTATTTGCATTTATACACACGCTTTTCTGGCGATTTCCTGAAACCAACATATAGGTAAATTACAAAAATCAGGCATCGGGTCACTTTAAAATTTATCTGTCGGGTCTTAGGATCTTAGTGATGGGCAAGTTAAGAATCTCCGTATCTGGCGAGCGTGTATCATTCGAATTATGAGTGGAAAAACGAGAAGGAGCCCGTTGAAACACTCTTCTTCCTGCCTAGCTTGCAGAAGATGGTCAGGCTCTCGAGTTATGATATAGATCGATACAAGGACTAATTCTGGTGACTTATGTAAATAAGTATCCCTATAGTGACTGCGCAAGCCGAGGCGTTTTTCCCTTAAAGCTAAAGTTAGTTGCCCACTTTCCCGTCTAGCTGTAACTTAACCGTTGCACGCTCACCACTTTTCCGGCGAAGCTATTAAAGTCCTCGGTGTGTGTGTGAGTGATGTACGCTGTTGGCCGCGACTAACTACATATTCGTTCAGATACACAAAAGACGTAACCCTTCTTCTGGCACAGTCGTTATATGCCTTGTTTCTGAGGTTTGCCTGTACAAAAATGTTCCCTAAAATAAAGGTATATTATAATACATATTATACTATACTTACAGGGACACATCTTTAATGAAGGGTTTCAATAGGTCGGGCAACAATGAAAACCGTATTTGCGGGAAAACTCTCGGGTGATAATGCCGACGATTTTTATAGCAAAATAGCGTTATTCCCGCCGCACATGACACAGTAAGCTTGTGTAAGTTAATACACCACTCGACCTATGAGCTGGGGCCGCGAAAAACGAGGACAGGTTTAATAAATGTGTGTTGTACATTTTTAAAGTGTTGAGAACGATAAATAATAAGAGGATGATATTAAGTTTGATTCCTTGGACCGAATAGTTAATATTTTTTTTTGTATTTGATAAGTTGATTAGAAGTCTGTCGAATGTATGTTTAAGTTTAGTAATGAAGTAACTCATAATTATCTAACCTTATACTGTTTGATAACGTAGACATTCTTGATAAGCACTTGTACTGTTTCAAAATTTCCTTATTCATTGCGACTCTACTTCGGCTATTAAAAATCCAGTAGTGCGAAAGTTACACTGCGCTTCAGTAAAGTTAACACGCTAGCACAAAGTTGTAGTGGTGAGTCCGGCCGTCTATAGTTTTTGACATTTTCACTCGCGAACGAATGCTCGCCTCATGATGGAACATTCATAAGCTCGCGTAGAATTAGTCGCAAATAATACTTGCAGTAGAGATGCCTGTTTATTATATATTCAAGGATTTCCATTTATAATATCTTTGATATTTCACTGTTGTCTCATACCCCATGAATGCAATGTATACAAAAATTGTAAAACTCTCATTTTTAATAATCGTAAAGTTTCTTGCCCTTCTTCTCCACAGGAATGAATTCCCGAACGGGTGCTAGTCTTAAGTAATTAATAATTTTCTCTGTTTGAATATTTATAAGCGCCTTTTGTTCTACATGAATAAAAAACTATTGATTTAGATTTTTGATTCATTAGAGAAATTGTGTGTCATTTTCCGAATTTCACACAAAACTACTCTAGTTTACCAGCACAACAGCCACACAGGAGCCACAACCACCCATAAATTATTGTCCCAACTACATACTCATAATTTGCAATAATTCCCGCTGATTTACTGGCCGTAGCACAGGGAAGCAATGCCACGCATGAGCGACGCGCGGCTGGACGTTGAGATAAAGGGATTTGCGCTTAATGCCTTGTTGTCCGAGGCCAAGAGTGAATAGGCCGCCTACATTGTGGCCCACCTCGCCGGAATGACGCCCTTAACGTTTTTTTAATAAACATTCATATTGTTGCGGTGCAGTTCGGAAATATGGTAGATTTTAGCATGAACTAATGATACGTGGGTTATTGCAATAAATCTTTATGAATTTTGTATTTTTTCGGTTTCATAAAGAAAAACGAAATTGTACAGTTAAGTTGCGTACAAATATTAGCGATATAGGTCTTACAGCTGAGGCATCATCAGTACAGCTCGACTTCATTCCAGGCACTAAAGCTCGGCGCTGACTTTTGTTTGGACTAGTTACTAAAAAATCAGTATCCTCAACAGGTCGTTGAGATATTGATTTCTTTAATTTCCTTTAATTTAATCATACCAATAATACGAGTAGGTAAGTCTATTTTTGTAGGCCAAAAAATCAAGCCAAATACTTTCGATAGTCGCTTGGTTACAGTGAGCATAGGCCGTTCATCTCACTGAATCGAGTAGTCACTGGTTCGATACCCGCACGGCACAAATTTTTGAGTTATCCACAAATATTAGGTTCTATCTGGGTGTTTGTTTAAAAGAAAATATTTTTATAATCGCACCTACAACATAGAAATATTTCCTAATGCAGGTCAACGTTTTTTAATATAAGTAATTAGAGTAAAATTTCTGCTACTTATTCCAAATTGATTTCGTAAGAATGAATATTTCTATCTACCCAGTATCGTTTCGGAATCCTAAAACCAGAAAATGGCTTTATCATCTTAGATAGGTACTTAATAAGCCAAACGTCTGGAATAAAGTATAATTAACTACCCTACTTCCAATGATAAAGAAACTATAAATACAGATAACAATTATTCATAATGTGCAAACGAAATAGGGTTTTTTTTTGCTTTTTACCTGTTGTTAAGGGGGAACCTAACCCTAAAGGTTTGGTCAAATAGCTGAGGGAGCGCGACGGGAGCGTGACAGAAGCGCTCTTCTACGTTCGGGCGTAACATCATGAATTCGATGTATGGAATATAAATTAATTTTACATATTCAATTTTCCAAAATTATACTTTAAAAAACTGTATTTTGAATATAAATTGCAAATGTTCAATGGCAGGTTGGATATGTACGAGTATAAGACACACACGAAAAAAAGCTTAAAATATGCTCTATAACTGGTACAGATGACTTTTTATTGTAATTAATTATATCTGAATTATTTGAAAAAACCCTACTTCTTGGGTCCTCCGGGCACACTTTTCACTGTTGTTAAGGTCATCAGACAAGAGAAATTTTTGCGTGTTTAGTTAACTTCGTTAAACTATTTTACACATAGGATGGGTAGTGGCAGTTCTAATTGCCAAACGAAATTATACTTTATTCAATGGCAATAAGAAGCAGGAACCGTTTCTATACTTATGGTTTTATGCCTTAACACCAATGAATTACATATTAATTTTGTTTGAAAATTGACGGACGGCTGAGCGTAGTGGTTAGGAGTTTAAATCGCTCCGCCCATTGTATCTAATAGTCGCGGGTTCGATTCCCAAACGGAACAAATCTTTGTATGACCTACAATCATTTGTTCCGGTCTGGGTATTTGTGTATGTGAATTTACATGTTTGTAAACGCACCCACAACACAGGAAGAAATCATAGTGTGACGCTACGTTAAATTATAAAAAAGTACTCATAAAATGCGACTACAGGAATAGAATTTATTCAACTGTAATAAAGAAACCTTTCACTGCTACAGGCTGCTCCGCTATTAGGGTATGCTATTTGTTACAATTTAAGTATATTGTAAGCATCCTTAATATGTAGAGCATATTCCGGAGGTCTCTCTCCTCGCCTTCAGTTATAGGATCGTAGTAAAACATAATCATCATCATCTCAGCCTTTAGGTGTCCACCACTGAACAAAGGTCTCTACAATCGCTCTCCAGCGCAGACAGTCCGATGCCACCTGCATCCAATGACTTCCTGCGATCTTTACAAGATCGTCGGTCCATCTGGCAGGCGGCCGTCCCACGCTGCCCTTGCCAATACGTGGTCTCTACTCTAGAATCTTTTTGCCCCAACTCGTTAAACATCATAATCATCATCTCAGCGTATACTTGTCCACTGCTGAACATAGGCCTCCCCAATCGCTATTCAGCGCAACCGGTCCGTAATGGTCCGTAAAACGTAGTACACTATTATTTTCAAGTTTGAATTATTTTTGAAACTTAAAACTTAAACAAACACTTTTTGCAATGTTCCGCCTCCATTATATTGGAACCTAACATCGTCGACGATACGTGAGTACACGCTATACCCCTGCCACCCACGTTCGAGGAATATTATTGTTACGTTCCTTTTTTTATTTTTTAACCTCTTTATTGAATAAGGAGAACGCAGGCACCTAATCAAAAGTCTGTTGGTCCAAACAAATACATATATCTATATCATCACGCCAGATCCCTTGCAAATTAGCCTGAGAGTACAAAGTTCCTACAGGTTCTGCTCTTATAAACCGCTCTAGCTTCCTCTACCCTCATAGTTCATCTCAGGCACGTTCGCTTTTTACGGAGACTCTTGACATGCCCAAACAAATCAGTCCTAAATAATCTTCTCGGCTAGTTGATAAACAGGGGTTGGTACTTTCTTAATGTCGCAGTGTAAACTATAGCCCGGGAAGTGTAAACACGGCATTAACTCAGACAAAAGCCCCGGGCAGACCTGTTTTATTTCACTACCACCCGCTTGTAGTTCATTAAAAAGTGTAGTAGGGAGAATATAGTTTGAGAGTTGGAAGGAGTTTCTAGATATTAATGAGGCGAGCCAACTATTTAGTGTTGGGAATTATTCAATCTTTTTTTTTATATTGTAGGATAAATCAATTAAAATTTCAAATGCAATTATAATAATCCTTACAAAGTTGTCCGGAATAACAATGACTTTAGGACTTGAAACGCCTCTGTGCCTCCCGTGAGCATGGGTGCTGTAGACCACTCAAAGCGTCGGGAATTTGAAAACCAAAAATAAACCACAATAAAGCATAACATTTTAAAAATATTAGAGATATGCAATGCGAAAGTGGAAGGATGTAGGTACCGGGGAAGACTTAGACTATCTTACCATGACCAAATAGACCAAGTCTTATCTGAAGGTCAAGTCAAGAGTCTCCATAACCGGCGAGCGTGTATGAGACGAACTATGAGAGTGGAGGAAGTCAGAGAGGTATATAAGGAAAGAACCCGGCAAGGGATCTGGCGTGATTATATAGATAGATTTTAAAAATTAATTCCAAACGGCTTGGTTCATTGGTTCAGAACTTAAACCACTCGGCCCACTGGATCGAGTAGTCGCGGGTTCGATTCCCGCACGGGACAGATCTTTGTGTGATCCACTAATGTTTTTTTCGTCCTGGATGTTTATCAATGTGAATTTCGTGTGTGTAAACGCACCCACGATACAAGAATCATTCCTAGTATGGGGCTACATTCCTTTAAAAAAAGAAAAAAATTTTTTGCTCAAATCTGCACCTAGTAACATAAACAACGCAAGACCTCAGACACCCAAATTAGATTCTCGCTTTGCCAATTTAATACCAAATTTCCGATTTTAAGGAGTTATTCAACACTTTTAAGCAATCTGATATCCAAATTAACCACAAATAATGTATCCTATTGAAGAATACGCTTTATGCGTATGCGTTTGAAATAGTCGTATTAAATTTTCTTTAATTAAGTGGGCAGAATTGATATAATTAGCAATATTTGTCCATTAAAAAAATTAAGGTATATTAACAAATAGTCGGAATAATTCAGTTGCCAAATCGGGACTTCACTTTCAGTGTCCTGAGTCCGTTATTGCATTTTAATAAAATTGATGATTATTGGCATTATAATTGTCAGTTTTGACAGTTTTCAATCTACTAATTCAATGCTTTCCAATTCTTATGGTACCTACTAATAATTCTTATAGTTTTCCATAGTCAGGTCCCAGTTCAAACAATTGCCGACTTTTGACACAATTGTAATTGAATGATTTTTGTAGCAGGTCATAATTAAAAAACATGTAAAAAAGAAGACTTGGGGCACCGGTGTCGTATTAAATTATGTTACACGTACATAAAATACTACTACAAGTATATGTTATACAAATGCAACATGCATATAAAATAATGACCATTATATATGAATTCTAAAACATTTCATGTTTTATCTTGGGCGAAAGTAATAGGAACTCAAATAAATTGGCAACGGTTTGGTCTAGTTGTTAGATAGTAGGACTTTCAGCTTACTGGATCCAGTAGTCAGGGTTTCGATCCTGGCACGGAACAAAAGTAACAAACAGACATCTATAGAAACCTATTATGTTGACATGGATCATGTGGGTATGGCTCCAACTCGAGACATTAAGTTTTTCCTTCTATTTAGAATCACATATATAAACGCTCATGTCGCATTATATAGAATGTGTAAATGCATTAAAATAAAATATTATCTACCATGTATCGAGATGTCATTAATGGCACTAAAAGGGTGTAGTGTGTAGGACTGGCTTTTGGTCTAAAGAAATAAGAATCGAATTGATAAATCAAAGCTTGTGTTTGAATCTCATAGGATTTCTATGATAGCGATAATCCTTACTTTATGTCGGGAAATAATCTTCAGCGCCTCGTTAGAGAGACAAACTCCGGTGCCTAATCTTAGAGTACTTAAACCTCGCTTATTATTTATTCTAATAGAGTATTACATAAAGACTTAATAGCACGCCAAACGTAGATATTATACAGTGCACCTCTGCTTTCTAAAGACGTAAAGGTGATTGTTTTACATGTTTGTACTCTGCACTTTTTTAGCCTATTTTTTCGAGACTCGCTAAAGTTAAGCTACGCCAAATACTGAAACATCAAACAAATCAATTTTCTCCATGCAACAAAACTAATGAGTTATAAGGAGATATCAAAAAACCCTTCTATTATTTCGTTTCTATTAATATCATTTCTCAAGAAGCTTGCAGTATTACCATATACATACTATGCCACTGATTAGCGGTTACTGTTAGAAAATGAAATTTCGTCTCTTTGAACTAACCGCAGTAATAATTAAAATATAGCTTCAGCTTTAAAGTTTCGCCACATACGACGCAGACGCGCCGACGCAGCGCGACGGGGGCGCGACGGTGGCGCGAACTGGGCGGTTGTAATGTTCGACAAACTTCATGACCCGCCGCCGTCGCACTCGATGCGATTACAATCGAAGCACGGGGGGAGTGGCGCTCGTAGCGCTGTGTGACTGCGGTGTTCTTACCGAATACCAAGGTTAAGCAGCGTTCGACTCGGTCGGCCCGAGATGGGTGACCTTTTGTGGCATTTTCATATTCGAGCATCTCCGTGCTTCGGAAGACACGTTAAGCCGTTGGTCCCGGCTACCACTTAATATGGTAGTCGTTAAGCCGAGTTAGAAGCATTAAAGGCGGCTTGATAAGTTCCAACAGCAGGTGGCCACAAACCTGTCTCCACCAATCCGCACGGGGTCCGCGTGGAGTATGACCTAATCTCTTTCACCTCGATTAGTGAGAGAAGGCCTTTGTCCAGCAGTGGGCAATATAGGCTGATATTATTCTTATTACGGGGGGAGCGAGACGCCAATACGCTTGCGAGCGCGTTGCTAGTGTCAGGCGGCCGCTCGGCTGGCGCTACGTTGCTCCCGCAGTGTGACGTGTGCGTCGCGCTGCCGACAACCGACCGAGCGTAGCCGAGAGCTTCCGTCGCGCTCCCGTCGCGCTCCGTCGGCTATTTGACCAAACCTTTAGACGCCAACGTGTGGTAAGCCTACAACACATAAATTTTATACAACCCATACAACCCACACAGTAAAATTAGTACAAAATATTTATTATTTGCGATTTTACTTAATTTGCTCTTTGACATGTCTTGTTTTAAGTTAATTTTACTTGGAAAATATTCTGCCAGTATGTTTTATGGATGTATTAAACTTGAATATCAAAATTACAGCTCAAAATAAAGCATATTTTTTTATAACAGTACAAGGTGGATGATTCGGTGAAGGTTACAGGTAAAATTTGAAGGCGTACAGCACAAAGCCATTGGTTGTGATGATCTTTGGGGAGGCCAATGTTTTGCATAAGTAGTGTTTTAGCTGATGATGATGATGATGCCCACAGCAGTTTTAGATACATACAAGGATATTTTGGCCCGCAGTCATAATCGGATCTAACGATGATATCTAGTAAAATGTCACTGCATGACGATCGCACAGTGGCCATTTGCTATGAAATTTACCCAAGTTCTTTTTTTAATTAGTAACCGAGCGGACCCGCCTGTTGATATGTTTCCTCGGTAGAAGTAAAATTTTACTAAATGATAATCCTAATTTCACACCAACCACCCTTTCAATGTCATCCACGGGCCAGAAGATCCTTGTAGCACTATAGGTACTCTTACACCGTATCAGAAATGATATTCCAAAGTGATAGTAGAGTCTGTTACTTTTCTGACGATACATATACATTTTAATGGCTTACATGAAGAAAAATATGAATCCAGTAAACGTGCGAAATACATGAATTTTGCAGGGTCGTTTATAAGATTTAAAAATTAACACGTGAAAGTGCCTGGATCCGCATCAGTTACTTACATCGAGAACAAGCGCCGTAAAAAACCTTAGTCCACCGCACACCGATCACATAGCCACCCTATCACTCACGGCACACCGCAGTTCATACTTCTTGCTACACTGTAAAAAAAAAATCAAATTAAATATGGACTTGGTTCGCGAGTGAAGCAGATTGTTTCCATTCAAACACAATGTCTTTTATACTTACTGTTCGGTAACGCAAGAGCGTTTTCTTTAATAATAACGCTGTAAACAAAATCTTTTCAGTCCGCAAATTAAGACTTTTGTGGATAAATTGAGGTCTAGTTAGACGCGAAAGCGGTTTACTGGTTTGTAGAGAAAGCTTTGCAAAGACAAGTAGTACAGTTATGCGCAATAACATGGAAGTATTTTAGCACAGCGTCATGATAATTTCTGTGTTGAAAACGCTGGTCTTTGTAAGCATGACGTTACTCTGATGCACTTGTGTCGTAATGCATTAATTATTACGATAACAAAGACATTACGCAGATGTAGTAAATGTTTAATGCATTAATCTGAATTACAGAAACTGTTATTTTAAGCGCCTTGTTTAAACACTAAAGTTAATGCAAGTGGAGTAGGAGCATATCAAAGTACTAAAATACTTGCACATTATTGCCTGTGACTATAAAATATACGCTGATTTATATACATTATTTTACACAGACACAGATACAGTGTAGGAAAACATTGGGAGGAAAACTCTACGTCTGAGAGCTCTACGTCTTTAGGCTCCTAAAAACGTTTAAAACAGGCTCAGACTCTCTCTCTTTCTCTCATAGGGAAGTAAGATTACAATCTATCTATATCATCACGTAAATTTCTTTATGGTGTAGGCATAGAGTAAAGTGTTCCAACAGGTTCTTTCCTTATAGATCTGGCTTCCTCCACTCTCATATTTCGTCTCGTACACGCTCACCGGCTCCGGAGACTTAACTTGCCTTTAAGATAAGATTATCTATCTATCTACATCATCACGCCAGATCCCTTACGGGGTGGGCAGAGAGTACAGAGTTCCAACAGGCTCTTTCCTTACATACCTCTCTGGCTTTCTCTACACTCATTGTTCGTCTCATACACGCTCGCCGGTTACGGGTACTTGACTTGCCCTTCAGATAAGACCCGGTTTATTTGGTCATGGTAAGATAGTCTAGGTCTTCCCCGGTACCTACATCCTTCCACTTTCGCATTGTATATCAGTTTTGTCATTCTTTCTTCGGACATTCTTTCTATATGCCCGAACCAACGGAGCATACCCTTTCTCATCTTTACACCGATACTCTCTTTCATACCTATTTGCTTTCTTACAATCTATTATAAGGCAATAGGCTCGCCCTGTATTACTTAGTACCTAACTTCTTCGGCGAAAAGTGGGTTCCACGGAACACCTCTGCCACCCTCGCTTGGGGAATATAAGACTGGCGGTGTTTTTCTGTGGTAAGCCCCGGGTGTTATAGGTTGTTGATATTTACAGTTTGGTAAAATTCTGCCCACACCGAAACCGCCCAAACTCAATTTGTTTGTTACGTTGGCACTGTCGGTTGAGTGACGATAATTGGCCGATGGTCCTGCCTGTTATAAGGTTGACGTTTAGTAAAAAATTATGTACAACGTAAAAAACACTGAAATGGATTATTCTTGTTGTTTTTAATATGTATCAATTTTCAAATTTTGTTTTAAATATAATTATGTAAAACTATTTTTCGGATTTTATCGCTATTCATTTTTGATTTTTAAGTTCCCGACGTTTCGAGTGCTTTGTAGCACCCATTGTCACGAGAAAGACTGAGGTGTTAGACGTCCAAAAGGGGGTACCCTCAAACTTCTTAAGTATTTTTGTTGGTCCGATCTATGCACAATTAGCTCACGGTGTCTTGAGGCCTTGCAGTGTTGTGCTTGGTTTTGGATGTGATTATATTAATTACCGGATCCCAAGTCGATAAAAGCACCCAGCCATCTTCTCTATTAAAATTAGGATGTTTTTTTAATTTCTATAGCCTCGCGAACCATCCTTGGTAGTAATCGGTGTTCTTTCACGAGGATTTGTGGTCTATCAAATCTTATGTTATGGTGGGTGCGGTCAAGGATATGTTCACAGACTGCAGACTTCTTTGAGTGACGGTGTTTGAGGTCAGCTATGTGTTCTTTAACCTGAGTTTTTACTAGTATTTATGTTCGTCCTATATAATTGACTGATCTTCTTTGGCGGCTTGGTAACTACTAAAAAACTGGAAGCTTGATATTCGTAAAGCTATATAGATCATTTCAAGCTTCCAGTTTTAAAGAGTTTATTACCAATCTCTTGAGCACTTAGATCTTAAAATTAACTAAGAAACTTATAAATATGGAGAAATATTTTATGTAAGTGCAATTAAAATAGTCTTGTTGGTTTAGTTGACACTGCGAACTGAGGCAGTGATAGTAATTTAAGCTAATTTGATTAATTAAAATTTACTGAGTTCTTAGATTTACGCGAATATTACTAATGTGATAAAACTATATTTTGGATGAAATAAAAATATTTTTCGGATTTTATCGCCGTTTATTTTGATTTTTAAGTTCGCGTTGTTTCGAGTGCTTTGCAGCACATTTCATCACGGGAAGACTGAGGTGACAGACATCCAAAAGGCATAGTTTTTCCGGGGCACCCTGGGTTAATCTTTGTTTCAGACAGCACAAGGGATCTGTGACCAAACCATCTGGCTGCCGAGCTTCAACATGTCAAGCAAGTCCTGCACGACAATAAGCCTTCAGTTCCATGCCAACGGGACAGTGACCGAGTGAAACCAGCCACAGTCGAGCGTCACCACCAACATCCCTAACATAGTGTATTTAAAACATGTATGGGGCATGTATCCTACTGAGGCAAGTATCCAGCTTTTACCCTATTAATTTAAAATTTATTTTATTTATTCCCATCTAATTCAGTTTCAAATATAATGAATAGTAATAATATGAAGTAAAGAAAACCATTTAAAGCGCCTAAACTCCTTTTATTAAAACTTTCTCCTTTGGTTTTCTCATAATCCTCGAGATGTCGCTATGCATCAAAATGCCTTGAGCGGCTAAGCAGCGATGCATAAATAAGTAGAATGTAGATTGCCGTTGCATTTTTTAAAAAGTTATTGGACAAATCTTTGGCCCCTTGGAATTGAGTTTGAAATGATTAAAAAAACCGCACCAGTGTTCTTTTTCTTAAATTACTCCCATTGCGGGATTTCTTTTTGTGAAATATGAATTGGAAAAAGTTATTTTCTTTCTTATGTGTGTTACTTTTTCAAACGGAATTGAGAAAAAGTGTATAAATTTCGTGCTATCAAGTGCTTTGTTCATCTTTTGTTTCGTATCAAAGAATTTTGAAGGTATATATTATTTATACATGTATATCTATTTCTTTTATGAAATGAACCATAGGATATTTGACTTATCTGATTGTTTTTTTTTTCGTGTAATTTTTTCACATTTGCTTCATAGAGAATTATTTCGATATATATTTTTTTTGACTATTATTTTAGTAATTTTAATTCTTCCTCGTTCCCTCATTGCTGAGGATCGCGACCACGCACAAACAGTCTCCATTGCACGCGGTCATATGCGAAGTGTACCGCCTGATGCATGCTGCCACCCACCGCTTTAATTTTAAAAAGTGAATAAAATAGTCTAGTTTATATTCTCTTTGACTTATTAGTCACGGAAAATTAACAAAAATATAATTAAAAATTTGTGATATGATAAAATTTGTGACAAGTTACACTTATTTGCTTCAGTTCGAAACTAAGTAGATTAATTAAAAATATAACATTTACTGCAAATAGCGAATTTGATAAAAAAACAATCGTGTTTGTTTTTTCTGTGACTAAAAGTCAAAGAGAAAATAAGTAATAACTTCTTTCCATTCATTTTCAGTTAATTTAATGTTGTTAATTAACTTAAAGATTAGAGGATTTTTTTTAGTTTTTAAAACGTTGAATCTTAATAATATTTTATAATGTTGATTAATATTTTGATTAGTACCCAATAAAAGGTCTCAGTAAATATTAAAGACTGTATATTAAATAAATTTGTTCCTCTCTAAAAACATCATAGTAAGGCGTCTATCCCCGCACGAGGCAAGTACTCGTATCCCCCGAAGCATTTTAAAGTTAGGCTACTATCCGGCTCTTACCCGGGGGTATCCCGGGAAGCGCTTTCATTGTTTTGGGACCCGAAACAAATTTAATTAGAAAGAAAAACAGGACGAGTTAGAAAACTAAAATTTTACTTCTCTTTTCATATTGTATATCTTGGAACATGGGACATCGGAAAAAAAACTGAAAGTTAGATTCATATATTAGAGCGTGTCTTATCTAAAGGGCAAGTGAAGAATCTTCTTAACCAGCGAGCGTGTATGAAACGAACTATGAGAGTGGAGAAATTAAGAGAGGTCTGTAAGAGAATAACCTGATGTGAACCTGGCGTGATATCCTAATTAAAACCTACCGACGCACTACAAATAACACACTTCAATCACAGCTGCTACGCACACATATATCGAACACCGGGTCATTCGATCAACTATCAATAGGTTGCGTAGTTCTCTTTTTGTAATATAGTCCTTATTAAATGCGCATAAGGCACTTTGCTTTACACTCGTTTTGAAAGTATTTGACGCTAATTCCCGATTTAAATGCGCGGCATTGTGCAGGGAAATGAAGATGAAAGTAAGCATTTTGGATTCTTATTATTCTAACACACTTTCCAGGTTTTGGACTGACAACTTTGAATAATTTTATTAATTACAACGAAAGGTTAATAAAATTGAATAATTCGTTAAGAAAAATGGACTTTGGACATGTGTATTTTATTTCTACTTATCAGATGTAAACAAAATTGAACAAAGTAGGCGTGTTTAAAAGATTTGTGTCACAATATTTACAATAATCGATCATTGTTATTTGTTCCTTATACTACTTTTATCCAGCTAGGGTAGGATAAACTAATTCAAGGCACTATTACGGCATCCTCTCAAAGATTTGAATAATTGATAATTGTTATTTTACACTTACACTACTTTCATCCAGATAGGGGCAGAATAAACAAAACACTTCAAAATGTTTACTATCTTGTTCAATGCACTTTAACGCCCGAACAACTTGTTGGTTTTTTAATTTATTAAGCACTTAAGTGTCAATTTTATTTATTTTTAAGGCGGTTTCAATTTATCGTGTAATGAATGGATGCTATCAGATTTGTTTATGTACACTAGAGATTTAACATTTCCCTACAAATAAGTCTAATGGAGTAAGATCAGCTGATCGTGGAAGGTCATTTACTGGCCCCCCTCGATCTATCCAACGGTTACCAAATTCAGCGACTAGATATTGACGCACCAAATAAAATGAGCGGGGGCTCTGTCGTTTTGATAAAACACTCCCGATAAATTTGCCAGCGGAACGTCTTCTGATAACATAGGCAAAGTTTGAGCGGATACTCTGCTGCCATGGACCTGATTAAACACTCGACGCGCCAATTCTACGTTATCATCACCTCGAGCTAGTGTGCGCACCATTTCAGAGTATTGGATACTGGTATACCTAAATGCCATAGTGTAATTTCGCTCTGATTATTTCGTCATAAACAAACACAAAAAAACCGAACGGAACGTACAAGACAACTGCGCCGGCGCGCGGTGCCGGCTTTTCTATATTTTTACTGTTATTACCCTAAACCTTACTGCGTTTGAGTGGACTTCCGGCAAGTGTGCGGGACGTTGGTGGGGTGCGGCGATAGGAAGGTAAAAGCGCCATTTCATTACGCTAAAATTGTCACGCAGAACATTTTTATTAAAATTATAAATATAATTATATTTATTATTAGCCCTGTTAAGAAACTGTCCCACTGTTGGGCACGGGCCTCCTCTCAAACTGAGAGGGTTTAGGCCATAGTCCACCACGCTGGCCTAGTGCGGGTTGGCGAACTTCACACACCTTCGAGAAATTCTTAGGCATGCAGGTTTGCTCACGATGTTTTTCTTTCACCGTTAAAGCAAGTGATAATTTATTTTTAATACGCACATGCTTTTCGAAAAGACAGAGGTGCGTGCCTGGGTTTGAACCCGAGACCTTTGACTTTGCAGTCCAACGGTCTAACCACTAGGCTATCACTGCTCTAAATTATAAATATAATATGATGAAAAATGATAGTAATTAATTGATTAAGGTTTTATGGAAACAAAATAAATATTATTAATTGAATATGGAAATATGTAATTCTCGAATTTGTCCGATGCCGCTTTTATTTGCTACTGTTTTTTATTTGCTCACATTATTATTTTTTTCCTTCAAAAAGGAGCAGGTTCTATGTTCGGTTGTATGTATGCTTTTTTTTTTTATGTATGTTCAGCGATATTTCCGTCAATTGTGGACCGATTTTGATGATTTTATTTGCATTGGGTTCAGTATAGCTCCGCGGTGGTCCCATTTTAATTTCATTGGCATTGGACCTTGGACTTAGAAGATACACCAGGGAACTCCTTTACGACAAACAATAGGCATGTGTAAATTGAGATATTATGGGTGTTACGTCAATCCTATAGGTACCCTACTATAGAACCAAGCAGTATATTAGCCAACTTCAAAAAAGGAGGTTCATAATTCGTCCTTTTTTTATAACTCCTTTGCTTATGAACCGATTTTGATGATTCTTTTTGCATTTGGTTCAGTATAGTTTTGAGGTGGTCTTATTTATTGTTATTGGTATTGGACCTTGGACTTTGAAGATACAAGAGGGAACTCCTTAATGGCGAACAGCACGAATGTATAGATTCCGTTATTATAGTCATTTTATTAATCCTATAGGTACCTTACTTTACAACTTAGCAAAATAATATAATATCGGTATATAAATATTACTAAATAATTCACTCGTCACTTAAAATTGTAAAATAAAAATCTTTTAACAAAAAAGGTAAACCGACTTCAAAAAGCAAAAAATAAATATTTGAAGTCGGTGCCAAGTAACCGACTGCACCAACCAGCACCGACTTCAAATATTTATTTTTTGCTTTTTGAAGTCGGTTTACCTTTTTTGTTAAAAGATTTTTATGAACACGATCCACGGGTTTTCAACTTCATTCATTTACTGTCTGATACTCACTTACTGAATGTTGTCTATTCTTATAAATAATGCTTCTAAATAGGATCTTTTAAAAAACTAAACTTTCAAAGTAAAGTAAACACTTTGTTTTTGTGATCCTTGACTTTTTTCGATAATATCGGAAATGATGTGAAATACGATGCCCTTTCCTTAAACTAGCGTGCTCGTAGAAACTTGTAGTAAGATTCATTCAATTTTATGAATGTGTGCGTTAATACAGCTGATTGACAAACGAATGTCTGTATGTAGGTGTGCAGTTCAGATAATGTTGTTGTAGTGCGATGGAAATCGCCGTATGAATTTGAGTTATGGTTCATTTTTCTATAGTACAGCTGACTGAGGTGTTAGCATGTATACCAATGGGAACGAGTGACAATAATTTTAGCTAATTTGAGTAATTTTGGGCTTAAATCTTACATATATTTTTTATAGTTGGAATCGATTCTGTATTTGATTCACTACTTTCAGGTCTTGCGTTAATTACGTTACACCTTGTATACATGGTAGGGTTAAGGTTTTTAAATTGTGAAAGTAGGTTTTGCAACTATCTGTCTCCTGTATATTCGCTAACTAACTTTTTTTGGAGTGTGAATAGAGTAGGCGAATCTGTGTCACTGATTACTAGTACTAAAAAAATTAAAAAAGAAAGCTTCAGACTTTAACATCTCCATAACAATGCCAATTTAGTGCATTAAAAAACAGCTATTTGGTATAGAGCAAAATGGCATTGACGGGAGGCGCGGCTCGTCAGCTGGCCGGTAGATACCTTCGGTGTTCCAGATTTTCAACTAGCTAGCCATGATATTCGGATAGGTCAGTAGGTACCTACCTAAAATATAACACTTTAATAAGAATCATCTGTTACTTTTTGAAGTGTTCTTTTTTCATTTTTATTATTATAAGAGAAAAAAATAACACCGTTTATATCCCCGACAGTGTTGAATTGAGTGTGTTGTAATTGAAGGTGAGCCCATTGCCATTATACCGGTTCCGTACCAGACTCTGAACTATGACTGAGATTGTTTTTCATAAAAAAGCGAGTTTTTTCGACACCCGATTAGGATTGGGTCTTTCTTCGCCGGTGTGTGCCTATGTGCTCCAAGTCCTTCCTCCAACTCTCGATCATCTATCCATCTAGCTTTCTTCAGCCGGCCAACGACCGGCTTCTTGCTGTACGCATCCAACTTTTACCCGTAACTTTTACCAGGTTATCGGTCCATCTTGTAGAGGATCCCACTCCACTTACACCGGAACGTGTACGACACTCAAGAACGTTTCCACCGTTGGGGTGGAAACGTTGTCAGTTCGAACAATGTGGCCCGCCCACTGCCATTTAAGCTTAGCAATTCCAACTGCTCTCAATGACTTTGGTCTTCCCATGGATTTATAGTCTTTCTTAAATATCGAGCCAATTGTAATTAAAATAAATAAATCCATTAGTTCAAAGTTCATTCCGTCACACAATCTCTTATTAATCAACGAACACGTTCGAACCTTAATATAGCCCCCTAAAAACTACATTGATGAATAATTTAGTCTAGACAAGCTATTTCTAAGAGACGATACCGTCTAGACTAGTCTTATTGTCACGAAATTTTGGATATATCTATGAATGCCTGAATGTTAGGCTGTTTGTGTGTAGAATGATACCGTAATATATACAGATACTCCAAACTCAGTACTACCTATAGTATATTATTTACAAATAATAGCTTCATCCAAAATTCAAGAGCTTTAGCCCACTGGATCGAATAGTCGTGGTTTCGGGACAAATGACCGAAACTGAAATTTGTTACGGTTTGTATATGAATTTCACGTAAATTACCGTTCCCACGACATAGGAATAAACCTAGTGGGAAGTTATCTTTTTAAAGGAAGAAAAGATATCATTCAAGGACGCGATTCGAAACCTTCAGATTTAAAAGTTCTGCAAATTCCCAAATCGAGAATAAAACGTGATTGGTATTACTTTGAGTTTCTTTATTTAACTTATTTTTATTTTGTTATTTTAAAATTGATTCGTGGATAAATTTTTTTTATCGTCGCCAAATCTACACATGTAACTGTACTTGTTACTAAATACAAATTCATACAAAAAACAACAACAAACTATGATTCCTTCCTTTTCTTTATATCGCGGTTTTATTCACTGAGTGAAGCTTCTGCTCTATTTGATCTAAGGCAATACCTACATTTGACGTAGCTCGCTATCATATTTAATGGAGAATGTGTATTTACATACAAAATCATTGTTGGAGCATTATTTCGAGATATGCCTCTTTAGTACTCCAACGTTAAGTCTATTTTTACCCGACTACAGAAAATCCAAAAGGAGGGGTAATATTTTTAGCAGACTATGTAAGTATTTTTATTCTAAGAATATCAACGTTTCTTACTACAAATTACTACTCTGTCATAGGTGCGTGATCATCTCCATTCCGATCTCGGCCTCGAACCTAATCGCACCTATATTAAAAAGGCGACAATCTGCTACTTCGCGAACGCGTCCAACCATCACAACCCCCATCGTAGCCGCCGCCGACTGCGCACCTGACTCCTATCAGCCGCTACTGCCACCCGCAGCATATTCTCCCCGACTCTCCCGATGCCTTAGGATCAGACACCGACCGAAGAATCCCTTGCCCGCCGGCCGGTGCAGAACACCATGGCGAGACTACTAGTGCCCCCGCCCCCCATAGCGACTGCCCAAGCCGAGGCCGTTCCTCCTTGAGGCACTCTTGAGCTAGTTGGCCTCTTGTACTTCTGGCTCGAGCCTAGAGGTTGCACGTTCGGCCACTTGTCCGGTGAAGCCGTCAAGGCCCGGCCAACAGCGTAGATCCCTCACACACACAAAGGTTAAACGACCAAACATAAATAACAACATCTCAACCGAAACATAGTATACATTTCTGAGTCTTAAAAAGACTTTCCCATGTGAAGATTAAAACCCAGAATTGATCGATCCAATGCATATAGTCTATGCTATCGTCATATCGGCAGGGAGTATTATTTCACTTTTATTTGTTTAGCTTTAGTTACCCACTTAGCATAGAAGGGGAACAGAGTTTCATAATCTAGGAATATGACACAAAGCTCGCTAGTTCGATAGGTTGTGATTTAGGCCCGTATTACAGAACTTAAAACAGTGAGTCTAATTTTAAAAACTAATTTTTGTACTAAAACGTTAGTTTTAAAACTAGATTCACGACTGATTGACGTTCTGTAATACGGGCCTTAGATGCTTTTTTGACAAAAGTTCCTCTCTGTCTCGTTGGTCTAGTGACGAATAATGTGCGAGGTCTTAAGTTCAAATCCTAGGTCGGATGAATGTAGTTTCTCTATCGAAAAACTCCCATTATCAGTCTGGAATTTTAATTTTGAGAACATCGTCGGCGAAAAGTAGGTGTACACAATACACCTCTGCCACCCCCGCTTCGTAATACAAGCGTGACGGTTTTTATTTTATTTTATTCGCAAAAGTTGAATGTTAATACAGAAATTGTCATTTTTTACCTTATATGTATAATGCTCTGCGTACCCTTCCTGCACGCAATAAGACTAGATGTGTGCTTCCGAGAATGCAGTCAATGTTCTGGGCCGTGTCTACATAATTAAAATACTAAGAAGTAGAACAATAGAAATTAAGTTAAATTTATATATCTACCTATCATTACGCCAAAACCTCGCAGGGCAGGGTAGCTTCATTTATCTATTTATATGATAACGGCAGATCCCTTGCGGCTGAGAGTACAAAGTTTTAACAGAAGGTCAATTCTCGTAAATAAAAGTGCCCCGGGGAGCGCTTTATTATCTTCGCACCCGCAACAAATTGATTTAGAAAGAAAAACAGGGGAAGTAAGAAAAATCAAATTCTTCCTTTGCAAAACACAAAAAAATGGCAGATCAGCCATAGAGAAGGAGACTACAACTAGGATAAGCACAGAAGTAAAGCACCACGGAAACGATCTTTGATTTCAGTAATAGGTATGGCAAAAATGCTTGAACGCACGGAAACTACACCAAGTACAAGATCCGTGTAGTAGATTATTACCGGTGCAGTATTTTATTACTAGTTAAAACTCAATTTCTCAAAACTATTAACTGCCAGGTGTAACATAATTAACGCAGGACCTAAAAGTTGTTTTTTTCTAAATCGGCTACTGAATCGATTCCAACTATTTATAAAGTTATTATTTTTTTTTAATTATCAAAAAATGCTGTTACTCGTTCTGTACTCGTATTAAACAAAATTTAATAATTATTCAAAGCATCACGGATATTTTAAATGTAAGTCTATTGCACATACCTCAATATGCATACAAAAGTTAATGAATCGTTAATTTTTATGGTTATTTTGGGTACCAAAGAGCTTAAAAAATGGTAGAAAACTCCTTAAAATTGGAAGTTTGATTTTCGTATTGAATTCGTAAAGCAATAATCTAATTGGGGTGTCTGAGGTCTTGCGTTATTTATGTTTCACTTGTATATTATTGAAAGATAAGTGCACAACTGTGCATATATAGACCCAACATAATTTGCCCGACCACAGAATTCAGTAATAAACTTAGCACATGTCCTTTTCTTCATTATCTCAAAGTTATAGAGATGGTAATTGATAGATCCACCGTCTACCATCCGAACTACTCGCCGTCCCAAGTTCCCTAACTAAGAACGTAAAGTGGAAAATCGTTTTTCATTTTAACAAATGGAGAGTTTTTTATTAGGAAAGTTTTCGTCGCCTCTCAATATTTTAATGTTCGCGTTCGGAGCTTATTGGATTCTCTTATAGAAGTGGCATTATAAGAAGCCCGGTTGGACAGCTGGAACTCTGAATAATAAAGATGTTTATAACGAAGACATAAGGTTCAAAGATTTCTATCTATCCATATATATCACTACACCAGATCCCCTGGCCAGATTCAAAGATTTAATGAATTAATCAAAATCAAAAGTATGTTATTCAGGTAGATCAGAAGTGCTTATAAATAGTTAAGAGAGAAAAAGTTAATGATTATTTAGACTATACCACCCATTCGGTATGTCATTCCTGTGGAGAAAAAGGGCAAGAAACTCCACGGTTACTCTTTTAAATTGATAGTTTTGCAATTCTTTTTGTATACATTGCGTTCATGGGGTATGGAAGAACAATACAGAATGAATTAAGTAGACGGGCTTAAGTATAAACTAAATGTAAATGTACTTACACTCATGATATCAATCAGTGTCTCCATAGTCCTCTCATTTACAAAATAAAAACTTTGTAACGGTATATAATAAATGATTTAAAAAAATTATGATAGTAATAAGATTATTTATCTTATTACTATCATAATCACTGCTTATATAAAATATATTTTGACTGCGAACAAAATACTTGGTTGTGCTCTAGTGTGATGCCAAACGAGCCAAAGTTCAACAGAAATACAGGTTTAATCAGTCAAAGGATAGAAGACGCACCAGTCCCCGCTAGCAGCACCCGTTCACGAGTATGACTTGAAAAGCAGCCATTACTCTCATGTCGTTCGCCCCGGGTTTAGAGCCTCGTGATCGCTACCCACATTATTTTCCATTAGGCCAACAAAGCACGCAGAAAAAAAAAACACGTCGAAAACAAAAAAACGTAGCTTAACACGGAATTATTCTTAATAGTGGTCGCCCATTGGTCGAAATTCGACCATAATTAATTTAAATTATAATTTTGAACATTATTAAGGTTCTATTGTCTTCTATAATCACAGATTCCGCCAAGGCTACACTATTAATTTGCCTATTTTTTCAAACAAATCATATGAAATTTAAATAAAAAACAACACAGAAAATTATTAAAATAAAGATTACCTTTTTTTATTTTTTTATTTAAACAAAAAAAATAAAAAGAAATTGCTGTCCATTGAACTTGACATACATATTTCGATAATTTAATTAATGATACAAAACTTCTCTGTAAACGATGTTTTTTGTAAAAACTCATCGTTTGCTGGTTATTTCAAACATTCAGTAAGACAAATAATATTAAAAACAAACAATATTAATCTATGCTCAATTTGAAGTGTAGTGTGTTAAATACATGGTAGTGTGTGTAATGTGTTTTTTATTGATTTAATGAATTTTTCACTCCTTCCCGATATAAACTATAAGTGTGGGAAATTTCATATTCCTTCGTTCGCGCCATTTTTGTAAAAAGGGATACAAAGTTTTTGCTTCACGTATTAATATATAGATATAACGTGGGTGCGGTAAAGGTACGGCCAAACCAACGCTTTCAGCCGCGACCGCGGTGGCGTCCCCGGCCGCGATCACGGCGGCGATCCGTATCTAACATGATGGTGTGAACATTACCATACAAATATTACTGCAGGAGCTGATTGGCACCATGAAAGAAAGAAAGAAAGAAAAACGTTTAATGTGGTACATACAAGCAAAACAAAAAATGACAATGGCAATTAACTTATTATAATGAGTTACATAATTATAAATAAATCATACAGCCATCAAGCACGTATATTTAGGTATGGGTACCACATATGGCCCCGCCTCAGCGTTATGCTGGTTAAAGCAACCAGCGCTGGTATTCTGGTTAGGCCCTTGGAGTGACCACGGACTGTCATGCTAAATACACTCCTAGAATGATTATAATATACAAAAATCAAAATAAATTAAAAAACAAAAACAAGTAAAACAGACAAAAATATGACACAATACTGAATTTGACAGAAAGCCAAAAAAATAAAAAATAAATACATATAATTATCATTTCAGAATATACTTGTCCACTGCTGAACATAGGCCTCCCCAATCGCTTTCCAGCGTAACCGGTCCGATGCCACCTGCATCCAACGATTTCCTGCGATTTTCACAAGATCGTCGGTCCATCTGGCAGGCGATCGTCCTACGCTGCGCTTGCCAATACGTGGTCTCCACTCTAGAATCTTTCTGCCCCAACGCCCGTCCGATCTTCGCGCTATGTGGCCAGCCCATTGCCACTTCAGCATGCTAATCCTGAGGGCTATGTCGGTGACCTTGGTTCTTCTACGAATCTCCTCATTCCTGATTCGATCACGTAGAGAAACGCCGAGCATAGCCCTTTCCATAGCTCGCCGAGCAACTTTGAGCTCAGCAATACATATAATAAAAAAGCGAAATTAATTACAACACACAAGGATGATTGAATTGAAGATGCTCTGCTTACGCTGGCAATCACAATCAAAGTAATAATAATAAACATAGAAAAGTAACATATAATTAAAGACAATAAGAACTTTAGTGGTATAGGTAGTGATGAAAGAGGGTGACTGACATTCCACTCTCCCCAATGAGTTAGAGAAGAAGGTTAGAGGACGAACAATCGGCAACATATAAAGGATGGCAAACGAGATAAGGTAAAATAAATTAGATCAGTTCACAGTTATACTGCTGTCGTGCTTGAGATGTCCTTGCTTTTTCTGGCATTCGTACAGGAATTCTCTTAGATTTGTTTTAAAACCTTTACTATTTGACAGGTTCCTGATGGGAGGGGGGATATTGTTCCAACATTTGGAATGAACATGAACGCCATCGCAACCGCGGCTGAACACGTTGGTTAGGCCGTATCTTAAAAAATATGAAATTCACAGAGATAAACACCCAGCAACAAACATGTGTGGGTCACACAAATATAAATTATCCTGTGCAGTAATCTATCGCGGCTACTTGATCCTTCACTACTCCTATGCTCTAAATTACCGGACCAAGCTAAATACTTAGCCTAAGAATGATATTGGATTTAGCGCATTGGTTAAGAGCTTAACCCGCTCCGCCCACTGTGTCTAATAGTCGCGGGTTCGATTCCCGCACGGGACAAATCTTTGTGTGATCCACAATTATTTGTTCCGGTAGTTTTTTCTGACTATTCTATTGTTATGATATAGTTACTAGAATTTCTTACCTTGTACATTCAAGGTATCGCCACATAGCCGACGCAGTGCGACGGGAGCGCGACGGTGGCATGAATTGCGGCGTTGTAATGTACTAAAATGTACGGGAGACCACACAGTGCAGCCTCGCTGGCGCGACAGCAAACGTCATGATCGAACGTAGCCAAGCGCTTCCGTCGCGCTCCCGTCGCGCTCTGTTGGCTATTGGACCAAACCTTTAGATTAAAGGAAACCACGTTAACCATTTACAAGAACGGTACGATTTTGTTTATTTCACTTATATATTATAGAAAAAATCCGACGACTCAAAGTAATGGAGGTCTTTTCCCTGCAGTGGATATATTTTATATTTATATCATCACGTCAGATCCCGTGCGGGATAGGCAGTCAGTACACAGTTCCAACGGGTTCTTTACTTATAGACTTTTCTGGATCTATATTGAATGTCTTTCAGCTGAAAAGGGGCTTATATCCACTTAGATACTCGTAAGTATATTTTTTATTACAATAATGTGACTAAAAAAATATTTGGAAAGAATAACTGTAGATTTTCTTGCTCTTTTTCCTTGCAGGAATAACATTCCAATGTGATATTAGCTTGTTATGCTTCGAAGAATATCGAATAAAGGTTAACATCACTATATCATTTCATACCCGAAAACTAATAACGTAGACAGAAACACTTATCTTAAAAGAGTAACTGTAGAGTTGTTTGCTCTTTTTCACGCAGGAATGACATTCCGATGTGATAGAGGTGTATATGTTTCGAAGAAAATTTAATATAGGGTGACATCACTATTCTTATACTAGTGATGTACGTTGTTCAGCGCCCGGGCACTTTGTAGGGCGTTACATACTCCAGCAAATTAATACGAAACGCTATAATTATTCATGACATCGCACTGTATCGTAACATTGTTATTTTAACATCTATGATATAAACTTGATTATGCATACTAAAAACACAAATTATATTTCATATTTATAAAGTACTGTTTTTTCTATCTATCTATTTATATTATCACGCTAGATCCTTTGCGGGGTAGGCAGAGAGTACAGAGTTCCAACAGGTTCTTTCCTTACATACCTCTTTGGCTTCCTCCACTCTCATAGTTTGTCTCATACACGCTCGGTTACGGAGATTTTTGACTTGTCTTTCAGATAAGATTCGGTTTATCTGGTACAGGTAAGATAGTCTAGGTCTTCCCCGGTACCTACACTGTTTTTTATAACAGGTTTAAGGTTGGTTACATGCTTTCCGGCTTAACGACGATATATTTTATTGGTGAGATAGTACACCGTTGTTTTGTTTACTGGTTTGAGTTGTTGCGCTTTCAATTCCCTCACGGAACAATTATTTGTGTGACACAGAAATCTGAATGTTTGTTTATCTAATTTTCATGTTTGTAAGCGCACCCACGACACAGAAAATCATTGGTGAGTGTGGCCACGTTCTTTAAGGAAATAATAAAAAATATATATCATACTTTCCAATTGGTTAGTTCACGTCTCAGGAAAAACGATACAGTTGTTGTTATTCTTTGCACAAATTCGTATTCAAAATACCTATATCGCTAAAGTTACTTCAAACAGCCCACGTATCTGCCCGATCAATAATATAAGGTTTTAGTCCCTTTAATCGCATTTTAGGGCAATTGCGTGGAAAATTATTGGCATTACTCTATTATCTCGTAGCCCTTTTATGGGTTGGAGAAATTCTTCATACAATACCCACTTGCTACAGAAGGAAAAAGGGGTTAAGCCGTCACTCCTACCAGGTAAAACACTCACCGAGTTCCAGTTCGTCGCTGTGGCTGGAGCGGGTAACGGGTAGGCGTGAGCAACCATCCGCGAACTAACTAGCACCCCTTCCGTAATTTCCCAGAAAAACTAACCCATAAAATATCTTGCAGCCTATATTTACGTCGATAAAACTTCACGAGAGAAGACTTTAAAGATTATTTACACTACCAGATTACTTTAAAGATTATTTACTACCAGGCTCCGATTTATCGGATCGATGTCGTGTCAAATAAGCTATCGCTTAATGCATTAGTTAATTTCCCGAGTACCAACTTCAGTCCTTCATAACATGTAGTGACAAACGGTAGAAATTACATGAACAAAGTACATTTACAAAAAATAAGTTAGTTTCCACGACGTTTTAATTCAAATAATAGTAAGAGTAATAGTTTCACGGTACCGTAGGTACCACAAATAATGGCCGGTGTTAAATAGACCAGTTTCTGGAAATCTTGAAATAACTCCGGTACTCTGAAGTTCAATGATTATCCAGACTTTGGTAGCAAAATATCAGAAGATACGCGCAATAATTAAGGATTATCCTTGTAACATAGAATGCAGTGAGGTTAGCTGCTTCGCGATACCACGTAGAGATTATATTCTCTTTGCGCGATACGTCCGACCGCTCGCCCCGTTGCCAATAGAATCACACAGTAGGGCCGTCCGCCGTCTCACATCGACTATCTGTTATAGTTCCAAAGAAGTATGAATATAGGTCGGTTATCATCTGACATCTGTCATCGCACAGACAACTAAAGTCACTCAGGCAATTATTAAAGGCATAGAGTTTGTCTATAAACAAGATTAAAAGTTACTAAAATAACAATAACTGCTCAAATATTAAAATATTGCTCAAATAATAGGCTCCGACATAAATAATTTTTCACGCTGCGAAGCAATTAGTATTTTGTTTTATTGTCTCAATATATTTTTTAAACTCGTTTGGTGTCATTTCATAGTTAAAAATACAAATATTGACCGAAGATTGCCGGGCCAATTAATCACTGCCCATAAAACCTCAATCTCATAATCTTTGTTTTCTTTCCATAATTTGCAATAGTCCTTGCACCAACTGGGGTCAGATTACCGTTTATGTTTCTTTATTTTCAGCTATTAATGTAAACCAGCAACTTACATAACATTAATTTTTTGCAATGGGCCTCTGCGTATTGAACCCATTTGCCTATGTAAGCCTTTTAAAGGTCCGAGTAAAGCCCGTGAATCTCAGTGAGATACATATATAATAGTAATATATTATTAGTAGGTACCGGGGAAGACCTAACCTATCTTACCATGACCAAATACACCGAGAATCATCTGAAGGATAAGTCAAGAGTTTCCGTAGTCGGCAAGCGGTTATGAGACGAATTATGAGAGAGGAGGAAGCCAGACAAGTATGTAACGAAAGAACCTGTTGGAACTTTGTACCCTCTGCCTACCCAACAAGGGACCTGGCGTGATGATATAGATAGATAGATATTATTAGTAATAGTTATAGTTTTACTGATAAATTTACTGAACGATTTTGGAGCTAGTAAACATAGAATAGCGTAATTCTCTTTTCCAGCTAATGATACCCGTATACGTGAGTGATGAATAAATCACCTCGGCCAATTAAATAATTTATAGCCACCGACACCGACACGGTGCCCCGCAAAAACTTTCCTAATGAGGTTTTTTCTTATTCGCATTTACCGACTTAAGCAACTTCCATTTCAATTTTTGGGGAAATTACCGAGTTACCAACGCAAATTGAGTAGCGTTTGTAGATAACAAACTTCTTTGTAACGTGTTGGGATTAATTAAGCTGTGTATTTTTGGGGTTGCGGGCCTTTAATGGGATTTTCGTAAGTAATAACCGGGTAATATAATAATCGGTAACTTTTCAGGTAAAACTGCTAGGGTGTACAATGCAAACCTTTTTCTCTTAATATCGTCGCTGGCTTCTTGGGAAGTAATTGAAGAGATTTCGTGTCAAGGCAATAATCTCACGTTTCTGGCTTACCAAAAGCTTTAGCCGGGTATCTGTCAAAGACAAGATAACCTTATCACAGTGCACATATCTGTATCCCATACATAGTATACATAGAAAGGTGGTCACCGTCATGGTATAGCGATGCACTATCAGTAAAAATATAATAATAATTCGTTTCGGATCAGGTCCATTTTTTAGTAACAAGTTTATTCCAAAAGATTCATATCTTCTCTAGTCTTCGCCACGCGCTACGTACTTGCAACACACTTCTTATATCCTCACTGGGCCCTCTTTAATAAAAGTAACAAATGCCCCTCATTTTGAGTTGAAAAACACTTTATTACTGAAATCCGACAAGTTCATACTTTTTAACAAATGTAAGTTAAAATCGCATTATAAGTTTTATTAAAAATGAGGACTTGGCACGAGAAGTTAAACGCGAGTTGGTCCATATGTTACCCTCGTCACACTACAAATTTATTAGATAAACATGAACGTGACAACATGCTTCCTCGCTAGCGTCATCCCAACGTCAATATTTTCGTGCTAGGTCTTCCGAGGGCTTAGCACGAACAAGTTAACGTTAGCGTGACACAAGCAACGTGACCTGCAATAACCATTACTCGCTAACGTCAAACTTTTCGTGCTAAGCCCTCTAGTCTTCATTGCGTTAATACCAAAGACCATTTCATCGATATTCTGCACAATTTCCTCCCGTGAATGATGGCTAGTCAGCAATAAATGTTTTACAGCTCCATTTTGAGTATATCGTTAAACGAATCGACGTCCATCTAAAATTTTTATAGTACCTATGTGCTACTGTTTAACAGGTATCGGTAGAATTGTTGTGTAGATTTTTATTGCATTTTTGTTTGCTACTGTGTATATTTTAGATCGTTATATGTTGAATTCTTGTCCCGAATCCATTGAAAAATCAACATTTTATGCCACAGTGAACTTCAAATATAGAATCAATACAATGACTGCCTCGTTGGTCTAGTGGGTCTAGTGGCAAAGCGCATCGCTTGGTGATCACGAGGTCCTGGGTTCAAATCCTAGGACGGACAAATGAAGTTTTTCTAACAAAAACTTCCCAGTATGAGTCCGGAGTCTAGAATTGTGCCCGGTATATGGCAATAGGCTCACCCCCGATTACATGGGACCTAACATCGTCGGCGAAAAGTGGGTGTACACAGTACACCTCTGCCACCCCCGATTGGGGAATATAGGCGTGACAGTGTACCAATACACAATAATATGATTTGTTTTAATGACTACAATTATTTTCACTTATTTAAATCAAGATTAAGCACCATTCTCAGGCCGACCGCGGCCTGACAATGGTGACCGTTTGTGGAACTTTCATATTCGAGCCTCTCCGTGCTTCGAAAGGCACGTAAAGCCGTTGGTCCCGGTCACCACGTAATATGGTAATCGTTCAGCCGAACTAGAACCCTTATAGGCGGCTTGATAAGTTCCAACAGCAGGTGGCTGCAATCCTGCCTCCACCAATCCGCACTGGGCCCGCGTGATAAAGTATGACCTAATCTCTCTCACCTCAATTTGTGAGAGAAGGCCTTTGCCCAGCAGCGGGAGTGTATAAACTAATATTATGTTATTATTACTTATTTAAAATCAGTTTTCAAAGCTTATTTTGCAATTGATGAAAAAAAAATACTGACCTATTTTCACATTAGTGGTTTAGTTCAAAGCTCTTTTTAAAATATACATTATAATAAATCCAAGGTTTAACGAAGATTTAGCAAAACCTCGTTTATTATTATGTTTTAAGGTTTAGAATGATGGAAAGTACTATTTACCCCAATAGCTAACGAGACTAATTGGGTACGGATGCTTGATTGTTACTTTTTTGCGCGCTAAATCGCCTTTTGTATGCCTACGCAATGCCTAAAAAATACGTTTCCACTATCTCAATATTTCAATCAGACACATAAAACAACATAATTGAACATAAAAGTACCCAGACATTTTCAGATACACCAATCCCCGCCATCCCGGCACACCCATAAAAATTCAAATTTTTAAAGCAAATAAAATCTACAGCATTCACCAATACCTATAATCCGCAACGATCAATAAAGATATAAACTTTGTTGACTGGAAAGCAATAAAAAAAGCTTTAAAAAAGTGTACAGCAAGCTAGAACGTTTGAAAGCTATCTTTGATACTTCAAAGCTATCGTTGAGACGTTTCGCTTAAGTTTTAATTGATCAATTTAACTTCAACTAGGAGCGTTTGACCTAAAATTAGGGATGGCACGTGTGCGATATTATTGGGTGAGTTTAGCGATGTGGAACAGAGGTGTTTTGTAATAAGGAAATTAAATTATCAGTCATAATAATCTAAAATTGCCCGTAAAAATAAACAAAGCGACGAAAAGAAATACTTTTTTATTTATTGGTGTCTACATTCCCATCGTAAAAAAGTCTATGTATTTATTTGATTTAAAAAAATACCTTAAGTTTTGTGTTTTTGGCTTATTCACGTAATCATAGTAGATAGTTAATTGATAATCTTTAGTCAAATGTGATAAATTTAATGAAATTTAGTTTTCTTTTATTAACTCAAAATTGTATGAGTCTCTAAATGTTGCCAACAAAATAATTGTCTATATAAATCATCACGACAGATCCATTGCGGGGTAGGCAGAGAGTACAGCGTTCCAAAAGGTTCTTTCCTTATGACTTCCTCCACTCTCATGCTTCATCTCATACACGCTTGCCGGTTACGGAGACTCTTGACCTGTCCTGTGACTCAATCTATTTGGTCATGGTAAGATAATCTTGGTCTTCCCCGGTACCTACGTCCTGGAAGGACGCAGTTCTTGCATTGTATATCCGTTTTGTCATTCTTTCTTCTGGCATTCTTTCTATATACACAAACCAACGGAGCATACCCTTTCAAATCTTTACACCAATACTATCTTCATACCTACACGCTTTCTTACTACGCTGTTGCGAATACTGTCGGACAGCTTCACTCCGCACATGTTCCGCAGAGCTCGAATTTCGACCGCATTTATCCTACTTTTTTCTCCTTCTTTCATCCACATCTCACTACCATATAACAGCGTTGGGACAAGCACTTCGTTATACATGGCCAGCTGCGCCTTTTGGCTTAAGTGCTGGCTCTTAAGTAGCTTTCCCATCGCACTATTCACTCTGTTCCCTGCACTCACTCTTCTCTCTATTTCAGCAGTGTATTTCACATCCTTACTGAAGCCACATCAAGCGTACAAGCTCATTAACTCGCGCGCAAGATATACAAACTCATTTACTTGCTCCTGCACAACGTTATCGCCCACAATTCTTGAATTCGTTTGGTTTCTTCCCGTTCAAAAACCATAATCTTAGTTTTCTTAACATTCAGATGTAAGCCTTGGTTCATGCAGTCGTCTTTAATAACTGTGACTAGTGTTTGCAGATCAGTGGTTGTTGTCGCTATTAAAACCATAAAACACATCAGCTACATATAGTAGATAGTTTATCACTAGGTCACCCATTTATACACCTTCATTCATCGCTTTCAGTTTTTGAAGACTTTTATCCAAACATATTATAAACAGTCTAGCGGACAACACGCAACCCTGCTTGTTGTCGATGAAAACCCCACCGATTTCAACGTAAAACCAGGAAGACATGTTACCATCCACCCGTATGCATGCCTTGCTTTCCGCAGTGGACTGGACAGCTCGCAACAGAAGGCCATTTATACCATACTCTGGTTATTGGCCCCAAAATTTATTTCGCACACCGCAGTCAAATGCCTTTCAAAATATTTTTCTTAGAATTAATTGCATCAAAAACAGAACACGTCAAAAGTTATTTAATATCTATTCCAACGAAAAAGGTTCCAAGTTTAATTAAAGCTGAACTTTATCAGGAAGATTGCCTGCAACATTAAATTAATCACAGACGCTAATCAAAATAATAGAATATTCCTGGGATCACCATTTATTTCTCGAAAATAAAAAACATTTAATATTGTGTAAAATTACTTCCACGAAATGATTAAATCAAATCTTTTCTTGGAATAAATATGTGTTGTTAAGTATTCCGATAATCCCTGACCATATCATAAATTATAGTAAAGATAAGTCTAAGTAACTGGCCCCTTGTGATTGCTGGATTAATATAAACTTTTGTTTGTCACAACTTTTTCGTCACAAGCTTCTGTCTATAGTCTGAAATGGATGACCGTTTTTGCATTTCTACATTCGGGCATCGTGCCGAAGAACACACTTTTAACCGTTTCTTCTGATTTCCACTTCATGTGGTGGCCATTTGCCATCGCCTATTACACAAAGCCTAGAGACAAACGTTTTTAATCAGTACGTCTTGTCCGATATGACTTACGGAGCCGAAACGTGGACATTCATATTTTTACCAATCTATTATTTTAAAGTCTCTCAGCGAGTCATGGAAAAGACTATGCTCGGAGTTTCTCTGAAGGATAGAATCCGGAACAAGGTCATTCGACAGACCGCCAGAGTTACCGGCATAGCCCACCGCATAAGTAAGGTGAAGTGGCAATGGGCTGGCCACTTTAGTCGAGAAACCGATCACCGCTGGGGTCAACATGTTCTTGAGGTGAGATCATGGACTGGCAAACGTAGTGCAGAACGGTCTCACGCTAGGTGGAACAATGATCTTCGTAGGGCGGCTAGCAGAAGTTGGATGAGAGTGGCCGAGGATCGTACTCAGTGGCTTGCAACTCGAGAGGCTTATGTCCAGCAGTGGACTGCTATAGGCTGATAATGATGATGATGTGGTGGTCGCTAAGGCAAGCTGGACTTCACAGAAGCCTTATAGGCTTGATACGTAGCAGTAGGCAAACCTGCCTCCACGAATCCGCACTGGATCCGCGTTATGGAGTATGACTATATGTGTGATAGAAGGCCTTGCCAAGCTGTGGGACAGTATGTGCTTATGTATTAATAACATACTGGTAGAACTGTAAGAAATTAAGAGAGCGCGTCTTCGTACATTGAACGATTTATAAAAAGGTCATGTTGAAAAGAAGTCCCTACGGATATGTCCCATATCAACCGCTACCCTCGGAACCTAAAATAAAATAACAGGAAGCAACTGATGAAAACTTGGACGCAAACACGTAGTAAATAGCTACAACAAGAAAAAAACCTTACAGTAAGTAACAAGTCTATCAACTATATTGGAAGAAAATACGTGATATGCTGGTGTTGCACTTATTTCCAATTAATTCTGATGTAGTTAGGAGACGTTATGGTTGCTCTAGTAGCCATACTCATAAAGGGGGCTTGCTTGTTGAATGCTGCTTTGTAGACATTTTCTCAGCATACTGCTGAAAAAATCACTAGAGTCTTGTTTGAAGATGCTCTCTGAAAGTTCCCGTTTGCTACCTATGTGGCGCAGGTCACTTCCTTCTCTCGAACATAGTTGAAACAAATGACAACGGTGTTCATACTAGTAAACGGGAGCTGCTTATTGGAAATGTTTCACTAGATAAACTATCAGAGAGGGAAAAGCGAAAGAGGTCTGTGAGGAAAAAACCTGATTAAACTGTCTAACCCGCAAGCTATCTGGCATTATGATTTAGATATATACCGATAAATATTAATTTGCTTTTTTTATTTTAGATAGAAACTTACGATAATTCGAAATTGGTTAAATCTAAAAACAAAACACATGCTAATGATGTCATGTACGATTTTTTTAATTTACAATTGCGAAGGAGACGTCCGAAGTGATGCCGCAGGCGTTGCGCCCGCGCACCAAGTAGTAAAACCCAAAGTCACCCCATTTCGATCCCCAGGAATTCTTTATAATCCAATATGGTGTCCTTTTTCCTGAAGCAGCCACTGAAAATAGAAAAATCAAATTTTTCATCAATTGCGAATACTGTTATACTTCTATTTACCGGTTTCCATATAATAAAAAGATTTTTTAAACTAAAAAAATAGATTCGCTTAACTATATCACGCCTATATTTCCCACCCTAGAATGGCAGAGGCGCACTGTGTACACCCGCCATTCACCGATGATGTTAGGTCCCACTGTAATAGGGGGCCAAGCCTATTGCCATAACACCGAGCACATACATGCCAGATTACGGACTGATATTGAGAATTTTTAATCGAAAAATTACAGTTTGTCCAACCTAGGAGGATTCGAACCCAGGACCTCGTAATCGCTACGCACAGTATTCACCACTACACTAGCGTGACATCTGCAATAACAGAAAGAGAAAAATGTCAAGCTCTTCTAATTTACAATGTTTATTTCAACTTAAGTATCAGGTTCTGCTGGAGAAATGAACACAATGTGTTCTCGTCATTTTATTTCACGTAATCAAATCAAAACTTTTATACACCTATTGAAAATACCATAAAAATATTACAAGAAAAGTACTTTAAGTATCTTAAAACCAGTTAAAGCGGTACTTTAAAAATATTACCCTCATTTTAACTCCACCACAACCAGCCGAAAATAATTCCGCTAGTAGAGGAAAGCAAAGACAAACAATAAAAGGCCAATAGAAACAACATTTGCGGTCGTTAAGGGAAGCTAAATATATTTTAGTGGCGTACAGTCAGTCACAAAACTCGTTAGAGTACGAATTTTTAAGGATCTTTATACAGCAGTGATAGCCTAGGGGTTAGAATTTTGGACTGCAAAGTCAGAGGCATCGTGAGCAAACCCAGGCACGCACGTCTGTCTTTTTGATAGCATGTGCGTATTAAAAATTAACTAGCACTTGCTTTAACGGTGATAAAAAATATCGTGAGGAAACCTGCATGCCTAAAATTTTCTCGAAGTTGTGTGAAGCTCGCCAACCCGCACTGGACCAGCGTGGTGGACTATGGCCTAAACCCTCTCAGTTTGAGAGGAGGCTTATGGCCAACGGTGGGACAGTTTCTTAACAAGGCTACTATTATTATAATATATTAGCCCTGTTAAGAAATTGTCCCACCGTTGGCCATAAGCCTCCTCTCAAACTAAGAGGGTTTAAAAGGCTCTTCATAACTTTATTTATTTATTAGATAAGGAAAACCAGCAGCTATACAATATAGCAACACAGTATTCAACATGAAGACAATTAAAGGTTTTTACGAATAAAAATGAGACAAAGACTAAAGCAAACACTTATTAACACTCATAACTAAACACGTTTCTAGGCCTGACAAAATAAAGGGAATAATTTTAAACTAACCGAATAATTTTAAGCTTCATGTCGTGCCGCGACTAAAGAGTAAAATATATCCACTATCTATCTCTCCATATCATCACGCCAGATCACTTGCGGGGTAGGCAGAAAGTACAGAGTTCTAGCAGGTTCTTTCCTTACATACCTCTCTGGCTCCCTCCACTTTCATACACGCTCGACGGTTACGGAGACTCTTGACTTGTCCTTCAGATAAAACTCGGTCTATTTGGTCATGGTAAGATAGTCTTTCCCGGTACATACATCCTTCCAATTCCGCATTGTATATCTGTTTTGTCATTCTTTCTTCTGGCATTATTTCTATATATCCGAATCAACAGAGCATACCCTTTCTCATTATTACACCGATATTATATTTCATACCTAATCGCTTTCTTATGCACTATCATTATTATATAAAGCTTGAACTTATTCCTGTGTCGTGACAATGCTTATAACATGAATTTTGATCGGAACAAATTTTGGGGGTCACACAAAAGTTCTTCCTATACGAGGATCAAACGAACTTGATTTAGTGAACGCAGCGTTCCACGTTCACGCATTAAGCAACCCTTAAATCCATTTTTGTTATATCTAGTTATTATACTAAATGCTCAGTTTATATTATTGCTCGTATATCATGTAAATAGGAAGTATAGAGAATAGTGTAGTTACTAAGTATAAGTAATTAGTAGTACTCGCATTATTTTCCATTATAGACGTTGGAAATAGATGTGTGTGGAAGTTCGATGTTAATATCTTAAAAGTTTTTAGTCTATCTATCTGTCTATATCACCACGCCAGATCCCTTGCAGGGTAGGCAGAGAGTACAAAGTTCCAACAGGTTCTTTCCCTACAGACCTTTCTGGCTTCCTCTACTCTCATAGTACATTTCATAAACGCTCCGCGGTTACGGAGACTCTTTAGATAAGACACGGTATGATTAAAGTAACCACTAAAATCCATCAGACAACTTGTCACGGCAATATATTCAATGGATTTAACGGAGAGTATATAATACTACTTTGATAAAACCGTGACGTCTACTTGAATCCATTGGATGGCTCCGTTGATGGATCCTTGTGCACTTTTCCTCACCTTGAATACAGAAAGCAAATGAGTTGCAAATAATAGATTCTAAGATACCCAATAGACCATGGACCTTCGAAATTCTTAAGAGTATCCTACATATATGAGACGAACTATGAGAGTGGAGGAAGCCAGAAAGGTATGTAAGGAAAGAACCTGTTGGAACTCCCTACTTTCTGCCTAGACCGCAAGGGATCTGGCATGATGATATAGATAGATTAACATATTCCTTCTGAAATAGGGACAATATATATATGTTTTTACCTTTCTAAGATTTTATAAATTTAGATTCTGTATATAATAACTTCAGCTGCCGACAGTACATGAAGGTATTTCATTTTCACAAATTGAAAATTATTATTGCGAGATAAGCGGAACGGGCCGCTATTGACAATGGTAATGTACCTATTTCTCTTTCGTTTGCTTAGGGTTATTGGATTCGTCAATTGGTTGGATTAAAAGAATTGAGAGGGTTAAATTCTAAGCGCTATTCGATTTTTTAACATCATAATATACCTACCTCACATAAAGAGTCACAATATACCTAGAAATAGGTATAGAAAAAACTGAACTTGAGATGTTAAAGTTAAAGTAGTTAAACTCGAACTCAAATGATTTATTTTATGTAAACCCTGCGGGGGTTATAAATGTGGGTGGGCTACAAATAGTCATATTTACATTTTTTTTATACATTCTATCTGATTCTTTTTTGTCTAATTCTCCATTTATTTCTATTTCATCATATAGATACATATATTTTTATATTATACAAAATCATTTATGCAATCCAGCTCCAGTGTGATGGCTTACGACTGAGATATAAGGCTAATAATAATATTTTTTAAATATGTGTAATAATGATAAGCGAAAGGATTCTGGGTGGACCAGTCTCCACAAGCAGCACTCGTTCACGAGTATGACAACTTGAGCAGCCAGCACCTCCCTCGACCATATTAGAGGGAAGGAAGTGACCCGCACCAAATAGCCACTGCAAGCATTGACTTTTTGGTGAGTAACCTTCTATGTATAAAGAAGTAATCGAAATAGTAATCTCGTATAGTAACGGCTTGGTCTAATGGTAAAGAGCTATAGCCACTCCACCAACTGAATGAAGTAGTTGTGGTTTCGTTCCCTGGACGGAACAAATCTGTGTGACCCACAAAAATTTATTTCAAAAATATATATCGGAAGTTGGTACTGATTTCCAAGCTCATAATCGTTGATCGCTCAGGCAAGCTGGGTCTCAGTAGGGCACTCAATTTGGAAATTACAAATAACTTTCTATACCTTGTCTCAAACATAAGTAAAAAGGGCTCTTGTGAGACGGAAATTTGCAGAAGGATCTGGATGGCAAGAGGCCCCATGTCACAGCTGGATAAAATATGGAAAGACAGAAACATCTCTACCAACATCAAAAGCAACTTAGTCTGAGCATTAGTGTTCTCCATATTTACGGTACCGAAACATGGACCCTCAAGAAGGCTGAACGCGACCGTATTGATGCCTTTGAGATGTGGGGCTGCAAAGATGCTAGGTATACCATGGAGAGTGTAGACACCAATGTGTCAATCCTAGCTGAACTCGAGATCCAAACCCAATTATCCACTTCTTGCCTACGCAGGAGTTCTGGTGTATTTTGGACACATTGCTAGGAAAGACAGTGACAACCTGGAAAAACTGATGGTCACTGGTAAAATTGATGGCAAAGGCCCAGATAGGAATAAATGGTGACTCATCATCCGTAGAAAACTGTTCCCAAGATATGACCATGACCCTCAGCAATAAGAAAGGAGGAGGTGTACTGATTTATCATTATCAAATTGATTAAGTTCATCAGTTTAAGTGTATCCAGTTGTATTCCAGATTGTGTATCTCAAATTAATATTTATATACATAGCCCACGGTTCAGTATTAATTGCAATTAAGGCCACGTCTAAAATATAAATAAAACTATGATAACTCATCTAGCTTAGTTAGCTAGCTAAGTTTTTGGCTTACCATAAACATTATAGCCAACGATTATTAGCACAGCGTGATTCAACTTCTTTGGGTCACATTCTTCATCTGAGGGTTCGTCTATGGTGTTACCCACAAACTTCACCAAAGATGCTGAATTTATCGCTGGCAGTAAAAATAATAGGAATAACATTGGGCGTGTGCCAATAACAAGTTATTATAGTTTTCTCTCGTCTGTTTTTTCTTAAGTAACTAATTTTATTTACAAAACGTATGAAGTTTGTTCATTTATAGATTCTCAAAGTTCTTTTTTTTTATATTAAAAAAAACGTAGCCCCCACACTAGGATTTATTCCTGTATCGTGTGGGCGTTTACAAACGTGAAATTTAACATACTAATAATTGTGGGTCACACAAACATTTGTCCCGTGCGGGAATCGAACCGGGCGGAGCGGGCTAAACTTTTAACTGCTGCGCCAAATCGTCAGTCATTGCCTTTATTAATATAAAATTACGGTGCATGTGTGTTCGTTATTATTTTTTCCTAAACGGTTTGACCGATTTTGACGATTTGTTGGTTGGTTGGTGGTTTTTAGCTTAAGTTGCGCCTGGTAGTTGGCAGTAATTATCTCAAATGTTAAATCGTCATTTTGGTCAAACTCTATTGACTTAACTTTACCTAAAAATGGTTAAGTCAGCCGCTAAATTAACAGTCATTTTTGCACACACTCCAAACACCATTAATATCTATTGTAATATTTTAACTAGTTTCTGCCCGCGACTTCGTCCGCTTTGACTTTAGACAGGAACCTTACATTTTTCCGGGATAAAGAGTTTCCTATGTGTTAATCCAGGTAATAAACTATCTGTTTGCCGTTTTTGCGTGATTGAGTAACATATATCCAAACATCCAAACTTTCACATTTAGAATATTAGTAGGATTAGTAATATATAGTTTATAATAACCGCTTTAGTCCATGGTATTACTACCTATACAAGACCTACCTAGACAAGACTCCTACTAATAACATAAATGTGAACGTATGTGAATATTAGAACATACAAACTTTCACATTTATTTCACACATACAGTAGAAATATATGCCTAACGTCATATCTTTTCTCCTTTTACATCTTACCAGCAGATAACGATCCGTACTAATAAAATGTTCGAGTCATAATATCCTCATCAGGATACACTCTCCTGTACCCACTACGGGAAGTGGCTTTGGATATGGTGATGGTGTCACTAAGTCCTTCATTTTTTGCTCTAAAGAATTGAATTCTTATTTAGGTCTCCATCTGCATTCATTTTGTTTTCCTTCATAGGGGTTATAATTTACAGATACAAGGACTCCGCTGATTTTATTACGATATTTCTGTAAAAAATATTCTTTAGATAGTAGAGGTTTTAGAAATAACATATTTTTTCCAAATACCGCAGTGTCTCAAGACATAAGTCTTTGACCCCTGTGTGTTGTCAGTAATGACATAGGGCATTGAGACGTAGTCGCTTATGTTAGCCCATGTAAGGCTCAAGGTTATCCAAAGGGCGATGGAGAAAACTATGGCTAGGGTTTTCATGTGGGTTCGAATTGAAAATAAAGAGTTCCGTAGAAGAACCAAGGTCAAGGTAATAGCTCTCAGAATTGCTAAACTAATGGCTGTTGAGGTAGAAAGGTTATTCAGTGAATACGAGTATAAGTTCCAAAAGTATCTTTAGAAATTACTTTAGGATAATAAAACACTCACCCATACGTTTTCAGTAAGGAAATAAACCCACAGCCGGCGTTGTTATCGTCACAATCTATAAGAATTGTTGAATTGTTCTGACAGAATTACTTCTGCGGACACTCTTCGAGTTTACATTGGCTCTCTATGCACGCTGAAATAAAAATAGAAACAAGAGATCAAAATTGATTCCCATTTTGTTAATATACTCATCTTACTACTTTTGATTATACATATACCTATGTATATTACCTGGAAATATATGTGATGTATACACACCGTAAAAACGCCTTTTCGTACAAATTAAGGTGAAACGGAATAGACCATACTCCACCACCTAGTACAGACTGATCGAACCAGGTTTGTGGCTACCTATTGAAACTTATCCAAACTGCCCCTTAAGGTTTCCTTGGAATAACCGGGACCAAAAGCTTAAAATGCATTCACGGAAATCCTCGTATATGTATATTGCAAAATCAGTCACGTATCTTAGACAAATCCAGCAGAAAACTGCTTAACCTTTGATCGTTAAGAGCATCGCGGGCCGCAGCGCTACGAGGGCTTCGACATAATTTAAAATGGTAGAGCTATTTATTTGTAGAGAAAAAAAATACAGCTACGCCTATAGGCCCTAAGTGGGAGTGGCAGAGATGTACTGTGTACACCCAACTTTCACCGATGATGTTAGGCCCCATGTAATAGGAGGCGAGCCTATTACCATTACACTGGGCACAATCCCAGACTCTGGACTGATACTGAAAAAATTTCTATCGAAAAAATACATGTTTTCTGACTAAGGATTCGAACCCAAGACCTTGTGGTCGCTAAACGCATTATTCGCTTGTAAACCAACGAGGTAGTCTCAATTGTACAGAAATAGAAGTGATACCATACCAACAGTTTGGCTCGAGCGTAGTGGTTGCACGCTCACCCTTAAGTCCGGTGAAGCTGTAAAGGCCTCACGGCCAACAGCGTATATCACTCAAACACACACACATACCAACAGCACTAAAAGCCCAACAGGCTCCACAACCCTTTTGATCTTTAATAGGCGATACCGCACTTTTATCCCTCCAATCAAAATACTCCGGCGCGCTACCAGAATGTATCGATTCTATCGATGGATATGTTACTCGAGTCACGAAAAATTTATACAAGAACACAAGAATTCTCTTTAAAAAGAAATAAAAATAGAATGATTCTGAACATTTTATCAACTCGATACTCGGATTGTAGGTATATCTGTTTAAAATCTTGCGTGCGATAGTCTTTATACTCATGATTAATTATGACCTTCCACAACATAGTGTCACCTAACGCATTAATCTGAAGAATGTATGATTATTTTTAGTAAAATAGTCTATTTTATGATAAAAAAAATTATTTATGTGCCGCCATAGGTTTTTAATCACAGAAGCTTAAAATCCATATATCACAGCGCTCTGACAAGTTTTTTTCAAACGAACCCCGGGACAAGCGAGGACTTAGTATAAACAACATTAGTTTAATATAAAGATTTTATGCTTTTAAATTTTTTTTTCATGTCAATATTTTTTAACTTTATTAAATGTATCTATCTATCTATATCATCACACCATATCTCTTGCGGGGTAGGCAGAGAGTACAGAGTTCCAACAGGTTCTTTCCTTACATACCTCTCTGGCTTCCTCCACTATCATAGTTCGTCTCATACACGCTCGCCGGTTACGGAGACCCTTGACTTGACTCTTAATGTATCTAGGTATGAATAAATTGGTAATTATATCTACCAAAGGTTTTTACAAGGTCTTAACTTTTGAGGGCTCTGGGTACCCAACATTTTATAACAAAATACAGGCAAAAGGGGTCTTTATTTACATTATGATAAAACGTAACTCTACACTAGGAATTTAATTTTAGATTAGAAAAGCAGTGATCGCCTAGTGGTTAGACCGTTGGACTGCAAAGTCACAGGTCTCGGGATCGAAACCAGGCACGCACCTCAGTCTTTTCGAAAGCATGTGCGTTTTAAAAAGTAACTCACTTGCTTTGACGGTGAAAGAAACCATCGTGAGGAAACCTTAGAATTTCCTTAAGAATTTCTCGAAGGTGTATGAAATTCACCAACCGCACTGGGCCAGCGTGGTGGACTATAGCCTAAACCCGCTCAGGTTGAGAGGAAGCCCGTGGGAGTCTCAACGGTCGGAGAGTATCTTAACAGGGTTATATATTATTATTATTATTTTATATGTGGAATGACGACTTTTTGGTAGGTTCTGAATGAAGACTGTTTGCAAAACGATTTACTTTTAAGATGTACATATGGGTACATAATATTCAAATTAAAAGTGACAGACGTGATGTATAGAAGACGTATGTCAAGGAGAATAATTCTCGATTTAAAAGACGATGAACGAACACGTTATTAAGTAAAGATGTGTAATATTTAAGACTAAAGATTAATATAAGAAAGCGTAAGACTACTGCGTGCATTTTCTCTAACGACTCCCGCGACGGCCCCAGCTCCTCCCATCTCTACATCTTACATATATAAAGCGTTTAGGTATATGAAATTAAAACACTCAAACCGTTTTATTTTTTATTTCAAATAAATATTTTGAGTCCCACAAATATTTATTCCGTGGGGATCAAACAAGTGAGCGGGGCGTTCTAAACACTGGACCAAGCCGTTGTCAGGTGCCCATTTGGTGGTAGTGTCCTCTGCGTCTGTAAGTACAATATTTTATAGCGTAAATATTGTACAGATCGCTTAATCGATGTTAAATATTTTTCCTTTACTAGCTTTTCCCGACATCCCCAGGATATCGGCAGTAGTTTTTGTTATATATTAACTGCACCTATATTACAAATAATCAAGTCGATCAAGCATAGACCACTTGACTTCAGGTTCACACGATGGCAAGATCGACCCTTGAGAGACTTCTTATATTAAGTAACGTCACCCACGTTAGCCATATTTGGAACGTCATATAAAAAGTCTACTAATGAAGAATTTTCGAAAAATACATACAAACACGACTAAAAACACAAAAACTTAAAAATTTTTTAAAGAAAACCAAAAAGCAATAGCCATAGTTTTTATCTTCATACGATTATATTCGACCTTCTCCATACAAACAGTAACTTGAAACACACAATTTATCCCTCCTTCCCCTAATATCCATATTATGAACACAATTTACCACAACATACTGTCCATTAATTTTACGTACGCATTATAACCAGCTCACTCCCGTAATACATATTGCTTTTATATCATTTTTATGTTCTGCACAGCCACGCTCATAGGTACATCAACATAAACTCAGTATATGAGCTCGATAGCTACAGTTGTTTTGGGCCTAACAAATCAATGTAAATTCGTGTAAAAAATCACATAATTAGGACCCTAAGAGACAGGAGAAAATACAAAAGTACAGTACCTTTAAATTTATGGGCCTTAAAGTTACCGACATAGCCCATAGGATTAGTAAGCTGAAATGGCAATGGGCAGGGCACATAGCGCAAAGATCAGACGGGCATTGTGTGAAGAGTAGAGACCACGTATTGGCAAGCTCAGCGTGGGACAGCTGCCTGCCAGATGGACCGATCTTGTTAAGATCGCAGGAAATCGTTGGGTGCAGGTGGCATCAGTCCGGTTGCGCTGGAGAGCGATTGGGGAAGCCTATGTTCAGCAGTGAACGAATATAGGCTGAGATGTTGATGATGAGGAAGGGTGGGGGTGGGGGCTCTGAGCGTCCTTCATGCGCAATCCCAAGGAAGACGGTGTGGCACGAGCTGCTTTGAGCTCCTCACCGGTACGGAAGCGATTCAAGTTTGAATTCTCCCTTATACTCTATAGCAGGCTCTTGAGACCACGGCATCGACAATGACTAGTGCGTATCTATCAGACATCCTAGAGCACCTCCAAAGTGGCCATACAGACCACCGTAAGATTTTAAGCAGGTGCGAGACGCGTCTCACGAACTTCTGACGCAGCTCGCGGAGGTTCTGTGATTGTCTCAAAGGTTAATCGCATGCTCTTTTGCCCTTGATGTTGTGTGTACGTACGCCTTCGCCTAGTAAAAAGACCACGGTGGAACTACACTGCAAATAGAGGACCCGCAAAATGTGGACAGCTGCTAAAGTACCATTGAACCCATAGCCCCGCCATTCACCGGATATAAGAAAACTGTGGGGCTTTATTCTGTAAAATTTACTCTAGGGGCTGCTTAAGTTACGCCGACCGTTTCTGGAGCAAAGAGGTTAACATAACGCCCTTATATTGGACGGCTATAAACCTGCCTCGTTGGTTCGAAGACACGAAAAACTAGGTTCAAATCTTAGGTGGAACTAAGTATTATTGGAGTGTTTATATCAAAAAGTCCTCAGCAGCAGTCTGAAATGTATAATGGTGCACGTTACAGTGGCAATTGGCTCACCGCCTTTTATGCAGTAGTTATAAATGTTCATTGCATCATTTTGTTGCATTTCATTGCATCATTATTTCATCTATTTTGTTACTATTTAGAGCAATTGAACACGGAAAACAAGGTAATGCTTTACAGTGGCATTCATTAATGTACCAGGAACCCAGCCAAGCAGCTCATTGCTCTACGTAGTGAAGACATTAAGACTTAAGATTCCGAGGAAATTCACTTATTATGTTGAAAAAGAGGAACCTACTATTCCTTTATTATGGTTGCATTTAGCGATATAAAATTATTTATGTAAACCAACAATATATCAAAACAATTATCTATGTTTAAAAGAAAAACAATACAGATCCTTATTAAAGTCAAAATAGTATCATAAAAGTGTTGTATTAGTACATATACATAATGTTCCATACATTGGTATTTTTTTTTAATTTCTGTTTTTTCTTTATTCGCCGTTGCGATATATATACGTATAATTGGGATTTTGAAAAAAAAATATTGATTTTTTTATGTATTTAAAAACTTTATTATTAATTATATGGATATTTAATGCAAAAAAGTTAAAAAAAAAACAATCTCTATCTATATCATCACGCCAGCTCCCTCGCGGGGTAGGCAGAGAGTACAGAGTTCCAACAGGTTCTTTCCTTACATACCTCTCTGGCTTCCTCCACTCTCATAGTTCGTCTCATACACGCTCGCTGGTTACGGAGACTCTTGACTTGCCCTTCAGCTAAGACACGGTCTATTTGGTCATGGTAAGATAGTCTAGGTCTTCCCCGGCACCTACATCCTTCCACTTTCGCATTGTATATCTGTTTTGTCATTCTTTCTTCTGGCATTTTTCTATATGCCCGAACCAACGGAGCATACCCTTTCTCATCTTTACACCGATACTATCTTTTATACCTACTCGCTTTCTTACTAAGCTGTTGCGAATACGGTCGGTCAGCGTGACTCCGCACATCTTCCGCAGAGATCGCATTTCCACCGCATTTATCCTGCTTTCGTTCTCCTTCTTACATACCCAACTCTCACTGCCATATAACAGCGTTGGGACAAGCACTCCGTTATGTATGGCCAGCTGCGCCTTTTGGCTTAAGTGCCGGCTCCCAAGTAGCCTTCCCATCGCACCATTCACTCTATTACCTGCATTCAATCTTCTCTCTATATCAGCGGTTTATTTCCCGTCCTTACTGAAGGCGCATCCAAGATATACAAACTCATTCACTTGCTCCAGCACATCGTTACCAACCACAATCCTTGCATTCGTTCTGGTTTCTTCCCGTTCAAAAACCATAATTTTGGTTTTCTTCACATTCAAATGTAAGCCATTGTTCATGCAGTCGTCTCTCATAACTGTGACTAGTGTTTGCAGATCAGTGGCTGTTGGCGCTATCAAAACCGCGTCATCTGCATACAATAGGTGGTTTATCACTAGATCACCCATTTTTACCCCTTCAGTCATCGCACACAGTCTTTGAAGACTTTTATCCAGATACACTATAAACAGTCTAGCGGACAACACGCAACCCTGCTTGACGCCGATTTTAACGTCAAACCAAGGTGACATGTTACCACCCACCCGTACGCATGCCTTGCTGTCCACGTAGGTGGACTGGACGGCTCGCAACAGGGTGCCGTTTATACCATACTCTGGCAAAATGTCCCAAAGTCTCTTTCGCACGACTCTATCAAACGCCTTCTCCAGGTCCACAAAACCGCAGAAAACCTTCCGGCCTACTGCCAGATGCTTTTCTACGATATTGCGGAGGGAGAAAACTTGATCCGAACATCCTCTTCCAGACCTGAAACCTCCCTGTGCCTCACACAACACTCCATCGGACTTCACGCGCATTCTCCGTTCAATAATTTTACCATACACCTTAGCTGCCAAGCTGATCAAACTGATGGCCCTGTAATTGGCGCAGTCATATTGTGAGCCCTTGCCTTTATACAAGGGTACTATAACTGCGCGGCGCCAATCTGTAGGGAATCTACCGGTCTTCCAGCAAAGATTTGCGAGGACCCAAAAAGCGTCCCGGACGCAAGTTCCACCATATTTAATCATCTCGGCAGATATCATGTCTCATCAAAACAATTTATTATAAACAATTAAAAACTGATGAAATTTAAAAAAAAGATCACGTAACTATAAACGCGCCATGATTGGTCACCATAGTTGTGACGTCATAATGTTATAGCTATTTAATAACAGTACAGCGTTGACGGCTATTACACGTGACTAGACAATAATATTGAAAATTTATTGCTAATGCTATATGTGACAATAAGAAGTATATAATAATTATTCGATTTGTATACTTAGATAAATAATAATTAATAACAATGGTGTTAAGAAATAGTTACATCGAAAATATCAAAATCAAAAGTTTTTTATTCATGTAGACCAAAAGGCACTTATGAATAGTCAAGAAGAGAAAATTATTAATTACTTAAGACTCTACCACCCGTTCGGAAAGTCATTCCTGTGGAGAAGAAGTGCAAGAAACTCCACGGTTACACTTTTTTAAAAATGAGTTTTACAATTCTTTTTGTATACACTGCATTTATGGAGTATGGGAGAACAATGCAGAACGAGCTAAATAGATGTGCTTAAGTATAGATTAATCATAAGTGTACTTAGATTCATGGTATTGGTCAGTGTCTACATAGTCCTCTCATTTACAAAATAGAGATGTTGTAGAGGTATATAATAAAAAGCATAATAATAATAGTAAGAGAAAGTGTTACTATAAAATATGTAAAGAGTGCGTACAAAACAACTGGTCATAGCTCCAGTGTGATGCCGAACGAGACAAAATTCAACAGCATTATGGTACACGTTCAGTCAGACAAAGGACAGGGGACGGACCAGTCCCCACCAGCAGCACCCGTTCACGAGTATGACCTGAGAAGCAGCCATCACTCTCCTCAACCATTTTAGAGGGAAAAGAATGACCCGCTCCACAGAGCCGCCACTAGCAAAGACATTTTAGTGAGCATGACCAATCCACGACCCTGTCAACATCGTTCGAGAATAATATTTAAAATCAATGAACGCTCGCTAGGCAGGACACGCTGCACTTAACATTATATTCTTCTAAATTTCAGTTAATTTGTGTAAAGGCATTTTTATCATTTAAAAATCATTTAGTGTATAATATCCTTTACTCATTAGTGATGATTTAATATACCTTTTAAATTTGTCAAGTGGCAACTCTAACATGGGCTTTGGTATCTTATTGAAGCAGTGAATACCGACTCTTACGAAGGAAGTAAATACTTTTTTAAGCCTAACAATTGGTAATACCAGTTTATGTTTATTTCTAGTGTTTAATTTATGAACGTCGCTCACTTTATCAAATAAATGGATATTCCTACGTATGTACACTATGTTGTCGTATATATACTGTGAAGTGACCGTGAGAATGTTGATCTCTTAAAAAAGTTCTCTGAGGGAAGCCCTAGGTCCAAGATTATAAATGGCACGGATAGCTCTTTCATGCAGTATGAATACATTTTCGACGTCAGCAGCGTTACCCCACAGTAGGATACCGTAAGACAAAATGCTATGGAAGTAACTAAAACAAACTAGACGTGCTGTATCCACATCCGTAAGTTGCCGATCTTCACAACAACAAAAAAACAATTTTGTTTTGGGATTATCACTGTGCACTGCTTGAAACCATTTATTTCGACGTTTGTCATCTTGGGGAACATTTAAAAACATTTTGTCAGGAGTTGTTTTTGTAGTATTCGTACATAATGGTACAAAACAAGAACGATAACTTTTGAGGTTCGACATTTTCAATATAAATTTGAATATTTAACAATGACAACAAAATTAAATAGATCAAAACACTGTACTTATTATTTCTATATCAACTGCAATGAGTGAAAACTAACATTATGGCGTCACACTAGCTCGGGTTTGTTCGGGAGCTGTCGGCGTGTCTTCGGTACTGGTTTCGAAAATTATTTTTTTTTTTAAATAACTTTTGAATTTATGCGAAAAAAAATACTTTTATTAAAACTTATATATAACCATTTTTTAGCATAATTTACATTTATAACAAAAAAAAAAAATTCGAAAATCCAATTATTATACCCTGTCAGTCGCACTTTCTTTCTTCTTTATTTCTTTCTTTCTTCTTCTTCTTTCATATTCAATCTTCGCTTATAAATAAAGGATATTATACAGTAAATGATTTTTTAAAAGATAAAAATGCATTTACTCTAATGACCTGAAGTTCACAAGAATACAATGTTAAGTGCAGCGTGTCCTACCTAGCGAGCGTTCATTGATTTTAAATATTATTTTCGAACAATGTCGACAGCTTGCTAGTGTCGATGCTAGCGGCGGCTCTGTGAAGCGGGTCACCCTGTTCCCTCTAAAATGGTCGAGGAGAGTGATGGCTGCTTCTGAAGTCATACTCGTGAACGGGTACTGGGGACTAGTCCGTCCTCTATCCTTTGACTGATTAAACATGTAGTGCTGTTGAATTTTGTATCGTTCGGCATCACACTGGAGTTATAACCAATTATTTTGTACGCACTCTTTTCATATTTTATAGTAACCCTTTTTTTCTCCTATTACACTTTTTAATATATACCTCTACAACATCTCTATTTTGTAAATGAGTGGACTATGTAGACACTGACCGGTACCATGAATCTAAGTGCACTTATGATTAATCTATACTTAAGCACATCTATTTAGCTCATTCCGCATTGTTCTCCCATATCCCATGAAATTAATGTATACAAAAAGAATTGTAAAGCTGTCATTTTTAAAAAGAGTAGCCGTGGATTTTCTTGCCCTTCTTTTCCACAGGAATGACTTTCCGAAAGGGTTGTAGAGACTTAAGTATTCAATAATTTTCTCTTTTTGACTATTCATAAGTGCCTTTTGATCTACATGAATAAAAAACTTTTGATTTAAAAATCATATAACTACACGTTGTTCTATTTAAGTAAGAACTCTAACTGTATTCGTTTCCTAAGAAACACCAATCATTACTCACAGCAGACTTTTAAAAACGGAGGGCAATATCCGATTACAAATAAATTATTCCTGAACAAGAGATTGGAGGAGAAGTTACCGTTCGTTTGCCCACCGTCTCAGACAGAAAAAAAAACAAATAAATGATCCAATTTCACAACAGGATTATTATGATAACGAGATGTTTACTGCATAATAAAAAAAGGTTCATGTTCATTTTGTTATATGAATGAAAAATAATGTTGTATTTATTAAGTAGTTTTCTTTCGTTATGACATTATGTTTAGGGTTCCGCGCCGTAAAAATGGATCCCTTGTGTACTGTTCTCGCGCATGTCCGTCTATCACTGCCACTTTGGATAAGTATACCATGTAGAAGCCTGAACTTGGCATAGTAATTACTCTTGTTAACGCTCCGATAAGTAGTTCTTTTTAAGTTTTTTTCTATTTTTAAGTGGTACATTTATCACATTTTTTGGGTTATTTGCAACGTAATTTTTGTATTTTATTTGGTAATTAGGCACAATTGTATGCGATATACAGTTTGGCTTTGAATCAAGCTGGGATGATTTCATCATTTTAACTTTATAATTTAATCACATATGTGATGGTGTTTATTATATCGAGCATAATCAAGAGCTTTCGGTTCATTATCTTAAGAAGTACAATTCAGAGCATGCTTGTAGATAAATTGCTGTCCACTTCATTCAATGCATATTCAGCGTTTAAAAATATTCTATACATAACCACCAGGTTTATTTACTTACTAATCCGTACTTTCATACCCTAAAATATTATTCTTACCTTTACTTAAAAATTTTCATTAGAAGTTCGAAGTAAGCACTTCATGTCTGACTATCGATCAGCACAAAAAATACTTAAAGACAAAAAGTATCACTCAAAAAATTTTTGTAAATGCTTTCAATTTCACCAAAATAATAAAAGGTCTAAGAGTAATTCATTACCGAAAGGAGGATACGTTTTCTACAAATTAATATTAAAATCTTTGCTGAATTAGGTAATAATGCTTTGTAAGTTTGGAACTACACAGGTGTACACTGAGGGCCACTTTGCTTAAAACTTATCCAAACTGATTAGCGTCGATCAAGGTGTGTACCTATTCATGAGTTGATAGCTGAGATGTAAAGACTCATAAGACCATATTATATTATTTGACCTTAGGCATTTTTTATAACAAGTTGGAAGGCTATGACGGGTTGCAGACTATTTTTCGCGTCAGTTAACTGTCATATGTGGTGTGAGACAGTGCGGGCTAACATCTCCCAGTCTGAAATAAAACTATTTTTTCGGATTTTATCGCGGTTTATTTTTTGATTTTTAAGTTCCCGACGTTTCGAGTGCTTTGCATCGGACCAACAAAAATAATTAAGAAGTTTGAGGGTACCCCGGAACAACTATACCTTTTGGACATCTACCACCTCAGTCTTTCCCGTGACCATGGGTGCTGCAAAACACTCGAAACGTCGGGAACTTAAAAATCAAAAAATAAACCGCGATAAAATCCGAAAAAATAGTTTTATTTCATGTGTAATATTCGCGTAAATCTAAGATCTTCCAGTCTCTTCAACCTTTACATAGATTGTTTGGTCCGTGAGCTGAGCAGGGCTCAGGTCAGTTGCTCGATGGATGGTGTTTGTGTGAACAACATTAGTTACGCGGATAACATGGTCCTGCTGAACCATCGATCAGTGCCCTCTGAAAACTAATAAAAATATGTGAGTGCTATGCGGAGACACACGGACTTAGATATAATGCTAAAAAAAGTGAACTAATGGTGTTCAAAGCAGGATCAAAAAGCTATAAACACCATCCACCATATATTTTGTAAAAGTCAAACAATATCTGGATCATTGGGTCACCGAGGAACTCACGGACGATCTGGACATGGAACGTGAGCGCATTGCATTTTCAGTCAGAGCCAATATGTGAAAGTGACACTGTTTAGAGCGTATTGTAAGTCAATGTACGCGTGCAGTTTATGGGTCATGCATACGCAAAAGACATACATGCTTTGCGCGTCCAATATGACAATGCGTACAGGGCGCTGATGGGGTTGCCGCGTTTCTGTAGCGCATCTGGTATGTTTGCTGAAGCATACGTGGACGGATTTGCAGCGATATTGCGCAAGAGAGTTGCATCGCTGCAGCGCCGGGTACGTGACAGCTCCAACAGCTACCTGCAGCTGATAACAGGACAGGTGGGCCTGGACAGTGTATTATGAAGCTCTGAACAATAGTGCATGAGAGGCAGTCCAGTCCTAAATTAGATATTCTATTTTTATTGTTCTATTTTTTTTATTAATATTCTCAATTTGATTTAGATTCATTTATTTTTATGTTTGAGTTTTAACTGTATTTATATTCATTTAATTATATTTTATTGAATTTGATTGTCACCACTATGGACTGTGTCTGACATAAAGATATTTTAATTTTATTTTAATTAATATACATGTTTGCATAGAGTTAAATGTGCAAGGTAGGCGATAGTTATGTTGTTGTAAGAATAATAAAAATATTATACGTATCTGTGGTAAATAAGGATTAAGAAATGAAAAGAGATACTATTGTTTTATTTTTTCGCAGTATTTTTATCGTGCTACATACATTTTCTTGACATCCCTGTGTAAACCACGTAATGATTTTTCTCTTGCGATCTTTCCTTTGCACTTCAATATTGGATTCTTCAAAAGGCACGCCCCTATAGGGCCTACCGTGACCGACCATTTCTCTACCGGAAGAGTGATAGTGATGCTATTACTTTACATAAGGGACGGATATATTGAGCGCGCGCTCGGAAATAAACGACATATGAGCAAAAGCAAATTTTATCATTTTCTAAAAAGACTACACTATGAAATAAAAAACTGCTTTACAAGAACTTTGCTATTATATGCTTTGTTTTTAAGTAAATTCCATTGACTAATTCTTAAGCGTTTCACGTTGCAATCAGAAAATTTAAAGCGATAGCGAGGACTTTTGATTTTTATCGAGAAAATTATTACCAGAATCTAAAATATATAGTAATTAATACCAGAATCTAAAATATATAGTCAAAAATCATATTTCTAAATATTAAGTCTCTAATCCATACACTTCTTGAAGTGCATCGAATACAAAAACACGTGTTTTTCGCGGGAGCCTCTTTACCCCTTACGATCAAATGATACTTACATAAGATTCAAAAAAAGATAAACGAAATCCATAAAATTGCCTTTGTTTTCTTTGTCTGATAAGATAATAAATTATAGCCCTTTTTACATATACAGCTGCCTTTTCTGTGAAAACAAATTAAAATAAAAACCAAATGTTCCGCCATATTTTATATTATTTTAAGCTGGGTATAAATTGGAGTGTTTGTGATAATAAATGTGTCGCGTTGATGAGTGTGATATTAGTTTACAGAATATTAGGTAGGAAGGTAGATGGTTAAATTCAAGTGCAATCAGGAAGGTAACAACTATCCGACAGACTAATAACCTAATATCTATCCAATATCCGAATACCTATTACCAGGACGGAATCCGCCTCGTTACAAAACCAAAAGTGTTCCCGGGAAGCCATTCACACGGTCGTTAATTAGCAATTCGTATCCCAAACTTGTAGGCCTCGTAATTCCACCTGGTTCGGTATAAACAGAGTTTGATTGTTCCCCGTATCCTTGCAAGGGAACTAAGCACGGCTTTTTATTCATTAATTTATTTTATTGTAATACCTCTTTGTTCTACTCGGCTGTTGTTCCATATTCAAAGTCAATAAAATGGTACGAGATCACTTTTGTGTTTCTTCTTAACTATTTTCCGAAGACTGTTCAAAGCTGGATTAAAAAGGCACAAGCTTGTTACAGCACCTTAAAAAAGCGGTATTGTTACAATTCTATATCAAAGCGGACGCGCAAACGTAACATCGCTCGATGCCCTCGATAAACATTCAATTGACATCAAAAGGCGGCACAAAGCAGAAAACATAAAGGAGTGCTGACTACGGAAATGCAGAACACCACCACCGCGACATGGCTAGTCGTGAGGGCCACTTTTGGCTCAACCTCGAGCGTAGCTACACGTAGTATATTAGTATATAAAATTTTAAGTGTGAATACGAGAGTAAATACGAGATTATTATTTTGACACAAATTCTAAAAGGGTTGGTGCCGTAATAATGGTATACATGGAGTATAAAACTACTCCTAAGGCCAAGAGAATTTTATAATAATTACAAAAGCATACATGTTATGGTCTAACTGCGTTAGCTTTAAATTTAAGAAACAATAGTGGTATTTATAATCATCTAAAACATTATTAGTAAGACTACGAAAAAATATATTCAATAAATTTTCCACCAAATTTTCTTCCACTAGAAAAGGCCTACAAGAAAATTAATCTATTCAAAAAGATAATCCATATCACAATAGTAATGTCCTGAGAACGGGTAGCACCCTTGTCAAAAATCCCACATTTTTTACAACAGTAGGTAGAATCAATAGATGTCTGTTAGAATTGTGTAAGTAAAAGTAAGGCTTATTTTTCTACAGACTTGCGTAAACGGCGACACCTAAAACAATTTTATCTTGTAAAATATGTCAAGTCTGGTGATTTTTGCTACTAAACAGTTAAGATACTGGATCAGCTTCTCGACAATACATTTAAAAATTGATACTAAGACGTCCACTGCAGGGTTCACCCTCCTCGTCGTGATGATATGGGCTTCAGCCCATATCACGATCGGTTTTATGGCGTACGTACGCATTCAACGCGGGTTGAGTGTAAAACCGCAACCGTCATCAATTCAACTTATGGGGGGGTCTGCCCACTACCCAACGGCTACGTCAAGCAGGCTCTATTCTCAATATCTCTCTTTACATATTTTATAGTAACCCTTTTTTTCTCTTATAATTATAAGAATACTTTTTATTCTATACCTTTACAAAATCTCTTTTTCGTAAATGAGAGGACTATGTAGACACTGACTGATACCATGAATCTAAATATTTTTATGTTTAATCTATAATTAAGCACAACTATATAACTCGATCTGCACTGTTCTCCCATATCCCATGAATGCAATGCGTACAAAAAGAATTGTAAAACTCTGATTTTAATAAGAGTTACCCTTGCCCTTCTTCTCCACAGGAATGATTTTCCGAGCGGGTGGTCTTAAGTAATCAATAATTTTCTATTTTTGGCTATTCATTAGTGCATTTTGGTCTATTTGAATTAAAAAAAAAATTGATTTGATTTGACTTACCCAGATTAAAGTTACAAAGGGTTAAAAAAACCTCTAGTCTCGAGTATTTATTCCCAATAAAATGGCTCAAATGGGCCTAACAGGTAACAGTTTTCTTATACATGGAATGAGCTATAAAGCCTTTATTTATAGGATACCTACGCACAACCCTCAAAGAAAACTCGTATACTGAATCTGACTACGGACTAGTTCCGGAACTTCCACGACTGATGAACCGGTGCTCATCATATGTCTCGCCTATCAGAGAACGTCTGGAAACAGGGTTAAGCAGGAAGTTTTTACTGTACAGAAAACCAAATTGACTCGCAATTTTAGCCCTTGCCACTTCTCTTCTCAATAACGCAGGTTACACCGAGTGATGTCCCATCCATGTTCACTTTTTTGCAGAGTGCTTCAAGAAAGACTGAAGTTCAAACAAGAGGTAAGAGGCACAAGCCACGCTATTCTAATTACACAGATTTTCAGCCTTACGGAATAAAGAAGTACCTTAGGCCCACGTGCACGAACCAGGGTTAACGTTACTAAGGCAGAGTTATTGAGTAAATCGAGGTTATAAGATTAAATTACCTTCAACTTAACGTAATAACTTCGAGTTTGTCAATAGTAACCCTAACCACGGTGTGTGCAAGTAGGCTTTAAAAGTCTTCTTAGTTTCGTCAGACGATTTTACAATTTCAAATTGGAAGCCCTCCGTTGTCACGAAATACGCCAATCGAAAATTGAGATCACTGTTGATTGGAACAAAGCGACGTAGCTTCGATCATATAAAGGTTTCGACTGTTGTCCGTTTTAGAAATATCCTCTGTGGATGGAAGCTTCAGTGCACATGTTCGATGAGTACGTTGATTTTACTTAGCTACGTCAAAGCGTTGATGGATTTTAAGAATATTATACATAGTTTCTACTACCTCGTTGGTCTAGTGGCGAATAGTTCAGCTAGCTATCACGAGGTTCTAGGTTGAATAACACGTTGTTGATGTTGACAAAAAAAAATACAGGAGCATTCCAGAGTGTGGAATAGGGAATATGCGTGTATTTTTTTTATATTTTTATACGATAGATTAGATCAATATATAACTGCAAAATTTAAGCGGTCACAACAAAATGTAAAGGGCAATAAAAAATGTTGAAGATAGCAAACAGATAAGAGCACTTTAAACGCCCGCCATTTTGGCGCGCTTGGCGTGACGTCAAAGTCTGTAATAACAATCAATTAGTGAACAACTGTAGAAGTATTTTATTCTGTAATTTATTTGTATTTTGCGACTATTATACAATGGAACAACACTGTGTTGTGCCTAGTGTAAAAATACAATAAGAAATGCACCCGATAGGTACGGTCATAAGGAGATAGTGGTGCAAAATCAGAAAACGAGACATAGTATCTCCATCAACTTGTTTATATTGCTGCGAATATCACTTTAACGTAAGAATTAACTTAAATAATTTAAACTAAAATTTTGTCTTTGTGTAAATCGAAAGCAAAAAATAACAATAAAACGAACTCAATAGCAAACATCCAACAAATATGCACTTATTGACATTTGTATTATAGACTTTGACGTCATATTCAATCTGACCAATAGCGTTGCGTTCCAGCTACTTTGAATTTCCCACTCATTTTTTGTAATTTCAATAATCATTTTCTTAATAAATAAGTAATGTTATCAAAAAGATATTGGTATAGACATTATTGTAATGTGATAAAGTTTGTAAAAAAAAATATTTGACCCTTATTGCCTCGCTTCTATTATAAATTTTACCCCGATATCGTCATCAAAACGTGAAGGCGCCCGGCACCCTCGCTTAGTTGTTTAGTTAAACGGTATTTTACGGCTTAATAAGACTGCCTCGTTGGTTTTGTTGCAAAGCGCATCGGTTTATGATCACGAGGTCCTGGGTGCAAATTCTAGGTCTGACAAATGTAGTTTTTATAACGAAAAATTCCCAATATGAGTCCCGAGTCTGGAATTGTGGCCGTTATATGGCAATAGGCTCGGCCCCTATTACACCTAACTTAACATCGTCAGCGAAAAGTAGGCGTACGCTGTACACCCCTGCCACCCCCGCTTTGGGAATATAGGCGTGACGGTGTTTTACTGTTGAATTATCATTTTAAGTTAATTTGAAGATGTGGCATCCTAATTCTTGAACTTAAATCAACCTGATTTACAAGATGGCTGGTGTCTATGCGATAGTTCTTAACTACAATTAGATAAAAATTGCTTCAAATGTTGCGTTAAATAATCACCGAGCCAGAACCCACATAACTAAGTTATTGTCTAAGAAAATTCCTTGCTGGAATCAACACTTTCACCTAAATTAATTCAAGGAGTTCATATTTCCTTACACACAAACCATCCGGCTTTGTTATTTGCTAGTTAATACAAACATATCCCATAAGTTACATTTACATTCCGGAAATCCAACATCCACAGTTCTATAACAGACGGCAAACGAATATCCATATATACACGTGAACATACAAGGGATTAGAAGTGATATATACCCATTACGAATATCTGTGGACGGTCCGCCCATGCATCATTTTAAAGCCGTGTTTGTTTCGGCTAACAAATAGCCTAAGAATTTGGAGAGACCTCGCTGACCGCAGGTCTGTGCGGGGCATTAGTCTAACAGGTTGGTACAATGCTTTTAGACATGCTGGTACTGAGTAATCCAGATGGACTTTGAGTATACATACTTCTCCAGTTTATTATTTCTAACGAAATCTGCTGCATTTGCAAGTCAATTAAAGCGCTTCCCGGGCCTCTGCAAGGATCAAACCTGCCTCGATAGAATCTTTGATGAATACGTTTGAATTATTGTTATCACTAAATCTTGTTTACGTTCATCTAGACTAATAAAGTATATCCTACTACTTTATTATTTCAAAACTTAATTTTGAACCTGAACATTTTGCGTTAGAGAATCGTTTCACGAAGAGAAGTCTAAATATGTCATCATAACGAGCAACATGATCAATGTTTAGTAGTTCTACCACAAGAAAAGGTATCACAATTTCCCGATAACCACACAGGTCGCGGAAACTACGTAATGACGTCATCACACATCAAAATCTAGAGAACAATAATACGCCACAATAAAACAAAAGCGCATGAAATACAACGCTCCAGGGCGCCCTTAAACTGTTATGATTCCTATAAATTTTACGAGTGTCGTCTGGGCCGACAATTCTTGCTTTATATCCAGATATTTTTCGTTGATAGCTGAAATACGATAAATCAGATAACTAGCAGCCGATATTTTATACAGAGTAGTCATTACCACACACCCGTTGTTTGTGAACATGTACTTTGTCATGTGCGTAGTTTATGGCAACGTTACATGTAAATCAGAATGGAAGTTTCATGGAAAGAAATTGCTTTTAAATTCTCTATTTCTTAAAAACGTAACTCCATCATAGGAATTATTTCTGTATCGTTGGTGCGTTATTAATCAGTCTAAACTGTCCAACTGGCGGACAAAGTCTTCTGAAAAATTAAGATGAAAGAAGATATGCTCCAAACAGATCTTAGACAGACCCATTCAAACGCTAATAAATAAAGTTTTTTGGTTTCAACTTTGAATTTATCTATGCTACTACCGGTTATTTAATGTAACTAGGACTAAAGAAAGTCTTAAGTTTTTTATGGAAGACTAAAGAATGTGAAACTTTTACGGTTGGGAGTTTCGGTATCTTCAACCTAATCGCACCGGTGCCTCTTTCTTGTATTTCGCTCGATTGAGCATTAGCAGCATTTTGGGGATTTCAAGTCGATTCTCTCATACCACAGTTAACATATGTAAATAGTTTAGCATCTTAGTACTAGCACACATAGACGCAAACTCTACGCGACTTCTTGACAGCTCTCAGAGGATACTATCGGCTGAACACTTCCAAAAAGGTGCGTAGAGTGTGCGTATGTATGCGCGATTCTTAATTGGACCGATAATAATAAAATGCTCAACTGTTTGCATATATTACCTGTGCCCTTGCGGTTTTTATGGCGGTATAGACCAACTTACAAGATCGTCCCACTTACGCCACCGTCCCACTCGGGATTGCTCTTTTGACTGTACGCTGATAACCAACACTCCAAAGGGCATAAAATTACTAGGTACGTTCCACACCCCAAGGCATCTGTAATTCCTGGAAAGTTCTTTAGTCCTACATCCTTTAGTATTATAAATTATCTCATTAAGCCACATAACTCTTGGTAGAGCTACAAATGTCGATAATTCCGAATTGATGAGCACGCGAATTTTCCATTTGTAAACATTTTCAGCGAACTGTCTAACATTTAACATGTAGAATCTAACAAAAAATATACAAAGTTGGAGATGAGGTTTTAAATATGAAATTCGTGGCTGCGTTATTTTAGCAAGAAAGGATTGTTTGTTTAAGAGCTTTATTTGATGTTGTTAGACGTGACCTTTTGAATCACCTTTCATTTAACCTTTGCCTTTATGAACATATGTTTACTCTTTTAGCGTAGAGGTGTACCACATTTTGCCGACATTGTTAACGAGCACAATTCCAGATTTTGTAATGCTATTGAAAATTTTAGAAACAAAACCAGAGTGGTGGGTGCATTTACAACATGAAATTCATATACGCACATATACACTCAGAACGAAAAAAATTGTGGGTCACTCAAAGTATTGCCTCGTGCGGAGAGCGAACCCGCGACTACTCAATCCAATGGGCGGAGCGGCTGAAGTTCTTGACCACAGGACCAAGCCGTCAGTCGTAGATGGATGAATGGATAGATTACATTTTTGTACAGTATTTCTTTCATAAAATAATATTCTCAGTAGGTATATCGTCGGCGACGCGTGAAAACCTGGTACATCGAAGTTTTTACCAAAATAGGAATATTATTATATAGTTAAAAAAACTCATATCGCATAACTTGCACGCATCTAACTTCAGTATAATGGTTAACAAGGACATCTATGACTGTAAATACAAATAAGGTTGAAATAAAAGTATGCCATTTTGAAATGGGAAACTCGGCAAGACTGTCAGTGTGTGCGTTTCTTTTAAGATACTTACGAGGTTTTCACTCGTCAAAACTCAATGTTTCTTTTTATAAACAAATTAAAATCATAAAATTGAGCCATCACAAAAACACAACTAGACAACTACTCACAAATAAATATTTATTTTACTCACATCAGAATAGAACTCGTAAAAAACCGAGGTACTTAAAGCATTGTTTGTTTTCTCTTGCTCCAAAAATAATAACAAACTATTATATCCCCTTAAAACTATGTAACATAAGTTAGAAAAAAAGACTATTGAAGCAATAAAAACAATCAATCAGAAATAGCGTCGTAAAACCGAATTGACACCATTAAATATCAGGGCACATTTATTTGATGAATAATTATCTACTCCTTTTGTACAGAAATATAAGGTTCATATATTTGAAGGAATGCCTCGTTGGTCAAGTTGGACAATTGGCAACACGAGGTCTTGTGTTCAAATTCTAGGTCGGTAAAATTATGCTTTTCAGTTGAAAAATTCTAAATTGCAGTCGAGTCTGTAATCGTTCCCGGTATAGCAATAGGCTCGCCCTCTATTACATTAAAACCTAACATCATTGGCTGGTGTACTTAGTACACCTCTGTCACCCCCGCTTGGCGTGTAGGTACTTATTTCCTTTTCTTTATAGGCCTTCGTAGCGACCGTAGCAGTGTAGCATAGTAGCGTTCGCGATGCTTGTAGCGATCACCGATATTAAGTAACATTTGGCTCGGTTAGTCTAAGATGGCCGTTTGTGGCGTTTTCAAGTTTGAGCATCATGTTTCGGAAGACTCATTAAGTTGATGCCGTCTACCTCTTAATCTGGTAGTCGTTAAGCCAACTTGGAAGCCTTCAAAGCTACTAGATAAGTTCCAACCAGAGATAGGCAAAATGTAATCATGATTCAAGATTAAAAGTGTTATTGTTAACGTTGAAGATTACATAGTAATCTAATTCTAATCGTTAATCAATAATACACTATCACGCCAATATTCTCCAAGCGGGGATGGTTTATAACATTTTGCCCATCTCCGGTTCCAACAGCCACAACCCTGCCTCCACCAATCCGAACTGAGTACAGTGCGAAACATTTTCTCTAACCTTTTTTGTGACAGAAGGCCTGTTTAGCAGTAAAATATCATAAGTATACAGCCCAGCTATTTTCATAAGTAACCAAAGTAATTTATTACTAATAAATTCGAAGTTTAACTCAAAATCCATTAATTTTAAAACCATAAGGTTCAATGGCCTTACGAAAGCAGTAGTTGGGTAGTTTACCTTAGGACTTCAAATTCCAATAACACTTGGATTGGAAGTATCCAATCTAAGTTGGCCGGCTTGTTTCTTAGTTACATTTGTAAATAATCAAATAAACTGACAACTAAGATCTTGTTATTACCTTTCTATTATTATCACGCCAAATCTCTCGCGATGTAGTTAGATTCTGTCTTAAGTAAAGCGACATTTTTGACTAAAATAGATAATTCAAGCCTAAGACACGGTTTGAGCGTAATAGACGAAATGGTTATTATCTGGTTTATATACATATTTTCGTTTTGAACTCAGCTTTTTCTTACCAATGAACGTTAGCAAACCTGCAGGAAAAGTTGACTAGACTGGTCTGTGTCGTAGATTAGTATATCCCTTATATATTTGTATACCTATAAAAAGAATGGGCCTTATTTAGTCAGTTAATTTTTTAAAATTTTGAAAATGCATACCCTGAGTAAAAACGTTACACTGGAACATTTTCTTTTGTTCCAACTTACAATTACGAAAATCTTGTCCGATTCACCACTGTCGTTGTGGAACCCCTAAAAAGGACAACACCCAACATTCCCTAAGCACCTACCAGGGCGACATAAATCAAACAGAGGTTTCGGCTTAATTCGCGTACGCACGTAGATCCCGTGTTCGCCCATTAAATTCCATTACACTTGTACATACAATTACAAAGAGCATTAGCTGTAATTAGAACAATCCGGTACCGCCACGCCACGCCACGTACAATTAGCAACAAAAGTGTTTTCATTTACGCCCAAGGGAATATGACAATTTCATTTCTTAGCGGCTCTGTAAAAGTGGATGAAACTTTTGTTTGGTACATCTGTGTTCGCGTAACTTTTATTATAATTACCTTCAAGGGTTGCTATTATCCTAGTCATCATGGTACAAAAGTAACACACCTTTTTGTGGATTGGTAGCAAACTCCATTTTATATTTCCAAACAGAAGAAACAAGGGTTAGTTTCTTTCTCATATGTATATTTCATATTGATATTTTTCATTACTAAAAACATGATACAAAGACCAATTGATTTAGCTCTTATATCGTGCTGAACCAGCTGAGTAGTCATATGATTGTAATGTAGCGAGAATGTATGAAACAATCATCAACATTAGTCAAAGACGTCTACTCCAAGCCAAATATGCCCCCACTGAAGAAGCATATACTTCAGTGGGGGGATATTTGGCTACGTAAACATGATCTCCAAACATCGCTATTACGACCGGATTTCCACTGTAAGTACACAGCTTTTACCTGAGATCTTTACCAGGTCATAGGGCCATCTTGTAAAGACATTTCCTGCCTCGTCTTTCATTACGAGTGGTCAATACTCGAGAACCTTTCTGCCCCAACAGCCGTCATTTATTTGAGCAACGCATCCTTCCCATTGCCACTTAGTACTAAACTACGTGAAATATGAATAAAAATGTTTTTATTTGGATTTTAACGCTATCTGTACACCACTTTGTAGATGCTAATCACATTAACACGACGTTTCATAGATGCAGTACATATAACCTATTTAGATACGATTGAGATCAAACATAATCACAGGAGTTCTTAGATTTACGCGAATATTACACATGAAATAAAACTCTTATTTTTCGGATTTTATCGCGGTTTATGTTATGATTTTTAAGTTCCCGACGTTTCAAGTGCTTTGCAGCACCCATAGTCACGGGAGGGACTGAGGTGTTAGACGTCCAAAAGGCATAGTTGTTTCGGGGTACCCTCAAACTTCTTAATTATTTTTGTTAGTCCGATCTACGCAGAATGAGCTCACGGTGTCTTTAGGTCTTGCAGTGTTGTGCTTGGTTTTGGATTTGATTATATTAATTACCGGATCCCAAGTCGATGGAATCACCCATCCATCTTCTATATTGAAATTAGGATGTTTTTTAATTTCAATAGCCTCACGAACCATCCTCGGCAGGAATCGGTGTTCTTTCACGAGGATTTGTGGTCTATCAAATCTGATGTTATGGTGGGTGCGGTCAAGGACATTTTTACTGACTGCAGACTTCTTGGAGCCACGGTGTTTTAGGTCAGCTATGTGTTCTTTAACCCGAGTTTTTACTGGTTTTTTTTGTCCTATATAAACGTCGGGAACTTAAAAATCAAAAAATAAACCGCGATAAACACCGAAAAATAAAAAAAAATGTTTTTTTTCATAATCACAGGATACAATTGTTCTGAACCTTTTTTAACTGACTATGTTTACTTATTATCATAGATAATCATAACTAACAGCAAAATTGTAACGAAAAAACTAACTGGAAGAGCCCTTGAGTCAGTTGACCGAGAGTAAAAATGGCGGATATAAAACAACTTTAAATGGAATAGCGAACTTCAATTTCATTTAAACATATCATAGATACTCTATGATTTGAAAGTACTATATGATTAGTTTACATAAAATCTCATGGCAATCTGATTGTATGGATACACAGTTACAGCTTTCCCAGCATGCAGCAAACGGCAAATTGAATATCTATTCAAATTTGACATGTTTCAAACCCTTGATACTATACAGTATTCAGCAAGAACACGATTCGACTTAGCTAAGTGTTGTGTGTATGTGAATGATATATGCTGTTGGCCGCGGGGCCTTTACAGCTTCACCGGACAAGAGGGCGAGCGTGCAACCACTACGCTCGAGCCAGAAGGACAAGGGGGCAACAAGCTCAAGGGCGCCTCAAGGAGGATCGGCCTCGGCTTGGGCAGTCACCATGAGGAAGGGCGTATACTAGGTGTCTCGCCGTGGTGCTCAGCACCGGCCGGCGGGCAAAGGTTTCTTCGAGCTCACCGGCGAGGTCAGTGTCTGATCCTATGTGCGGTATCTGTATCCGAAAGAAGGGAGGTTAGGGCATCGGGAGGGTCGGTGAGAACATACCGCGGACGGCGGTAGCGGCTGATAGGAGGGGAGTTAGGTTCATAGTCAACGGCGGCTACGATTAGCGGATTTCTATGATTGGACGCGATCACGGAATATCGAGTTGTCGCCGTTTTAATAAGGTGCGAATAAGTTCGAGACCGAGATCGGAAGGATTTAGCTAAGTGTCCAATCCACAAGAAACCAAAAGTGAAAAATGTACTCTAAATTCTTTTGGTTGAACCACCATCAAATTAGTAACTGTCACTGAATTGTGTTATATATTCCTGTTGAATGTAGTGTGGAACAGATTCAGGTTAATGACGAGGCAGCAATATTTTATAGTTTGAATAAAATCATGCTGCCAAATTATGGCATACCTTTTAAGTTCTGTCGTTTCCATATTTCCCGGCAATTTTGAATTTGGAACTGTTCTATATTCAAATGTGTTTAAATTTTGAATCTCAAAACTGTTGAAAGTATTAGGATTAATGCTATTGTTTAGTCACAGCGTCGACTGGAATCTGTCAGTTTACGTACGAAAATGAATCTTTCTAAGGAAAATGTTCGTGCAATAATTTTCTACAACTTTAGAAGAGGCCTGACACGGCTTCAGTGTTTTGAAGATCTAACATCTGTGTTCAGTGATGAAACCCCATGTCTGCGGACTGTCGAACGCTGGTATTTAGAATTCCAGCGTGGACATACTAGTGTTAGTGACAAATCTCGCGAAGGACGCCCAAAATCCGCCTTCACTGAAGATAACATCATTGCTGTGAGATAACTAATTCTCGAAGATCGTCATGCGACATATCGAGAGATAGAGGCTCTATTAGGCATCTCAGGGACAACCATTCAGAAGATCTTGAATGAAGCGCTTGGTCTGAGAAAGCTAGTTTGCCGTTGGATACCGCATCTGCTTTCCGACGATCACAAGGCGGCCCGCGTCAAATGGTGTAAGAAAACTCTGCAAAGGTTCAACCGAGGAGAGTCAAATCACGTCTACGACATCATCAGTAGTGACGAATCTTGGATCTATGCCTACGATCCTGATTCCAAACAACAATCTACAATCTGGATCTTTCAAGACGAGCCAAAGCCGACTAAAGTTGTTCGTTCTCGAAGCACTTCAACGAAGATGTTGGCCACGTTCGTTGGAAAAACCGACCATGTTGCGACTATTGCACTTGAAGATCGTCGAACGGTTAACGCAGAGTAGCATACCACAGTTTGTTTACCATAAGTCATCGCCGAACTTCGAAAATCTAACTCAAAGCGACGCATCATCCTGCACCACGACAACGCAAGCTCACACAGCGCTCGTCAAACGATTGAGTATTTGAAGCAGGAAAAAGTAGAAATTCTTGACCATCCTCCATACAGTTCTGACCTAAGCCCTAGCGATTTCTTTACATTTCCTAAAATTAAAAAAAGTCTTCGTGGTCAAAGGTTCCAGTCTGGTGAAGAAGCAGTTGACGCTTTCAAGGCAGCCATTTTGAACACCCCCACTTTAGAGTGGAATAAATGTTATAATAACTGGTTTGAGCGAATGGAAAAGTGTATTAAGCTACGTGGTGAATACTTTGAAAAACAATAAAAAGTACTATAAGGTTCTAGTTGTGTTTTTTCTTCAAACGACAAAACTTAAAAGGCATGCCTCGTACTCGTTGGTCTAGTGTCAAAGCGCAACGCTTCGAAATCCCAAGGTCCTGAGTTCAAATCCTAGGTCGGACAAACGTAGTTTTTTTAACTTCTCAGTATTAGTCCGGATTCCAGAATTGTACCCGGTATATGACAATAGGCTCGCCCCCAATTACATGGGACCTAACATCGTCGGCGAAAAGTGTGTTTACTTAGTACACCTCTGCTACCCCTGCTAGGGGCATTTAGGCGTGATGGGGTAAATAAAATAATCACAGACTCAATTATTGCTGTAAAAATATTTTCATAAATCATATTATTAAATGACAGACGATTTGAAGCAGTGGTTAAAAGCTTAAGCAACTCCGCCCACTGGATAGAATTGCCGCAGGTTCTAATCCCGTATGGGACAAATCTTTGTATGACTCACAATTATTTGTTTCAGTCTGGGTAAGACTGTTGGACTGCAAAATTAGAGGTCTCGGGTACAAAACCCACGCACGCACCTCTATCTTTTCGAAAGCATGTCCGTATCAAAAATTAACTATCACTTGCTTTAACGGTGAAGGAAAATATCGTGCGGAAATCTGTATACCTAAAAGTTTCTCGAAGGTGTGTGAAGTTCGCCAACCCGCACTGGGCCAGCGTGGTGGACTATGGCCTACAACCCTCTCAGTTTGAGAGGAGGCCCGTGCCCAACGGTAAGACAGTTTCTTAACAGGGCTAATATTATAATATTATCTAAGATTATTCATTAAATTCCTATTAGGAAGTAGAATTTCATATTTTAACTATACAAGTTGTAACAGATATAACACAAGACCTCAGACACTCCAATTAGATTATTGTTTTACAATTTCAACGAGTTTCGTAACTCAAACTTCCAATTTTAAGGAGTTTTCTATCATTTTATCAAGCTCTTTGGTATCCAAATTAATCATAAAATTTTATAATTAATTAACTTTTGTGTGCATATTAAGGTGTTTGTAATAGAAATACATTTAAAATAGCCGTAATGCTTTGATTAATGATTAAATACTGTTTAATACAGAGAAGAGAACGAGTAACAGCTTTTTTACACAATTAAAAAATATAACTTTCTTTAGCAATGGTTGGAATCGACTCAGTTGCCGATTTAGAACAAACTACTCTCAGGACTTTCGTAAATTATGTTACACCTTGTATATAATATCTTCAAGGTAAAATTGTCCCAATTGTCCCAATACACGAATTTACAGTCAAAGGCATAAAATTTACTGATCTTTTTTTAAAATGTCTGTTACATAACTCTTCTACTCTTAGCACCTTATTATTATATTCTTTCTATCTATTCTTAATCTATTAATAATATTCTATTCACGAATTGTCTATTATATGAGGCTGACAACAGCCTTAGAAGGAATCGCTTCCATATTTCTTACTGGTTAAGGACTTTCTGTGACCTCTTAACAACTCCACAAAACCAAATACCATCTCTCAGATACATAATAAATTAGCTCATACTGGGGACAGCGGAAAGTGGGAACTTCTGGGCCAAAAAAAACCCACAAATCGAGGTGAGAGAGATTGAGGCATACTTTATTACGCAATGTGTATTGATGGATGCAGACTTGTAGCCCCCTGGCTGTTAGAACCCATCAAACCGTAAGGCTCCCAATTTGGCTTCGAGTCGACCACATTAAGAGGCAATCGGGACCAACGGCCTAACGTGACTTCCGAAGAATGAAGATGATGATGGAGATGTTCAAATATGAAAATAACACAAACGGTCACCCAATTCAGACCGACCCTGCCGAAAGCTTAGTCTTGGTGATCGTTAAGAATAGCGCGGTTTCAAAGCACTACAAGTGCCCCCGAGTTTGATAAAATTTGTCGAAGACATAGACTGCATCCTGGGCAAGAACAAAGGCTATCGTCACGCCTATATTGCCCAAGCGGGGGAGTCAGAAGTGTACAGTGTACACCTACTTTTTGCCGAAGATGTTGTATGTAATAGGGGGCGGACGGCACAATTGACTCCGTACTGTTACTCGGAATATTTTGATACAAAAACCACATTTATTCAGCCTAGCATTTGAACTCAGGACACGTGATTGCAACACGCTTTATTTCCCACAAGACCAACGAGGCAGGCTATCTTTTTTTTTAAATAACGTAGATGTAGGTAGTTGCGGGTAACAGGTAGTTCCCCATAATTTCACTAATATATACTCAAACTCAAATATTTTATTTTGTATAAGCCCTGCGCTTACAAAGAGTTAATTAATATATTTTTTTATCTAATTTAACTACTACCACCGGATCAGAATGCGGAAATGCCAATGAGGAAATCCGGCGAAGAAACTCAAACTTTTCTCTATTCTTTTTTAATCGTATTGTATGGATACAATGTTAAGGTTACAATTAAATAGTTTATGATCTAGCTCCAATGTAATGCCGTACGACCGAGATATGAGACTTGTTATATTATTTATAAAGAGGGTCTAAAGGATTCCAGATGGACCAGTCCCCACAAGCAGCACCCGTTCACGAGTATGACTACTGGAACAGCCATCACTCCCCTGGACCGTATAGGAGGGAAAGAAGTGACCCAGAAACACAGCCAGTATAAAAGTTCATTACCCTCCCCATCATATTGCATTAAAGTACACAGTACAACCAATCGTTCAGAAAATTCACCTCAACAGTGGAAGCTGGACAAAAGAACCAATTGCCCGTGCCGGACCAACGTACGTTGCTTACTGCGCTCCTTGTTTCAACGTCTGTTTTATTATAAAAATTTTAAGATTTTAGGGAAAACTATTAGCCTACTAATGATCTAGATCCTTATCCTCTTCGAGTCGCATTCTCTGAGGGCCGTAATTTCTACCTTCCTGTACTCTTGGGAGGTGGAAGTTACGGCCCTCAGATATGAGCTATACGACTCGAGGAGGAGAAGGATATAGATCATTAGTGGTGTGGGGCCCGCGGCCAAAATCGGAACGAACCGTGCCATCAAGTAAATGTCACTTCATGACAGTCGCAGAGTTGCCGTTTGCTATGAAATTTTCCTAATTCCTTTTTTTAATTAGTAACCGTGCGGACCAACTTGCTGAAATATTCCACTGGAAGTAGGAAAATTTTACTAAATGATAACCCTTATTTCACACCAACGCTCCCTAGTCAATGTCATCCACGGGCAAAAATATCTTTGTCGTACTATATCTCCTTACTATAACATCTTTCTAAAATGAATAGATAAACGACTACGTAAGCAATTTCTACTAAGGAAAATCATTATTTGTTGTTCTTTTATCTCGAACGGTTTCCATCAGCATTTTTATAGGTCAATTTATTTTTATAATAAAACAGACGTTGAAACAAGAAGCGCAGTAAGCAACGTACGTTGGTCGGGCACGGGCAATTGGTTCTTTTGTCCAGCTTCCACTGTTGAGGTGAATTTTCCGAAAGATTGGCTGTACTGTGTACTTTAATGCAGTACGGTGGGGAGGGTTATAAACGTTTATATTAGTGAAAGTGATGGGGAACTAGCTATTACCCGCGACTACCTACATTTGTGTTATCTTTTTAAGACTAAAGATAGCCTATGTCTATGACTGCCTCGTTGGTCTTGTTAGGAATGTTGCGAGTTGCGATCACGTGGTCCTGAGTTCGAATGCTAGACCGAACAAATGTGGTTTTCCTATCGTAATATTCCTAGTAACAGTAACAAAAAGGCCAAAGTCTGTGTGTGTTCAATTCCTCCACATTTCATCATTATTATCTTAACCTGAGTAACTTTTGGTGCTAGTCTTTACCAACATCAAGGTGCTTTTTTACAAGATTTTAGGGAAAACTAGATCCTCCTCTTCCTCGAGTTGTATTCCTCATGCCTGAGGGTCGTGACCTCTACCTCCTAGGAGTCTGGCTCTTGTGAGTTTCACTAATTTCCCCTATTCTCGGCGACATGCAGCTAGTGTCCAGAGTGGTGCGAATCTGGTCAGACCAACGTTTACGGCTACGGCCTTGAGGTCTTTGTTCATCACACTTCTCAGTGACCATGAGCTTCTCCAAGTTGGCACCGTCTTTCCTGGCAACATGGCCAAAGTACTCCATGACACGCTTGAGACACATGGTAGTGAGTCTTGTCGTATCGTCTGGTCATGAAAAGAAGAAGTATAGATATAAAATTCACATTTTTTGAAGAAACCTTACTCACCCACTGCTAAGCTACTTTACTTCAAACTACCTTAAGTTATTAAGAAGTGCGCAAGTTGTCTGCCGTTAATTTCTTTCGAGACTCGACCGAAGTTTGTTAGGAAACTCACACTTTGCGCCAACGGTACCTTTGATAGTTCAACACTACAAGTTTGCACTTTATAAGTCACGACTGCGTGGGCTAGTTACTTCTGGAATTTCTGATCGCGTGGTAGATTCATGTTTGTCGTATTTAACTTTGTATATCTCTGCCTATATCTCTGCCTACTGATCAAGGGACAATAGGAGAAAAGACAAATGTGAGAGAGCATGACGTTTTCGTCACATGAATAGGAAAATGGTCACAAGGAGGTTGGTTTCCAGTATCATCATCAGTCGAAGGTTGTCCACTGCAGTCATCGATATATCATAACAAGATACACAGTCCCATTCAAAAGTAACCCTAAAAAACGTCCCAAAACCCACGTGAGTATTATAATTATGCTATAAACATAAACTAGGGCATAATGTACCTTACTTGTATCACTTAAAGTTGTATTTGCAATAAAGCGGAAGCCTGTTAATTTTTAGCGCCGTCCACTTTTGCCTGCCTTTTTGTGGAGCGTGTCTCTACCTAGTTTTGATTGATGACTGCAGGACATAAGTCTTTCCCAAATCTCGCCACGAGGCACGACCAGCTTTATGGTGTACACAGTTTACTCTTTCTCATTCCAGACCTAACTGGTATTGAATATTTTTCAATAGAAAAACCCTAATCACACTTGGTACGACCTTAAGATTTGACACCAGAACTGGTAATCACCAGCTGTACCATGCGCCACGACACCAACGAGGCAGTCATCGTTATATTTAAAATTCCCATGTGCGTGTTTTCGTAATTCTTCTGGTGGCTGTCTTAAGCAGGTCACTCCCTTACCGCCAATATGGTCGAGGTTATGCTCGTGAACGGATGCTGCTTGTGGGGACTGATCCAATTGAAAACATTTATACACTTATTTCTTAGTAATAGCATCATTAGTCTCATATCTCAGTCGACTGGAGCTAGAACTAAACGTCTTAATTGTTACCTAAACATTGTACCCACACAATATGATCAAAGAAAATAGAAAAGGAAAAAAGAGAATTAAATAAAAAATACAAGCTCGTTGAGTTTCTTCGCCGGACTTTATCATTGGAGGCCGTATTTCGAACTGGTAGTAGTTAGATTAAATAAAAAGATAATGAAATTTGACAATTTGTAAGCAGGGTTTATACAAGATTAATTATTTGAGTTTGAGCTTATCCTTCTAAACGGCTTGAAAAATATTGAAGATATTTTTGTACTTATGGAGTTACCCTAATGGTTCTTAGCTATAATTAAACCCGGGGGTGGTTCCGCTGTCGACCGGGCATAAAGACACTGGAAACTACTAGTTTTGCATAAAAATCTGTCAACATATTCCGCAAGAGAAACTAAAACGTTCATGACAAACTTAACGATCTATAATACATACATGAAACTGTCCACTTTGAGTTCGCTTATTCAGTCGAGTATTAACTTCTAGCTAAACGGATGCTCCGACAAAGCTTTAACGAAAATACAATTCTTTAAGGTATTGGTTTCACTTATAATAATATTATGAAGCGCTGGTAGAGACGTGCTTAGCGATCACCAAGGTTAAAAAATGTTCGGTACGGTTGGTCTGTGATGGGTGACGGTTTGTGGCATTTTCATATACTATAGGTATGGTCAAATAGCCGACGGAGCGCGACAGAAGCGTGACAGAAGCGCTAGGTTACGTTCGGTCATGACGTTTGCCGTCACGACGAGCTGGGCTTCCCCTTCTCCAGTACATTTCAGTATATTACAACTCCCCAAGCCGCGCCTCTGTCGCGCTCCCGTCGCGCTTCCTCGGCTATGTGGCGAAACCTTTAATATGCTATTTAAGCCAAGTTGGGAGACTTATAGGCAGCTTCATAAGTTCCAACAGCAGGCCGTCACCTGCCTCCACTAATCCGCACTGTGTCCGCGTAGTGGAGTATGACCTAATTAATCTCTTTCATTTTGATTTGTGAGTAAAACAGTTTAGACCGATAAATAAATTAAATTTGGTACTTGAGATTGATGATATCTTCTTCCAAACATAAAAAGCGATTAAAACCTATAAACGATCAAGCTGACTGAAACAGGAATGAGATCACCCTCAATCACGTTGACTGTTAGAGGTCAATTTGATAAAATCAAGGCATCCCGGGTAGGATAATTTTAGATAAAGCCATTAGGTGTGTTTATGATAATTGTATTAAAAAAATAATATAAGATCATAAAAAAAACAGTGTGGCTTTAAATTAAATATTATATATACTAATACTACTACTTTTTTTAAAAGATTTTAATACTCGTATATTAAAAACTTTAAAAAAAAAGGTAAACCGACTTCAAAAAGCAAAAAATTAATATTTGAAGTCGGTGCTGGTTGGTGCAGTCGGTTACTTGGCACCGACTTCAAATATTTATTTTTTGCTTTTTGTAGTCGGTTTACCTTTTTTTTAAAGATTTTTATTTTACAATTTTTAGTGACGAGTGAATTATTTAGTAATATTTATTATTTTGCTGATTTGTACAGTAAGGTACCTATAGGATTAATATAATGACTATAATAACGGAATCTATACATTCGTGCTCTTTGCCGTTAAGGACTTCCCTCTTGTATCTTCAAAGTCCAAGGTCCAATACCAAAAACATTAAAATAGGACTACCTCAAAACTATACTGAGCCCAATGCAAAAAGAATAATAAAAATCAGTTCATAAGCAAAGAAGTTATAAAAAAGGACGAATTATGAACCTCCTTTTTTGAAGTTGGCTAATATACTGTTAGTTCTATAGCAGGGTACCTATAGGATTGACATAATACCCATAATATCTCAATTTACACATGCCTATTGTTTGTCGTTAAGGAGTTCCCTGGTGTATCTTCTAAGTCCAAGGTCCAATGCCAATGAAATTAAAATGGGACCACCTTGGAGCTATACTGAATCCAATGCAAAAAAAACATCAAAATTGGTCTAAAATTTACGGAAATATTGCTAAACATACATAAAAAAAATGATACATGCAAATGAACATAGAACCTCCTCCTTTTTGAAGTCGGTTAATAAAGAGGAAAGATTTGTATTTTTGTATATAACGTATAAACTCAAAAGCTACTTGACTGATTTCAAATATTCTTTCACCATTAGAACGCTACATTACTCCTGAGTAACAAAGGCTATATTTATAACTATAAAAAATTAGGGATCCCTACTACAACTTCAATAATCTAACCCAAGGTGTAACACATTTACACTTCAATAATATTACACATTTTTCTTTTCTCCTGTTGTCCCTGGATCAGTACGCAGAGATATATGAAGGTAAATAGGACAAACATGAATCTTCCACGCGATCAGAAATTCCAGAAGTAACTAGCCCACGTGACTTATAAAGTGCAAACTTGTAGTGTTGATCTATTAAAGGTACCGTAGGCGCAAAGTGCGAGTTTCCTAACAGACTTTGGTCGAGTCCGCCCCGTGCGAAGCCGGAACGGGCCGCTAGTTAAAAATAAATTGGAATACCATTATTTAGAAATATTTAAACACGAAGGATGGGCTTCGGATTTTTTTCCAAAAACGTAGCCCCACACTAGGATTAATTCCTGTGTCGTGGGTGCGTTTACAAACATTCACATACACAAATACCCAGACCGAAGCAAATAATTGTGGATCACACAAAGATCCTCCCGCCGCGTCTACCTGTATACGTAACGCGATAAACTCAATAACTACCGAACGGCTTTTTATACGGTTTTCATCCATGCACGGAGTGATTCAAGAGGAAATTTTATGTGTATAATTCCCCCTTGCGAAGCTGGGGCGGGTCTCTAGTACAGAAATAAGAAAGTGTGTGAGGCTAAAATCGATAGTTAAAACCCGATATACAGCTTAAACTCATAGTCTCTAAGGTGAAGTGCAGTTGTCTGTTTGTTCAACATATTGCATTTTTTATGTCAGACGATGTTTTTACGCGATGGTCGTGGACATAGAAAGATCTTCTTCTTTTTCGGGTGACTCTCCAACTAATGTAGTTTGAGTATCAATTTTTGGGATTCGTTCTTATCCTCTACAAAGTTACATGACTAAAAGTAAAGGATATAATATGTATGTACCTACAGTTCAAACGATATTAAATATATCTGGATCACGAAACCAAAATCAAATTATAGTAAGTCAATTAACAACGTCTTTCTCTCTCAAATCAAGGCGAAAGAGAACAGGTTTCAGTTTACCACACGAAACTTTCAAACCAAATTCAATAATAGGCACATATTTTTTCATCTCTCACGTGCTACAAAAGTGCTCGAAACTCGAAATTCCTCCTTTTATATCGGGGTGTACAACAAACAACACTCGAGAAGCAACTGGCTTACTTTAAACTTTATAGTTGGCAGTTAGCAGAGTTTGCGCGACGTCCCTCCGGCGGGTAATCTCGCCTAATACTTGTATCCGCACAGGTTAATCTTGTATAATTGTTGGTGCAGAGTTAGCGGAGCGATTTTGAAATGTTATGATACGGAAACGAATTGAGTTTGTTCATCCTACTTTCTACTAATATTATATGTGAAAGCTGTATAAGTGTATGTTGGGATGTTTGTCATTCAATAATGCAAAAATGGCTGAACTGATTTTGATGACACACCCATTTTTGATGAAGCACACAGTTTATTACCTGGATAATTGCATAAGATACTTTTTATTTCAGACAAAAATAAGGTTTCTGTCTAAAGTCAACGCTGACGAAGTCGGAATCAGAAACTAGCAATAAATGTGAGCCGAATATAGACATCTCACTGGAAAAAAATTATAACGCAGCTTATAAAATAAATAATAAATCATTTACAAAAAAGTTCCCAACACTTAGAATTAGTCCTGTGCTGTGGGTGTGTTATCAGATATGAAATTCATAAACACAAACACCCTGACCTAAACAAATATTTGTGATCAAATCGCAACCACTCGATCCCAAGCCGTAGTCTGTATATACTTATTGCTGACGATCTCACTACTATGCAAAGGCCTTCTCTTGCGAACTTCATAGACAAATTAGGTCATTCTCCACTACACGGGCCCAATGTGAATTGGTATGTTTGTGGTAACCTGCGGTTAAACTGTGCAAAGCCAATCCAAATTTACTTTAACAACTACAGTATTAGGTAGCAGTCGGAACAAACGGCTAAGCGCGTCTTCCGAAGCACGGAGACACACAAAAATGTAATTGACACAAACGGTCGCCTATTCCAGACTGGCCGAGACGAACGTAGGTAGAATTATATTTATGCCACAAAATTGGGATGAAAATGTAGTCAAGAGTCTCCTATCTATCTATCTATCTATAACCTCACGCCAGATCCCTTGCGGGGTAGGCAGAGAGTACAGAGTTCCAACAGGTTCTTTCCTTACATACCTCTCTGGCTTCCACGACTCTCATAGTTCATCTCATACACGCTCGCCGGTTACGGAGACTCTTGACTTTTCCATCAGATAAGACTCGGTTTATTTGGTCGCGGTAAGATAGTCTAGGTCTTCCCCGGTACCTGCATCCTTCCACTTTCACATTGTGAAAAATGAAAAATATGAAAAATATTTAATCAACACAGCGCACATTTTAAAATCACAAAAAGTAGGACAGGTTGCGTAAAAATAAAATTAAAAATAAACAAATACAGAAAAAAAAAAAAAAAACCAAAAACAAAATAATATTAAGCTACAATAAGCTGCTGCTGCAGCATTAGCCTTGGTGTGAGCTGTGCCGAAAGGCAATTGGCTCAGCATGTGCTGGAGGGGAACAGAGTCTCCCCCAGCGCTGGTTTTCAGCCAAAGCCTGCTCATTTACTATTTATTGCACATACAATTTTTACACTCAATGGTGACGCAATCGCGTACGTTGCGTAATACAGATATAACACATACGTACACCTGAATATGTATTATAAATGTGTAAATAAAGGGAAAAGGAAATTGTATACATATATTATGAGTGGAAAAATTAACATTTACTATAAAATAAAAAGGACTAAAATGGTACAATACATAGAACTCTGTGCCTGCGCAGGCGATATGAGGTATAATTATATATAATTGTTGTGTTGAGCGAGTGAGAATCGTTTTGATTGCACGAAACCGGTTCTCCGCGCGGCATTCCGGCGCATGTGTGTTATTCTCACTCCGCTCATAGGCAACTATGCAATATACAAAACCATTGTACTATTATGTGCTTAACGGTAAAGTATTAGATTACACAAGGTTTGCAAACAAGTAAGGAAATAAGTGCCGAAAATAGTTGAGTCGTAACTAGTGATAAGTTTATTTATACGGACAAAGAAAATAATTATGAGTTATGAGTGAAGTGTATAAAATACCATGACGCCATTACTTGATGCGCATATGTCGCCGCTCCACCACCACTTTTGAATGGACTAATAAACCTAAGGAACCAAGAGGTTAGCACTACAGTCTATCTATCTACGACAGTAGTTTGTACAGTATCATTTAATAAAGTCGTTAAATTATGTAATTGCAAAATTGTGTTTTTTCTAAAGTTATTTTATTTTCCCATGGTTACAGCTTTTACTCTGTCAGGTCTACAGCCCGTATATTGTATAATACACTGCAAATATGACAGATAAAGAAGAGAAGCCTAAACGTGAGTGAACCAGACCCTGAGGTAAGTTATAACTGTTTTATTATATATATACATAGTATTGTTGCACATATTATTATTGTAGTATAATAGAAAATATTTAAAATTATAGTAATATATATATATATATATATATACATACACACATACATACATATACATACACACATATATACTCATATATTTTTTTTTTTTTAATTTACAGGTCCCCATTAATCAGGGAGTTATTGAAAGAAAGTGTGTGTGCTTTTTATCAGAAACAGTGAACGCGAAGGGGCACTTAACTATCTATCTACTAGGGTATGTATTATTTATTCATTACAATTCGTGTTATATTATAGATATATCCAGATTAATATTATTATATTGCCGCTGCACCTCGACCAAGTGTTTTTTAAGTCTAATCTTAAATCTATTTATGGATTCCAGGTTTCTGATTGGCGGCGGCAGATTATTCCAACACTTGGAGGCTGCGTACCTGAAACTACCCCGGAAAGCGGCTGAACTGTACTGTTCGATGGAGAGTTGTAGTGAACACTGTCTACGGGCGCAGCCTCTTCTGGCTGCTCCCCAAGTAAACTTCTCGTACAAGTATTTCGGAGTTTTATACTTAAGAACACCAAAGAGGAGGCACGCCAGGTGTAGTTTGCGTCGGGACTTCATTTTTAGGCAGTAGTGTTGGTTTTGTATATCTGTTTTGTCATTCTTTCCTCTGGCATTCTTTCTATATGCCCGAACCAACGGAGCATGCCCTTTCTCGTCTTTACACCGATACTATCTTTCATACCTACTCGCTGTCTTACTATGCTGTTGCTAATGCGGTCGGTCAGCTTCACTCCGCACATCTTCCGCAGAGCTCGCATTTCTACCGCATTTATCCTACTTTCATTCTCCTTCTTACATACCCAGCTCTCGCTACCGTTGGGACAAGAACTCCGTTATGTATGGCCAGCTGCGCCTTATGGCTTAAGTGCCGGCTCCCGAGTAGCTTTCCCATCGCACCATTCACTCTGTTCCCTGCACTCACTCTTCTCTCTATGTCAGCGGTGTATTTCCGTCTCCATAACCGGCAAAAGTGTCTAAGCCAAGCTATGGGAGTAGAGAAACCAAAGAGATATGTAAGGAAAAAACCTGACTCCGTACTCTCTGCCTAGTCCGCAAGGGATCTGGCATGGTGATAGATTGAAAATATCGCTTCCAACTACCTCGTTGGTCTAGTGGCAAAGCGCATCGCTTTGTGAGCACGAGGTCGTGAGTTCAAATCCTAGGTCGGTCAAATGTAGTTTTCGTAACGAAATTCCCCAGTTTGAGTTCGGAGCCTGGAATTGTGCGCGGTATATGGCAATAGGCTTGCCCATTATAACATGGGACCTAACACCGTCGGCGAAAAGTGGACAAACCCAGTACACCTCTGCCACTCTTGCTTGGGGCATATATGTGTAACGGTGTTTATATCGCTTCCACATCGTTCCTCAAAACGAATACCTTCCCTTAATAATGTTGACACAAAAGGCGAGTTGTCTAAATTTAGCATATTTTCCTGTTGCAATTAAGACGAGCGGGGTCACCGTGAGCTAATTGCACATAATTTGAACCCAGATTCATCTTAGCCGACCGCTGTGGGTGAGAATTAACAAATTGCCCGTTAAAAATCTTGTATTCTTTACATCCGAGTTAGTGGAAGTGTCTTTTTGCTGTTTTCGATTTATGTTGCTTTGACCCTTTAGGTTAATAGGAATACTACACTATTGGTGGTAAAAAATCAAAATACTTTTTTTATTCATGCAGACCAAGTAGTACTTATGAATTGTCAAGAAAGAAAAAAATAGTGATGACTTAAGACTCTTCCACCCGTACGGAATGTCATTCCTGTGGAGAAGAAGGGCAAGAAGTTATGAAGTTACTTTTTTAAAAATGGGACGTTTACAATTCTTTTTGTATACATTGCGTTCATGGAGTACGAAAGAACAATGCGGAACGATTTAAGTAGTTGGGCTTGAGAACAGATTAATCGTAAATATACTTACACTCATGGTGGTGGTCAGAAGACTGGTGTAGACACTGGTTGGTACCAGCGTCTACAAATTTCTCTCATTTACAAAATAAAGACTTCAAAAAGGTATACAATAAAAAATAAAAAAATTGTAACAATTAACAATATGAAAAAAGATGTGTATATTATCGCTAAGAAGGTTTATGAGTGGCGGCCATGTACCGGTAGACGTGGATGGCAAGACCCCATGAGACTGACCTATAACCCTATGAAGGTCGCATGTAAAAACGAGTTGAGTCCTACAGGACAAAGCTGATCATCGCCATCGTGGCATTCTTCGGGGGAGGTCTTTATCTTTTTCGACTTATGATTATTAATAAAATTTGAAATGTCTATCACAATGCAAAAGCAGATCCAGTAGTAAGTTGATGTACAGTCATACAAAGATATTTTGACGCGCGGCCAGAATCAAAATTAACGCCAGGCTGGCGATCGTCTTGTAGAAATAACGATTTATATTGGATTTGCTGTCTTTTTAAATCCGTTGAAAGCAAAAGCCTCAATACGTACAAAATAATTGTCTGCTTTTCAATTTAGGTGCATTGTACTGTTATGCCATATTTAATCTGATACGTATGTCAATTCAAATTGTCATTTGGAGTTGGCAAATTGAAGTATTCTATCTATAATAAATATAATATTTCTATTGTTAATTAGAAAAAAAAATTTAATTCAATATCCCTTTAGAAGGTGTATTACTTAATATAATCAGCGTTGTTTTCTCTGTGGCGTTGCATATTTCAAAATAAGCAAAATTAAATCCGAAAAAGGGCGGATGATTTAGCGCAGTGGTTAAGAGCTTAAGCCGCTCCGCCCACTGTGTCTCATAGTCGCGGGTTCGATTCCCGCACGGGACAAATCTTTGTGTGACCCACAATTATTTGTTTCAGTCTGGGTATTTGTGTATGTAAATTTCCATGTTTGGGAACGCACCCACGACGAAGGAGTAAACTCTAGAGCGGGGCATAGTTTAAATCAAAATTTAAAAAAAGTATGCTAAGTAAAAACAAGTCGGGCCGGTGACCAGAAAATAATATTTATGGCTAAATTTCCACTGGATAAAGATCGGTACGTATGTTTCTGTTATAATACTATATTTTACATTCAGGCTTTATAGTCCTTGCGGTTCAGATAAATAAAAATATTAAAAGCAATAGTGATGTACAGTCATGTTCTCGATACCTTTCATTCTTAATGTTAATAATATAAATTTATGATACTAAAGCTTCTAGTACTATGCGATTTTCAATATTTTTGTCATGCATTTAAACAATGAGTGGCGGTACGTAGAATGTGAAGACATGTGTATATTTCTATAAAAAAAACTGTATCAATTAAATAAATTAATTCTATCTATTAAATTTTTATATGATAGTTAAACTGGTAAATTTATCTTTCTATATATTCACATCGTTAGAAATTCAGTGCGATTACGTAAAATCATTCTATTTTTTATTTAATTGAAAGCGACAGTACTACCTGCTAAAACTGATAAGCTATGGAATTCTTAAAATGTTACATATCGATATCGATAGATCCATTAAATTTTACGTCAAGGCTACATCCTTATTTTTTTTTATGTTGGCCGTATTGTTTTATTAGGTTGGCAGCATATCATAATTTATGTTGGCAGCAATAACACTTAATCTTATCATGGTGGTAGAACTTTGCGTGTAAGTTCTATATAATTTGCAATTTCGTGCTCTAGTACACGTTATATTCTCTTTGATTAACGCTGTCTTCAAGCGAAATGTCACTTTATGTCAGTCGCAGAGTTGTCGTTTGCATGTCGTCTGCTATGAAATTTACCCACGTTCTTTTTTAATTAATAACTGAACGGACCCACCTGTTGCAATATTTCCCTGGAAGTAGAAAAATTTTGCAGAATGATAAATTTTATTTTACACCTACGCAACACCACCTGTCAATGTCATACACAAGCCAAACTATCCTTGTCGCACTAAATAATCAAGTCGAAATTATGTAACATATAAATTTGGTTAAAAAGGACTTATACTTAGCTAAGCGCGCTATTTTTTTAAGTATTCAGGTACTTAGCATTCTATTCTACGGGATGTAAGGATCACGCTATTCTACAGCTCCGTAAATATCCTTGTCCTGTACACCACACAACTAACTCATGCAAGCGACTTAATATCAGTCACTTGCATGATCTACAAAACTCCATAACTATGCGTATTCCAGCAACTCCACGGAGCAAAATAAATATATCTATATCATCACGGCAGACCCTTAAGCAAAAACAATTCTTGTTAATCTTGGGCGTAGACTGTACTGATCTCAACCAGCTCGGACGCGCCGAAAACAAACTAATTATACTTCCTAATCAGTGAAGTTTTACCAACAGCTCCTTCCAATTGACGAGTAATAAAGACAAATATGAAACGAGGAATTTATTAGTTGGCAACACTGAAGTCGGGCCGAAGTAAACAGAGCGAAAACACCAAAATGGGACGTTAATGTTGAAATGATGCTTCACGAAGTTGTATTCTATAAGAGCGTGGATCGTAACGGAGGAAACCTGCCCTGTGCGATCCCCGAAAACTACTAAGGATGATCTTCTTTAGTTTTTGTCTAGTAATTCGTCGAGACTTCTTAGACAATTTGGCAAGAATTTGAAGTATAATTTCTTTGATTTAGATAAAGAACTATACCGCATAACTATACATATTCCCAGCTCAATTAAGGAAGTTTCTGAACTGGATGATCGTGATCTTTGATAAACGAAGCCCATTTTAATTTAGCAAATATTAATACATTGCAAATTATAATTTTTTTTTTAGGCCCGGTAAGGACTGTAACAAGCATAAAGCCTAAAGCAACTACAAGCATAAAAATTCCTAGAGTGATTGTTTGTTGCATTGTGTCAAATGACCGATACTTTTATACTGAATTAAATAGAATCCTGAATTAAATAGATAATAGAATAGACTATTGTTTGGAAGGCCACCAATCTATTTCAGCCATCGATTCTGATCGCCACCTTTAAGAGATTTAAAAAAACACCAATTAAAAAATATTAAATCTCATTCCTATCACATTTTTGTGGCATAATACGGCTTTTTTCAAGCATTTTCATTATCTCCATGACGTATCGTCAATATCTAAGTAACCTTATTTTCCTTTTTTCGATACAATAAAAGCAAAATTATAAGCTCCAAAAACTTTCAAACATTACCAGACACTTAGTTTATTTAGTAACAAGACGAAAATCCGGAGTATATAAATCTAGATCAATAATGGTTTCGGCTTTAAAAGATGTACTACCGAAACTTGCTTTCAACCAGCCTATACAAGGTGTAACATAATAAACGCAAGACCTAAAATTAGTTTGTTCTAAAACGATAACTGACTTGATCCCAACTATTTTATTGTATCTTACTTATTTTTTAATTTACAAAAATGTTGTTACTCCTTTAGTGCGCTATAATAAACTTAATGTATTCTTGATTCAAAGCAATACGGAGGTTTTAAATGCATTTCTAAAATTTATTTCTTAATACGCTCACATACACGTACAAGTTTCATTGTCAATTGGGGTATAAAAGTGCTTAAAAAAGGGGTAAAAAAATTTGGTTTTTATATTGAATTAGTGAAACAATTATCTAATTGGGGTGTCTGAGGTCTTGGCTTAATTACGATACACCTTATATAATCTATCTATATCATCATGCCAGATTCGTTTCGTTGTAGGCAGAGAGTACAAAGTTCCAACACATTATTTCCGTACAGACTTCTTTTGCTTCCTCTACTCTCATTGTTCCTCTCATACACCTTTGTCTATTAAGATGACTCTTGACTTGCCCTTCAGATAAGACACGGACTATTGGTCATGGTAAGATAGTCTAAGTCTTCCTCGGTGCCTACATCCTTCCACTTTCGCATTGTACATCTGTTTTGTCACTCTTCTTTCTAAAATTCTTTTTTAAAAACCCAACAACTGAAGCATACTCTTTCTCACCTTTACACCGATATAGTATGTATATACTATCTTTTATATATTTCAATTCATAAAATAAAATATATAGACAAATATTATAGTCGAATCAAAGAAAAATATTTCCTTATTTCTTATTCACAAGCCATCGAATTTTGTACCGACAACGTTGAAATGAACAACATTCTTAAAAGGTTATGGGTTAAGGAAAAAAATACATTTCCGCATTTTTAGTAGACACTTTGCGTTCTACCTATATATTTCCACACTGTTTTCGCCTGTAAGCTAAAGTTGGACTACGTTCTAAAAAAAATAGGGATAGAATCATTGCAAATTATCATTACGTGCTTGTAAGTTATTCTATTGCACATTTCAATAGAATCCATAACATTTAAATATCTCAAATAGATGACGCATTAGTGGTCTCATGAGCCTGGAAAAGTATTGAAAAAATAGTTTCATTTTTAAATTCATTGTCGCCTTTTCCATATCGTACTAAATAAGGACAAATTTTAAAGATTGATAACCAACCTTCACTTCAGTTGGAAAAGACACCAGAAGAAGAAGTCGTCTTTTACCATACTAACAAGATAAGGCAGAGAGGCTCTCTTTAGGCAATAATCTCGTCAGTTCCCTGGCGTGATGATATAAATAAATTTACATTTAAAAAGAGAAACTGTAGTTCTCTTTTGCGAAGGGACACAGGAATGAGATTCCGAATTGATGGTAATGTCTTTATCATTATCCCTTTAATGGTTTAGAAATTATTATATCGATTTTCTAATTTTGAATTTAACAGGTTCTCAAGAGAAGTGGCGCTCTTAGTGCTGTGCGACAACGGTGTTCATAGCGATCACTGAGGTTAAGCAGTGTTCGACACGGACGGCCTGAGATGGGTGAACGCTTGGAGCGTCTCCGTGCTTTGGAAGGCACGCTTAGCAGTTGGTCCCGGCTACCACGTTATGTGGTAGTCGTTAAGCTAAGTTGGAAGCTTTATAGGCGGCTTGATAATTTCCAACAGAAAGTGCCCACAAATCTACCTCCACCAATCCGCAATGAGTCCGCATGGTGGAGTATGACTCTCAATCATATACAATCTTTCTCACCTTGATTTGTGCGAGAAGGCCTCCGCCCAGAAATGGGAAGGTACAGGCGAGTCTTATTATCTGTCTCTGTAAATTGCTACAAAGTTCCCGTAACGAACTCTTAACCTATATTTCCAATACTTATTTAAACCCAAAGTTCCAATAGAGAAAAACTACTACTACCAATATCTGGAAGTCAATATGCGCTGCATCACTGCGTCCTCCGACGTCGAGGGAACCGAAGTGTGTGTGTTTCGATAAAAAATCGTGACACGCGAAAAAAGAGAACATCTGCGGCCCAACAGACACAATGTGGATGTTTCCTGATATTTAAGCATCGTTACACAATAACACTTCATCCTTTCTTTGTACGTTAGCACTTTTACACTTTATATCTGCTCTGGTAAAGTTCAAATTTCTGTATAGCTTACAATATGTTTGAAGGTTTTCTGAAAGACCGGCTATTGCATGGTTATTTGAAATGATGGGTGCTGGAAGAAATTTGTTGGTTTCACGACGTGTTGTATGGAAAACTAAGTAGAATACAATGTTAAAGGTCGCTCGTGTAGGAAATTGAATTGAACGCTTGAAATCGCTCTTTATCTTAGAAGCTGAAAATATAATGTTAAGCGGAAGCTTTGTGAAGTGTAGGTGTGTTAGAAAAATTAAGATAGCTGATCATTTTGTTTCACATGTAGAGTTCTGTCCGGTTTTAGTGAAATTTGATTAGTTGAATCCTGACTCGACTGCCTCATTGGTCTAGGGGCAAATAATGCGAGTAGCCATTCATCATCATCATCATCATCTCAGCCTATACTTGTCCACTGCTGAACATAGGCCTCCCCAATCGCTTTCCAGCGTAACCGGTCCGATGCCACCTGCATCCAACGACTTCCTGCGATTTTCACAAGATCGTCGGTCCATCTGGCAAGCGGTCGTCCCACGCTGCGCTTGCCAATACGTGGTCTCCACTCTAGAATCTTTCTGCCCCAACGCCCGTCCGATCTACGCGCTATGTGGCCCGCCCATTGCCACTTCAGCTTGCTAATCTTAACGGCTATGTCGGTGACCTTGGTTCTTCTACGAATCTCCTCATTCCTGAGTCGATCGCGAGTAGCCATTACCAAGGTTCAAATCATAGGTCAGACAAAAATGTAATTCTTTTATAGAACGATTTCCACTATCAGGGGAACATTATTAAATGGAAACTAACAGCGTCTGCGAAAAGTAGGTGTACATAGTACACCTCTGCTACCTCCGATTGGAGTATGTAGGCGTAAAGGTCCGCACGGTTACTAATTTAAAAAAGAACTTGGGTAAATTTCATAGCAAACGGCAACTCTGCGACTATCATAAAGAGACATTTCACTTACGTTAGTACCAAATTTGGCCGCGGGCCAAAAGATCCTTGTACAACTGTACGCAAACTACTGTATGCAAAGATTAACGACCACGACATAATCAACTAAATATACTCATAATACTTCATTCTCCTTAGAAATGACCACCAAACTTTGGCTACACTATAATTACGTCTTAATTTAATCTCCGCTGCCCAAGTTTAATTGGGTCCTTAACTACAGCCTCAAGTACCACCCATTTAATGGTATAGCACTTATAAGCTTTCAGACTGATCTCACGCCTGTTTTACCCGAATGGGTTGACAGAGATTTATTTATATATAACAATATGGAAGACTTACAGCTAATCGAAACATAATAGCATCGGAACAGAAGACTGAGAACCAATAACAAGTCTTTACTTGATGTATATAATGCCCTCATAATTCACAAGGTAAATTGGTTGATATTGGTTAAGTTTCAGACTGAATCATAGGAAAAAATAGATAAGTGTTATCTACTACTTGATTATTTGGTAGTGAAAGATGACTACAGAAGCAACAAACATTTAACTTTAATAAATAATATGGTCACAGAAATACACTTTATTCACCATTAACATTAACATCTGAAAGACGCATTGAGCGCGAAGATTATATAGGAAATTAACTTTTTAGATTCATCTCGGTTTATTTTTGATTTTAAAGTTTCCGACGTTTCAAATGCTTTGCAGCAACCATGGCCACAGGAGGGACTAAGGTGTTACGCATCCAAAAGGTATCGTTATAGCAGGGTACCCTCAAATTCCTTAAATATTTTTAGTAGTCCGATCTTCGCAGAACGAGCTAACGGAATTCTGAGGTCTTGCAGTAGTATTCTTGGTTTTAGATTTAATTATATTAATTACCGGATTCCAAGACAATGGAAGTACCCAGCCATTTTCTCTATTGAAATTATAACGTTCGTGTGTGAGACATTTATTTCTTCCATAGGGCAATAGTGGTATGGCTGAAGGAACGCTTTGGGCGATTCTAACAGTAACTGGAACGCACCGCAAATGCGCTTGTTTCATGTACCTATGTATTTACCATAGTTGTGTTGACATATCGACGGGTTAATTTTATTATTTTATTTAGTATCTGAATTATTAATCGATTAATAAACACAAGTTTAGTTAGTTGACTAAGGTTTAGAATTACTCTGTTTTCTACATTGTTCTCCCATACCCCACAACAAAATGTAGCTGAAAATGTTTGTAATTTTTTTATTTTAAAAGAGTAACCGTGAAGTTTATTGCCCTCCTTCTCTACAGGAATGGCATTCCAAAGTAATGGTAGATTATTTGTTACTTTTCTGAAGATTCATAAATAATATTACATGAAAAAAAAATATTCTGATTCCGTTTCATTCATTTATTTCTATTATTTGTTTCTTAATTTGTAAATAATAATGTGTCACGCCGTATCGTCATCGGTCCTGCCAAAGAGAATACAATCAAGTACAATCATGATATAATCACTACATGGTCCTGCAATAAGGTACTATCGGAAGATCAGCGCTGGCTCTCTTCAGCCAGAAAACCTAAGTTAGGACCTTTTTTGTGATGCACCTTGATAGTTAGTCTATTTCCTTATTCGTTTTATTTATGCCACCTTGTACTTGTGCAGTGTATTATTTAATTCTAAACATCCCTGTATTGTGTGTTGCAAAATAAACGTTTATTATTACGGTTCAAGATTTCTCTTTCTCTCTCCGTTGAAAAAAGGCGTATACATAGGCACGGGCCGGAGCCAAGTTTTATTATGTTTTTTTCTGAATCTGAAGGATCGCCCCACCCCAGAATGGTACACGACGGCAATTTTGTACTCACCAACACAACAACCAGCTACCTGCGTCTTATTACAAATAAAAAAGTCTAACTGCTCTCTTTCTATCATATTCATTTATCCAGAAATTTAATAAAACACGAAAAAGCCGAACAAAGCGCATTTTTTCCACTTTTCATTATGAAATCTCGTTGAAACTTTGCAACTTTGCTTTTTTAAAATACCCTTGTGAACCTATAGAGTACTATAGGTTCTCAATGGTATTTTTAAAAAAGTTGAGGCGAGAAATTGAGTTCGTGGCTCGAAATTAACTTATGAGTTGAGAGGTATTGGGATGAAATAACGAGGAGTTGGTCTTCTGAGGGTTAATAGGGAATAGGATCGAGTAGAAACCTCAGAAAAGAAACTATGGCATGCAATTTTGGCAATTGATATTGCAGAAAAGTGTGTACTGCTCGTACACTGCCACGCTTATATTCTCCAAGCAGGGGTAGCAGAGGTGTACTGTATACACCCCCATTTCACAGACGATGTTAAGTTCCAATGCTAGAAAGTGTGAGCTTAATGCCATCATACTGGGTTCAATTCCATACTCCGAACTAGCTTTGATAATTTTTCGAGAGGAAAACCTCAATAAGTGTTTATCCAACATCCTAATTTCAATAGAGAAGATAGCCAGGTACTTTCATCGACTTGGGATCCAATAATTCATATAATCAAATCCAAAACCAAGCATAACACTGCAAGACCTCAAGACACCGTGAGCTCATTCTGCGTAGATCGGACCAACAAAAAACAAAAATAATTAAGAAGTTTGAGGGTACCCCGGAACAACTATGCCTTTTGGACGTCTAACACCTCAGTCCCTCCCGTGACCATGGGTGCTGCAAAGAATTTGAAAATCAAAAATAAACCGCGATAAAATCCGTAAAATAGTTTCATTTAATGTCCAATGCAAAGAGTAAGAATCATCAAAATCGGTCCACAATTGACGGAAATATCGCTGAACATACATAAAAAAGCATACATACAACAGAACATAGAACCTCCTCATTTTGAAGGTTAAAAAGAAAAAACTGTGAAATCTTTTTTGATTTGGTGCCCCCACTGCCAATTTGGTTATCACCAACCCAAATGAAGTTCATGTGAACACGAATGTGATTCCAAGCTTTTCTTTACTCTACCAAGTTTATCAAATGAAAATATTGTTACGTATGCGGGGTAATTAAATGCCGAATAACGTGCAAAGTACTTTATTAGGCGCTGTACGCACAAGACAGTACGTCGAATTCAAATACACACGCGAACTAATCACACACTAGTACTACTTTCGTTAGTACCCAAATACTGCTCCGAAGTTGCTGAATCACTCGTAGTATATCGTTGCTAAAGTCGCTGGTGTATTCCACGTAGATCGCTTGTTCCCCGATTTGTTTACTACCGCTTCCGAGAAGAGACTGTCTTCGTCCTTGTGTGTGTGTGTGTGTGTGTGAATGATGTACGCTGTTGGCCGCGAGGCCTTCACAGCTTCACCGGATTTAAAGGCGAGCGTGCAACCACTACGCTCTAGGCAGCCAGAAGTGCAAGAGGCGACATACTGGAGGGCGCCTTGAAGAGGCGCCCTCGGTTGGGACAGTCGCTGTAAGGGGACGGGTGCACTACTAAGTGCACCGGTCAACCGCCGGCTATGGGAGGGGATCTACTACTAAGTCGACGTCGTCGTCGCCCGTATTCTGAGCGGAAAGAAGGGATAACAAAGCATCGGGGACGTCGGTGAGAACATGTCGCGGCCAGCGGTGGCGGCAGGGGTCGGGGGGGAGATCGTAGTCGGCGGTGGCTACGATTAACGGATTCGCATGGGTAGATGCGTTCGCGAAGTGACGTGTTGACGCCTTTTTAATAAAGGCGCTAATAGGTTCGAGACCTAGATCGGAGTGGAGGTCGACGTTCCGTACGAACCATGGGGCTCCTACGGCTTTACGGAGGAAGCGGTTTTGAACCACTTGAAGTCTGTCGATGTGAGAGGGGGCCGAATGCCCAAACACAACACACGCATAAGTCATGATGGGACGAACGCAAGTTTTGTAAAGCGTCACCTTATTTCTAAGGGACATTTTACTCCGCTTGCAGATTAACGGATGGAGACGACCGAGCACAAAGGATGCTCGGTGACGGACCCGCTTGATGTGCGGGCCGAAGGACATGGTACTGTTCAGGGTGACCCCTAAATATTTGACCTGCTTGACCCAGGGAATGGGTCGGTCGAACATGGTCACTTGACCTCGGTTCCTTCCGGGGTGGCGCAGAGAGCGACACGAAGTTGAACCTCTGGAGAAGAGCACCGCTGCACTCTTGTCCGGGTTCACCTCGATTCGCCACTTCCTGAACCAATCCCCTAGGGTATTGGCGGCGGCCAGTTTCGAAGTGATAATGCCCTTGCTCCGACTGAAGAAATAGAGAGCGATATCATCCGCGAATAAGGCCAGTTTAGCACCACTCGAACGAGGGATGTCGTTCGTGTAAAGGCTAAACAGGAGCGGAGAGAGAACTGAGCCCTGTCGGACTCCAGCACTGATGGAGTGGGAAGTGGAGCGCGTCATTTCGACGCGATAACGGAAGGTGCGATTCGACAAGAAGTCTCGTAAGATGAGCACAAGTCTGTCCGGCATACCCAATTGGTAGAGCTTGTAGATCAAGCCGTTGTGCCAGACTTTGTCGAATGCCTTCGCGACATCTAGGAAGAGGGCGCCCGTGTAGATGGGTTTGGGTCTATTGAGACCGGAGAGGATGTGCTCCGTGATGCGGTGCACTTGGTGGACGCAAGAGTGTTTGGCTCGAAAGCCGAACTGCTCGTCGATAAGAATACCCCTGGACGTTACGAAGTCTTTGAGCCGCGCCAGAAGTAGGCGCTCGTATATCTTGGCCAGGGAGTTGAGGAGACTGATAGGGCGGTAGCTCGCGGGGAGATCGCGAGGTTTGCCGGGCTTGGGAATGCCTATGACGTCCGCCTCCTTCCACTTAGCGGGGAAGGTGCAGTTCGTCATGGCAGCGTTCAATATGGCCACTAAGAGGCAGACGAGTTGGGCGGGCAGGCATTTCAGAACGTGATTCGAAATGCCGTCAGAGCCGAAGGCTTTTTAGTTTTGAGACCCATAATTAGATCTTCGACCTCCGTTAGGGTGATAGGAGGTAGGGAATCGACGGGGATGCCCTGCGCTCGACTTCCCTGTCGACCGCGTCGACGTGGGACTGGTCGACGGACTGAGAGCTGGGGGTGCACTGGCTCTTGAGGAAGTCGGCGAGAAGCTCGGCCTTTTCGTCGTCGTTGAAGGCTGGGGGTGCGCCTGAAGGGCGGGACAGCGGGGGCATGCCAGTCGTGGAGTCGGTTTTGAGGCTTCGCGCCAGCTGCCAGTAGGCCAGGTGCGATGGCGCGATGCCCTCTAGGAGGTCACCCCACCGTTCCTCCCGGACCTCCGCGACACGACGCTTTACCTCTCGTTGTAAAGCGCGCATCCGGGCCCGATTGGCTTCGGTGGGCTAAGAGTCGTACGCTCGGATAGAGGCATTCTTGGAACGAATGAGATCCCTAACATCGTCCGGCAGTCGAAAGCGGTTGAGGCTGAGATCTTCCGCCTCGACTTGCTTGGACGATCGACTGACAGCCGATCGGATGTGTTCGGTGAAGGCATCGACGGCCTGATCGGTGTCCTGAGGGGACGGGATGGAGTCCGAGCTGAGAGGGAGGGGGGGGAGGGTCGGCATCCGCCAAGACCGTGCTTAGCGCATGCCAATCCACCACCGTCTTTTTGGGTCGCTGAGGGGCGGAAGGGGGGGAATCGAGTCTCATGACTACAGATCTATGGTCAGAGTCGAGTTCCTGGATTACTTCCAAGGAGTGCAGCCGTAAGGTGACACCCTTAAGAAGCGCCATGTCCAGGACGTCGGGTCGGTGGTTGGGATTGTTGGGATAGTGGGTAGGGTGCATAGGTGCGATGACGTCAAAGTCGAGAACGTCGACCAGGGCGTCAAGGCTCCTACCGTTAGGGGAAGTATATCTTACGACTATAAGAAATTAAAAATCTAAAACAAACTGTAACCGAAAAATATTTTTATTTTATGTGTAATATTCGCGTAACTCAATTCGTGCACCTTATGAGCAATTAATCTAAAAAACCATCAATTAAAGATGATTGAAAAAAAATGGATTTGCGTAATTTTCAATGCTTTAGATCGGATTATGGCAAGTGTAACGGAGTTCCCAGCTATTTATGTATAAATAATTTTTAACTCTCTAGAAGTTAGCCAACCGCAGATCAGTATACCCCCTCTATAATACACGTGAATCAGTTTTTTTTTAGTAAAGGGTCTGTAGTAAAGAATCTCGTCTAAAGTAAAGTCAACGAGGGATAACAATTAATATAAAATTATAGTTTATCTATTGAGAAAAACAATTTTTAACACACCGTTTTGCCTATATTGCCGGTGACAGAAGTGTAGTGTCTACATCCACTTTTCGAAGACGATTTTAGGTCTAATAGGGGGTGAGCCTTTTCCCATATACTAGCCTAGGACCCAATACCAGACTCCGGATTGATACTGGAATTTTAGGATCTTTTTATGCTACAACAATTAACAATTCATGTACATGTGGAATTACCTAAACTAGAATATGTAGGTAGATAGTGTATCCATCAAGATATTCTATTTTTATGGCCTCGTTGGTCCAGTGACGTTTGTTTGTGTGTGAGTGATCGATGCTGTCGGCCTTGGGTCCTTTACAGCTTCACCGGATAAGAGTTTAGTGGCATATCATCGGTAATAATGCAAAAATGTGTAACTAACAACAAACAATACGGCTTAAATTAGGTATGGCAAACTTTACAGGAGAGCCCGAATTTTTTTTTCTCTTCTACCTAATACATGTCTGGACTCTTTGGCATTAAAAACCCATTTTTAAATATCTAATATTTTAAATATTTCTACCTAATTTACGCGATATTGTCTGTTATTAGTTACGCAGTTTTGTATTATCACCGACGAAATAGCACAGCTGGTGATCCCGAGGTTCGAATTCTAGATGAGATATAATTTTATTAAGGTTATTCTGTCGCAAAAAAACTCAGTATTCTCGAATTGCGTCTAGTATAATGACAATAGGTTTACTCCTATCTGTCCTACCGCAGAAGGTGGTACAGATAGGAGCAAACCTAACTAGTAGAAGGTAGTTAATCAAATAGCAATACAAATGAGAAACAATAACAGAAGAAATCAAATTTAATAGATTTGAAATGAAAGTGGAAGGATGTAGGTACCGAGGAAGACCTAGACTATCTTACCATGACCAAATAGACCACGTTTTATCTGAAGGACAACTCAAGAGTTTCCGAAACCGGCGAGCGTGTATGAGACAAACTATGAGAGTGGAGGAAGCCGAAGAGGTATGTAAGAAAATAACGTGTTGGAACTGTGTACTCTCTGCCTACCCCGCAAGGGATCTGGCGTGATGATATAGCTAGAGATAGATAGAAATTAGAGTGGTCACTCATATCATCAATTTTTACAAGTTTTTATTTAACTTGATGATGACAAGTACCATATAACCCGATAGTGTTCAGGGTCTGATGATCAAGCGGAAAGGTGGCCAATAGGAGCACCCAACTACTCAATATAACCCCGCCTTGTTTGGGCTCGTTTAATTTGTCTTGTCGAGTACTTTAGACCCGGATGGTGTCCAGAGTCTGATGATGGAGCTGAAAAGAATCCATTGGAACTCCTCAACTTAGCAAGATATTTTCGTTGAGTTTTTGCTACACAGACTTGTTTTCAAGAAGGTCTTTTTAAATTAAAATTATTAGTTAATTAAGCAGAAAGATTCTAGAGTGAAGACCACGTATTGGCAAGCACACCGTGGGACGGCTGCCTACTAGATGGACCGACGATCTTGTGAAGATCGCAGGAAGTCGTTAAATGCAGGTGGCATCGGACCGGTTACGCTGAAAAGCGATTGGGGAGGCCTATGTTCTGAAGTGGACAAGTATAGGCTGAGATGATGATGATGATTAGTTAAGTCACTTTTAAATTCCATCAACGATATAACTACAGTTTTAGTAGGCACAAGGAATATAGACTTTTTTACCAGTGAATTGTTATTTTATTCAGAACGTTTTGTCTGACTTTTATTATACTTCAAAACAACCAAGATTAGACCTGGTTTTGTATTCAGTTTGCGTAGATAACAGTTCTACAATTTTTTAACATTTAAGCTGAAATACACAAAAATGTTATAAGGACTTGCTAGGTAGGAATTTTAACCATTATACTTTCTAAATGAAGGCCGAGATGACGGTTCAGGATTCAATTCTTAGGGCTAAATTGTTATCTTAATATGGGAAAAGCTTTTGTTTTGATAAGTGATAATAAGGCCTCCCATAAGGTGGGCCTGGTGAAGGTTATAGGTAAAAGCTAAAAGTATTCAGCACGCAACCGGTCGTTATGGCGATTATGAGGGGAGACCTATGTATGTCCTACAGAGTACGATTATCGGCTCATGATAGATATATAAGGTGTAAGATAATTAACGCAAGACCTCAAAGTAGTTTGTTCTAAATCGGCAAATGAATCAATTCAAACTATTTATAAAGTATTTTACATATTTTTAACTATCAATATTGTTGTTACTCTTTCAGTCTCCGGTAAAGGTTTCGTGGTTAATTTGGGTACCAAAGAGCTTAAAAAATGGTAGAAAATCGATGAAAATCGAAAGTTTGATTTTCGTATTGAATTCGTAAAGCAATAATCTAATTGAGCTGTCTGAGGTCTTACGTTATATATAAAATAATATGTAAATATAATACTTTTCTTATCTCTCTGTAACACAAAAAGTAATCCCAATCTCCTACTGAAAGTTAGTGCGGGCGTACAGAAGACTGCTTATGTCTCCGGAGCTCTTTTACGACAAATACCCCAAAAAAACTTCCTCGATGGCACCCTGCGATTTTCAAGGTTACGTATAATAACATAAAGTGTGTATTTTTATGAATTTCCCGCTCAGACGGCGAGAGGTCGTGACTTTTTTATTATCAGCTCTCGTTTCAGTACTTCAATTCTGGTCGTAAATGTTTGAGTGAAAAGAGAATTTTCTTAAATATTAGTGACTTTGGGTGACCTTTCCCAGGCATCAATTCTCCTAGTAATCCGAATCGTAACCGCAGTCCATCAATAGCGGCTAGTAGGTTTTGAATAAAAAATAAGATTATTAAAATCCAATATTTAAGATTCGATATAAGTGAAGAGTCAATGGAATTCTGGCACAGTCTTTATATCAAAAACTTAGAAAGTATTTTGTTTATTTACTTATTTGGTCAGGAAAACCAACACCTACACTTATGAGAATATGAGTGTAATGTAAGCAATATAAAGCCAATTACAGGTTTTCACGAATAGCTGTAAATTCGTGACAGAAACTTTAGCAAACAGTTGTAATACACAAATTCACGTTACATAAGCCATTAATTACAGTTGAAAAAGCTTGTGGTTCAGCAGCTCTCTTACCTTATTGCTCTTAATAGTAAATGGATCACGGTAGAACTCCTTGCACAATTTATTAAAATCATTACTTGCTCGCAGCGTATAAGAATTTTGTATGTAATTTGAAGAGACTAACGGAACAGAGCAAGTGTTACTACAAGTAGCAATTTAGAATTTCAAAAATTACTTTCAATCCAAATCCCATCACTTTAACTGTGCTCCTAGGAGGTTAAATTTTTTTTTACAAATCCTGGATCGCGGTTACTTTTATTCTCCCATATTTTTAATCTCAGATCTCACCCTGGAAACGAGGAAATGATTTAAAAGCAATCAAGCTTGGCAAATACAATTAAAAATCTGCTGAAATAATTCTATACGACTGAATCCTATTGTATCTATCCGGGTTGGGAATCTATACAAAACATACATTCATAATGCACGAGCTCTTTCCTGTGTGGCAATGTAAATATACCGTTCAGATTTAAAAAACAAAGTAAAACATTAAGAATCCCAGTGCAACTGCTCTGGACTTAAATTAACAAGCTGCTCATATATAGCGTCCAGTGAATGGAGCGGCACTAAAAGGGACAAAGATCTAAGGGGCTTCACACTGGGCCATGAATACCAGCGGTAACTATCGTTCAAAAAATCTGGAGATTTTCTACCGCGTGTAGGACAGTAGTAACAGTCCATACGATACAATATATACGGCAGTCAGCGGATTAATTATTTATTTTAATCTGAACCATTCTTTAGACATACAGAAGTCTAGAATGTCAATCAGACGGTCAAAAGGTCGGTCATAAAAACTTCATTAGGTGTCGCAACAGTTTATAATTGTTTGTGTAAGATAACCAATCCAGCAAAAATCCTCTAAAACCGCCCAACCGTCAACGACAAAACGATCAATCAATCTGTTTCTTTCTTTCTTTTTTTTTCTTTCAATATCATACAAACGAACAAATCACGAAACTCAAACAACGAACATAGGAATCCAATCAGCTCAACTATTTTTAGTGTACAATGCGTCGACCAGCGAAAAAACCCAACCATCCTAAGCAAACCGAAAATCGTTACTTTGCAAAACGTCGCCTCATTAAAATTCGTCTATCAGAACTTCGTGTGTCTTGGCCGGGAATATATATCTATGGAATATTTGAAAAGGACTTACGATATGGTAATAACATTAAGGATACAGGTACTCACACGATGTGGTACCAGATAAAAAAATCGGTTAGCCTTCCGAAATAAAGAAATAGCTTTATGAGTGAATACGAAAAAAGGGTCTGGTTATATATTCTGGTCTTCATTTTCATACAGAGTAATAATTTGAATGAAATTATGACGCCATGGTGTTATGAACGCGAAATTTAAATTGTAACAAAAACTTTGCATCAGTTTTTTGTCTCCACCGATCCTTGCTTTTTTTTTCTAGGATACTTTAGACTGACGAATACATTGATGTATAAAAAATATAAAATTAATTATATATACAGTACTAGCTATGGTTCCATTGAGGGCTTATATAATATTAACATATTATATACTATATATTATAGGTATATAATATGTTAACATTATATAATCCCTCAAGGGAACCACGTAACGGTAGCATTTTCGATCTTTGACCTCATTTTGGTGGAGTTAAGATATTTGATATCTTAAATTTCTCTGGCCTCTCGCATGCTTTGTTACGCCAATTTCGCGTATATTCACAACATACTAATTACTGGATAGGTATTTTCCATTTTACCAAATCAATCCAAAACACCTTTTTCAATGCTATCATCCACATCATCCCTCATCGGTTTCTTATTTTAGCAGAGGTGACTCCAAAATCTATAGTATGATATATAATCAGCTGGACTATATAGGAATTGTAGTTAAAAATACATAGGTGCACACACGAACAGTATCAACAAACCTCCAAGCTCCACCCGCTAAATCATTCGGGAATTGGCAAATACTTCGGCAACGTGTACCCAAAGTCGAACTTGCCACATCGATCAACGGCTGTAGCCAACTGGACTTTTCCCATATACACGGGACGCGAATTCTAAGCGCCAAACTCGAAAATGAAACACTTTAAAGGTAATCGAAATGGCTGTAATAAAAATTTCACAGAATAAATTTGACAAAGACAAACCGGAAAGAACTATCCGGGTAGAAGCGATTTGATGGCTGTGGAAAGAATTCCCCGGCGTTATTGGCCATCCTCAAGGTCCCCTGGCACGCTCGAAACGTCTCTAGTGCCTATTATACGAGTTTTGAATGATCAATTTAACTTCGTCCGCTGAAAAGTCTGCGAAAGTATTAAGAGTTGATGCGGCAACTCGATGGGGTACAAATAGTGGTATCTGATGAGTTTTATTGTGTGTTCTGTTACTTAAACTTGGTGTTTTGGATAATACTTGAAATAACGGTAGGTTATTGTTGGCTTATTAAAAGTTAAATGAACTCATGAAGAGATTGCAGAGGTTTACTGTGTACCCCCCATGTCAAGGACTATATTAAATTCTAGTGTAATATGACTATAACCGTTATTTAACATTTCTGAATAGGAAAGCCGGTAAGTTTCCATAAATATAAAAAGAAACACAGATGCCTGCCTGACACGTGAACTGTTATGTCGTCGAATAAGAATAATAATTGTGCATTTGACGTATATTGAAACAAGCATTTTATATTGCTACATAATTTACCTCAATGGCTACAGTGCACTACCAAGCTCTCCAACTTCTTCTTCAGCCGAAAGACGTCATACGTCAGTCACTGCAAGTCATAAGCCTCTCCAAAGAGTGTCACGACGACCAGCAACAATGTTCTATAAATAAATTGCTCCAAACGCTTTGTAGCTCCGTGTTCACACCGCCCTTAGCCACGTCGGAGTTCCCTCTAACGAACTCATTCATACTCCCCGCCTCTATTGTGCTCTACCTAAGATATGCTCTCTTTAAATTGAATCAAACTTCGCAATTAAAAGTTGCACGCAGGTCGATGAAAAGCTTTTGAGGTGTTCAGTGTTTTCTGTTTTGTATGCGATTGTAACGTCAATCAAATATTGTAAGACAATGACAACGTGGTGTGTAGAATGAAAACTTAATTCCATATCATCAAATTCAGTTACAAATAAATACATGGAAGTTTTTTTTCTCTATTCAATTAATGTGGTTTGGTAAAACAAAATGTTATTGCAGTTTCAGACATTCTCAGTGGTAGTCCAGAATCTGAAAAGAGGCCAGGTGATAGCAAAAACTCACTCCCCATCACATTGAGATCTAACATAATTGGTGTGTTGAGTGTACATAGTACACCTCTGCTACTCCCGCTAGAGGAATAGACGTAACGGTATTACAAAATACTGATCCCATTTTAATGTTATCTTCTTCTTCTCTTTACTAAAGTATTTAGTTCTTGCAGATTATAGACGATATCATGTTTATGTTAATAACTGACCAGTTAAACGAAAATGAAAAGCGTATACTTACGTAGCTTTCGATTTATCTACCCATGTATGAATGCAAATAAAATTCTGCAACTCAGCGAATGCCTTATTATATTAAAAATTGTTACACTTGCATTATATTGCTGAAGTTATTTGCCAGGCACTATACAAATCACAGCCTCTCTATAGCTGTAAGCTGAAATTCCATGAGAAACAGTTATATTTTTTGGCATAACAGATTGTTTCCCACGACCCAAACTTTGTTCAGAACTTTAAAAGGTCCCACGCGCCTACGCGTGCCCCAGATGGTCGACGGAAATGATTGTCCCGTAATTATACTTTTTCCATACCTAGATGTTGGTTCTATTCCAATACGAACCACATTCTGCGAATATTTACCAAAAGCAATTTTGACTGCACAAAGCGCATTTCACTCGGATTAGTATTCTTTCACAGTCACTCCCCAGATGTTCCTCTATTTTAAGATGTTTAAGACGTGAATTTCAATAAAATATTTTTAAGAAAACACGGTGTATGTTTGCGAGACGAACTGAAAATACAAAACGAAAGTCATACAGACTTTTTGCAAACAAATACTTCACAAGTCAACACTAGGAGAAAACATTTTGAAACGTCTGGAGTAGGTACTGAATACCTACTTGACTTGTGTTTATTATGTATTTCTATTAATCTTGTAATACTAGTGATAGCCTAGTGGTTAGACCACTGGACTGCAAATTCAGAGGACTCGGGTTCAAACCAAAGCACGCACCTCTGTATTTTCGAAAGCATGTGCGTATTAAAAATTAATTATCACTTGCTTTAACGGTGAAGGAAAACATCGTGTACAATAAATATAATAATAATAATATTAGCCCTGTTAAGAAACTGTCCCACCGTTGGGCACGGTCCTCCTTTTAAACTGAGAGGGTTTAAGCCATAGTCCACCATGCTGGCCCAGTGCGGGTTGGCGAACTTCACACACCTTCGAGAAACTCTTAGGCATGCAGGTTTCCTCACGATGTTTTCCTTCACCGTTAAAGCAAGTGATAATTAATTTTTAATACGTAATACTGATATTCTGTTAAATATATTTAACAGAATATCAGTATTACATACTACTATTACATACAGATTTATATTTTTTCATCCCGTCGACTAGATCCATTGATGGCAGATGAACAAAACTTTTTTGATTTTACTAGAAAGTATTCATGTGTCGTGGGTGCGTTTATAAACATAAAATTTCCTTACACAGACCGGATTCGAACCCGCAACTACTCGAACCAGTGGGTGGATCGGCTTAAGCTCTTAACCGTGTGTGTGTGTGTGTGTGTGAATGATGTACGCTGTTGGCCACGAGGCCTTTACAGCTTCACCGGACTTAAAGTCGAGCGTGCAACCACGCTCTAGCCAGCCAGAAGGGCAAGAGGCGACATACTCGAGGGCGCCTCTTCGAGGCACCCTCGGTTGGGACAGTCGCTGTAGGGGGACGGGTGCACTACTAAGTGCACCGGTCAACCGCCGGCTATGGGAGGGGATCTACTACTACGTCGTCGTCGTCGCCCGTATTCAGAGCGGAAAGAAGGGATGACAAAGCATCGGGGGGGTCGGTGAGAACATGTCGCGGCCGGCGGTGGCGGCAGGGGTCGGGGGGGAGATCGTAGTCGGCGGTGGCTACGATTAACGGAAGCTCTTAACCACTGGACAAAGCTTCTTCAAATCATTTTAAATCTATAAGTTCACCTATCATTGGTACACATTTAAAATTGGTAAATAGTTTTACACTGTCTCGTCTCCACAAATCCGCACTGACTCCGCGTAGTTGAGTATGATAACGGAGTATGGAATAGAAGACTAGGACTTATTATTTCTTAACTCAATTAGTTAGAGAAAACTTCTGCCCAGAAATGGGACCGTATTCCCTTACTAGTGTGTCGAGCAGGGTAGCGTACCTGATACTCAGAATATCCAAAAGATATTCGCTGAAGGTCATACAGGTCTACGCACGACCTCGGCATACTCAGATGATGAGGTCGAAGTTATGTATGAGGACATTAGTAGAGCCATACATACTTCGAAAGCACATTTTACAGTAGTTATGGGTGACTTCAATGCGCGGCTGGACCAACGGGGCGATGATGATTTGAGAGTGGGGCAATTTGGATATGGGCAGCGCAACCCCAGAGGTCAGAGGCTGGCCGAATTTCTGGAGAAAGAGGGACTCTTTATGATGAACTCTTTCTTTCAGAAGCCGCCTCATAGGAAATGGACCGGGATGAGCCCTGATGGTTCCACAAAAAATGAGATAGTCTTCATCATGAGCAACAAGCGACAAATATTTAATGATGTCTCCGTGATTCATAGGGTAAAAACCGGCAGTGATCACCGAATCGTCAGAGGCACATTAAATATTAATGTCAAAATGGAAAGATCGCGTCTGATGAAGTCTACGCTCCGACCTACTCATGCATATATCCAAAACCCCGAGAACTTTCAACTCGAATTGTCAAACCGCTTCGAATTGCTAGACAGCAGCGCATCAGTGGACGAAATCAACAACAGGCTGGTAGAGACTGTTCATACGGTCGGGTCCAAGTATTTTAAGACCCACCGTAAAAATAGGCCTCAAAAACTATCTGACTACACCCGAAACCTCATGGCTGAGCGACGTTCCATGACGCTCCAAACCTCCGAAGTCCTATAGGCAGCTTAATGGACAGATATTGAAGTCCTTGCGACACGACTTACGGTCCTTCAATACAAGGCGTATTGAGGAGACCATAGAGCAGAACAAGGGCTCTAAAGTGTTCGCAAGAGACGCGTCTATTGGGCAGAGCCAGTTGACGAAGCTGTAGACGGAGGACGGAAACGTAACGTCAAATAGGTCAGAGGTGCTCAGGGAGATAGAGAGGTTCTATGGACAGTTATATACCTCAGTAGCTAAACCTGTTGTTGACTTGGTAAAAGACCCAAGAGCCAAGCTAACCCGACACTGCACTGAAGATATCCCGGACATCAGCCTGTGCGAAATTAGGATGGCTCTCAAACAACTAAAAAACAACAAAGCGCCGGGTGAAGACGGAATTACTGCAGAACTTCTGAAGGCGGGCGGATCGCCGGTACTTAAAGTCCTTCAGAGGCTATTTAATTCCGTCTTGCTTGAAGGGAAAACGCCGGAAGCATGGAACAGGGGTGTGGTGGTGCTGTTTTTCAAGAAAGGTGATAACACCTTATTGAAGAACTATAGGCCCATCACACTGCTGAGCCATGTTTATAAGTTGTTTTCGAGAGTCATTACGAATCGTCTCGAACGAAGGCTTGATGACTTCCAGCCTCCCGAACAAGCCGGTTTCCGGAAAGGTTTTAGTACCATAGACCACATACATACGCTGCGGCAGGTTATACAGAAGACTGAGGAGTATAATCGGCCACTATGCTTGGCGTTTGTGGACTATGACAAAGCCTTTGATTCGATCGAGACTTGGGCGGTTCTTAGATCTCTCCAGCGATGCCGCATTGACTATAGGTACATCGAAGTGTTGAAGTGCTTGTATAATAACACCACCATGTCAGTCCGAGTACAGAGGCAGTGCACGAAGGTGATCCCCATAAAAAGAGGAGTAAGACAGGGAGACGTCATTTCTCCGAAACTGTTTACGGCCACCTTAGAGGACGCCTTCAAGCTCTTGGAATGGCAAGGACTTGGCATCAACATCAATGGCGAATACATCACTCACCTTCGATTTGCCGACGACATTGTGGTCATGGCGGAGTCGCTGGAAGATCTAGGACGAATGCTCGGTGACCTTAATAGAGTATCCCAACAAGTGGGTCTTCAAATGAATATGGACAAAACAAAAATAATGTTTAATGTCCATGTCGTACCCACCGCACTCACCGTTGGGAACTCTACTCTTGAAGTAGTCGACGAATACATTTACCTGGGACAGTCAGTCCGGTTAGGTAGGTCTAACTTTGAGAGAGAGATCAATCGGCGAATCCAACTCGGCTGGGCAGCGTTCGGGAAACTGCGCAACATCTTCTCATCCAAAATACCTCAGTGCCTAAAGACTAAAGTTTTTAGTCAATGTGTGTTACCAGTGATGACATATGGATCAGAGACGTGGTCTCTTACAATAGGTCTCATAAAAAAGCTCAAAGTTGCTCAGCGAGCTATGGAAAGAGCTATGCTCGGCGTTTCTCTACGAGATCGAATCAGGAATGAGGAGATTCGTAGAAGAACCAAGGCCACCGACATAGCCCTCAGGATTAGCATGCTGAAGTGGCTATGTGGCTGGCCACATAGCGCGAAGATCGGACGGGCGTTGGGGCAGAAAGATTCTAGAGTGGAGACCACGTATTGGCAAGCGCAGCGTAGGACGACCGCCTGCCAGATGGACCGACGATCTTGTGAAAATCGCAGGAAATCGTTGGATGCAGGTGGCATCGGACCGGTTACGCTGGAAAGCGATTGGGGAGGCCTATGTTCAGCAGTAGCCAAGTATAGGCTGAAATGATGATGATGATGATGAAGTATAGGTGAATCATAAGTGTACTTAAATTCATGGATTGGATTGATCATCACGCCAGATCCCTTGCGTGGTAGGCAGAAAGTACAGAGTTCCAACAGGTTCTTTCCTTACATACCTCTCTGGCTTCCCCCACTCTCATAGTTCGTCTCATACTCTTAACGGTATCTTTCTCTTTTATTTTGATCTAAGTTTGTTTAAGCAGCATATAGGTCAAAATATACTCTTTCTAATATACTCTTTCATGGATTTATTATCCGAAACCGATTGAGTAGTGTCAAAATATTGCTAGAGAAAATTGAACTCTTACTCACTGACACAACACTATATTTTCTATTATCCAAATAACTCGAGAAACCGTGATGAGTGAGAGCAACAACCTGAAGCCGGGCTGAAGTTATCGTGCTATAGCTATTTATGATGTTTCGATGCGTTCTTATAAACATAAAACCATTTTATACAGCAATGAATAGTGTATAACGATAAACAGACTTAAACTAATATTTACGCGTATATTTATTTAAACTAGGAACGAAATTAACCACTAGGAATTATTCCTGATTCTTGGGTGTGTTAACAGATATGAGATTCATATACACAAACACTCAGACCCAAACGAATATTTATGGGGCATACAAAGAATTGTCCCATGCGGCAATCGAACCCGCAACTACTCAATCCAATGGGTACAGTAGTCTAACCATTGAATCAAGCCGTCGCTCGTACGGATAAGAAGTTAATAAATACTAAAACTATCAATGTAAGGTAAAGCCACCAAAGAGTACGCACTTTATTAACTTTTATTTTTAGAAAAATCAAATTATATGTTAGACATCAGCCTTCTTTTATAATTAAACTTTAATTATTTGACGTATAGTGTCTTGACGTATTTCCCTAAAATGGACGACTTTTACATGCATTAAGTTCGTCGGCTGGCGTTGATCGAAGCATTACTGGCAATCTTTGTCGAAAATCACCTGCCAATAGAATCATCGCTCAACCAAACCGGTTTTGGTTGATTCGTGAATCTTTCATTGCGCGGTCTAATGCCTCCAAGGAGTTTTGTGTGCCATCGTGCATTCATCCCAAACGATTAATCTACTTTGCTGCAACACTTTGGCCATCGCAGAATTCCTCGAAAGGTTGCAAGTTGGAGTTTTATTAACTTGCATGTTCAACGGCAATTTGAGTGCTGAATGGGCTGTTCGACCGCCTTCCACCAACGTTGCTGTAATACCTGATGATACAAGTGCAAGTGCAGTACCGTTTTGCGATCGAATCGTTGCCAATATCAAGAATGGTTTTCCAGGTCCACCGGGCGAATCTGAAAAAAAATTTCGCCAGTTCCATTATTCACTACTTGCATAAGTGTATCGTCGGCATATTTTTGTTGCTGATTTATAAGTGGTACACGTCTTTGAACGATTTATCTTAATGTTTCGCAATCGAATTGGGTTTCGCGTCTCAACTCTTGATTAAATGCGTCGTGCATTGGGCGATTGGGCGTTGTCATTCCTAATTGTAATAATCTTTTGTTGGTAAGCATCAAGCACATGTCCTCAATTAAAATTAATACTTCATTGTGAATTTCTTCGTTCATTTGCAAATCTGCATTCAATGTTCTAAGACGCATCTGATGCAATATATCTTCAGCCATATGATCTTTATATTTGTTCCATATACCAATCGGTGTGGATGGGAAGCATGTGCACAAAATTATAGCAAAAAATTTAATGACATTACAGCATCTTCGAGTGTGTGGTCACAATGAGCGTCATTTTCTAGCAATCCCAAATGTTGGCAGGCTTCTCTGTATGTGCCGCACAATACACCATTAACTGTTCGCAGATGTTGGAATGATGTTGGGCCACGAATATTGACTAACAGTAAACGCAAATAAAAACACTCGTCTTGACTGGGATGAAGTTTAAAGACGTCCTAGTTCATCGGTGGAAAATATTTTTGGGTAACCTGGAACTGGATGCCCTTGTTTCCGTCGTTGAAATTACTTTGACAATTGGTTCCAGGTATAATATCTTGGAATTTCAGAGTAAAATAGCGTTCTGGCAAAGTCATCATTCTAACACATTTCAAAGAAGCTGGTCAATGTTGTCGATGGCGGCCTGTCAACTCGTTGTTATACATTCTCCGTTGTAAAATACACTCTTTGACCATTTTCCAAATGTACGGCCTGGTGAACAACTGTGGGATGTCTTTCATGTATTCCAAATGAAAAAATCTTTTATAAAAAAAGGTAATCCGACTTCAAAAAGCAAAAAAATAAATATTTGAAGTCGGTGCTGGTTGGTGCAGTCGGTTACTTGGCACCGACTTCAAATATTTATTTTTTTGCTTTTTGAAGTCGGTTTACCTTTTTTTATAAAAGATTTTTATTTTACAATTTTAAGTGACCAGTGAATTATTCTATAGTAGGGTACCTATAGGATTGACGTAATACCCATAATATCTCAATTTACACATGCCTATTGTTTGTCGTTAAGGAGTTCCCTGGTGTATCTTCTAAGTCCAAGGTCCAATGTCAATAAAATTAATATGGGACCATCTTGGAGATATACTGAACCCAATGCAAAAAAAAATTATCAAAATCGGTCCACAATTGACGGAAATATCGCTGAACATACATAAAAAAAAAAAAAAAAAAAAAAGCATACATACAACCGAACATAGAACCTCCTCCTTTTTGAAGTCGGTTAAAAATACGCCACATCGCTTCGTTACTGCTAACATAGCGGCCCATTTGAAATTGAGTGACTTCATCGTTTGAATTTTCGGCAGCAACTCTAAACACAGCTATGTCACTACCTTTGATCACGTACTTGCAAATGTACTTAATAAATTTCACGGACTGGCAAAATTCGACGTTTATGTGTGCTTTAAATGTCTTTGAGAGTAACGGCGAAAACGGAACAACCCAACGATTATCAACTTCAATGTCCTATTGATTTACTTTGACTATTGTTGACCTTCCATTGTCATCTGTGGATCTTCGGCAATATAGTGGATAACCATCATTTCCAATAATTGTTTCTGCTACTAATTGTCTTGGGTAGCGTTTTGAACATTTCCCTTCAACCATACACGGAGAAATAGGATTTAATATTCCACACGGACCATGAATCATATTTTTTGTAATACTCATGTAACAATGGATCTTCATCATTATCCGGAATTTCTGCTGATCATCATCGATTTCATCATCCATTTCATTCGGTCTTATTCTCTGAACCAACCAAATGAGGATATGTGCATGAAGCAATCTGCGCTTTTGTTACTCGACTGAATACATCCAACAACGCGTCTCGCCGAACACGCGATGCTTGACATTAAAATCCATAAGTGATTTTAATTTTCTTTTGAACACCCTTGATTAATGGGTGATTGGCCAGGTAATAATTTTTGTCGAATTTCTGTCCACTGTGGATTGCACTTGAAAGTGATAAACAAAGTGCCGAGGACTTTCGACGTTTGTTGCTGGGAGAATAGTTGTTCTGCCGACATTCTGTGCATTTCCGTCAGCATTAATGGCATCCCGCAGATGAACGTATTCCTCGGAACGGAGCTTTGCCTTTTTTTTTTTTTTTTTTTTTTATTGGGAAATCATCTTGGATACCCGTTAACGACGGGGACGTTAACAGGTTATGTGGGACTACTCGCTTCAGCGACGGTCGGCGTATATCCGGCCGTCGCTGGAGCAAGTCCTACCCACTAAAACCCCACCGTGTTCCATCGCCCGCTATAGAGGCGAGTCACGGGGACGCGGACATACTTCCGCGACCCGTCAGCGGCTGTCCGTTTTTCGAACTCGACTTTATCAGGGTATCCCCGCCCTGGTCCTTCTACAAACGGAGTTTTGCCTGGTTCAACCTGATATATGTCAATCGCTCTGTCTCAACTTTCACGTACATATCCATAGCATATTGGTGAAATAGACACCGACATTTTAAGATGTGGTTGTCCTCATTTTCCCGAACCATCAGTCGGTATGAATAATAATTCATTGAACTAACTTTTTTGTTTGTTTCGGCGCCTGTAACAATTTTGTCGTGTTATTAAGATAAAAAATCGTTATGATTAAGGTAGTTATGTATACCAGACCAGTACACAGCTCAGTGCAAGTACTTTAAAAGATGATGCAATAATAACAGACTATTGCTCATGCAAATTAATTCCAAGCAAGGCTCACAAGTATTAATTACTACTTTAGTTTTATTTTCTTTTATTATTTTACTATTATAATATGTCTTTAATTTCCAGCTCGCGTTAGTAATTATAACTAAATTAAGTTTACTCATAGTTTAACTCTACAGGGTCCCAAGATACAGACTTTTCGTCTAGTTTGGGGCCCTTAGATAATGTCACTTTGTTGCTAAGTCTTTTTCAACAATAAAATTATTCTTATTCTTATTTAGTTTGTGTTTGCAGCCGTTGATAGCAGACTACCTAGCGTTTTGAGAAGAAAATGGACAAAGGTGAATTTTGTGTGCTCATTAAGCATTATTTTTTGCGGAAAAAAATCATCACTCAAACCAAGACTAAGCTTGATAAATATTATGAGGACTCTGCACCATCCATCTATCTATCTATCTATAACCTCACGCCAGATCCCTTGCGGGGTAGGCAGAGAGTACAGAGTTCCAACAGGTTCTTTCCTTACATACTTCTCTGGCTTCCTCGACTCTCATAGTTCGTCTCATACACGCTCGCCGGTTACGGAGACTCTTGACTTTTCCATCAGATAAGACTCGGTTTATTTGGTCGTGGTAAGATAGTCTAGGTCTTCCCCGGTACCTGCATCCTTCCACTTTCACATTGTATATCTGTTTTGTCATTCTTTCTTCTGGCATTCTTTCTATATGCCCGAACCAACGGAGCATGCCCTTTCTCATCTTAACACCGATACTATCTTTCATACCTACTCGCTGTCTTACTATGCTGTTGCTAATGCGGTCGGTCAGCTTCACTCCGCACATCTTCCGCAGAGCTCGCATTTCTACCGCATTTATCCTACTTTCATTCTCCTTCTTACATACCCAGCTCTCGCTACCATATAACAGCGTTGGGACAAGAACTCCGTTATGTATGGCCAGCTGCGCCTTATGGCTTAAGTGCCGGCTCCCGAGTAGCTTTCCCATCGCACCATTCACTCTGTTCCCTGTACTCACTCTTCTCTCTATGTCAGCGGTGTCCACAGTAGTAAACCACATCTTTACCATTTCCATGGTAAAGATGTGGTTTACTGAATTTCGATGTGGCCGTACAAGTACGGAAGATGCCGAACGTTCTGGACGCCCAGTTGAGGTCTCTACATCCGAAACACTTGAAAAAAGTCACGATATGATTTTAGCCGATTGGAGATTGAAAGTGAGAGAGATTGTGGAAGCCATAGGCATCTCACATGGCTCAGTGGTTTCAATTTTGAATGATCACTTGGGTATGAGAAAGCTTTCCGCAAGATGGGTGCCGCGTTTGCTCACAATCGACCACAAACGCAACCGTGTGACAATTTCGCAGGAATGTTTGGCGTTGTTCAACCGCAATATGGACGAGATTTTGCGCCGTTTCGTAACCGTGGACGGAACGTGGATCCACCACAACACACCGGAGACCAAACAGCAGTCAAAACAGTGGGTTTCTCGGGGTGAATCGGCGCCAAAGAAGGCAAAGGTGGATTTGTCAGCCAATAAAGTTATAGCGACCGTTTTTTGGGATGCACGTGGTATAATCCACATTGACTACCTTCAAAAGGGGAAAACAATCAATAGGGATTATTATACCAACTTATTGGGTCGATTCAATGAGGAATTGAAAAAAAAACGACCGCATTTGGCCAAGAAAAAAGTTCTTTTCCACCAGGACAATGCAAGGGTGCACACATGTGCAGTTTTCATGGCAAAAATCCATAGATTGGGATATGAATTCCTCCCTCATCCGCCCTATTCTTCAGATTTAGCCCCGAGTGACTATTTCTTATTCCCAAACTTGAAGAAATGGCTCGGCGGAAAGAGATTTGCCTCTAACGACGAAATCATCTCACAAACAAATGCCTATTTTGATCTATCTATCTATCTATAACATCACGCCAGATCCCTTGCGGGGTAGGCAGAGAGTACAGAGTTCCAACAGGTTCTTTCCTTACATGCCTATTTTGATGACCTCGACAAATCATATTTTTCGGAAGGGATAAAAAAATTGGAGAAACGCTGACTAAGATTAAGTGTATAGAACTCAAAAGATACTACGTTGAAAAATAAAATATGTTTTTATTTAAAAACCTGTGTTAATTCAAAAAGTCACGGACTTATTGACCCGCTCTCGTATATAGATAAATTAATCATACCAATGGTCACCCTACTTAGAAATCCTTGTCGTCAATCCGTTTCTTTTTGCAGTGTCCTTAATCCGTATTGTATAGTAATCCATATACTCTTTACAATGTAGTTTTTGCTTATTGTGTCAAACTCAATCATCATTGCTTAGATTGCAATATTCTTTCGTACCATCGTTCGTTTTTTCATTTCATTCCATCTGTTGACCAAATAATGAACTATTACCACTTTCAAAAACCTGGCCGTCATAATCAAGGTATTCCAAAAATGTTTATGTTAATAAAATTATAATACATAAAAATGTATTTATTAAAGTTTACCATACTTTTGAAAATTATTCAAGATTCAATTAAAATACTGTTGTAAGCAAGTTGTTAGAACATGGTTAGAACAAAAAAAACACGAGCGAAAGGGATTGGTACTATCAGTTTTAATTTTAACCAATCCTCTGCAAGAATTGCAGAGCTACCAACATGTTGTAGATCAAGAAAATGAACGCAGTCATAAGAAATTTTTTTCGTTCAAAAACCACCACTTCCTCATAATAGTTTAATAGTTTTTTGGCGGGAAGTCGAAGAGTGATGTTGTCAATTTGTTTTAATTTCCAAAACTTGTGTTATTTCGACTAATAATGTGTAATGTTGGTGGAATATTAACCATTATGTGTTCTTATATGTGCATGAGAGAAGGTAATTGTAACAAAGTGATAAAACGTGCCTTTTCGACTTCCCTCAAAACGGCCGTCGCAATTGGTATGTAAAGTATCCACCGCTTTACTATCCAGGTTGGGGTACTTCATTAATTTCATTATCATCGTTGTCATCAAATTCATCGGGGAGTCGAATTAATTTAAACAAACACGATTATATATCTCACTGGACACTGGCAAAATACACTTATAATTAGTGCGAAGCCATAACTTGAAGAAGAAGAAGAAGAATAGTTTAATAGAGGTTTTTTGGCGGGAAGTCGAAGAGTGATGTTGACAATTTGTTTTAATTTCCAAAACTTGTGTTATTTCGACTAATAATGTGTAATGTTGGTGGAATATTAACCATTATCTGTTCTTATATGTGCATGAGTGAAGGTAATTGTAACAAAGTGGTAAAACGTGCCTTTTCGACTTCCATCAAAACGGCCGTTGCAATTGGTATGTAAAGTATCCACTGCTTTACGATCCAGGGTGGGGTATTTCATTAATTACACTATCATCGTTGTCATCAAATTCATCGGGGAGTCGAATTAATTTAAACAAACACGATTATATATCTCACTGGACACTGGCAAAATACACTTATAATTAGTGTGAAGCCATAACTTAAAGAAGAAGAAGAACAGTTTAATAGAGGGAGTTTTGGCGGAAAGTCGAAGAGTGATGTTGTCAAATTGTTTTAATTTCCAAAACTTGTGTTATTTCGACTAATAATGTGTAATGTTGGTGGAATATTAACCATTATGTGTTCTTATATGTGCATGAGTGTAGGTAATTGTAACAAAGTGATAAAACGTGCCTTTTCGACTTCCCTCAAAACGGCCGTTGCAATTGGTATGTAAAGTATCCACCGCTTTACTATCCAGGGTGGGGTACTTCATTAATTTCATTATCATCGTTTTCATCAAGTTCATCGGGGAGTAGAATTAATTTAACAAACACAATTATATATCTCACTGGACACTGGTAAAATACACTTATAATTAGTGTGAAGCCATAACTTGAAGAAGAAGAACAGTTTAATATTTTACTAGTGTTTACCAAAAAAATTGTGACCTGTAATGCTACTATCTAATGAAGTGCTTCTTTTGGTAAACAAAAAAGTCTCATCTCTTTACCCCAAACTAATATTCAATGTTAATCTGGATCTAAACTTTAAACACCATCTTACAAAAAATCCTTTGTAAAATATCCGATCAACTCACAAACTAAACCTCATCCTCATGATATTGTACTACACTGAAGTAGGTCCATTTAATTGAATAATTTGTAGCATCCTTCAATCAATTTTCATTGTATTGGCACGTCGTGGGTCAGTCAGTGCATACATTTTTATTATGCAGCTGCTTCAGTTGCACTGAGAATGATAAAAAGAATTTAAAACCACATTGTTTTCAATGATAGGTAACAATAGTGAGGAATTAAAATCGCTTAAATAAATAGTTTTCTCTTCTGTTAAGCCTACGTGATTAAATTAATTTTGTTCATGGCAATACCGACACAGTGAGCCATCGCCCCGCTAACGGTGTCATGGCGGTTTGACTTGTTAAAGGTTTTTTTGCAATAACTTACTAGTTAATGTGCTTTTTAGCAATTTGATCTTTGATTTCAATTATTAATATCACGTGATACAAAATAGTTTATAATGCGCGAATACAAAATTGTCGTGTTAGGCAGCGGAGGCGTGGGAAAGTCCGCTCTGACAGTACAGTTCGTACAAGGCATCTTTGTCGAGAAATACGACCCCACCATCGAGGACAGCTATCGGAAACAGGTGGAAGTTGATGGTCAGCAATGTATGCTCGAGATCCTGGACACGGCCGGCACGGAGCAGTTCACCGCGATGCGAGATCTGTACATGAAGAACGGGCAAGGTTTCGTGTTAGTTTACTCCATCACCGCACAATCGACGTTCAACGATCTGCAGGACCTCCGGGAGCAGATCCTGCGGGTGAAGGACAAGAATGATGTGCCTATGGTGCTGGTGGGCAACAAGACGGACCTGGAGGCGGAACGCGTGGTGGGCAAGGAGCAGGGCAGCACGCTGGCGCGCCACTTCGACTGCTCTTTCATGGAGACCTCCGCAAAGGCCAAAATCCATGTGAACGACGTATTCTACGACCTAGTGCGACAGATCAACAAGAGGACACCTCAGAAAGACGAGTCAAAAAAGAAAAGGAATTGTAAGATTCTGTAAGAGTCCACCGGCGCCTCCGACGTTTAGGTATAAAATATTTAATAATTCGAAAGACTTCTCGTACCCGGACTTGGCTCTCGACAGTTCCCAAAGTTATCTAGGTCGGGTGTTGAGCATTATTGCTTGGTAATTATACCTGTAGCATTTCGAGAATGTGCATTTGTTAAGTCGTGGAGTGCCGTAGCACGAGTGGAAAATCCACAGAGCGTTCTGGATTGCAACCGCAACCCTATCCATGTAGCCTCTCATTTCCAATCTATATTTTGATAGTTATAATGTTCAGGGATAGTTCAACGGTTCTGTGTGTGTTTCACTCAACATATTCCAGATGTATGTGTGGATGCTGTTAGGTTCAGAAGTTGTAAATGATTATAAAATTCAGACAGTACTTTGATCTAAGCATAAACTATTCATTTATTCAGAGGCTATGAGGAGTATGTTCTAGAACACTAAGACAATACAATTTATTCTACAAATATCACCCATCTTTAATCATTCAGTATTGGGAGCTATTTTATATTTATTCTGAGCATGTACTTCTCATTGACTCCTAGTTAATTATGATTTTCAAATATATGAAAAGCAACTAAAAATATTTTTGTTTTAATAATAATTAACAATATTAGGTACAGTCAGTCCTCACGAACTGAACAGGAAAAATGTATGTAAACAGCTATTTACCATGAAATTATCTTTCAAGGTTCCAGTGACACGCTGTGAAGTCAGCGAGTCAAAGTATCATACCTTTACATGATGAAGCGGCTGCATTTATTGTGACTGTCTGCACCTAATGTAGATATAGTTTACCATTTAGTAGTTATTATCTATTGATAAGGAAAGCCTGGGACTTCTGAACAGCTGTATGAGAGTTGTGCAGGCTCCGTGGAGACCTGGGTAATGTGCCAGCAGGCCTGAACCAGTGTGTAATGTTTAATATTAAGGATACATTAAATTTTTTCAGATATATTATTGTCTTGTTATATAATTCAAATGTATCAAGTGAAAAGTTGATAATGCGACACTAATAAGGACTCAGTAACCTTTGAACAAATATTAGAGAGCCTTAGGTGATTGCACCCTGTGACCGTAGTCTCCAGTGTTTCGGTGGTACCCTGTGTAATTATTGTACACCACTGGCTGCCACATCGACTATAGCCTCTTACCTATGAAATTGAAAACTCTAAAAAATATCGTTATTGTAAATGGATTAAAGTTTTATGATTACTGGCTCATTTAAATAATAAATTACAAACCTATGTTTTGCTGCTAGAACTTTGTTAAACGTAATTATTATATAGGTGTTCAAATATTGTTACGGAATTAGATGTTTCCTACATTCATTTTTCTGTTAACATGTAAGATTTACTGCACAAGGATATTGGATATGACTTTGATCTGAGTTGAATTATATTTTTTATATATATTGTGAAAATTAAGAACTTGTATATTTTTATCTTTTCAATCAATAATGGACATGTACAATAATCTATTAATTTCTTTTTTTTGCATCAATAAAACCAATTTTAAATATTAAACATGGGGTATGTTTTGTCCCCCCCCGCGTCGTCCCGTGATGCCAACGAGGTCGCGATGAGTCACATCCAGCTCGCGAGGCCGCCCGAACCCCACCGCCAATCAAATAAACGTCAATTGGCTCGGTATTTTAATGGAATTTAATTAATTGAAACAACCATATACCATCTACAACTATTTTATTGACTAGACACGTGTAAAAAAGGTACATAAAATAGTGTGTACAATTACAATAGGTACCAACATGATAAATAATAACATACTGGCAGTGTGACGTGGCGGGCGTATGTCCATATTCTAGTAACATAAGAATTGACACAGTCCAGTGGAAATGAACACAATACGCCTAACGTAATCTACATATGAACTCGATAACTAAGCAATCTAATCTATGATGCAAAACAAGTTTGTTTAAATTACTATTATTGAGTTATGACGCACCCCATTAGGTGTAACAGGGTCTAATATATAGATCGAGCTCACTATGGAGCGCGTGTCGTACAAAATAAAATTTTAATTAAACACTGTAAAGTTGGAAATTGGAAGATAAAGCACGTGGGAGTGAATCTACATACAATAGGGCTCGCCGAGTGAGCGACACCCGGCGAAATAGATAATGCAATGAAATGGTGATGAACCATTTTTATCAAGGCGCTTCGGGCGTCTGCAGCCCTTATCGAGCGCTTGCAATGGGGTCAAATGTTACGGGACTCGTAACCAATATTACAGGCTCTGTTCTCATTCCAAATAAAAATCCCAGATCAATAAATACGTGCTCATACATTTATCAGTGCAATTTGCTTTATGATAAATTTTGTTAAATTACTTTGATAAGCGTTATCCGCTATTTATTTGAGTTTAATATATAGCAATGTACTGCCTCGCCCCCTTTGATAAAGTGTGTCTACACTATTAATGTTGAATATTAGAAGTTTGTTATACATGTGAGGTAAAGTACACATTTTATGGTGATACAATAGTTAAATACGTGATTTAATTAACAGAGCTGCACTGTATCAATTTTCCTCCGATAATACTTAATATTCATAAGTTATTGAGGCGAAAAATGTTAGTGCAAATCCATCGAATATAATTTATATCTATATATAATAATAAATATTACTTAATAAAAACTATCCGGGCGGTTTCGCCAACTTTAATTAAAATCATCATGACTAGTTCAAATGACTATTATTTATACTTAAAATTATAATTTGCATAATCACACAATACAGTGAGAACTTCATAATCATTGAAGTTTTTTTATAAGCACCGCAAACACATGTTAAATATTTATGCGGAATACAAATAACGTATTCTAATTAATTAAACAATGACGTAATGCGCGGTACACTTGTTAATGGTGTCTTTGGTATGGAAACGAGACCAGGGTCCTTATTCGCTATGACCAAACGCGGCGCGTTACGAACTATAACACTAGGAAATATTCCTGAACACGTGCACTAACGTTCACAAAATGAATTTCACATGCACAAACAGCTAGACCGAAACAAATATTTGTGGGTCACACAAAGATATGTCCCGTGCGGGAATCGAACCTGCGACTACTCAATCCAGTGGGCGGAACGACTCAATCTTAACCACTGTACCAAACCGTCCGTCTTTGTGAAATGCTCGTGTAATGGTATATGTAGGACACAAGTAGAATTAAACCACGATATCACGAAATTATTGTAAAGATTCGGTCAAATAGCCGACGGAGCGCGACGCAAGCGCTTGGCTACGTTCGGTCGTGACGCTTGCCGTCTCGCCGAGCGGGGCTGTGCTGTGTTGTTTCCCATACATTTCAGTACATTACAACAACAACTTATTAACTAGTATCTGAACGCATTTTCCTGCATCTCTAACTATTTTTACCTATATTGGTGTGCGCACATAGTACACCTCTTAGCCACTCCCGCTTGGGGAATGTAGGCGTCCCGGTGTGTGTAAAATTTTTATACGGAAATAATTTAATATCAACATTGTTCATTTAAACTCCCCAAGCCGCGCCACCGTCGCGCAATCGGTGCGCTGCGTCGGCTATGTGGCGAACCATTAACGCACCACGTTAAGTGGTCATATCGAATAAGAGCGCAGACACGTTAAAGTGAGGGCAATTAGACTTGCGCGGTAATTTCCGCTGGGAGGCACGTGGGGTTCATTACCTAAATGCGATTGCAGCCTGGCGCTCGGTTCTAGTCAATCAAACGGGTCGGAATGTTTATCAGGCCATATCAGAACCGTTACATCTTTAAAATTGACAATTTTCTAACACTTTTACTTTTAGGCCCATATTACAGAACGAAAATAAGTCGTGAATCTAATTTTAAATACAAAATCCGTTTACAAAACTAGATTTACGTTCTATAATACGGGCCTTAGTATTATTATGACCTCTGGTATATGTGGTCAATAGCAGTGCAGTAATGAACCATTTTAATTTGTCCCCTATTAGAAGTCGATTTTTTTTTTATTTCTAGCATAAATTTTGAGGAACACTATTAAAAGAGGAAAAATAAAGAGTCAATTGAATGCAATTACGTCCCATTTAAAAATAACGATTGTAATAACTGTTGTTAATTTTTTCGGGAGTTGCATTTCATAATAAGTTGCGTATTGTACGCCTATTTAGTAATGGACCACTCGAAATTTTTTACAAGAGAATGAAATTTACTTGCAGAGCCGGTGATTCAGTACCAACCGCTTTAAGGTGATAAAGTAAGCGATTTCGTAAAACATTTCACAGTGGAACCACCATCATTTATTGTATTATATAAACTCAGTAACAGACTTGTTATCAGTGCGATTGTTATTTGAATAATGAAATCAGTAACAGCGTGACGTTTAGATTATGATTTAACTACTTGTAGAATTATATTAGGTAAGTACTTGAAAAAAAAAAAATATATATAGATAGATTCCTATATAAAGGGGGCCTTGCAAAGAATCTAAGACGATGCACAAAAATTTGACCGAAAGGTCGTCAGTTGAAATTAGACCCTTACCCTTTTTGATTTTATTTTTAAAGTGCCATTTTCTTGGGCACAAAAATACTATAATACAGTGATACCTCCCAATCACTGTTAAAGGTAACACAAAAAGTTAACTGGTCTTACTAGTCACCATTTGTCAAATATTTTATCCTTCACAACCCTTATCAAACAAAAAAAAAGCAAAGCAACCGTAAATACGCATAATCTCGCAGACTAGATAATAATTGAGTCATTTAAAAAAAAATCGCTTCCTCCACATTTCCGGTCTTTGAACTGACCCTGGTGAATCATCGGGCAAGACGAACTGACTCACACGCTGTTATCAAACAAATCATTGCTGAATGACAAATTTATACTTCTTCTAATTACTAATGACTAGCTCGTGCGTTCGTCATTGCTGTGGGAATTTCGAGTACTCATGGAATGGGAATATCGAGAGGTTTGCAGAATTTGTTTCACGTAGCCTTTATTTTTAACTCGTTTCGAATCTTATAGAGACGAAAACTTACTTTCGGGCTCCACTAATACATACACCCGGCTCGTCGCTTGGTTAATACGATTAATCGTTAGGGATCAAAGAGTTGCTCCATGCTAGTTTCAGTATGTAACTAAGAGTTAGGTAAAATATGAGACCGAATTAAAAACCGAGATCCATATCTTTTCGACTCACAAATCTTTGGCCAAATGAAATAGTGGCAAGTAAAAAAAATCAAATACAACAGAAATCAAACGTTTTAGTTGTTCTATTAACGTGTTAATTCAAATAATTAATTTTTTGAGTTCTCGTTTTTACATTCGGCTTCTCGATTTCGAAGTACATTATAACGGCTTACGACAGATATGTTCCATTTAACAAAGGTTTTGACCACAAGGAGAATACACTGACTTCTGAAGGATAGCATCGATTCAGCAATAAAATGTCTCAAAATAAAAATAGAGCTGTCTGAAAACCTTGGTATATATGGACAACAATATCAACATACCGGTTTAAAGTAGTACGTACATGATGATAGTATTAATTACTTTTGTACTTAAAATTACATTACAATAATATATTCGATATACACATAATTGCCAGCCCAACATGTTAACCTGCTATAATCCCCTTTGGAATAAAATACAAGTAGGAACAATGATAATTCGTACGATATTTTCGGCGACAAGGATCTTTAAACCTTTTTGAAGCAAATATGAAATTTATTCTATACAACTATGTCTAAAATAATTTGCTGTTGGAAATGGGCTTTGAGAACGTTCACTTATTAGGCCAACGATAACTATACTGCTTTTGGGCCGCAACTGTTTACACGTCATAAAAAAACGTATTGCGTTTCAAAGTAAACATCGGCGAATTTTCAATGCGTTCGTTCACCCTTGGTAGGGGGCGTTGTAATTAACACGTAATTCTCCAAAAATATCGTGTTTTATATACTACTGGGCATTCTCAGACGAGAGAAACATTAAACGACAACATTCTATATCTTCCTTTGATAATTCCTATGTACGGGCTTTTGTTTTATGAAAACAATACATATTTTTTTATTATATTTTAAGTATCGTTATGACTCTTGAAAATGTGTCCAAAATAGATGCCGGTAAATTTTGATAAATACAAGTTTACTTTATCTTACGAAGAGAAGTTGTTGGCTTAAAAAATCTCGCCGCATCCACTAAGAGAAATAAATGTCTGTAAGACCTGGTTTATATTTAGTCTACGAGCCAGTGACTCAAGAACTCAACAAACCTGGGAAGTTCTAGTAAACAAGATTATTGGGATGGATTACAGGTTAACGTCTTCGTTCTGTCCAATTTCATATTGAATTCTTGCTCATAAACCTGGATTAAAATAAACCTAGGGTAAGATTAGAACCACTTTTAACTCTTGTTCTACTCCATGAGAGATACGTATGTCAATATTTATTATTAGTAGTAACTCAAAAAACAGTGATAGCCTGGTGGTTGGACCGTTGGACTGCAAAGTCAAAGGTTTCGGATTCAAACCCAGGCACGCACCTCTGGCTTTACAAAAGCATGTGCGTGTTAAAAATTAACTATCACTTGCTTTAACGGTGAAGGAAAACATCGTGAGGAAACCTGCATGTAAGGGTTTCTCGAAGGTGTGTGAAGTTCGCCAGCCCGCACTGGGCCAGCGTGGTGGACTATGGCCTACACCCTCTCAGTTTGAGAGGGGGGCCGTGCCCAACGGTCGGACGGTTTCTGAACAGGGCTAATATTATTATAGTAGTAAAATAAGTACTACCTATAGTCTTTATGAATCGCCCAAAAAAAATACCAGACCTACCACCACTTCGGAATGTCACTCATGTGGAAAGGAAGGGCAGGAAACCTACACTTTTCAAATACAAATTTTGTAATTGTACGTAAGAGACGTCAAATAATTTGGTATAAACTCAGTTAATTTCTGGCTATTAGCGGTCGACCGCACCGAACTACTGAACGTTCTTGAACTTTGACCAAAATTTTACATGGATGTAATAATTAAAATTCTACTCATCCGCCTTCATGAGACTAAATAGCTATACACCGCCTATATATGTACCTAATAGGCAGTTGCTCAATATAATAATATGATTATTTAAGTTAGTATTAGTGTCGCCGAGGAGAGTAGAAAATGGCCAAACATCATAAAAGCCAGACTTCTGGGAGGCGGAGGTCGCGACCCTTAGACATGAGGTATACGACTCGAAGAGGAAAAGGAGTTATTATTTATGATCTCAATGTAAAGGTTGCATGAAAAAGCTGGATGGGAATCACAACATCAGTCGTTGTGGCTATCTTTGGGGAGGCCTCTAATTTCAAGACTTTATTTCTGTTGTTCTTGCTGTATTAGTCGCGATATCTATGTCATGTGGAATAAGTAACCAGCGTCTTACTGAAATATCATAAGCTCGCTCAAACTACCGTATTTTGAAGCCTGTGGTTTTGCGAGTGTGCCCCCTTAAGGTTGGCATACCTAGGGACCTAAATTTAGCTACGACGCTGTAAGTAATCGTCAAAGAGTCAAAGGTTGGTTTTTGGAACAGAAAGCTTATTGAAACTTTTGACGAACTTAAATAAATCGTAATTTATTTGAACAATTGAGTGATTTTCGAAGTCATCAGCTATCCGAGATACACCCTAGCCACGCATAGCTGTATTTTTTTTAATAATTGGTATAATTGGCAGAATGTTACCCTTGTACGCATTCACGAGGTCTGAGACTTAAATCCTGGTACTCACCTCTAGGTTTTTGGAAACCTATGCGCGATTTTCACTGCGGTGAATGGAAATAGTGAGAAAACCTCTGTAAAATATTTTCGAAAGACGTGAAATTATATGCACGAAAAATGGCAACAGACTCGTCCAGGCTATAAATACCTGCGAAATGTAGATGTACTATTTAATATATTTGCCTAGCCCTTGGAGAAAACCGGACGTAAAAGGTACATACGGACGTAAAAGGTAAATACTTTTATACGTCATTTAATCAATACGAATCTGTTGGAACTATGTACCCTCTGCCTACCCCGTAAGGGATCTGGCGTATTGATATAGAATCTCGGAACGCGTACTTTTCTTATACAAGGTGTAACATAATAAACGCAAGACCTCAGACACCCCAATTAGAGAATTGCTTTATAAATACAATACGAAATCCAAATTTCCAAATTTTAAGATTTTTACCCCTTTTTTAAGCACTTTTATACCGCAATTAACAATGAAACTTGTACGTGTATTCCTAACCCGTATTTACCCGTAAATACGGGTTAGGAATGCATTTATAATCTCCTTATTGCTATGAATCAAGAATAAATTTAGTTTTTTATAGCGCACTAAAGGAGTAAAACCATTTTTTGCAAATTTAAAAAAAAATGTAAGATACATTAAAAATAGTTGCAATTAATTCAGTTATCGATTTAGAACAAACTACTTTCAGGTCTTGCGTTTATTATGTTACAGCTTGTATACGATCCGCGTTTTTACTGAGCCTTAAACCGAAGGCCACAGAATGGTCAGTTTTTATAAAATCATCATAAATATTCGCCCTCGTAAAACCAGAGCGGCCATACAATTATAGTCATGCTGTTGATTCGATTTACATTTCGAATAATGACGCTGCTAAATATGGCAACGTTGAAACAAACGATTCATTTTTGCGTAAAACCATAATGTTTATTGATCGATAATTTTAATGTGTGACTGATACCATATTGGATATATTAAAAATGCACATATTAAATTAAAAGTTTCATTTAAAAAAATCTTGGACCTCATTATTATTTGAGTATGTCTTACAAACAGAAGATCTGAATATACAGATCTATCTAAAAATACATCAACTTAAAATTCTCAATCATTATTTTTTTGAAAAAATTTGATCTACAGGGTCTATTTATAGTAAACGCAAGACCTGGAAGTATTTTGTTCTAAATCGGTAACTGAATTGAGTCCAACTATTCTTTATGTATCATTATTAGTATTTAAACTGCTCTGCCTGACTGCTTGGTCTAGTGACAAAGCACATCGCTTTGTGATCACGAGGTCCTGGGTTCAAATCCTAGGTCGGACAAGTGTAGTTTTTAGTAGTAGTAACTTCCCAGCACGAGTCCGGAGTCCGGAGTCTGGAATTGTGCCCCGTATATGGCAATAGGCTCGCCCCCTATTACATAGGACCTAACATCGTCGGCGAAACGTGGGTGTACTTAGTACACCTCTGCCACCCCCGCTTGGGAAATATAGGCGTGACGGTGGGTAGGTGTGTGTGTGTGTGTTATTATATAAATTTGCAAAAAATGCTGTTGCTCCTTGAAAAAAGTAGGAAAAAAATTTGGAATATGTGTAACAATTATCTAATCGAGGTGTCTGAGGTCTTGCGTTATTTACGATACTTCTTGCATATATGACGACCTCTTATTCTACTATTTTGAACGTAGGGCACTCGGATTATAAAGTATAAGTGGGTGCGATCCCTACACTGAACAAACCTTTGTGTGGCCGACACAGGAATAATTCCTAATGTAAGCGAACATTTTCGTTTCATAAAATAAAATAATTGTATATACCGTTTGCAACTCTCTCTCTCTCTCTCTCTTTCCTCTCCCCCTCTCTCTCTCTCTTTCCTCCCCTCTCCCTCTCTCTCCTCCCCCCCTCTCTCTCGCTCTCTGCCCGGTGTCATTCGCCACTAAGTGTCCATTATGTAAACTCAAAATACCTTCGAAATAAAAAAAAACCTTTTTCCTTTCTCAAATGCTGTTGACCGCAATGTTAGCCTCCAATAGTCCAAATACTGTCTTAATAAGCATATTCTTAAAACCATAGATGACGTGAACACGATCTAGACATAAGCAGAACAACAAATAAAGATAAATTACGCAATATGTTATTCTTTTGTACGCCATTTCGGTCGAACGTGCATAGGCGTTAATAGCTCATCTTTGAGTCTAGTGTAGAAATTATTGATTTATTTCGATGAGTCGTAGCTGTCATTGAGTGGGGGGAGGCTGTGGGTGAGCGTGCTGTCCAGCTTCCTGGCTTCGTGTTCTAGGGTGTAGGAGTCTAAAGCTGGGTCCTGCAAACAAAAAAATATCTTTAATTTTGAATTTTTGTAAAATAATAATATTAGCCCTGTTAAGAAACTGTCCCACCGTTGGGTACGGGCCTCCTCTCAAACTGAGAGGGTTTAGGCCAGATTTTAAATATACGTATCAACTCATTTTCTGGATTAAACAAACAGTTAATTCGTATGTGAAAGTGGAAGGATGCAGGTACCGGGGAAGACCTAGACTATCTTACCACGACCAAATAAACCGAGTCTTATCTGATGGAAAAGTCAAGAGTCTCCGTAACCGGCGAGCGTGTATGAGACGAACTATGAGAGTCGAGGAAGCCAGAGAGGTATGTAAGGAAAGAACCTGTTGGAACTCTGTACTCTCTGCCTACCCCGCAAGGGATCTGGCGTGAGGTTATAGATAGATAGATAGTTAATTCGTACAAACATGTTTTGTTCGGCATTTGTTATTTGATAGTGATCGAAGCATTCGAATTGGGGATGCTGGAAGACGCGGGTTTGATTTTCGCTTCAGAGCGATATCGTTTTTTTTCTATTATTAATAAATAAAACACATCGCCTTCAAATCTACATTCCCTAACAGCGGTAGAGATGTACCATGCATAGGTGCACATACAGTGTTTCTCTGGCACCCCTGCTTAGGAAACAAAGCAAAGAAGAAGTGTTTTTTCTACAAATATTTTATGGAAAACAAAACCCAGTTTCAATAATAGGTATAAAAGTTTAAAACGATTTTTTTAATTTTAAATTATAAAATCGTTTTTAAATTATATCGTTTCCACAATCATAACAAATAACTGTAAATAATTTAAAATATTGTATATGTATTATCGAAATCCTACTTATCAACCTTATTAAAACAAAAAAAAATTGTACATATTGTATAATAAATGTGTTAATTAAATCCTACTTATTAGGATAATATATATTATCGTAAATCAAATTAAAAACTTGTTCTGAAAACGGAATTATCTCGCAAATATCAAAAAGTCAAAATATTTTATTTGTACAGGCCAACAAGAGTGCTTACAAACGTCAAAAATTATTACATTTTTAAAACTACCACTACTGAGAAGATACGGCGAGAAACTCAACGGGGTAGTCTTTTAACTTAATTGGACGGACCTTTCTGTTTATTTTTTTTTTTATAAAATTGTATTTTATTAACAATGTGTTTTACAAAAATGTATTTAGGAGTTGCCGAATGAGGAGCTGCTCAAACCCAATCAGTTTTATCGTTGCTATATTCAGAAACATTATAATATCCTTTAATAAATAGTCTAGTTTTAATAGTCTTTTTAAACAAATTAATAGGCATATTTCGGATAGCTTTGGATAATTTGTTGTAGAAGCGTATACATTGCCCCGAGAAAGAGTTGCTAATTCTATGAAGACGAGTAGAATGTACAATAAGATCATGTTTGTTCCGTGTATTAATATGATGAATGTCGCTATATTTTTTTTTAATTTCCTGATATTCTTTTTAACATATAATAGATTTTTATATATAAATTTCGAGACAACAGTTAGAATATTTATCTCTGGGGAGCTCTGGGGCTCTGGCAAATTGTAAATTGCACACACCGTCACGCTTATATTCCCCAAGTGGGGGTGGCAGAGGTGCACTGAGTACACCCACGTTTCACCGACGATGTTAGGTCCCATGTAATAGGGGGCGAGCGTATTGCCATATAACGGGCACAATTCCCAACTCCGGACTCGTACTGGGAAGTTTTTCGTTAGAAAAACTACACTTGTCCGACCCAGGATTTCAACCAATGAGGTAGTCTAAATTGTAAATTGCAATATAATTAATACCTTAGTTAATGCGTAATGTTATATGTAATTACATTGACGTCAGCATAATACTAAGTCCATATTTTCCTTGAGATGTTTAACCGCACGATTCAATATAACCGTTACATTTTCAATACTTTTCCAGTAACGCTCGCCTATAGGTATGGGTTTTAACTTGGACTCCATTTATCCTGTTATGACGTCAGAGGCTATGAAATAGCAATAAACATACTACGTAAACACGTATTAATATTTGGCGGACAAAATGACAGGACATACTGTCAAAACGAAAAAAATATTGCCAGGTTAAGGATAACTAGTGTAGAGCTAATAACTTATTTCTTTTTTTTCTATAAAAACCGTACCCACACACTAGGAATAATTCCTGTGTCGTGCGTTTGCGTTTCCAAACAGGAAATTCACATACACAAATACCCAGACCGAAACAAATATTTGTGTGACTCACAAAGATTCGTCCCGTGCGGGATCGAACCCGCAACTATTCGATACAGTGGGCCGGGCGACTCAAGCTGTTAACCACCGGACCAAGCCAGGAAGATACTAAATCAATAGACATAATTAATATAAAATTAAACCTTAATTTTATTTAAATTAAGGTTTAATTTTATTCCGTGGGAAATTACAAAATAGCTAAAATTCGGCATACTTTTTTTATTTTTTATTATTATTGCATTCTGTCCGAGCAGGAGACATTTAGGATATGTGGTGTAGTGTGTAGTGGTTAGACCGTTGGACTGTAAAGACAGAGGTCTCGGGTTCAAACCCAGGCACGCTGTCTTTTCGAAAGCATGTGCGTATTAAAAATTAATTATCACTTGCTTTAACGGTGAAGGAAAACATCGCGAGGAAACCTGCATTCCTAAGAGTTTCTCGAAGGTGTGTGAAGATCGCCAACCCGCACTGGGCCAGCGAGGTGGACTATGACCTAAACCTTCTCAGTTTGAGAGGAGGACCGTGCCCAACAGTGGGGCAGTTTCTTAACAGGGCTAATATTATCTAGGTAGTAATATCTTAGGAGGAACAGGTCCAGTCACATGCCCTCAGGAAATTATCTACTTTGAAGTAGATCTTGTAGCATTTTACGTTTCAGCCTCCGAACTCTGGGGTGTCGATTATCACTCATCAGATTTTGTACAAACAGGTTTGGGTCTCTCTTACAATAACTATTGTAACCTCATAAAAAAACTCAAGAGTTCCTCAGCGAGCGATGAAAAGAGCTATGCTCGGCGTTTCTCTACGTGATCGAATCAGAAATGAGGAGATTCGTAGAAGAACCAAGGTCACCGACATAGACCATAGGATTAGCAAGCTGAAGTGGCAATGGGCGGGCCACATAGCGCAGAGATCGAACGGGAGTTGGGATCCAGAGTACAGAAAGATTCTAGAATGGAGACCACGTATTGGCAAGCGCAGCGTGGGACGGCCACCTACGAGATAGACCGACGATCTTGTGAAAATCGCAGGAAGTCGTTGGATGCAGGTGGCATCGGACCGGCTGCGCTGGAGAGCGATTGGGGAGGCCTATGTTCATTAGTGGACAAATATAGGCTGATATGATGATGATGAGGTTTGGGTGGTTTTGTATTCACCTCCTGTAGGCTGTGGTTAGGTCCTTAGCTGCCGGTTTCACGTTATAATGTTTAGGTCGTGGTATAGTCTGTCGTTTGAGTAGTACCAAGGTGCGTCTACTATCATCCTGAGCGTCTTATTTTGAAACCTTTGGAGAATCTCTGTTTGATGTGGCTGCTATGCCCCATAGTTGTATGCCGTATGTCCATATTGATTTAATGCTTTTATATAGTAACAGTTTATTTTCTAGGGACAGTTCTGATTTTAACGAGGACAGACTGCCTCGTTGGTGTAGTGGCAAAGCGCATTGCTTTGTAATAACGTGGTCCTGGGATCAAGTCCTAGGAAAAATGTAGTTCTTTCTAATGAAAAATTTCCAGTGTGAGTCTGGAATCCGGAATTGTGTCCGGTATATGGCAATAGGCTATTACATGGGACCTAACATCGTCGGCGAAAAGTGGGTGTACCTCTGCCTACCCCGCTTGGGGAATATAGGCGTAACGGTGTTTGTTTATTTTTTATTCTGTTGGCCCAATGCTAGGCTTTTGGAATACTTATGTAAGTTCGGTAACGACGCATTAGTATGGTAGGTGGTCTGATGATGAGAGTCACAAGGTGGTCATAGGAACATGTCAACTACACTACATAACCCCCTCGTTCGTCGTTGGATCGGCAATGACACGTTTATATGTAAGGGGGCCAGTGGAACTACCCAACATTTATTTATTTATTTACATACTAACTCGGCATATACACCATTAACGTTAGCACAAAGAATATATTATATATATATATTGAAGTGCACGATACAAGCTCATTCAATCCAGTCCCTCACAATACCTCAGACATACAGACAAAATATCACCCCATGCATCCGCAAACGGATCACATCCAGGACTGCGGTCAAGGAGAGCGTTCAGTGCGGCGAGGGTGCGCGGGATTGGCGAACGAGCACGCGCTACTGTTCTACATATTGGAACAGAAAACAATCTATGCTTCATGTGCAATCCTAACATCTGAACGTAACTTCATCGTGTTTGTGCTCATTGAATTTGTCTTGATAAGTATCGGTTTAGGCGGTGTCCAGGATCTTATGAAGGCGAAAGATGGCTGCAGGAACTATTTCACTAAAAAGACACTTACCATCATCGTATTTGGGTTTGTTGGATTTAACAAGTACCATGGTAGATAGGTTGAGAGCAGGGTCTTACTACGGAATCGGAAGGCACTCCTTAACTAAGCAAGATATCTCTGGCGTATTTCTTTTATAAAGGTTTGTTCATAAAAAATATATTTCTTAATTATTAAGAAAAAAATTGTGCGAGAGGCGCTCGTAGCGATGTGCGACCGCGGTGTTCTTACCGATTACCAAGGTTAAGCAGCGTTCGACTCGGTCGGCCCGAGATGGGTGACCGTTAGTGGAATTTTCATATTCGAGCGTCTCCGTGCTTCGGAAGGCACGTGAAGCCGTTGGACCTGGCTACCACTGTGTTAGTCGTTAAGCCGAGTTGGAAGCCTTAAAAGGCGGCTTGATAAGTTCCAACAGCAGGTGGCCACCTGCCTCCGCCAATCCGCACTGGGTCCGCGTGGTGGAGTATGACCTAATCTCTCTCACTTCGATTTGTGAGAGAAGGCCTTTGTCCAGCAGTGGGCAGTATAGGCTGATATTATTATAAATATGTATCTCGCTGAGATTCACGGGCTTTACCCGGACCTTTCAAAGGCTTGCATGGGGACATATTATTATTATTATTATAAAATAAAAATTCGGGGGGGAAAATGATGTGGAGAGTTTTTACAAATAGAAAACCATAGAACAATCTGTGAAGTGATAAGTACGTATATGAACAGTCGATGTTACCGAATTACTGCTCTATGCGGGAAGTGGCTACAATGGCATGATTTAAGCTTTCGCCACACAGCCCACGGAGCTGGACGGTGTCGCGACTGTACCGTCGATATCGCGCCGCCCGCTAAACAATACAATGCTAGCGTCCCGCTCGCACCCGTATTGGCATCTCGTTTCCACCGTGTTTCGTCTGTAATCTGTTGGCGCGGCGGCGGCGGGTTGTGAGGTTTGCCGCCGCGGCGAACGCGGCAGAGCTGTGTGCAGTCTCCCGTACATATCGGTACATTACAACTCCCCAGGTCGCGCTAGAATCACGCCACGCTCACGACCAGGTCATTAAAGCCATTGAATTATTATGTACTACGTACCAGAGAAGACACCTCAAGTATTTTTTAGCTAAAGTTATAGTACACACACTCTAGGTCAGAGATGGGTAAAATGTAATCAGATTAATGATTACAATTGCATTTTGTAATATTCAATCATGATTCATGATTAAAAGTGCAATCGTAAACGTTGAAGATGAGATAATGTAATAGTAACCACGCCGATATTCCTCTAGCAGGCGTGGTTAATTATTAATCTGATTACATTTCGGCCATCTCTGCTCTAGGTTCCTTCGTTCCAGGTGCTTCCGGCAATCCGACACCTTCGAGTGCTACGACGAAGAGCACATGAAGGCATAGTTTTAATTTAATAATGTTAATAATTGTTTATTTCTGAATTAAAATACATATTTACTAATAAGTAAAAAAGTAACATAACCCAAGTTATTTATTTTTTACCAGGTGTTCCCAAATTAGGCCCAGCCTGTATCTTGGGATACCGATTACAATTAAATGAAATAAGACTTAAAAAACAAACGTAATAAAAGGGAACGGACACATTAAAAATATAAGAAATAAATTAAATGTTGAATAACACAGCTCAGTATTAGCTACCTACCACGAGTAAACATGAATGAACATAATAATATTACATATCGACTATAAAAATAACAATTAACATAATAATTACTTACACCGAGAAGAAGGCATAGTTTTATTTCAAAAATATGCTTTCATGTGCACTAAGACACTGTTTAAGCAACTCGAGAAACAAAAAAATGTATTATCCCTAAAAACACAAACACCCCCGCTAGCCCTGCGGTTATCAGGCTGCGCATTATATTTTGTGTTATATGACATGTTCAGTCCATATTCAATGATTTAAACCAGTATGACGAACGATTTAGCGCAGTGGTTAAGAGCTTAAGTCACTCCGCCCACTGTGCCTAATAGTCGCGGGTTATATTCCCGCACGGGACAAATCTTTGTATGACTCACAATTATTTGTTCGGGTCTGGGTATTCGTGTAAGTGAATTTTCATGTTTGTAAACGCACCCACGAAACAGGAATAAATCCTAGAGTGGGGCTACGCTAACTACTTATTTATCTATATCATCACGCCAGATCCCCAGATCCCTTGGGGTAGGCAGAGAATATAGAGTTCCAACGGGTTCTTTCCTTACATACCTCTCTGGGTTCCTCCACTATCATAGTTGGTTAGACGTTTTGCTTTAAAAAAAGAACCTGTGCATGTACCTGCGCCACGGCACGCAGGGAGTCTCCAAGTGCGCTGCGCAGGCGCTGCACGTCCCGCGCGGCGCGGCCGCTGCGCGCCACGTAGGCCTGCCGCCGCCGCAGCTCCGCCGCCAGCTGCGCGCGCAGCGCAGCCGCCTGGTCATCAAACAACCATTTTTATAGCGGCCGTACACTCTCGACGGAAAACGAAACCGGATATAATGACGGATCGGTTATAACCACAAAGCGAATACGAAGGGGAGATGGCCTACAGATTTTTCTATAGAATGAAATGTGTCGTTGCGCGGGGTGGTGCAGGGCGAGAGGGACGTTACGCCCAACCCACACTTGTATTTGCCATCTAGCGGAGTCTGGTAAAAACTAAACGGTTCGTCTATGTCAATGTTACTTGTAAGTTCATTTATATTACGGTAGATGGCATTTTAGTATAGAAGTATTCTAAAAAATTACGAAAAAGCTACTTACAAGTGAAATGTGATATTATTTGAGTGACCAGAATGTCGATTCGTAATTTTTGCATATTAAGGTACATAACTTTATTTTAAAGGTTTTATTTTGAGTTAAAATAGATAATATTTGATAGGTATGCGAACTCGAGCGGACGTGCGAATGGAGCGAGTAGCGATGACAAACTGAGGTAAGCCACGCTCACCACGATGACGTCCAGGCTTTTATGAAATCACAAGGCTCGTTAGCTTAGGCCATCTCCTCTTCGTATTTGCTTCATGGTTATAACGACTAAATTGCAAGGTCCCGGTCGAATGCCTATATAAGTACTTATATAAAAATAACACCGTCGGATAAAGCGACATATCGGTTAAAACGACGAACCGCTACCGGAATTGATAGGCTATAACGACCGACCGTCATACTTTTTCACTAAAACAGTACAATTTTGAATCTTATTCTAATGACATTACGCACTTTCTCCCACCCCACCCACACCTCATGCGATTCCACCATGAACATTTTACATTTGATTTAGTACGTATAGCGAGGAACAGTTACAGGTCATAGGTGCATATTGTTATAAATTGATTTGGATCCCGCTTTTTATGTCGTCAAAAATTCTTGATAGAAATGAAACGTAAAATGCTTTTTGCACTTTGAGATAAAACAAACAAAATTTACCACTCCCGGTCTGGAAATCTTTAGACTTCGGGTCAGGTCGGAAAATATGTTCAGGCGGAGAGACTTACAAACAATATCAATCAAGTGTTTATGCGGTGTAACCCAAACATGCAGAGTATGATTTAAGGTGGACCAGCCTTTAATCAGGAGGACCTAAGGGCTGCCTCCGAAAACGCAGTCGAAGTGTGTATATAATTATAGCATGTCCGCCGTCGAAAGAACAAGAAGAAGAGAACGCTACCTGATTCTCAAGGCGTATAATCTGCTGCCGATGGCCGGCTTCCCTCGCCTCAAGCAGGCGTTCAGCCTGTAGCGCCGCCTGCCGGTAGTGTTCTACGTCCTCACGGTGACTGGGAGACGTGGTTGATAAGTCCGTCAGATACCGATTGCGAACCATCTTCAACTCCGCCTCCTGTAGATAAGAAATGTTGGTATATATTAATCATTAGACAAAAGAATTCTACTTCAGACCAAAGGCTCCGCCAAAGAGCGCCACAACGAGTGTTTTCTTACTCTCAACCTAGGCTCGACTAAGGCTTACTCACTCTACGTCTGTTGGTATATAGTATTACAAAATTCTCTCAAAAACTGAATTGAATGAGAATAGGATCGCGCTGACCCAGTGCGTTCGTTGGGGGCAGGTTTGTGACCACCTGGTGTTGCAACCCAACCCACCATCCAACTCGAGTAATCGACTACTACTTTAAGTAGCCACCGGGATTGACCTGCCTGCTTTAATCACTGAAGCTCCCGAAAATGGAATTACCACCAACCATCACTCATCTTAGAGCGACCGAGACATACCCTGCTAAACCTTCGCACAAGCGTCACATTGAATGTATTAAAAATAGTGGAATCAACAATCAGAGGTCTCTCGGACATCATGCAAAAGCCAAGGAGCTTAAGTTTAGGAAAAATCCTGTTGTATAAGACCGCTCAGTCATCGCAAAACCACCAGATTTTCAAACCGCATAATATTTCTTACCCTCAAGTGCTCTTCTAAAGGCATGAGCGAAATGTATGTTTAAACAGTACACATTAGCTACTTTCGGTTGTGTATTGTTTTTTTAACGCAAAGTTAGATAGTATTCCAAACATAATAATAGACTCTTACCTTATCGGAAAGTTCCTTCTCCAAGCGGCGGATCTTCATCCTAAGCTCTCTGTTCTCCAACTCGAGCAGGCTCAGGTCAGTGCTCGAAAAACCTTTGTCCTTGCAAGGGATGTTGCAGTCCTTGTACCCGCGGATCGACGAGTCTTTGGTCGAGTCAGGACCTGTGTGCAAGTGCTCTAGAAAATAAAATGATTTGAGTCAAATTTTGTATGAGACATTACTTTTTTCACATGCATATGCGGTAGAAGAGCATTCTTATTAAAAAGAAGAGGGAGCGAAGTTTTTGGCTTCAAATCACAATTCAGACAATTTTTACTAAACTGATTTAAATCAATCATAAAAGTTCTGTCCCAGGTATTCAATGTCTGGTTTATGAGTTTACTTCACAGCGCCTAAAACATTTAGACAACTCTGCCATTCAGGAGTTTCAAGCTTTATTATTAAAATTTTTCGCCGCATATAAATAAAATGTACACAATGGTGGTATTTTCAAAAAAAAATATTATTCTCCATTCTCTTAATTCGTCACATATACGCTCACCAGTTACGGAGACTCTAAACATTCTTCTTTTTTTAACAAAAGATTATCCAAACTCCTTAAGAAGCGATGGAGATGTGAGGATCTTACAACCTCTTCTTTTAAGTCGGTTGCGCAGTAATTTGTCGATGGTACAAACTAGGAACTCACCGGAGTCCAAGTCGGAATAATACACGCTCTTCTCGGTTCTGTCGTGGCTCTTGCTCCTGAGGGCCGGGCGGGCCAGCGCGGCGCGTCGGTCGGCCTCCAGCTTGCGCACGCTGTCGGCGAGCGCTTCGTTCTTGGCCTTGAGCTCGGACCGCTCGCGCTGCAGCACGTGCAGCTCGCGCTCTAGTTCACCGTCAGTGCTCTCCTTGCCGTCCCAGGTCGTCATACGCAGTTGGGATTCGAGGCCGGATCTGGGGGAGTTAATATACCACCTCTTTCATAAAACTACTAGTTGTCCCCGCGAACTTCATGCATGTAAAATATACTAGTACTATACGTAGGCTGTTCGCTCGCACCGCGAAATTTTTCTTACTTTTAGCATTTTATACCCGTCGTAACTTCTAAACGAAAGGTCCGACTCGTCCATATAGTTATAGTATAGTCCACATTATATAATTTAGATTTAATCTTCCTTTACAGTGAAACAGACAGAGCTATAAACTGCGTATGCTCTCCTTCTTCTTTTAGTTATGGCTTCACATTAATTTTAAGTGTATTTTTCCAATGTCCAGAGAGATATACAGAATGTAACATAATTAACGCAGAACCTGAAAATAGTTTGTTTTATTTCGGCAACTAAATCTATTTCAACTATTTATAAAATTACACCTTTTTTTAATTTTCAAAAAGTGCTGTTACTATTTCAGTTCCCTATAATAATATAATAATAATATAATAATAATATTAGCCCTGTTAAGAAACTGTCCCACTGCTGGGCACGGGCCTCCTCTCAAACTGAGAGGGTTTAGGCCATTGTACACCACGCTGGCCTAGTGCGGGTTGGCGAACTTCACATACCTTCGAGGAACTGTTAGGCATGCAGGTTTCCTCACGATGTTTTCCTTCACCGTTAAAGCAAGTAATAATTATTTTTTTAATACGCACATGCATTCGAAAAGACATAGGTGCGTGCCTGGGTTTGAACCCGAGACCTTTGACTTTGCAGTCCAACGGTCTAACCACTAGGCTATCACTGCGTCCCTATATTAAACAAAATCAATTTTCAAAGCAATATGACTATTTTAAATCTATTTCTATTACACACACCACAATATGCATACAAAATGTAATTAATTATTAAATTTCACGGTTAATTTGGGTACCAAAGAGCTTGAAAAATGGTAGAAAACTCCTTTAAATTGAAAGTTTCATTTACGTATTGAATTCGTAAAGCAATAATGTAATTATGGTCTGAGGTCTTGCGTTATATATGTTACACCTTGTATTATTGTGTTCGTAAGATTTAATTCAACTCTCTGACGAACTTGATGACAACGATGAAGTACCCCACCCTGATTCGTTTAGCGATGGATACTTTACATACCAATTGAAACGGCCATTTTGAGGGAAACCGAAAAGGCACGTTTAATCACTTTGGTAGGGTACTCTTTGTTATTACACAGTAAGATTAAAACAATGTTGATACGCGTCTTGTTCAATTAAATACTTAGTAGTGTAAGGAAAATATTTATATGTCGTATCCTATTATTTGAAAATTACAGTTAGTGGAATGACTAGCAGTTCTTTTAATTTTAATAACCTAATCTTGTCTATAGACATACTCTATGTCTAATAATTGCTTGAGTGTGTTTAGTTGTGACGCGATGACAGATGGCATCTGTCAGATGACGAATCATCGTTGACAGATGGTCAATGTAACATGGCGGACGGCACTGCATTGTTATTCAATTGGCAACGGGGCGTGCGGTCGGACGTGCGGCAGAGCAGCTAAGATCACTGCATTCCATGTGACGATATTAATCTCCAACTATTGTGAGCATACTCGCACATCAAGGAAGATCAGTGTACCGAACAAGATCCCAGTGTTATTTAAAGACCACCATGCGAACGACTATGAAAACGAAGATAAACCACCTTTCACCGTTACCAGCATCGAAACGGCGATCCCGAAAACCTAATCGCGCACATGTAGTAGTTATACATGAAACAGCACCTCGTCGGTCTAGTTACGCGCAGTGAAACTGGCGATCAAGTGGTACTAAGTTAGAATCCTAGTTTAGACAGTGTGGTGTGGCGTTGACAATCGTCGGCGATATTTAGGTAAACACAGAAAACCTCGATAGTCTTTTTCACGAGTCGTGAGTACGGTGACGTTTGTGATTTGACGTTTCTAGAAATGGGAAGATGATGAAATTGGATGAAATAGAATCGTTTAAATATCCTATTGACATAATTTATAATGGAGAATTAATCGATTTTAATATCTATAAATAAGGAACAATAAGAAAACAAAACCCAATAATTTGATTATTTATTTACGAGACAAGCGATTCGGTAAAAAAAAATCGTTTGTCAAATTGCTTAATTCATCGCGCATGAGAATTATTATTTTAAAATCTATGAAACTGTCTATTTTAAGGTATCAAGTTGCGCAGCCACTTTTTCTTTATTAATTTTTTGACTATGAGCATACCGTGTGTTCCAGTCGGATACACAGAATAATATTCGTGAAGAAATCGGCAATCGATTTCGTACAATTTTAAAAACAATTGATCGATTATAAGAAATTCATTGTGTCAGTCCCTAAAACGCAAACCGTTCCAAATTTCCAAAATTAAGTAGTAGAGTTTTATAAAGTTTTAAGTTTTTTTAAATAATTACGTTACTTTTATAAAGAGTATATGATATAAATGCAAATTAGAATAGATTTTTGGTTTATTTTTATATTCTTGTTTGTTTTCTCGATAACCTATCTATTTATCTATATCATCACGCCAGCTCCCTCGCGGGGTAGGCAGAGAGTACAGAGTTCCAACAGGTTCTTTCCTTACATACCTCTCTGGCATACCTTTCTCGATAACCTATTTAAAATATTCCGCATTACAATGACGTGAAATGGATTTTGACCAAACGTTACTGCACCCATCGCTCGTAAAAAAAACGATACCACACCCGCTTTTTTTTTAAATCCTAGTGTGGGGACACTAGGATTTATGCCTGTATCGTGGGTGCCTTTACAAACATGAAAATTCACATACACAAATACCCAGACCGGAAAGAATAATTGTGGATCACACAAAGATTTGTCCCGTGCGGAAGCCGCGACTATTAGACACAGTGGGTAGAGAAGCTTAGCTCTTAACAACTGCGCTAAATCGTCCGTCGAAAATTTTTATTTATAATCTTATCCTTTTATGTTGTGTTATAAAACTTCAAGCTTGTCTTATTCCATTGTATCGATCGTGTGTGAGAAATATTTAACACCAACTAACATGTAGATATTATGAAAATAATAAACATAAAAAAGAATTAGATAAAAAATAACATCCTGCCGGATCTTCTGAGTGGACGCCGTGTTCCGATTCGGTAAATCGGACCGGAAAATCTAAGTTCGACAAATTGTAAGAGCACGCGCAGCAGGGTTTATACATAATAAATGATTTGAGTTTAGACAAAAAATGACTATACCTTTGGACTTCGACGTTAGCCAGCTGGTTAGTCAGCCTGTGCACCTGGTCCTCCAGAGTGGAGTTCAATCTCTTAAGCTCACCCAACGCCGACTTAGCGCTCTCCAACTTCTCTGTAAGAACCCGCCTCTCGTTCTCGCAGTTGGCTGTAGTCAAACGAGTTTACTTTAAGCAAAAATATATCGATCAAAATGAGTAGTAAACGTAGATACTACGTAGATATTAATAAACAAAAATTTAGGTACCGAGGAAGACCTAGACTATCTTACCATGACCAAATAGACCGTGTCTTATCTGAAGGGCAAGTCAAGAGTCTTCTTAACGGGCGAAGGTGTATGAGACAAACTATGAGAGTGGAGGAACTCTGTACTCTCTGCGTACCCCGCAAGGGAACTGGCTTCATGATACAGATAGATAGATAGAAAAATAAAAAAAATCAGCGTCACGCCTATATTCCTAAACGGGGATGTTTAATGTATACTGTGTACTTGCATATCCTACGATATTGCGTCCCAATTTAACAGGGGGGTAAGGTCACTCTGGACATATTCAGTTAAAGAAGAAATGTTGCCTGGTTTTGACCTTCTTCAGTTGCTGCTGGATAGTATCTTCTGCAGTATCTAAACAGCTGTTCCCAACACTTTTCTACATAGAGTACGCTAACACTCACCATAACTCTTCTGTATCTACCTCAGTTTATCTACAGTGTTATGCTCATTATTCTTGGCTTTGTTAAGCTGCCGCTGCAATTTACCAAGCTCTGCTCTAAGCTCGCTTTCGACGGATACTACTTTCTGCAATCCCTAAGCAGGTGTTTTAATGCTAGTTGTTCTTGGCCTTCTTTAGATCCCATTGTACCTTAGCTCACTCTGTTCTTATCTCAGAAGCTAGTCCATAGCGTTATGCCTATTATTCTTAGCTTCATTGAGATATCTTTACACCTTGCCAACCTCAGTTCTGAGATTAATCTCGGCAGATGCTTGTGACTTAAAGCTAAATTGCTGTTCTAAAGTACCTTTACTACAGACTCTACACTACTAATACTTACCAACACTCTTCGGTATCTGCCTCAGTTTGTCCACAGCGTTGTGCTCGTTATTCTTGGCTACATTATTGCGCTGCGCTTTACCCAGCTCCACTCTAAGCTAGCTCTCGGCAGATATTACCTTCTGCAGTCCCTTAACATCTGACTTAAAGTGTCTTTGCTACAGAATCTACGCAAATACTCACCAACACTCTTCTGTATCTGCCTCAGCTTGTCTACAGCGTTGTGCTCATTGTTCTTGGCTTCGTTCAGCTGCCGCTGTACTTTGCCAAGTTCTGCTCTAAGCTCGCTCTCGGCGGAAGCTGCCTTCTGTAGCGAAGTGGACAATTGTTCCACGGTGCCTTTGAGGGAAGTGCACCTGTCTTCCAACTGCGCTATAGTGCGAGTATATCCTTCGCAGCGTTCTTGGAGTTTCTGGAAATTGGGAATATGTGAGACCTGTTGGTTATAGGCAACCGAATATAGTTTGCAAAAAAATTCTTAAGATCTTGTTAGGGTACTCTAGGCATACAAAAAGGGTTCACGCATTCTGTGTTCTTTATATTGCAATGCGTCAAGTACATACTCGATCACTTGGAACGTACGCGGTCAAGCGTTTATTTCTCATTCATTGTCCAACCTTAGTGTAAATTAAAAAGATATATACTACAATGCTTTCATTTCAGTAACTATAATCATGTTCACAAATCCACGGACAACTTGACAAGTGCAAATGTCACAACAAAAAAAAATGTTACCAACTTAAGATAACTAGTGTAGAGGTAACAACTAAATCAATCGACATAAATTATCGACATATTAAGAGGTAAAAATATTAATGTTATTTATTAAATTAAGGTTAAATTACACTCAATATGCATTTACACAATAAATAGTGTAGTAAATGAATTTACTTTGGACCGGTTTTACTTTAAAAATTGAAGTAATACAAACTGTGAATAAAATATTATCGATATATTTTTTGCATTTTTTTTAACATAAAGAACTAATAAAAATAAGTTTTGGTTGTATAAGAATAATTTTTATTTTGTTTTTATCATCGATAAAAAAGTAAATTGTGGTACATGACAATTTTAGAATTGCCAAATCCTGATAACACTGTAAATGTAAAATTGTTGGTGGATTTGTGAACACGACTATACCGGCTACAGGATTTAGTCTCAACCCGAATACAGACCGCATGAATACGTGACTGCCTTGGCCCTTATTGGCCCAAACGCGCCGCTTTACGATACCTCGGTGAAATTATCGTGTAATTGTATTCTGTAAGCCACGCGTCGTCATCCTTTTCCGAGAACTACGAGGACTCTTCAGAATACATTAATTTCGAAACCTGGTTCTACCTAACTATCTATATCATCCCGCCAGATCCCTTGCGGAATAAAACTTGGTTAGGTTAACTATATTTGAAAACCATGTAAGTTTCTTTGTTAACCGACTTCTAAGATAAGGAGGATGTTCTCAATTCGACTGTATGTTTTTTTTGTGTGTATGTTACGCGATTATTCCGCAATTATGAATCGATTTTGAAAAATCTTTATGCATTGGGTTCAGTACCAAGGTGATCCTTTTTTTAATTTTATCGGAATTGGACCTTGGATTTGGAAGATACACCAGGGAACTCCTTTACGACAAACAATACGAATGCGTAGATTGAGATATTATGGGTATTACGTCAATCCTATAGGTACCCTGCCATAGTACTAATCAGAATATTAACTGACTTCAAAAAAGGAGGAGGACGACAATTCGTCTGTTTTTTTTTATAACTTCTTTATTTATGAACTGATTTTGATGATTCTTTTTGCGTTGGATTTAGTATAGTTTCGATAGATCGTTTCGGTGGTCCCATTTTAATGAAATCTGTATTGAACTTTGGACTTTGAAGGTACACCAGGGGACTCCTTAACGGCGAACAGCACGAATGTATAGATTCCGTTATTATGGTTATTCTTCTTGTTCCTGAAGATACCTTGCAGTACAACTTAGCAAAATAATATAATATAGTTATACTCGTATAAATATTAGTAAATAATTCATTTGTCACTTAAAATTGTAAAATAAAAATATTTTTTTAAAAACACCGACTTCAAAAAGCAAGAAATATATATTTGATGTCGGTACCGGTTTGTGCAGTCGGTTACTTAGCACCGACTTCAAATATTTATTATTATTATTATTTAATTATTTAAAAAAAAAAATTATGTGTTTGAATGATCTACGCTGTTCGGCGTGGGGCGATGGGTGTCGCCGTAAGTAAGTTAATAAATAGTTACAGAAACAAAATGTGCAATAAAGTTTATTACATTTTTGCGACATGAAAACCGTCCAAATAATTTTTGTTCCATTGTGCTATAACATATGTATGTTATATAAGGTAACGGTATGCTCACATGCCCGCAATGTGCGAGGGTCTTTAGCAAGAAGATTGACTACATAAGCCACATGCGAGCGCACGATCGTTTACAATAACGGAGTTGAGTTTTGGCGGGAAGTCGAAGAGTGATGTTGTCAATTTGTTTTAATTTCCAAAACTTGTGTTATTTTGACTAATAATGTGTAATGTTGATGGAATATTAACCATTATGTGTTCTTATATGTACATGAGTGAAGGTAATTGTAACAAACGTGCCTTTTTGACTTTCCTCAAAACGGCTGTCACAATTGGTATGTAAAGTATCCACCGCTTTACTATCCAGGGTGGGGTGCTTCATTAATTTCATTATCATAATTGTCATCAAGTTCATCGGGGAGTTGAATTAATTTAAACAAACACGATTATAGATCTCACTGGACACTGGCAAAATACACTTAAAATTAGTGTGAAGCTTAAAGAAGAAGAAGAAAAAGAACGGAGTTGACGCAGTCGCCATGTCCGGAATCGGTCTGGATCACGTCATCGTTATAGAAGTTAGGTGTACCTTGAGCGCCTGGTCTCTGTCCCGCGCGGCCACGGCGGCTCTCTGCACGTCGCCCTCCAACTGGGCGCGGCGGACGTCCAACCGCGCCGCCCGACCTTCAACCCAAATATCAATTTATATATACCTTCCTATGTACATAGAGTGGGTACAAGCCAGAGAATCGATTTTTAGATCGATCTGAACCACTGAATCTATTCAGTCGATCGATTTCGTAAGCTGCCGAATCGGACCGATTCACGATTTAATACAAAATAGGGAGTAATCGAAAATACGACTTATTTAGGTTGTGAAAATCAGGGATATAAATAATGGCAAAACACGTTCTTTGTTTGAAAATACTACGTACCAAACATGAGTTTATTATAAATTAGTTGTATTTTTAATAATCTCGAAATTGAATGCATTATGAAAGTAAAAAAGGAGGGATCCGAAAAAAGTAGTTTCATTCAGTCGGCAATTTAATAAGAATTGACTTCGGATCGATTAGTCGAGATTCGATCTTTTGATCTTCGATTTAATCGAGAATCGATTCGGGCGCGTTCGATCAGAATCGATCCATAGATCGATTTTCCTTAGCATGAAACGACGTGCCTAGTGGGTACCATTCGATACAGTATAAAAATATGTAGACAGAAGACCATCTCAGCACTAGCGATGATTTAGCGCAGTGGTTAAGAGCTTAAGCTGCTCGCCCGCAAGGGACAAATCTTTGTGTGACCCGCAATTATTTGTTTCGGTCTGGGTTTATATGTGTATGTGAATTTGAATGTTTGTAAACACACACACGATACAGGAATAAATCCTAGTGTGGAGCTACGCTTATTTTTAAATGAAAAAAGACTAGCGATCTAAATAAAAATCAGAGATCATCATCAGGCACAATCTTCTCGGCAGTGCTCAGCGGATAGCTACCCGCTTGCACTTAACCGATTTTTTACTGTTTACATATTTATTTATTTATTTTATTTTATTTATTTCTTTTTAAGAAAGCTTAAAGGCTAAAAACAAAATTTTATTATAATAATAACAGTAAACAAGTTGCTAATAACAAGGTTCCACAGTTAGTTACGATGTTGTTACTCACTAATTTCGTATTATAAATTTGAAAATAAATAAAAAGAAAACAAGATAAATAAAAAGGTATCCACCGAAAAACGAGAAAAAAAAACGAATAAACACAAAAACCACATAAATAGAATACAGAAAAATAAAGAATGCAACAAAAAAAAAAAAAAAAAACAAATGAACAAAACTTACAGTTTGAGTGCCACCCACACACTTGCTCAGAAAAATTGTTCAGTTAGGAGCCGTCGTACCGTGCCCATGTTGGTACAAAATATGTCAAGTAATTTACATAACTTAGTAATTTACTAGGATGCAGAGTGCCGGGGAAGACCTAGACTATCTTACCATGATCAAATAAACCGGGTCTTATCTGAAGGACAAGTCAGGAGTCTCCGTAACCGGCGAGCGTGTATGAGACGAACTATGAGAGTAGAGGAAGCCAGAGAGGTATGTAAGGAATGAACCTGTTGGAATTCTGTACTCTCTGCCTACCCCGTAAGGGATCTGGCGTGATGATATAGATAGATAGTAATTTATATTTATTTATTTTTAATATAGTAAAGTTATCATCTATGCATGCACCAACTGCTTCATTTTGGTTATGTTTCGTTGGATTTAATAGCTTCGAAACAACCTAAGGCGCTTCCAGCACTGTGCGATCGCAGTGCTCTTTATAATGACCAAGATCGCAGTGCTCTTTAAGCAGCGTTCAACACGGTCGAGAGATGGGTGACTGATTATAGCATTTTCATATTTAATCGTCTCCGTGCTTCGGAAGACTCATGAAGCCGTTGGTCCCGATTACTACGTAATGTGGTAGTCGTTAAGACTAGTTGGAAGCCTTATAGGCGGCTTGATAACAACAACAGGTACAACAAACCTGCCTCCCCCGCACCACTGGGTCGGCGTGGTGACCTAATCTCTCTTACCTCGATTTGTGAGAGAGGTCCTTTGCCCGGCAATGGGACAGTATAGACTGATTTATTTAATACTTGCGACCCGCCCCGGCTTTGCATGAGTGAATAACCCACAACACATAAACTTTCCCCTTTAATCACTCCGTCCACTGGTGAAGACCGTATGAAAATCCGTTCGGTCCAATCCAAACAGACACGACGGGGAGACTTTGCTTTCTATACTAATCTTATAGAGAAAACACACACCGTCACGCCTATATTCCCCAAGCGGTGATGGCAGAGGTGTACTGAGTACACTCACGTTTCGCCGACGATGTTAAGTCCCATGTAATAGGGGGCGAGCCTAATGAAATATATCGGGCACAATTCCAGACTCCGGACTCGTACTGAGAAGTTCTCGTTAGAAAAACCACACTTGTCCGACCTATTTGAACCCAGGACCTCGTGATCACAAAGCGATGCGCTTTGCCACTAGACCAACAAGGCAGTAAAGACCAAAGAGAAAAGATTTGTATATTTGTAACGAATAAACTCAAAAACCACTGGACCAATTTCAAAAATTCTTTCACCTTTAGAAAGGAACCTTATTCAGAAGTAACATAGGCTATATAACATAGACCCGATAGGTGGCTCTGTTGTCGACCCGGTAGGAAGTCGCGGGAAACTGCTAGTATAATATATAGTTACCTTCGGCAGCTGCAAGCGCCTCGCGTAGCTGTCCAACCTCTTGCACACGCTCTGCCAACTGGGCGCGAAGACTTTCACCTTTGTTCTGCAATTTCAATGTACTTTCAAGAGCAATAGTATTTAGGCATATTGAGTTCTTAGATTTACGCGAATATTAGAATTGAAATAAAACTATTTTACGGATTTTATCGCGGTTTATTTTTGATTTTTAGTTCCCGACGTTTCGAGTGCTTTGCAGCACCCATGGACACGGGAGGGACTGAGGTGTTAGACGTCCAAAAGGCATAGTTGTTCCGGGGTACCCTCAAACTTCTTAATTATTTTTGTTGTAGTTGGTCCGATCTACGCAGAATAAGTTCACGGTGTCTTGAGGTCTCGCAGTGTTATGCTTGGTTTTGGATTTGATTATATTAATTACCGGATCCCAAGACGATGGAAGCACCCAGCCATCTTCTCTATTGAAATTAGGATGTTTTTTTAATTTCAATAGCCTCGCGAACCATCCTTGGTAGGAATCGGTGTTCTTTCACGAGGATTTGTGGTCTATCAAATCTGATGTTAAGGCGGGTGCGGTCAAGGACATGTTCACAGACTGCAGACTTCTTTGAGCGTAGAGTATTTAGGTTCAGAAAAGTGGTCTCTTACAATAGATCCCATTAAAAAGCTCAGAGTTGTTTAGCGAGCTATGGAGAGAGCTATGCTCGACGTTTCTCTACGTGATCGAATCAGGAATGAGGAGATTCGTAGAAGAACCAAGGTCACCGACATAGCCCTCAGGATTACCAAGCTGAAGTGGCAATGGGTGGGCCACATAGCGCGAAGATCGGACGGGCGTTGGGGCAGAAAGATTCTAGAGTGGAGACCACGTATTGGCAAGCGCAGCGTGGGACGGCCGCCTGCCAGATGGAGTGGAAGTCGTTGGATGCAGGTGGCATCGGAGCGGTTACGCTGGAAAGCGATTGGGGAAGCCTATGTTCAGCAGTGGACAAGTATAGGCTGAGATGATGATGATGAGTCCAAATACTAGTTGATACTGTCTTAATGGGCATATTAATTAAATCATAGATGACGTGAAGTCCACCTAGACAGATTAACATATAAAGATAAATTACGCAATCTGTTATTCTTTTGTACGCCATTTCGGTCGAACGTGCAAAGGCGTAACTATCTCACCATTGAGACTAGTGTAGAAATTATTGTTTTATTTCGATGAGTACTTTGGCACAATAATATAAAGTTCTAAAGACGTGTGTCATTGAATGCAGAGGTCACTATGACAAAGTTCTAAAGTGCCCACATATTTGAGATTAACTAACTTCCCACTTTCTTAATATTTACAGGTATGATACATATTTTTTTGTAATTTACCTCATTCTGAACCTTCTCCTCTGTGGTCGTGCTGAGGGCAGCTTCAAGACTGGTTATCTTGTCTCTTAAGTTACTGATCTCCACTGTCTTGCTTTGGACAGATTCGTTCTGGGAAAAATGGAAAAAAATATAAATACATTTATTCGGTAACTTAAAAATATACGGATGATTTGACGCAGTGGTTAAGAGCTCAAGCCGCTCCGCCTACTCAAATAGTCGCGGGTTCGATTCCCGCAAGGGACAAATTTTTATATGACCCACAATTATATGTTTCTGTTTTATTTTTGTATTGTTTGCAAAAGTGGAGGGATGTAGGTACCGGGGAAGACCTAGAATATCTTACCACGACCAAATAGACAGAGTCCTATCTGAAGGACAAGTCAAGAGTCTCCGTAACCGGCGAGCGTGTATGAGACGAACTATGGGAGTGGAGGAAGCCAGAGAGGCATGTAAGGAAAGAACCTGTTGGAACTCTGTACTCTCTGCCTACCCCGCAGGGGATCTGGCGTGATGATATAGATAGAGAGATAGATTATTTGTTTCGGTCTGGGTATTTATTTATGTGAATTTTCATATTTGTAAACGCATCCACGACACATGAATAATTCCTAGTGCACTTACAAAAATTAAAGCTATAATTACCTATGCTATATAAACCTACTGCGCTTGAGTCAGTTAATGCAGTTAACAACTATTTTTCTAATATAGGTAAAGAATTGGCTCAACAATTAACTTCTAAGCACTCATCAAAACAAATTCGATCTAATTTACTATCTCATCACCATTCTTCTAATTCCTTTGTTTTACTGGAAACAAATCCTAATGAGGTATATAATGTGCTTATGAGCCTAAAATCGGACAGTTCTCCTGGTTGGGATAACATACCAAATCGTTTCCTAAAGATTGCACACGAACGGCTTGTGCCAATTCTCTGCCATCTCACTAACCTGTGCTTTCAAAAAGGAGTTTTCCCTGCAGAATTAAAACGTTCTATTATAACACCGGTGTATAAGAGTGGTGACAGAGATGATGTCAGTAATTACCGTCCCATTTCAGTGTTGACATCTATTTCAAAAATTTTAGAAAAAATTATTAATACCGGGTTAGTTAATTATATAAACAAATTTAATATTCTTACACCTTCGCAATACGGATTTCGACAGGGACTGTCGACTGAAGATGCGGTTACAGCACTCACTTCCTGTATAGTAGAACACGTTGATAAGGGGAAAAAATGCGTAGCAGTGTTTCTAGACCTAAAAAAGGCATTTGACAGTGTCTCTGTCCCGATTCTGATACACAGGCTTGAAAAATATGGTTTCAGAGGTACCCCTCTTTCATTGTTGACTGATTACTTACACAATCGTATACAACAAGTTAAGCTAGGTAACAACCTCAGTGATACCGCAAACATTACCTACGGAATTCCTCAGGGAAGTGTACTGGGTCCTACGTTGTTCTTGCTGTACATAAATGATCTATCTAATTTGAAGATACCTAATACAAAGATATTTTCCTACGCAGATGACACTGCTGTTGTATTTACAGGAGACTCATGGACAGAAGTACAAAATACAGCTGAAAAGGGGCTTTCTATAATTGCTAAATGGCTAAACACTAATCTCCTGACCCTAAACATTACAAAAACTAATTACATAAGTCTCAATATAGACAAAAGAACACAACCTAGCAATGACTTTAAAATTACCATACACAATTGTGGAAAGCCCCCAAACACAATATGTCCCTGCCCTTGTATCAATAAAGTTACGTCAACTAAATATTTGGGAGTCATTGTTGACCAACGCTTATCGTGGCACCCACACATTGAAATGGTTATGACTAGAATAAGGAAACTAATGTGGGTCTTCAAAAAACTAAGACATGTCATCCGTAAGGAACTCATTAATAAAATTTATTACGCACTTGCTCAATCTATATTAGGTTACTGTATCCCCGTATGGGGTGGTGCAACAAAAACAAAATTTTTGGATATTGAGAGAAGTCAAAGGTCCCTTCTTAAAATTATGTACTTTTTGCCGTACAGATATTCCACTAATGAGCTGTATATCTACGGTGACGTTCTAACAGTCAGGAAACTATATATTTTAAATTCTATACTTAGACTTCACAAGATTATAACATACCACCCAAATAAGTTAGTCACCAGGAGAAAAGACAGCGCTATTCAAATTAAAACAGTCAGAACAGCCTTTGCCGCTAGACAAAATGAGAGACGAACTGGCTGTCTATATAATTTAATAAATAATAAACTTAATATCTATCCCCTAAACCATTACGATTGTAAGAGGACTCTGATGACCTGGTTAAAATCTCTAAACTATACTGAAACAGAAAATTTATTAAAGAAAATAGCATAGTCATATTTGTCTACTTATACGTATATATCTATATCTTGATTTAAAATATATAGACCCTCCATAACTAGTTTTAATTACACACACATACACACACACACACAAAAACACACACATACACATACACACATATGCGCACGTACACACACACACACGCACACACACCCACCCACACATAAACATATGCATGCTTTTATATTAGATAAATTTAATGTTCTTAATATAATATAATTTTATTTTACTCTATGTGCAAACACGGGATGGAAGAGCGGTGGCTTCCTGCTACAGGTATTTCATACTTACTAGGAAAGTCACCACAATATCATTGTTAATATCTAGATTTTTAATGAAATAAATATTTTTGATTTTTTGATTTTTTGAATTACCAAAGCATTAAGCTGTGCTTCCTTCTGTCCGTAGGCGGCCTGCAGCCTCGCCTTCTCCTCTTGGACGGTCCGCAGGTTGCTGGTCACCGACTGCAGTTTCCCCTCGCCCTTGCCCTTCTGCTCACTCGCATCTTTAAGCTGCTTCTTTAGGACGCTCACTTGAGACTTGTAATCGTCCTGCAATTATGTATCTATATACATCCACTTCTGCAGATATACAATACGAAAATGGAAGGATTCAGTTACCGGGGACGCCTTAGACTATTTTACCATGACCAAATATACGGTGTCTTATCTGAAGACACGTCAATAGCCGAGCGTGTATGAGACCCGACTGTGGGAGTAGAGGAAGCCAGAGAGGTTTATAAAGAAGAGAGGTCTAGTAGAAAGAAATTGTTAAAACTCTGTACTCTCTGCGTACCCACAAAGGATCTGGCTTGATGATATAGATTAAGGGATATATTGAATCTACCACTTGGCGACAGGGCTATAAACACAAAGAATTAAAATGGTCTATAAGCAATAAACATATTGACCACCACATTCGGATTTTACACACATACCGCCCTTATTGTATTTACTACACCGTCACGCCTATATTCCCCAGCGGGTGTGGCAGAGGTGTACTGAATACACCCACGTTTCGCCACGTGTAATACAGGGCGAGCCTATTGCCATATACCGGGCACAATTCCAGACTCCGGACTCATACTGGGAATTTTTCGTTAGAAAAACTACATTTGTCCGACCTAGGAAATGAACCCAGGACCTCGTGATCACAAAGCGATGCGCTTTGCCACCAGACCAACGAGGCAGTCGCATTGTATTTATCTGACACAATTATATATGTTACGGTATTTTTCTTAATTTAGCTACGTGCCGTTCTAACAAAGTTAATATGATAGACATAGAAAATCCAACAAACGTTAACAATACATTAGAATGACCTCTCATAGTCGGAGGTATTGAAAATATGTATTATTTGGCAGATTTATAAAGCGGACGCCAAGGGCATGACTAGAGATATAAAATCTAGCGGTCAGTAAAACCCAATCTCTTTGTTACGATAATCAGAACTACACTTTGCAAACAATTAGGGCTTCATTTACGTGTACTATATTATATATATTCCGTACTATCAAGAAATGCGTCACATATCAATCTGTGGAAAAATATGACAGGTGCCTAATCAAGCTGTACTAAAGTACAGCTTGATTAGGCACCTGTCATATTTTTACTGAAAAATAATCACCTCGGAAGCTGGGCAAAAATGTGGTTAGAACGGATGTTAGTTTACCTTCTCGCGTTCAATCTGGCATACTTCGTGCATCAAGCTGCGCACGCCCTTCTTGATCATCTCTGGATCCACGTCTATTATCTCGTTGCGATCTTCGGAGTGGTCGCGACCTGATACATAAATTAATATTCCATATAAATGCAAAGGTTCAAACTCAAAAGAGAATCGTAAAAAAAAACACCGTCACGCCTATATTCCCCAAGCGGGGATGGCAGAGGTGTACTGACTACACCCACGTTTCGCCGACCATGTTAGGTCCCATGTAATAGGTGGCGAGCCTATTGCTATAAACCGGGCACATTTCCAGACCTTGATTTATGAAAGAAAGCCTTTAATGAGCGGTTACAGAATTATTAACAGAATATGTTTGTTGTCTTGTGAAAATCGCAGGAAGTCGTTGGATGCAGGTGGCATCGGACCGGTTACGCTGGAAAGCGATTGGGGAGGCCTATGTTCAGCAGTGGACAAGTATAGGCTGAGATGATGATGATGATGATGATGTTTGCAACTACATGGCCTTGGCAAAACCTTCTGTCACCCTGTGGGAACATCTAGAACACTACACTAACCTCTATGAGGACTATATCTCCTGGAAGGGCTGGCAAGGCGTCTCCTAGCCGCTGCATGTACAGTCCCGTCGGGCTGCACGCCGCATACTCGCCGTAATGCATGGGCTATAGAAGACAGTTTGGCTTCGGCTTCCCGTTTACCACTTTCGCATTGGGATAGAGAAGCTTCGAGAGCTCGGCAACGGCCTTCGCTACCGCCTAGACGAGCCTGTTGAAAACGAGTACAGAAACATGTACGCTTGATTTAGTAGTCTTAGCATAGAATGCTTGAATCTAATCTGATAACTTAGGCCTTTATTCGCTTTAACCAAACGCAATGCGATATGATATCTTTATAAAATGATCATGTTTGAGTTCTGTATGCCACTAAAGTTGTAAAAGATCATTTCAGATCACAGATGTTTAATTGCCCTTTTTTTACCTGAGGAAAATCCTGAAAGGACTTCCGCGAGCCTGGGGGGAAGCTCGCGGGGGGTGTCGGATACCTACCGACTGAAAACCCCCAGGGTGGCCGACATCAGCACTTTGGAGGGGCTCCGGGATCTCCGTATGGAACGCACCGGTGCCCCTCTTGTGCCTCGCTCTGACGAGCCCGCCAGCGGAGGGAGACTTGATGACATGCCTCCCCCCGCACCGATGCGGTGCTCACGGCGACGTGGGCCACACCACGCCGCCGTCCTTCTCGGGGTTGCTCGTGAAGGACGCTCAGGGCCCCCGCCCCTTGCTTCCGCGACCCCGAAAGCCCCCTACCTAATTACTTACTTAATTGCCCTACACCAACTGCTTGGCCGGGAATGGGAAGTCATGGATCCGATTCTAAGTCTGACTTCCAAATTATCCTTCCATATTTTACCCCACTGCTTAGCTATAAAACTAGTTATCTATAACGGCTCATCAGAGCAGGCTGAGCCCCTTAAGTTGGGCAGAAATTACTACCAAATGGCGGCCAAACGGTCTTTAGACACCGGGTTAGACCCAGACAAATATGACGATTTTGATGTATATGTATAAGCACGTTTCGAAACGTACAAGGACCGTGTACAGTGGACAGATCTTTTCTCTGCAATGGGATGAAACAATAGGTCAAAAAATATCTATTCTAAGGGCTTTTCTAAATTGTTTAATTGGTCATAACGAATAATTTAAAGGCCTTTATGGTACTAAATTTTAGATAATAGTTTAAGAGTAGAGAAAATTTATAGATAATTATTTAAGTCAAGTTTTGGTAGTTAAACACTTTTAAATGTTTACACGTACCTTTAGCTCTTGTATTTGTTGCGTGGCATCTGCAAGGCATACTTCTAAATTGTGCTTCAACTCTTCAAGGCGACGCTCCTTGGAGCGACAGTCTTCCAGCCGGAGTACCAATTCCTGGTGGCAATAGTACACCAATATATTATAAAAAGTACGCACAAAAAACATTAATCGAATTTATATTTTCAGCTTTTTTGTATTTTCGTACCTAGCACACCTCTCTACCACCAACCTAAGGTAGAGTGGCAGAAAATGCCTCTAGCATTAAGGCCGTCTATGTAAATAAGTGTAAGGTTATAAATAAATATTTCAAACAAATTGACTGACTATTTGGCGCAACGGTTAAGAGCTTAAGCCGCTCCGCCCACTGGGTCGAATAGTCGCAGGTTTAATTCCCGCACGGGACAAATCTTTATGCGACCCACAATTATTTGTTTCGGTCTGGGTATTTGTGTATGTGAATGTTCATGTTTGTAAATGTACCCACAACACAGGAATAAATCTTAGTGTGGGACTACTTTTTTTTTAATTTTCATTTTTTAATTTATAACTTCAGATCCGACGTGGATTGGTGAAGGCCGGTTTGAGGCTATATACCTTAGACACTCATCCTAGGTTCGCTTTTTCGAAGCGAAGCGCTGTAAAGCCTTTAAAACAATCTACTGTTAGTCGCTGTTCGCTTGCTCCAGCGCTTTACTAATGCGCGTTGAAAAAGCATCCGGGCGGACAAGGGCTTAGGCTTAATAAGTTTCAACAAGAATTTATCAAGCGGTGTCTAAGGTTTCCGCCTAAGTTCAACGACTACCACGTCAGGTGATAGCCGAAGCTCGTAGGCTATATTCTAAGCACAGAGATACTCGAAAAATTGAAATGCCACAATCAATCATTCACGTTGGTTGATCGCTAGAGTACTGAAGTCTTGTCGCGCTAGGACTGCCTTATATATGTAATTGTTGGTTTTCTATATGAAATAAATGCCTTTCAAGCTTTTTCATGTTAGATCGCGTTCGAGGCGTAGGTAACGGCATCTTCTTTAAAATATTAGTAAATGTTTTTTGTATGAATTATCTAGACTTTTAGCCGAGGGGCAATTATAAGTTCACAGGGCAAGAGGGGAACCGTGCAATAACGATCCCGTATTAGAAGATGTAAGCGAGAAAAAAACGTTATTTTGCAACGCGTTAGTACGGTAAGCGACATAAGTCGCTTAACATACTCAGTTTTCCAAATCGCTTGCACACTTTTGTTTTGTATAGAATCAATTATTTTTGTTGATCTTAATAAATTTGAATACGTTCCTTATAATTTAGCTTTGACAATGTCCACCGAAATTTGAAAAACAAAAAGTATTACTGATTTAAAAATCTAAGTCGATTAAGCGACTTACGTTGCGGACTGTACATACATTACTTGCATTTACAATAGCAGATAGTTTAATCTCATTACCGTGCGGACACACCGGTTGAAATATCTCTTTGGAAGTAAGATAGAAGTACTAATGGCCGGTTTCAATATTCAACTCAAGGATAGATTTGCTTCTTCTTCTTCTTCTTCTTCAGCCGAAAGACGTCCGCTGCAGGACAAAGGCCTCCCCTAAAGACCGCCACAACGACCGGCTTTGTGCTGTACGCATCCAACTTCTACCCACGACCTTCACCAGGTCATCGGTCCATCTTGTAGGGGGCCTACCCACTCCACGTCTTCCGGTACGTGGTCGCCATTCGAGAACCTTTCTGCCCCAACGGCCGTCAGATTTGCTTACTGTCAGTAGAATTTTGGCAGATTTATTTTTATTTTATTTCTCAAGAAAACTTACAGCTAGTAAACAGATATAAGTGTAATCACATAAAAGGAAGGCCAATTACAAGTTTTCACAAATTAGTAATAGAGTTTACGAAGGAAGTTGAGACAGCATAACAAAAAACGACACAGAGATCAAAGGATTAAACGTTTAAACACAAGACCTTGAAAAGAGAAAGCCCTTTAAGTACAGGGCAGTTAAAATCAATAGACCGCCAATAGCCATACGATACATACACTCAATTGAGTTGAATATTGAAACCGGCCTTAAATGGTATCCTTAATTTGACACCAACGCCGCCCTGTCCACAAGCCAAAATATCCTTGTCGGACTATATGTTCCACATACCTGGTCCCTCGCCCGACAAGCTTCCTCCAGCTCGGCGCCGCGCTGGCGACACGCGTTGAGGTCAGCGCGGGCGGCGGCCAGCATGGCCTCTAGTTCGGCGCCGTGCCGCCGCGCCGCAGCACCATCGTTGGCGCAACGCTCGCGTTCTTCACTCTCATTTTGCAACCTATTTAAATAACATACACCGTCACGCCTATATTCCCCAAGCGGGAGTGGCATAGGTGTACTGAGTACGGGTGTACTCGAAAAGTAAGTACTTTTCGCCGACGATGTTATATTGCCTATTGCCATATACCGGGCACAATTCCAGACACCGAGCTCAGTGGGAATCTTCGATAGAAAAACTAAATTTTTCCGACCTAGGATTTGAACCCAGGACCTAGTAATCACAAAGCGATGCGCTTTACCACTAGACCAACGAAGCCGCAAAATAATATAATGACGAAAAAGAATAGAATAAGTAACAAGTAAACAAAACAAAACGAAAATAACTTCAACAGAGTTCTAAGAAAACACACATTGTTATATCATCAAAATGTCCAGAGATGCGGCCGCGCCTGCGCTTTTTTATTAGCAGAACATAATAACAAATAATATATTTGTCTAAAATTGTAAGGGTCTACCGGGACAACACACATTCCAATTGTCATGCATTCACTTCACTATACGCCTACGTCTGGGGAACATCCCCTTGTGAAATTACACGTAATTATACAAAAGTTTCACGCAAGTAGAGCATCTATATTACCAAATCAAAAGAGGACAGGTGTTTGGGTCGAAACGATGGTTTTCCGGCTCAAACATCCAGTGTAGTCCAGCAGAACCTAAACAGCGAGCTATACCATGTCAAGGTAAACGGGTTTGTCTCACATTATGAAGCCTTTACTAGGTCTTTGTATTATTACAGACGATATACGGCAATATTTTAGGTTGTATTTAATTGATATGAAATTCTAAGGAAAATCAATTAGTTAAATTCCAATATTTTCATTTCGGAAAGACAGAGGTACGTGCCTGGGTTGGAACCCGAGACCGCTGACTTTGCAGTCCAACGGTCTAACCACTAGGCTATCACTGCTATTAACCTTCTCAGTATGAGAGGAGGCCCGTGCCCAACGGTGGGACAATATGTATTTTAATTTCATCAACCACTTGGTCTATAACAGTTCATCATTATCAACCAAAAGACGTCATAACAGGACAAAACCGTCCTCCAATGATCGCCAAAACGACCGGCTTTATGCCATACACATCCCGGTCTTACCAGTGGTCCACTTTGTAAGGGGGAGGGGGGCAGGTGCACCCATTATAATCCTTCAAAACATTTTATTTCCTAAAAAGAATCTTTAGAATTAACTCACCTAGCTTGCAACTCCTTGATATCGTGGTGCGCTTGTTCTAGCGCAGCTCTTTCGCGTTTCAGTTGGTTTTCTGTTGCTTTAAGCTCGCGAGTGACGTGTTCCCCGCCTGTTTCGCTCTCCTTCAACATCGTTTGTAAACGCGATAACTCCAGTTCTAGCGTTGTGCGGTTTTCTTCTAGACCTGGTGGCATATTTAGCCATTTTTACGTACTAATACAAAATTCGAAAGTCGTATTGAATTTATTTGAATTGATATTTTAAACGGAACCACCCAGTCCAAATTTTACCTACATTCATACTGGCCGCTAAAAAAATTATTCCATAGAATTCAAAATCGAATAAATTTTAATTTATTTACAGCATTATACCTTCGTCTACGTAAGTTAGGTCAGCCGCGAATATTTAGACATCTTTTAAAAAGAAATACGAGTTTTTATGCATGGCAATGTTCCGTAGAGTAGATAAAAAATTGATAATTCGTAAGTGTCCCAACTGGGCTTACATAAATTTTAGGAGGATGAATGAATGTATTGACGTTTGTTACTCTTTCACGCAAAAACTACTGAATCGAATTGGATGAAACATAGTAATGTAGTTTATATAAAAGAATAACACATTTTAGGCCATAATTTATAAATATATTACAAAACAAATGCTTGCGCAGCCGCGGGTAACACCTAGTACAAAATAAAACATTCAAGCTCACATTGCTGGGCTCTTATTCGCTATTACCAACTAAATATGTACGATGAGGACTCCATACAATGATCAGGCAGCTGCTGTTGTACTTGTCGCGCTCGGCGAGCAGGGTTTATGTAACTTACCGGCTATCTTATGGTACGCCTCGTCTCTAGCCCGGGCCGCTTCCCTTCGCTCGTGCTCGGCTCGCTTGACGTGGTCGCGCAGCTCGCGGCAGCTGCTGTTGTACTTGTCGCGCTCGGCGAGCAGGGTTTATGTAACTTACCGGCTATCTTATGGTACGCCTCGTCTCTAGCCCGGGCCGCTTCCCTTCGCTCGTGCTCGGCTCGCTTGACGTGGTCGCGCAGCTCGCGGCAGCTGCTGTTGTACTTGTCGCGCTCGGCGAGCAGGGTTTATGTAACTTACCGGCTATCTTATGGTACGCCTCGTCTCTAGCCCGGGCCGCTTCCCTTCGCTCGTGCTCGGCTCGCTTGACGTGGTCGCGCAGCTCGCGGCAGCTGCTGTTGTACTTGTCGCGCTCGGCGAGCAGGGTTTATGTAACTTACCGGCTATCTTATGGTACGCCTCGTCTCTAGCCCGGGCCGCTTCCCTTCGCTCGTGCTCGGCTCGCTTGACGTGGTCGCGCAGCTCGCGGCAGCTGCTGTTGTACTTGTCGCGCTCGGCGAGCAGGGTTTATGTAACTTACCGGCTATCTTATGGTACGCCTCGTCTCTAGCCCGGGCCGCTTCCCTTCGCTCGTGCTCGGCTCGCTTGACGTGGTCGCGCAGCTCGCGGCAGCTGCTGTTGTACTTGTCGCGCTCGGCGAGCAGGGTTTATGTAACTTACCGGCTATCTTATGGTACGCCTCGTCTCTAGCCCGGGCCGCTTCCCTTCGCTCGTGCTCGGCTCGCTTGACGTGGTCGCGCAGCTCGCGGCAGCTGCTGTTGTACTTGTCGCGCTCGGCGAGCAGGGTTTATGTAACTTACCGGCTATCTTATGGTACGCCTCGTCTCTAGCCCGGGCCGCTTCCCTTCGCTCGTGCTCGGCTCGCTTGACGTGGTCGCGCAGCTCGCGGCAGCTGCTGTTGTACTTGTCGCGCTCGGCGAGCAGGGTTTATGTAACTTACCGGCTATCTTATGGTACGCCTCGTCTCTAGCCCGGGCCGCTTCCCTTCGCTCGTGCTCGGCTCGCTTGACGTGGTCGCGCAGCTCGCGGCAGCTGCTGTTGTACTTGTCGCGCTCGGCGAGCAGGGTTTATGTAACTTACCGGCTATCTTATGGTACGCCTCGTCTCTAGCCCGGGCCGCTTCCCTTCGCTCGTGCTCGGCTCGCTTGACGTGGTCGCGCAGCTCGCGGCAGCTGCTGTTGTACTTGTCGCGCTCGGCGAGCAGGGTTTATGTAACTTACCGGCTATCTTATGGTACGCCTCGTCTCTAGCCCGGGCCGCTTCCCTTCGCTCGTGCTCGGCTCGCTTGACGTGGTCGCGCAGCTCGCGGCAGCTGCTGTTGTACTTGTCGCGCTCGGCGAGCAGGGTTTATGTAACTTACCGGCTATCTTATGGTACGCCTCGTCTCTAGCCCGGGCCGCTTCCCTTCGCTCGTGCTCGGCTCGCTTGACGTGGTCGCGCAGCTCGCGGCAGCTGCTGTTGTACTTGTCGCGCTCGGCGAGCAGGGTTTATGTAACTTACCGGCTATCTTATGGTACGCCTCGTCTCTAGCCCGGGCCGCTTCCCTTCGCTCGTGCTCGGCTCGCTTGACGTGGTCGCGCAGCTCGCGGCAGCTGCTGTTGTACTTGTCGCGCTCGGCGAGCAGGGTTTATGTAACTTACCGGCTATCTTATGGTACGCCTCGTCTCTAGCCCGGGCCGCTTCCCTTCGCTCGTGCTCGGCTCGCTTGACGTGGTCGCGCAGCTCGCGGCAGCTGCTGTTGTACTTGTCGCGCTCGGCGAGCAGGGTTTATGTAACTTACCGGCTATCTTATGGTACGCCTCGTCTCTAGCCCGGGCCGCTTCCCTTCGCTCGTGCTCGGCTCGCTTGACGTGGTCGCGCAGCTCGCGGCAGCTGCTGTTGTACTTGTCGCGCTCGGCGAGCAGGGTTTATGTAACTTACCGGCTATCTTATGGTACGCCTCGTCTCTAGCCCGGGCCGCTTCCCTTCGCTCGTGCTCGGCTCGCTTGACGTGGTCGCGCAGCTCGCGGCAGCTGCTGTTGTACTTGTCGCGCTCGGCGAGCAGGGTTTATGTAACTTACCGGCTATCTTATGGTACGCCTCGTCTCTAGCCCGGGCCGCTTCCCTTCGCTCGTGCTCGGCTCGCTTGACGTGGTCGCGCAGCTCGCGGCAGCTGCTGTTGTACTTGTCGCGCTCGGCGAGCAGGGTTTATGTAACTTACCGGCTATCTTATGGTACGCCTCGTCTCTAGCCCGGGCCGCTTCCCTTCGCTCGTGCTCGGCTCGCTTGACGTGGTCGCGCAGCTCGCGGCAGCTGCTGTTGTACTTGTCGCGCTCGGCGAGCAGGGTTTATGTAACTTACCGGCTATCTTATGGTACGCCTCGTCTCTAGCCCGGGCCGCTTCCCTTCGCTCGTGCTCGGCTCGCTTGACGTGGTCGCGCAGCTCGCGGCAGCTGCTGTTGTACTTGTCGCGCTCGGCGAGCAGGGTTTATGTAACTTACCGGCTATCTTATGGTACGCCTCGTCTCTAGCCCGGGCCGCTTCCCTTCGCTCGTGCTCGGCTCGCTTGACGTGGTCGCGCAGCTCGCGGCAGCTGCTGTTGTACTTGTCGCGCTCGGCGAGCAGGGTTTATGTAACTTACCGGCTATCTTATGGTACGCCTCGTCTCTAGCCCGGGCCGCTTCCCTTCGCTCGTGCTCGGCTCGCTTGACGTGGTCGCGCAGCTCGCGGCAGCTGCTGTTGTACTTGTCGCGCTCGGCGAGCAGGGTTTATGTAACTTACCGGCTATCTTATGGTACGCCTCGTCTCTAGCCCGGGCCGCTTCCCTTCGCTCGTGCTCGGCTCGCTTGACGTGGTCGCGCAGCTCGCGGCAGCTGCTGTTGTACTTGTCGCGCTCGGCGAGCAGGGTTTATGTAACTTACCGGCTATCTTATGGTACGCCTCGTCTCTAGCCCGGGCCGCTTCCCTTCGCTCGTGCTCGGCTCGCTTGACGTGGTCGCGCAGCTCGCGGCAGCTGCTGTTGTACTTGTCGCGCTCGGCGAGCAGGGTTTATGTAACTTACCGGCTATCTTATGGTACGCCTCGTCTCTAGCCCGGGCCGCTTCCCTTCGCTCGTGCTCGGCTCGCTTGACGTGGTCGCGCAGCTCGCGGCAGCTGCTGTTGTACTTGTCGCGCTCGGCGAGCAGGGTTTATGTAACTTACCGGCTATCTTATGGTACGCCTCGTCTCTAGCCCGGGCCGCTTCCCTTCGCTCGTGCTCGGCTCGCTTGACGTGGTCGCGCAGCTCGCGGCAGCTGCTGTTGTACTTGTCGCGCTCGGCGAGCAGGGTTTATGTAACTTACCGGCTATCTTATGGTACGCCTCGTCTCTAGCCCGGGCCGCTTCCCTTCGCTCGTGCTCGGCTCGCTTGACGTGGTCGCGCAGCTCGCGGCAGCTGCTGTTGTACTTGTCGCGCTCGGCGAGCAGGGTTTATGTAACTTACCGGCTATCTTATGGTACGCCTCGTCTCTAGCCCGGGCCGCTTCCCTTCGCTCGTGCTCGGCTCGCTTGACGTGGTCGCGCAGCTCGCGGCAGCTGCTGTTGTACTTGTCGCGCTCGGCGAGCAGGGTTTATGTAACTTACCGGCTATCTTATGGTACGCCTCGTCTCTAGCCCGGGCCGCTTCCCTTCGCTCGTGCTCGGCTCGCTTGACGTGGTCGCGCAGCTCGCGGCAGCTGCTGTTGTACTTGTCGCGCTCGGCGAGCAGGGTTTATGTAACTTACCGGCTATCTTATGGTACGCCTCGTCTCTAGCCCGGGCCGCTTCCCTTCGCTCGTGCTCGGCTCGCTTGACGTGGTCGCGCAGCTCGCGGCAGCTGCTGTTGTACTTGTCGCGCTCGGCGAGCAGGGTTTATGTAACTTACCGGCTATCTTATGGTACGCCTCGTCTCTAGCCCGGGCCGCTTCCCTTCGCTCGTGCTCGGCTCGCTTGACGTGGTCGCGCAGCTCGCGGCAGCTGCTGTTGTACTTGTCGCGCTCGGCGAGCAGGGTTTATGTAACTTACCGGCTATCTTATGGTACGCCTCGTCTCTAGCCCGGGCCGCTTCCCTTCGCTCGTGCTCGGCTCGCTTGACGTGGTCGCGCAGCTCGCGGCAGCTGCTGTTGTACTTGTCGCGCTCGGCGAGCAGGGTTTATGTAACTTACCGGCTATCTTATGGTACGCCTCGTCTCTAGCCCGGGCCGCTTCCCTTCGCTCGTGCTCGGCTCGCTTGACGTGGTCGCGCAGCTCGCGGCAGCTGCTGTTGTACTTGTCGCGCTCGGCGAGCAGGGTTTATGTAACTTACCGGCTATCTTATGGTACGCCTCGTCTCTAGCCCGGGCCGCTTCCCTTCGCTCGTGCTCGGCTCGCTTGACGTGGTCGCGCAGCTCGCGGCAGCTGCTGTTGTACTTGTCGCGCTCGGCGAGCAGGGTTTATGTAACTTACCGGCTATCTTATGGTACGCCTCGTCTCTAGCCCGGGCCGCTTCCCTTCGCTCGTGCTCGGCTCGCTTGACGTGGTCGCGCAGCTCGCGGCAGCTGCTGTTGTACTTGTCGCGCTCGGCGAGCAGGGTTTATGTAACTTACCGGCTATCTTATGGTACGCCTCGTCTCTAGCCCGGGCCGCTTCCCTTCGCTCGTGCTCGGCTCGCTTGACGTGGTCGCGCAGCTCGCGGCAGCTGCTGTTGTACTTGTCGCGCTCGGCCGAGCAGTTAGTGAGCTGCCGGCGCACGTCCGTCAGCTCCTTGCGGAGGCTGTCCGACTCGTTCTCCACTGAAGAGGAGAGAATCTTTAAAACCATCGTTATACTATTTGTACTAAATTACAGAATCACAAACAAAAAATTACAGCCAAATATCAGCCGCGTTTGGATATTACTCCGCATCTATACCTAATCGGAGCAAACTGTAGAAATTAGTTTTAAATGCAAACGGACGATTTAGCGCAGTGATAAAAGCTTAGGTTCGATTCTCGCACGGGACAAATCTTTGTTTGATCCACAATTGTTTGTTTCGGTCTGGGGATTTGTGTATGTGAAGTTTCATGTTTGCAAACGCACCCACGGCACAGGAATAAATCCTAGTGTAAAAAAGAAAGAAAAAAAAGAATGACGTTTACATTTTATTTTTTTATTTTTATTTTATTTATTTAATAAGACACATCAACAACAGTTACACACATTGTTTATGCAATAGTAGATCTTGATGTCCTGGGCAGCATGTACCGTTTTTACAGATGTGTACAGCGTTGTCATAAATAAAATTCTAAATGATTAATTATATTATTGGAATACATAAGGTCAAGTAAAGATAAATTTTTGAAATTACATTACATTACATTGAATAATAATTGCTACATAAGAATTAAAAATTAAATGAATTAAACAATTAAAAATATTATTTAAGTTCCATTTATCAAGGATTTAAATTTAATAAAAGAGTTGCCGAAGATGTCAACCTCATCGTTGTGAATAAGATTATATGTTTCTTTTAGACGGTTCATCGGAGAAATCAATTTTGTGCGATAGGTTTTTTTTGAAAAACTTGTCTGTATCGGATGTCTAGGAATCCTTCTTGGTACATAGAGATCCATTTGTTGTAACAAATTAGGAGCGTTTATATTTCCATTAACCAACTTATGGAAAAACAACAAATCATGCATTTTCCGGCGATTTTCTAAGCTGGTGAGCTTAAAATGACGAAGACGGGTGGCGTAATCCCCGCGATAAGGACAACTTGGATCTTTATATGCCAGATATTTGGTAAAATTTTTTTGGATCCGTTCAATGCGGGCTATATGTATTTGGTAATGGGGATTCCAGACCGATGACGCGTATTCTAGTACACTTCGCACCAAGGCGTTATATAAGCACAATAAGGATTTAACACACCTAAAATCCTTTGTCATCCGCTTGAGTAGACCAAGCATTTTCCACGCACGCGAGCAAGTGATATTGATATGGTCGATAAAATTTAACTTACTATCAATTATAACACCTAGATCGCGAATGGTGTCCACCTCTTCTAAGGTATCAGAATTGACCGAATATTTCGTGGCTATCAGGTTTTTATTTTTTGTTAATTTAATGTGAGCACACTTAGTAGCGTTAATAGTCATATTATTGTTGTGACACCATGCACTTATCATGTCAATATCGTGTTGAAAATTTCGAAAATCTATTTCATTCTTGATGGTCTTGTACAATTTTAAATCATCCGCAAATAACAAACACTTACTATACTTTATATTTTCTGTGACGTCATTAATAAATAGCAAAAATAATATTGGACCAAGATGCGAACCTTGTGGTACCCCAGAAAAAGCCGTATAAGGATAAGATGTATATCCCGACACTGTAACCTTTTGAATCCGATCTCTTAAATAGGATTGGAACCACAACAGAAGACGACCATGAATTCCAAATCCACTCAACTTTTGCAATAATATATTATGATCCACTCGATCAAAAGCGCTACTAAAATCAGTATAGATAGCATCTGTTTGATCTTTGGCATCTATACGATTACACACGTCAGATACGTAGCTTATGAGATTTGAGACAGTCGATCTATTCTTGAAAAATCCGTGTTGTTGTGGAGATATGCAATGCATTGTATTCCAAACTAAAGTTGGATAAACACTACTCTCGAAGACTTTCGAAAAAATATTTAGAATAGATATCGGGCGGGATTATGGTAATTATAACAAACTGTAGCATTTTAACGCGTCCTCACGTTGGCTGGAGGTGGAGCGAACTAATTCGAAAAAAGGCAGCACCCATAATGAGCTCCTATTTTTCAGGCCGCTTTTCGAATTGACTCTAGTACAAATAATATGTGGTGTTTACTGAGTTCTTAGATTTACGCGAATATTACACCGTCGCTCAAAGAAGTCTGCAGTCTGTGAACATGTCCTTGACCGCACCCGCCATAACATCAGATTTGATAGACCACAAATCCTCGTGAAAGAACACCGATTCCTACCAAGGATGGTTCGCGAGGCTATTGAAATTAAAAAACATCCGAATTTCAATAGAGAAGATGGCTGGGTGCTTCCGTCGTCTTGGGATCCAGTAATTAATATAATCAAATCTAAAACCAAGCATAACACTGCAAGACCTTAAGACACCGTGAGCTCATTCTGCGTAGATCGGACCAACAAAAACAAAAATAATTAAGAAGTTTGAGGGTACCCCGGAACAACTATGCCTTTTGGACGTCTAACACCTCAGTCCTTCCCGTGACCATGGGTGCTGCAAAGCACTCGAAACGTCGGGAACTTAAAAATCATAATAAACCGCGATAAAATCCGAAAAAATAGTTTTATTTCAATATGTGGTGTTTTTAAACTCCAATTACAGTTGGACCTAAGTGCTTTAACATTATGATCCCGAGAAGGTAAGACCTGTTCAAGAATGGCCCGTACCAAAGAACAGAGTTTCACGCATTCCTGGGATTGTGCATGTACTACAGACGGTTACGGTACGATTTCGTCTGGGACCTTAATTGCGAGCATGCCTTCGGCGCCCTTAAACAACACCTGTGTGAAACCCCTTTATTGGGATATCCAAATAGGGAAGGAAGATTTATTGTTGACTCTGATGCCAGCAACACAAGTTCTGTCGCAAATTCAGGCAGGTCGAAACCTGGTGATAGCGTACTTTAGCAAGGTACTTTCTAAACCGGAAAGGAATTACTGTGTAATTACTCACAGTAGTGAAGACTCTGCAACATTTTAGCAAATATTTTCTTGGAAGACAGTTTACACTGAGGACAGATCACGCTGCGATAAAAAGGTTGCAACAGTTCAAAAATTCTGAAGGTCAAGTAGCAAGATGGCTCGAGCAACTACAGTAATGCTACAGTAACTTCGAGATCCAACACCGGAGTGGCAAAAGACACCAATGCTGACGCGTTATCTCGATGACCATGTGCAGATAACTGCAAGCACTCTCAAAAGAATGAGTCGCAAGAACAAGTCCGACTCATAAGAACTTATGGTCGCGACGATGAATAAACCGGAACAACAATGAAGCAAGCACAAGAAGACAGTGATCTTCGCCCTATTCTGGAATGGGAAAATAATGGATGTAAGCCCCAATGGGGTGAAGTGTCTGCTTATAGCTTATACCACTACCAAGGGCTATTGAGCTCAGTAGTACAGTTTAGTCCTGGAAAATGGTGTGCTATATCGAAAATGGGAGTCCAATGATGCTAAAGAAGTGGTGGTGGTGCCACAGTGCAAAGTGACTCCTCTTTTACGGCATATCCATTTCGGAGTTTCTGGTGGATATCTTGGAGTCAAGAAAACGTTGGTTAAAGTGCGGCAGCGGTTTTATTGGCTACTTTGTCGAGAGGATGTTGAGGATTGGTGCTTTAAATGTACTGCATGTGCTTCAGTAAAAGGTCCGCAGACAAGAAGTAGAGGTAAATTGAAGTTGTACAAGATTGGCGCACCATGTGAACGCATCGTTATCGACGTTGCTGGACCGTTCCCGGAGGCCGATGATGGCAACAAATACATCATAGTTTTACAAGATTACTTTACTAAATGACCAGAAGTTTTCGCAATACCTAACCAAGAGGCTACAACCGTAGAACAGAAACTGGTCCATGAAGTGGTCTGTCGCAATGGCGTTTCTTTAGAGCTACATTCAGACCAAGAACGGAACTTTGAATCGGCTCTATTCCAAGAAATGTGCAAGCTACTCGGTATCCATAAGACCCGAAAAACTCCAGCGCATCCGCAGCTGTTCGTGATGTCCTATCGGTCTGCGGTTTGTGACAGTATGGGTCACACTCCAGCAAGAGTGAAGTTCGGCCGAGAATATTATAGATAATAATAGATGCAAAAACCGGCACACCACCAGATGGTCCTAAGCTAGTCACGGATTATGTAGTAATCACCAAAACCAGCTGGACGAGGTGCATAAGAGAGTAGAAGAACACGGCTTCAAAACTGGCATTTAAATGAAGACTCGATATGACCAAAACGCGAACACCAACGGTTTTAAAGAGGGGACCTTAATGTGGCTTCATAATCCGCTTCGAAGAGAAGGAGTCAACCACACACGCACTTTTAAACACACAATGACTTCTTCGACCGTCCTTCCTGTCTACCATTCACCAAACAAATCGTATTTATGTTTATTTTTAATTTAACTATAGGTGTCTGTAACAGTTGAGTGGTATACCGAAAATGCGTCTAATAATTTATAAATACCGAATATAATGTTTTATAACCCGATAATTCTTACAAAATATGGTGAACCTAACATTTTAAAATGCATTACACACCTTTAGGCCTATCTATCGATCCGTTAAGAAAGATCTAGAATCCGTGCTTAAGTGCTGAAAAGTCTAGAAGGGGACGACCCTTTAATTGTCGCTGGCGCGCGGTCGCGGTATACAAGTACCTATTTGTTCACGTACAAATAGGTATGTAATAACAATACCGTTTTGTGGGCGGCGCCGGCTATTGTTCAACGTACTTCTATCGTACTTAGAGGGTGCGCATTAGTTCTAGAACTTTCATTCGAGTATAAAAGGAACACAGAGCGCGGGAACGGACACAGTCTCTTCTCGGAAGCGATAGTGATCAAATCGAAAAACAAGCGATCCAAGTGGAATACACCGCCGTCCTTTGCAACGATATACAGATACTACGAGTGACTCAGTATCTTAGAAGCAGGATTTGAGTACTAACGAGAGTAGTACTCGTGTGTTTAATGCTAGCTTGTACTTGCGTTCGACGTACTGATTTGGGTGTAGAGCGCCTAATAAAGTATTTCGCACGTTATTTGGCATTTATTTACTCTGCTACGTAACAATATGAAAAATAAATTAAATACAAAAAAAAATAATTAAGTAGATTTAAATAATAATTAAATACAGTGTGATAGAAGCGTTCTTTAGCATTTTATCCGTTACTTGTACAGTAAAGCTATCAGGCATACATAGTTCTGGTCTACGATCTAGATAACACCTACCCATATAACGATTGTAATCTTGTAGCAATCTTTCGCTACAATGCTCCGTATACCTACCGCCAGATGGCGCTGACGTAACGAAAAATGTATAGAACAATCACTTTAAATAATCCGCCATACTTGTTAAGAAGTCGATATAAAATTTCGCATGACACGTAACATATAGACAAGTCCCCGACAAAAACTCTCCGGGAGTGGCAGGTCCCACCAGGCAACGTAAGTCTGACTGAAAGATCTTCCCATTGCCAAATCCTGGCTTAACGTACCTACCACAATCTGTTTTACGTGTAATTATATAGATTTTCTGGTTATGTTTGACATTCAGTAAGACTATAGACAAATAATATTAAAGACAAACAATATTAATCTATTCTCAATTTGACCACAGCCTTTACAATAAACAAAAGAGTATATATGCGTGTGTGTGTGTCAAATACTTGTAGTGTGTTTAATTTTTTTTTTATTGATTTAATGTATTTATTATGCAAAATTTAAAAAAAAAACATTAGCAATCCCTCTATATATAAACTATAAGTGTGGGAAATTTCATACTCCTCCGTCCGCGCAATTTTCGTAAAAAGGGGTACAAAGTTTTTGCTTCACGTATAAAATAATGATATAGGTAAATAAATAGATATACTCACACTCCTTCAGCTTTCTAATGGTATCCTGCAGCTGTGCGTACGCATTGTCGTACTTGTCTTCAACGAGCGACAGCTGGGCGCGTATTTCAGTGCACTCGCGGTTGACCGCCTCCTTCTCCAAGTGAAGCTCCTTGATGCGGTTCTCGAAGCGAGAGCAGTCATCTTCTGCTTGGGCCCTGAAACGGCGAAGTCAGTTGAGAATGACTTCATCTTATTGTAAAACTATTGGACATATTATTGCAGATATATGAGAGAATATAATGCCAATTTTAAAATTCGATGTTTGACAGACTGCCGTTTTATATTTTTCTTCTAGTCTTATCTTGAACCCAGTAATCTAATTTTCGCTGCTTAACGTAATTCCGGTCTTGTTCCACCCGTGCATCCGCAAACGCTCCAACTCGTTTGGGTCCCAGCCTTATATCTGCGTCGCTTCTTTCAGACGTTCGAGCAGTACTTGCTAGTTTTAGTAACTCTGAAACAACATAGTTGACCTCCTCAAGACACTAGACTTGAGGAGGCCAAGTACGTTGTTTTAGAGTTACTAAAACTCAACTCAAGACTACTTGAGCGCAACAATCTCGTCGTTAAGCTAGTTCACGTAGTTCCGATCTTGCTCCGATGTGCATGCGTGTCTTTGGGCAAACGCTCCATCTTGTTCTACTCGCAGTCCAGAACCTGCTTGACTTCTTCTAGACGCTTTAAAAGTGATGGCTAGGTGTAATGCGCTAAAACAACTTATTAGGCGTCTTTAAATAAAGCCTTGAGCACAGCAATCTGGTCCTTAAGCCACTTAACATAGGGCTCATGCATGCGCGTCAATATACACCCATTTCAACTTGTTTTGCTCGCAGCCTAGGGCCCGTTTAGTTTCTTTCAGACGCTCTAGGACTACATGTTAGTTTATGCTGAAACAACTTACTCGGTCTCTTCTAGTCTTAAGCGCAGCAATCTCATCCTTCAGCTGGACAACATACTTCCAGTGTTCGGTTTGAGAGTGCGCATCTTTATGCATTCGCCCCAAATTGTCCTGCTTACAGCCCAGGACCCGTTTCGCTTCTATCAAGTTTGCTAATTTTAGTAAGCTGTAACTACTTACTTGGCTTCTTCAAGTCTAGTCTTGAGTGCAGCTATCTCGTCCTTCAGCTGGTTCACGTAATTCCGATCTTGTTCCGCTCTTGCATGCGCGTCTCTGCGCAAACGCTCCAACTTGTTCTGCTCGCAGTCCAGGACCCGCTTCGCTTCTTCTAGACGCTCTAGAAGTGCTTGCTGCTCTTGATGGGCTGTGAGAGATAGACAAACTTTTAGTTATAATATCTGTATACTGTATCTAAAAATAAATCGTTCGAGTTTAAGTCACCCATAAGCAAAGCCTGTTGCTTGTCGTTCTCGGCCCTCAGCATAGCTTCGTCGTGCTGAAGTATAAGTTGGTCGCGCGCGGCCATCAGTTTCTTCTCTCGCTCGCGCGCACCAGCGTCGCTAGCTTCCTTCTCGCTCGTCAGAGTCGCTATAGTTTGGTTTAGCTTATGTTCTAGGGACTGACGAAGTTGTTCCTAGGAATAAGCGTATTCATTAATCAATATGTCAAGTTGGTTAACTGTGTACATAGATCGATCGAACATAGTTTTGCAATGGACAAATCTTTATAACTAGATCTAGAATTAGAAGCTATGCTATGTGTCACCAGACCAACGTAGCCGTTAGAGGGAAGGTGTAAGGTCAGGATCAGCCGAAAGACATTTACTGCAAGACAGAAGCGTCCCCGAAAGATTGCCACGACGACCGGTTTTGTACCGTACCATCCATCCATCCAGCTTTCACCCGCGATTTATTGGTTATGGAAATCGATTATGGAAATGTCCTGAGATAAAAGAAATATTGTTTTCATACTGAGTTCTTAGATTTACGCGAATATTACACATGAAATAAAACTATTTTTTCGGATTTTATCGCGGTTTATTTTGATTTTTTAAGTTCCCGACGTTTCGAGTGCTTTGCAGCACCCATGGTCACGGGAAGGACTGAGGTGTTAGACGTCCAAAAGGCATAGTTGTTCCGGGGTACCCTCAAACTTCTTAATTATTTTTTTTTGGTTTTGTTGGTCCGATCTACGCAGAATGAGCTCACGGTGTCTTGAGGTCTTGCAGTGTTATGCTTGGTTTTAGATTTGATTATATTAATTACTGGATCCCAAGACGATGGAAGCACCCAGCCATCTTCTCTATTGAAATTAGGATGTTTTTTAATTTCAATAGCCTCGCGAACCATCCTTGGTAGGAATCGGTGTTCTTTCACGAGGATTTGTGGTCTATCAAATCTGATGTTATGGCGGGTGCGGTCAAGGACATGTTCACAGACTGCAGACTTCTTTGAGCGACCGTCGCTCAATAGAGAAGATGGCCGGGTGCTTCCATCGTCTTGGGATCCAGTAATTAATATAATCAAATCTAAAACCAAGCATAACACTGCAAGACCTCAAGACACCGTGAGCTCATTCTGCGTAGATCGGACCAACAAAACAAAAAAAAAATAATTAAGAAGTTTGAGGGTACCCCGGAACAACTATGCCTTTTGGACGTCTAACACCTCAGTCCTTCCCGTGACCATGGGTGCTGCAAAGCACTCGAAACGTCGGGAACTTAAAAATCAAAATAAACCGCGATAAAATCCGAAAAAATAGTTTTATTTCAAATATTGTTTTATTTCAAAACATGATTGTGCCTAACAAATTATACCAAGCGATTATACCAACTGATCACTCACGCACCACACGTAAAACTGAACACTACACCATAACACTCGACCTGCATCAGGTCATCTTATGGGGTCCACTCCACTTTGTGAGCTCATAACATAGACAGTACCTTCTCCTCCTTAAGCTTAGTAATGTTCTCGGTGGTGGTTCGATTGATGTTGGTGATGATCTGCTGGTACTCGGCCTCCTTCTTTCCGGACTGCTGTTGCATGGAGTTGCGGGTGTCGCGGAGCTTCTTCTCGCTGTTTTCCAGGTCTTTAGTAAGCCGGGCTATTTGACCTGTTCGAGAAATATGAGCTGTAAACCAGGGTGGGAGGGTCTAAAATTGTAATAGGTCTTAAAAACTTAGCGATCAAAAAAGTCCAATTTAGTATCATAAAATGTGGCACTCCAAAATAGACCTTGTTTATAGAGTAGGAGGTTTTAAAATACTAGACTGTTAAATGTATTTTCGTGTTATTAGAAATAGGAAAACAGCAAAGTGCTTCATCATAGTCAAAGCTCCCTTTCTTTCAGTAGTAGATCGTGTTCTAGGTTGCGCGTTTATTGTCAGCGTCCTTGAGAATGTCGGCGGCAGAGAACGTTGCCCTACTTCTAACTTCGAGAAGTTTCAGGAGGGGCAAGCATCTTTCGCATGAGCAGCTGGTTGGCGTGAAGTTAAAGCAGGATTCGCTAGTACCGGTGTTATTCTACGCCGCCAATATTCTCGAAGACGCCGACAACAAAGACATCGCCTTACAAAATTAAGGTACATACCTCGCAACTTATCTTACAAGCGCACATATTGTCAGTGTCCTCCAGCATGTCAGCAGTATCGAAGAGTAACGATTCGAGTGAGATTCCCTCCAATCTCCCACAAATAAGCTGCTTTTCGTACTTAAAACTTTAAGACCTACAGACTGAAGGCTCACATTTCCAACTCACCTTTATAATTCTCCTGCTGCACCAACGTCTCCTGCAGCTCATGTTCCAGCTTGGCTCGCTTGTTGTCGGTGTCCTCCAGCATGTTAGCAGTATCGAACAGCACGGCCTCCAGCGCGTCTTTTTCTGACCTCACACCGGCAAGCTGCTCTTGCAAGTGATGCTTGTCTTTCTCCAAAGAGTCTATTAGGATCTGGACAAATATTTTAGAAGAGTTAGAAGTAGATATTTCATATCTAATGTTATGGTGAGCTAGGCCTCACGCCATAACATTAGATATGAAATATCTTGTGCGCGTCAAATATCTCTTTAGCAAATTCAGTATTATAATCTTATCTTGCTGTAAGAAAGAGACGTGTTTAGCTGTCCTTTACACGGCAAAGTACCATTAAAAGAGTTTTTCTAATGACAAACGTTGTGGTAACCCCATAGAATGTAGTAAAAGAGCGTATAGGTATAAAAGTATGGGTTTAAAGATGAGAAAGAGTATGCTCCAGTGTTTCGGACATATAGTCGGAATATCGAAAGAAAGAAAGCTGAAACAAAACTACAATGACGACGGTCGATTTGGCGCAGTGGTTAAGAGTTTAAGCCGCTCCGCCCACTGAGTCGAATAGTCGCAGATTCGGTTCCCGCACGGAACAAATCTTTGTATGGCCCACATTATTGGTTTCAGTATGGGTATTTGTGTAAGTGAATTCTCATTTTTGTAAACGCACCTACGACTAAGGTATAAACCTAGAGTAGGACTACGCTTTTTAAAAATTAATTATGTCTGGGGCTAAGTTTTTTCTAAAAATAAATGAGAAAGTGAAATAGATTCTTCATCTAGATAAACAGCGAAAAATAAGACTAGATCGTGATAATTATACTGTAACCAAATAGACTTCAGATTTAAAATACCTGTTTCTCTTCGCCATCTTTCACGTGGTCCTCCAAGGCCCTGTTGATCCTTCCGATCGTCTCGTTGGCTTGCTCCAGCCGCTGCTGCAGGCGTATGATCTCCTCGTTGAGAGTGTCCTTCTTGCGGACCATGGCGGACAACTGAGAGCTTAGTTCCCCACGCTCCCTGATTATACAAATTCAAATTTAAGTTCCACACCGTTTGCAAAGAAATCTATAGAAGACGCATTATCAGTAGGTTTAGACAGACTAACGATAACGTGACACTATCGAGTTGATATGTCATCTTTTTCGCACTACAAATCTACAAATAAGATGAAAGATACATTATGTTTTCTCGGCAACATGACAGTAACGTGAAATGGTTTGTGCTTAAACCTCAACTATCCGTTGCCACATAAAAAGGACTTTAGTGAAGTAATCTTGCCGACAGCAATAGATCCGATTTATAGATGATAGGTTTTATTCTATCTATCTATCTATATCATCACGCCAGCTCCCTCGCGGGGTAGGCAGAGAGTACAGAGTTCCAACAGGTTCTTTCCTTACATACCTCTCTGGCTTCCTCCACTCTCATAGTTCGTCTCATACACACTCGCCGGTTACGGAGACTCTTGACTTGCCCTTCAGCTAAGACACGGTCTATTTGGTCATGGTAGGTTTTATTGATTTCATAAAATGTAATAAAAATCCTTGTACTTATTACCAACTTCTTTCTGTCCGCAACTTCGTTTGCGTTTACTTTAGACAGGAACCTAACATGTTTTCTGTTAACAATTGGTGGATATTAGACAATTCAATTTATAGTATAGATCTAGATTGCAAACCATAATATGTACATTCAGCATAAACAGTATTTAGCGAATGGGCGATAATAAACTTATCATGTGAGTGTTAAGAGTTAAAATTAAAACGTACGAAATAGCAAGAAGAGAAAATACATATAATACTAACTATGTGTTCGATGGAGGATATTTTTTACACTTCTAATGCATTTGCACATTTGATTTACAAAAATATCAAGGTTAGGATATTCTATCTGTTAGTCCAGGTAATAAACTATCCGTGTGCCAAATTTCGTCCAAATCCGTTCCGCCGTTTTTGCGCGATTGAGCCACAAACATTCAAACATACAAACTTTTACATTTACAATAATAAAAACAGTGTTACCCACCTTATGACCTGTCGCAACTCCATCTCCACTTTCTCCCTCTCGCCTTCAAGGAACTTGATCTTTTCACACAGAGATGCTTTATCTGCCTCCAACTCCATCCTCGTCTGTTCAGCCGCGAGGAGTTCCTTGCGCAAGGAGTTCAGGTCGCCTTGCTGTTCCGACGATTGGTTCGACAGGGAAGACTTATCGTTTTCTAGCTGTAGGCAAAGATAGCTGAAGTTAGAACCGTGGAAAGATTGATATAAAAGTACTTTTAACTGACATTTGTATAATAATCAACCCTGTTCATGAAATTAAGGCCTTGTCAAAAACACAGCGAATAAAACACGTACCGAGAAGCTTTTATTTTCTTAAACGGCTAGCTTTCGCAATTCTGTGACCAGATTCAAGCGAAACCGTACTTTGTAATTATTAACAATTTTTAAATATATACGCAAACATAATAAAATATAAACTATATAACAATATGAGATGCTCGATTATGGAGTTACCACAAACGGTCACCTATCTCAGGCCGACCGAGTCGAACGCTGCTTAACCTTAGTGATCTGTAAGAACACCGTGGTCGCACAGCGCTACGAGCGCCTCACAAACAAACTTTACAATAATAATAATATTAGCCCTGTTAAAAAATGTATCACCGTTGGGCACGGGCCTCCTCTCAAACTGAGGGAGGGAGGGCCATAGTCCACCACGCGGGACGCCCAGTGCGTGTTGGCGAACGACACACACCTTCAAAAATCTCTTAGGTATATAGGTTTCCTCACAATGTTTTCCTTCGACGTTAAAGTAAGTAATTATTAATTTTTAAGACGCACATGCTTTCGAAATGGCAGAGGTAAGTTCCCTGGTTTAAACCCGAGATCTGACTTTGCACCCAACGATCTAACCACTAGGCTATCACTGCTGTGGAAACTATCGATCGCGCAAGGAAACCGCGTGACAAATATTGCGTGTCCTTTATACGATATAAGTAAAGCACACATGCCGCCCACAAGTCACTTGTGTCCTGTAGCATAAAGCAAAATTACTTCATCAACCATCAACTTACATGTTTCACGTCTTCCTGCAACTTCTTTTTATCGCATTCAAGATTCCTGACCGCCGCTTCCAGCTTTTCAACTAGGTCTTGTAAATCACTCCTCTCCATCAGAGTCCTTTCGAGCTCAATTTCAAGATCACCTAAAAATCATATCATGATGTGTGTATAGAAACTACTTCTTCGGTCTAGCTAGTTAAGCAACCATGCACTGTGCACTAGCAATAAAGATTACAATGTCGTGGATTTGAAACCTAGGTCACCACAAAGTAAGCTTTTTTGAAAAATTGTCAACAGCTGTTCGGAGTCTGGAATTGTGCCCGTTATGATAGGAATAGCCTCGCCTCTATGACATTAAGAAGAAATATCGTCAGCAATGTGTACCCCACAACTCTGCCACATTACACCTTTTTTTTATTTGAAACATTAAAAATTCATATACATAAATACCCAGACAAGCACAAATAAAATGTATGGATCACACAAAGATTTGTCGAACCCGCGACTATTAGACACATTGGGCGGAGCGGCTTAAGCTCTTAACCACTTCGCTAAATCATCCGTCAAACTGACAAAGGCGTCCAAAATCGCTATTAGCACTTACTCCTATGTTTTTCCATCTGCGAAAGTATGGAGTCGGCTTCCAGTTTCTGCTGGTCGAGGAGATCCCTCGCCAGGGCTATCTTGTTGAGCTCCTCTCGGGTCGTCACTAGTTCTGAGCGTAGGCGCGAAGAACGCTCTTCTTCAGCCCTATGAGTACAAGAACACATTTATAACACCAACAGCACGATTGTACGATTTGCAATAACAAATTTCACTAGGACATTTGATAATCCAAGACAATTGTTGGTGAAATACAAATTTCACTTTCGCAGTAAATATTTCAATTATGTAAAGGGGAAGCAAAACTACTTTCTTTCCCGGAGATCCCGAAGACGTTTCGTAGTGCTGGTGCTAACCACTACGTCAGTAACCGTGGAGGTTTCATTTGTTAGGACTCCTAACTTAGAAGTGACACAGTAAACACAACTAATATTAAACTTTTTAGATTTAGGCAATTTTTTTAGTTATCTCCATCATCATCATCCATCGAATCTTATCTGAAGGACAAGTCAAGAGTCTCCATAACGGGCGAGCGTGTATGAGACGAACTATGAGAGTGAAGGAAGCCAGAGAGGTATGTAAGGAAAGAACCTGTATAACAAAGTTTTATCAGTACATGTCGTGTCAGTCTTCTCGTAAGAATATACAGTTCATGTTCATGATCAAAATTATGTTAAGATATCTTAAATAAATGATTATACAAAGTTTCGTCTACGGGCCATTCATCGTTAAAGATTTTTTCTTCAGAAGAGACAATCCTGAATGCATCGTCAGTACATGCACGAAAGCATGTTTAAGTGTTTAAATCAAACGTGTATGTACAATTTCAGGCGGGTGCTATTAACCACCGAAGAGTTTCTCGTGAGGAGACGAACCTGAGTCCAATATCAGTTCATAGAGGAATTCATGTGGAGGCAAAATTATGCATTTTAACATAACATTGCAGCTCGAGACTGACAATAATAAAAATAATATTTTTTTAATGTTCATCCCGCGATTATCCCGGATTGATTGTTGTTTCCGGGATATAAAGTATTTATTATTTTAAGCTAGGGTATAAGTTATTATCATACCAAATTGTATTGAAATCCGTTCGGTAGTTTTTGCGTGATTGAAACACCAAGAGACAGACAAACAATAATTCCAAAAAAATTGTTTCGGCCTCTATATCGATAAGGAAATATACCCCCATTAAAGTTTTCGAAAAATTTATTTCATGTGCAGATTCGGCTCGGTTACAGTTTTATTATATAGATAGATAGAAGTTAGATAATAAAGGCAATAATCAAAACTAACCTCAAAACAGACTCCCTGTTAGCGGCTTCCCGATGTAAATGGTCAACTTCAGAGTTGAGCGCTCTCTTCTCGCCCTCCAAAGACTCTATAGTCTTCTCCAAACGGGAGTTTACCTTCTGAAGCTTCTCGTAATCCGATGTTAAAGATTCCACCTAGAAATCAGGTCAATTATCAATTAAAATGCTTCTACTGTCTTACACTTGGTTATGATGGATTGATCCCAAAAACTACTTTCGTCTAACTTTGTAATGCAAAGTTAGACGGAATCAGTTCTTTGATTTGTGACCATTTGAGATACATGATAATATCCTCGCCACACTTCGGAAGGCATGATTCTACGCACTCGTAGAATGATGCCATGCTTGTTTCAGAAAATTTAACGAAACAAACAGATTACACAAAGACTTATTTTTTGCGGGGAATGAAACCGCCAATACACGATCTAATATGCTAAGTGGCTTACTAGATCTATACTGGTCTCTATTGAGAACGCCAATTCTTCTAACAAATTGACGCTGTTAATTGGCACCAGTCAAAATTTATCTTTTTTAAAAGAAATACCTTCGCTGCAGGGCAAAAGCACAATGCCTCATGTCGTGGCGATTTTTACTCCCGCAAATTGTGATATACGTATTCAAGTTATTCTAGTTCAAGGTTCCAACTTATGGGGGACTTGTCCACTTCACATCGGTTAAGATTCGGTTTTGCGAACTTTAGTTAGTCAAATTAGCCCTAAACCACTATACCAGGCCGTCTTCGTAATCCTATTACTGACCATAGCGTTGATCTCGACTCTGTTTCGCTCCAAGTTGTTCTTGTCGATCCTAAGCGCCTCCAGTGTCTTCTGCATAGACTCCTTCTCTTGCAGAAGCTGGTTGAGGTCTGCATTCGCTTGATCCAGTTTACCTGTATTACATTCATGTGGGATATGAGGGCTTTTTGAACAATTGTGAATGAAGATATCGATAGTCGATTTCTGTTTCAGTTTTTGTGGATATTTTAAATAACAGTTACCCGCGACTTCATGCCCGGTCGACATCAGCGACACCTACCGGGTCTATGTTATATAACCTATGTTACTTCTGGCTAAGTAGCTATCTAATGGTGAAAGAATTTTTGAAATCGGTTCATTAGTTTTTAAGTTAATTCGTTACAAAAATACAAATCTTTCCTCTTTATAATATTAGTATAGATTAAGAGTGACAGGGTTGATATAAGCCAGGTATCAGAGATAGAATGATTCACGATTTGGTGGACGACCGAAGACCTAATTTAAAATGATGTTTAATGACTAATATTATAATAAAGCAAGAAGAAAACTATTGTGGATTTTATCTGACGGCTCCCGCGACCCCCAGCTCCTTACATTTCTACATGCATATTACAGAATGTACAATCTACGAAGATGCGAATTTGCCCTTTAAATTAGGTCACTGACGCTAACGCACTATGTAGGGAAATTTTAAGGATGATCAGTTTTGAAACCGTTTGTTTGCAATTTGCTCACCCCGATGGTTGTCGACCACAGCACCATTTGTTGAGTCAAAAGCCCTTTTTTGTAAGCATTTGTTGTTAATGACTTTATGATTAGTTATTGTCTAAATTTTGTGTATCACTCAGTTCTTTGCATCTGGCGCATTATCTACGACTTTTAACTGCGCCTTTAACGCAGATAGCCGCTGGTCACTGCACACAAAATGCAGCCTTACGGTGGTAGCCTTATACTTCAAGTTTGTCTATGTAGATATTTAATAAATTGGTGCGTAATAAAATTACGTGTCTTAGCTGAAGGGCAAGTCAAGAGTCTCCGTAACCGGCGAGTGTGTATGAGACGAACTATGAGAGTGGAGGAAGCCAGAGAGGTATGTAAGGAAAGAACCTGTTGGAACTCTGTACTCTCTGCCTACCCCGCGAGGGAGCTGGCGTGATGATATAGATAGATAGATAGAAAGGTAATAAAATTAATTGCATACCTTGAAGACTGCCTAGTTGATCTGGTGGCAAAGCGCATCGCTTTGCGATCACGAGGTCCTGGGTTCAAATCCTAGGTCGGACAAATATAGTTTTTCTAACGAAAAATTCCCAGTACGCGTCCGGAGTCTGGAATTGTGCCCGGTATATGGCAATAGGCTCGCCCCCTATTACATGGAACCTAACATCGTCGGCGAAACGTGGGTGTACTCAGTACACCTCTGCCACCCCCTCTGGGGAATATAGGCGTGACGGATACCTTGAAACTGATAGTTGTATATTAATTTTGCCCTCGTGATTATTTTTTTACTATAATTTTAAACAAATCTTTACATTTTTGAAACTTCCACAGTTTACTTAAAATAATGTCAAGTCACGATAAAAAAATATTCTTTACCAATGAGCATACTATCACCAAGTGTTCTATACCTGTAAGATCTTGGACTTTGCATTCCAGTGAAGCGACGTTAGCATCGGCTGTTTCGCAGTGTTTACGAGTTGTCATCAACTGCTCTCTTGAATTTTGCAGTTTTACCTGTATAAATTATATATAATACCTTGCATAAGTTTATGTAACCTTTATTATGAGGCGCTCGTAGCGCTGTGCGACCGCCGTGTTCTTACCGTTTACCAAGGTTAAGCCGCGTTCGACTCAGTTGGCCCGATATGGGTGTGGTCACCCATATCGTGTATACCCACCATTTGTGGCATTTTCATATTCGAGCGTCTCCGTGCTTCGGAAGGCACGTTAAGCCGTTGGTCCCGGCAACTACTTAGTGTGGTAGTCGTTAAGCCGAGTTGGAAGCCTTAAAGGCGGCTTGATAAACTGCCAACCAAGAGCAGGTGGCCACAAACCTGCCTCCACCAATCCGCACTGGGTCCGCGTGGTGGAGTATGACCCAATCTCTCTCACCTCGATTTGTGAAAGAAGGCCTTTCGAGCAGTGGGCAGTATAGGCTGATATTATAACCTTTATTAACGATATGACTGCCTCGTTGGTCTAGTGGCAAAGCGCATCGCTTTGTGATCACGAGGTCCTGGGTTCAAATCCTAGGTCGGACAAGTGTAGTTTTTCTACAGAAAAACTTCCCAGTACAAGTCTGGAGTCTGGAATTGTGCCCAGTATATGGCAATAGGCTCGCCCCCTATTACATGGGACCCTAACATCGTCGGCGAAACGTGGATGTACTAGTACTCCTCTGCCACCCCCGCTTGGGGAATATAGCCGTCACGGTGTATTATGACAATCTTTATGTAAAGGACATTGTTCTGTATGACAGCAATGAAAATATACTTGTATGATTTCAAATCACCCATAAATTCTCTGAAGGCATTTATTATCAAATGGACAAGCTGCGAAAACGCAATATTGCACAAAAAGTATTAGATTTTGAGGTTATAAATCAGTAGCCATTAATACATATGAGGTTATATTGTGTGTTGGCATTTAGTAAAGATGTCGGCAACTTCGATATAAGTACTTACAATACTTTGAAATATTCGTTTTAGATTACAAGAAATTCACATACACAAACACCTACACTGAAAGAAATAATGAGGGTAAAAAAAAAATTTGTCCCGTGCGGATATCGAACTACTCGACCCAGTGGTCGGAGTGCCTTAAACTCTTAACAACTGAACCAAGCCGTTCGTCAAATGTGGGATATTTCATCATCATCTCAGCCCATACTTGATATTTAGTAATTTATTAATTGTTCAATGCAACTGACCTGTATAATAATAATATTATTAGCCCTGTTAAGGAACCGTCCTACCGTTGGGCACAGGCCTTCTCTCAACCTGAGAGGGTTTAGGCCAGGGATGGGCAAAATTTAATCAGATTAATGATTTACCACCCCCGCTTGGGGGAATAGGCTTGATGGTGCATTAATGATTAACGATTACAATTACATTTTATGATCTTCAACGTTTACGATTACACTTTTAATCTTGAATCATGACTAAATATTAGGAAATGCAAATGTAATCATTAATCTGATTACATTTTTCCCATCTCTAGTTTAGGCCATAGTCCGCCACGCTGGCCCAGTGTGGGTTGAAAAACTTTACACACCTTCGAGAAACTCTTAGGCATGCAGGTTTCCTCACGATGTTTTCCTTCACCGTTAAAGCAAGTGATAGTTTTTTTTTTTTAAACGCACGGCCTGTGTTCAATCCGAGACGTCTGAGTTCACATTCCAACGGTCTAACCACTAGGCTATCACTTGGCTATCACTGACCTGTAGTTCATGTATTTGTATCTGATACTTGTGTAGTGCAGCTTGCACCGCTGAAATAGTGCTCTCGGCGAAAGCTGTCGCGTTGGCCGATTGCGATACGCGTTTAGGTGATCTGTGTATCAAATAGACAGACAATGGGTTTCTTTGATATCAAACAAAGTTCTGCCCTATCCCGTGGACTCAATTCTTAACACAAATTAGGTATACACAAATCGAAACATACGAATACATGTGGATCAAACAAACGTTTATTAAAAAAAAAATATTAGCCCTGTTAAGAAACTGTCCCACCGTTGGGCACAGGCCTCCTCTCAAACTGAGAGGGTTACGTTAATGTTTATTGCGTGCAGAAATTAAACTCGCGATGTACAAACTTACACTTATCATTTATAAATAAAACTTAGCTCAAACCAGAGATGGGCAAAATGTAATCAGATTAATGATTAACCACTCCCGCTTGGGGAACATAAGCGTGATAGTGTATTAATGATTACAATTACATTTTGTAATCTTCAACGTTTACGATTACACTTTTAATCATGGGTTGTGATTAAATATTACAAAATGCAATTGTAATCATTAACCTGATTACATTTTGCCCAACTCTGGCTCAAACAGTGTTGTTATAACTCCAATATATCAGCTTTCGAGGGGAAACGCTTGTGAAACATATTTTAAACTATTAGTTTTTCAGTATTCGGGTCCTAACTCGAAAGCTAACATAATCTACTAAATATTACGTGTTTGCATAAGCTGTTAAGATTTTTGAAGTTCTGAAAAATATAACATTTAGTAACCTGAAACGACGAGAAAAAATTTTAATTGTGATACTATTGAAGCGAAGATGTGATTTTATTTATATAAAAATTGAGATGGGATGACGGCCGTTTTGACGACGAGGACGTTTAAGGTTTCGCCACATAGCCGACGCAGCGCGACAATCCCGTACATTTCAGTACATAAATTATTCCTGTATCGTGGTTGCAATAACATACATAAAATTTATATGCATTATAAAATTTATATTACATTTATATGACTTTAATATCCCTCGTAGGTCAGCGAGGCATAATTCTCCCATAAATGTTGCATCATTCAATTCCAATTACAGGCGGAACTCATTTATGGTTCGTGCAAGCAGAGATTTTAACCATATATGCAGAGAGTTTTCATTTGACCCTTTCAACATTGACACGGCCTCAGCGAGAAGGTATCTCAACCATCCTCTTTGGTTAATTTACTTTTACAGATTTATTCTTTACTCTTGATACACATGCTATTGCTCCTATGAGTACGAATTTATAATATGTTTCCTAAACGTGTGATCCTATAACTGGTTCTCTGTGAAATTTTTAAGTTATTTATCATAGATATGTAAACCGTTGGACCACCTTTCAATAAATAAATATAAGCCGTACAAGCATTGTGGGTGACTAAGATTTTTCCGGTGCGAGGAACGAGCCCGTGACAATTCGATCCAGCGGGCGCAGGGGCCTACGCTCTAACCACTAAAGGTTTGGTCAAACAGCCGACGGAGCGCTCGGGAAGCGCTCGACTACGCTTGGCTGGCGGTCGGACGCTCGCACGTGTATTGGGGGCTTGCTCCATATACGTTCGTAAAAGCGACGCGCGACGGCGGCGGGTCGTGACGTTTGCCTTTGAGCCGAGCGTGACGGCGTTGTGTGTCGTCTCCCGTACATTTCAGTACATAACACCTCCCCAGGTCGCGCCACCGTCGCGCTCCCGTCGCGCTGCGTCGGCTATGTGGCAAACCCTCGGCAACCTTAAACGTCCTCGTCGTCAAAACGATGACTACTATTTGGCCGTCATCCCATCTCAATTTTTATATAAATAAAATATTAATACGTGAAGCAAAAACTTTGTACCCCTTTTTACGAAAATTGTGCGGACGGAGGAGTATGAAATTTCCCACACTTATAGTTTATATAGAGAAGGAGTGCAGAACGCTAATATTTTTTAAAAATTATGCTTAAAAATACATTAAATCAATAAAAAAAAACATTACACACACTACATGTATTTGACACACACACGCATATATACTCTTTTGTTTATTGTAAAGGCTGTGCTGCAATTTAAGAATAGATTTGTCTATAGTCTTACTGAATGTCAAACATAATCAGCAAATGATGAAAGAGTAGGTCGAATTTCGACCAATGGGCGCCCACTAGTATAAATAAAATCACATCTACACCGGAAAAATAATCACCATTAAAAAAAAATCTCGTCTTTTCAGGTTACTTATTATGACATTTTTTAGAACTTCAAAAAGCTTAACAGCTTATGCAAACACATAATATTTAGTAAATTATGTTAGCTTTCGAGTTAGGACCCGAATACTGAAAAACAAATAGTTTAAGATACGTTTAACAAGCGTTTTTTTTATTGAAAGTTTTTTGAATTATGACACTATTTGAGAGGAGGTGCACAGTTTTGAAGTGAAGATAATGTGTACAGTCATACAAGCATTTTTTGGCACGCGGCCAAAATTGGAACTAAGGCTGTCTTCAAGTGAAATGTCACATCACATCAGTCGCAGAGTTGCCGTGTGGTATAAAAATTTACCCTAGTTCTTTTTTAATCAGTAACCGTACGGACCCACCTGTTGAAATATTTCCCTGGAAGTATGAAATTTTACTAAACGATAACCTCAAATTCACACCTCCCTGCTAATGTCATCTACGGCCCAAAATATCCTTGTCACTATATTGACCTGTCGTGCAGGTGCACGTGGTGGTGCGGCGTGGCGTCAGCCTCGGAGTCGTGTATGAGCGCGCGCGCCACTTCCTCCAGCGCCGCGCGCATCACGCCCGCTTCACTGCACATTGTCTCTGCGCTTTCGCACCGCTCCTCCTGCACAAAACCAATATGACAATCGTTCTTAATAATTCATTCGTAACATTTTTAGGATGTTTAACATCTTTCCTCTCGGTTGTTGGATATTTTTGTGGGAATTATTTCGGAAAAGGGACGGAAATGTGTTACAGGACACCGGGGAAGCGCGCGCTATGTGATTTGACCAATGAACGCGCTTGGTGGCGAAGAGATGGCTGTGAGATGGTGCCAACAGAAACCGGGGAAGCGCTCACTATTTGATTTGATCATAGAGCGCGCGCTATTTAATTTGGTGCGGATCTTTTACATAGTAGGATAACATGTCAGATGTTACACATCATATGCGACTACTATAAGGCTCGCTGATTTTTAGGGTTTCGTACCTAAAACGACACCCATATAGGATCACTTCGTTGTCCGTCTGTCCGACAATTATCACCCTTTTTTCTTACGCACAGCTAGAGGTATCAAGTTAAAATTTATTTCAAATACGAAGGTCTATGGTCCCCTACTGGTATAAAAAATGAATGATCTAAGTAAAACCAAACAAGAGATATGGCGATTTAAAGATTCTCATCAGAAATTATATGGCAATTCCCGTTGACCTAGAATCGTGGTGTTTGGCAAGAAGCAAGGTTTTAAAGTACAAGTAAAGGAAAAAGTCCGATATTTGTCAATTTATAACTAAAACATATAAAAAATAATTATTTTCCCTCAAAATCCGATGAAAAATTAAAATAGCGCTGTCTAGTGACTACTACACACACTACAACTATACTTCTTCGTCTATGTGCTATCAGTGACATTTTGTGGAGCTATGTTGATTATAAATATTTATTCACACACACAGAGATGGCGCCACAGATATCTGTGACGCCATCTGTGTAGGGTATAGGACGTTAATTGGATCAGATTGTCGATTTATTTTTTAATTTTATTTAGTTTTATTTAGGCTGGAGGTGGACCACTGTGTGGCTCAATTTCTCACCGGACATGGCAACTTTAAGAGTAGATTATTCTCTTTTAAACTGGTACCTTCACCGCTATGTCAGTGTTCCACGTCTAACTACGAGTATGAACAATCAGCACACCATGTTCTTTGGGAGTGCAGTCTCTGGCACAACGAGCGTACCATTATGTTAAACAGTCTGCGAAATACATCTGGGGTAATCTACTACACGGATCTTGTAGAAACTCGGGATAATTTCCGTGCGTTCAAGCATTTTTGGCTACTTAAATATAATAAGTACTAATCAAGACAAATCCAACAGGCTCAACACGAAAGGTGATTCCAGTGCAATCGATTCGAATTAATTCAAAGATAGATTTTATTGAAATAAATCGACAGGCCTAGACCATAGTTCAGTCATTTCGACACTCGTGTATTGCGCCCAAAGGCCACCTAAAGCTCACAAACGTAGTTTAAAACTACAATTTTGCGTTGAAATTGGCCGGAACTGAACCCGGTACGGAAACCTCAGAGCGCGGGTCCTACTCGCACTTGTCCAGTTATTTTAATAACAAACTGATTAAAAAATAAAATTGTGGGTGCATTTGCAAACTAAAACAAATATTTGTGGGTAACACAAAGATTTGTCCTGTCCAGGATTCGGACCCGCGACGACTCATTCCAGCGGGTAGAGCGACTCAAGCTCTTAACCACTGGACCAAGCTGTACGTCGAACATGAAGTAAAAATCATATTAAATTCTTGATCCTTCATGTCATCTCCTCAAGCTCAAATAATTTACTTATCTACCACCGGACCAGAACGCAGTCTCCCCTGAGAAAATTCAGCGAGAAACTAAGCAGGCTTGCCTTTTTCAAGTTATTTTGTCTATTTTTCAATAATACACAAGTAATAATTTACAATATAGCTTCAGTATGATGCCTTACGAACGACATATGATACAAATTATGTTATTTTTAAAGAATAAGTATCTAAATTATTCCACAAGCAGGAACCATTCACGACTACGACTACTGGGGCAGCCATTACTTCTCACAACCATATTACCTAAGATGGTCCCACCAGTGGCGTCCATTGTTCCACCAGTGGCGTACAATGGCCTAAATGTTGTAAAAATGAGCGCTAAAGTCGAGCGTTTAGCGCTGAGTCGAGGCTCACGAGCGTTGAAACACGTAGAAGACGCGAGCGTTTTAAGCGCCGACTCGAGCGTTTTTACAACACTAAGTGGCCTACTTCGTAAGAATTAAATTACACTACATTCAAATATTACTACATAAATAAAATTATATCAATCATCATCTATCTACACTAATATTAAAAAGATGAAAGATTTGCATTTTTGTATGTATGTAACGAATAAACTCAAAAACAGCTGGACCGATTTAAAAATTCTTTCACCATTAGAATGCTACATTATCCCTGAGTAACATAGGCTATATTTATTACTAGAAAAATTAGAGATCCCTACTAAAACTTCAATAATGTAACCCAAGGTGTAAAAAATTAGCCATGTGTTTCATCGCATGCGCTGCGAATACTATTGATGATAGAACAAAAAAAAATGTTCTATAATATTTAAGAACATATTAATATCTACAAAAAACTTCATGATACCAAATGGCCAATATTGTAGTTAAGTCACTATAACTACTTTTTTACATTTTAAAAGTTGAAAGAAATGCCGACCAAAAGCAGACCATGTTATCCATTTTTAACCGACTTTAAAAAGGAGGAGGAGTTTTTCTTTTTTTTTATGTATGTTCAGCAATAATTCCGTCAATTGTGGACCGATTTTGATAATTTTTTTGCAGTGGGTTCAGTATAGCTCCAAGGTGGTCCCATTTTAATTTTATTGGCATTGAACCTTGGACTTAGAAGATACACCAGGGAACTCCTTAACGACTAACAATAGGCATGTGTAAATTGAGATATTATTGGTATTACGTCAATCCTATAGGTACCCTACTATAGAACTAAGCCGTATATTAGCCAACTTAAAAAAAATGAGATTCATAATTCGTCCTTTTTTTATAACTGCTTTGCTTATGAACCGATTTCGATGATTCTTTTAGTTTTGAGGTGGTCCTATTTTAATGTTATTGGTATTGGACCTTGGACTTTGAAGATACAAGAGGGAAGTCCTTAACGGCGAACAGCACAAATGTATAGATTCCGTTATTATACTCATTATATTAATCCTGTAGGTACCTTACTGTACAACTCAGCAAAATAATATAATATCGGTATATAAATATTACTAAATAATTCACTCGTCACTTAAAATTGTAAAATAAAACCCTTTTAAAAAAAAAGGTAAACCGACTTCAAAAAGCAAAAAATAAATATTTGAAGTCGGTGCCAAGTAACCGACTGCACCAACCAGCACCGACTTCAAATATTTCTTTTTTGCTTATTAAAGTCGGTATACCTTTTTTTTAAGATTTTATTCCATGTTATTCCTTTGCATTAAACCTTATCCAAATAAATGATATCGTATTCAAGACTGTTACAATACCTGTAGATTACTTTTTGAATTATCAAAATCGGAGATTCCATTTAAAAGATATTACGAATTTAAAAATGTCAATCTAAACAAAATACAAATAGAATAATAAACGCCGCCGCGCCGTGGCCGGTGTGGCCCCACGCAGCGCAGCGAGCTACGCGGCGAGGGAGGGGGGACCGAAGTGCGGGAGAGAGGCGTCCACATCTATGAAATAGGTAGCCGCGCGTTCCTACGCAGCGGACGCAATATCCCACACGTGCGAAGCCGGGACGGGCCGCTAGTATTGAATAAAATAATGATGGAAATATTCAGTAGGTAAACACTTCATGCAATGCCCTCCCCGCTCGCCAGTAGGTCCCATATATCCCTATGAAGCAAAGATCACTCGTTCAATATATAATGTTAACTCACAAGTCCCTGGAGCTCGGTCAAAAGCCGTTGTATGCGCGCGTCTCTCTCGCGCAGTTCGGCGACGGCGGCATCGCGTTGTGACGTCACCTCCCGCAGATCCACGCGCATGCTCTCCACGCTTATCACTGATGAGGGCAATGTAGCAGTGCTCGGGTGGTGAACTTCCGACTAGTACAATGAATACACAAATATTATCAGATAAACACCTGATACTGAATAGTAACTAAAGCAATCAAACAATTTGAGCTGAGCAAGTTTTTCATGTTAGTATTTATACTTGTAAAAAATATTCAGGGAAAGTAGCTATCATTCAATTTATAGAGATGCTTCATTCTCCTCCATTTGTCCTAATCTTTAACAGTACAAGGTTACAATGTTCTGTTACCAGTTAAGTTTTAGTGTTATAATAATTAGACATCATGAATTAATCACATAAGATAAAGATTATACTGGGATGATTTTGCTATAAATAGATTATTATCCTTTCACATATTTTTGCTATCTTTTTAGTTTTTAAGTTATAATTATAATATTATTATTTTCTACTTATTTAATATTATCAAAACTTAATTTAATGTAATTTGCATAGCATTTGTATTCCCTTCTCGACTTAGATTTTATGCTTTGTACAATGGTAAATGATGTACACATCTGTTATTGGTGTACATATCGGAATTTGTTTCTGACTGAATACTAGTTTTTAATATTTAATAAATTAATATGTACTCTATGGTGTCTTAATAAAATAAATAAATAAATAATAGCACTGTAAGCAAATAAGGGAAATACGGAGGGCGTGTCTTCCTGGATGGAATAACTTCTCACAAGATAATAAATTTTCAATTACCTTCATTGACACTCAGTCAGCATTTTGACAAACTTTAAATTGGATAAGCCAAAAGTTATCCCAAACTACCTTCATTTTTAGTCTATCTATATACTCGACTTTGGGAAAATTGTGGTGGCCTCCCCACAAAGGCCAAAGAGAAGAATTGAAATTGAAATGTTGTTCTAAATAATACTATACTAATTGAATCAATCAAATCACATCATTTCGTTTGTAGAAACTACCCACATCTTGAGAATGATATGTACAGATATAGGCAATAATACATAATGTTCTACAGTAATGTATTGTTCTTAAGACTTGTATATTGAATACAGAGGTTATTTTGACAAATTTCTAAAGTACCTACATATAAGCTTTATTGCACCTTGACTTACCTTAACACCACCACTCTGAGCGGCAAACGCATTGATGGAATAACCACTCAACATTCCCACCATTTCCCTGACCGAGGAGTCGAGGTCGTTCTTGACGCGGTACAGATCGCGCTCCGTATTGGTCTGGAGCTCGGAGAAGAACCGCTTTACGGAGACCACCTCGCGCCACAGGCTCAGCAGACGGTTGTGTTCGCTCGAGTAGTAATCGTTGAAAGCCTGTTTATGATTAAACAAAAAGCTTTTGAAACAATTTCATGTTATTAGGCCTTGATTCGGGATGGAAATCGGTTCCAACTTTTAGACTTGTCAAGGATCAAAAAGAAACAAAATATCTACTCTATGGATCCTCCATAATTACATATTATTATGTGTGAATGTTACAATAGGTCTTATAAAAAAGCTCAGAGTTGCTTAGCTAGCTATGGAAAGAGCTATGCTGGGCGTTTCTCTCCGTGATCGAGTCAGGAATGAGGAGGTTCGCAGAAGAACTAAGGTCATCGACATAGCCCTCAGGACTAGCAAGCTGAAGTGGCAATAGGCGGGCCACATAGCGCGAAGATCGGACACGCTTTGGGGCAGAAAGATCCTAGAGTGGAGACCACGTATTGGCAAGCGCAGCGTGGGACGACCGCCTGCCAGATGGACTGACGATCTTGTGAAAATCGCAGGAAGCCGTTGAATGCAGGTGGCGTCGAACCGGTTACGCTGGAAAGCGATTGGGGAGGCCATGTTCAGCAGTGGACAAGTATAGGCTGAGATGATGATGTGTGAATGTATTCATACTTTTTCATAAAGGTGTTTTACTCCCAATATACAAAGTGTTGTGCCAATAATAATTTCATTATTCACATATATTATTTGACATTGTCACAATTTTTGGAGGAGTACATGCAATAATCTTATAATTCATATATTAGTTTATAGTAGTAGTTCACAGTAGTAGTTCATAATTAATGAAGTGGCATTCTTTTTACAACCACCTACCAGATACCAACTCTTGGGTTTAGCAGTAGTCCCACTGGCTAGGGCTTTAGATAGCAAAATACCACTAGTAAAGAGAGGATTGCGCTGATTATGTTTGTATACGAGATTAATTGATTAAGTTTATGACAGTTAACCTATACTCGAGAAATACTTAGGTTTTACTAACCTTATTTACTGAATTATTACTGAACTTACACTTACAATTTTCTGCTCTTCCTGTTTGTTTTGAGGAATTTATCTTACACTATCCTCATACAAATACATTGCTTGACATATCTTACAAAACTTAAAGTTTCTCTTGGACATGGAGAATTAATCATGATGTTATCCTTTATCTAGCAAGTGACCATTGTAACATAAAAATTCATCCCTATTAGCGTTATTAAACCACTTGCCCTAGTTTTATTATTTCCCTGCATCACAATAATTGTTTTTCCTTATAAACTCTTCATACCAGAGAACCTACCTGCTCCTCGTCCTTCCACTCATCCTCTTTAATAGCCATCTCATCGCGCAGCACCTCCCAGTCATTAGTGAGCTTCTGCAGGTCACCAGTAAGAGCCTCGTTCAGTTGGTGGGACTCCTCCAGTTGGTCGCGGAGCAGGTTGTTCTGTTGCACCAGTTTCTCACACCTAGGTATGATTTAGAGATGGGCAAAATATAATCAGATTAATGATTAACCACCCCCGCTTGCGGAATACAGGTGTGATGGTGTATTAATGATTAACGATTACAATTACATTTTGTAATCTTCAACGTTTATGATAATGCTTTTAATCTTGAATCATGATTGAATATTACAAAATGCAATTGTAATCATTCATCTGATTACATTTTGCCCATCTCTGGTATGAATGATAAATGTGTTTTCTAATAGCCTTTAAAATAATGATAGATTTATGAAAATAATAAACAAGACACTCTTATGTGGGGTACAAGCTCATTGGAATATGAAGTGTTCTGAAAGTCTGTAACTCTTCTGGTTTCACATAAGCACACAAAAATATACATTAAAGTACTCTTTATTGTATACCAGCATAATTACAGCAAAGAAATACAAGTAATTTATGGCAGTAGGTACATAATACAACCATTTCCACTGACAGAGATACTACATAGGGGCTATTGTTCCATATAGGTAGTGTCCAACCAAAGGTTGATTTTTTCTGAAGCTGAAGCCAAGGATTAATAGGCCAACGCCACAACCTTTGGCCTAAGCCGAAGATTTAATAACCCTAAGAAATTTGGTTCATGACTGGCTAAATTTTTAAAATGTTTATTTGACTGAATTTACTTAATAATTGATTAAAATAACCTACAACTGGTTAAAAATAATAACACTGAAATAATATAATTAATAATATTTATTTACAAAAAAGCACTCATAAGTCATAAATCACAATAGATTGTTTAATTTCAGTGCTTGCTGGAAACGTTCGGCATTGACCACAACTTCGGCCCATTTTGGGCCGGAGGTGGTATTTCTGGCCAAATGTGGCTGAAGCCAAAGCTGAAGCTTCGGTCGAACACTACCTATAGACAAAAACTCCTCATTGAGTGGTGTCTAATGTGACAAGTACATTATAACACCAGTTTTACATTACGTCCATCTATATAGTAGTGTCCAGGGAAGTGAACAAAAAAATAAACATGTAAAGTTCAAGCAATCTGCTTAACTTTATGTTCACTGCCAAGGTTTAACAGGCAGATTGGCCCAGTTGTTAAGAGCTTAAGCCACTCTGCATACTGGATCAAGAAGTTAAAGGTTTGATCCCCACATGGGACAACTCTTTGTGTGACCAACATATATTTGCTTTGGTCCAGGTGTTTTTGTATGTGAATGTCGTGATTGTAGAGTCACCTACGACATAGAAATAATTCCTGGTGTAAGTCTACGTTTATATAAAAAAAAGTTTACATTTCGACACTGGCTAGTTTCATGTCCATTTCTTTAGTCACACGCTTACTTGCGCTTCTCCTCATCAAGCCGCCGCAGTGCAGTTTCTAGATCGGCGATGCGCTCGTCCCTGCGCGCCTCCGCGGCCAACGCCATGGGTAGAGCGGAGGGCGCCGGGAGCGCAATGCTGGTCTTGCTGGCTGAAGGCCGGTAAGTCGAGGGCTCGCTGCGAGGAGTCGTCTCCAGCATTTGCGTCTCCAACTCTGCACATCGCTGCTTGTATTGAAGCACCTGTTTGGCATATATTTGAAGCAAGTTTTCAGCGAGATTCCGACAGATAATAGCTCCATTGCAGGTAAAGATAAATTGGCCCTAAAGTCTACTTTCGCCCTATTACACTTATAATATAAAGTAAACGTATTTGTCTAATATTTTTTTGAATAATTAGTTTCATAAACAAACATTGACCGCGACATTTGACATTTTTTGTCATTTTGACATTTGTATTTCGTTCGAAAATTATAGTACAAAAAAGTTAAAGAAAAAAAGTATAAAAATATGCTTAAAACAGCACAGGGACCTCATCTCTTTTATATTCTACCACGTACCTTCGATTGAAGCCTAGACACTAAAGCCGCTTGCCCCTGCTGTGCTTTGCGGTAAGCGTCAAGCCTGCGCTTATGGTCGGCCGCCTCGCCAGCAAGACGAGCGCGGAGCTCTTCATTCTGCCGTCTCAGGTCACTACTGATACTACCCACTGGGGAATCCATCTCCGGAGGACTATCCGGCGACTTCTATTTACCCAAAGAATAAAAGAAGCGCATTACTCATTAGATCTCTTATCATATTATGATACGGTTACGTATTAATAAATGTGTTACGTACTTTAATCAAACCTATGTAGTACTTACCTCTTTCTTCAAACGCTGATGTGGAAGCGTGCTTGTTGGTCGTCTACCAATAGGAGCACGAGCGCTCCTTGGCGTAGTCAGACCCTCCCGTGTAGGCAACTAATGCAAAAGAAAACAGAATTTTGAAGTGTATCACAATATCAGTAAAAGCCAATCCCGACTAGAAAGTCGGGATGCGTTAGGAAACGTTGAGGATCAATATAAGTAAATATTTTAAACAGTGTCCAAATCGTATAAAACTATACACCTGAAAAGTAACTTTCTTTTTAATTTTCTTCGTGTGCTTCATTTCCAAATAAACATGACGTGCTGACCTAAATTCAAAAGACATTTTGTGCAATGTTTTAACTCATTATCTCACTACGATTCTCACTAAAAAAGTCCAAGAAAATCGAGGAAAACAAAAGGAGGTCGGAGTAAAAAGTTAAAAAGACTACATTCTAAGGTGAAGCAACGGTGAAAATGCGGTTTGCACTGCAGGAACAAGTTAGGCACGCTTTCGGTAGGGCGCCGGGAACTCTGGCTATCGGCCTAGGCATCTAATTACCGCCCACAGTGCGATTACTCACCAAGACCCCTTTGGTGAGGTGAATAAACCTATCCCTTTTTAGCATTGCTAAATGTGGTTTATTTATGAGTTTGGGGCAACCCTAATGAGACAGTCCTCGTCCATAATAATACATGTATTTTTAATTTATAATAAAAATGATAATAAGTGGAAAAACTTACCTGACTTAGTATTTAGATATTTAGCGCTCAAATGCGTCAAAACGGGTTAACAGATTGGGATGAAATTTATATTATTAATTATTAATTAATATTGTAAATATTAGTCTTTAGCTACGGTAATATGAGATTTAAATTTCGTTGACTGACTTTTTTGCGTCCAAGTAGGAATTCCACGCGGTAACAAACTCGATTTCGATAGATGAAAAAAAAAATCAATAGGTGGGTAATAAAGTACTACATAATTTCATTCAAACTTTACTAAGTATTTAGGATCTCTTAATGTAAGTAGGTAAACAATAAATAGGGCAGGCTTTAGGTCAATCACCTTAAACTTCATCGTATGAAATTGGCTACGGTCGAGTAAAATAAACCTTGCATAGTAAAACATGTAAACAAACCACAATTTTCATGTAAACAAACACATGTCCTTCTACCGTAAGTACCAATCACACTGCATGATAAGAAAAAAGAAATCTTACCTAGGTATTTAAAAAGTATATTTATGAGTCACTCATAATTTTAGTAGTTTTTCATTCGGATTTTCTCTAGTGAAATTAATATTACCTGCGTTTCTTAGCAACGCTTAGTCGTAGACTAAGTAATATCAATTTTATTTTTACGTGTTAACTATTAGAAAAATATCGTCTTTCCATACACTTATTTCAGTTTTTAAAACGCATTTGTAATGTTAGGCTCTAAATTAATTGTCGTGTTGACAAAAACAAACGAGCTTTATTAAAGAAATGTAAACGCCTTCCACTTTTAAATTAGCATTGAGTACTGATTACGCGTTCTTACGAGATCATTGGAATTTTCAGCTTATAAAACTAGTAAATTACACGTCATGTATTTTTTCTAAAACTAATGACATTAAATAACTATTTTACACGTGTGTTCCGTAAAAATGAACGGGGCTTACTGTTAAAAAATTGACAAATATCCACATTTTGGAGGGTGCGCGTTTCGCTTCAATGGACACCCCCTCAAGTTCAGGTGTACGTACTTACTTACTTAAATGTTTGATAATGATAACACTTTTTGTTCGGGTTCCTTTCCGATGACAAACTACTGGAAATATCTATGTATTAATCGGTTATCAACATTTGAATAAGAGCTTATCTTTAGAAAGTATTAAAATAATACTTATCGTCAATTGGATTTATTCAAACAAATTGGACTTAAATTTCTAAGAATATATTTTATAATATTTTTTTATGTACAGAACTCTGCGATTCAATTGCATTTCGAACTAACCATGACATTTTTTATCGATCTACAATAGTGTTAACAAAAAACCATTATAGTAATTTGATTTATAATAATGTCGATAAGGGACGTGGTCTCTAACCTATTGATTATTGTGTACGTGTAGAGATTGTGTGTACTTACTTACGTTCATCGGGCATGAGGGCTAGCGTGCAAAAATGACGCCCCGGCTGGAAGGGCAAGGAGGACAATTAGCTGACGGGCGCCTCAAGGAGGAACGGCCTAGGCTTCGGCTGTCGGAGTATGCTAGGGGTCTCGTTGTGGTTCTCTGAACCGGCCAGCCGGCTGTGTCTTATCATGTGTGCGGTTCCCGTATCCAAAAGAAGGTAGGTAAGGGCAAAGGGAGGGTCAATGAGAATATGACGTGGACGGCGATGACGGCTGATTCGAGGGGAGTTTATTTATTTATTTATTTATTTATTTAAAGCCACACCATCGACAATTCACGAATTTTACATAAATACATTATATCAATTTTTCATGCTGTGTGAAGTATCTTTTTAGGCGTGTACAACACTCTCTAATGCGGGTACTCAAATTATAAAAATTATATAAAATTACAGCATAACTATAAAATTACTAGGATAATAAAATATTACATATTATAACATGGAATAACTAAAAACAAAATAAAATGATAAAATTAAATAACACAAAATTAAATAACACAAAATTAAATAACACAAAAAAAAAATACATCGGAGTTACAGAGACATTAAAGAAAAAGTAGTAGATATTATTAATTATTTTACGAACTTAGTTTTTGAAGAACTCTCTTTCGAAAGGCTGCGAGCGGACGGCTAAAGATGTCTACATCATTAACATCAACATATGCTTTTTTAATGCGATTTAAAGGACAGTTAATCTTTGTTCGATAATAGGTTGGAGCAAAGTTGATTTTTAGCGCAAATCTGGGTATTCTTCTCGGAACCGATAAGTTTATTTGACCGACTAGGTGTGGATTATCAATGTAACCATTTACCAGTTTATATAAAAACATTAAGTCTGCAAGTTTGCGACGGTTTTGTAGTGTTACGAGTCCAAAGTGTTTTAATCGAGTACTGTAATCTGCGCGGTAAGGACAATTGGGATCCTTATATGCTATAAACCTGGTAAAAGCTCTCTGTACGCGTTCCAGACGGTTTATATGGATTTGATAATGTGGGTCCCAGACGCAACTAGCATATTCCAAAACACTGCGGATCAAGGTGTTGTATAAACATATTATCGCATGAACATTAGAGAAGTCTTTGCACATGCGTTTCAAGAAGCCCAATATCTTCCATGCCTTAGATATAATGGAGTTCATGTGCTCAACAAACCCCAACCCAGTGTCGACTATTACGCCCAGATCCCGAATCCTGTCAACTTCTGTCAGTTGCTCCGACCCTACGCAGTAACTAGCAGAAATTGGATTCTTATTTTTTGTCAAAATCAAAATCAAAATCAAAATCAAAATCAAAAGTTTTTTATTCATGTAGACCAAAAGGCACTTATGAATAGTCAAAAACAGAAAAAGTATTATTACTTAAGACTCTACCACCCGTTCGGAAAGTCATTCCTGTGGAGAAGAAGGGCAAGAAACTCCACGGTTACTCTTTTTTAAAAATGAGGTTTACAATTCTTTTTGTATACATTGCATTTATGGAGTGTGGGAGAACAATGCAGAACGAGCTAAATAGATGTGCTTAAGTATAGATTAATCATAAGTGTACTTAGATTCATGATATTGGTCAGTGTCTACATAGTCCTCTCATTTACAAAATAGAGATGTTGTAGAGGTATATAATAGAAAGCATAATAATAATAGTAAGAGAAAGTGTTACTATAAAATATGTAAAGAGCGCGTACAAAACAACTGGTCATAGCTCCAGTGTGATGCCGAACGAGACAAAATTCAACAGCATTATGGTACATGTTCAGTCAGACAAAGGGCAGGGGACGGACCAGTCCCCACCAGCAGCACCCGTTCACGAGTATGACCTGAGAAGCAGCCATCACTCTCCTCAACCATTTTAGAGGGAAAAGAATGACCCGCTCCACAGAGCCGCCACTAGCAAAGACATTTTAGTGAGCATGACCAATCCACGACCCTTTCAACATCGTTCGAGAATAATATTTAAATCAATGAACGCTCGCTAGGCAGGACACGCTGCACTTAACATTATATTCTTCTACATTTCAGTTAACTTGTGTAAAGGCATTTTTATCATTTAAAAAATCATTTAGTGTATAATATCCTTTACTCATTAGTGAAGATTTAATATACTTTTTAAATCTGTCAAGTGGCAACTCTAACATGGGCTTTGGTATCTTATTGAAGCAGCGAATACCGACTCCTACGAAGGAAGTAAATACTTTTTTAAGCCTAACAATTGGTAATACCAGTTTATGTTTATTTCTAGTATTTAATTTATGAACGTCACTCACTTTATTAAATAAATGGATATTCCTACGTATGTACACTATGTTGTCGTATATATACTGTGAAGCGACCGTGAGAATGTTGATCTCTTTAAAAAGTTCTCTGAGGGAAGCCCTAGGTCCAAGATTATAAATGGCACGGATAGCTCTTTTTTGCAGTATGAATACATTTTCCACGTCAGCAGCGTTACCCCACAGTAGGATACCATAAGACATAATGCTATGGAAGTAACTAAAATAAACTAGACGTGCTGTATCCACATCCGTAAGTTGCCGTACTTTCCACACTGCATAAGCAGCGGAGCTAAGTTTACCCGCAAGCGATGAGATATGGGCCCCCCATTGGAGTTTGGAGTCTAGGGTAATGCCTAGAAAGACAGTGGAGTTCACGAGGTCCAGCTTTGTGCCATTAATAAGAATATTCGTAGCATTAACTTTTACATTGGGCATAGTAAATTTAATACACTTACGGCCGAATACTCAAACGTCACTTAAATCAGACATTCGTTGAGAGCTGCTTATTTTTAAGAGCATCTTATATTTAAGTGGTATTCACAAAAGCTGCTGTCATGATTTAGGACCATGATTAGCTAAGTGTCCCTCAAATGTTTTAAATATGGCAACATTCGGGATAAAAATACGAAAAAAATTCGTTCTCGTTTACAATATTAACGATATAAGTAGTAGTTTCATTTTATGCAAAATTTCTAAAGATAAGTGAGGGGTAAATTAGAATTTAATTATTTTAAAATACACTCCCGTGATATACGTAAAAACATTTGGAATTCATAATAATTTTAAATCATAAAGTTATTAAAATTTTAAGACCTAATGGCCTTAAAGGTACTCAAACGACATAACAACGGAACGCAATAATAGTCTGTCAATATTGACATTCGATTGATGAAGGAAAACAAATTCAAGTAGAAACTAGATATCTACCAAAGATCTTTTTAATTTTGTTATCACAAATACAATTTATAATTGTTTTGTTGCCCGATATGGAAGGTAAGAAAAAGCGGGGTTGCAATTACACCAGTGCCGAGAAAGAAATTTTGTTAAAAATAATTAATACGTAAGTTTTGTGATTACTTATTATATTGTAACAGTTTTAGCAACAAAATACGAATGCTTAGTTTTCAAATACCGTATTAATTTTAGGTTTCTCCACATAATTGAAAACAAGGAGACAAATGCAGTATTTATCACTAAGAAGAAAAATACATGGGAGGAAATTACCCATCAATACAATGCCGTAGCTACGAGTGGTCACAGAACTTGGCTTCAACTACGGCATCTGTATGAAAATATAAAACAGAAGTCAAAGAAAAATGTGGCAAAAGAAAACGTAAAATGACTTTTTTTATTTTGTATCTTCTGTGTATTTCATTGTGTGATGTTATATATTCAACAATATGTGATTTTTCATTGTAGAAACTACAGTTTTATGAAAAGGATGAAGTCAACACAGCTAAAAAAAAAGCATCAGAGGATAAGGTGAACATTTTCTTTATTAAGCATATGTATTAACACAATTTGCCTGCATGCTAACTAATCTTTCCATTTCTATAGAGAGAAATTTTAAAAACTGGTGGTGGATCACATAAAAGTGTGCTAAGTGAAACTGATAACCAAATCTTAGCTATGGTGGCTCCTCAAATAAAGCCAGTGCCCAATCCGTATGATGACGCAGCCTTGTATTTTGGTTAGTTATAAATATTCTTCTTTTGTGTGGTTGGTCGTCAATCCTGTGGCAGTTATTCAAGCCCAGTACTTCTCTGACTTAGATTAAATACTGTAATAATGACAGTAAATATATTTTTTATCAGGTGACATGGAGACTTCATCATCTCAAGATGTTCAAATAGTAGAAGTACATGTTGATAAGAGCTCTATAGACTCTATTCCTATTTCATCTACTTTGTCTCAACATATTAATGGTAAACTACTGTAACATTATTTTATTTTATGTAATAGACATAGAAATATCTATCCTAAATTTATTTCACTAATTTCTGCGCCTTATTTCAGAACATGAAGTAACTATTGTTAATGACAACAACATTAACAAACCAAATAAAAAAACAGGTAATCTCTAAAGTTGTCATCATATGAGTGAATAATCTATTCTGTATATGTAATTACCTATTTGTTTTGTTGTAGGGAGTAAGAAGACAGTAAAAGCTAGCAGCACCAAAGAAATGTATTTTAAAACAAAGCTGGCTAATGCTAGGTTAGAACGAAAATTGATGATCAATAAATATAAAATGGAACATCAAAAATTGAAAATGGAAATAGAAATTTTAAAACTAAGATTAAAAAATCAGACTAAGAAAAAGCCTAATTAATACTTAATTACAGGGCTGCATCCTCATTAGGATTTTGCACTTTAAAATTAAGATTAAAAAATGAGACTAAGAAAAAGCCTAATTATTACTTAATTACAGGGCTGCATCCTCATTAGGATTTTGCACTGGTTTTTTTAGGATGTGAAATATTGGTTGTCGTATCCAGCACTTTATAAGATTACTATCCGATTGTACATTATATATATATATATATATATATATATATATAGTATAAATAATAATACATATATAAATAAATAAGGACATTATTTTGACTTTTTGGCTGTATCATGTTTATTCCATCCTATTCATAATACTGAAGAAAGATTTTTTAGTCTTGATGTTTGCATATTGTCTGCAGAAGATGAAGCTAGGTTGTCAAACTACTCGTAGCCGTATGACTGGCCATTATTATTGATACATGATTTCCTGCCACTTATTTTTCTATCTATCTATCTATATCATCACGCCAGATCCCTTACGGCGTAGGCAGAGAGTACAGCTCTGGCTCTGGCTTCCTCTACTCTCATAGTTCGTCTCATTATTGAATGATAATGATTAAATGATAATTTTTTTTTACATTCATATTTTTTACACACCTACCTATGCAATAGATTATATACATTTAAGAAGATATAATTGGTAATTAAAAAATAAACAATATTTAACTAGAAAAATGTGTATTAATTATCATGGTTCTTACAAGAAAATTCTCATTAATGACATTGTGGCCATCCTCCATTAAATCCTGGGCCAATATATCATCCCCTAGATGGTCATGCTGTGACATGGCAATATTGTGCAGTACTGCACAAGCTACAATTATGGGAGGGATATTTTTAGTTTTGACGCCCAAGCCAAAGTGAAGACAGGGAAATCTCCTCTTCAAAACACCGAAAAGTCTTTCGATAGGGTTTCTTGTGGAGATTTGTGCACGGTTGTAGGCTTCTTCTGCAGCTGTAGTCGGGTTTAGTATTGGCGTCATGAGATAGTTGCGGCATGGGTAGCCACTGTCTCCTACCAACACCATATTTCCAAAGTCTCCTCGATCAAATTGAGCACAAAGAGGTGAATCATTAAATATGGTGCTATCATGCACCGAGCCTGGCCAACATGCTATAATATGTTTTATAATTAAATTTGCATCACACACCATTTGTACATTAAAGGAAAAATAACTTTTCCTATTACGGAAAGTCTCTGCTTGAATCCCTCCTGAAATGAAAAAGAAAACAAGTTAAATTATCCCAACTATGCTTGAATTTACCTTCATTAAATATTATTGTAAAAGAAATATCCCAACAAACCTGGTGAGTTAATTTTAATATGTGTACAATCCACTGCACCTAATACTCGTGGAAACCCTGCAATAGCATAGAAATTGTTGGCTATTTGTAAGCTTTCTTCTGGAGTTGGCATGTTAATGTAAATGTTTTTCAATTTGGCAATTTCTGCTGTAACACTGTGAATAATACGGTGCACAGTTGGTTGTTCCACTTTAAAAATATCGCCAATTACACGTTGGTAACTGCCGGTGGCGTAAAAACGCAGTGTGATTAAAATTTGATCCCGGGGTTAGATTGCTCGATTTCTTTTTGTTAAAGGTTGGAGTTTGTCACCAAATAATGCTACTAGATGTAAAACCGTGCTCTTGTCGAGGCGAAATCTCATTTTAAATTCAATGTCATCATATATTGCAAAAGCGTCCAATTTTTCTAAATTCCGGCGTATTCGGCCGCTACTCGTTGACGCTTCTTCTTCGGAAAGTGAAAAAAGTGAAGATAGAGACATTTTTCACAATTTATCAGTTAAATACAAAAGACAAAATAATTTAAGATTGCTTGTGAGGACTCTTAAGTTTAACGGGGTCTTAGAGCTATTTAAGTGAAGATTTGACAGATGTCAAACACTAAGTGGCGTTTGAGAATACGGTTTTTGGTTTAAGTAGCCATTTAAGCGGTACTTAAATTAAGTTCAATTAAATTTAAGACGATGATTTAAATGACGTTTGACAATACGAAAATGCAAGTTAACGACGTCTCAAACATCTAAGTGGGACTTAAATATTTAAGTAGCGTTTGAGTATTCGGCCGTGAGTCTTGAGTGAATTAAGCAATAGATTGTTTATTTCGAACCAATTTGATATCCGTGAAAGAGCACCATTCACATCGTCAAAATTAAGCTTAGCTCTGTCAACTTTGAAGATCAATGAGGTATCATCTGCGAATAGTACAATGTCACAGACATCACGGACAAAGTTCGGCAGGTCATTAATATATACTAAAAAGAGAAAGGGTCCTAAGATGGAGCCCTGTGGAACACCAATTGAAATATTAACTTCCTGAGACTTGACCCCGTTAATCTCAACACATTGAGACCTTTCACCTAAGTATGAAGCTAATAAATTAAGGGCAGTGTTTTTAATACCGTAATGCCTTAGCTTTTTAATAAGGGTTGCATGCTCAACACAGTCGAATGCCTTAGAGAGATCACAGAATACACCAATTGCATTCTGCGATGCCTCCCAGGCACCGTAAATTTGCTGAAGCAGACCTACTCCCGCGTCTGTGGTTGAACGTCCCTTAGTAAAACCATATTGATCACCGTGTAACAGCTTATTCTCATTAAAGTGGTTAAGCAATTGATTGAGTAGGATCTTTTCATAAATTTTACTCAAGGCCGGCAAGATGGAAATCGGTCTAAAATTGGAAGGCTCGCTTTTTATCCCTGATTTAAAAATCGGTACAACTTTACTAAGTTTCATTAAGTCGGGGAACCTACCCTTCTCTACACATTTATTAAATATCGTCGCCAGCGCAGGTGCTATAGCCATTACTATGCTATCTAGTATTTTTAATGATATACCCCAGAAGTCGACAGTGTTTTTAATGTTTAACGACTTAAAGGTTAAGATTATGTCTGTCGGGGTCACATATTTAAATTCAAACAAGACATTGCATTCTTTTACACTGCTTTTTAATATTAGTTCAGCTTTTCGGGAAGAGGAGTTCAAAGAGCCAGTAGTATGAACTGGAATTTCACTAAAAAATTTATTAAAAGCCTGCGCAATATCGAAATCATCTGTTAAGATGTTATCATTAATTACAAGTTTAATATGATCATCGCGTGGTTGAGTTCTCCCAGATACACTGTTAATTATACCCCATGTGGTTTTGATCTTATTTGATGACCTTTTGATCATATTGCTATAATATAAAGACTTTGCTGCAGTACACACCTTCCTAAAAATCTTCGAGTAGTTTTTAACATATTCCAAGAAAGCTGGGTTTTGATTATATGTTTTCGTATCATACAGTTCATACATCTTAGCTCTACTTTTATGAATTCCTACAGTAGCCCAATCACTAAACTTTGCTTTCTTGGCCGTTGAAAATGATTTTATTTTAAATATATTATCGAATTCTGATTTCATGGTATCAAAAAGGTTTTGATATAGGTAATTGGGATCATTATGTAACCAATCCATATTAGATATGCGATTGTAAACTTTATCCCTAAAACAGTTTATACGTTGTGAGCCTTATGTGTACGCATTTACTGGCATTTAAGAGCATATTATTTTCTTGACACCATTCGTGGACCGCGTTAAGATCATCCTGAAGTTTGGACGCATCTTTCATATCACTTATGGTTTTATACAATTTAAGGTCATCTGCAAAAAGTAAATATTCAGAGTTGCGTAATTTATCACATATATCATTGACAAAGACCAAAAACAGGATTGGGCCTAAATGAGAGCCCTGCGGAACACCAGAACATGCTATATAGTCACACGATTTATAACCGTGGGCTACAACCCTCATGACCCGATTCTCCAAATATGATTGGAACCATGATAAAAGTGGTCCATGAATGCCAAAACGTCTGAGTTTTATAATTAAGAGATTATGATCTACTTTGTCAAACGCGCTGCTAAAATCGGTGTAAATAGCGTCCACTTGAGACCGATTATCGATAGATTTTGAAACATCTGTAATGTATTTGACGAGATTAGTAATAGTTGATCTATGCTGACAAAAGCCATGTTGACTATAAGATATCATATTTCTTGTGTGTGCTGTTAAAGAGGGGCAGATGAGGGATTCAAATATCTTAGAGAATATGTTCAGAATGGACACTGGCCTGTAGTTCGTAACACACTTGCCATCGCCCTTTTTATAAATAGGGACTACGTTAGCTTCCTTCCATATTGCTGGGAATACGGATGTCTTTAAAGATTTCTGGAAAATTATTTTGAGAGGCAATGCAAGGTATTTACGTGTCCTTTTAATAAAATAAGGCAATATTCCGTCCGGGCCAGCCCCTTTACTGTCGTCTATGTTTTTTAATATTCTTAAAATGTTAAGCTCACTTACATGAATACTACTTAGGCAGCTCTGAGTAAATGACTTCTCACCATCCAAGAGTCCAGAGTGGTTATGTGGGGAGTAAATAGATGAGAAATAAGAAGCAAAAAGATCACAAATCGCATCGCCTGATTTCGCACAGGCATTTCCTAGATGCATTTCTCCAGGTACCTTCGATGTTCCACCACGTTTCTCTTTAACAAATCTCCAAAAGCTTTTAGGATTTAATTTAATTGAGTTTTCAACATTAGAGATATAGCCCTTATAGCATTTTTTGATAATACGATCCACTCGTTTGTTGGCCATTTTAAGTTCAATAAAGTCACGAGGATTATTATAGCGTTTAAATCTTCGCCTAATATTATCTCTTTCTGAGATAAGAGACTGTAAAGACCGCGTAAACCAGATAGGCAATTTACTTTTGCGTAACTTGGTTTTTGGAACAGTTGACTCTATTATTTCGAACAAGATACTGTAGAATTTCTGTGTCATAATATCGACATCGCCGCAGCCCAGCTCTGACACCCAGTCAACCTGACTTAACTTTCTGTTAATAAGTTCATAGTCTGCTTTTTTAAAATTATGTGAGGCAAAAATTTTACATTTAAGTGGTGGAGAAGCTATAAACTTAACATTAATTTCTATAGCAGGGTGGTAATTGTCAAGTTTACTGAGTGTATCGTGGGCTTCTTCAATCGTCAACCCTTCAAAATTACTCAAAACTAAGTCCAATGTTCGCTGATGTGAGTTCTTTACATAGTTCAATTGTTTTAAGTTATTCTGAGACAAAAAGTCAACAAAACTATAACCCACAGCATTGTCATAATTAGTAGGCATTAAATTATTACAGTTATCAATATTCATCCATTCTATAAAGTTTAAATTAAAATCACCAAATATAAGCATTTCAGCGGCATTATTATTCATATTAGTAGTCACATTATCCAAAAACGAATTCAATGAGCTCAATGTAATCGGCGGTGGTAGGTATACAACACAGAGTAAAATTTCCCTCAACACATTGTCCTCTTTGATCTCTAATGTAATCCAAAGGTCTTCATTGGAGCTCTCTAATTGATGAACTCTCCTAGATTGTATGTTTCTGGATACAGCAAAAAGAACTCCGCCTCCATCTTTCCCAGCTGCCGAAGTAGTTTGACGATCGCGACGATAGACGTGATAATTTTTGTTAAATAGTTCATTGTCTTCAATAGTATCGTTTAGCCAAGTCTCAGTTCCGACTATTATATCATAATTGTGATTAAGGCTAGCAAGATGTATATCATTTAGTTTAGTTCGCATACCGCGGAAGTTTTGATAATATACCTTGAATTTTGAAGATTAAGTACGGCCTCAGATCGTGAAAAATCATCTAAAGTTTCTTTAAGCAATCATAAGATTTAATTAGTTTCGCTGGGGATTCATCGTTCAGGTGAGTGAATATACGACCATTACGTATCCATACGTATCTAACACCTTTTTCACGGGCAACTTTTCTTGTCTGCGCATGAAGAGCCTTATAATGTGGTGAAAGATGTTCAGAGATAAAAACAGCCGACCTTTTCCCACCATATCCCAAGTGACCCGAATGTAACCTTTCGGTCGAGTTATTTTTGTTGAACTTCGATACGGCAGCCAATACAGTATCTCTAACTCGAGTACTCGGAAGCTTCACTATTATTGAACGCGGTCTATTATGTGTATCGTCAAGTTTTCTGACTCTGACACAATTCAGTATGTCACTCTGTTGTAATGGACAAGAAATTATGGTTCCAATCTGATGAACTAATGTTACCAGGTTTTCAGATTTGTTCTCCGGGATACCATTTATTTCGATGTTATTTTCACGTGAATACTGTTCCATCATAGTCAACCTAGAGGACAGATCTGCTACAGTTTTAAGAAGATTTTCATTTTCTTTCCTTAATATAGATATATTTTCCAATGATACTTTAGTTTCAGCATTTAATGAGTCGTATTCATCACTTAAAAATTGGAAGGAAGTCTTGAGTGTTTTTAGTTCTGTAAGTTCGCTTTTAATGCATTCAAATTCTTTTTGTAAAAGCTTTGCCACCGTATTTTCTATAGCCTCGTTTACAGCTAAACGTATTTCTTTTTTAATTGTTTCCAATAATGATGGCTCTAGAATTGAAACGGGTGGCATAACCAAGTCACCAGATTTTGATGTTGATGTCTTTTTACGATGTGTTATGTTGTCCATGATGGCATATTCCGGAGAATCCGCTCCAATAGGCGGCTGGACTGGGCGTATTGGGGTATTGGAGTTGTCTCCTTTCGGTAGCTTACTGCGACAACACTGACAAGTCCACGACCCTTGTTTTACGGAATTAAAACGCTTATCAGGAACATTCGCACACATAAGATCGAAGCATTTACTACACGACGAGCATTTTAAGTAGTCTTTGTTCTTAATAACGTCAAGACAGCCGGCGCATTTTGGTGTCGTATTCGATGCCATCAATTTCAACAGAACGAAGATATTATAACGTCCAAAGTTCGAAAAAACACTCCGTAATGCAACCGCCAAAGAAACCTGCAATAGTTACGTAGTCGGCAGCAACTTCGTTAGAGAGGGTTTACGTGCGGGTGATTGGACGCCTTTGCGAAAAAACGGATCGTCGCCTTTTTCATATAGGCGCGAATACGTTCGAGACCGAAATCGGAATGGTATAACCGAATCTTAACCTCAGCCTAGGTATAAACGACGTTCGCGGATGGTTGTATACGCGTTTACGTAATCTGCCTCCAGCCATAGCGACGAGCTGGAGCACGGTGTAAGTTGTAGACGGTAGGAGTCGTCGGAATAATCTACCCGGCATAACCCATTGTTTCCTTCCTAAGCGAGCGGGTATCTTATGTAGAATTTCCTCCAACCAGCACAAAAAGGTATAGATATCGTTTAGCTGTTTTACTATTAAAACACGAATACCTTGATGGGTAGTGGGTGGTGTAGATTCGGTTTTAGCGGCATTTCGTTACTAGGTTTTGGACCCAGTACCCCTAGGCTTAACTGTTATATTAAGGCTTTTTAATGGAAATGCTACTCCATCAGTTTTATCTCTCCGCAGTCGATACGGTACGAACGGCGTAGGCACTGCCACATTCGTCACGTAATCGTTCAATGTACTCTGTTGTTTTTCGAAGGGATTTGTAAATGATTACGAATTCATTATGAAATTTATAGGTAGGAGCATTATAAGATTACTTTTAGAAATACTCTCTACAAGGGCTTAAACACATGAGTACTTCTTTTTTCCCGACTGTTCTAGAATAGGGTCATGTTTTTTGTTTATTAAGGTATGTTTCTATATACATCTTATACTTTTTGGTTATTACCATAGAGACTTTTTATCTCGGCAGTGACTAGTGGTAATGGTATAATAATGATATACAGCGACAATAGTGCGAGAAGGTGTTTTGGTCCATGGCAGACATTGATAGGGGGTGTTAGTGTGAAATTAGGGTTAACGATGAGACATTTCAACAGGTGGATCTGCATGGCTACTAATAAAAAAAGAACTTGAGTAAATTTCATAGTAAACGGTTGGTGAACGACAACTTTGCGACTGTCATATTGTGGCATTTCACTTGATAACAGCGTTAGTTCCGATTTAGGCCGCGGGACAAAAGATCCTTGTACGATTGTACTATAGATGAAAGTCGCATGTGAAAGCTGGATGCGTACAACACAAAGCTGGTCGTCGTAGCGATTTGGAAAGGCCTTTGTCCTACAGTGGTCGTCTTTCTACTGATGATAAAGACTAGGTACATAGGTATCCATAGCTGAATTATGGCTGAAGGACAAGTCAAGAGTCTTTGTAACCGGTGAGCGTGTATGAAACGAACTATAAGAGTGGAGGAAGTCAGAGAGGTATGTAAGGAAAGAACATCAAGCAACGGAAATCACTTTTTCTCAGGGTAGTTTCTTAAACACAGAATTTTCTGAAAACTGATAGAGACTGATCTGAGACGGCCTCGTTGGTCTAGTGGCAAACGCATCGCTTGGTGATCACGAGGTCGTGGGTTCAAATCCTAGGTCGGACAAATGAAGTTTTTCTAACAAGAACTTCCCAGTATGAGACGGGAGTCTGGAATTGTGCCCGATATATGGCAATACGCTCGCTCTCATTACATGGGACCTTACATCGTCGGCAAATAGTGGATGTCCTCAGTACACCTCTGCCACTCCCGCTTGGGGAATATAAGCGTGATGGTGTGACAATGTAGTTAAATGCATGTCATCACTACACCTACACAAAAACCCTTAAGTCTGGTGAAGCTGTAAAGGCCTCGCGACCAACAGCGTACATCACTCACACACACACCTACACAAAACGCCGAAGTGTCTTATTTTTCGGCTATGAGACCTTTGACCAGCAGTGGGACACAATGGGTTAGTAAAAAAAAATAGAGATAGAAGTTTTGTCATCATACATAGTGAAGAGACTTTATAATAAATCTCTAACGTGTTAAGTATACTACGTGTGTAAAACAACTCGCAAATGTTTTCGGCGGGGTCGTCGACCGATAGCTGATACCGCGATAAGCCAGCCACGCAGTTTATTAGAGAGATAATTTAAAGTTTAATAGTTGTTTTTCTATGAAAAAAACCGGATAAAGTGTGAGTAGAACTAGCACTGTTCGGGTTCCGTACAAGTGTCACTAGATGTCGCTATTTTTATTTCTGACGATTTCAATTTAAAAAAAAGTTTTTTTGTTGTGATACAATTTCCGACTTTATCTTTTACGTTTATTGTAAAATCTTGCGTTTTGCCAAATTCAATCAATGAATCAATCAACTCCAGCTGATTTTGGCAAAGGCGAAAGCATACGGGACGGCTTTAAATCGAAAGCCATCAACATATCCAATTATTGGCGCAGTAAAAATATATAAGTGCACAATATTAAAGTGCATCTGATGTACTCTCTCTTCCTTCTCCTTTCATACCCAATGGAACGGGTGCCCGTTAACTGGGAAAGGGTCCGGCTGCAGTGTTTGACCGACAGTCACTCATGACCTCCACTGTAGCCCAAAGCCTTCCACAAGGACTTGCTATATCGTCGGATCCGCCAACGCCTGTAGCTTTTCAGCATTAGGTTTTCTTCTCCGCCGACATAGTCTTAGTACGCTGCGCGGGAGGTTACCGCGTTCAAACTCTGTTTAAAGACCCTCATTCGATTTTTTTTGCCCACGAGCCGACATGGCTGCCGGGAGGCTGCCGCACGCGCCGTAGCGCGTGTCGTCCGCGTCCGCGGGTCCCAAAAGTCGTAACTTTAAGGAGCCACCAGTAAGAACTCATGGTGAACTTGTGGACTAGTATATCCCACCGCCCTTGGAGGGCCGGCTGGTGAGCTACGAAAGGTACTACCACTAGAAACCCCATAACTGTCACTAAATTACACTGCATTACATTATCCAAAAGCGGTAAATAAATTAATAATGAAATGAAAATGACACTGTTGAGCACCAAAACCATTGCCAAAACCATGCAAATGTAAATCATTATCAAATTACATGATTAATATAAGGTATACATAGGTCAACGGGAATTAAGTATCTAGGTATTAGGTTTTGATGTGTGAGTTTAAATTACCATATACTTTAATTGCATTGATTTAGAAGCTTAATTTTTTTATATCACGAAGGGACCGTAGATTTTAATAATTTATATAAATTTCAACTTGATACTTCTAACCTCTAAACTTTCGGTTTTAACAGTCGGACAGACATAGAGATGGACTACAAAGTGATCATATAAAGGTCCCGTTTTTGTCGATCAAGTTACAGAACCCTAAAGGTTTTAATAAATTTATAAACACCGTGACGCCCACATTCCTCACGTAGAGGTGGCAGAGGTATAATGCGTTCTTACATTCATATTTCACCAACGATGTTAGATGCGAGTGTTATAGGGATGAACCTATACATTTTATTAATTTAAAGTAAAATAATCTTTCTTCATAAGTAAAGGTAAGTGAGTTAATGAATTGAGACGTGAGATTAATGTTATGTGCTAGCATGGGTGGCCGCGATTCAAGATTTTCAAGAATCGTACTGAATTGATGTATAGACAAGACTTTTTTTACTTGCGTACAAAACTCGAATCATGGGCCGACAAAATTTTGTCCCGCGCCAGAAAAGTCTTACCGCATGTGCATAATACATTTTCAGTCTATATTAAATAACTTTATTTTCCGATATTCGCCGCAATCTAAGTTTTTATGTCATTTGCTGTTTACAATCTATAAATAACAAACTGTGTGTAACTGTATAGGTAGCTCATTGGTCTCATAAAACTGTATTATAAGCAAGATAAGCAATTATAAATTGAAAAATGAAAGCGAGTGCATACTTACTCACATACCTACTGATATCTTATCGCTGGTAATATTTTTATACTGCATTTTAATAAAACTGAAATTGTAACTCTTGGCAACTGACTTGTTTTTAACTGATAGCTCTAATCTAAACTGCATTTTACTGATGAAATGAAACTATTTTTTGAAGTGTATCGCAGTTTATATTGATTTGTAATTTCCCAGTGTTTCGAGTGGTTTGCAACACACATGGTCGTGGAAAGGACTGAGGTGTTAGACGTCCAAAAGGCATAGTTGTTCTGAGGTACCGGGTAAAATAAACCGCGATAAAATCTGTAAAATAGTATAATTTTATATGTAATATTTGCGTAAATCTAAGAACGCAATATGCATTTTACTGATTATGTTTCACTTTAAAGGTCATCTATATCTGTTACACAAAATTGGGACTGGGTGTTACAGTCTAAGATAAGACGATATTAATAAATAAATACTGTCAGGCCTGTGTTCCCCAAGCGGGGGTGGCCCACTTTTCTCCGACGACGTTAGGTTCCATATAATGGGTGCAAGCCATTTTACCGGGCACAATGTCAGACTCCGGACTGATACCTATCTTTATATAGAAAAGTTACTGAATGGACATTATATTGATGCTTATGATAATGACGATGGAGGATAAAGCAGTACCGACGAGGCTGCTGTACGTGTCACAGCTACACTATACCACCAATGCCGATGACATTGTTGAGTATGCCCGCAAGAAGTCCTTGTATACTCTGAGGGTCGAGAAGCTGAATTCGCAACACAATGCGGCTTCTAATTCCTTTGTTGTGCGTGTTCCCACTGCCAAGCTGGAGACCTTCATGAGCGAGGACTTCTGGCCGAGGGGTAAGTATGATAGTCTGTAAGGTAAATGTAAATTCTATGGGCCAGTAAGTTGTATAAAAATAGTTTTGTCTATTTCTGTCTTGAAACATAACATCGATGGCGAAATGCGAATGTACATATGACACCTTTGCTACCCTATTTATGAAATTTAGACATTATGGTTATTTTTTCAGATTCAGTCATCAAAATCATTATCGTACATACCCAGATTAAAAAGTATATGACGCAAGTAGTCGCGGTCCAGCATCTGAGCAATCATTCGGCCGTTGACTCCGCATATCTTATCGCAGACTCCTTTTGTCATTGATTTTTAAGCAAAAATATTATGACTTAGCATAAACCGGCTAATATGATTAGTTACACCATCGTTTTGAGGACAGTCTAACTGCACTGCATATCCATCTTGATTGCATGATTACAGAAGATTTTATTTGTCAGCCAATCACAATACTGATTTCCGTACTCCGTGGAAACATTGTAGATCTTTTGGCCCATGGATGACATTGACAGGGGTTGGTATGAAATGATGCTTTACATTTAGTAAAATTCTCCTACTTCCAAGGAGATATTTGAACAGCTGGATCTGCACGGTTACCAATTAAAAAGAACTTGGGTAAATTTCATAGCAAATGGCAACTCTGCGACTGTGATGTAGTGAAATTTCACTTGATAACAGCGCTAGTTTCGATTTTGGCCGCGAGCCAATAGATCCTTGTCGGATTGCACATATAATCATATAATTATTACCAATTATTACACATAAAATTATAAAAGTACTTTTGAAAATTTATAGTAGAGCTACTGGAAAAATAAATGAGCCTATTTTACTTTTGAGCGGTGATCAATATTGGCAAACTGAGCCTGGACTTTCAGGCTCTGAATAGCTTTTGGCCACTTTTTTCAAGTATCTTCCTTTACAATAATTTTAGTAACAAAACAATAAGTTCAGTTTTTCTGCTTTAATTGTCATCCCTTACTCTATAATTTATCATTTCTTTAGCCATTTTGGTTCTCCATAATCATATTCTCAGCTCATTCTCTGAATCACATATTACACGCTAAGATAACCTTTGAACGTTCAACGTTCATGTTTATACAATCCTAAACTAACGCCAAAATTCTGTAGTCATGAACATAGTTAACTGAATAAACTACATGAACAAATCATTCAAAGTTGTTCGTTTATAAAGCCATGCCAGGATACTGTTGTGTTTATTTGTATCAGGGTGCGTGCCGTGCTAACTGGGTCACAATAAACATTTACGACCGAAATGATAATCTTAGTAAATAATCAACCGGCGATGGGACCACGCGGGCTCTGAAGGATTCATGCGGGACCGATCCGTAATTCGGTTCCTATGCAATACGATGGAAGTGCGAAAGCGTAAGTACCGTCAAAATATGGGTATTGTTTGTTCGATAATGTTGTTATTTATATCTTTGATATTAATCGCTTGTAATTATATGAAAAATATTTGAACTTATGACTGAAAATGAAGAAGAACTGTTTTTAGAAAACTAATGACATTTTATATTCTATTGTATTTGTACACACTTGGTTCATAAAATCAAGTAGCCTTCGAGTGACCACAGAGTTGGCAATACTTCATTTATTATACAGTACTTTGTTTGAGCGATCCTATCATCTTCTGCAGACCTGGGATCGGTTTTTCTTTATACCCTAAGTAGGAACACGGACAGTCCGTCCACCGGATGATAAATGGTAACGATAACCCAGGACATATACAACATCTTTTTCCTACTTACTGCCTGTCCATTTGTTAGTTATATACTTTTTAACACCTCTCCTCTGAACCTATACTGTGCTAACGGAGTTATAAACGAATTACTTACAGTCTGACTATCTTCGCAGTATACGTGTAGACTTTTGGGCTCCCTTTTCGCGTGGCGGAAACTTTACCTCATTAGTGTCAAAGTTTTCGATAACGAACGGCTAACCATTTATTAACTATGGACCTCACTGTTATATTAACCAGTTTCGTACAAACAAAGTTGTGCTTTTAAGCAAGCTGAGTCTGTTTATCATAACACATTTACGTGAATTTGGTTTCCGTAGTTACTTACCTGCCTGCAGGGATACAACTTTTTATTCCTAGTTAGGGCTGATCTGGTCTGAGTTGGATATCAACCTTTAAATGCACATAACCTTTGGTAGCAATTAAAGTAAGCAAAGCATTAAACATTTTTCCGTCGGTATTTTTATAGCGAAGAACGATTGAACTAGAAATAAACATTTTCCAACTCCTCGAATGCAAGCCTAAAGACAATTTCCTGATTTAAATCGTATACATTGTATTCCGGAAATTTTGGACATATCCCCAGTCTAACTTCCTTCTCGTAAAACTGACATGAATAGGAATCGTTCATTAAATCCATATTTACGCGGTTCGTGACGTTCTCGCATGTCCTGGCTTGCGAACTTCCCGCCCATAAATATTCGTTTTATGTCACGTGTCAAAGCCGCCATCTTGCCTAACCAGAAAAATAAACATAGATATTTTTACCGTTAGAGATTCCACATATCTAAATTTGAACGCGTTGCGCCCTGGACATAGAGTCTAAATTCTTTTAGGATAGTTTTTTGGGTGGCAAAAAATTGTCTGTTGTTGTTTATAAAAATGGGAGGCTCGTCTTCATATCGATTGTGCCAACTGGTGCTTACCGCCGATCTCGATTCTTCGGCAATCGGTGGGTAGTCGAGTAGATTACTCGAATAGCCCCTAGTGATGTAACGTGAGGTGTAACTTTAATAAGACACTTTAGTCGTTTCTATTGTTTTGTTTTGCCGGCAGCCAAACGCTCTAACTAATGGTTGGAACAATTTTGTTGGCAATTATCTAGTCTGTAGCGATTTGCTTGGCAAGTTGTGTTTTCATGCATTGCCTTTTTAGTTCTTTAGTGAGGTTTAGTATTGCTGTTATTGTTAATAGTAATTAAAGTTATGAAAATATTCTTATACTTTGGGTCACTAAAATGTTTTCAGTTTTGCCATGAAGTCTTAAAAACTAACGTGAACAAGTTAGTTTGAATGTAATATTCTGAAATGATATAATAAATTGCCATTTTCGTGTTCTATCATCCACAAATTGTTTGCATCTGGCCGTTCAGCAAAATTTGATTTAGCTTAACACGCACATTACAGGCATAGCTGCTACAAACTGATCTAAAAATGAGAGATTTAATAATACTTTTATTTAATAACATACCTAATTTATTTATTATTTTTTTAAGAACGTTTCCCCACCCTGAGATTTATAACTGTGTCGTGGGTGCGTTTACAAACATGAAAATTCACATACACAAATACCCAGACCGGAAAAAATAATTGTGGATCACACAAAGAGTTGTCCCGTGCGGGAATTGAACCCACAACTATTAGACACAGTGGGCGCAGCGACTTACATTTAGTTAAACCATTCATTTAATGTGTGTGTGTGTGAATGATGTACGCTGTTGGCCGCGAGGCCTTTACAGCTTCACCGGACTTAAAGGCGAGCGTGCAACCACTACGCTATAGCCAGCCAGAAGGGCAAGAGGCGACATACTCGAGGGCGCCTCGAAGAGGTGCCCTCGGTTGGGACAGTCGCTGTAGGGGGACGGGTGCACTACTAAGTGCACCGGTCAACCGCCGGCTATGGGAGGGGATCTACTACTACGTCGTCGTCGTCGCCCGTATTCTGAGCGGAAAGAAGGGATGACAAAGCATCGGGGGGGTCGGTGAGAACATGTCGCGGCCGGCGGTGGCGGCAGGGGTCGGGGGGGAGATCGTAGTCGGCGGTGGCTACGATTAACGGATTCGCATGGGTAGATGCGTTCGCGAAGTGACGTGTTGACGCCTTTTTAATAAAGGCGCGAATAGGTTCGAGACCTAGATCGGAGTGGAGGTCGACGTTCCGTACGAACCAGGGGGCTCCTACGGCTTTACGGAGGAAGCGGTTTTGAACCACTTGGAGTTTATCGATGTGAGAGGGGGCCGAATGCCCGAACACAACACACGCATAAGTCATGATGGGTCGAACGCAAGTTTTGTAAAGTGTCACCTTATTTCTAAGGGACATTTTACTCCGCTTGCAGATTAACGAATGGAGACGACCGAGCACAAATGATGCTCGGTGACGGACCCGCTTGATGTGCGGGCCGAAGGACATGGTACTGTTTAGGGTGACCCCTAGATATTTGACCTCTTTGACCCAGGGAATGGGTCGGTCGAACATGGTCACTTGGCCGAGATTACTTCTAGGACGGCGCAGGGAGTGGCGCGGGGTGGCACCTCTGGAGAAGAACACCGCAGCGCTCTTGTCCGGGTTCACCTCAATACGCCACTTCCTGAACCAATTCCCTAGGGAATTGGCGGATGCCTGAAGGTGTCTGGTAATGAAACCCTTATTCCTATGCGAGACGTAGAGAGCGGTATCATCCGCGAATAGAGCTAGATGCGCCTTACTCGAACGAGGAATGTCGTTCGTGTAAAGGCTAAACAGGAGCGGAGAGAGAACTGAGCCCTGTGGGACTCCAGCACTGATGGAGTGGGAAGTGGAGCGCGTCATTTCGACGCGATAACGGAAGGCGCGATTCGACAAGAAGTCTCGTAAGATGAGCACGAGTCTGTCCGGCACACCCAATTGGTAGAGCTTGTAGATCAAGCCGTTGTGCCAGACTTTGTCGAATGCCTTCGCGACATCTAGGAAGAGATGAATGCCTAGCATGGATTTCCATACAAAACGGACTGAGCACTCAGCGAAAAAAACGTGACGATAAGGATACTCACCTAGAGCCCTGCGTGTCTTTCTAAGTAGGGTGACCATACATGGGTATGATTAGGGACTTAGTGATTAATTTGCAATGGTATGATTACAAGTATTATACAGTATGCTTTGGGTTAGGCAAGTTATTTATTTCATCCAACACTTCGTTACATGATATAGGTATGTAAAGGCCTATAAAAACATATTATATGTTAAGAAGGTACTTCTTAAGAAATATACTCTAGAAATCAATACGTCAAGTACTAAATATGCATTAATAGTAAATTTGAACTTCCAATTCGTACGGACGACTACTGGATCCAGTGGTTAGAGCTTAAACCGCTCTACCCATTGGATCGAGTATTTGCAACAATTCTTAGTGTATCCCACTAAAATTAGTTTAAACTGGGTGTATGTAAATCTTATGTTTTTAAACCCACCCACGACACAGAAATAATTCCTAATGTGCGTCGGGTTTAAAAAAATATCACGTAAATAAAATCGTCTATACATCGGTAAACTCTATACATAACTAATTTGCCTTTCTTGTCCGGTGAAGCTGTAAAGGCCCCGTGGCCAACAGCATAGATCATTCACACACACACACACACACTTATAACTAAATAAAATGACTTTATGTATATAACAGCGCATTTGAAACATATTATAAATAGATATTTGTAGTCCGTATAAGTTCTTCATTATGGTCACCGTACTGCATCGTTATGGGTACAAGCGAGACACTGGGCTCCAGTTTGTCGCTCTTACTCGTCACCGTTTCTCTAGTTATTCAATCATAGAAAGTTCCGTGATATGTCTGTGCGTAAGAATTTTCTCTAGCAATATTTTGACATTAATCAATCCTTACTCCTGGCTTACACCTAATCTATGCCTAATCTACGCACTTTTTTTGTTATGTTTCGAAAAAATAATTGACAAAATTAACCATAGAGGTACTGGTACCTCTAAAAATTTAACTTTGTATTTCTCTTGACTTTTGATACGTTTGATATTTTAGTTTTTAGTTTCTATTAAATTTAACGTCTTAACAACCGAAGCTTTAATATAATTTTAATGTGTTTACAACGCGATATAGTTAAGAACTAATCAAAAGAATTTACTTAACAACCTAGCAAATAATTGTAGCAAAGTTCTTGGAATGCAGTTTTTTATTTCATAGTGTAGTGGTTGAGAAATTAATACAATTTATTTTTGCACGTACTACGTCGTCCATGTCTATTTCCGAGTGAGCGTGCGCGTATATTCGTCCCTTATTCTACTTTTGTAATATAAAGTTGTTGCATCTCTGTCACTCTTCTAATCGATAAATGATCGATCGCGGTATACACCCTTAATGTAATCTGAAGGCCTAGACAAGATGCAAGCGTTTTGTTTCTATTTTCTTGTCGCAATCGATAGCGCATTGTTTTGACCATGTGACTTTTCGTTGCAAAATGTCATTCCCATACATTTTTCCGCTTTCTATCAGCGTTAACGACTGTAGATTGTCAACTTGGCTATAGGCGCTGAACTTTAAAATTGACGCTACGGGTAAGTTAATCGAATTTCATCGAAATTCGTCTCTATGCTATCAATTACAACAATTTGTACGAAAATTCAAGTAAAATAGGTTTAATTATTTTATGTTTCTCAAGTATTAAGAACGTTGTTTTTTTATACAAATATATAAACGTCTTTGACCCGCGACTTTGCCCGCTTTCCTAAATTACTCCTTATAACATCAGCTATCTGCCAATGAAAGTCCCGTCAAAATCGGTCCAGCCGTTTCGGAGATTAGCCGGTACAAACAGACAGACAGACAGACAAAGATATAAGTACCTTATATACTTTCATATGCATTTAGTAAGAAGCTAATATTTTGACACTACAAACGGACACTTCAATTTTATTTATTGTCATATATTTATTTATATCTACTGAGAGTTTACTTTGTAACCCATGGTAGAGCTACAGAATATGAATCCATCTCGGGATAGCCAAAGATAGATAACCAGATGGCTGAAATCTCTGGCATTCCGTTTAACGTTTGACGGACGGCTTGCTCTAGTAATTGAGAGCTTGAGTCGCTCTGCCCGCTAGACTGAGTAGTCGCGGGTTCGGTTCTCTTATGGGACAAATTAAATGTGTGACCCAAAAACATTTGTTTCGGTCTGTTTGTTTTGTGAATTTCATGTTTGTTAACGCACACACGATACAGGAATAATAGCAAGTGTGGGGTGTGGGGCTACATTATGAAAAAAAAAACACAAGCAAACAAAACTCCTTTCATAGTAATATTTATCTTATACCATGCTCATACCGTTCAGTTCCGAGCCTTCAGACTGACTGATTACCCTCATTATATTCATGTCAAATGTAGACTGGAGAATTTTTGTCGATATCTTACGCGTGTCTTCAATTCTACGGTCAATATCACTATAAAGTTAGATAAGAGATTTTGTTGTTGCTTACAAAAACAACAATTAAATGCGAGGGTGCAAAGAACAACTTACACAATAATTACACTTCTAAAAGATTTTTTAAGATTTATTACCTATTTAGTCTTTTAAATTCCTTCGTCTTAAATGTGTCTTATGTATACCATTTATTTATGAGTATATTTTGTTTTGTCTGAGAGGCATATCAAGGGTCTCCGTAATCGATTAGAGTGTATCAAACAAATTATGACAGTGAAGGAAGCCAGATAGGTCTTTAAGGGAAGAACCTGTTGGAAATGTATACTCTCTGCCTATTTTGCAAGGTATCTGATATAGATAGATAGAGTTATAGACGGTAAATCCTGAATACAGGAGTTGAATAGTATGTAAGCAGTCTTTGCAAATCTCAGTGATTTGAGGTGCAACTGTTTAAAAATTTCAACAGTCTGTTCAGTTTTGATATGGTCAGCACTGCTACACAGGAACTGCACTATATCTATGCAGTTTGCAGCTATGTAAATACAGCTACGTAACTAGTAGCTATTATATAGAAGCCTGCGTGCATTCGTGCCAGATTGATCAAAACTGCTCAATACTAAAAATAATTTACTTTGTAAATGTTTTCGCCAAGCGAATCCTGAATTATCGGTTAGTGTTTCACACGGTAACCTAAAGAATTAACGTGCTTATCATAGGTCAATAGTGAGTGAAGGTCGTCCCCCATTTAAAAACGTCATTTCTTCGCGTCGGAGGCTATGGTCGGATGTGTGATTAAAAAAGTAACAGATCCGGACATCACGCAATATTTTACATTATTTAGCATTATTGTAACCGATTAACATGTTAATAGATGCGTGGAGACTAATTAATATACCCTGATCTATTATCCTTTAGACTTTACATTTGCCACGAATATTTTTCAAATTTATTCCCAGATCGGTAATATATGAAAACATATGTATTAAAAACGAAGTTACTCTAGATTCTGGATCCGCGTGGTAGAGAATTACGTAATCTCTCTCCGTTCGATTTGTAAAGGTTCCAGTAGTGCAACAAGATCTGCTAAGTTATCACTATAGAATCAAACTTATGTAATGCAACATAAGTGTTGTTCATAAGCATATGTTTTCATGAAATCCAAATAAAGCTTACGTGCCAGTCGTCCAGTCTGTCATCACCTTTAGTATTACACCAACGCCTAAGGGCTAAAGCAGACACGGTACTTATAGCTTCTGCGATCGGCGATTCATCAGATGACCTGTTATTTGTCGCCGCGTCGCTTGTGTTGAGTCAGAAAATTCAGAATGTGTGTTGCGTAACAAAATTGACAAACGATGTGTGGAACCTCTTTGGGCGACCTGTTACAATCGACTAATGTCGCGCGATACGCGTCACTTGAGATGGCGGGCTACGTCGGACGATCTCGCTCAACATATTAACAGTCCACATTCATTGTAGCATGTTACCCGAAGAGGTTCTATACATATTTGTCCCACGAAGTAGATGTCTTTTCCATTTTGTTGCTCAATACACGTCTACTCTATGTGACTTTTGCTCCTAAAAAAATCCACTTAAATAAATTATTTTGTATAAGCCCTGCGGGGGCGCTTACAAATAGTCAATTTACATTTTTTTTAAAGTCTAATTTAGTTACTAATCTACCACCGGATCGGAACGCGGCCTCCACTGAGAAGATCCGGCGAAGAAACTTAGCGGGCTTTTTATTTACTTCTATTTCTCTTTTTTCTTTTTTTTCCAATCATATTGTGTGGATACAATGTTTGGATTACAAATAAATAGTTTACGATCTAGCTCCAGTGTGATGCCTTACGATCCAGATATGAATCAATTCGGATGTTATCTGTAAAGAGCGTCTAAAGGATTTCAGATGGACCAGTCCCCCCAAGCAGCACCCGTTCACGAGTATGACTGCTGGAACAGCCATCACTTCCCTCGACCATATTGGAGGGCGATACTCGGCGACAAGGAATCCGCCGCGCAACATCGCCCGAAGTCACTCGACTTCACGCGATGCGACACGAACTACGGGGCAATTATCTCCTAACGAAGACGAGGCTTAAAGCCACACCTAGCAACATTAACGGCTTCGTCACAATCGTTTGTTTACAAGTGAAGGTGTCACATAAACTTGACCTCGCACATGCGGCGGCCGCGTGCCATCTCGACCGACGACCGACGTCACCGCCCGTACACGAGAGTTAATTGGCTCTAGTTAATCGCCAATTAATAGTTTATCACCTAAGTTTGTGCGTAAATGAATTAGGTAAGTTAGTCTGTTTATTTATTGGGGAATTTGAAATGAAGATCCATAATTCTCTTGCATCTTTTTGAAAGATGCGATTTTTTTAATCGACGCTTGTACGTTTTTTTATCGTTATACACATTAAACAGTTTTATTGTTGATTCCATGTATTCCAAACTGAACCATATGATAATTTGTGTTAAAGTAGTCTCTTTTGGAAGAGTTCAATAACACTATTCGGCACCATGCACCACTAGGTGAAGGAGTCAGTCAGACTGATCATATTTAAATTCATTTTTTTTATTCATCACTATCATCATCTCAGCCTATACTTGTCCACTGCTGAACATAGGCCTCCCTAATCGCTTTCCAGCGTAACCGGTCCGATGCCACGTGCATCCAACGACTTCCTGCGATTTTCCCGAGATCGTCGGTCCTTCTGGCAGGCGGTCGTCCCACGCTGCGCTTTCCAATACGTGGTCTCCACTCTAGAATCTTTCTGCCCCAACGCTCGTCCGATCTTCGCGCTATGTGGCCCGCCCATTGCCACTTCAGCTTGCTAATCTTAAGGGCTATGTCGGTGACCTTGGTTCTTCTACGAATTTCCTCATTCCTGATTCGATCACGTAGAGAAACGCCGAGCATAGCTTTCTCCATAGATCGCTGAGCAACTCTGAGCTTTTTTATAAGGCCTATTGTAAGAGACCACGTCTCTGATCCGTATATCATCACTGGTAACACACATTGACTAAAAACTATAGTCTTGAGGCACTGAGGTATTTTGGATGAGATGTTGCGCAGTTTCCTGAACGTTGCCCAGTCGAGTTGGATTAGTCGATTGACCTTAGACCTTTTTTTTATTAAAAATACTTAATTAAGAATAGACAAAAGATACGTTAGATACTTAAAAACAATTCTTTGGTTAAAGTTTAAGCCATGGGGTATAGGAGTATAACGCAGAACAAGCTAGATAGTCATACCTATATTCATAATCAATCAAACATTATATAATTTCACAAAAGAAAACGATGTTTGTCGGTCGCACTATCTATTACCGACAGTAAATATCAGATGAAAATAACTAACTATAATAAACTAAAAATAAAAATATTGTGACATCCTCTGATAACGATATATAAAGGAAATTCAGTTCGTTGCATGCTTCTGTGCATAACAATTAATAACAATATTGATTCTTATTGTTCGTCTATTAGAGTAAATTTTCCTTTGATATCTGAACATCATCATAGATTTGGGTTGTAAAAGAATATTATGCTTCTGTCCGGTGCAACGAACTTTAATGTAATAATTATTCTATTTTAGTTATCTATGTGCGCAGTAGCAACTGCACAATAGTGGGTTTTTTTCATAATTGGGTCAATATCATTATTATATAGCCGGACGACCTCGAATGGAATTTTACTTCATGTATCAGTTCTTTGAAGTTCCTTTCTCTCCACCAATCCACGTTATCAGCTAGATTACGCAGTAAAGAATGAAGAAGTAGAGAACTCTTTCTACAGAGTTCCTACTGGTTATTTGGTTCCTTCGGTTTGGTTCTTTGAACTCGCTCGCTTCTTCCATTCTTATAGTGCACACTATACATGTTCGTTGCTTACGTAGAATTTTGACTTGCCCATCAGACCAAGACATGGTCTATTTGGTCATGGACATATAGACCAATTCTCTGATGTGCAACTATGAACGAGGGGAAGCGTATAGGTACCTATTGGGAAAGACCTAGATTATCTATCTAGTCGATATCCTTCCACTTTCTCATTATATATTCCCTTGCATATTGTGTTCTCCTATGCCTTAAACCTATTCGTGACCATTTGTGTTTGGTCATCGTTAGGCGCGTCTTAAAAATTAGAAGCAGAATGTGCTATTTTAGCTTTTTACTTAGACAAATGATAGATTAAAAAGAACAGTTCAAATCTCAATCACAAATCGCTGGATTGAGTACCCGCTGGCTAGATCCCCGCACGCATATAAATATTAAATCCATTGATTTGAAAGTAAGGTACAGTGTGCCCTAAATAGACTGAAATAGTTATGATATAAACGTAAGATAGTCTAGGTCTTCCCCGGTACCTGCATCCTTCCACTTTCACATTGTATATCTGTTTTGTCATTCTTTCCTCTGGCATTCTTTCTATATGCCCGAACCAACGGAGCATGCCCTTTCTCATCTTTACACCGATACTATCTTTCATACCTACTCGCTGTCTTACTATGCTGTTGCTAATGCGGTCGGTCAGCTTCACTCCGCACATCTTCCGCAGAGCTCGCATTTCTACCGCATTTATCCTACTTTCATTCTCCTTCTTACATACCCAGCTCTCGCTACCATATAACAGCGTTGGGACAAGAACTCCGTTATGTATGGCCAGCTGCGCCTTATGGCTTAAGTACCGGCTCCCGAGTAGCTTTCCCATCGCACCATTCACTCTGTTCCCTGCACTCACTCTTCTCTCTATGTCAGCGCTGTATTTCCCATCCTTACTGAAGGCGCATCCAAGATATACAAACTCATTCACTTGCTCCAGCACATCGTTACCAACCACAAACCGAATAAACCGAGTCTTATCTGATGGAAAAGTCAAGAGTCTCCGTAACCGGCGAGCGTGTATGAGACGAACTATGAGAGTCGAGGAAGCCAGAGAGGTATGTAAGGAAAGAACCTGTTGGAACTCTGTACTCTCTGCCTACCCCGCAAGGGATCTGGCGTGAGGTTATAGATAGATAGATAGATAGATATAAACGTAAAGTTTATATCATAACTATTTCAGTCTATTTGGCGTAACTTTGAACGCGATTCTTTGTACGTATCGTTGTAACAATAATCCACAATAATTTGATTCGCTTTAGGCGTTTGTGCATGTCGTAAGCGGAATGACAACTATTATTCCTAAATTGGGCCAACATTTTTTCAATTTAATTATTCATCCAACTATCAATAATCCCTTAGTCCCTTATTTATCTATGGCGTAAGTACCAAAACGATAATACTCCTATCATATAATTCTGACAACAAAATAGTCCAACATTCAAGGTCCCGATTATAAGATAACCGTAGACTTGTTGTGTACACAACACAGTTATGAGATTGCCTCTAATTAATGTCAATGGATCACTGGGTACTTGTATTGATTGCAGGGCTTGAAGATCCGGTTACATCATTTAGTTTGGGGTACAATTGTGTATTATAAATAGCTGTATGATACATTTTGTGTGTTTGTGTGTGAATGATCTACTCTGTTAGCCGCGGGGCCTTTCCATCTTCACCGGACAAGCCGGCGAGCGTACAACCACTACGCTCGAGCCAGAAGGGCAAATTGGCAACTAGCTCAAGGGCGCCTCAAGAAGAAGCCTTGGCTTGGGCAGTCGCTATGGGGGAGGGCGTATACTAGGTGTCTCGAGGGGCAAGGGATTATCAAGGGATCAGAGACCGACCTCCCCGGCGAGGTGGGTGTCTGATACTGGCACTATGATAGAGTCGTCTCCTCACTGTAATGGGCAGTTTCCAGTTAGATTCCCGGGCAAAGTAACTTTTAGCCTTTGTGGTCTGCACTGGATGACTTATCAAGCATTAGCATCCATCGTTTTTGAAAACGTTTCAGGAGTATTCTACATATATACATATGGTGAAATGAAAGAATGCTAGCATAAGCTGTAAAGACCCCTTCGCTATTTCATACACAAAGAAATGGATTGCCGTTTGTAATGCAAAGGTGCATATACTTGATATGTTAAAAAACTCGCCGAAGTTTTACCATCACTATATTACTTATGACATGCATGATCGGAGCCATCAGGGTGTGCCATGTATGGTCTTACTACTCAATTAATAGTAGAGCAGAGTGGGATGCAGTTATAGGTTAAAAAGAGAAGAATGTGCTCTACTACATTATCTTCTTAACATAATACACTGCATCTACCTTGAAGTGGTTAACAACTGCAACTAAATTCTTACCCTCCTATGTATCGTCTCTACGGACACTTAAAAAGTTACAATGTCAAAAGAATCGATTATCCCCACACTTTCTGATCGAGGACGGGACGGTGAGCGAAATGGCTTCATATCGAGTCGTTCTGCAACCTGCACTAATGTTCTGTTGACACGGAAATTGCCTGCGAAACGCGCAGCTTGTAGCACCTCGTTATGATGATATAAAAATGTACCCGTAAAAGAGCCTGATGAAGGCACGTTAACTCTCGCCAAAGTTTTGCAATCATTTTTATTATTTTTGAATTCAAAACCAGTTAAATAATTGGCATTGCTTTTCGATATGACCGACTTATAGGTACTATGTCAATGAAAGATCTAGGTCTATAATATTTTTTACATAAGATGGGTAGTGACAGTTCTAAGTGCCAAACAAAATTATTCAATGTTATTAAGGCATAAAACCATAAGTATAGAAACGGGTCATGTCTCTTATTGCCATTGAATAAAGTATAATTTTCTTTGACACAACTGTCACAATACGCATCTTATATGAAAAATACTATAGATAGCTTTGATCGAAAAAATGATCCATAGAAATATCTGCATCTTGTTGGCGACAAACTATTGCTAAAATAGTGTTTGTTGCCATATAAAATGTTCTTCCCAAAAAGGCTTCAGTTATGTGCCTATATAAAAACATAGCCATATAAGGAATGGGATTATTACTCTATCTCTTTCTATATCATCACGCCAGATCTCTGCCTACCCTGCAACCTTGCAGTACAGTGTTCAACAGGTTTTATCCTTGCAGAGCTATCTGGCTTCCTCCACTTTCATAGTTAGTCTCATATACGCTCGCCGGTTACTAGGGCGACGACGACGTAGTCGTAGATCCCCTCCCATAGCCGGCGGTTGACCGGTGCACTTAGTAGTGCACCCGTCCCCCTACAGCGACTGTCCCAACCGAGGGCGCCTCTTCAATGCGCCCTCGAGTATGTCGCCCCTTGCCCTTCTGGCTGGCTAGAGCGTAGTGGTTGCACGCTCACCTTTAAGTCCGGTGAAGCTGTAAAGGCCTCGCGGCCTGCAGCGTACATGACTCACACACACACGCGCTCGCCGGTTACGGGGACTTGCCCTTCATATAAGACACGGTCTTTTGGTTATGGTAAGATAGTCTGGGTCTTGCCTGATACCTAAATCATTCCACTTTTATATTGTATATCTGTTTTGTTATTCTTTCGTTCGATAATCTTTCTTATTAATTACTGAATTATTACTGGACAGAATTAAACACTAGTTTCTTCCCGGGGCTTCGTCCGCTTTGACTTTAGACAGGAACCTAACATTTTTCCGGGATAAAATATGTCCAATGTGTTACACACACCGTCACGCCTATATTCCCCAAGCGGGGGTGGCAGAGGTGTACTGAGTACACCCACGTTTCGCCGACGATGTTAGGTCCCATGTAATAGGGGGTGAGCCTATTGCCATATACCGGGCACAATTCCAGACTCCGGACTCGTACTGGAAAGTTTTCGATAGAAAAACTACACTTGTCTGACCTAGGATTTGAACCCAGGACCTCGTGATTACAAAGCAATACGCTTTGCCACTAGACCAACGAGGCAGTCTAATGTGTTAATCCAGGTAATAAACTATCTTCGTGCTAAATTTCAGGAAAATCTGTTAAGCTGTTTTTGCGAGATTGAGTAACAATCATCCACACATACAAACATACAAACTTTCACATGTATACTATTAATAGGATAAAATTCATACCGAAAAAGCATATGTGTCGCCTTTACAACGAGTTATCCATGAAATCTAAACACTTCGATGTGTTTAACAGCAGACGAACTTCTTTTATAAATACTGCCAGACAGATCCTTCATCAGGCCTACATCACTTCTTAGTACTAAATTTTATGATTTTTCTTTTATTGTTTCTACTTATTTGTTTTCTAGCTCTTATTGTGTCTAGTTTATATTCCTTTGCACTATCTTACTGACTTGTCTTTGATTGTAATCTGTTTTGTTCACCAAATAAAAATAAAATATCTGGGTGACACAACGATTTGTCCCGTGCAGGTATCAAACTCGCGACTACTCGATTCAATAGAGCAGCCTACGCTCTAACTATTAAGCCGTAAAATGGCAGACGGCTTAGTCCATTGGTTAAGAACTTAAGCCGCTCGAGATCCCCGCATGAGACTGGTGTTGGTGTGACCCTCTAATGTTTGTTTTAGACTGGGTGTTTATGTATGTAAATTGAATGTTTGTAAAGGCACCCACAACAATCATTCTACGAGCAACGTCTTTTTTAATAATAAAAAACGTTGTTATTGGTTTAGTTATCTAACTAAGAAATGAACATGTGTTAACTAGAACATTTGTTCTATGGCGTAGTTACTTATAACTTATCATATTCTTTTACACATAAAACTGTCTGTTGTACCGTCTGCTTACGAAGTAACAACACATTTGATAAGGATAAGGATAATCTAGAAGGAGACAACAATAATGATACGTTGATTTCAATTGAGGTCATCAGTTGTATTAAATTCAAAAAAATAATCATTATAATACCTGTATGTCATATTTCATCAAAATATGTATATTTATTTGACTGCCATGTTGGTCTAGTGGCAAAGCGCATCACTTTGTGATCACGAGGTCCTGGGTTCAAATCCTAGGTCGGACAAATGTAGTTTTTCTAAAGAAAAAATACCAGTATGAGGCCGGAGTCTGGAATTGTACCCGGTATGGCAATAGGCTCCCCCTGTATTACATCGCACCTAAAATCGTCGGCAAAACATGGATATACTCAGTACACCTCTGCCACTCCCGTTTGGGGAATATAGGCGTGACGATTTGTATTTATTTGGTCTAAGTCAGACCTACTGTTCTTGTTCGATCGAAAAAATTTCATTAGTAGACTGAGGGCTCAGCACGGATAGATTGGCTTAGCGTGACGCTATCGAGTTCATATGCCATCCTTTTCACACTACAAATGTACTAAATAAAGATGAACGTGACAGCACGCTTTCTCAACAAGACGTCACGATTACACCTAACGGTTTGTACTACATCCATAGTTTGTGCCACGAAGAACTGAGGGCCTAGACAAGTTGCAAGCGTTTTGTTTCTATTCTCTTGTCGCAATCGATAGCGAATTGTTTTGACCACGTGACTTTTCGTTGCAAAATGTCATTCCCATACATTTTTTCGCTTTAACGACTGTAGATTGTCAACTTGGCTATAGGCTCTGAATAGAAGGTTATTGAACGATGGGATAATGGAGAGATAAGCAATAATCTATCAACCAATAAAATATTTCCAAGTGAATTGGAAATTTATAGTAACAATTTAGAGCTTTATTTTAAATGTCACGTCGAAAGGGATTGCTATGTTTTTGTTATTTTCTACCTGTTTATGCTTAGGATTTATGCCGGTACGTAGGTATCATGGAAATAAGCACGCTCCTATTACATTGGAACTTATAATTGTCGATGTGGGTGTACAATATACACCTCTTGTGGATTCGATTCCCGCACGGAACAAATCTTTTTGTGATCAACAATGATTTGTTTCGGTCACGATACAGGAATAAATCATAGGGTGGGGCTACGTTTTTTAAAAAGCAAAAAAGTATATACACCTCTTTCACGCCCGCTTAGGGAAAATAAACATAACGGTGTATTTTCTATAAGATTATTATTAGTCAAGAGTCTCCGTAACCGGTGAGTGTGTATGAGACGAACTATGAGAGTGGAGGAAGCCAGAGAGGTATGTAAGGAAAGAACCTGTTGGAACTCTGTACTCTCTGCCTACCCCGCGAGGGAGGTGGCGTGATGATATAGAGAGAGAGAGAGAGATTATTATTAGTGCTAGTCTTTTGATCGAATAAATACGCATCACGACGTATTAAAAAATTCAGGGTAGATCCCAATTCCTGATAGTAACTGATGGCATGACTATCGGTTATTCCCCGTATCGGGCACGAACGAAGGGAATATTTACTGCTTTCAATTTGTACGTCGATAGCATCCTTATACCTTGGCATTTCAAAGAAACGTATGTATGTATACAAAGAAGCATTAACTCTGTGCTGTTACTCGTTATGACTAAACCCGAGGCGTTACAATAACTTCGTAAAAGTATCGTGTAATTCTGGAATTAAATGATCGTTTCACTTTATTTTGAGTACATGAATATGGACAAACTATACATTTTGTATGTATAAGTATAAGTACTTTATTTTAAGTTTGAGCGTTCGTGCGGCAAAGGCGTTTTAGGGCACAGTTGGTGCCACTTTCACTCACCGCTCATTGCCGCGCGACTGGATTTTTTGGGAACTGCTTCATGCGTGCACTTCAGTTGGGGTACCACTGAAAATCAGCGCTGTGTTGTGGTTCACACTGCAACACAGCTTTAGGCTAAGTATTACCCCATTAGTGCTAAATGGTTAGTGCATATTTTTGAATATCATTGTTTTTTTTATTTTTGTGTATTTGGCTGTTAGCCTAGCTAATAAATATATCTTTCTTCTTTCTTTCTTATCGTATCGCGCCGCGTTACGTGTTATATTGGCCATAGCGAATAAAGGCCCAGTATATGTTGTTGGGTGTTGACTTTGTATGGATTTTCTAGATTATTACAATGTCTAAGTACCTACATACTTTGAACTGATTGATATACGTCATACAAAGCATTGCGTAATTTCATCTAATCTGCTGTATATTAACTGCATTACAAAAGTTTTGTTTGAGGCACGCCATAATAATGACGCATTAGTTGATCTGCACTGATCAACACGAGGTTCGCGTGGTAAAGTGTAACCCGTTCCGCCTTTGCCCAGCCACAGAACAGTATAGGCTGATAGCTTGTTGGCTAATTGATTCATCGAGGTCCTAAAATGCAGTGCCATAAAAGAACTGCTAACAGCCATTTGTCAAATGAAGCTTCAGAATGAAACTTAGCAGCGAACTCAAGATTGGACAAAATGTAGGTGCTAAGTGAGTTCGGTCCGGAACTTATAAACTATGAAATACTGAAACTTATAAACTAGTTTTCAGAGACTCCTACCTGCATGACGTGTATTCCAGTCTATTTTTAAAGAAAACGGCTACTTAATGTAAAGAATAATGAAAAGATGACAAGTAGAAAGAATAATTGCATGTAAAACAACGAGTAACCCCTTCCCCGTCAGTCAACTCCAATAAATTGCGCGGGAGGACTAACAGCTGCTAGGCACAATTTATCATTTTCTTTTATTTAATTGCTAATAGCAACTATATTTCTTCTATAAAATGCTTTAACATAATAAATGTGTTTTGGTAACTGTAAAGTATCCAGCTTTAATGAACCTAAATATAGCGTGGTAACTGATAATACATCAAGTTGCAACAAAGTTGTAAAATGACCCTTATTGACATTGCATGTGCCAAATATCATCAAATTGGAGACACTTGAACTAATAGCAAAATTTCATACTATTTTGAACCTATGGATGCGACTTGGAGACTGTCCAAAATATCGAAATTTGTTCTTTGATAAAGTCTAGATCACTTACCGGCATGTCTATCCTCAAAAGCCCGCGTAGTCCGCCCTCCGCGCCCGCCGCCCTACTGCCACGAGGAGCAAACCTCCACTGTGCCAGCTCACCACCTGGCCCCATCTGAAGCCTCCTTGCGTGACTGACATTCTTAACAGCTGCACGCGCAAATTCGACTTTACCACCCCAATTCTTAGATTCAAATTGCTTATAACCCTCATCCTCGCGATTTACATTCGAATTTGATGTTTCTTCGACATTGTCTCCAGTTATAATAATCGTTGGTATTGCTCTACTATTATCAATTCTATTAATATCAGTTTTAGAATGTATATTTGAGCAAGCGGGGGCTGCACTAAATTTTTCTTTCAGTGAATTAATAACGGCTTTCCTTGCTCGTTCATATTTTGTTTTGGCTTGTTCTTCCCTAAATTTTTTGAGTACTATATCTTTTGGATCTACACTAGCAACAGTTTTGCCGATGAAATTTCCATATAATTTTGAAGTTAAATCTCTTTTCACGTTTAAAGTATTGGTGCTCGTTGCTTTGTCTACAAAAGTACATTTCATATTATTTTCTAGTTCAATATAAGCTTCGTTTTGTGTATAACATTCTGTTTGGTTTTCATGATCACCGTAGAGGTCCCACCATTTTACACCTGCTTCGTCAATGGGTGCTCTTGATCGAGCTGCATGTGGAGATTTGGGTGCACTACTCATTTTGTCATTAAGTGTCTTTTACTCCTTCCCACATGTTGATCTTCTTTTAAAGTATTCAATTCTGTACTTAATATAATTTATAAGAAATAAGTTTGCTCACGTACTTCTTATACTCCAGCTTAAAGGATACTGATTGGCAAAGTCGGTCCACCCAAAATTTACTAAAAATTGCAAGTCAGTCATAGCAATATTCTCCCTTACTAAGTTTGCAACTCCAAAATTTGTTATGTTTTATCTCTTTTTTACTATATTGCACTGACAGGGACAGAATCAGAATATAAGAACTCTCATGTCGATTGTGCGATAACATGGTAGAGGTTTGAAAAACATCAACAATAGCTTTTGTTACCCTTTATTAAAGAAAGTCTATTTTCGCTTTAGTAGGTCAGTATGTGAAACATCGTTTGCTAGTCATCCTTAGGGTTCCGTCAGGGGAAACTAAATGATATGCAAACTTCTTGTAATAGTAAATACTGAACGACAAGACGGCTTCGTGTATTGTGCACACCTCTGCATACCATTTTAGGCGTAACGGGCGGGCTTCAGATAACTATTCTTTGCATTAAATTATTTCAGATAACGAAATATGTTTAATCATACATACATACATACATAGGACTGCCATCTCCTTGTCAATGCCGGACATATTCCAAACTCCCCGTACACTTGCGTAAAATTTAAATATGTGAACGGTTAAAAATATAAAACAATACAAAAGACCTACGTATATGACTAGCACGCGCAAACGGTTTCTCACCAAAAGATTTCGGTTTTATCTATCTCTCTGTATCTATATCACGACTATTTGTTCTTGGGGACAATATCATAGTATTGGTGTAAAGATGAGAAAGGGTATGCTCCGTTGGTTCGGGCATATAGAATGAATGTCCGAAGAAAGAATGATAAAACTGATATACAGTGAGAAAGTGGAAGGATGTAGGTACCGGGGAAGACCTAGACTATCTTACCATGACCAAATAGACCGAGTCTTATCTGAAGGACAAGTCAGGAGGCTCCGTAACCGGCAAGCGTGTATTAGATGAACTATGAGAGTGGAGGAAGCCAGAGAGGTATGTAAGGAAAGAACCTGTTGGAACTCTGTACTCCCTACTTAACCCGCAAGGGATCTGACGTGATGAGGTAGAGATTTCTCATAATGAGGATTTCGAAAAATGAGGATATCGAATTGATAGCTACCTTACACGTAACGTATGACTGATTGAATCCAATCAAAGTCCAATATCCCGGATGCCAAGACCCATCTTATCATACTCCTCAATACAATTGACCCTATAAACTTGTTCTCCAATTAATTATTCATAAATTGCGCTATTAAAGTTTACCTAAACATTTAAGACTGTATGGCTCGCGACTTCGTTTGCTAAACCGTTTTCGGTAAAGCAATATTGCCATTCTTTTTATCAAAATTGTAGAGCTGATGCGCCGCGCACATATTTTTGCCATACAATATAGAGTAGGTATTTATACGGCATAGCTTTTTAATTTGGAATCGAAATAGGTTAGAACATGTTATTATACAAACTTTAAATAGGCTAGAGGTAGGTCTTTCGGAAATCCAAACAGATTTATTAAAAAAAAAGCAACCTATTTTTCTATTCCATTACATTAATTATTCACTAGAAAAATAACACGTTATCTATGTGCCGGGCATAGACAAATTATCATGCCTATTCTTGTGAGAAAAATCAAAAGGTGTGTTTTTCTTGAGAGTTATAACAACAAACTAAAACTTCCGCCGCGACTCAATATATAGCATGTCGGTTGTTTTATTGCACCCAATAATTCAAGGTAGTGTTATCAATCGCAATTAACTGCATTTATGCAACATTAAACCCAATTATCAGAGCAATGAAGACATAAATCGATCACGACGCACTGACCTTTTTCACACGGCGGCCTATCGGTAGCGATACCTAGTTAATTAAAGAATAAATAATAATTTAAAATAAACTGTTGATGACGGTTCATTGGGCATATAAAGTGTTTTATAACGTTCAAAGGTAACTGTAAGATAATCACGCGGTTATACGGTGAAACGTTTGTGATTTCAGAAGGCTTACCACGAAAAGATTTACGTTAACGTGACGGTAGCGAGTAACCGTGCTGTCACGTTCATGTTTATTAAGTATATATGTAATGTGACAAGGATGGTATATCAACTCGCTAGCGTCTCGCTAACGTTAATATTTTTGTGCTAAGTTCTCGGTTTTATAGGTGTGATCTACGGTGCTACGAAAGTCTACAGCGTAGCTGCTACGATGCCTACGTCATCTACGTGGAGCTTAATGTTTGCTTACCGTACACTAATTAGCTTACTACGCTGATCGGTTCCGTGTCTGTTATTTTAATGTTTAACTATTGTTAACCCTTCCAAGTAATTAGAATCTAAAGGTATTTTAAACTCTATGTTAAGTCACGCTTATTTTTAACCGACTAAAAAGGAGAAGGTTAATTAACCAGGGAACTCCTTAACGACAAACAATACGAATGCGTAGAAAATGAGATATTATGAATATATATATATATATATATATATATATATATATATATATATATATATATATATATATATGAATACGTCAATCCTATAGGTACCCTGCCATAGAACTAATTAGAATATTAACCAACTTCAAAAAAGGAGGAGGTCGACAATTCGTCTGTGTTTTTTTATAACGTCTTTATTTATGAACTGATTTTGATGATTTTATCTTTGCGTTGGGTTTAGTATAGTTTCGAGGTGGTCCCATTTTAATGAAATCGGTATTGAACTTTGGACATCAAATATTAATTTTTATGCTTTTTGAACTGGTTTTTTTTTTAAAAAGATCTTATTGATATTAAATCTGTAAAACTATAAAATCACCAGATAGTGTATGAAAAACCTACATTAAACCTACCTCTGTACTCTCTGCCTACCCCGCAAGGGATCTGGCGTGAGGTTATAGATAGATAGACAGATTATTATTATTATTATTATAAATATACCAGTAAAGTTTATCGGTTCGTTTATTCGGTATCCACTATGTTTTTGATTGATGTCTTGTCGGATGGGGCATAGTTCAGCTGGTGAGCAAGTCAAAATCCGAATTCGAGACCTAAAAATTAAAAAAAAAATCTAACTAGTAATCCTAAGTCTGGAGGTCTGTACACGGAATAATCTTTCACCCCTTACTACAATGAAACCTGAAATTGTTGGCGTAAATGTATTTAAACTCTTCACTGCCGCTTTGTAAATATATAATAGTTACGGCGTTTTACAAACATTCTACAAATAATTATAACAGCTACTATCTCTATCTACAAGCTGTAACATAATAAACGCAAGACCTGAAAGTAGTTTGTTCTAAATCGATAACTGAATTGATTCCAACTATTTTTAATTTATCTTAATTTTTTTTTAAATTTGCAAAAAAATGCTTTTACTCCTTCAGTGCGCTATAAAAAACTAAATTTATTCTTGATTCATAGCAATAAGGAGATTACAAATGCATTCCTAACCGGTATTTCTCAAAATGCACACATACACGTACAAGTTTCATTGTTAATTGAGGTATAAAAGTGGTTAAAAAAAGGGGTAAAAGCCTGTAAATTTGGAAATTTGGTTTTCGTTTTGAATTTATGAAGCAATTCTCTAATTGGGGTATCTGAGGTCTTGCGTTTATTATGTTACACCTTGTATATTATCACTCCAAACCCCTCACAGGGTAGGCAGAGAGTACAGTTTTCCAACAGGTTCTTTCCTTACATGCCTCTCTGGCTTCCTCCACTTTCATAGTTCGTTTATTCAGCATCAACAGCAACTATTCCTTCCACAAACACAATTCCCGAAAAATCTCAACAAATATCGACTTTATTTGTATTGTACATTGATAATTTTGTAATAGTTGTATTGTTTACAATAGCAAGTAGGTCGAGTCGTCTGGGCGAGCTCGAACTTTGTACGTCTGGGTGGCAATGCACTCGGCTAGAGGAAAATCACCGAGCTGCTCCCGCGCAGTCACGTCGCCGGTGGGCGACGTGACTGAATTATTTATAGTATTTAATATAAATTAATATTAAAAAATATTCTGTTGGACTATGCACTCTCTGCCTACCCCGCAAGGGCTGGGGTGATGATATAGATTGGATAATAAAAAAAAACACTTTTAAAACGCAAGATTTTATGCTGCCAGGTAATGATGCAATTTAAAACGGCCAATCGAAATGAGTCTTGTTGACCGTTGAGTTTCTTCGCCTGGAGCCAATCCTGGATGTAAGATCAGGTCATGCTTACCTAGAAAACATATGTCATCAAAACTGAAATTTCAACTCTGTAGGTACCGTAGGTAATTTTGATCTAGCTTGCATAATTTCATTTAAACAAACAAATATTGCCAGTTACATACATTTATTACAAAATTTTATAGTTTGCAATAAATGTATGACCAATATGTCACCTCCAACAGAGGAAAAATGTCAAGTGGCCCTAAGTGGAGAAGATTTTATGCGACTGAGAATACCGATTCCCTTGGATGAGCTTTAGTCGAGACATTTTTGAGGTAACTTCTAGAATTAGGGTTGAAATTTAGATAAACGAAATAGGACGAAGAGGCGCTCACGGCGAGGCCGTGGTATTGCTAGCGATCACAAAGTTTAATTCACGTTCGGCTCGGCTGATCTGAGATGGGTGACCATTTGTATTATTTCCATTTTGGAAAGTCTCCGTGCTTCGAAAGTCACGTTAAGCCATTGGTCCCGGCTGCCACATAATGTAATAGTCATTAAGCCGAGTCGGATGCTTTATAGGCAGCTTGATAAGTTCCCACAGCAAGTGGCCGTTGTACAGTAGTGAGATAGAATAAGTACTGACTCACTAAACGATTAGCTACAAACAACTCACAAAGTTCTACATTTTCATTGAGCTGATATGTATTCAACTGCAATAGAATAGAAGATACACCGGTCTATTACACAATTCACATGCAGCCTGTGGGCTAAGTATATACAGCGGTCGTACAGCGCCCTGCGCGTGCAGTACAATAATGCTTTTACGGTACTGTTGGGACTTACGCGCTTTTGTAGTGCATTACAGATTACAGTGATGAGTTTCACAGACGGACAGCTTTAAAGCTTTTTTGTGGAACTCATTACCAGCCTCTTTAAGACGTGCTCCATCGGTTCGGGACGACGCCTTCATATTGTAAATAAGCATATGTACTAGATTAAGTTTAGAAAAGACATGTGATAGATTAAGTTTATAGCACATAAGGATCATGTAATAGATATACATAAGATAGAAGAGCACGCAAGAGAGAAGTGTAACCTTAGATGGAGACAAATAATTGTACTGTATGATTGGTTTACTAGCCCAATAAATCTCACTACAAAGCCCGCTACTTGTGACCCAAAAAATGTTACTGAAGCGCGCGCGACTTTGCGCCGCGTACGTTCGAGCGACTGGGCACTGAATTTTGAAGACAAAACTCTGCGCGTTTGACTGAAGAGGGTCAAAACTGGTGGGTGGCGCACTGTTTCAAGATATGTTTGGCTTGTCAATTGAATCTTCCGCCAAGACGCACACTGGCCAGAATTGCAACAGATTGCACGACGTATTATTTTCGTCCTGTTCACCATACGTTTACGTGTTCAGGTCTTAGGTTAAACATTTTTACTTTACTGAATTTGCTAGCCATTTTATGCTATACATCTTTATCCACTGCTATTATTATTCTTTATACCATTTATATATTATTTAAGTAGAACATGATAGATTTATGTTAATTTATTTATTAAGTACACCCCTACTCTTGTGCTTCCCTTTAGATTCTCTGCATCCATAGGTTGCCTGGAAGCGATCACTATTAGTGATAAGGCCGCCCATTACTACACTACCTTGTAAATTTGTAAAATTGTATTCCTATATTGTGTTTTTGGTGGAACAATAAAGTGTTATCTATCTATCTACAGTTCTTTATTGAGGCTTGCGTTGATAACTTCTACCTTCTAATCATCAAAAACAGAGCTGCCTCAGTCATGCACAGAATACGCGGGAGCTCCAACGGTATTCTAAAAACATTAAACAGTAAAATGGACAATTAGGATAAGGGATCTGGCGCGATGATATAGTTAGTTACTTATGGACAATCCATTTCCTGCGCAATGATGAAGATTCATACGCAGGTCTCATGACCCTTTCTTTATATAAAATGTAATGTTTAATCGATTACTAACATAGCTTTTAAGATTAATTTCTCTATCGAAAATTTCTTAGAGAATGTCCGAAGTCTGGAATTATTGTTAGTAAAATTATAGTAGGCTCGCACATTGTGATCTACCATCATTGGCAACATGTGGATGTACACAACACACTTTGTGTATGTGTATGAATGATCTACGCTGTTGACCGCGGGGCCTTTACAGCTTCACCGGGCAAGATGGCGAGCGTGCAACCACTACGCTCAAGCCAGAAGGGCAAGGGGGCAACTAGCGCAAGGGCGCCTCAAAGAGGAACGGCCTCGGCTTGGGCAGTCGCTATGAGGGAGGGCGTATACTAGGTGTCTCGCCGTGGTGCTCTGCACCGGTCAGCGGACAAGGGATTCTTCGACCTCGCCAGGGAGGTCGGTGTCTGATCCTGTGTGCGGTATCTGTATCCGAAAGAAGAGATGTAAGAGCATCGGGGGAGGTCGGTGAGAACATGCCGCGGACGGCGGTAGCGGCAAGTCGAGCATAGTAAACAGATAAAGACGCGAGTTTGTGTTATAATAACGACTAGTCTACGAATCGTCTGGGCCCGCAACCTTGGACGGTGCCCACTACGCCGTATTTTTATCTTCTTTGTAATCTATTGCCTTTATCCTGTATTGCTGTCGATAATAAGATCATTTCGGTTAACATGTACCGCTGAATAGCTAGTTTAAATTGGTTAACTTCATAGTTCTTGCATGCTTACATAAAGAACTATGTTTATTATTTCTAATACAATTACTTATCTGAAGGACAAGTCAGGAGTATCCGTAACCGGCGAGCGTGTATGAGACGAACTATGAGAGTGAAAGAAGCAAGTGAGGTATGTAAGGAAAGAACCTGTTGGAACTCTATACTCTCTGCCTACCCCGCAACGGTTCTGGCGTGATGATATATTTAGATAGAATTACAATAATCAAATTTAAATGAAATTACTTAATTAACTTAATTATCTACATATAATGTCTTCAAATAAAGTTTCATTTAAATAAAACTTTGATTATATGAATGAATATCAAATTTTTAATCTGAATCTAGATAATAGTTACATAAAATTAGTAATTTTAAATAGAATTAAATTCTAAATTTATAACTTTGTATTTGTATAGTGTATTCAAATATGTATGAAATAAAAGGCTTTTTTTATTTTTAACGTTTATTTATTTTTTAAGAATGACAAAACAGATATACAATGCGGAAGTGGAAGGATATAGTTACCGGGGAAGACCTAGATTATTTTACCACGACCAAATAGACCGAGTCTTATCTGAAGAACAAGTCAAGAGTCTCCGTATCCGGCGAGCGTCTATGAGACGAACTATGAGAGTGGAAGAAGCCTGAAAGGTATGTAAGGAAAGAACCTGTTGTAACTCTGTACTCTCTGCCTACCCCGCAAGGGATCTGGCGTGATGATATAGATAAATAGATAGATTATTTATTTATAACTTCGCATACTAAATTTAGATAGTAGATAAGGCACCCGATCTTAAATTAATTACTTAAGGTACATAAATTGTAGTACGCATACGCACGCGCACGCACACATTGACAGCTTAAGAACGCACACATAGTGCATTACTGAGGCCACTTTTAGGCGCCATTTACGTTCGCAATGCTCCGACTAGACAAGTATTAGTTTTAGCACCCAACAATATAGCTCAGCTATAACTATAACGATACTCATCGGTTAATAAAAATAGCAGTTTCCTGTTCCCCTCCCTAAGCATATAATTTGGTTGGTAGATAACCAACCATTACACCATTTTGTGATGCAAATGGTCCGCAATGGTCGGTCTTCGCTCAAACAACTAGACTAAGTTGTCTCGTCCTAAACAATAGAAGTAGTTGAAAGTTTCAAACCGGTGCGGATTGCACCTATTCTTCTTCTACAGCCGAAATACTTTGCAGTAAGTCAAAGGTGTCCCCCAAAGATTACCATGAAGACCTGCTTTATCCTATACGCATCTACCTTTGACCCGCGACCTTCACCAGGTCTACGGTTAATTCAAATTTTTGGGTCCTCTTCGGTAAGGTAACGTCGCTTGCCTTGATTTCTGTCAAATCCAGAGTTCTTTAACTCGTTTAAAATATTATGTAAGTGAGAGGACTACATAGACACTGACTGATACCATGAATCTAAGTTATGTAATCTACTTATGTTTAATCTATACTTAAGAACATCTATTTAGCTCGTCCTGCGCTGTTCTCCCACACGGGTCTCATTTTTAAAAAGAGTAACCGTGGAGTAAGTATCTTGCTCTTTTTCTCCACAGGAATGACTTTCCGAACGGGTGGTAGAGTCTTACGTAATCAATAATTTTCTTTTTTTGACTATTGTTAAGTGCTTTTTGGTCTACATGAATAAAAAACTTTTGATTTTTGATTAAACATTCATATTTCACCGGAATTATCTTAATAACCCGCTTGATATCTGAAGTGCCTATGAGAACACTTCCAATTACATCTTACCACCCATTCCGGCTATTACCAACCAACAGCCGTGAAGTAGCCGATCCGTGTAGTAGCCTTGCCGCGAGTAACATCTGTGTTGAACCGTTGCAAGTATTTTAACGTACCGCATACACATTGAGAACCAAATTGGAAGCTTAATATACACAAATAATCTGATCAATTGTGGTGTATATAACGCAAATAAATCAATAAACAATAGTGCAGTGATATTTAACTACCCGAAACTTAATATAATACTACATGGTTGAACTAAACGCGTAAGCGACGTGTATTTCCAGGCGCTTACTCCCTTTTGCTCGCTGCCTCCTTAGTGAAGAGACTTTATTAGTGTGCAAATAGTTAACTTATACCCAGTAAATTAATATATTTTTGCAAAGACATTCCTGGGGCATTTATTGACTTATAATTTGTATCTTAAAAAATGGCCTCAACATCAACGCAATGGGGTTGTTGCTCCACTCGTGACCAGGATGATGACAATATCATGCAATGCTCAAAATGCAAAATTACTTATCATGTGGCATGTGTTTACCCTGGAAAGAATGGAAGCGACACTCTTGGCTCAACAAAGAACTGGGTATGTCCTAGCTGCCGGAACTCCACTCCTAAGTCCGCAAAAAACGATAACACTCCAATCAGACCATCGCAGAATGTCACATTCCGTCCCACTAAAAGACAGGCGCTATCCTCTCCGCCTGGTAAAGATAGCACCCCTATTACTGCTGAACAGATCAGAGATATTATAGATAAAGTTATTAAAAAAAATATGGCCGAATTCAAGCAACACTTTTCCGAGTCACTTTCCTCTGTAAAGGAGGATATGAAAAGTATCCAACATGCAATGGATCATGTAAATGACCAATTTGAAGAAATAATGAAGATCCATAAAGATACTCAGGCTCAGGTAAAGAGTCTTCAGGAACGCGGAAACAAGATGGAAGCCACTATTCAAAATCTAGAAGACAGAATAAACCAACTGGAGCAAAACGCACGTTGCAGAAACGTGGAAATACAGTGCGTACCTGAAAAGAAATCTGAAAACCTAATTTCGATTGTTCAAGAGATTAGCAAGGTCGTTGCATGTAATTTAAAAGATGAAAACATAGCGCGTATCACTAGAACGGCAAAACTAAATCGTGACAGCTTACGCCTGCGTTCTATAGTAGTTGAATTCAGTAGCCCGCTTGTACGAGATAGTTTCTTGGCCTCGACGATTAAGTTTAACCAGAAGAACCAGAATGAAAAACTTAACACCTCCCACCTTGGTTATAATGGACCTAGGATTCTCATATTTGTTATGGAACATCTGTCTCCAAAAAACAAAGCCTTATATGCTGCTGCAAGACAGGCCGCAAACGAGAAGAGTTACAAATTTGTATGGGTTCGGGGTGATAGAATCTTTATGAGGAAGACCGAAGAGTCCGGGTACATACTTGTGAAAGACATGAGTACTTTGGCGCACTTAAAGTAGGTTATTCATTCTCTTCTATTTCTAAGCATGTTCATAACTATTTTCTATAAAAATGGATACTATAAGTGTTTATTACTAAAATACTCGTGGCTTAAGATCTAAAACTCATGTTTTCTGTCGTAATCTAGCTTTGAACAATTACGATATTATAATCTTGACTGAAACCTGGTTAAATAATAGTGTCTTTGATGCCGAATTATTTGATAATAGATATCTTGTCTTTAGAATAGATAGATGCACTTCGGGATTTCATAGTGACAAGGAAGGTGGTGGAGTTTTAATTGCTATTTCAAAGCATCTATCTGCCAAACGTATGACAACCTGGGAGAGCATGTGTGAGGATTTGTGGGTTGTAGTCGATGTCTCGCACTCGGGATCAACTAGTCAGTTAACAATTTGTGCTATATATCTTCCAGCACAAAAAACCATGCTAGAACTTTTTATTGAACGATGTAACTCAGTGTTTGAACACTTCGATGGTCAAACTTGTATCTTGGGAGATTTTAACTTAAGCAATATCAATTGGGACTTAATTAATAGAGCTTCAAACTATGGGACATCATCGTTGTGTCAAATGCTTATAGACTTTAGTTATGTGTCGAATCTTAAACAATGCAATACAGTGTTAAACATCAAAAATAAAGTCCTAGATCTAGTTTTTACGGACTTACCCAATTGTACGGTCACTCCTTATATAGATAATCTATGCCCCATAGACCCCTTGCATCCCTCCCTAAATATAGCTATAAGTCTCGATGGTGTGAGTAGTCTTACAAGGAACCCTAATCATCATAAATTTAATTTCTACAAAGCGGACTATGATAAGATTAACAAACGTTTGGCTGAAATCGATTGGAATCTATATTTTTCGGATTGTGAAGATGTGAATAGTATGCTAAGCAATTCTTAGAGAGATATCACAAAACCATGTCCCACTGATTGGCGAGCGGTCAAGAAATAAATATCCACCATGGTTCAATAAGAAATTGATCAGGTTATTACGTGAAAAATATAACTTACATTGCAGACTTAGGAAATATAATAACCCTATGGATAAGTTGGCATATCGAAGACTTAGTGATAGGTGTGATAAACTGTCATTGTCAAGTTATAACAGCTATTTAGAGGAAATCGAATCGAGAATTACAAGAAAACCCGAAATACTTTTGGTCGTTTATTAAGTCTAAAAGAAGTGGGACTAATGTTTACCCTAGTGACTATGACCATGACTGACGGTACAATATGTAAATCTAATGGATTTGGTATCTGCCATCTCTTTGGAACCTCCTTCTCTAAAGTTTATGATGTTAATGACTCTGCGGTTGATCCAACATCACCTTATCTAAATGTAGCTGTTCAGACTGGTTCCTGCTTTCACAATGTGCAGATTGCACAAGACGTAATTTTGAGAAGGCTAAATGAAATCGATATCTCAAAAGCTGCCGGCCCCGATGGCATCCCGCCAATCTTTATCAATAGATGTTCCGAGAATTTAGCTACTCCGCTTCACCGTATTTTTAATCAGTCTTTAACGTCTGGTTTATTCCCACATGACTGGAAAACCGCTAAAGTGGTACCTATTCACAAGTCAGATTCGAAAAATAAAGTCTCTAACTATAGGCCCATTTCGATTCTTTCTGTTTTTCGAAAAATCTTTGAATCTCTTGTTTGTCCACTAATTCAAGCTCACTTTCAGCAATATATAACAGACCATCAGCACGGCTTTGTGAAATCCAGATCCACATCCACAAACTTAGTCAGATTTGTCGAGGATCTTGCCATGGCCATAGATAAGCATGAAGAAGTGGATGTTATATACACGGACTTCAGCAAGGCCTTCGATAGAGTTAGTCATTCATTACTTGTCAAGATGCTCTCGTTTTATGGATTTTCTGACCATTTTACTAATTGGATTGAGTCGTATCTATCAAATCGTTCTTTCTTTGTCGTCGTTAATGGTTATCATTCTCAATTGCTTAAAATTAATTCTGGTGTACCACAGGGATCACATCTGGGCCCTATCCTCTTTAACATATTTGTGAATGATATAACAGTGTGTTTCACTTCCCTTCACACTAGGCCCTTCTTATTTGCTGATGACCTAAAAATCGCACGGAGCATCAATTCTGATCTTGATGTTTTACTGATGCAAAGTGATTTGGATCGACTATGCGAATGGTGTTGCACTAACAAAATGAGTCTGAATACTGATAAATGCTTTCATATAAAATTTACACGGCGGCGCAATGTCATTCAATCCAGATACAATATTGGGGGTACATACATTCGCGAAGTGGACCATATTCGGGATCTGGGAGTTATACTAGATACCTAGTTAACGTTTCTTCACCACATCGAAAGCATTGTTAAAAAGGCATCTAACATGTTGGGATTTATTATTAGAAGTGGTAGAATGTTCAGGAAACCGCAGACTAAAATTTTACTCTACAATACCATGGTCCGCAGCATTTTAGAATATTGTCCTGTAGCCTGGAGACCCCACTATGCATCCCATATATTAAGGATAAAGAAAATACAGAAAAGATTTTTATGGCATCTATCCTATGCAACTAAAATTGGACGGAGAACTGTGTCCTACGCTGAAAGACTACAACATTTTCGAATATCATCTTTAGAAAAACGTAGGACGCAGTTAGACTTAACTTTTCTGTACGAAATTCTTAATGGTCTTATAGATTGCCCACAACTTTTAAGTAGATTCTGTTTCAGGGTTCCTCGTGTGGCTCCTAGATACCCGATATCTTTACTTATTCCACCTGTACGAGCCACAGTCTTAGGTAGAAATTCACCTATACCTAGGCTCTGTAGATCTTTAAATGCCATTGACTCTATTGACATCTTCACAACCTCGATAAATGGATTCCGCATGTATTTATATAAAAACCTGCCAAACTGACCTCATTTAGGTTTTGATTTTATATTCCTTAGTTTTTTCTTTTTTTACATTCACATTCACATTATACTTTTCTTATTAAGTTCTTCCCTTGTGTTACTCATTTTCATTTATATTAAGGCATGAGGTGTTTATTTGTAATTGGTTAAGCAATTAATAAGTTAATTTTAAGGAGATCACTATGTATATACGAAATATTGTATTAGCCGTAGATAAACCTGATAATAAATAAATAAACAAACAACATTGTCCACCCGGCTAATCGATGCCGCAATAATAGATATAAGACTATTTATGTATCAGTTATGTAGTTAAAGTAAAATTATTCCATCACGTGCATGTGCGATTTATCAAGTCCACCGAATTCACTCGATTCACTAATCCGGTTATGACAAATTGCTTCCAATTAAATCACAGGGATGTTTCCACAGCGATACGAATGAGGAAAGTAAATAAAAACGCCACGATAGCCGAATCTTGCATTGAGGTCATGCACGAATCGGCGATAACTGGTTCACGAGGAAACTCCCATATTTATGAATAATCTGTACTAATATTTGAACGGCATTGATTCTTAAATTACTGCTTAGAGCTTTATTGCCACTGGCTATTCATAGAAAAGGATGTCCTTCGGTGATTCTGTACTAAATGAGCGTGTCTTTAATCCACAGAACAGTGATCAAAAAGGGTTAAAAAAATTAAAAAAACACTTGGGATCGTAGATTCTAAATCATGGTTCAAGCCTTTGACGAAACCGGATATCACTGCTCTTATCGCTTAAATCAAGAAGATAAAATTCATACCATATTCTTGAATAACTAGCTTAAATAGCTAGTCTGTACCTATAAGTCCTAGTATAGCCACATTTACTAACTACTAGTCACTGACTACTCACAGGCAAAGTTGGTTTGTTTTTATAAAATCGAGATTACTTACCGTATAAATACAGACCGATAAGGTGCTTTAAAATACTTATAAAATTATCACAGCAGTGAATTCTTGATTAAGTATTGTACTATGCACCGTAACAACTACTCAGTACTCGCTCCATAATGTTTACTTTCTTCCAGAGACGCAGTTAAATGCATTTACGACTTATTTTATGACAGTTATTAATACGATAGACTTAAGTACATTTTTATTTTGCTTAAGAGTAGCCAGGTAAATAATATTTTTGTCTGTCTGATAGTAATCTAATCGAGCGGTGTTAGTTTTAGTAAACAAGAAAAGTAAATCATATTTCAGGGTTACACAGATCTGTGGAATTCAATTAGGCAAAATGATCCAGTGGTTAAGAGCTTAATCCCCTCTGCTCACTAGATCGAGTAATCGTAGGTTCGATCCCCAAACGAGACAAATCGTTGTGTAGCCCACAAATATTTGTTTTAGTGTAAGTGTTTGTGTATGTAACTCGCTCACGACACAGGAATAGTGTTTTTAATAATCCTAGTGTTTTTAATATAAATAAATAATAAACAGCTATTCTGGAAGTGAATGCTATTTGACGTCGAACAGGCAAGGTAACAGGCATCATTACGGCAATACGCTATCACTCAGATCCTACATAACCTATATATAGGTTAAACCATATTGTGAAACATATGCCTTTAAAAAAACTCTGACTGATTCTTGGTTTGGTTTTCTCGCTAGTTAGGTTTCTTGTCATAAGCTAACGGTCTATTTTTTATTTCTTTATAATATTAATCATTTTTTAAACTCTATAGCAATTCACATGCGGAAACATGTAAATGGTGTTTAGCTATTTAATTCGTTATTAATTTTCCTATATTGATATCACACTGTGTGTTTCCTAAGAAAACAAAAACACTTATGACATACCTCCCACTCCCCTTTTCCCTGATGGAGTAGTAGAGAGTATAGTCCGTTCCACGTACTATACTCTCTCACTTCCCTGCGCCGTTTGGTTGGTACTGTTTGTCAGTGTAGACAGCTAGTGTCAGTGCGTTTGTTTATTTCCTGAATAATAATTATTTTAATGGCGTAATCATGTCCAGGACTTTGAGAGGAGGTAAACAGAAATGGTTTTTTAGAATGGGAAAATTCTGACCGTAAAAACCCTGAGAAAGTGCTTTTAATTCTCTTATAACGATAATGATGGAGGTTGCCGCCATGATAGGTAGGTAAAATAATGTTACCAAGGTCCATATTTCAGTTGCCCGTTCATCTATCTATCAATATTATATTGTGGTAAAAAAATCATTGTAAACCATTTACGTTTTTAATTCCATTCAATTATTTAGTATACATCGAAAAATACAAATTTACTGTAATTACCCTTATTTTTATAAAAGTTCAATAAGATCTTTTGATCTTGTTAAACTTTGTTCTCTCTGCCTATCCTACAAGGTATCTGGCGTGATGATATAGATAACTCTATTTCTAGAGTCATCTTGAATGGATGATTATGCTAGATATATTTTTTTTACCGTATTTCCCCTTTTTCGGGGTATACGCTTCTATGTTTATTGGTAGCACCAAATTCAATCGTACCAACTTATACTACAAGGGGTAGTGGTAAGGATTATACACTCAACTTCTTTTGCCCCAATGTTTCTAGCACACCAATTTACATGACTTTCTATTATATTTTCCTTAAGTGTTTCCTTAAAGAGTGCCAGCTAGGATCGAAAATAGTAATAGCCACTAGGCTAATAGTATTTTTGATCCTAACTGGCACGAATTAGGTACCTATTGGGCCTATTCTGCTATCAAAACTCTGTTAAAACCAAATCCAAACCGCCGCCAATCAGTAGCATTTCGCTTTCTTCGTACTCTAATAGAATATAACCAAGGCGACATGCCTCGAACAGTGTTATACTACATGGTAGGCACTTAAGACTCTAATAATCTCAGAACCAACACCATTATCAGTTCAGACAGGGCAAACATGCGTGGACAGTTCACATGATTGTGTACTCATGTGCCTAGACTTTGTGCCAGCCACGTTTTACCCGCCTGACGGTCTGCCGGTGACAAATTAAATTGGGACACAGATAAATAATGAGCCGACGTGACTATGTCAGCGTATTTTCGTTAAATTCATTTCTGTAACAGGAAAATAGAAAGGTTGACTTTAAATTAGTAGATAAGCGGAGACGACAAGGGATATGTAATGGTCAAGGAATCTGAAGCGATAATGGTGAGACAAAGAGAGATAGAGAGAGAGAGAGACAGAAAAAAGTCCTCAACGCTATAAGCGAAATTCCGGAAAACCTGAAAACAGTCAATAACTACTTCTAGTAGAATACAAAAATAGCTCAACGCCGTTTATATTGGGAACATCATTGTCTGTACCGAGAAATCGATTCTTTAAGCAAGCGCCCTTACCGACTAGACTCTGTAGTTGAAAACCAATTGAATATGTGCAGATGCCCTTAGTCTGTCAGCTTAACATAAACTTTACAAGCTTAGTGGGGTAGTTATTATGACACGTTTCTTTCTATGCAATTCATTTCTATCTACCTTTATCATAATGCCAGTTCCCTTGTGGGGCAGGCAGAGAGTACAGAATTCCAACAGGTGTTTTCCATACCTGTCTGGCTTCCACCAGACACGTTGTTCGTCTCATACACGCCCGCCGGTTACGGCATCTCTTGACTTGCCCTTCAGAGACAAGGTCTTTTTGGGCATGATAAGTGTAATGGTCCATGAAATTAATTGTAATAACATCAACTACAAAAAATATAAATTATAAAAACAATTAAGAGAACGTTGCCTAAGTCATGTTCGCTAGATTAATCCTTGTACTTTAATACCATTTATCTATCTATTAGATATTACTAACAAAATTCCTTTTATCTTATCTAACTTTCACCGAAACCCTGCGATAAAATTAAAGCAACATATAATATTTTTAACATAAGTCAATAATAGATGACTATATGTGTAATAACAAATATTTCACACAAAAACATGGAGCGGAAAAATCTAGAGACAGGGCAATTTAGAAATAATTCTAACATCCTTGATTCCTCAGGCATTTATATAAACGCATTTTTGGTAGCTATCCTCTTTGTATCCTACCAAGTTCTTGTTGAAGTGTCTAGGATACAATTCTTTGCGAGTAACAAGAAGCATGGACCAAATTGTCACCTCAATGAAAATACTTCGGGCAAAATTTATGCCCCTAACCTGCATAATGAGTTGTTTCAACTGTTAACCTATTAACTACTGTAGGAACAGGAAGCATAGATTGTTTTCTGTTTCAAAAGTAGCGCGTGCTCGTTCGCCAATCCCGCGCACCCTCGCCGCACTCAACGCTCTCCTTGACGGCAGTCCTGGTTGCGATCTGTTTGCGGAAGCATGGAGTGATATTTTGTCTGAGTGTCTGAGGTATTGCGCGGGACTGGAATGAATGAGCTTGTATATTTCACTTCCATACTTTCAATTGTTCTCTTATTTGGTATATTTTCTTTTATACTAATGTAAATGGTATATGCCGTGTTAGTATGTACATAATAATAAAGTAGATTACTCAACAGTATTTTCACTTTCGTTTATTTAGATGTTGAGACTTCCTATTTACCAAGCGAAAACCAATCTACTATGAAAACTCCACCTGAACTGAAGCCGATCAATGTTTTCGTAGGTATTCTACTAATACCATTACCGTACTAATAACAGCAAAACCTCGTTGATTGGCAGCGGCAGCATTGGCTAAGTTTTGTCAATACATTTGGGGCTCTAGGCTTTAGCAGAAACCAATTATTTTATCCCAGATTTCGGATCACTATTTTGTTGGGCATAGGCTATCTACCAACATAAGTCAAACAGTTTTCTTCATATATTTCAGGTTTATTTGCCTTATTCAAATTGAATTCGAACAGAGATATACAGACCGACATATGCCATAGCCTTGGGGTTGCGAATAAAGGCGTAACTTACTTGCCTCGGTTACAAAATATTACCAATTAAGTATTATTGTGCGTTGTTAATAAAAAAGCAGAATTAGTAAATCTCGTTACTGATACACGAAAACATTATAGGCAGATCTCTTTTAATTTAAACAAATTAAGCCTTTTTTGTTCAACTTAAGCGCACAGCTCGGCCAACTTATACTTATGCCTCGAACTCCATAAGATAAGCTTAAGGCACACTAATAATAATAATAATCAGCCCGCAGGGCAGCTTGTGGCGAGCTGTTGGTGAGTAACGACACCACGGACCCGAGTGCTTCAGAGAGTCGGTCAGGGCCCCCAACTCGGCGTGTCTTCGTCGGTCGAGTGGAAACCGAAGGGTGCCCGCAGGACTCTCGGCTCTGGCTAGCCTTAATTGGCCGTCCAGAGAGGAGCCGTGAGAGCTATATCGACATAGGAAGATAATGCGTTCCTACGTTGATGTACTCCATGGGTGGAAGTGTTAAAGGGCATAACGCCGCGAGTAACTTCGGAGAAAGCGCAGCAAACCTCTCTACACCCCTGAGCCGCTCACACCGGTGTTGCCCTCAGTTATCCTAGGACGACCGTTTGAGGGCCCATCTAGTAAGCGGCGAGTCACCGCCGGCCACGGGTAATTAGGTATCACTAATTATAGCCGGTGTCCGCCCCCTTTGAAATATCCAGTTTTTGTCCATCAAACCTCATTTACATAGCCCTTGTTTTCTTTCCATAATTTACAATAGTCCTTGCACCTGCCGGGGTCAGTTCGCTGGTTATGTTTCTTCATTTTCAGCAAGTGATCTCAGCAGGTGGCTTACATAACATTAACTTCTCGCAAAGGGCCTCTACATGTTGTACCCATGTCCCCATGCAAGCCTTTCAAAGGTCCGGGTAAAGCCCGTGAATCTCAGCGAAATAATAATCATATTTATAAGAAATAGTGTTTCAATAAATGCATACATAATAATATAATAATATCAGCCTACACTGCCCACTGTTGGCCAAAGCCCTTCTCTCACAAATCGAGGTAAGATAGATTAGGTCATACTCCACCACGCGGACCAAGTGCGGATTCTTGGAGACAGATTTGTGGCCACCTGCTGTTAGAACTTATCAAGCCGCCTTTAAGGCTTTCAACTCGGCTTAACGACTACCACATTAAGTGGTAACCGGGACCAACGGCTTAACGTGCCTTCCGAAGCACGGAGACGCTCGAATATGAAATGCCACAAACGGTCACCCATCTCAGACCGACCGAGTCGAACGCTGCTTAACCTTGGTGATCGGTAAGAACACCGCGGTCGCACAGCGCTTCGAGCGCCTCTTAAGGCACACTAAGATTAAGGCACACTACATAGTTACAATACGTTCATAAACTTGGAACACAACGTCTGTTATGCGTTTCACGTGATCACGTATTCAGCACGCGACTTACATATGAATTCATTTGAATTGATTATCGTGAACGCGTAGCTTACAGGATTTATATTGAACAGGATCGAAGAATATTGGGGTTTGCATAATTTGCGTCGATATATTTTGTTCGAAGCTGTGATTTTCAATTTTTAACAAAACTAAGTTCATATCATGAAATAAAACTATTTTACGCTTTTTATCGCGGTTTATTTTTGACGGTTTGCTTTTTTTTCAGTTCCTGACGTTTCGAGTGCTTTGTAGCACCCATGGTCACGGGAGGGACTGAGGTGTTAGACGTCCAAAAGGCATAGTTGTTCCGGGGTACCCTCAAACTTCTTAATTATTTTTGTTGGTCCGATCTACGCAGAATGAGCTCACGGTGTCTTGAGGTCTTGCAGTGTTATGCTTGGTTTTGGATTTGATTATATTAATTACCGAATCCCAAGTCGATGGAAGCTCCCAGCCATTTTCTCTAATGAAATTAGGATGTTTTTTTAATTTCAATAGCCTCGCTAACCATCCTTGGTAGGAATCGGTGTTCTTTCACGAGAATTTGTGGTCTATCAAATCTGATGTTATGGCGGGTGCGGTCAAGGACATGTTCACAGACTGCAGACTTCTTTGAGCGACGGTGTTTTTATATCTATCGTATTAACATGCGAATTAAAGTACCTACTTCAAATTTGTGAAATAAACTCTTATTTCACAAAATTTAGCTCTTCGTATACATTTAAATAGAGTCATGAGGTTGTAACCATATACATTGTTTCTTTGTTTTATGTACAAAAACACCTAAACAAACCTATTTTCTCTAAATGTTTCAAGTAATAACAATTAAGCCAATTAAACGATATCAATAAAGAACGAACTGCAAGAAAGAAAGCAGCTTTACAGTGAAATATGTTTTTGTAAAGATAAACAAGTTGTGTCTGCATAAAGACTGTAATTATTATTTACGGCGTTTTATGAAAACAATTAAATCATATTTATGTTTACGACCATCTGGAAAGAGATACTGAGCGAAATTAGTTTATTTAAAATATTCTACATCACTAAAGTCATCTCAGAGACAATATGGTCAACGTCGTTTACTAACAGCACAGAGAAACATGCTCCGTCCATTATGATGTCTATGATTGAATGTCTCATAGCCAGGGTCTAGCCACAGATACAGCCATCAGAGGCGTAACCTAGTATGAGATGCAGACCCGCAGCCTTCCAAAATAGAATAACTTCTATCTATCTATCTATATCATCACGGCAGATCCCTTGCGGGGTAGGCAGAGAGTTCTAACAGGTTATTTCCTTACACACCTCCGTGGCTTACGTCACTCTCATAGTTCGTCTCATACAAGCTCACCGGTTACGGAGGCTCTTGACTTGCTATTCGGATAAGACACGGTCTACTTGGCCATGGTAAGATAGTCTAAATCTTCCCCGGTACCTACATCCTTCCACTTTCGCATTGTATCTGATTTGTTATACTTAGAATATTTTATTCTATTTATTTTTGGGAAACATACAATATGTAATACACCTTAAATTAGAATACATACATTACATAAATCAATAAAGTTTCCACTAATAATGGGGGCATTTTAAGGCTGAAAAATAACAAAACTAAAACTTCAGGCGATCGTAGCGCTGTCGCACACCGCGGTGTTCTTACCGATTACCAAGGTTCAGCGTTCGACTCGGTTGGCCCGAGATGGGTGACCGTTTGTGGCATTTCCATATTCGAGCGTCTCCGTCCTTCAGAAGGCACGTTAAGCCGTTGGTCCCGGCTACCACTTAGTCGTTAGTGTGGTGTTTGTTAAGCCAAGTTGGAAGCCTTAAAAGCGGCTTAATAAGTTCCAACAGCAGGTGGCCACAAACCTGTCTCCACCAATCCGCACTGGGTCAGCGTGGTGGAGTATGACCTAATCTCTCTCATCTCGATTTGTGTGAGAAGGCCTTTGTCCAGCAGTGGGCAGTATAGGTTGATATTATAAACTCTAGTGAAAGCAAATAAACTATTAAAATAATTCGCAAATACAACAGAAACTAAAATAAAAACGAATAATAAAAGTACCAAATTGTAATAACTTCTTAGCTACTTTCTTTTTCTTTTTAATACCTTCTTAATAGAATAATTTCTACTCTTTAATAGAATACCTTTTTTCCATAAAATAAATGTTCGGGGTCGCAAACTTCAACTCTTGCCTTAGCGCTTATGACCTTAGTTACGACGCTGAATACGGTAGAAGTTAAGCGTGGTAATAAGCTTTTTGATATCTTAGTTGGTAATTAGTCCATATTCCGTCACCTTTGAATAATGGTGTCTTTTTACTATCCAGATAAATGGTACTGGTCAATTCTAAACTAACAGATTAGCTAAGCTAGTTGCATTTGTTTTCGTTATTTTTTTTCTAAAATTCACACATGCTCTAAATACCGGCCCACTGTCGACCGTTGTTTTATCATCATCATCATCTCAGCCTATACTTGTCCACTACTGAAAAAAGGCCTCCCCAATCGCTTTCCAGCATAACCGATCCGATGCCACCTGTATCCAACGACTTCCTGCGATTTTCACAAGATCGTCGGTCCATCTGGCAGGCGGTCGTCCCACACTGCGCTTGCCAATACGTGGTTTCCACTCTAGAATCTTTCTGGCCCAACGCCCGTCCGATCTTAGCGCTATGTGGCCCGCCCATTGCCACTTCAGCTTGCTAATCTTAACGGTTATGTCGGTGACCTTGGTTCTTCTACGAATCTCCTCATTCCTGATTCGATCACGTAGAGAAACGCCGAGCATAGCTCTCTCCATAACTCGCTGAGCAACTCTGAGCTTTTTATGAGACCTATTGTAAGAGACCACGTCTCTGATCCGTATATCATCACTGGTAACACACATTGACTAAAAACATTAGTCTTGCGGCACTGAGGTATTTTGCATGAGAAGATGTTGCGCAGTTTCCCGAACGCTGCCCAGCCCAGTTGTATTCGTCGATTGACCTCTCTCTCAAAGTTGCACCTACCTAACCGGACTACCTGTCCCAGGTAAATGTATTCGTCGACAACTTCAAGAGTAGAGTTCCCAACGGTGAGTGCGGTGGGTACGACATGGACGTTAAACATTATTTTCGTTTTGTCCATGTTCATTTTAAGACCCACTTGTTAAGATACTCTGTTGAGGTCACCGAGCTATCCTCCTAGATTTTGTTTATTAAATAAAAAAATACAGTCACACATTTATTAACCCAAGCGGGGGTGCCCGAGTTGTACTATGTACACCCACTTTTCGCCGACGATATTATTTTTCATCTAATAAGGTATTGCCATATACCGGTCATGATCAAAAACCCATTAATTGCGACTAGACCAACGAGGAGGGAAGTATTTATTATTTAAATGGTATTCACGGCTAATCCTAACTTGCTTAGATATTTAACCTAAGCAAGTTAGGCTTAAATCAAGACTTGTTTGCATGAATAATGTCAAAAGATCAAAATAACAAGACGAGTTCCGCATAACAAACAACTGTTCTATCTACAACTACTAGTAACTATTATAAATCGTACAATATTATTATATTAATGTTACGCTGCGCTAAACCGGAACAGTGAACTGTTGACGTCTCATTGAACCACAAGGGATTTGATCAGATGATCAGCGTCTTAGAACCTGGTCACAAGGGAGGCTGCCAGAGGCGCAGACCTAAAAGGGGCACCATCGCAGATCCGCAGCTGTCCGAATACAATAAATAAATATTTTTTTAATCAAAACTTTTCTTTGTCTTAGCTAGGGCGCTAGTGGTGATATAAAAGTAGGCAGCAATGATTTAGATAAAAGGTCATTAAAAAAAAAATCATCGTGGGTAACTGGAAAAATGTGTGCGGGCCGGACAAAAATATGTCACGTACATGGATCAAACCCGCCATAGCTCAAAGCGGCAATATTAGCTACTACAAATGTCGCTATCAGTTCAAGGTGTTCTACGATAAAGTACAAAAAATTCTTCACAGACCTGAGACCATACGAGTACAGCCGGGTGTATCTTTGCCTAGCAACAATACATAGGTATATGAACTTGCCAATATCTGCCACCCTTAATTACTCCCACTCTTGTTTCCATTAAACCCGATAATGTAGCGGGTATATATAAATTGTGTTGCACTTGAAGAGATAGCCGGTATCTCGTCCGGGTCACGGGGGCGCGCCGGGCACAGATCACACATTTCTCCACGCTTCTCGTGGAAAAATAAAGTGTGTGTTTGCGTGATAAGGAACGGACAGTTGGAATTTGCACCGGTGAAGGAAGTTGGGTTGGTCGTCACTTTATAGAAGATAATTCAGTGTAGCTTAAAAGAGGCACAGGGGGCAAAGTCTAGTAACCCAAAAACAAATACATTTTACATATTTTGGCGCTCTCGGACGTGGGGACTTCACAAAACCCAGAGATGCGAGCCAGAATTCCAGACTCCGGACTGTTACACACATTGTCTGGTCTAGCATTTGAATAACCTGGACTTAATTGCGCGACGGCCAAAAGATAATGTGCCCATTGAGTATTACTACTTTTATAAAGCGATACGGTTATTTTTTATTTCCAGGGCTGTATTTTTGCATTCGGAAGCTCTTTAATCGGAAATCTTTAAAAGGGATAATAGGCACAGAACACCTTTTTAAGAGTTTGGCCTGATGTAGTATCTAAGAGAGGAGTGTAGATAAAACGGTGGGAGGCCTACATATTCGAGCTCATGCCCAGCAGTGGAACAACAATGTCTCGTAATCAGTAGAGGGAACATATATACTTATGTCAATGAGAAACAGACAATAGTTACGCGATTACAATGTTGTAATTGTAATAACTATAACTAGAATCATATTGATTCTGAATAAAGGATGAGTCAAGTCTCCGTAACAGCCGGGTATGAGTGTGAATGAAGTGAACTAAGAATCTTGTGAGAAGGCGAGATTGTACAGGAAGACTAAGTTAATTGTTACTCCTACTTTCAGATTAATCTAGTGCCTAAGTAAAACTGGGTGTTTACACGTAATAGTTTGAAATTAGACTCCTTAGAAAAATCTGATCGGAAGTGTGCTATAGTTACTAGTAATCCATAGATATAAAACTTTTCATATACAAGGAGATAGCAAAAAATCGCCAATATCACGCCTTCTATATCATCACGCCAGATCCCTTGCGGGGAAGACCTTTACAGACCTCTCTCGACGTCTTGCTTTCTCCACTCTGATGAAGGAAGCAAGAGGAGCGAGTTCCTCTCATACGCGCTTGCCATATACTTACGTGATATAGAATAACATGTAAATAAAGACATATTCAAACCATCTATGAGATGGGTTCGTGATGTTATTTATAAAAGTCAATTTGTGTGAATAGATACAAAGAAAATAATACGTACCTAGTACCTTTTATTGCAGACATTGTAAAGCATAACTCTGGCGGCTGTGCTTGCGATATTTATTGTGACATCATTAGATACCAGTATCAGAATGGGTACAATACTTACGAGTGAGGAAACGAAAGCTCCTGGAGCCAAGTTGACATTCTACAGTCATTTACGCTAATAGTAAACGAAAAAATGTACGGGAATAACATTTTAATATAAAAAGTCGCGTGGTGAAATCGATATCGATTGTGGTGTGATAAGAGCCTGTAGTTATTCACACATTTCTTTTGAATATTGGGCGGAGATGATGTATTCAGAATCACTTTGGACTTTAAAATTAGCAAATAATCTATCAAAATGAGTCGTTCGTTGTAACATAGAATAAACTAAGTATTTGGATAATATTAGACGCAATAGAATAAGATACCTTGAACTTCTTTTGTTGGGATATTTACTGATAGGTACGATTTGATAACAACCAAGGTCCGTAGCCGAAGTCCAAAGTTCAATTACCTATAAAACTATCAATAGCTTTAATTTTTTCGAAGTAAAACTTGCTAGGTACTTAAAATAGTTAAAAATAAGCCAACTTACGCTTGCATGATATCGCACGGTAGTAAAGGTAATTATGTAATGAAAATATGTATTTATAAATTGGCATTACTTTTCTTAGAATATATACCCAAAACCTGATTAATGTGAAGAAATAAAACTTGAAAATACAGTCGAGTTTTTTATTCGTGTTTTCCTTAACATTATTAAGACATATTCTACAGTAATATAATGTAGGTACACATTTACAATATCTACTTAGTAGTTACAATAATATCGTATCGTCCCTCTTCCCTCGCTTGCCAAACAAGCGATAAGAGTTGACAACACGGAGAGAGCGTGGCCAACACACACTGCAGAGAGCTCACTCACGCACTCTTCAGGTACTTGAGTGTCTAATAAATAATTCCTACGCCGTTACTACACCTCGCCTTCAGAGAGGTACGTTCGGAGGCGTCTTGCAGGGCTCCGGAGGCGGCGGCCTCCTCTCATCAGGCGCACGCGACTGATAGTACGCGCAGTAAGGAAGCGGGTCCCAGAATGTAAAGAGAGCTTCGCGTGTGTCCAGGACAGTGTCCAGCAATTTCCCAACGGTAGCCGCATGACCGCATTTTGTTGACCCTTGACACAAATATGGCAATGAGACTCCCACGCGAGCCCCAATAGCCACCAATTTATTACTGTGACCGTTCGTAGTCTGTTCTTCACGAACGAGTCTGAACGACAAGTGGCCAGTCAAAGGCCTTGCTGGCGCTAGGAACGAAACGAAACGCTGCACCCAAGCATCGGCTTCCTCATCCCTTTGCGGCACCAGTCCTTTTCTTGTAGAATCCACTCGACACGAAACATTGTTGACCGCACGTGACTCCTTCAATGTAGTGCAAGTGATGATTCGCTCTCCCTTTGGCTCCCTCACGATTACCCAAGGTTTTTCAGCACTGATCTCACGCGGAAATCTAAATTGGGTCTTGTCTTCTGGCATAACGAAACGTAAACGATCTCTGGCACCCCTCGCTCCAGCGCTTGCAATGAAATGACGACCTTCTTTAGATGCTCCACTGTCGTACCAAGCTCGCACGTCCTCATCGTTTGCCACCACCCAAAATTGAGGTGTCGCTAAACCAGCAGCGCGGCATACTCGCATCAGTTCCAACGGATCATCCAATGTAACAACGTCGCGAGCGCAAGGCACGAAACACTGGCATCCGATCACTTCTAAATGTGGTTTCGCAAGAGCATCGTAGTACGCCGGTGTGGTAGAACTGACAGGTACGTAGAACACCACCGACTCCCTATCAACTATTTCTCTCAGTGCTCGAGCATAAGCGAGAGGATCAGCCGGATTTGGTCGTGGGACTGTATAGAATCTGTGCACTGCTGCAGAGTACTTCAACAAAGCAAATTGCCCTTCTATTTCGAAGGCGACCACTCTTGCGCCGGCTGAATGGAAATTTCTCGCCAGATGCAGCGCTTGTATCGAACTTCCTCCACTAATGAGCACGGTACGTGGTTTCTTTTGACTCTTCGAACTGATAACACGTCCAATATATTTCAAAATTCCAATCGGGCACTGAACGCACTTCCAGAATATAAACAGCGAAGCGGCAATCCACAATGTTGGTAGCACGACGAGGATTTGTTTCCACGCTGGATGTGAGATGATGGTGAGTAATGCGAAGAACGGGCTGAGGAGTAGTCGAGGACCCCAGGTTAAGATTCTGATTAGTCGAGGCAGGGGCGGCGGTCGTTCAGGTGAGATGGCGCGTTCTTCGGGTATGAGGGAGAAAGTTGAAGAGAAGGAGCGCCGTAGGGCTGTGAAGGGCGGTGGTTGGTGCGAGCATCGCTTGACTCGGGGGGAGAACACTAGCTCCGTGTTGGAGCGCGCGAGGCGGCTGTACTCGGGCGCGCAGGCCGGCATGGCGGGCGGCGTCTAGACTGGCGCGCGCACGCAACGCCGCCGCATATAAACAGCCTCGTTATCAGACGTGCGCCGGCGCCCGCTGCGCGATATCCATCATCTTTGTACCCAATTAACGGTTACCTAGTTAAAAAGTATGCAAATAGCTGGGTGGGAGTTAAATGGTAAATACGAGTACATCCCCTTAAATTAAATTAAGGCGATGATATTATACTTGGATTTTAATAATAACGTTGATAGACTATTTTGCACTCTAAATTTATAAATCCTCATGAAAATAACTTGATTCAACTGCCCGTTGATAACGATAGCCATTGATGTGTATATATTTATTTACCTCAGTGGCGATAGCTCAATCAAAATGAGCAGGTTGCTATGTGGCTACGTAAGTACACAAAATAAATTGCTTAGGTAGTAGCCCAGTATTGGATCTAGTCTCCGTCTATACTTATATGAGTCTCTAGGGCTTCTATTAAAATAATACATGCGGAATGAGACAATACTTTTAATAAAAATTTCAACAATTCGCTACATGATTAAATAACAATATAGATTAACTACCGTATAACGATAAACAGGAATATTTTAGTCTTTACAAGTAAACTAATAAGGACTAGCAATAAAGACACTTAAAATGAAAGCAACTATACTAATGTCTTGTGGAACTACAAACAAATCATGTTTTACAACCATCGTGTGCAATGATAATTATCTCAATTGACAACGCTACGAATAAATGCATATATGTAAATAAATACATTACATTTTATGGGTTTCTAATTTGAGAATTTTCAATTTACAATAGTTATCGCTTCTATAACAATAAAGTATACAAGCTGTAACATAATAAACGCAAGACCTAAAAGTAGTTTGTTTTAAATGGGTAACTGAATTGATTCCAATAATTTTTAATGTATTTTACTTTTTTTTTATTTGTAAAAAATGCTTTTGCTCCTTCAGTGCGCTATGAAAAACTAAATTTATTCTTGATTAATAGCAATTAGGAGATTTCAAATGCATTCCTAAAACGAATTTCTCAAAACGCATACATACACGTACAATTTCCTTGTTAATTGGGGTATAAAAGTGCTTAAAAAGGGTAAAAACCATGAAATTTGAAGTTTGGTTTTCGTTTTGAATTTATAAAGCAATTCTCTAATCTGGGTGTCTGAGGTCTTGCGTTAATTATGTTACACCTTGTATATAATTTTTTTCAGATTTTCTTAATTGATTGAGTCATAAAAATCTTAAAATAATTAAGTTAGAGATCGGCTCTTACGTTAAATTAAAATGTTACACTTTTCAAAGTTCCTAAATGATGGATATAGGCAGGTACAGTCAGCAACACAAGTAGCTTATCATTATCAATTTTTCAAATCGCTTGCACCAAATTCATATTTTTTCTTGATCTGAATATAATTTGAATATGCTGGTAATTATTTGGCTTTGACAATGTTCATTCAAGTCTGTAAAATAAAGAGTATTACTGATTCGAAAAGTTAAAAATGTTAAGCTACTTATGTTGCTACCATACCTACATTTACCTTAAGCTGTACGTGTATCTCTAATAGCCAATCTCGCGGTTCATTGGCCGCATATTTCTTAAAAACATAGATATACTGCACTGGGATTCCAACTCCATTGCGAAATTTTCCTTCACTCAATTTTTTTTCGGATTTCAACCTGGATTTATTTCACTAGTGTGACCCTCAATTATTTGTTTCGGTCTGAATGTTTGTGTATGTGAAATATATGTTTGGAAACACAACCACAACACAGAAATAGATCCTAGTGTTCCTATAATTAAAATAAAAAATGTATAATATCCACGCAAATGTAATTCAATATGGTTTCCTATACTGTAAACACGCCTTTTATACAATGATTTATCTATGATTATTAATTAAAGACGCCCCGTCAATAAGACAATTAAATTCAATAAGATTTATTACCTGACGTCTGGTAGTCATAATATAGGAATACATGATAGTTAAAATCGCCTTTGTTCTATAATTAAAATCACGGATTAAAAAACAGCAGATACGTTAAAACTCAATGTTAAAAACACTGGCATTAGGCCGTACCAGCTAAAACACATATCAATGTGGCGTATCGTACGGCGTAAGTGGGGCATTTAGGGAGACTCATTACAGACATTGGTTTAAAATCATTTCATTCAAAATCCCAAGCGTAGGACTATTTGGATTCACACCTATACCGTTGCCTATATTTCCAACTGATGGTGTCTGTGGTGTACTTTCATCATCTACTTTTCTTGGAGTATCCTATTTTGTACGTTAAAAAATATCATGGCTATCAAAAACATTTACTTCGAGAATTTAGTCTTTTAGAAACTAGAGTTAATTTCTCACGTAGGGGTCCCACTAAGTCTCACTAAATCTCACTAAGGGGGCAAGGAGGGGTCCAAATTAAAACGTACGTAATTAATAGATGCACGTCTATACTTAAGTGAATATGACTTAATACGAGTATTATTTCGTTTATGTAGTAATCATTGAAAGTAGTGCAATCGCTTTCGAATAAGGCAGGCACTGCCCAATTGTCTATATATATTTATAGGTTATCTATATGTCTGGGGGAGAATCTATTGCCATTATACGGGACACAATCAAAGCGGAACAGCTACTAAGAATTTTTCGGTAGAAAAACCCTAATAACACTGTTCGACCAAGGATTCGAACCGCTAGACTAATGAGACAGTCAACTCAGACTGTTTCTATAAAATGCTTGGTAAAAAGTATCGAAAATAATGTTGGCCGTTGGATTACTTCTAAATGGATACATTTTCTTAAATTAATTATAGTAAACACGATCGACACGAAAAGGAATTAATTATGCATCTTAATTAATAATTACCTTATGGTTCATGGAAGACACAACAATGATAACATGTGTGTAAACATTTATACATACGTACATGAACAATACTATTATGATTAAGAGTTATGTGGGCATCTCGTATCTAAAACTATGGAGTTAAAGGATAAGAATACAAATTCAGTACGACCACATTAAACAGATCGAGGTCCTAATACCTACTTCTGTTACGAAACATCTGCGAAGTCCCAGACCAAGTAAAAACATTGGACAAGGAAAGGTATGAATGCGTTGGCACAAGGGCTTTTTCAACGCGCGTTACTCAAGCGCAAATACGCGAAAATGAGACGAGAAGTTAGCTAGGGGCTGGCCGTGGAGGTGCTCGTCAGGAGTGTAAACCTCAAAGGAGACTAGCGGTTTCACACCCTTCAAAATGCATTACCTTCTTACTACTAAATAAGATATCATATCTACCTTACCAAAACTAAATAAACCGTGTCTTATCTGAAGGGCAAGTCATGAGTCTCCGTAACCGGAGAGCGTGTATGAGACGAACTATGAGAGTGGAGGAACCCTGTAAGGAAAGAACCAGTTAGAACTCTGTACCCCCTGCTTACCCCGCAAGGGATCTGACGTGATGATATAGATAGATAGAAGATAGGCAAATGTATTATACCTAACTACTTCAATGTATCACTAAATTAGTGATGTGCTCCTACAATTCTCTAAAACGCGAATTTTAATCATATTATGAAATCAACAGTTGAATTCAAATACAAAATGGAGGTTAAGATTAATTAATTTCGCACAACTGATGGGATATAACAATTATCATAGTATGCACTGTGTATGGTCTAAGGTTGTAGGCAAGATAAAATATAAGATTTAAGTATGTGCATATCGTCGGCGACTCGTAAAAACCTCGTAAATCGTTTTTTTTACCAAAATATGACTATTTTTATATAGTTTAAAAAGCTAATGTCATATAACTTGAACCCACCCAAATTTAGTATATTAGTTTACAAGATAGTATACTAGATTTGCATTTACTTGGAAATTTAGTCAAAATAAAAGTCTGTTATTTTGAAAGAGACTGCAATACCAGCGGTGTGTGTGTATTCTTTTAGACACTTACAAGGTTTTCACTTGTCGCCATCGATATGTGAAAATGTCATTTTTTTTTTATTAATTACATAAACATAGGCGATATTGATATAGGTATATATCTTACAAGCCTGAGCTGCAATCAAATCAACCTGTCCTATGTTATAGTTTTGTGCCCATTCAAGCCTTAACATATTTGATAACTGTACATTGAAGCACTACAAATGTATACTATTGGGCTTTGCTTTGTTTGTAAAATATAGTTTTGTTAGCAAAAGCAACACAGCAACCTAACATGCATAGCCTCTACATATAGATCCTATGTGGCAATGGAGCAGTAACTTATGTTATTAATTCTATAAACAATGGAAGTAGGGTTGAAGAAGTCTGCTCATACTGCAAACACCATACAGTATAGTAATACTGTCTCTGAACATCTACTGTCCCGCAAGGAATCTGGAGTGATCATATAGATGGACTAACATATAATAAATCCTAGAGCAATTAGTGCTGTAGATAAATATGGATATCACTCCAATAATTTTCATTTATCTGTAGGTTTATACCTACCTACACATTAAGTAATTTCTACCAAAAAAAAAGCCATAAAATATATATATACAAATCCTAAATATCATAGTATTGCAATGTGTTAAAAGTACATTTAATAGAAATAATACAAACACATTTGTTTAAATAAAATATAACAAGATCTATTGAAGTTAATCAATACACAACTCAAATGTGACCTAATACATAATATTTTAAAATCACAAGGTAATAGTGAACTACACAACAAACGGCAAATCTGTTTCCATCAGTGAAATAGAGCCATTCTTACAAACTATATGTAACTCATGCTGTGGTTCCTTTTCAAATCGAAACCTTTTTGGATGTGAATCATCCATAAACTTCCCTAACTTCATTATTTTATCATCAACCATAATCTTCTCGGCTATCAAATTAGTAGCAGGCAGGTTTTTAACTATATCAGGTATTAAAAGCTCAACTTTTCCCTTCTCATGTATAAAAATACTGCTTTTGTTAGTAAGTTGTGACGCGTGCATAAACACTTCCCCACTTTTCAGTGAAGCCTTTAAATTCCCGGAGAAACCCGTGATGTAGAGGTTACCTTGTTGAATAACATCAATCATGACAGATCTATGCAAATGGTCAAGACGAATATTGCCCATTAATGTAGTAAAATGTGATTTATCACTGTAACATGACTTCACACCTATAGGACCAGCGTGTGTCGTCACTGTAAACAAATTAGCCATGATATTGTTACAACTGATGCCAGACAATGCACCTGTTTTTAAATCAATGCTTGCAGCTTGTAATCTGCCTTCAGTTTGCACTTGTCCTTCCAAGCTCTCAACTTTAATATTCTGCGCTTTTAAATCAGAAATGTTAACTGATCCTTTTTGTGTTTTCACAATAAATTCTTCGCCTTCTAGCTTCATCATCTGCACTGATGCATTTTCTGTTGTTGTCACTTGGACATTTAATTGGAACGGCACTAGTATTAAACACACGTCGTTCCTATCCGACGCAGTGTTCTTGTTAAGCAGCTCCAAACGCTTGGAAGTCTGTTTAACTTGGAAATCGCCAGTCTCCTTCCCTTGACTGTATAATGTCATAGTCAATTTATTGTGAGAGTTCAAGTCGTTTACATCAATTGGCTGCACCTTCACGTGGATCGGACTCTCGATAAAGATGCTTGTATTAGATTCAATAATTTTTTCGACCGTTCTAACAGCTTTTAAGTTCTTTATGTCTGGTAAGTTGCTAAAATCCGCAACTGATAACCTCAAAATCTTGAGGCACTTATGTAAGACTCGCTGGCCAACTAAGGAGAACATCTTTTCAAAATTTTCTGACGACTCTTTGTAACTATAAAAACATTATTTCTTGGAGAATAATTAAATTTATAATTGCATTATCGTTTCGATTCAATTTGACAGCAATCAATTAACACCTGACTTTGACAATTCTTCTTTTAAATTTTTTGCGTTTTGATACCTGCTTAAGAATAAAATACTTTAAAAATTTGTTTTCTCGCATATAAAGTACAAAGAATGAGGAAGACTTGGGATTGTTTAAATATATTTATAAAACAATTGCTCAAATATTATCTTCCTATAATATGCACAAGTTTAAATATATGTATTTTTAAATTTTGTTTTGTTGGAATTCAAAATAAAATTTATTCGTTAGTTGCTATGCTTGAACGCACCGTTTTTAAAATAGATGAGAGGAGACGGAAAATTGTAGTTAGGTTAGTAAGTAGGTTTCACTGAGTGAATCGACTACCATTTGATTTATCTTATGAGGATCTGATATCTTGATATCCTGATATCTTGTGGATTGGAAAATCCCTAAAAAACTGTTAGGTACTAGCGCAATAGTTAAGTACATGCGCATTGAGCGCGATCGGGCGGCGAACTGGTATTGCGTCGAGTGAGCGGGACGCACCACTCATTCGGTAAAACGTTGCAGCCTCCGAGCGCGGGAAAGTCGCAACAGACTCCTAGTGTTGTGGGTTGCTATATACTCCCCCTCCAGTCCTGGAGAACGTCCCCGCTCCTGGACTGGTGCTCCTTGATTAGCAGCCTTAACTGGGCGTCCTCGTTTCCTCTTACGAATAACGGGTTTTGGTAAGGGTTCCTCGCTACCTTGGTAACGAACAAGGTCTTAGGTATGATATTTCCCTACTATAATATCCGGTTGTTCTGTGCTTGCTTGTATATGTTGTGGGACTCACCTTATCTACGATCCGGTATAGTCCATCGCGGCGTGGGTAAAACTTAGAATTGAGGTCTTTAGGACCTTTGCTCAACAGGTGCGACTTAAGCATAACTAAATTACCTACTTCGAAAGTGTGAGAAGGTCGGCGTGATGCATCGGCATACTGCTTTGTCTTGTCCTGTTGAATTTCCACTCGTTCTCGAACAGCTGGTAATGAGCCTAGGAACTTTCTGAGATAAGGAGTTATTTGTGGGACAAAGTTTTCTTTGTCCATGATTGCACAAAGGCAAAGCGGATCACCGGCAACAACTCCGGCCATGAAGTATGGTCACCTTCCACGAGATGTGCAAGCATCGCTTTGAAGTCGCGGTTTTCCGTTCTGCAGGATTAGCCTGTGGGTGTTACAATCGAATAAAATTTAGTTTGATGTCTAGAACTGACATACATTGTCGCATCACTGCTGATATGAACTGGACTCCGCTGTCCGAAATAATCCTGCGAGGTAGACCGAACTGCATAAAATATTCCTCGATGAGGATACAAACACAGGCTTCTGCCGTAGCTTCGTTGAGAGCAAACAGTTCTGTCCATCGAGTGGCTGTGTCTTCCACGAGTAAGACGCAACCCTCCCTCTGGTCTCCTTCCAGTAGTGGGCCAAATAAATCTATAGCCAAAATCTCGTTACGCTGGCTTATAACTGATGTCTGGAGTAAACCTGGGGGTTTGGTGTTGTCTGCTTTATATCGTTGGCAGTGGATGCAAGCTTTAACATAATCGGTGATTATTTACGCATCCCTGTGAAATAATACACCTGCGCTACCTTCTGGTAGGTTCTGTCGCTACCTGGGTAGCCGGCGGGAGTCATGCAACTCCTTCAAAATTTCTGCAATTTAGGCGGCAGGAATTACTAACTGAAGAGATTCGCTGTCGGAGTCCGGGTTGAAACGGTACAGCACACCTTGCTCTATGATATAACCCCTGTCTAACCACCTTTGGGCTGCGACATCATCCAGTCCCTCAAGGTCTTTGATTATCTTTTTCACTTCAGGGTCTGTGTTTTGTTCCAGGCGGAGCTGACTAGGTATTTTCGTAGGCAGATCGCAGACAACGGAGCAAATACCGCAATTGTCGCTTAAATCGCTAGAACAAATTGGTCTACTCAGCATATCTGCCACGACGTTTGCCGTCCCTGGGGTATATTGGAATTGGATATCAAAAGACTGGGGCTTGAGAGCCCAACGAACCAACCTGCCTGCTGGTGACTTGAGCGACAGTAGCCATCGTAGTGGCTGATGATCACTGCCAATTACAACTGGTTGGCCGTCTAGGCAAGGTCGATAACGCTCCACCGCCCACACTACAGCCAGCGCTTCGCGATCCGTTGTGGAGTAGTTGCGCTCAGCTGCATTTAGGAGTCGACTAGCATATTCGATTAGCCTTTCCTGATTGCCGTCGCTTTGTAATAAAACTGCGCCTAAGGCGTAGTTACTTGCGTCCGTACGCAGAACAAAGGGGCGACTAAAATCAGCTTGCACCAGTATTGGAGCTGTGGTCAGTAGACGCTTCAGCTCGTTGAACACTTAGGTCTGTTCTGAACCCCAAGACCACAATATGCTCTTTCTTGTCAAACGTGTTAGAGGTTCAGCAATCTTTGAAAAGTTTGGTATGAACTTTCTGAACCACGAACACGTTTGTAAAAAGGTTCGCAGGTGTTTTAAGTTATCTGGTTCCTTCATCTCGAGTACAGCACTCACTCTCCCTGGGTCGGTGGAAACACTTTCATGTGTGATGACGTGGCCGAGATATTTAACACTCCCCCTAGCGAAGGAGCATTTTTCCCTATTCACGTGATTTAACCTTCACGAAATATGCATGTATGTTCTATGATGTTTTTGTACCATTGAAGTTCCAAATCTATTACTTAAAGGCATGGCTGATAACATCTTATCTATATGTTTAATTATGTATATAACAACCTTACACGTGAGTAGTCACTATGTGACCGTCGTGCGAAATAAAGTTCTCTGCGCGCCACAAATTAAATTGAATTATGCCGTCTAGTGTCATTCCCGCCTGTAAAAATGGGTGGGAAGTGCGGTGAGTGCAACGCGATTGTTGAATTTTTGACTTCACCGCGCGGCATGCAATTATGACTGCGCGCGGCTTCTATATTATTCTAAGGTAACAACGCAAATAAAAAAGGATCAAAATCAAACTCCTTGTAAAAAAAAATACCGTCACGCCTATATTCCCCAAGGGGGGGTGGCAGAGGTGTACTGAGTACACCCACGTTTCGCCGACGATGTTAGGTCCCATGTAATAGGGGGCGAGCCTATTGCCATATGCCGGGCACAATTCCAGTCTCTAGACTCATACTGGGAAGTTTTCGTTAGAAAAACCACATTTGTCCGACCTAGGATTTGAACCCAGGACCTCGTGATCACAAAGCGATGCGCTTTGCCACTATACCAACGAAGCAGTCATGCGTGGTCAACTCCATTGTGGTATCCTAATAAAAAAACGGGCTATTTATGTAAAAATCTCTTAATTAATGAAATTCAGGTGATACATTTATGAGTAAAACCGTCTGTAACTCTTAGATACAGTAAATAACAAGTCTGTTAATATTTTACTCGTCATTAAAAATAATAATTTTGAAGATCCCTAATAAAAAATAAGCACATTTTATATATCCTGAAATTAATATTTATAAAATACTACAATTATCAAATTCTACGTAATAATCGATTTTCAAGGCGTTGATGGCCTTACCATAGTACTCGACTAATTTAATGACATTGACAGTTGATTGACTGACGTTCTTGAAACCGGTCGTAAAGTTCGGACCATAGGTACGGACTTGTTTTCTGTCGGTTGTTCTTTTGGGGGCTATATCGTTTTATTTTGTGATAAATCGACTTTCAATTGATTTAATATGATTTGAATTCGAGTGCTCTTCTGTGTATTACTTAAAAAAACTTATAGGAACAACAGAACAACGAACTCATCTTTGATTAACATTCATGTGCGACTGTATTGTAATTGTGGAGTATAATTACATAGCAACATGAATGCTGATATGAAGGAAGCTTTTTCACGGATAAAGCCCATCTGTGATGTGCTCATGGTGTGTCCCACTGCGGACAGCATCGGCACCTTTGTGTCACGGGTGTCGGAGCTGAAGAGAGAAACAGTAGATGGACTACAGCAATACCTGTTGTTCCCTATGATTACCCACATCAAATCTATTGAAATAGAGTAAGTACGGTCTACAACATATATTGCTGATCTTTCTTCAATTCTTTCTTCCATTTTTGAGTTAAAGAAAATATTTGCAACATTTTTTTTAATCTAAATACTTAAATAGATATGATGTTTAATATTTAGTTTCACCAACATTTGCGAAATAAGTAGTATAATGGATTTGAAATTTGATATTGTTCAGCATCATATCTGTCTGACTGTAAATACATAATATTAATCTGAATATTTTAAGTGCCAAATTCTTGGCTTCCACCTTTTTTTATCAGATTATTTTGTCTTAACTTTTACTTGCCTGGTTGATATAATATAATGTGAATAATAGCATATTCAATTAAAACCATATTGGCATTTGGAAGAAGGATAAAATATTCATATTGAGAGTAAAGTATGTATTTATGCTATGTAGTATGTACTCTCTGTCTACCCTGCAAGGGATCTGGCGAAATGATATAAATAGATAGATAGTATGTATAAGCTAGCTACCTCAATCATTAGCAGTATTGTTGTAATCTTAAATTTTAATAGCCCTTTCTCACGACAAAGTAAGGTCACAATAACACTGCTATATAGGTTGTGGGAGTTCCTGTATTGGTCTATATTTATTTGTATTTTAAAGTGATATAAAATAAAAAAAATAACACCGTCATCTGTTAGATCCCATGAAGTAGACGAGCCTATTGGTATATACCGGGCACAATTCCAGACTACGGACTGATACTGGGAACTTTTCGATAGAAGATCTACAATCCCCGTGATCGCAGCATGCATTATTGGGGCATGGGGCCCTCATGTTAAGATTTTAACTTTAAATGACTTAGTTTCGCTGCCTATGCTGTAAGAAAGATCAGACAACTTACTGATGTGGACACTGCGTGGATGGTCTACAGTTCCTTTCATAGTGTCATGTCTTAGGGTATATTATTGTGGGGGTAGAGCAGCTGACATTGAGTCTATTTTTATCTTACAAAAATGTGCTATTAGGGCCATCTATAACTTAGGTAGTCACAACTCTTTAAGAGAATTAAATAAAGAAACCAATATCATGACAGTCCTGTGTCAGTATACTTATAAAACCATTATGTATAGAAGAAAAAAATTTAGATCTATTTAATCAGCTAAGTGATAGGCATGGCTTTAAAATGTGACAAAGAAATAAATTAGATTAACTGCAATTTCGTCCGTCTAAAATTCACATGCCTTTTATGGCAGTTAGTGTTAGATTTTATAATAAAATCCCACTTGATGTCACTCAACTCAGTGAAAATAAATTAAAATCTTGTATCAAACTTACACTCTGTGAGCTAGCTTATTATACTCTAGATGATTATATCAAAGACAAAAATGCTTGGATAGGTGCTGTTGCAGCTCTACTTGAATATGGATAACTTCTACAGCCATTATTATTTACTATTTCCTCTCTTCCTTCTAATAATTCAATAAAATTGTTCATTTTTCTTTCTCATTTCTTTCTCTGCAAATAAGAGAACCATGTAGCTGATACCACCTGATTCCACCTGATACTACATACATGTATATTTCATATATATTCATAAATACTATAAAGGTTTACACAAAAAATATTCTGAGTGAGTCTATTCACCACTAGACTAATGAGGCTTTATAGAGATAATTACCTATTATAATATTGAATAACCCTTGCAGAAAGAAGTATGAACTACAATGGAGACTAGCGGATGCGATGAGAGCTGTGCTGGAGAGAGTTACAGTCAACAGCTTTGAGATGTGCATGAAGATTGAGACTGGGCTGCTTCAGCTTATATTTGACAATGCTAAGCCTGGAATGAGTTGAGTTTAAGTTATGATTATTAAAGTTTCCCCCATGTATACATTTAATAAAACTGTACCTGAACTGAATCTGTACATTTTTGAATATTTTAATTGGGGTACACTTCCTTATCGATATAGAGGCTAAAATATTTTTTTGGTATTGTTGTCTGTCTGTCTATTTATATTTCAATCACGCAAAAGCTACTCAATGAATTTCAATGAAATTCGGTATGGTAATAACTCATACCCTAACTTAAAATTTAGGATACTTTTTATACCAGAAAAATTAAGCATTCAGCGATTATGGCCAGATAAACCATAAAAATTAATTATTATTTTTATGATTGTTAGTCGCAAACTGTAATGTTACGTTAAAATATGTGATTTTGCAACACATGAATTCCTCCATGAGCTCATAGTGGACTCTGGTTTATCCCCTTACGAAGAAATTCTTTAGTGGCTATTGACCACACGCTCGCAAAATTGTTTATACAAATTTGTTTTAGATACTCCGATAGATAGATAGATAGATATTCCGATAGATTTCTTGCATTGATCAATGATGCAGCCAGGATTGTCTATTTTATTTCTCCATACTACTACGGCTGAACGGATTTTAAAGATACCTACTTAGTATGGAGGAGGTTTTCTATCTATCTATAACCTCACGCCAGATCCCTTGCGGGGTAGGCAGAGAGTACAGAGTTCCAACAGGTTCTATCCTTACATACCTCTCTGGCTTCCTCGACTCTCATAGTTTGTCTCATACACGCTCGCCGGTTACGGAGACTCTTGACTTTTCCTTCAGATAAGACTCGGTTTATTTAGTCGTGGTAAGATAGTCTAGGACTTCCCCGGTACGTGCATCCTTCCACTTTCACAATGTATATCTCTTTTGCCATTCTTTCCTCTGGCATTCTTCCTATATGCCCGAACCAACGGAGCATGCCCTTTCTCATCTTTACACCAATACCATCTTTCATGGTCTTAGGTTTTGGTATATAATATACAGTATTTGTGCTATCCCAGAAAGAATGACCTACCTATGTCCAATACAAAATAAACCTGTCGGCATCCGTGGGTAACAGCTAGTCTATAATAAATCAATTGTTCTGTGCCACTGTATTGCAAAGGCCCTCTCTCACAAGACATTAGGTAGTACTTCACTACACAGACCCAGTTCGAATTAGTGAAGGCAGGTTTGTGTCCATTTGCTGTTAAGTTCCAGGTGAACCCTTTTTGTTTGGAAAAAAAAATGTGTAATCATTTTGCACATATTTGCATATTTATAAGTCCTTTTGTGGTGATCTGCTCAACCAAAAGCATGAAATGTCCATAGTATTCCTAAGTGTCAATTGGTCCACAGAAATAAGAAAATTAAGTCTAAGTGTACATAGTAGACTACTGCCACCCCCCATTGAGGAGTATGTATGTGTGTGTTTAAGACAATTTCTATAACTTACGGGTATATAATAAAAAAACGAAGTATGATAGAATATTTATTTACTTCAGTTGCGGAAGTGCCAGAGGAATTGAAGCTCAGTGTGATGCGATGCCTGACAGTGTTAATGCTGAACATAGACAACAGATCCAGAGACAAGCTCCTGAAGAGCCAGGTCCCGCTGCTGGCACAGGCTATATTTGTCTCTGTCCATATTGCCAAGCTGGAGAAATTGAGATCATTAAGGTAATTGGAATTTCCTTTTAGTAACATGTCCAGCCCTTACCAGTGAAAATTTAAACTGTTTAGAACATACTAAGCTATGGAGCGAGCTATGCTCGGCGTCTCTTTGAAGGATAAAATTCGTAACGAGGTAATCCGACAAAGAACCAAATTTACCGACATAGCTCGCAGAATCAGTGAGCTAAAGTGGCAATGGGCTGGTCACATCTGCAGAAGGACCGACGGCCGATGGAGCAAGCGTGTCCTAGAGTGGAGACCGCGACTTGGTAAGCGTAAGGTAGGACGGCCCCCAGCTAGATGGACCGACGACCTCAAAAAGGTCGCTGGGACAGACTGGATGCGGAAGGCGGAGGACCGTGTGCAATGGCGCGTGTTAGGAGAGGCCTATGTCCAGCAGTAGACTACGATAGGCTGATTGATTGATTGATTGATTGATTGAGAACATACTAATGCGAATCAAATCTTATTGAAAATTAGCAGTTTCTTGCGGCTTCACACCCTGTCGACAATAGCGCCACCTAATGGATAATGTAGCTTTTAATTACAAAGAAACAAATTTTTCCCTGTTTATAATATTAGTATAGATGAACTACTAGAGTCTGTCTAATGAAAGCTGAGAGTGATTATTTAACGTTTTCATAAGCTGACTATACTGAAACTAATGTCACCTATTGTTCTAGTGAACCATAGACATAGACAAACTAGTTTTGATACCTGCTAGATTTATTTCTAAATTCAGAAAATCTAGAGGTGGGGGAGCTGGGATCAAACGCAGACCTAGTGCAAGTATAATAATATTAGCCCTGTTAAGAAACTGTCCCACTGCTGGGCAAGGGCCTCCTCTCAATCTGAGAGGGTTTAGGCCATAGTTCACCACACTGGCTCAGTGGACTATGGCCTAAATAAACCCTCTCAGTCCGAGAGAAGGCCCATGCCCAACAGTGGGACAGTTTCTTAACAGGACTCATATCATTTTAATTATTAAGAAATTAATTTAATATCTGCAAGCCAATAAGTATCAGGTTCCCATAGCAAAACAAGGACTTATAAACCATTAACATGAAAGAATGTAATACGTTAGAATGCTATAATTTCTACGTGTATCCCTCCTTATTCCTTCTCCCTTGTTACTCCACTCTTCTGTGTGTATATGTGTTCCTTAAAATCATGAGCTTATTAACATGATTTTTTCCTTATCCTCTAGTATTTTTAAGTCATAAAAGTATTCAAGTATCAAATTCATATATTTACAGTTCATCTGGGTTTACACAACCTTATTTATTTAAATTTGTTGCCATTTTCTATTCTCAGCTTTCATTAGACAGACTACTGTATCATTTATGACTAGATTATTTTACTACAAAAATTAAAATAAACATTTATTTTATTTGTAATTAGGCTAGCAGCGATAAACTGCGTGACAGCACACACGGCAACTCACGCGCAGCTGACAAAAGACTACCAGATCATTGACTCGTCACTGGAAATTATAGTGGTGGACACCCTGTCCAGTATCCTCCCCGGCGTGTTGGCAGCACTGCAAGATGTCGCCACTTGCACTGATAACCCTGGTCATGCTGTTGTTGTGGTATGATAATAATATGTTTAGTCCAACAAGGATCTTCCGGCATGGATCTAAAATTGGAGCTAACACTGTCATCAAATAAAATATCAATACATGACCGTTTGCTGGAGTTGCCGTTTTCTATGAAGTTTGCCCTACCTATTTTAAAACATTTTATTTTGGTCTATAATTCAATTTGGCTTACTGCGTCCATGTAACGCGGCTCGTAATGTGTAATTACACCTTGTAGATCCATCTATTTAAATATTTCCCCAATATGGTAACCCTGATTTAACACCGTGTGTGTGTGTGTGTGAGTGATATACGCTGTTGGCCGTGAGGCCTTTACAGCTTCACCGGACTTAAGGGCGAGCGTGCAACCACTACGTTCGAGCCAGAAGGGCAAGGGGCGACATACTCGAGGGCGCCTCAAGGAGGAACGGCCTCGGTTTGGACAGTCGCTACGGGGGGAAGGGGTGTAATTAGTGCACCGGTCAGCGGGTTAGGGGATCTACGACTTCGTCGTCGTCGTCCATATCCGGAGCGGAAAGAAGCGATGTCAAAGCATGGGGGGTATCGGTGAGAACATGGCGCGGCCGGCGGTAGCGGCAGGGGTCGGGTTCGTAGTCGGCGGCGGCTACGATTAGCGGATTCGCATGGGAAGATGCGTTCGCGAAGTGTCGAGTTGTCGCCTTTTTAGAATAGATTCGAAACCGAGATCGGAGTGGAGGTCGACATTTCGTACGAACCACGGGGACTCTACGGCTTTGCGGAGGAAGCGGGACTGAACCGTTTGAAGTCTATCGATGTGAGAGTGGGCTGCATGCCCGAACACCTCACATGCGTACGTCATGATGGGTCGCACGCAAGTTTTTTAAAGTGTCACCTTATTTCTAAGGGACATTTTACTCCGCTTGCAGATTAGTGGATAGGGACGGCCGAGCACAAAGTATGCTCGATGACGGACTCGCGGATTTCACACCAACGTCCGTCATGACAATGACATCCACGTGCCAAAAGATCCTAGTCGCAATATATATATATATATATATATTTAAGCTTTTGAGGACATAAAAGTCTGCCCATTATTTTTTTGTACGTTGAGCTACATTTTAACTTAAAATCAATATTGTATCTTATCCATGTGTAACGTGCCCATTAAAAATCGCACCTTCAGAAAAGTAATGACTTATCTCAAAAAAACAAGTCTTTGGGAAACTAATCGCGTCCCTTCAGAACCGAGCGACGCGGGTAGAGGGAGATTAAGTGAAAGAGACCGAAGTATCGTATTTCTTAATTCTACCATAAAAACGCCGCTGTTTTAATATTCACTAGATAGAGCGTACCTTTGCAATTATGCCCGCTAAGACCGTAACTCGGTTTCTTAAATTTTTGAGTTAAGTCTATACCGTTCTGAAGGTGCAAAATGTTTTTGACGTTTACATCGAGTGGCTCCGTGCGACGGAGCGAACCCAGAACGAAACAAATCGACCTATCCAACGAACATAGTCCTATAATCCAGTATATATATTTGGCATAAATAACCTTATCGACGGGCACGAAAGTTGCATATGCCATTTATTCTGTTCCGCATATGTAACTTTGTTCTTCGGGACCGTCGAAATATTTGTGGGTCCCACAAAGATTAGTCATGTGGAAGGATTAAACACGCGTCTATTCAACCCAATAAGTTAAGCGACTTAATTTTGTACCACTATACCAAATACACCGTCACGCCTATATTCCCCAAGCGGGAGTGGCAGAGATGTACTGAGTACACTCACGTTTCGCCGACGATGTTAGGTCTCATGTAATAGGGGGCGAGCCTATTGCCATATACCGGGCGCAATTCCAGACTCCGGACTCGTACTGGGAAGTTTTCGTTAGAAAAACTCCATTTGTCCGACCTAGGATTTGAACCCTGGACCTCGTGATCACAAAGCGATGCGCTTTGCCACTAGACCAAGAATGCACCAACGACCACTATACCAAGCCATCAGTATAATGGGAATAACTTTTCTGATTTGTCCATGGCAATCAAAGTCGCGCGACCATAAGCACTATTTATCTATATCATCACGCCAGATCCCTTGCGGGGTAGGCAGATAGTACAATCTCTTCTCTTTCTCTTATTCCCATTATACAGTTTACGGTTTGTTACTTGGCTAGACATTTTAAAGATAGCCACTAATGGTAGGTACAGAGTGTACTCTCTGCCTACCATTAGTTAAATATTGAAACTGGCTATTAGTGCTAGTCTAGTCACCTAGAACCTGTTGGAAGTTTGTTTTTTTCCAACAGGTTCTTTCCTTACGTACTTCTGGCTTCCTCCACGGTCATAGTTCGTCCATACACGCTCGCTGGTTACGGAGGCTCTTGACTAGACTAGCTAATGGTCGGTTTCAATACTGAACTAATGGATAGATTTGCTTTCTGGCAGTAGAATTTTGACAGATTTCCATACAAAATATGTCAAAATTCTATCGGTAGTTGGCAAATCTATCTTTTAGTTATATATATTAGAGTCAGAATATGGAAATCGGCCGTTAGTCACTATATCACGAAGCATTTGCTAATCATATCGTTTTTTTTGTAGGCAGCAATAGACGCCATTCATCGCATTCTATGTGTCACAATGAACGACAAACATGTATCTAAGAAACAAGAATTAACTGTAGAGGACTTTGCCAAGATGATAAGGGACAAAGTCTCTGTGAAGGAGAAAGCGAATACAGAAGTAAGCAGTAAGGGTAATTGGTAACTTTAGAGAATTTCATTATTGTTAAATCAGTGTATTTGCCACTTGGATAAAAACCAAGGATTATAATGGACGATAGATCACACGCATGTGATCTATCTAGCCGATCTATCTATATCATCCCGCTAGATCCCTTGCGGGGTAGGCAGAGAGTACAAAGTTTCAACAGGTTCTTTCATTCCATACCTCTCTGGCTTCCTCTCATAGTTCGTCTCATACATTATCGCCGGTTACGGAGACTCTTGACTGATAAATTTAGTAAACTATCTTAATATGAATTATTAGACTGCCTCGTTGGTCTAGTGGCAAAGCGCATCGCTTTGTGATCACGAGGTCCTGGGTTCAAATCCTAGGTCGGACAGTGTGGTTTTTCTAACGAAAACTTCCCAGTTCGGAGTCTGGAATTGACTCGCCCCCTATTACATGGGACCTAACATCGTCGGCGAAACGTGGGTGTATTCAGTACACCTCTGCCACCCCCGCTTGGGGAATAAAGGCGTGACGGAGTTTATTTTTTTTATGAATTATTATGTAAATTATACCTAAAAAATACAAGTAAATTATGTTGCTTACATTTCATGCACATCATTCATCATCATCAATCATTTGATGAAGTATTTCTATAAAGAAAATTGAATCTTTATATTTTTGAGAGAGAAATTACATGATAAAAGTCACTAAAAGTTGTTTACCAAATTTATAGCAAAGAAAAAGTTATGTTTATGCTTTGCATAAATTAAATATGGAGTCATGCATGCCCAGCAACTGCACTCGGGGACTTTTTGGCGGGAAATCGAAGAGTGATGTTGTCAATTTGTTTTAATTTCCAAAACTTGTGTTATTTCGAATTATAATGTGTAATGTTGGTGGAATAATGGTTGATCCATTATGTGTTCCTATATGTGCATGAGTGAAGGTAGTTGTAACAAAGTGATAAAACGTGCCTTTTCGATTTCCCTCAAAACGGCCGTCGCAATTGGTATGTAAAGTATCCATCACTTTACTATCCAGGGTGGGGCACTTCATCAATTTCATTATCATCTTCGTCATCAAGTTCATTGGGTAGTTGAATTAATTTAGAAATGAATATTCGTAAACTTTGTACAATGGCATAATGTAAACGCAATTGCCACGAAAAAAAAAACTGCACTCGGTCTGTGTTATATGTGTCTGGGCTCTGTTCTCTCTTATCTCGATTCGTGAAAGTTGACCTTTGACCGACATTGCGACTGTTTATAAATATCTGTAAGTAAGACAGAATTGGATATATCGCGAGGGAGCTGGCGTGATGATATAGAAGATAAATCTTTGTCTTTGTTTTTTAAAACGTAGCCCCACACTAGGATTTATTCCTGTATCGTGGGTGCGTTTACTAACCAGAAAATTCACATACACAAATACCCAGACCAGAACAAATAATTGTGGATCACACAAAGATTTGTCCCGTGCGGGACTCGAACCCGCGACTATTAGAGGCAGTGGGCAGAGCGGCTTAAGCTCTTAACCACTGCGCTAAATCGTCCGTCGATTAGAATTTTAGATTAGAAATAGATTGGTAATTTCCTGCTCACTCACATGATTTACATTATCGCCTTAGTTTTAATGTTTTATGTTCTGTAGTCACATCCGCGTCAATGTGCTGAATGAAAACCGAAAATTATGTATATTTGAAACACAGAATGGTGACTACCATTCTTAGAGTTAAAATTACCAAAAATGCATTCATATTACTTTTGCTTTTTTTTAAACGTAGTCACGTTAAAATTTATTCCTGTAACGTGGGTGCCCTTACAAATATGAGGATTTACATTCACAAATACCCAGGCCGAAACAAATAATTGTGGATCACACAAAGATTTGTCCCGTGCGGGAATCGAACCCGCGACTATTATGCATAGGAGCGGCTTAAGCTCTTTACCACTGCGCTAAATCGTCCGTCTTAGACTGCCGCTTTGTTCTAACGGTGCATAGCGCGGTTATGATGCCGAAGTCCTAGGTACGAAATCTAGGTTGAAAAAGTGTAGTTTTTTTATATAAAAATTCTCAACACGGCAAAGTCTGGAATTGTGCCTGGTATAATGGCAGTAGTCTCACCCCGTATTACATAGATACCTAAAATTGTCGGCAATATGGTTGGTACGCAGTACACCTCTCTATATTTTCCAAACGTTCTCCCGTTTACATTCTCTCTCATTTCGGTGTGCATTCATAGCAACATACATTTTTATTTAAAAGTTTAGTAACCTCTTTCTCGAGAAGACCATTGTGTCGAAAAATGGACACGCCGATTTGGGGACTGAGGTGTTTCTCTATCAGGAAATAAAAAGCTTTAATACTGTGTTATCTCTTTCAGGTAAAAGTACAAAGAACTTGCCAAAGAGGAGCCCGGAATGGTACACAATGGCCGGTGAGAAGCTTCTGCTTATCACCAACAGCTTGATCTCTCTGAGGACACATGAACACTACAAAGTGAGGAAGGAACTCGCCGTATACTGTTCTAGGATACTTTTTGAATGTAATATGTAAGTAATTAGTAATATTTATTTTCTTTATTTTTTAAACATAACACTATTAATTATTCCCTTGTCGTGGGTGCATGAAAAACATGAAATTCACATACCAAATAGACCGAGTCTTATCTGAAGGACAAGTCAAGAGTCTCCGTAACCGGCGAGCGTGTATGAGACGTACTATGAGATTGGAGGAAGCCAGAGAGGTATGTAAGGAAAAACCCTGTTGGAACTCTACTCTCTGCCTACCCCACAAGGGATGTAGCGTGATGATATAGAAGAAAAAGAAATTCACATATGCAAATATCACAATGAAAGTAGTTTGTTCTAAATCGTTAACTGAATTGATTCCAACAATTTTTAATGTATCTTACATTTTTTTTTAATTTTCTAAAAATGCTTTTACTTCTTCAGTGCGCTATAACAAACTAAATTTATTATTGATTCAAAGCAATATGGAAATTTCAAATGCATTCCTAATACGTATTTCACGAAACGCACACATACACGTTCAAATTTCGTCGTTAATTGGGGTATAAAAGTGCTTAAAAAAGGGGTAAAACCATTAAATTTGGAAATATGGTTTTCGTTTTGAATTTATAAAGCAATTCTCTAATCGGGGTGTCTGAGTTCTTGCGTTTATTATGTTACACCTTGTATAACCATAAGGAATATTTGAACGCTTGCAGTCCGGTATATGTTTGTGTTTTATTATATAGTCTTTTATAAGATACACTTCGGAAGGCACCTTTAGCCGTTAGTTCTGGTTACCACTTCGTGTGGTAGTCGTTTAGCCGAGTTGGAAGCCTTAAGGGCGGCTTGATAAGTTCCAACAGCAGGTGGCCACAAACTTGCTTCCACCAATCCTCACTGTGTGTGCGTGACAGAGTATGACCTAATAATAGAGTCCGACCGAAGGTTCGGCTTCTGCCACCTTTGGGCAAAAATACCACCTTCGCGCAATCCTTCGACTTCTGTTAAAATAGGCCGAAGTTTTGGCCAACGCCGAAGGTTTCTAGCAAGCGACGAACTTGAACGATCTATTACGATTTACGAAGGCTTATATATATATATATATATATATATATATATATATATATATATATATATATATATATATATATATATATATATATATATATATATATATATATATAGTCTGCTCCGTATATATATTCGGTATAGTAGCAAAGCACATCGCTTTGTGATCACGAGGTCCTGGGTTCAAATCCCCTAGGTCGGACAAGTGTAGGTTTTCTAATAAAAACTTCCCAGTACGAGTCCGAAGTCTGGAATTGTGCCCGGTATATGGCAACAGGCTCGCCCCCTATTACATGGGACCTAACATCGTCGGCGAAACGTGGATGTACTTAGTACACCTGCGCCACCCTCGCTTGGGGAATATAGGCGTGATGGTGTTTTTTGTGTTATTTTTAACCTGTTGAATCCAATCATGAACCAATTTCTTAGGGTTTTTTTTTAAGAACGTAGTCCCACTGTAGGATTTATTCCTGTGTCTTAGGTGCGTTTACAAACATGAAAATTCACATACACACATACCCAGACCGAAACAAATAATTGTGGATCACACAAAGATTTGTCCCGTGCGGGACTCGAACCCGCGACTATTAGACGCAGTGGGCAGAGCGGCTTAAGCTCTTAACTACTGCGCTAAATCTTCCGTCAAGGGTTATTTTTTAAATAACCCTAAGCTTCAGCCGAAGGTTTTGGCGATAGCCTATTTATCGGCTTCAGTTTCACCCAAAAATAACTAATAACTCTGACCTAGATTTGTGGAAAGGTTTTACCCCAACCGTGGGACAGTACAGGCCGATTCATTCGTAGTACTACATGTATTCATATGAAGTGGTGGTCATCTGTAGAAGTCCGCCATCCTAAAGCATCAAAATATTTTTAGGACGATGCAGCCTTCAATACCGATAGCCCTGGACATTTTAATATCGTTAGCCAAGGATGAATACCCCAAGGTGTCAGAATACAGCACTAATGCCGTCAACACGTATTTCGCGACCGCTTCGGACGATACCAAGGCTAAGACCCTGGATACCCTCTGTGACAATTTTTTTGCGACTCTGTCCAGTCTGCCAAGGATTATGAATAATATTGGTAAGTTTAAATATTGTATCTTACCACCATTAAAAAGGTCGTGTTTTATCTTTTGCGTGTGTATGAATGATCTCTGTTGTTGGCCAAGGGGCCTCTACAGCTACACTGGGCAAAAGGGCGAGCATGCTACCTTAAGGATGTCGCTATTAGATGTGCATGATGTCTAAACGTGGTGTTCTGCAGCGGCTATCGGGTAAGGGTTTTTTCGACTTCGCCTGGTAAGATCGGTGTCTTACGCTGTGTGCGGTATCTCCATCATAAAGAAGGAAGGTGAGGGCATCGGAAGGGTCAGTGAGAATATGTCTGGGATGGCTATAACAGCTGGTTAAAAGGGAGTAAGTTACGCATAGCCTGTTATAATAAAACTTTAAAAGTTAGTGAACAAACTGTCACCATTTGTTGATGTTTTAGTTGTGATTGCAATCTCTAACAAGGGTAAAATGAAAGCGACAGTATTTCCGGAGACATCGGAATAAAAATGCTGTTAGCAAGAAATCGACGATTTTATGTTGAACGAAAAAAGTTTTGAAAAGTTTTAACGTTTGATTGGATTAGACTATAGTCGGTTCCGGCTACGACTAGTGAGTTAGTATGATTGGACGCGGCGACACGTCAAGGCTCAACCTAATCAGTGAGCGTGAGAGCATCTATACGAGTGAAGAAATGTTTGCCTACCCTACAAGGAATCTGACGTATCTATTTATAAGTTCACTAGTAAAAAGTTTATTTATGTATGCTCTTTTATATATCTACTAGCGATCCGCCCCCGCTTGGCACGGCTGAATAAAACACATAAACCTTCCTCTTGAAACACTCCATCCATTGGTGAAAACTGTATGAAAATCTGTGCGGTAGTTATTGAGTTATCGCGTTCATACAGACAGACGGACGCGGCGGGGGGATTTTACTTTATAATATATAGTGATAATTCATACGCGAGATCCCTTGCATATGCTGTTAGTATGATAAGTAAATTTATTATTAATGACTATGGTAATAAGTGAAATGTTTTTGACAGAATTAAGATCTAATTCTCTGGTAAATCTTTCCAGATTCAAGTCGCAAGCTGTCCGCGCTGGATCTTCTACACGGGTACATCCAGGTGTTATGCGGGTCGTCGCGTCCACAGCGGCTGACTGCAGCTGTGAGCATGCTGGAGCACACACAACAGCTGGTGGGGGCGCTGGTTGAAGCTGCCGCAATGCATTCAGACCTGGCGCTGCTCACAAGGCACGCTGCCAGAGGTATGTCTCTTCATGCTATATAGAGTGCGTGTGAATGACTACGCTGTTAGCGCAGAGGCACAAAGATTCACAGGACAAGAAGGCGAGCCTGCAATTTCATGACGCTTCAGCCAGGCCTTACACAAGTGGTAGCATATTACAGTGGTACAACATAATAGGAAAAAGAAGATAAAAATATAATCAAATTAATGATCATTTGCTTTAACGGTGAAGGAAAACATCGTGAGGAAACCTGCATGCCTAATAGTTTCTCGAAGGTGTGTGAAGTTCGCCAACCCGCACTGGGGCGTGGGGGACTATGGCCTAAGCCTCTCAGTTTGCGAGAAGGCCCGTGCCCAACAGTGGGACAGTTTCTTAATAGGGTTAATATTATTATTATTATCATTTAGGAAGTATATTTTTTAAGTATAATGCGACAAGCATATTTTGGCATGTTGTTGACATTGACAGGGGGGTGTTGGTGTGAAATTAGTGTTATCATTTAGTAAAATTCTCCTACTTCCAGGAAAATATTTCAACAGGTGGGGACTCACCTGTTGAAATATTTATGATGAAATATACACGGTTACTAATTATAAAGAACTTGGGTAAATTTCATAGCAAACGGCATCTCTGCAACTGTCATAAAGTGACGTATGACTTGATGACAGCGTTAGTTCCGTTTATGGCCGCGGGCCATAAGATCCTTGTTTGTCTGTATATGTTACTAAGAAAGAAAGAAAAACGTTTATTCAGTGACACAAAATACACGGCAAATAATATAAAATAAAATAAAAATTTAATATGTCACTGAAATGGTATACACTTTGCATAATGCAGAGGCAACTCAAGTGCCACGATGCTGGTCTTCCGTGTATACCAGTTCAAATTTAGAGCGTGACAGACGATTTAGCGCAGTGGTTAAGAGCTTAAGCCGCTCTGCCCACAGCGTCTAATAGTCGCGGGTTCCAGTCCCGCACGGGACAAATCTTTGTGTGATCCACAATTATTTGTTCCGGTCTGGGTATTTGTGTATGTGAATTTTCATGTTTGTAAAGGCACCCACGACACAGGAATAAATCCAAGTGTTAACGCCACGCTTAAAAAAAATGAATTGCGCGAAATTTAAAAAAATTACAATACAAAGAAAAAAAAATACAAACAATTTATCAGAGTATCAGAGTGACTGCCTCGTTGGTCTGGTGGCAAAGCATATCGCTTTGTGATCACTGGGTTCTGGGTTCAAACCTAGGTCGGACAAATGTAGTTTTTCTAACGAAAAATTCCTAGTATTAGTCCGGAGTCTGGAATTAGGCCCGGTATATGACAATAGGCTCGCCCCTATTACATGGGACCTAACATCGTCGGCGAAACGTGGGTGTACTCAGTACACCTCCGCCGCCCCCGCTTGGGGAATATAGGCGTGACGGTGTATTTTTTTTTTATCAGAATAAATGTAAGCATTGTATTTCAGACGTGACTTCCTTGCCGCCCACCAACTCTCCCTGGTGTAAACTCCGACATCTTGACAACGTTGAGTGCGAAACGAGGTTGCAAGATATTTGCCGGCTGCTAGGCGCGGCGGAGTGTGCGGAGCTAGTACTAGACAAACTACTAGAGTTATTCCACCACGGAAGGGACTGCGAGCTCGTGTATATCATGAATTGGATGGCTTCATGTGAGTACAGATCTAGTCTATTGGGTCTTCTTCGTCTGAATTCCTTTAAATTTGGAATTATTTCTTAGTCATATTCAAGATAGTCATACCTAAGCCTATATTATGTTTAAACGCGAAGACTGTATTGTACATTATATTATCCGAGTCTTAATCTGAAGGACAAGTCAAGAGTCTCCGTAACCAGTGAGCGTGTATAGGAATTATGAGAGTGGAGGAAGCCAGAGAAGTATGTAAGGAAAGAACCTGTTGGAACTCTGTTCTCTCTGCCTACGCCGCAAGGGATCCGGCGTGATGATGTGTTGTTGTTGTTGTTGCTGCTTAAACTTACATTTGAAAGTATATACCAGTTATATCGACTGCCTCGTTGGTCTGGTGGCAAAGCGCATCGATTTGTGATTACGAGGTCCTGGGTTCAAATCCTTGGTCGGACAAATGTAGTTTATAGATTAAGTAAAAAGTATATATATATATATATATAGAGCCATATAATTGTAGTTTTTCTAACGAAAAATTCACAGTATGAGTCCGGAGTCTGGAATTGTGCCCGGTATATGGTAATAGGCTCGCCCCCTATTACATGGGACCTAACATCGTCGGGGAAACGTGGGTGTACTCAGTACACCTCTGCCTCCCCCTCTGGGGAATATAGGCGTGACGGTGTTGAAAGTATATGTATGTTCTGTTTTATGTGCGAACAGATCCTACTAATATTATAAAATGTTAAAGTATGGGTGTTTAGATATTTGGATGTTTGTTACTCAATCACGCAAAAACCGCTGAACGGATTTGGATGAAATTTGGCACAGATAGTCCAATACCTGGATTAAAGCATAGGATACTTTTTAATCCGGAAAAATGTGAGGTTCCTGTCTAATCTCAACGCGGGCGGAGTCGCGGGCAGAAACTAGTAAATAATAAATACAGATCGTCTATGTATGACTGGAGTCGTCTGTGGCTATTTTGACATAATAACGACTCTGGGATCTCCAAACGGAAAGCGCCGGTCGTCGAACCCGCCGGTCCAAACAAAGCTCGAAAAACCTATTCTGGACTAATAACAGGTATTTTTGGATTGAAATATCATATCTGATCTGGGATTCGAACCCAAAATCTCCTGATCGCCAGCCGCACTATTCGCGACTAGAACGTCCGTCGAAAATACAGCCGCTTAGCTGGCATAGCATTAGCAAAAAAAATATTTTTTATTCAAACAAATAAAGTTCTATATGAGCAAGCTAAGAGTCTCCGTAACGGGCAAGTGTATATGAGACGAACTATGAAAGTGGAGGAATCCAGAGAGGTCTGAAAGGAAAGACCCTGTTGGAACTCTGTACTCTCTGCGTACCCCGCTAGGGATCTGGTATGATGATATAGGTAGATAGATAGATTTCTATAAATGTATTACAAATTTTAGCACCGGATTCGTCAGTGAGTCTGGTCCAGCGGATACTCAGCACATATATAGAAGAGGATGTATGGTACTCTCCGCTGGAAGTGATCTGCGCAGAGCCTCCGACGGCCTGCGACACGCTGGACGTGAGCGTGTACAACCCGCGCGCTTGGAACAAGGACAGCGTGCCCGGTATGTTGCTTGCTTACATTTATAACCCCGCTTGAAATATTAGCCCTGTTAAGAAACTGTCCCACTGTTGGACACGAGGGTGTAGGCCATAGTCCACCACGCTGGTCCAGTGCGGGTTGGCGAACTTCACACACCTTCGAGAAACTCTTAGGCGTGCAGGTTTCCTCACGATGTTTTTCTTCATCGTTAAAGCAAGTAATAGGTAATTTTTAATACGCACATGCTTTCGATAAGACAGAGGTGCGTGCCTGGGTTTGAACCTCTGACTTCATAACGGTATAACCACTAGGCTATCACTACGCTGTTAAAATAAACAATATTATTCTAGGTTGGCCACTGTAAATGAAAACATTTTTATTGCAAAGTAATTTACTTAGGTGAATATTCTTCTTTAATCTAGACAAATGGATGGAACATTGCACGCGCTTAAATGGCATAAAATGTATCTATTTACCCATAGGTTGGATAAATTGTAGTACGTACACGCCCGCACACATTGACAGATTTTGAACAAATTGTCAAAAAATTTAACAGTGGCGTTTGTGTGTGTGTGAATGAGATCATTCTCGCTGTTGGCCGCGGGGCCTTTACATCTTCACCAACAAGCGGGCGAGCGTACATTCACTTTTGAGCCAAAAGGGCAAGGGGCCAACTAGCATATGGGTGCCACACGGAGGAACGGCCTCGGCTTGGGCAGTTGCTATGGGGGAGGGCGTATACTAGGTGTCTCGCCGGAGTACTTTAGGGATTCTTCGACCTCGACTAGCATCACACACATATCGTCGGCGACGCCTGAAACCCTCGTAATTCGAAATAATTGCCAAAATAGGCTTATTTTTTATTAACCGACTTCTTAAAAGGAGGAGGTTCCCAATTTGACTCTTTTTTTTTTGTATGAATCGATATTGATGATTATTTTTGCATTGGGCTGAATATAGCTCCAAGGTGGTCCCAATTTAATTTCATCGGTATTCATAATCATAATCATTTATTCATCTGCAAATATGGGGTTTACAATGATGACATAATGTTTACAATAGATTCTCCATATTTCGCCAAAGAACATGCAAATATTAGATAGACCTTAATTACACTTACTGTTAAATTTAAATAACGCCATAATATAATTAAATGCAAACATAAAGTAGGGTATTAGGTACATTTAAAATAGACAACAAGTTCTATAAATATTAACTAATTAAATTTTATTGTATTGGACCTTGGACTTGGAAGATACACCAGGGAACTTCTTAACGACAAACGATACGAATGTGTAGATTGAGATATTATGGGTATTACGTCAATCCTATAGGTACCCTGCCATAGAACTAATCAGAATATTAACCGACTTCAAAAAAGGAGGAGGTCGACAATTCGTCTGTGTTTTTTATAACGTCCGTATTTATGAACTGATTTTGATGATTCTTTTTACGTTGGGTTTAGTATAGTTTCGAGGTGGTCCCATTTTAATGAAATCGGTATTGAACTAAAAATCTTTAAAAAAAACTGACTACAAAAAGCAAAATTCACTTGTCACTTAAAATTGAAAATAAAAATCTGACTTCATAAAGCAAGAAATAAATATTTGAAGTCGGTGCCGACTGCACTAGCCGGTACCGACTTCAAATATTTATTTCTTACTTTTTGAAGTCGGTTTTTTTTTAAAAAAGATTTTTATATTGCTAGAAAAGTTCATATCGCATAACTTGTACGCACCCAATTTTAGTATGATATTTCACTGGGCTTATCACTGTCGTGAAACGTTAATGTATCTATAAAGTTTTCCATTTTGGAATGAAAACATCTGCAAGACTGTTGGGGTGTGCGTTTCGTTTGAGATACTTACGACGTTTTCGCTCGTCGCCGACGATATAGTTCGTAACCGAGGCCGCTTTTAGAAGCCAATCTTGTTAACAATGCCTGTGTAGACCAATCTTGCTCTAAGGTTATTTATAGTAACAGTTGAATTTATCGTTATACTTTTCCTTTTATATATAATATCAATACTTGGTAAGCGTAAGGTAGGACGGCCCCCAGCTAGATGGACCGACGACCTCAAAAAGGTCGCTGGGACAGACTGGATGCGGAAGGCGGAGGACCGTGTGCAATGGCGCGTGTTAGGAGAGGCCTATGTCCAGCAGTGGACTGCGATAGGCTGATTGATTGATTGATTGATATAATATCAGCCTATACTGCCCACTGCTGGACAATGGCCTTCTCTCACAAATCGAGGTGAGATAATCTCTCTCACCTCGATATGTGAGAGAAGGCCTCCACCACGCGGACCCAGTGCGGATTGGCGGAGGCAGGTTTGTGGCCACCTGCTGTTGGAGCTTATCAAGCCTTTTAAAGCTTCCAACTCGGCTTAACGACTACCACATTAAGTGGTAGCCGGGACCATCGGCTTCACGGGCCTTCCGAAGTACGGAGACGCTCGAATATGAAAATGCCACAAACGATCACCCATCTCGGGCCGACCGAGTCGAACGCTGCTTAACCTTGGTAATCGGTAAGAACACCGCAGTCGCACAGCGCTACAAGCGCCTCCTTTTATATTTACGGATTACAATATGATAGCCAAAAAACAGCCGCGTTTGGATAAACTGACGCATCTATACTTACTCGTATCTGGCAGCTCTAAAATTGTTTTTAAATTAATATCTATCCATCTATATCATCACGCCAGCTCCCTCGCGGGGTAGGCAGAGAGTACAGAGTTCCAACAGGTTATTTCCTTACATATCCTATGAGAGTGGAGGAAGCCAGAGAGGTCTCTGGCTTCCTTCACTCTCATAGTTCGTCTCATACACACTCGCTGGTTACGGAGACTCTTGACTTGCCCTTCAGCTAAGACACGGTCTATTTGGTCATGGTAAGATAGTCTAGGTCTTCCCCGGCACCTACATCCTTCCACTTTCGCATTGTATATCTGTTTTGTCAATTCTTTCTTCTGGCATTCTTTCTATATGCCCGAACCAACGGATCTCATCTTTACACCTATACTATCTTTCATACCTACTCGCTTTCTTACTACGCTGTTGCGAATACAGTCGGTCAGCGTGACTCCGCACATCTTCCGCAGAAATCGCATTTCGAACGCATTTGTCCTGCTTTCGTTCTCCTTCTTACATACCCAACTCTCACTGCCATATAACAGCGTTGGGACAAGCACTCCGTTATGCATGGCCAGCTGCGCGTTTTGGCTTAAGTGCCGGCTCCCAAGTAGCCTTCCCATCGCACCATTCACTCTATTACCTGCATTCACTCTTCTCTCTATATCAGCGGTGTATTTCCCATCCTTACTGAAGGCGCATCCAAGATATACAAAGTCATTCACTTGCTCCAGCACATCGTTACCAACCACAATCCTTGCATTCGTTCTGGTTTCTTCCCGTTCAAAAACCATAATTTTGGTTTTCTTCACATTCAAATGTAAGCCATTGTTCATGCAGTCGTCTCTCATAACTGTGACTAGTGTTTGCAGATCAGTGGCTGTTGGCGCTATCAAAACCGCGTCATCTGCATACAATAGGTGGTATATCACTAGATCACCCATTTTTACCCCTTCAGTCATCGCATTCAGTCTTTGAAGTCTTTTATCCAGATACACTATAAACAGTCTAGCGGACAACACGCAACCCTGCTTGACGCCGATTTTAACGTCAAACCAAGGTGACATGTTACCACCCACCCGCACGCTTGCCTTGCTGTCCACGTAGGTGGACTGGACGGCTCGCAACAGGGTGCCGTTTATACCATACTCTGGCAAAATGTCCCAAAGTCTCTTTCGCACGACTCTATCAAACGCCTTCTCCAAGTCCACAAAACCGCAGAAAACCTTCCGGCCTACTGCCAGATGCTTTTCTACGATGTTGCGGAGGGAGAAAACTTGATCCGAACATCCTCTTCCAGACCAAATTAATAATGACCTTATATGAGGTTTTGGCGGGAAGTCGAAGAGTGATGTTGTCAATTTCATTTAATTTCCAAAACTTGTGTTATTTCGACTAATAATGTGTAATGTTGGTGGAATATTAACCATTATGTGTTCTTATATGTGCATGAGCGAAGGTAATTGTAACAAAGTGATAAAACGTGCCTTTTCGACTTCCCTCAAAACGGCCGTTGCAATTGGTATGTAAACTATCCACCGCTTTACTATCCAGGGTGGGGTACTTCATTAATTTTATTGTCATCAAATTCATCGGGGAGTCGAATTAATTTAAAAAAAAAACACGAATATGTATCTCACTGGACACTGGCAAAATACACTTATAATTAGTGTGAAGCCATAACTTGAAGAAGAAGAAGATGAAGATTTCAGATCTTTTTATTTTGGTGGTTTAAGCAAACTGTACTGTGTAACTTGGATCAAACTAATGTGAAATAAAATCACACCCATATATGTGTTGTTATTTTTCGGACCTTAAATCTAATACAGGTATATCGATGGTTGAACTAATTAGAATACAGGGCGAGACATTTAGATATTATTTTGAAAAACATTGCACTCTGTTTAATTAAAGATTTGTCGTATGCGGGAATCGAATCCGCGACTATTCAATCCAGTGGGCGGAGCGGCTCAAGTTGAGCTGAACCAAGCCGAAAAGTCGACGTCACGATTCCTTTGCACAAATCTCAAACCTTTTGACAGATTCAGATTTTTAAAAATTTTATTTTGTCTAAATAAATAATTCTGTATATTCATTAAGATCTGTACGAGGGTGCAGTAGAGACTCGGTACACGGACATCAGCTACCGCACGTCCCGGGTGACGTCACCGATGGCCGGCGCCGGCTGCGCGACGCTCGGTACGGCGCAGCGCAACATGCTGCTGTCCTGCTTACTCACCGACGGCGTGGGCGCGATGGCCCGGCGACTGGGCGAACACTACCAGCCGTACCTGTTGAAAACACTGTGTTTAATATTGGAGAGAGTTGGTGAGTGGCTATTGTTAACACCATATGTGAGAGCGTTACACTACCGTAGCGCGACGTTAGCGTGACACTAGCGAGTAAGCATGCTGTCACGTTCATATTTATTTGGTAAATTTTTAGTGTGACAAGGATATATCAACGCGCTGGCGTCACGCTAACATGTAGCGTGGGTGGGAAAACTTCTCGTTCGGGACAATCTTTTTTTCTGCTTTTGATACGAGTCTCGTATGCACGTCAAAATAGTCTTATCTATATGTCTATCTATCTATATCATCACGCTAAAACCTAAAGTATAGAGATCCAACAGGTTTTTTCCTTACAGACCTCTCTGGCTTCCTCCACTCTCATAGCTCATCTTATACACGCTCGCCGGTTACGGAGACTCTTTACTTGACCTTGTCCCTTTCTTATCTATATGTCAATACGATATAATAATAGGTCTAACGTAACGTAGGCGTAACGTGTCTATAAGCATATGAAAAATTCCTAGCTTGGGGCTATCACTTAACCGACTTCAAAAAGTAAGAGGTTCTATGTTCATTGGTATGTATTTTTTATGTACGTTTACCGAGATTTTCGTCAATTCTGGACCGATTTTAATGATTCACGTTGGGTGCAGTGTAACTCCATAGTGGTCCCATTTTAATTTATAAACTCAACTAATATTACACTGCAGGTAGTAACTATGAAATGCTGCATTTGTCCGGGTTGAAAGCGATCAATAACATCGCCGCGGCTTGCGGCCACGCCTCGGTTCCCGAGCTTATCAAACACAACGCCGACTACTTCACCAATCAAGTCACTGTAAGACTTAAAAAGGTAAGCCAAAAGCTGAGATCCAATAATCATAGGAATCCGCTAATCGTAGCCGCCGCCGACTATGAACCTAACTCCCCTCCCATCAACCGCTACCGCCGTCCGCGGCATGTTCTCACCGACCCTCCCGATGCCCTTACATCCCTTCTTTCGGATACAGATACCGACCGCAGGATCAGACACCGACCTCGCCGGCGAGGTCGAAGAATCCCTTGCCCGCCGGCCGGTGCAGAGCACCACGGCGAGACACCTAGTACACGCCCTCCCCCATAGCGACTGCCCAAGCCAAGGCCGTTCCTCCTTGAACTAGTTGCCCCTTGCCCTTCTGGCTCGAGCGTCGTGGTTGCACACTCGCCCTCTTGTCCGGTGAAACTGTAAAGGCCCCGCGGCCATCAGCGTAGATCTTTCGCACACACAAAAAGAAGTTTATTTATAATATAATCATATTAAGGGATCTGGCGGACGGCTTGGTCAATTGGTTAAGAACTTGAGCCGCTCCACCCACTGGATTGAGTAGTGGCGGGTCCGATTCCCGCACGGGACAAATGTTTGTGTGACCAACAAATATTTGTTTCGGTCTAGATATTTGTGCATGTGAATTTAGTGTTTGTAAACGCAACCACGTCACAGGAATACTTCCTAGTGTGGGGCTATGTTTTTTTTTAGAAAAAGACTGTCTGTTATTTATTTACTTCTCTTTCTTCTTCCATACGACTTTGGAGATCCATCTTTTAAAAAAGATTCCAAAGTCTGTAGAGAAGTTGACTTTACAACAGTGTCGCCAAGCACCCAACTCTTTAGGTGCTCAACGAATATCTAAGTCGGTCGGCATGTCACCAACTGCTCTGATCCCTATAACCAGGGAAAGCATTATAACATTACGTTCATTAGCGCACATATCGAGCAACCGTTCCCGCTTTGGGAGCTCCGTGACGTCACGGCCATGGACGCGCACGTCCCTCTAAATCTCAACAACTCTCGGGCCTCCGCGACATTACTGCTTGGGCGCGCACGCCCCTCAATAAACTTAATAAACTCACGCCACCCTTCGGGAGCCTTCGTAATTTCTCAGTCATGGACGTGCACGTCCTTTGAACTCTCACCAACGTACTTAGGCCACCGCCACGCCACGGTCTTGCGGGGCGCACAGCCCATATTGGCCTCCAACCTCCCCTTACAACCACCCCAAGCCTCGCTTGTACTCGACGCTGATTCTACTACAGATTCCTCCGAATCTGACCGTTATCCGTAAACAACCCGACGCATCGGTCTCTAGCACATATAATACAATTGAAAATACATACCATGCATTGGAAGCCTCAAGGTTTCCCACATTAAATAAACCGTTTACCTTTACCACATATTATAATGCGTTAATATCCTTTCAGTCTGTTATTCGAGATCCTAGAAGAATATTTCTCTTCTATCCAAATAATTTCAGTTTTTTTTTGAGACAAATGCCGAATATTTACCATCTGTCATCTTGACCGTTATACTTTTTCCGCAACCATAAACTAAAAAAGGTTATTCGCGACTTCTTCTTGTTCAAGTTATGGCTTCACACTAATTATAAGTGTATTTTGCCAGTGTCCAGTGAGATATATAATCGTGTTTGTTTAAATTAATTCGACTCCCCGATGAATTTGATGACAACAATGATAATAAAATTAATGAAGTCCCCCACCCTGGATAGTAAAGCGGTGGATACTTTACATACCAATTGCAATGGCCGTTTTGAGGCAAGACGAAAAGGCACGTTTTATCACTTTGTTACAATTACCTTCACTCATGCACATATAACAACACATAATGGTTAATATTCCACCAAAATTACACATTATTAGTCGAAATAACACATTTTTTATAAATGAAAACAAATTGACAACATCACTTTTCGACTTCCCGCCAAAAACCATTCGCGACTTCAATTCGTGTCAAGTTTGGTATTTTGCCTATTTGAGCAGGAGTTCCTCCTAGAATTAAATATTTATTTATGTTCCAGGCGTGGAACTGTCAGTCGGCGTTACAGATACTTTCGGTTGTAATGGAGTACAGCGATTTCAGTATACTTAATTATCTCCATGGAATCGTGCAAGACGTAAGTTATTTGAAATTCTCATTTTTAGGACACACTGGCGACTATAATTTACACAAATTATACACAATAGTTATGTCTAAATCTTGGTAGTGAATCAGTCTATGTAGAATGAAAATAAGTGTAATAGTTTCTTATTAATTAATATTAGCCATGTTAAGAAACTGTCCCACTGTTGGGCACGGGCCTCCTCTCAAACTGAGAGAGTTTAGGCCATAGTCCACCACGCTGGCCCAGTGCGCTGGACTGGCGAACTTCACACACTTTTGAGAAACTCTCAGGCATGTAAGTTTTCTCACGATGTTTTCCTTCATCGTTAAAGCAAGTAATAATTACTTTTTAATACGCACATGTTTTCGAAAAGACAGAGGTGCGTGCCTGAGTTTGAACCCGAGACCTCTGACTTTGCAGTCCAACGGTCTAACCTCTTTCTTATTAGAGCGTACATACATCTAAAGGACACGGCCGACTATTTTAATACGAATGAAATAGCGATTTGACTAGAAAGTGAGAACAGGAGAAAGAGCTTATGCCCTTAAAAATAGGATGTTCTATCTCTCTATCTATATTATCACGCCAGCTCCCTCGCGGGGTAGGCAGAAAGTACAGAGTTCCAACAGGTTCTTTCCTTACATACCTCTCTGGCTTCCTCCACTCTCATAGTTCGTCTCATACACACTCGCCGGTTACGGAGACTCTTGACTTGCCCTTCAGCTAAGACACGGTCTATTTGGTCATGGTAAGATAGTCTAGGTCTTCCCCGGCACCTACATCCTTCCACTTTCGCATTGTATATCTGTTTTGTCATTCTTTCTTCTGGCATTCTTTCTATATGCCCGAACCAACGGAGCATACCCTTTCTCATCTTTACACCGATACTATCTTTCATACCTATAGTAGGATGTTAATCTACATAATCATGTTTTTAACTTGTGCTACAACAGTAGGACAAGTTAAAAATATTTGTAATAGCATCAGTCAAGTTAAATAACATCATAAGAAAATAACACCAGGACAGCAATATATAGTATAGATATTCGGAAAGTTTGAAGTAGACAAATCGACAATTAAAGTTGCAAATTTCACGATCTGTAAGTAGCCCTAGTAACGTTGATCGAGCAATACTTAAGCAACTCTTTACTCGTTGGTGAATAATGCCTAATGATTCTAGTTATATATAAGATTTTATAAAGATTATTTTTTATTCAATTTCGTTTAAGGTTCTAGTCCTGAGCTGTGATAAATATTACGAAAAGGATCTCCAAGCGTACTTACAAGTGTTTTTAACATTTGTCGAATGCATACGGAAATGGTATTTGAAACCAGAAGATTTTCACGCGACAAACCAAGAAGACAGTCCCATAGATGCATTGAAAGATGTAAGAGAATACATTGCGAATAAAGAACAAGAGAGTTTGTTGGATACGGAGGTCGAGGAAGAGTATAAGAGTGCGGAGGCGATGTACAGAGAAGATATGCAGAAGGGAGACGAAGATAATTTGGATTACGATGATAGAGTTACAGGTATTATATAATGATATCATCAGCCTATACTGCCAACTGCTGGGCAAAGGCCTTCTTTCACGAATCGAGGTGAGAGAGATTAGGTCATACTCCACTATGCGGAGCCAGTGCGGTGCGTTAGAGGAAGGTTTGTAGCCACCTGCTGCTAGAAATTATCAAGCCGCCTATAAGGCTTCCAACTCGGCTTAACGACTACCACATTCAGTGGTAACCGGGACCAACGGCTTAACGTGCCTTCCGAAGCACGGAGACGCTCAATTATGGAATTACTACAAGCGGTCACCCATCTAAGGCCGACCGAGTCGATCGCTGCTTTACCTTGGTGATTGGTAAGAATACCGCGGTCGCACAGCGCTACGAGCTCCTACAGGCAACGCTTCGTACATACATTAAAAACAGTTGGAATAAATTCAGTTACCGATTTAGAACAAAATATTTTGAGGTCTTGCATTTATTATGTTACACCTGTATAGAACAGTGATTCTTAATACAAAAAACTTAGTCTATTCCTAGCCAAAGCGATGATTTTATCCATTAGAGTCCCTGATTTATCTGATGATTAGAAAATCAGTCTTAACCTATAATACCTATATATTTACAGAAGAAAAACCACCATTACCGCAACACATAACAGTGTCAATTACAATACTGAAGCGGTGTCTCAACTACGTGTTGTGCTCACAACGGGACAACTCGATCCTCTCCCTCCAAGTGCTGGAACGTGGTCTGCCGGTACTCCGGGATCATGAAGATGAGTTACTGCCGCTGGTGCACGCCACGTGGGCGCCGCTGGTCGCTGCCTTCGAGACAGAACCCGCGGTCATGAAGAAGGCCTTCGACTTATTGGTCACTATGGCGGAACTATCGAGAGATTTTATCAGGAGCAGAGCTGTGAAGTGAGAATTAAATTGATAGTTTTCTTCTATTTACTGCCTTGTTAGTCTAATGGCGAATAATAGTAGTAGCGTAGTGATCACGAGGTCCTGGGTTATGGGTCCCGGGGTAATGTAATATTTTAATATTTCACGTATTTGTCCAGGGTCTAGCTTTGTGCCCGTTATATATCAAACCACAGTGAAACTATATATATATATATATATATATATATATATATATATATAACACACCGTCACGCCTATATTCCCCAGAGGGGGTGGCAGAGGTGTACTGAGTACACCCACGTTTCGCCGACGATGTTAGGTCCCATGTAATAGGGGGCGAGCCTATTGCCATATGGCACAATTCCAGACTCCGGACTCGTACTGGGAAAACATATATATATACACAGTACACCTCTGCCAACCCCGTTAGGGAATATAGGCGAGACGGTAATTACTTTTCCTAACCCCCCTGCAGTGGAGACGGTACAGAGTTCCAAAAACTTCTTTCCTTGCAGACCTCCCACGCTTCTTCCACTCTTATAGTTCGTCTCATACACGCTCGCTGGTTACGTATATTACTCGTACTATATTTTTGATGCCATTGATGAGTGATTTGATGTGGTTTGCCCACTATGGTAAAAACGTGGACCCAGGAAGTTACTTGCCAAATGTGTTTTTACATGGCCATACAATACCAAAATGATGTCCTACCTTACACCGTACCCTGCGTGCCCTAACACCTGCACGCGGTGGGACTTAATGGCTACCTGCGACAATGCATTTGAAATGGTTGCGTTCTACGCCGCTTATAGACTATAATTACAGCATGTCTGACATCGAAACCGTAATAAGACATGTTTCTCGTCAGAATTCTCAATTTTTTTTTAAGTAAACCTAGCTCCACTGGGATTTATTCCTGTGTCCTAGGAGCTTTTACGAACATGAAAATTCACGTACACAAATACACAGACCTAACCAAATAATTGTGGGTGACACAAAGATTTGTCGCGTATGGGAATCGAACCTGCAACTATTAGACACAGTGGGCGCAGCGGCTTAAACTCTTAACCACTGCGCTAAATCGTGAAAAATCCTATTGTCTTCAACATCTCTCTACCGTCTGGTCGTCTATTTATGTTCACCTATACAACCTATATATATTACCCCTGTTAAGAAACTGTCCCACTGTTGGGCACGGGCCTCCTCTCAAACTGAGAGAGTTTAGACCATAGTCCACCACGCTGGCCCAGTGCGGGTTGGCGAACTTCACACACCTTCGAGGAACTCTTAGGCATGCAGGTTTCCTCACGATGTTTTCCTTCACCGTTAAAGCAAGTGATAATTAATTTGGCCTACTGGCAGCTGGCGCATAGCCTCAAATCCGACTCCACGACTGGCATGCCCCCGCTGTCCCGCCCTTCAGGCGCACCCCCAGCCTTCGACGACGACGAAAAGGCCGAGCTTCTCGCCGACTCCCTCGAGAGCCAGTGCACCCCCAGCTCTCAGTCCGTCGACCAGTCCCACGTTGACGCGGTCGACAGGGAAGTCAAGCTCAGGGCATTCCTCTCCCCCGCCGATTCCTTACCTCCTATCACCCAAACGGAGATCGAAGATCTCATTAGGGATCTCAAAACCAAAAAAGCCCCCGGCTCTGACGGCATTTCGAATCGCGTTCTGAAATGCCTGCCCGCCCAACTCATCTGCCTCTTGTGGCCATATTGAACGCCGCCATGATGAACTGCATCTTCCCAGCTAAGTGGAAAGAAGCAGACGTCATAGGCATTCCCAAGCCCAGCAAACCTCGTAATCTCCCCGCGAGCTACCGCCCTATCAGTCTCCTCAACTCCCTGGCCAAGGTCCACGAGCGCCTACTTCTGGCGCGACTCAAAGACTTCGTAATGTCCAGGGGTATCCTTATCGACGAGCAGTTCGGCTTACGAGCTAAACACTTGCGTCCACCAAGTGCACCGCATCACGGAGCACATCCTCTCCGGTCTCAATAGACCCAAACCCGTCTAGAAGGGCGCCCTCTTCCTCAATGTCGCGAAGGCATTCGACAAAGTCTGGCACAACGGCTTGATCTACAAGCTCTACCGAATGGGTGTGCCTCTCTCCGCTCCTATTTAGCCTTTACATGAACGACATTCCTCGTTCGAGTAAGGCGCATCTAGCCCTATTCGCGGATGATACCGCTCTCTACGTCTCGCATAGGAATAAGGGTTTCATTACCAGATACCTTCAGGCAACCGCCAATTCCCTAGGGAATTGTTTCAGGAAGTGGCGTATTGAGGTGAACTCTATACAACCTATGCATTCTTTTTTCTATACAGAGAAGTCCTGCCCCATATCTACAAATACCTCCAAAAGTCTTCAAAAGACAGCTACTTGAAAGACGTTGGGTCTGCATACCGCAATAGCCAGGCGTACCAGCTGCAAGTGACCGCGCTGAAGGCTCTGCCGCGGCTCACTGTATACCTGGGGATCGAAGATGAGGGCCTGGAGGACGCTATGAAGTGCGTCGACCCGTACTTGTCTAAGAAGCAGCCTAAACCATTGCAGGTAACCAACATTTGTGTAACACATTAATTTCTTTGGACTATTCATGTTTGATGTTACTGCAGAATAGACCGTGACCCATCGATATATCATAACAAGATACACATTAGACCGAGTCTTATCTGAAGGAGGCAAGTTAAGTGTCTCCGTAACCGGCGAGCGTGTATGAGACGAACTATGAGAGTGGAGGAAGCCAGAGAGGTATGTAAGGAAAGAACCTGCTGGAACTCTATACTCTCTGCCTACCCCGCAAGGGATCTGGCGTGATGATATAGATAGAACGAAGATACACAGTCCCGTTCAAAAGTTACACTAAAACCCGTGAGTACTATTAGTATTGAGTTCTTAGATTTACGCGAATATTACACATGAAATAAAACTATTTTACGGATTTTATCGCGGTTTATTTTTGATTTTTTATTTCCCGACGTTTCGAGTGCTTTGCAGCACCCATGAACACGGGAGGGACTGAGGTGTTAGACGTCCAAAAGGCATAGTTGTTCCGGGGTACCCTCAAACTTCTTAATTATTTTTGTTATTGTTGGTCCGATCTACGCAGAATGAGCTCACGGTGTCTTGAGGTCTTGCAGTGTTATGCTTGGTTTTGGATTTGATTATATTAATTATCGGATCCCAAGACGATGGTTGCACCCAGCTATCTTCTCTATTGAAATTAGGATGTTTTTTAATTTCAATAGTCTCGAAATCATCGAAACATCCTTGGTAGGAATCGGTGTATTTTCACGAGGATTTGTGGTCTATCAAATCTGATTTTATGGCGGGTGCGGTCAAGGACATGTTCACAGACTGCAGACTTCTTTACGTTACGATATAAACATAAATTAGGGCATATTGTACCTTACTCGTACTTAAAGTTGTATTTGCTAAAAGCGGAAACCTGTTAATTTTTTATTATCGTCTACTTTTGCCTGCCTTTTGATGATTCCATTTTTCGTGCGGCGAGCGTGTATCTACCCATATTTGCCGATGCCGTGACCACATTGACTGTGGCTTATCTGAAGGGCAATTCAAGAGTCTCCGTAATCGGCCAGCGTGTATGAGATGAACTATGGAAGTGGAGGAACGGAATTAGAGGAAGCCAGAGAGGTCTGTAAGGAAAGAACCTGTTCGAACTCTGTACTCTCTCTCTACCCCGCAAGGGATCTGGCGCATGTTGAATCTGGAGATTATGAGATCCTTTTGTTCCAAATTCTACGTCAGACAAGTATTATTGGGGCTTTTCTATCAATAAGTCCTTATTAGCAGTCTTGAATCTGTAATGATGGCCGGTATAAATGCAACACGTCGGTAGTCTGTTACATCAGGTCCTAATATCGTAGATGAAATGTAGGTGTACACCGTATACTAGAGATGAGTCGTATTTATTAGAACAGATCCAAAGAACAGGTATTTTACGAGAATAGGCGGCACCTAATCCAATTCTGACAATACCTAATCCACCTAATATTTAGCCCGTTTAGCACGCTCACTCACACCTGTTCCCGCGCTCTCTCACTCATATGCTTATCGCTTTGCTATCCCGCTTACGCGTAAGGGTGGAGGGAGCGAGACAGCGCTATACAACGCGTATTGATATAAAACAAATGTAACTATAATGAATTGAAATCTTTTAAATACGCCATCTTGCGAACGCTAAACTTTTGCGGAATATTTAATATCGCAAGACTCAAAACTTCATACATTCGTAAGTTAACAGTCCTAAGCCTGTAAAAAGTATGAAGGGAAGATACCAATTCATCACTAATATATCATTAAATTATTCAACCAATTTCGTGCAGAAATATCTAATCTAATCAAAAAAAAATTTTTGATTTCATTTTGAAACTTCCATTTTCTTAAAAGTGTTAATTATGACTGTACCTGTTCTTAACTAACAAAACAATTTAACATTCAATTAATTCAAATATCGATAATTCGATATCAGGATTTAATACAGAATAGGCGGATTGAGATCACTAAGTAACAGTATGTGTATGAGATCATTGAGATTACGTGGATTAGGTGGAATAGGTATTTGGATTAGGTATTTATGCAGACTAGGAACAGGTGTACTTAGTACCTGATTTACCTAATACGATCCATCTCTAGCTGACAAGGTGTTCGGTTGCCCACTGTACCGAACACAGAGTTTATCGATTTCAAACTAACAAAAAAATCTTTGCTTACTATCTTTATATTTTATATTGTATATGTACAGGTTATTTTATTACCTGTGACGCCACTTACAAAGGTTCTGCTAGAATACCAGCGCTGCGCTATAACCATAGTGCAGCAATATGCTGAGGCAGAGTCCTGTTTGGCCCCACACAATTGTGCCTTACTTTACATAACTCAGTGATTAGCTGACACAGTTAAAGCAGTGATAGCCTAGTGGTTAGACCGTTGGACTGCAAAGTCAAAGGTCCCGGGTTCAAACCCAGGCACGCACCTCTGTCTTTTCGAAAGCATGTACGTATTAAAAATAAATTATCACTTGCTTTAACGGTGAAGGAAAACATCGCGAGGAAACCTGCATGCCTAAGAGTTTCTCGAAGGTGTGTGAAGTTCGCCAACCCGCACTAGGCCAGCGTGGTGGAGTATGGCCTAAACCCTCTCAGTTTGAGAGAAGGCCCGTGCCCAACAGTAGGACAGTTTCTTAACAGGGCTAATATTATTATAATATTATTACATAACTGCCTATTTACTCTGTTCTGTAGTGTGTTGGTCAATGTTTTTTTTCTTTCTTCTTTGCTCTTTATAATATTAATATAGGTCAAGGAGCCATATTGTGGGTAAACTGCATAAATCACGACATTAGCTATCGACAGACATTTGCTATGCAACTTCCGTAAACACAGTGCAGTGTTATCAAGACAATTCAACTCTACATAGCTTCAGGTTTAGGATATTGTAATAAAAAAATGCGCGCGCCTACATTCGCTAAGCAGAGGGGTTGAAGTGTATACCTACATTTCGCCGATAAAGTTAGGTCTCAATGTAAATGGGGGGGGGGGGGGGGGGCGAGCCTATTGCCATTATATGTTTCTCAAACCACGTCGCTTTTCAACAGTAGACCTGTATAACCATTTTACTAGCCATTTTAAAACTGCATAAAACCCTACCATTTGATCCGAAGGCGCCAATTAGAAGAAAGAAAAATGACGTTGCTAAAGTTAATAGAATTAGAACCTCCTTTGCTAACCGTCAGTTCATTGCCAAGTCTGCGTTTTTATATAACCAATTTAATAAATTACTTGACATACATAAAATGAAGCACCGTGATTGTAAAAGGACTTATTACCTCTTGGATAAAATCCTTAAACTATGATGATACTGAAGCTCTCCTGCAACCTGTAGTATAAATGACACACACTTCACATATAGAGTACAAATACACGCACAAACACAAGCACACACACACACACACGCACACAAACACACACGCAGATGCGCACACACACGCCCATGCACACACACACGCACATGCGCACACACACACACACACACTCCAAATTTGTATTATATTATATTGCTTTTACAGTTTATATCTATTAATTACCATTATTCACTGCTATAGAAGAGCGGGGCTTCCTGCCACAAGTTTTATACTAAAATTACTAGGAGGACCCATCAACTAATAATTTGTGTAACGTGATTTAAAGAAATAAACATTTTTTATATACCACCCACAGATTTTGTTGATGGAAAACGCTAATAACACTTATTTGACTTAAGATTTCATCCAAGAAATTCATGATCATCAACCGCATTATACTTTAAAAATCATAATGATTGATTACTTGTACGAGTACTTCTTCATCGATAAAATTCAAGTGTCTTATTCCATATTTTATTTTATTAAAGTAATAAAACCGAACTAAATTATTCAAATAATTATTTTCAGTCTCTAGCTGTGGAGTTCTTCAAAACAATCTTAGACTACGATTACGGAGCGACCTGGTACCACCTGCGGCTAGTTTGCGATAACGAAGACATCCTGCCTCCGCCGACCCTCGAATGTATCAAGCTCGAGCCTGTGGTGGGCACGCCATTCCGGCCTACAGACGTAGATTATGAGAAAAATATTAAATTGATATTTGAACACATGGTGTCGTAATAAAAATGGATTTTTAAATGGACTTTTTTATCATTTCGTCAACTATTGGGTATTTGCCATTTTATCTATCTATATCATCACGCCAGATCCCTTGCGGGGTAGGCAGAGTACAGAGTTGCGACAAGTTTGTCTTTTTATGAAAAAGTGTAACCAAATATTATATTTACGTTAAGTGGTCTCCACGATGCGTACGTTTCGCCATAACTTCGAGTTTTGTAAGTAAATGCTTTTATTTTATGCGAATATTACAAAAGAAGGTTCAGATTTCAAAGAACACAACGTTGAAGATGTATTATAGAAAATTTTATGGGTGCCATTTAACCCTTTGACCGCCAGGGCCGTATACGAAAGTCTCAGATGCCAAGCATGTTTTTATCTAAAATTTACGATTCAGTAGTGATACGCCAAGGAAAAAATAAAATATCTTTTTTATTAATGGTGATAACATTATTATTAATATTCGGTAACTAGTCATACAGATTATAATAAAACAACGGTGTCGTATTTTCATCTAGCAAGCAAGAATTTATTATAATAAATTGCTTTAAAAAAATATAAAGTATCTTAAGTTTCAAGAATTTTGGCGCAACTAGTACACGCATTAAGGTGTCAATTGCGACAACGATGAGTCATTCTGACAGATTTTCATTATATTAGCGATGTCAGTGAAATTTATCGATATAAAAATCTTTTAACAAAAAAGGTAAACCGACTTCAAAAAGCAAAAAATAAATATTTGAAGTCGGTGCTGGTTGGTGCAGTCGGTTACTTGGCACCGACTTCAAATATTTATTTTTTGCTTTTTGAAGTCGGTTTACCTTTTTTGTTAAAAGATTTTTATTTTACAATTTTAAGTGACGAGTGAATTATTTAGTAATATTTATATACCGATATTATATTATTTTGCTAAGTTGTAAAGTAAGGTACCTACAGGATTAATATAATGACTATAATAACGGAATCTATACATTCGTGCTGTTCGCCGTTAAGGAGTTCCCTCTTGTATCTTCAAAGTCCAAGGTTCAATACCAATAACAATAAAATAGGACCACCTCAAAACTATACTGAACCCAATGCAAAAAGAATCATCAAAATCGGTTCATAAGCAAAGGAGTTATAAAAAAAAAGGACGAATTATGAACCTCCTTTTTTGAAGTTGGCTAATATACTGCTTGGTTCTATAGTAGGGTACCTATAGGATTGACGTAATACCCATAATATCTCAATTTACACATGCCTATTGTTTGTCGTTAAGGAGTTCCCTGGTGTATCTTCTAAGTCCAAGGTCCAATGCCAATGAAATTGAAATGGGACCACCGCGGAGCTATACTGAACCCAATGCAAAAAAACCATCAAAATCGGTCTACAATTGACGGAAATATCGCTGAACATACATAAAAAAAAAAAAAAAGCATACATACAACCGAACATAGAACCTCCTCCTTTTTGAAGTCGGTTAATAATTTTTAAAGTAATACATACTGTTTTGATTTTTAAAGTTTTCGCAACCGATCGTTGCCCTTTGATTAATAACCTAATTTAGTAGACATGCATAAGGACAATACATATCGTATAACAGTTGGTACTTTACAAAATTCGCACCAGTATCGTATCACGTCTTTTATGATATAACTACATAACTCACTTACTCTCTCCGATTTTAATTCTCTGGAAATGAATCAGACAACAGATTAAAAGTGCTTGCAATCAGATAATCAAATTGATATTCAAAGAACTTCCCTCTAATTTGTTCCATTTCCATAAAAAGACAACAGAGACTTCGCGAATTCAATCAAGTGTAATTTTACCATCTACGCGCTTTATCAAGTTATACCCACGCATTAAAACGTCTTTGGCGGCCAGGCCAGGTCATTTTAAGATTTAAATTAAGGTATTTCATTTTCTGATTTTATATGTCTAACTTTACACTTTTTATAGTTTTGACAGAATGAGTATTATTGATCACGGGCTGTTCTATCACCATGTATATTTGAAATATACTTAATTTGTATATAATATATTGATTTTACGTATTTTGCTGTTAAATACTAAGCCTAAATTTGACGTCATCGGTGTCTCAATGTAAATCGTGATTAAGGCGTCGTTGGCGGTAAAAGGGTTAAATTTGATAATACTAGCATTTATTATTATGGTAACATTTGAACTCAGCACTCTCTGCTTACCCCGCAAGGGTCCCGACGTGATGAGATAGATAGATTTTTATCATTTTGTCAACTATTGCATATGTGCGTAAGTATTTGACATTACGTGGGTAGTTAATAAAAATAAATAAGCACGACGACCAAATATATTAGTACGCTTAAGTGCTGTGCGTGGTGTACACGTTTTGCCAATACTACAAGTATTATTAAGTGAATGTTTTTCTTAATTATTTTATGTGAACAATACAAAAAATAAGTTCTTGATCCAGCTCTTGATTTCAAAGAACAAACGTTATGTGGATGACGTTTAACTCTTTGAAGTGAGGATAATGTTCAGATGAAAATGTGCCCGCTCCGTACTTTTTTTGACAAATCATATTTTATCTACTTCCGGAATCATGTAGCCAAATTCGGTACGTAACGAAGACCAGCGTCTCGGCTGCATTATGCATAAATTAAAAATGTGAAACCATAATAAGAGGGTCGCCATTGTTTTACTGTTTTGAATAATCAGCGCAAATTTTTTGTTCCTAATATATATTTAGCAGGATTATTAAGAAAATCAAAACACAAAATGGCAGTAATTACTTCAACTTTATTTTTTACAAAACACATTGGTCACAGAAAACAATACCCATATTTAGTTTACAGTATACAATTATTTATTGCAACCACGCTCACATATTTATCTGTCTTGTGTAAAAATGCATATTGCGTATTAATTTTGAGGGTGTATTCTCTATAAATGTTTTATATAACAAACTCTACACCTGTTTCATTCTTCTTATGGTTACTACACATTATGCCCCCAGTATTGTTGCCATGCATACATGGCACTCGAGAGACTTTTCAAAAGGTCTTTTATCAACAATTTTTTCAAAAATGCTGTTAATCCAGGGGTAAATGCGTATGGATATGTTTATACAAATAGCTTTTGAAATGGAAAGCATTTATTGCTGTCCATTTTAATGAAAACTAAAAGTCGATTTGAATAGTCCTGAGATAGGATCGCAGGATCGCGTAGATATTTATTTTATTCAAGACTGATAGTGACTTAATGGATTGTTGGATATAGCATGTTAGAATCGAAATTCGAATGTTATTCAAACACCGTTTTTAATATACAAAATGAATACTTTTGAAAAGTCACTCCTCATTTATTTATGTGAGTCACTCATTTATTTGAATTTCCAGTCAACTCTTATGGTTATTGGACACCTAACACAGACTAACTCCTTCCGATATGTTCCTTATTAATGAAAGATGAAATTGGATAATGCAGGCCAGTCGTTCTAACATTATCCAATGTCGACCGGAAGGTATTAACCGTACTTAAGGGCTGGCATTTAAGTTTCGAGACCAAATGTTTGCGTTGCACAAATACCCCATACCATTCGCGTTAGTATTTCTGTTTTGTAAAAAATGTGATACGTCCCTGGATAAAAACGGTACGTATATTAATTTATAACAACTTAAAACAATTCGAAAAAACGCCCACACCGCTAATGATATAAAAATGGTAACAATCCGACGTAAGTCTACTCTAGCAATAGGATGTAAACCATAGCATTTTCTTGATTTGTGAGCGAAAATGGGTTGCCAAACTGACATTTATACTTAGTCGTAGTAAGTCTTTAGTAGTTTATGTAATTATATTTTATTCATAATTATTTTTGCCAGACTGAGCAATTCTGTTGCCAGTACGAAGCCTTTGGGATTCTCTGAGTATCGCTATTAGGGCAAATTTAGTGGGCTACAGTTGCAAATTGTCTCTTGTTTAAAACAAGAAAATCTTTTATTCATTTAAAACCTTTTTTATTTTTCCATAAAGATATACATAAAGAAGAATGAAAGTGAAGTTTTTCGTAGTCAATCAGTGTTGACACTTATTCATTGAAATAAAGTTGAAAATCTTTTGAAACGATTTTATGATATTACATGAGCACAATTGATTTTGATCATGACTCATGAGAGTGGTTGCAATGCGTTTTATATGTACAGTGCCGGCCGCGAGTAGGCAGTACTTGCGAGTGAATCGCCAATATATATTGACGATTCCCATTTAATTTGCAAATATAAACCTACTGGCTCGTGAAAATAACGATCCTTCATTTTAGGGAAAAAATATTAACAACTTAAGAGATTAGATGATTGTAATGAAGTTATAAAATAGCCTTAACTATATAGTATGAATAAAATTTAATGTACAGTCACGATCAACGCTCTTTTTCTTTCTAGTTAATACCGACTGTTGTTTTGTTTAGACTAAATTGTTGAAATACTACTTGAAACTCGCTCTTTTATTTAAGCTCATATTTAAACCAATACTCATTTGACAGTAAATCAGAATAACTCTTAAGGTACAGCCAAACTAACGCGTTCAGCCGCGGCCGCGGTGGCGTGCACGGTGGCGATCAGCTCCTGCAGTAATATTTGTATGGAAATGCGCACACCAACGCGTCCTGGTCCTGCACGCGCTATCTGGGCGGCGTCTGTTCGCACAATCATAGGGAGATACTGATCGCCACCGCGGTAGCGGCTGAATGCGTTGGTATGGCTTTACCTTTAGTTGACGCGAAGAATACCGTACCACGTGGTAGGTATGACGATACTTGTATGTTTCCCAATAACACGAGCTTACTGATTGATATTTTTTTTATAAATTTTTGTTCAGAAATATCTACTCCTGTAAATTTCGTGTAAATACAAAACAACAATTTGTATACAAGAAAGGTGTTAACTGTGTCAAGACATATATTCACCACAGAATTACAAAAAAAATCCAAGCGTACTATCCGACACTGTCTGTCACCGATTTACAAAAATATTGCAACACAAATAATTAACAAAGTTAACTTTTCATAAACAAAGATAAGATACAGTAAAACTTTCACCTTAAGTGCTAATTAACAACTCTTGTGAGCAAATACATTGAAACATAAAGAAACCTTTACCGGGTCATATAGTAAGATTCTGTTGAACACTATTCGAATCTGTCTACGTAATGTGCACAATTTGGTGTTATACGTTTGCCGATAAAATATAGATAAATAACTATATTCTTATAGATTTAAATAAATTTCTGTTCAATATAGAAAACAATTATATTTGATATGGATTTAAATTGATTTTAAACAATTTCATTATTTGATAATATGTTTTATGCAGTCATGCTAATGCATTTAACACCATGTTTTCAATGATGACTGTAGTTTAAATCCTTCTTCCACCAAATTTAATCAAAATTGTAGAATATTTTATAAACAGATTTATCTCAAGCAATTTGGGCACGACAAAGGTTTATTTTGATACGATTAAATAAAAGCATTTAGGAACAAATCCCCGGGTTATGACCCGAATGCCATTACCAAATAGATTTATTTTTCTGTAGAGAAAATGCATTCGTTACAGCTTGAGTTATTTCGGTAACAACAAAAATGTATACAATTTAATTGATGTTTTCTTTATGCATTTTGAAAATATAAATCAAATGCTGTTTAACAAGGAAACGTGTCTATTCCTCATGCAATGTATACTGTAAATATTAGTTAAAATGTAGTCACCCCACGAAGTCGTTTTACAAATTACATTAATAGATAATAAATAAGAATGATTCTTTAGAATAGAATGTTGAAATATGTTATGAATAGTCAATGTAAGGTGACGAATCGTGGAATGGTTTTTAGTTACTTGAATCATATAATACAGACCACCCTTAAATAAATAATACGTCTAAATTGCACTAGCTAAATTTTACAGTAAAAAGTCTAGGAACTTAATTATGATCATTACACTATCAGCCTATACTCCCCACTGCTGGGCAAAGGCAGGTTTGTGGCCACCTGCTGTTGGAACTTATCAAGCCACCTATAAGGCTTCCAACTTAGCTTAACGACTACCATATTAAGTAGTAACCGGGACCAACGGCTTAACGTACCATCCGGAGCACGAAGACGTTCGAATATGAAAATGCAACAACGGTCACCCATCTCAGGCCGACCAAATCGAACGCTGCTTAACCTTAGTGATCGGTAAAAACACCGCGGTCGCACAGCACTGCGAGCGCCACCGTTATGATATTATATATATTATTATGATCATTACTTTCAAACATTAACCTCTTATTATATTAGGTTTTATTGATCGGCCGGCAGCAGACACCTATATTTGTGCTATTGTGTCCAGAGAAAAGAGAAGAGATTCAGTGTCAGCTAAAGGACGTTTACTGGAAAAGTCTTTGTGTTGTACGCTGCGTACAATTCGTTCTTTAGATGCGTACAATACGCATCTAAAGCGCGGTTTGCCTTGCTTACATGTGCGAAGCGTGTGAGCAATGCGGAACACATTTTTTTTTACGCGATCGATAGAGACGGCATAGGTGTCAATGTACGAAATTCTATGCGCGAATTTCACCCAAGAGAGGTGCTTGAGGAATAATTAAAAGTGAACGATGTCCTTTCGTAAACTTAGGAATTTTTCATTCTCAGCTCACTTTCCAATACAATATTATGGCAATTATTAATCGCAAAGGCGTAACTAAATATTTGGCCGCTACTTTTTTGGTGGCTAAATATAGTTTCTAAAATTTTTTTGCTGTAATAGCTAAATGTTATTTGTTTAAACTGCCTAACAGATCATAATAAGTTCCATAGACTAATCTATTTAATCAAATTTGATCATTGAATTGTTCCAGAATCCATGTTTTTAAACGCTCAGTCACTTAGTCATGTTTTGTACATTATTAAATCTGAAGGTCCAAATTTCACACTCACATAGGATCTCTATATATGATGGGATGGATGAAATATATTAAGCAGTATTATTATAATATTACCTTGTCATGAGAGACGTTTGATCTTAACACCTTCGCTGCTTTATCGCGAGAATACATTACAGTAATACTGCTTAAGTTGTGGTAACCTCTTGATGTGTGTACTAGCCACCTTTAACTGAGCATAATTTATGTATATTCCTGTGTATCTATTCGATTACTTAATGTGAACACTCGCTATGCACGATCACGAACTATTATATATTATTTATATATTTCAATCGTCCATAATATAAAGGAATTTGGACTGTGTCGGCAATATGGCATTGGAATATAAATTCCCTTTATAATACCTATATATTCTATTTGAAAGTCCTCTGGTAGGCTAAAGATAAAGATTATACTATTTTAAAGAAGCTTAACCCTTCAACCGCCCCAGGCAGATATATCCGACAAATGTTTTCATGTCCGTACCACCCGTCGTATATATCCGATAGAACTTTATGATTCATTTCGTTGGTATTTTGTTTTTTCGTTAATTCAGCCATGTGTATAATAAGTAAGTTTAGTATAAACTAAAGCACCTAATATAATAAAGATGGCATATTTAACAAACATCCTACTAATATTTGTTATAAACGCGAATATTTGCGAGGATGGATGTATGTTTGTTCCTCTTCCACGCAAAAACTTCTGAACGGATTTTGAAGAAACTTAAAAAGTGATATAGTTTATACATCAGAATAACGCATAAGCTATAATTTAAGAAAGATGTATGAAATAAACGCGTGCGTAACCGCGGGTAACAAATACTTTAAAATAGATTAATATGATTTCTAATAATGTACTCTGCCTACCCTGCTCGTGATCTGACGTGATGATATAGATAGATAGATTTGTAATAATTTGCAGACTTACTAAGCGGCCGCCAGGGGCACGGTAATAGATAATAAGTCGAGCTGGTAAAGGGTTAAAGAAGATACTCTTGATAGGACTTAATACCTAGTCAAAATATGCGTGTCAATAATCCGATATTTCGCATATACAGAGTGCAACATACAGGTACGCAAAGCCTGAAACAGGTAATAGTACTTATCAATAAGAACTACTGTAAATGTAACTAAAATATACGGTTATTTAAATTTACTAATCAAAAATGATGAACACTTCCCGTTCAATCATTGAATATGTCGAGAAACAAGTATTTCATAAATTTTCCGAAATCTGTGAATTTGTAATTATACCGTAGAAAAAAACTATGCCCGATATCGATAAAAAAAATTAAAATAGCATTATCTAGTGACCCCTCAAAGCGAATATTACTTGCATTTGTTAGGTGTTTTTCCGGTGAGTGTCGCCATAGATTTTTTACTATGTTGATCGAGTTATTGACTATGACCTATTTCAGGTTTTACACCACTCGACGTGTCCAACGAGCAAAGTGCTATAATCCAGTATTTATATTCGGCATAAATATCCTTATCGACGGGCGCTAAAGTCGCAAATGCAATTTATTTTGTTTGGCATATGTAACTTTGTTCTTTGGGACCGTCGAACTATACCTTACATACTGTATGAATGTAAAATGTAAGAGAGCAGTCTAAATTCTGACGCATCGTCAATTACTTACTAAGAGGTTAGTACGAACAATTTGATGTTACAGTAACGTTGTCGAGAAAGCGTTCTGTCACATTCATGATTATTTGATAAATTTGTAGTATGAAAAGGATGGAAGGATTTGTAGTATGAAGGAGAATGAAAGTAGGATAAATGCGGTAGAAATGCGAGCTCTGCGGAAGATGTGCGGAGTGAAGCTGACCGACCGCATTAGCAACAGCATAGTAAGACAGCGAGTAGGTATGAAAGATAGTATCGGTGTAAAGATGAGAAAGGGCATGCTCCGTTGGTTCGGGCATATAGAAATAATGCCAGAGGAAAGAATGACAAAACAGATATACAATGTGAAAGTGGAAGGATGCAGGTACCGGGGAAGACCTAGACTATCTTACCACGACCAAATAAACCGAGTCTTATCTGATGGAAAAGTCAAGAGTCTCCGTAACCGGCGAGCGTGTATGAGACGAACTATGAGAGTCGAGGAAGCCAGAGAGGTATGTAAGGAAAGAACCTGTTGGAACTCTGTACTCTCTGCCTACCCCGCAAGGGATCTGGCGTGAGGTTATAGATAGATAGAAAAGGATGGCATATCAACTCGACAGCGTTACACTAACGTCAATCTGTTCGTGTCAAACCCTTGGCATCTACATATACATACCGACATATATTACACTAACTATCTTCAGTCTAACACAAGACGATTCTCATTGGATTCTGAGCTTTAGTCCTAACCGACACAGTCCAAATTCCCCCGCACAATTGTATCACTAGATGGCGTACTTGCATCACTTCCACGCGAGCTTGAGCATCTTCCTGGAGGCGAAGTACTTGGTGCTGTAGGTGGCCAGCACGAGGGCGCCCAGCACTATCGTGATGAGGTAATAGTCGAAATCATCTTTTAGGAGATCGAACGTCTTCGATGGTGCGACTCGCGTGTAGAATAGATCTGTAAAGTTTTATTTTTTATTTGAAAGGTAATCACAAGACTATAACTGAACTGTGGACGGTAGGACTTATTAAGCTTTATGTGTTTTTTATATACAGATGACCTGGAAATGAGGTATAGTGGAAAAAGTTATTGCATTTATATGTCAATTATACTATATATTGCGTTTATATATCTAAACAACTTTGGTTCTACAACTTCTTATTTTATGCGGATATTTAAGTTTTAATTTTTTCTTTGTCAGCTGATCGAATAAACTTAAACGAGAAAGTAAAGTACAAAAATGTGAAAGAAATAAGAAGTTATAAAAGAAAAGTTGTTATTATAAATCTTTTTAAATCCGTAGTCCCATACTAAAAAAAAAATAATTCCTGTGTTGTGGGTGTTTAGAAACATGAAATCCATATACACAAACATCCAGACCAAACTAAATATGTCTCTTTGTTTGTTTCTCTTTTTTTAAAAACGTAGCCCCTCACTAGGATTTATTCCTGTGTCGTGGTCGCGTTTACAAATACATATCAGAACTTTAAATTTTTTCTAAAGCAAGGCAAAGCGCATCTCTTTGTGATCACCAGGTCCTGGGTTCAAATCCTAGGTCGGACAATTGTAGTTTTTCTAACGAAACATTCCCAGTATGAGTCCGGAGTCTGGAATTGTGCCTGGTATATGGCAATAGGCTCGCCTCCTATTACATGGGACCGAACATTGTCGGCGAAACGTGGGTGTAAGCAGTACACTTCTGCCACCCCCTCTGGGGAATATAGGCGTGACGGTGTTTTTTTTTTTTTTTTTTTCTTAACGTTTTTTTTATTATAAATGTAATAATGTATGTACAGTTGGTGTGCCTTTTTAATAAATAAATAAATTAAATAAAGTTGTTTAGAGGGACTTATGAATGCAATAAGTTGCAGGCATTATTATACTACAATCCTGGGTCACCATCTGTATGGTATTCAGTGGTATAGTTACCAAGTCCGGTGGCCAGCACGAGGCTGGTGGACTCGAGGCCGGCGGGCGCGGTGTGTATGCGCGCGGCGCGCTGCAGCGTGCGGTTGTAGTTGAGCCGCGCCTCGCCCGCCAGCGGCAGCTCCGGCGCGTACGCCAGCGACCCGCCCTCTTCACTCAGCGCCAAGCTGCCGCGCCGAGCTTCCAGGTACACCCACGGGATCTCGACTAGCGCACCCGACGATAGCGCCACTGAAATTGTACCAATTCATGAGTACTGGTTGATGTAACGGACGTATTAATGCACCGGCGCCTATAGCTAAGTTGACAATCTACAGTCGTTAACGCTAATAGAGAGCGGAAAAATGTATGGGAATGACATTTTGCAACGAAAAGTCACGTCGTCAAAACAATGCGCTATCGATTGCGACAAGAGAATAGAAACAAAACGTTTGCAAGTTGGCTAGGCCCTCAGGGCACACACAGAATGTGATGCTTGCTCTCGGGGTGTCACGCGGCAGGCCGCATATTGGCAGAGCATGTTGCGTGACTGCTCGCACTTACCGATCTTATGGCACGTTGCCATGAGATCGGTAAGTGTGTAATAATAAATACAATGTAATACGTACAATTGTGTAATACGTACAAACGTTACAAAGCGAAAGTGAAAGGACGTAGGTACTGAGGAAGACTATCTTACCACGACCAAATAGACCGAGTCTTATCTGAAGGACAAGTCAATAGTCTCCGTAACCGGCGAGCGTATATGAGACGAACTATGAGAGTAGAGGAAGCCAGAGAGGCATGTAAGGAAAGAATTTGTTGGAAATCTGTTATCTCTGCCTACCCCGCAAGGGATCTGGCGTGAAGATATAGATAGATAAAACATTACAAATACCACGATAAAAGGGTTTGACTCAATGCTCTCACGTCACTTAGGGCCCCCATTGAAAATCAGCTATATGCACAACTTTTAACTGAATGGGGGACCCGTTTTGATGAGGTCATAGGTCTATATTTGTTTTCATTTAATTGTACCTATTCAAATACGAAAGCCGGCGTGACATTATAAAAATATATTTGGTTTTACAAATAAAATTATTAAAATGAATATTCAAAACATCACAGTCGTGAAATATTACTTAAAGTTCGTGCGAACGGTAATAGAGCTTAGATGATCTTATTGCTTTATGGTAGAGACGATGTTACTTGCCCTACGGTGAAACTGATATTAAAGGTACTTTGTTACGTGATGGCTTCATATAGGCATCGCCAAACAAACATGTTTACGACGGAGTCGCCTACGCACAGTGCGCCGTTGTAATTCATATTTGCTTATTAATCGAACAGATAATGGAACTGAACGGAGACTGAACATGTAATTCGATATCTGTTTACAGCGATATGTTTATCAAGTACGCAGTTAAGACAAGTGATGCTGAATAATCAAAATAGTTCTCGGAATAGATTTACTTATGCAATGCTTTGTATTTATTGCACCATCTTTTAATGTACCTACACTGATCTGAGTACTAGTTGGGAATACATAACTACCTATTTTTTATGGACTTGACTTGTTATTGAAAAACAATGAGTTTTCTTTCTTTCTAACTACACATTAGAAATGATTCCTGCATCGAATCTGCCTTTATGAAAATGATATTAATAAACAAATACCAGACGGAAAGATTTGTGGGTCATGGCCCTGTGTGCGAATCATACCTACGACTATTTATCCAATAAGCAGAACGGTTTACGCTCTAATCAATACACAAAGCTATCATTCAAATAAGTTGTGCTTTAAAACATGAAGCCTTTTGATACACTGAGCTGTCAGAATGAAGCATCTTTTTGTACAAATCTTATTAAATACGTTTCTTGAAATATCTGAATAGACAGGCAACGAAATGACTGTCTATTACCATAGTGCTATCTTGCAGAAGATGCGCGAATGTCTGCATTCGCAAATGTAACATAGAAGAGGTAATATTTTTGGGCTTTATGCTAAAGCGGTTTATTTGTCGGTCGGTTGTGATAGCCGGACGGTTAACTTACGCAGCACGTGCTTGTCGGTGAGCGAGCGCTCGGTGACGGTGTGCGCGGCGGCGAGCGGCGCGGCCGGCAGCATGTAGGCTTGTCGTTCTACTGCGGGCGCCATTGTGATAGCCGGACGGTTAACTTACGCAGCACGTGCTTGTCGGTGAGCGAGCGCTCGGTGACGGTGTGCGCGGCGGCGAGCGGCGCGGCCGGCAGGATGTAGGCTTGTCGTTCTACTGCGGGCGCCATTGTGATAGCCGGACGGTTAACTTACGCAGCACGTGCTTGTCGGTGAGCGAGCGCTCGGTGACGGTGTGCGCGGCGGCGAGCGGCGCGGCCGGCAGGATGTAGGCTTGTCGTTCTACTGCGGGCGCCATTGTGATAGCCGGACGGTTAACTTACGCAGCACGTGCTTGTCGGTGAGCGAGCGCTCGGTGACGGTGTGCGCGGCGGCGAGCGGCGCGGCCGGCAGGATGTAGGCTTGTCGTTCTACTGCGGGCGCCATTGTGATAGCCGGACGGTTAACTTACGCAGCACGTGCTTGTCGGTGAGCGAGCGCTCGGTGACGGTGTGCGCGGCGGCGAGCGGCGCGGCCGGCAGGATGTAGGCTTGTCGTTCTACTGCGGGCGCCATTGTGATAGCCGGACGGTTAACTTACGCAGCACGTGCTTGTCGGTGAGCGAGCGCTCGGTGACGGTGTGCGCGGCGGCGAGCGGCGCGGCCGGCAGGATGTAGGCTTGTCGTTCTACTGCGGGCGCCATTGTGATAGCCGGACGGTTAACTTACGCAGCACGTGCTTGTCGGTGAGCGAGCGCTCGGTGACGGTGTGCGCGGCGGCGAGCGGCGCGGCCGGCAGGATGTAGGCTTGTCGTTCTACTGCGGGCGCCATTGTGATAGCCGGACGGTTAACTTACGCAGCACGTGCTTGTCGGTGAGCGAGCGCTCGGTGACGGTGTGCGCGGCGGCGAGCGGCGCGGCCGGCAGGATGTAGGCTTGTCGTTCTACTGCGGGCGCCATTGTGATAGCCGGACGGTTAACTTACGCAGCACGTGCTTGTCGGTGAGCGAGCGCTCGGTGACGGTGTGCGCGGCGGCGAGCGGCGCGGCCGGCAGGATGTAGGCTTGTCGTTCTACTGCGGGCGCCATTGTGATAGCCGGACGGTTAACTTACGCAGCACGTGCTTGTCGGTGAGCGAGCGCTCGGTGACGGTGTGCGCGGCGGCGAGCGGCGCGGCCGGCAGGATGTAGGCTTGTCGTTCTACTGCGGGCGCCATTGTGATAGCCGGACGGTTAACTTACGCAGCACGTGCTTGTCGGTGAGCGAGCGCTCGGTGACGGTGTGCGCGGCGGCGAGCGGCGCGGCCGGCAGGATGTAGGCTTGTCGTTCTACTGCGGGCGCCATTGTGATAGCCGGACGGTTAACTTACGCAGCACGTGCTTGTCGGTGAGCGAGCGCTCGGTGACGGTGTGCGCGGCGGCGAGCGGCGCGGCCGGCAGGATGTAGGCTTGTCGTTCTACTGCGGGCGCCATTGTGATAGCCGGACGGTTAACTTACGCAGCACGTGCTTGTCGGTGAGCGAGCGCTCGGTGACGGTGTGCGCGGCGGCGAGCGGCGCGGCCGGCAGGATGTAGGCTTGTCGTTCTACTGCGGGCGCCATTGTGATAGCCGGACGGTTAACTTACGCAGCACGTGCTTGTCGGTGAGCGAGCGCTCGGTGACGGTGTGCGCGGCGGCGAGCGGCGCGGCCGGCAGGATGTAGGCTTGTCGTTCTACTGCGGGCGCCATTGTGATAGCCGGACGGTTAACTTACGCAGCACGTGCTTGTCGGTGAGCGAGCGCTCGGTGACGGTGTGCGCGGCGGCGAGCGGCGCGGCCGGCAGGATGTAGGCTTGTCGTTCTACTGCGGGCGCCATTGTGATAGCCGGACGGTTAACTTACGCAGCACGTGCTTGTCGGTGAGCGAGCGCTCGGTGACGGTGTGCGCGGCGGCGAGCGGCGCGGCCGGCAGGATGTAGGCTTGTCGTTCTACTGCGGGCGCCATTGTGATAGCCGGACGGTTAACTTACGCAGCACGTGCTTGTCGGTGAGCGAGCGCTCGGTGACGGTGTGCGCGGCGGCGAGCGGCGCGGCCGGCAGGATGTAGGCTTGTCGTTCTACTGCGGGCGCCATTGTGATAGCCGGACGGTTAACTTACGCAGCACGTGCTTGTCGGTGAGCGAGCGCTCGGTGACGGTGTGCGCGGCGGCGAGCGGCGCGGCCGGCAGGATGTAGGCTTGTCGTTCTACTGCGGGCGCCATTGTGATAGCCGGACGGTTAACTTACGCAGCACGTGCTTGTCGGTGAGCGAGCGCTCGGTGACGGTGTGCGCGGCGGCGAGCGGCGCGGCCGGCAGGATGTAGGCTTGTCGTTCTACTGCGGGCGCCATTGTGATAGCCGGACGGTTAACTTACGCAGCACGTGCTTGTCGGTGAGCGAGCGCTCGGTGACGGTGTGCGCGGCGGCGAGCGGCGCGGCCGGCAGGATGTAGGCTTGTCGTTCTACTGCGGGCGCCATTGTGATAGCCGGACGGTTAACTTACGCAGCACGTGCTTGTCGGTGAGCGAGCGCTCGGTGACGGTGTGCGCGGCGGCGAGCGGCGCGGCCGGCAGGATGTAGGCTTGTCGTTCTACTGCGGGCGCCATTGTGATAGCCGGACGGTTAACTTACGCAGCACGTGCTTGTCGGTGAGCGAGCGCTCGGTGACGGTGTGCGCGGCGGCGAGCGGCGCGGCCGGCAGGATGTAGGCTTGTCGTTCTACTGCGGGCGCCATTGTGATAGCCGGACGGTTAACTTACGCAGCACGTGCTTGTCGGTGAGCGAGCGCTCGGTGACGGTGTGCGCGGCGGCGAGCGGCGCGGCCGGCAGGATGTAGGCTTGTCGTTCTACTGCGGGCGCCATTGTGATAGCCGGACGGTTAACTTACGCAGCACGTGCTTGTCGGTGAGCGAGCGCTCGGTGACGGTGTGCGCGGCGGCGAGCGGCGCGGCCGGCAGGATGTAGGCTTGTCGTTCTACTGCGGGCGCCATTGTGATAGCCGGACGGTTAACTTACGCAGCACGTGCTTGTCGGTGAGCGAGCGCTCGGTGACGGTGTGCGCGGCGGCGAGCGGCGCGGCCGGCAGGATGTAGGCTTGTCGTTCTACTGCGGGCGCCATTGTGATAGCCGGACGGTTAACTTACGCAGCACGTGCTTGTCGGTGAGCGAGCGCTCGGTGACGGTGTGCGCGGCGGCGAGCGGCGCGGCCGGCAGGATGTAGGCTTGTCGTTCTACTGCGGGCGCCATTGTGATAGCCGGACGGTTAACTTACGCAGCACGTGCTTGTCGGTGAGCGAGCGCTCGGTGACGGTGTGCGCGGCGGCGAGCGGCGCGGCCGGCAGGATGTAGGCTTGTCGTTCTACTGCGGGCGCCATTGTGATAGCCGGACGGTTAACTTACGCAGCACGTGCTTGTCGGTGAGCGAGCGCTCGGTGACGGTGTGCGCGGCGGCGAGCGGCGCGGCCGGCAGCATGTAGGCTTGTCGTTCTACTGCGGGCGCCATTGTGATAGCCGGACGGTTAACTTACGCAGCACGTGCTTGTCGGTGAGCGAGCGCTCGGTGACGGTGTGCGCGGCGGCGAGCGGCGCGGCCGGCAGGATGTAGGCTTGTCGTTCTACTGCGGGCGCCATTGTGATAGCCGGACGGTTAACTTACGCAGCACGTGCTTGTCGGTGAGCGAGCGCTCGGTGACGGTGTGCGCGGCGGCGAGCGGCGCGGCCGGCAGGATGTAGGCTTGTCGTTCTACTGCGGGCGCCATTGTGATAGCCGGACGGTTAACTTACGCAGCACGTGCTTGTCGGTGAGCGAGCGCTCGGTGACGGTGTGCGCGGCGGCGAGCGGCGCGGCCGGCAGGATGTAGGCTTGTCGTTCTACTGCGGGCGCCATTGTGATAGCCGGACGGTTAACTTACGCAGCACGTGCTTGTCGGTGAGCGAGCGCTCGGTGACGGTGTGCGCGGCGGCGAGCGGCGCGGCCGGCAGCATGTAGGCTTGTCGTTCTACTGCGGGCGCCATTGTGATAGCCGGACGGTTAACTTACGCAGCACGTGCTTGTCGGTGAGCGAGCGCTCGGTGACGGTGTGCGCGGCGGCGAGCGGCGCGGCCGGCAGGATGTAGGCTTGTCGTTCTACTGCGGGCGCCATTGTGATAGCCGGACGGTTAACTTACGCAGCACGTGCTTGTCGGTGAGCGAGCGCTCGGTGACGGTGTGCGCGGCGGCGAGCGGCGCGGCCGGCAGGATGTAGGCTTGTCGTTCTACTGCGGGCGCCATTGTGATAGCCGGACGGTTAACTTACGCAGCACGTGCTTGTCGGTGAGCGAGCGCTCGGTGACGGTGTGCGCGGCGGCGAGCGGCGCGGCCGGCAGCATGTAGGCTTGTCGTTCTACTGCGGGCGCCATTGTGATAGCCGGACGGTTAACTTACGCAGCACGTGCTTGTCGGTGAGCGAGCGCTCGGTGACGGTGTGCGCGGCGGCGAGCGGCGCGGCCGGCAGGATGTAGGCTTGTCGTTCTACTGCGGGCGCACGCTCCCCGGACAGGGAACTGAACGCGGCGCCCGCGGGCAGCCAGCGCTGCTTGCCTTCGTACAGCTCGAGGGTTGCTGTGGAGACGGGAAAAAAGAGGATAATTAGTCAACGGGTTACCCCGATAATAAACCACCGGATCTCTTCCACACTTTAGAAGTGAATAAAAAGGGGCGAATATATTGAGTACACGCTTGGAACTAAACGATGTACGTGAAAATCAAATTTCATTTTTTCCTAAAAAAAAGTAAATTATGAAAAAAAAATCTGCTTTACTTAACTTCGCTTCAATCGCTTTAACTTTGCTTCAATTGTTCTCTATGTTTGTAGGTACATTTTAATAACTACTTCTTAAGCGTAGCGCGTTGAAATCAGAAAATGAAAAGCAAAAGATATGACTTTAATGTTTTCTATTTAGAAAATTTCGGTTATTCGCGTAATTTATTAACCAGATTCTAAAATATACAGTCAAAAATCGTGTATCTAAATATTAAGTCTCTAATTCATATACTTCTAACTACACGTTTTTGCCGCGGTAGGCATTTTAATCTGTGACGTAAGCAGTCTCACCCATCTCGGTGCGGCGGTGCTTGTCGTTGTAGTAGAGGTATGCGAGCGCGTTGTCCGTGTGCACGGCCAGCGGCTGTGCGCGCGCGCGCCGGTGCGCCTGCGCGGCCAGCACCGCGCCCGACACCGCGTCCACGCACGTCGCCACCACCACGTCTGCGCAACCAACGTACATATAGGAGTCGATTTGCTTCAGAAAGACGTCCACTGCAGGACAAAGGCCACGGCCAAAGATCGCCACGACGACCGGCTTTGTGCTGTACGCATCCAGCTTCTAGCTGCGACCTTCACCAGGTCATCGCTCCACCTTGTGGGGGGCCTGCCCACTCCACGTCTTCCGGTGCGAAGTCACCACTCGAGAACTTTTCTGCTCTAACGGCCGTCAGTTCTACGAGCGATGTGCCCCGCCCCCTACCACTTCAGTTTGGCAATTCTGAGAGCTATACGGTGACTTTGGTTCTCCTGCGGATTTCCTCATTTCTGATTCGATCTCGCAGAGAAACTCCGAGCATAGCTCTTTCCATTGCCCTTTGGGAGACCTTGAGCCTTCTTAGAGGCCCATCGTGAGTGACCATGTCTCGGTGCCGTTAGTCATCACTGGCAACACACACAGGTCTAAGACTTTTATATAATTAGTATTTTAAGATTATTTAATTTGTCTCTTTAATTATATAATTTTAATCTATCTATATATATGATCACGCCAGCTCCCACGCGGGTTAGGCAGAGAGTACAGAGTTCCAGCTGGTTCTTTCCTTACAGACCTCTCAGGCTTCCTCCACTCTCATAGTTCGTCTCATACACGCTTGCCGGTTACGAAGACTCTCGACTTGCTCTTCAGATAAGACCCGGTCTATTTGGTCATGGTAAAATAGTCTAAGTCTTCCCCGGTACCTACATCCTTCCACTTAATTATAATTTTAATATTCGTTGTTTAATTCTGTACCATGACATAGATTGATTTGACTACATTTGATTTGTCCGTTAATTTTATATTATGTTGGATTATCTTAAATGCATTATTATTATATTTTATGGTGCTGTATAATTGTAATGTTTGATTATGTTAAATGCATTATTATTATATTTTATGGTGCTGTAAGATTATAAAATGAGTTTATAAATAGTGTGAAGCGAATATCAGTGAAATATTGTTTGTGATGTCAGCTTCATTTTAGTATTTAAACCCACCGGTTTTGAATATTGATCCATTAAGTACCAACTTTTTTCTATATTATTAGACATTTTTTTACAGAATATACACAGTAAGTAAAACATAAAAAATAAATCCAAAAATATTTAACCAAATGAAAATGCAAATAATTCGCTTTCATATTTGTTTTCAAATTGGAAAATTGGGACGAACAACAATCTACATAATTGAGTCATGATATTCGGTAAAACAATCCATTTGCATGGCTCGTTGGCAAAGGGCGTACTGCATCCTAGCGTTTATTTTTACAAACTGCACACCTACTTTGCATACCATCTGGGGTCCGTTCTAAGACGTGGCCTGTTATAATTCTAGTATCTTACAATGAATGTGATGGTCAACCGTATAATTTGGGATCAGATATGTCCGATGACAGGCTCAAGTATTTCTTGCCACTTTTCAAATAAAATCAAGGTAAGGAAATCTATCCTGAGACATAATAGTATAAGACGTAGGCATTGAACATCGCTACATCAATAACATTAGTAAAAAGTCTGAAGTTCTCTCTTTTCTTGTTATATATATTTTAACTATAATATTTTCACTTTCCAAAAGTTTTGATTTAGTTTGTCCAATAGAGGCTTTATTTTGAAAGTTTTGTCACTGTTTTCTTTTGTCTCATCATTATTATTAAAATGAAAATACCTTTTTATTTCTAAATATCTGTTACGAGTTATGCAATTTCGTATTATGCGTAAATCAATGTCATCATCCTCTGACCAGTACATTTTTTTGTGGTAAGGAATTATAGCACGTAAATACCAGAATACCCAAGAATTTGCGTATATATAGAACTAGGCTTGACAAAGTATTTATGTTTATTTTTTTGGTGTGCATAGCGAATACTTTCATGACCTATTTTCTCAACCAGAGATTGCGATAAATTTTCAGAAAGAACTTCCTCTAAGCATTTTTCAAGTTCTTCCAAGTAAGAAATCTTTACGAAGTCATAATACTCAAGTTAGCTAAAAAGAAAGCTATTTTTTATTTTTAGGTTACCCACAAACAATTCTTAGTCTATCAGTCTAATGTTCCCATTTGGGAACATATTTAAATAAGCAAAATCGATAAGTACTGCAATCCATTGAATCACATTACTAGTTACAAGCTATTATTTAGATACCATCTCATGTTATTTTACAATAATTATAAAATACTTCCTTAAAACTATAAAATAATCAAAATACAAACATTTGCAATTTTCAAAACTCGGCGAAACAACTTTCTTTGGCTAAAAAAACACAAATGACAACAATGTCCAGTGAATGACGGCCTTGATATTCAGCACCACAGAGTATAGAAACTAGTTAAGTGAATAATGAGTAAATTATTGCCGGTAACCATGAATTTATCGATAAAATGTGGGTCGTCCCAAACGGGAACATTGGTATTTAATAGGTTAAGTCACTTCTCCGATAGCTACCAACGAGTAAACTTGTAAGAATAAAAGTGTTTACTTTCATCTACTTTACTTTTTTAAATAATAAATTAAAGTACGTGTGTGCAAAACCAAGGTGAATTTATTCGATACTACGTCGACTTTTCCACCGATAATGGACCCTAGTTCCGCATCTCCTGGCGTCGCGGCGACATATTCCTTCAACCTTGTTACTCGCTTCACACACTATTTAATCCCGCGTGGAGTGAGGGAAGCTCACTCGTATAAACGCGTCACTTACACTCTACTTCCCTTCCCTATCAGGTGGTAGGGTAGGAAAGTAGAATAGTAAAGAAGAGCGTAAAGTTTTGGCGGGAAGTCGATGAGTGATGTCGTCAATTTGTTTTAATTTCCAAAACTTGTTATTTCGAATGTAATGTTGGTGGAATGTTAACCATTATGTATTCTTATATGTGCATGAGTGAAGGTAATTGTAACAAAGTGATAAAATGTGCCTTTTTGGTTACCCTTAAAACGGCCATCGCAATTAGTATGTTATTTTATCAATTTCATTATCATCATTCTCATTAAGATCATCGGGGAGTTGAAATAATTTAGAAACACGATTATTGTATCTCACTGGACATTGGCAACATACACTTAAAAATAGTGTGAAGTCATAATTTAAAGAAGAAGAGCGTAAGTGACGAGGTTGTCATTAGCAATTTTTAGCTGGAGACGAAAGGACTGGATGGCTGTTTTAGTTAATATTTCTTGACCATGGATTGTGGCCTGCAGTCGTATACATATAATAGATATTTTTTGAAACAAGTTCTAAATTATTTTTACTCCTGAAATAAAACTATTTTACGGATTTTATCGCGGTTTATTTTTGATTTTTAGTTCCCGACGTTTCGAGTGCTTTGCAGCACCCATGGTCACGGGAGGGACTGAGGTGTTCGACATCCAAAAGGCATATTTGTTCCGGGGTACCCTCAAACTTCTTAATTATACGTAAAATAGTTTTATTTCATGTGTAATATTCGCGTAAATCTAAGAACTCAGTTATTTTTACTCCCTAATGAACTTAATGGTAACGATGATAATTAAAATAAAATAAATAATCACCGTGACAGAGGTGTACTGTATAGACCAACTTTTAGCTGACGATGTTAAGTCCCATGTAACAGGGGGCGGGTCTACTGCTATATACCGCGCACAAGTCCAGGCTCCCGATTGATACTGAGAATGCACAAGCACGAATTGCTTGAGGAGCCCTGGGTCTGAGTGGAGGGCTTCTTTCTTACCTCGACTGGAGACGCCTTTTCCCAGCAGTAAGACAGGCTATCTGTATGGAAAAATTGGGTCAATTATAGTACCTTTATGCACGGCGTCGGGCCCCTCAGTGATGAACAGCACCAAGTTGGGGTTGATGTACTTGTAGAGCACGCTGCGGTCGGCCAGCACGCGGCCGGGCGAGTGCGCGCGCTCGCTGGCCGCCTTGCCCAGCGCCAGCAGCACGCGGTGGCCGGCCGCGCCGCCGCCCAACTGAACTACCCACGTCTTCTGCGCTATTACTGACTGTAACAACATATTGTTATAAAGCACCTTTTCTCTTCTACCACTCCTGAAAGTCAAGCGCCTGCTTCTGGCACGGCTCAAAGACTTAATTGTATAGTGGTATTTTTCGAGCCACTCTTGCGTCCATCAAATGCAGGGCATCACATCCTCAGTGGCCTCAACGAACCCAAACCCTATACGTCTATTCGGGTGCCGTCTTCTTCGATGTCGCGAAGGCATTCGATAAATTCTGGCACAACGGCTTGATCTACAAGCTTTACCGAATGGGTTTGCCGGGCAGACTGCTCTTCTTACGAGATTTTCTGACGAATCGCAACTTCCGGTATCGCGTCCAAATGACGCGCTCTATCCCACACTCCATACAAGCTGGAGTCCCACAAGGCTCAGCTTTCTCGCCTCTCCTATTTAGCCTATACACGAACGATATTCCTCGTTCAAGTAACTTCTCCTAAAATATTTAAGCGTGATCTTAAATCACATTTCAAACCTAACAACTCTAGTAAGTTCCCTTTTAATGTTTTACCTTTGCTCGTATCTCTTTCGTTTCTCCTTTCCTTTATATTTATTTATTCCGTCATCCATTTACATAATGTATAATAGGTTCCTTTTGTTTCATTTTACTTATTTTTTTTATTTTTAAGTTATTTTATTAATTGCTGCACCTTACCCATTTCTATTTTATTTTTAACATATCTGTCCTCTACCTAAATGTTGCCTGGAAGAAATCGCTTTAAGCGATAAGGCCGCCTTACTGTACCAACATAACTAAGTTCGATCTTGTTTCTTGTCATAATATTTTATGTGCAATAAAGTATATTATTATTATTCTCTCTTATTCCCTGTTCGCAGCATATTCTCCCATTCCTTCTTTAGAATACAGATATCGCACACAGGAACAGATAGGCGCCGGCGAGGTCGAAGAATCTCTTGCCCGCCGGCCGGTGCAGAGCAGCACGGCCAGACACCTATATGCAGGCCCCCATAGCGACCGTTCAAGCCGAGGGCGTTCCTCCTTTAGGCGCCCTTGAGCTAGTTGCCCCGTTGCCCTTCTAGCACGAGCGTAGTGGTTGCACGCTCGACTTGTCCGGTTAAGCTGTAAAGGCCCCACCGCCAACAGCGTAGATCACTCACACACACAAAAAAAATCTTGGACAAGATTTCAGCGTTAACATGTCATAATTCATAAAAAAAAACTGACTCTAGCTATCTACCAACCTAACCACAAAGGGAACCGAAGTCCGCAGACGCACGCGGACTCCTTGCGAATTGGTGGACGGAGTGGTAGAGAGGCGGAGAATGGAGGACGATAGTAAGAGACGTTATTTATTTTATACCCAATTTACACACTGCCCACTTCCGTGTGAAGTGAGGCAGAATTAGTTGTATAAACGAGCCATTTTCGCTCCTTCCCACACTATCACTGCCGGGCGCTCCCTTCATTGACGGTTTTTGGGGCGGGAGTCAGAGGGCCGACACGCCTCGCCCACTCTGATTTGCCGGTTTAGAAAGCATTTCGCGATTAATAAGATAAACATGAGAAACGGAGAGATTCTTGAAGTGTGAAGTGAGTATGTGAACAATCGACGCTGCTGAGGTGCTGCTTATTCGTATAATACATTTTGCAATGTTGTTAAGGCATTGGTTATTATTTTTATTTAGGTTATAATATAAGGTTATAAATTAACACTTACCGTGCCATCGTATTTGAGCGCGTATCCCTGAACCTTCGCCGTATTCTTCTCGGCAACGTACATATACATATTTTCTACGAGTGGCGCCGCGGAGTATGGCAGCACCTGTTAAAAATATACACGATAGAATACCGCTTCAAATAATCGTACCATCCCGCTAAGTGGAGCTTAGTTGTACGCTCGCCCTCTTATCTAGTGAAACTGCAAAAGCCCCATGGCCAATGACTTTGCTACCGACCTAAGAAAATTTTAATGCTGAAGTGTTAACATAACAATACAAAAATTAAGAAAAAGAAACCCCTACACCTTCCAAGCGGAGTGGCAGAGATTTACATACTCCGACATGTAACCAATTCAAAAAAGGCGAGTCTATTGCAATCATACTGGGAATTTACCAAGCATTATGCCATGAGATTTTAGTATTCGGAACTAGGTTTATTCAAAAACAATTCAACCCGTTGGTTGCGGAACCACGTTAGATCGCGTCAAATCGCTGTGACAAAGCATGTCAGAGGTTAAGCTGTTATCAGCATAATCGAATTTTCTTACCTGCACATTCTCGTCCTTATCTAACAGTATGAGGGCGTGCAGCTTCTCTTGGTCGGGGCGGTGCAGCAGCGCGCACTGTAACAGTTGCACGTCCAATGGCAGCAGCCGCTCGCCGATCAATGTGCCCGTGATCGGGTTCAAGCTGATGATTAGGCCGTTACCAGTTTCCTATAAATAAATAAAAAATCTTTACAAGTGTTAAATAATAAAAATAATAATATTTGCCCTGTCCCAACCCAAGAAACTGTCCCACCGTTGGGCACGGGCCTCCTCTCAAACTGAGAGGGCTTAGGCCATAGTCCACCACGCTGGCCCAGTGCGGGTTGGCAAACTTTACACACCTTCGAGAAACTTTTAGGAATGCAGGTTTCCTCACGATATTTTCCTTAACCGTTAAAGCAAGTTATAGTTAATTTTTAATACGCACATGATAAAGACAGAGGTGCGTGCCTGGGTTTGAATCCCGAGACCTCTGACTTTGCAGTCCAACGGTCTAACCACTAGGCTATCACTGCTTATCAAGTTTGCAAGGGTTAACTGTGAATATTTAAACAGATCAAAGCCAATTTAGTAAGACTTTGGGACCCATTTTTTTGTTTCACAGAGAAAATTTTATTGGAAAAATTTTGCAAATCTGCAAACCCACTTGCTAAATTTGCCCACACTAGAGGGGCTCCAGGATCTCCAACGCCCCGGTGCCCTTCTCTTGTGCTTAGCGTGATTATTATCTATTCCCTCGATGATGTGCTATCTTGGGGAATAAATAACTCCTCATAGTGCTCATGGCTGCGGTCTCGCTTAACTCTTAACCAATCGGAACGCAGCATGCACTCACCTCGTGTTTGCCAACAATAGTGATGTACGCGTCGTGCGGCGGGTGCCTGGCCGAGCGGCGCGTGAACACGAGTACTCCGTCCGTATCTAACCTCGGCTCGTAGTACCTCCACAGCACCGCGCCGGATAGGTTGTCCATGCCGAACACCTGCATAATAATATTATTATAACGGAGTATGAAGCCGATAATGGCACTGAGACTCGATATATGACGCGATATTTATGCCGCTATGTGGGTAGATGCGTGTGGATCATCCTTCCAAAATGATTGAAGGGAGCAACGACTGCTCAGATAGCCATACTTGTGAACTGCTTCTTGTGGAGAGTGGTTCATCCAAGACCTTTCACACTGAAGTATTGTCACCAGTCTTATATTTCAGCTGTAATGCATATCTATTATTTATAACTTTTGCGGAAATATAAAAGATATCGCTGCAGTTTCTTCGAGATGGTAAACGTGTTAATGATTTTGTAAAAAGCAGCTCATTTGTTTATTTCTGACAAATGTCCATATTACAGTAATAGTTGATAAAACCTATGAGTATTATCACCTCTTCCAGATTATGTGCTCCTGTCCCTTACACCCCAAATAAATTTGTAAGTAATTATAAAGATGAGAAAGGGTATGCTCCGTTGGTTCGGGCATATAGAAAGAATGTCAGAAGAAAGAATGACAAAACAGATATTAAATGCGAAAGTGGAAGTATGTAGGTACCGGGGAAGACCTAGACTATCTTACCATGACCAAATAGACCGTGTCTTATCTGAAGGGCAAGTCAAGAGTCTCCGTAACCGGCGAGTGTGTATGAGACGAACTATGAGAGTGGAGGAAGCCAGAGAGGTATGTAACGAAAGAACCTGTTGGAACCCTGTACTCTCTGCCTACACCGCGAGGGAGCTGGTGTGATGATATATAGAATAGAATTTGTAAGTGCCCACTCCAAGTTTGAATTGATCTATTTCAATAACAATACTAGACTCAATAACCGTACAGAGCAAATATTCGCTATGACCATTGAAACATAACGCGGAGCCTTACGATTACTTATATATACAAAATACTATTACACTAGCATTTCACCAAGTTATCGTAACGCACCGCGTTTGGTTATAGCGACTAAAGGCCCTGGATAAGAATAAAAAAGGTAATCCTAATCGCCATACCTTGCCAGCTTCCGTAACAAGCACAATGATCTTGTGCAAGTTGAAATAGTCCCTCACTAGAACAGTAGACGAGTCTTCCTCCATGATTTCAGTCTTCTGCAAGCTCTGGATCAAAGTCTGCAGCTGCTGGAACTGAGTCTGTAGTCTTCTGGAGAATGCGGCCCATATGGAACCTGTTTTGAGGTGTTAACATGATTGGCAGCATTGAGCTACGATGGTGTGATAATGGCTACGGCTTGGTCTAGTTATTAGACCGTAAGATGCTCCACTCACTGGTTCGATCCTCGGATAAAACAAATCTTTGTATGACCCACCATCTTATTTTTGGAATGACCCTTTTTTGTTAGTAGCCGTACTCGCAACTTCGTTTGCGGTATTTTCAGGCATGTATTTCACACCCTTACTTTTTTTTTAGACAAAGCCTATAGCTTTCCTCTAGATGAAATCTATGTCCTGGCCGATTTTGATTAAAATCTGTTCAGCGGTTTGGGCGTGAAAAAGTAATAGACAAACAGACAGACAGAGTTACTTCCGAATGTATAATTTTCGATGACATGACATGACATGAAATGAGCATGTCACGCCGGGACCGATCTACGTCGATGGTTCGATGCTCGAAGTTGTTCGGGAGTATTTCTACCTTGGGCAAGTTGTCCAATTTGGTAGAAACAACTTCGAGAAAGAAATCAACCGCAGGATCCAATTGGGTTGGGCAGCATTTGGCAAACTACGTCACGTTTTCGCTTCGCCTATACCGCAATGCCTGAAGACTAAAGTCTTTAACCAATGCGTCTTTCCTGTTATGACTTACGGGGCCGAGACGTGGACACTCACAGTGGGACTAGTCCACAAATTCAAAGTCGCACAGTGGGCTATGGAGCGAGCTATGCTCGGCGACTCTTTGAAGATAAAATTCGTAACGAGGTAATCCGACAAAGAACCAAAGTTACCGACATAGCTCGCAGACTCAGTAAGCTAAAGAGGCAATGGGCTGGTCACATCGGCAGAAGGACCGACGGCCGATGGAGCAAGCGTGTCCTAGAGTGGAGATCGCGACTTGGTAAGCGTAAGGTAGGACGGCCCCCAGCTAGATGGACCGACGACCTCAAAAAGGTCGCTGGGACAGACTGGATGCGGAAGGCGGAGAACCGTGTGCAATGGCGCGTGTTAGGAGAGGCCTATGTCCAGCTGTGGACTACGATAGGCTGATTGATTGAGTTTGGATGACCAATGAAACACGTAGCTTATACCTTATAATATGGCATACAGAATAACATTATACGAACATTTCACCAAGTTATCATAACGCGCCGCGTTTGGTCATGGATGGTCTTGGTCACATTGTCTTTTTATTAGGTTTTATTTAACTTGCAATGTTCGTATGTCTGTCTATCAATCTGTCTGTCTGTCTTTCCGGTTAAAATCTTGTGATCCATTTTTCAATCACTTGCGATGACAATGCAATAATATGGTACCATGGAGCTGGTCTGATGATGGAGTCGGAAGGTGGCCATATGGTGGATGGTGTTGTGTTTTTGCTTATAAAGTTTATTTTTAAAAAGTCTTATAATATTATTTTTTTTTTTTTTAGAAAACATCCCCACACTAGGATTTATTCCTGTGTCGTGGGTGCGTTTATAAACATGAAAATTCACATACACAAATACCCAGACCGGAACAAATATTTGTGGATCACACAAAGATTTGTGCCGTGCGGGAATCGAACCCGCGACTATTAGACACTGTGGGCGGAGCGGCTTAAGCTCTTAACCACTGTGCTAAATCGTCCGTCCGTAAAAATTATTTAATGAAACTAGTTATCCCTGATATAGGAATTATTCTTGTGTCATCGGGTCGTGCATTAACAAACATGAATTTTATTATAACAGACACACAGACCGAAACAAATTATCGTAGGTCACACAAAGCTTTGTCCCAGGATTTGAATCTTATTGATGTTATTATTTACATAAATGGGTTTAAAAGTGTATACTAATAAAAATCAAAAGGTGTATAGAAATCAAGCTACCGTAGTCTCAACAGAGGGCCCATAATAATATATCAAGATGTGATTCAGCAATTCTTCCCTGTAATAATAATAATAATAATAAGCCCGCAGGGCAGCTTGTGGCGAGCTGTTGGTGAGTAACGACACCACGGACCCGAGTGCTTCAGAGAGTCGGTCAGGGCCCCCAACTCGGCGTGTCTTCGTCGGTCGAGTGGAAACCGAACGGTGCAAGACTCTCGGCTCTGGCTAGCCTTAATTGGCCGTCCAGAGAGGAGCCGTGAGAGCTATATCGACGTAGGAATATAATGCGTTCCTACGTCGATGTACTCCAGGGGTGGAAGTGTTAAAGGGCATAACGCCGCGAGTAACTTCGGAGAAAGCGCAGCACACCTCTCTACAACCCTGAGCCGCTCACACCGGGTTTGCCCTCAGTTGTCCTAGGACGACCGTTTGAGGGTCCATCTAGTAAGCGGCGAGTCACCGCCGGCCACGGGTAATTAGGTATCATTAATTATGGCCGGTGTCCGTCCCCTTTGAAATAGTCCAGTTTTTGTCCATCAACCCTCATTTATGTAGCCCTTGTTTTCTTTCCATAGTTTACAATAGTCCTTGCACCTGCCGGGGTCAGTTCGCTGGTTATGTTTCTTCATTTTCAGCAAGTGATCTCAGCAGGTGACTTACATAGCATTAACTTCTCGCAAAGGGCCTCTACGTGTTGGACCCATGTCCCCATGCAAGCCTTTCAAAGGTCCGGGTAAAGCCCGTGAATCTCAGCGAGATACATAATAATAATAATATTAGCCCTGTTAAGAAACTGGCCCACCGTTGGGCACGGGCCTCCTCTCACACAAAGAGGGCTTAAGCCATAGTCCACCACGCTGGCCCAGTGCGGGTTGGCGAACTTCACACACCTTCGAGAAACTTAGGCATGCAGGTTTCCTCAAGATGTTTTCCTTTACCGTTAAACAAGTGATAATTAATTTTTAATACACACATGCTTTCGAAAAGACAGAGGTGCGTGCCTGATAAGTCGTAGAGAAGTGACAGCCTAGTGGTTAGATCGTTAGACTGCAAAGTCAGAGATCTCGGGTTCTTCCCTGTAATACTGAATTAGAAATTTGCGTTTTACCAACAACTTGATAGATTATTATAGGCTTTGTGATCGTATCTAATGTGGCACTTCACATGGCGTATGAAAGCAAAATGTACCTTATCTAGCTCGCCTTAGGTTCGTTTTGCTTTGGCGGAATAACGCTAATTTTGTAGAAATATGCCAGCGTAATGCCTTAAGCATTCAAAACATTCTCACTAAATTATACACAAACACACACACATCTATATGTACTACAACTTCCTCGGCTCTTATTCACTGTGACCAAACGGGGCGGGTTATAATCAGAGGTGGGCAACATGTAATCGGATTAATGATTGCAATCGCCTTTTGTAATATCAATCATGATTCGAGATTAAAAATGTAATCTTAATCGTTGAAGGTTACGGGGTAGGCAGAGAGTACAGAGTTCCAACAGGCTCTTTCCTTACATACCTCTCTGGCTTCCTCTACTCTCATAGTTCGTCTCATACACGCTCGCCGGTTACGGAGACTCCTGACTTGTCCCTCAGATGAGACCCGGTCTATTTGGTCATGGTAAGATAGTCTAGGTCTTCCCCGGTACCTACATCCTTCCACTTTCGCATTGTATATGAGTTTTGTCATTCTTTCTTCGGGCATTCTTTCTATATGCCCGAACCACCGGAGCATACCCTTTCTCATCTTTACACCGATACTCTCTTTCATACCTATTGGCTTTCTTACTACGCTGTTGCGAATACGGTCGATCAGCTTCACTCCGCACATCTTCCGCAGAGCTCGCATAATAGCAATAGTAATCGGTAATCATTAATACACCATCACGCCTATATTCCCCAAGCGGGGGTGGTTAATCATTAATCTGATTACATTTTGCCCATCTCTGGTTATAATGGTAATCTGTATGGCACTGGAGTTACCAGTGTTGGGCAATATTAAATTGTAGGATTAATCAATTGAAATTTCAATTGGAATTAGATTCATCCGCCTTAGTTACTACGAAGTAGCAATGACTTTTGAACGGCAAACGCCTCAGTCCCTCCCGTGACCATTGGTGCTTGGGAGCACTCGAAACGTCAAGAACTTAAAAACCAAAAAGAAATTCCAATAAAAGCCGAAATATTTTAATTACAATTAAATGTTTTCACAATTATTTCTTGCCCAACTCTGGGAGTAACCATTAATCGATTATTTCACGAAGGTATCCTAAGCCGCCGCGTTAAGTGTGTAATTGGTCATAGCGAATAAATGCCTCGATGGATTACAAATGGTCCGGATTTAACCTAAATTTATTAAAAGAAAATCTATATTATTGGGGACAAAAAATTAGCACACAGTAAAACCTATACTTACTATACATCTTGGCAGCTAGAAAACAATACAATTTGGTATGAATTACTGTAATTTTACATATACGTATAAATGTTTAACACACTACAAGCTTGGGAAGTTGTTATGTACTGAAATGTACGGGAGACGCCACACAGCGCAGTCCCGTTCGGCGCGACGGCAAACGTCACAACTGAACGTAGCCGAGCGTTTGCGTCGCGCTTCGTAGGCTATTTGACCAAACCTTTAATGTGGAGTGCGCACGCTCTCAAATGGATCATTAACCTAGTGAAGGTCGCTGGTAATAGCCAGATGCCTATAGCACAAAACCGGTCGTTGTATCGATCTTTGGAGAGGCCTATGTACGGTCAGCGATATAAGTCGCTTAACATTCTCAGTTTTTCAAATTGCTTGCACACTTTTGTTTTATATGGAATCTATTATTTTTGCTGATCTAAATACATTTGGATACGTTCCTTATAATTTGGCTTTTCAAAGTCAAAAATCATTTATTTATATAGGCCAATACAATAGCACTCACTAAAGTCAATTTTTTTTTTTCATCTATCCGGTGAGAAACTCAGCGGGCTATTCTTTTAAAACTTCATTTGTGTGGCCCTTCAGATAACCATTTTTTTTTCTTTTTCAAAATTGTATTATACATCTTTGATTAATGTTGCTGATTGAGGAGCTGCTCTAACCCAATCTGTTTTATCGTCAAGATAATCCAAAATTTTGTAATACCCTTTCTTACAGAGTCTAGTTTTGATTGCCTTATTAAACTTATTGATAGGCATGTTTCGGAAATCTATGGGTAATTCGTTGCAGAAGCGTTTAACAATGTTCATCGAAATTTGAACAATAAAGACTATTACCGATTTGAAAATCTGAGAATGTTAAGTGACTTACGTCACTAACTGTACTGTAACGGACGTCTTTCGGCTGATTATCGTGATTTGTTCTTGTAGTAATAGAACTTTATAAAGCCTATTCATGGCCTTATGATAGTAGTAATAAAAGTAAAAGATGAGCTATGGCGTCTGTACCGACTTCATGTGTGCGTACGTTTTACATGCTCTCTATATTTGTCTTCAGAAGTCCACTCCATGCCATTTTTAAACGACTTTAATAAGGAGGAGGACTTTAAGGAGGAGGTTCTCAATTTGTATTTTTTCTTTTTTATGTTTGTTACCTCAGAACTCCGTCATTAATGAACCGATTTTTGTTTGGGAGGTTAAACTTTCAGTTTGGTCCCATTTAAATTTTAAGAAGAAATACCACCCCTAATGTTTAAAAATAGGGGAGAAATATTTTATGGGCTCGATTATTAATTATTTAGTAATATATGTAGGGTAGGTAGGGTAACAATAAAATATAGGTATATAAATATAAATAATTAATTCACTTGTCACTTAAAATTGTAAAATAAATAACTTTCAAAAAAGGGGAGACCGATTTCAAAAAGTGCAAATGTAAGATAGAAGAATAACTTAGTTAGCTAAAAAGATAAATATTTGGAGTCGAAGCCAAGTAACCGACTGCACGGACTTCAAGTATTTATTATTTGCGTTTTAGCTACCTAAGTTTTCTTACTTTTGCGCTTTTTAAAATCGGTTTCCCTTATATGAAAAGTTTTTTGTGTTAATAATATTCTACTGTTATTAAATGATGCTCAAAGTCGCGCAGCGAGCTATGGAGCGGGCTATGCTCGGAGTCTCTTTGAGGGATAAACTCCGAAATGAAGTTATCCGTCAAAGAACCAAAGTAGTTGACATAGCCCGCAGAGTGAGCTCGCTAAAGTGGCATTGGGCTGGCCATGTCTGTCGAAGAACCGATGGTCGATGGAGCAGACGAGTTTTAGAGTGGAGACCACGACTCGGCAAACGTAAGGTAGGGCGCCCCCCAGCTAGGTGGACCGACGACCTGAAGAAGGTCGCAGGGTGGGACTGGATGCGGAAGGCGGAGGACCGTATATTGTGGCGCAAATTGGGAGAGGCCTATGTCCAGCAGTGGACTGCAATAGGCTGATTTGATTTGATTTGATTGATTGATTAAATGATTGATTATTTCTTACCTTCTTTTTGATCAAATTCAGATTCGATAGCGGCATCCAGATCCGAGACGGGCAGGTCCACGAATTCGACGGCCACCACGTTCGCGAGCGCCTCTTCACGCGACCAGAGAACGCGGCCTGTTTCAAATATCATTGTTTAGTCTGGTAACATTTTTTTTTGCTTTTAAGTGTTAAGATTCTCACTTGAAATAAAACCATTTGTTGGATTTTATCGCAGTTATTTTGGATTATATGTTCCCGACGATTCGAGTGCACTACATCATCTATGATCACGGGAAGGATTGATCCTTCCCGTTATTATAACTGCCATAATACACTGAAACATAAAGCGCGATGAATTCCAAAAATACAATGTTTTTTTGTTTGGGTTAAGAATTTATGGCTACACAAGGACACAAATAACCCAAACTGACTATCAAGAAGCTTCTCAAAAACATGGGACCTATGAGAACGATATGATATTGCACCAACCTCCCTGCTGTATAAGATGCACAGAATCATCGGCGGCGCTGAGCAGTACCCTGCAGGCGAGCTGGTCGCGCGCGCTGCGCGTGCACATGGCGGCGGCCAACTCGGCCTCGGGTAGTTGCAGCGCACGGTCTATGCACCGCACCTCCGGGACTTCTTGCCCAGAAGTTAGGCTGTGAGCTATGAGGGAGAAGCCCTGGGGAACAGAATTTTATGTTGTATATTCGAAGTATACATCCTATTATCCTACTTCCTACTTATTATATTTTCCTTCCTACTTATTATGCTACTTATCCTATCCTATCCTACTTCCTACTAATATTATAAATGTGAAAGTTTGTATGTTTAGATGATTCATTGTTTGTTACTCAATCAGAAAAAAAAACGTCCGAACAGATTGCGATGAAATTTGGCACACAGATAGTTTATTACCTGGATTGACATAATTTGAAAAAGAAAAATGTAAGGTTCCTGTCTGAAGTCAACCCCGCCGAAGTCGCGCGCAGAAACTAGTAATTTATATGTGTAAGTCATGAATATATTATTTGCACTAGATTAAACTGACTGCCTCGCTGGTCTAGTGGCAAAGCGCATCGCTTTGTGATCAAGAGGTCCTGGGTTCAAATCCTAGGTCGGACAAATGTAGTTTTTCTAACGAAAAATTCCCAGCATGAGTCCAGAGTCTGGAATTGTGCCCGGTATATGGCAATAGGCTCGCCTCCTATTACATGGGACCTAACATCGTCGGCTAAAAGTGGGTGCACTCAGCTTCTGCCATCCCCGCTGGGGGAATATAGGCGTGATGGTCTGTGCTAGATTAAAGGTGACAGTCCGAAAAATATGAGCACAACTATGGGTGTGGTCTTATTTGGAATTAGTTTCATTCAACCATAGCCAATGTGAGGACGCGTTATATGCTACGCGACTTGAGGAGTAATGTAATGAAATGTACGGGAGACGCCACACAGCGCAGCCCCGCTCGGCGCAACGGTGGCGCGGCTTGGGAGTTGTAATGTACTGAAATGTACGGGAGACGTCACACAGCGCAGCCCCGCTCGGCGCGACGGTGGCGCGGCTTGGGAGTTGTCATCATCATCATCATCATCTCAGCCTATACTTGACCACTGCTGAACATAGGCCTCCCCAATCGCTTTCCAGCGTAACCGGTCCGATGCCACCTGCATCCAACGACTTCCTGCGATTTTCACAAGATCGTCGGTCCATCTAGCAGGCGGTCGTCCCACGCTGCGCTTGCCAATACGTGGTCTCCACTCTAGAATCTTTCTGCCCCAACGCCCGTCCGATCTTCGCGCTATGTGGCCCGCCCATTGCCACTTCAGCTTGCTAATCTTAAGGGCTATGTCGGTGACCTTGGTTCTTCTACGAATCTCCTCATTCCTGATTCGATCACGTAGAGAAACGCCGAGCATAGCTCTCTCCATAGCTCGCTGAGCAACTCTGAGCTTTTTTATGAGACCTATAGTAAGAGACCACGTCTCTGATCCATATATCATCACTGGTAACACACATTGACTAAAAACTTTAGTCTTTAGGCACTGAGGTATTTTGGATGAGAAGATGTTGCGCAGTTTCCCGAACGCTGCCCAGCCGAGTTGGATTCGTCGATTGACCTCTCTCTCAAAGTTGGACCTACCTAACCGGACTACCTGTCCCAGGTAAATGTATTCGTCGACAACTTCAAGAGTAGAGTTCCCAACGGTGAGTGCGGTGGGTACGACATGGACGTTACACATTATTTTCGTTTTGTCCATGTTCATTTTAAGACCCACTTGTTGAGATACTCTGTTGAGGTCGCCGAGCATTCGTCCTAGATCTTCCAGCGACTCCGCCATGACCACAATGTCGTCGGCAAATCGAAGGTGAGTGATGTATTCGCCATTGATGTTGATGCCAAATCCTCGCCATTCCAAGAGTTTGAAGGCGTCCTCTATGGTGGTCGTAAACAGTTTCGGAGAAATGACGTCTCCCTGTCTTACTCCTCTTTTTATGGAGATCGCCTTCGTGCACTGCCCTTGTACTCGGACTGACATGGTGGCGTTATTATACAAGCACTTCAACACTTCGATGTAACGATAGTCAATGCGGCATCGCTGGAGAGATCTAAGAACCGCCCAAGTCTCGATCGAATCGAAGGCTTTCTCATAGTCCACAAACGCCAAGCATAGTGGCCGATTATACTCCTCGGTCTTCTGTATAATCTGCCGCAGCGTATGTATGTGGTCTATGGTACTAAAGCCTTTCCGGAAACCGGCTTGTTCGGGAGGCTGGAAGTCATCAAGCCTGCGTTCGAGACGATTCGTGATGACTCTCGAAAACAACTTGTAAACATGGCTCAGCAGTGTGATGGGCCTATAGTTCTTTAATAAAGTGTTATCACCTTTCTTGAAAAAGAGTACCACCCCTGTTCCATGCTTCCGGCGTTTTTCCTTCGAACAAGATGGAATTAAACAGCCTCTGAAGGACATTAAGTACCGGCGATCCGCCCGCTTTCAGAAGCTCTGCGGTAATTCTCACCTCCCACCAGTCTTCACCCGGCGCTTTGTTGTTTTTAAGTTGTTTGAGAGCCATCCTAATCTCGTACAGGCTGATGTCCGGGATATCTTCAGAGTAGTGTCGGGTTAGCTTGGCTCTTGGGTCTTTTACCAAGTCAACAACAGGTTCAGCTACTGAGGTATACAACTGCCCATAGAACCTCTCTATCTCCCTGAGCACCTCTGACCTATTCGACGTTACGTTTCCGTCCTCCGTCTTCAGCTTCGTCAACTGGCTTTGCCCAATAGACGCGTCTCTTGCGAACACTTTGGAGCCCTTGTTCTGCTCTATGGTCTCCTCAATACGTCTTGTATTGAAGGACCGTAAATCGTGTCGCAAGGACTTCAATATCTGTCCATTGAGCTGCCTATAGGACTTAGCATCATCGGAGGTTTGGAGTGTCATGGTACGTCGCTCAGCCATAAGGTTTCGGGTGTAGTCAGATAGCTTTTGAGGCCTATTTTTACGGTGGGGCTTAAAATGCTTAGACCCGACCGTATGGACAGTCTCTACCAACCTATTGTTGATTTCGTCCACTGATGCGCTGCTGTCTAGCAATTCGAAGCGGTTTGACAATTCGAGTTGAAAGTTCTCGGGGTTTTGGATATGTGTATTAGAAGGTCGGAGCGTAGACTTCATCAGACGCGATCTTACCATTTTAACATTAATATTTAATGTGCCTCTGACCATTCGGTGATCACTGCCGGTTTTTACCCTGTGAATCACGGAGACATCATTAAATATTTGTCGCTTGGTGCTCATGATGAAGTCTATCTCATTTTTTGTGAAACCATCAGGGCTCATCCAGGTCCATTTCCTATGAGACGGCTTCTGGAAGAAAGAGTTCATCATAAAGAGTCCCTCCTTCTCCAGAAATTCGGCCAGGCTCTGACCCCTGGGGTTGCGCTGCCCATATCCAAATTGCCCCACTCTCAACTCATCATCGCCCCGTTTGCCCAGTCGCGAATTGAAGTCACCCATAACTACTGTAAAGTGTGCTTTGGAAGTATGTATGGCTCTACTAATGTCCTCATACATAACTTCGACCTCATCATCTGAGTATGCCGAAGTCGGTGCGTAGACCTGTATGACCTTCAGCGAATATCTTTTGGATATTCTGAGTATCAGGTCCGCTACTCTGCTCGACACACTAGTGATGGACACAACGTTGTTTATGAGTGACTTGTGGACGATGAATCCGACACCACCTTGGGACTGCTGTTCGCCCTCCCGGTAGTAAAACAAGTTGCCGGATTTTAAGGTTATCGTGTCCTCGCCCTCTCTTCGGACCTCCGATAAACCAACAATACTCCACCGCAACTTGTTTAACTCTTCTTCCAGCTCAACTAGCTTCTCATCTGTCCTCAATGTGCGTGCGTTGTATGTCACCAGGGCCAATTTTCGGTTTTGGTGGTAGCCGAATCTCTGCCGGAGATTCTTAGCACCCCTTGTCCTGTCGTTACCATGGCTGCTACCGTGGCCAGGACGAACAGGACCGCCGTGGACTAGGGGCCTAGTTTTCTTGCTTTCTTCCATAATATTGGTTGGGGGTGTTTGCCATACTCGCCACGCTTGGAAGGCGGGTTGGCGAGCGCAGTTTTTGGTTGTAGAAGTGTTAAGGGAACGCTGCTGCCCATTCCCTAGTTTTCCCTTAGTCGCCTTGTACGACACCCGATGGGATGAGATGGGTTGGTCCTATTCTAAGCCGGGAACCACGCGGCTAGTTGGGAGTTGTAATGTACTGAAATGTGCGGGAGACGCCACACAGCGCAGCCCCGCTCGGCGCGACGGTGGCGCGGCTTGGGAGTTGTAATGTACTGAAAAGTACGGGAGACGCCACACAGCGCAGCCCCGCTCGGCGCGACGGTGGCGCGGCTTGGGAGTTGTAATGTACTGAAAAGTACGGGAGACGCCACACAGCGCAGCCCCGCTCGGCGCGACGGTGGCGCGGCTTGGGAGTTGTAATGTACTGAAATGTACGGGAGACGCCACACAGCGCAGCCCCGCTCGGCGCGACGGTGGCGCGGCTTGGGAGTTGTAATGTACTGAAATGTACGGAAGACGCCACACAGCGCAGCCCCGCTCGGCGCGACGGCAAACGTCACGACCGAACGTAGCCGAGCGCTTGCGTCGCGCTCCGTCGGCTATTTGACGAAACCTTAATACTTTAAAACAAATTTCTACAGCTGTTAGCTATGAGTAAGTAATATGAGTACATCTAAACGGAGCCGTGTTTTTTGGCTGTCATTTTATTTGTAATCCGTAAAATAATTTATTGATGGTGTACACACACACATGTAACGAGAGTAGATAATATAATCATGTGTGTAACAATACAATTAATGCTCTAGCTACTCATTGCACAGTAGGCGATTGGAGGAAAGGACAGGTCTTCATGTGTACGATCTATACTTCGACATGTCCAATGATAAAAGTCCTATAAACCAATATTTATATTTGGCATAAATAACCTTATCGACGGGCAGGAAAGTTGCAAATGCCATTTATTTTGTTTGGCATATGTAACTTTGTTCTATGGAACCGTCAACTTGCTTGTGAGTCCACACCATAACCATTCGCGGGTGATGAACATTCATTTACAAGAATTTATACTCAGTGCAAGGACAAAGTTTCTAGATCGAAAATCGAAAATTACTTGCAGAGTCCTTACCTCTACTTGATCAGTCCAAGCCTGTAGTACAATCTGGTCATTCACCGTGTCCACAATGCTCACACTGGCCGACTGGTCAGCAACACCAATATCCAATGGCTGAAACTTATTGTCCTTCACCAGTACTATTTTCTTATCATTTATTAGGACGCCTGGTATAACACTGTTACCGTCAAGAGGTCGTAGGTTCACGTCATTCGTATTTCCAGCTATGATATTTTGTAATGGTTGGCTTATAATCTGGACAGCATTTGATGTTACATCCAATGAATATAGGATTTGGCTACCAGGGTTGCCAGATATGCAGGTGTAGTATGGAGCTGTTAGGATGCATCTGAAATAAGTTTTTTGATTCTTGAGTTTAAAAAATGTAGTTAAAGAAATGTACTTTTACATTGTACGTGAGAGCACCTTAAGATTGCTAGTGTGAAAGTGTTGCTCAAAATAAAGCACAATCCACACCTACCTTTGAAAGTGTTCTTTCTCCAACACTTTTCAACATCAGGCTTGAGACAAGGATGATAGGATGTCCAAGTTCTAATAATAACAAAAAAGTTGAAAGAAGAAAGAAAAAGCTGGTGTGATCTGTGCCAAAAGGCATTGGGCTCAGCATGTGTTGGAGGGGAACAAAGTCTCCCCCAAGGCTGGATTTCAGCCAAAGCCTCGAAGTTAAGACAGTTGACATCCTATTGTCCTTATCTTAAGCCCAAAGTTGGAAAATGTTAGAGAGTGAAGCTTCGTAAATGGGATGTGCTGCAAAATGTTAGGATAGGAAAATGTGGATCGTGTTTAAGGATGCTCATAGTTATCATATAATTGGTGGCCTATTTTTTATTTGAGAATAGAGCTCTCAATCCTATACTATCAAAATACATGATAATATTGTATGAAAAGTAGGCCATATAAATTGAGTTAATTTGGCTTAGTTGTAGATTTGCACGATTCAATCGAATAAAATTTATATGGCCTTTTATAAAGTACACTTTGTACGAGTGGCCTACTTACATATTTCTAAAAGGTGACGATTCGCACGAAAAAAATTGTATTTGTGGGAATAGACTACTAAAAAGATTAAATGTTTACAGGTGGCGATTCGCACAATTCGTGCGAGAAATTTATTGCGAATCGACAACGATGACAACGTTAATCGTACAAACAACATAAACATAATAAATTAAGGTGAGCAATATTTGGTAATACTTAGTTTATGCCTTCGTCAAATTGATAAATTAAAAATCATCAGTGAACAGATAACTGAAGTGTCATACCCATCATTAATCCAAGGTGTAGGCAGTTTAGATGTAGCTCCACGGTTCTGTCCGGTAAGGACATTGTACATTGTAACTTCAATATGGGAACCAAAGACAGGTAGCATGTTAACCAGCATGTTGTTCTGCACCCACCACTCGGACAGGTCTGCATTATCATCATTCTGTAGGGTCAGTGACCATTCCCACAGCAGGACACCTGGTACATACGAATTTGTGAGTAATACCAATAAATTATTATAGCCGTGATAGCCTAGTGGTTAGACCGTTGGACTGCAAAGTCAGAGGTCTCGGGTTCAAACCAAGGCACGCACCTCTGTCTTTTAGAAAGCATGTGCGTTTTAAAAATTAATGATCACTTGCTTTAACGGTAGAGGAAAACATTGTGAGGAAACTTGCATGCCTAAGAGTTTCTCGGTGTGTGAAGTTCGCCAATCCGCACTGGCCAGCGTGGTGGACTATGGCCTAAACCCTCTCAGTTTGAGAGGAGGCTCATGCGCAATGGTGAGAGAGTTTCTTAATAGGGTTAATATTATTAAGGTTGGTAGACATAGAATTAATTGGTTATTTATATGAAAATAGAAATACCAGACGAAATAAATAATTACACTAAAAACCAAATATTTATTTAGGAAAACATATGCTTAATTTTGTTAGCAACTCATTGCTAATTTGCACTGAAACACTAACTACCTTATTGTACTAATTAAGTAATGACATGTGCAAAGAGAAAAAAAAACTTTTGTCCTATTAAAGATATTAGCCCTTTAGCCTCAATAAAAAGAAATATGTGGGTTCAATCATCTGAATGATTACACCTTGCGTAGCATATTACTGATGACCTAAATGATAATGTAAAACATTTGTTACCTGTGGTAGAATCCCATCCTCGCACCAGGTATGGGTTGGACCCTGAGACGGTGACCACCTTCTCTGTCACATGCAGCAGCTGGATGTTGCCGGTGGAGGCGCTCTCGAACACATGACGCCATACCACTTGACCTGGCACCAATCACACACATACACACACTTCAGTTACAAATGATAAAAACATTTATATACTTTGTGTGCTCAGACTACCCTGCAAGGGATCTGTTGTAATGATACAGACAGTTAGATAGATTTACAGAAGATAAATTCAAACTTGTAATGACAATTAAATATGTAGGTGACAAATGTGTATTGTTAGGAGAGTCCACAGGAATGACATTCCGAAGTGGTGATAGACTTTGCTACTGTTCTGATGTTTCATAAATAATTTAATGGTTTACATGAATAAAAAAATATTCTGAGGCTGTTGTTTTTTTAAAAAAAAGTAGCCCCTCACTCGTATTTAATCCTGTATCGTGAGTGCGTTTAAAAACATGAAAATTCACATACACAAATACCCAGACTGAAACAAATAATTATGGGCCACACAAAGATTTCTCGTGCAGGAATTGAACCCTCGACTATTAGACACAGTGGGTGGAGCGGCTTAAGCTCTTAACCACTGCACTAAATCGGGCATTGTTCATCCGATATTTCCAACTATCAACTTGCAGTACCTACTTTTTATGAAGTTAATTGTATGAACCTAAGCTATAGCTAATTTATGAATACCCACTCATTTTTTATAACTCATTGTTAAACTATGACTACTAAAGTAGAAAAAGTTCTTATTAGAATGGGCAATTTAATGATAAATATATCTAGTTAAATTAAAATGTGAATGACAAATAAATTATTGGTTTCATGACTACTTTCACATTCACATCAATTATTATATTTTAAGTAGTTAATCAAGGTAAGTATTAATTAGGTATTCTATGCAGTAAAAGTAATCATAGTACTGGATGTGTATGTGTGTGTGTGTTTGAGTGATATACGCTGTTGGCCGTGAGGCCTTTACAGCTTTACAAGACTTAAGGGCGAGCGTGCAACCACCACGCTAAAGCCAGAAGGGCAAGTGGCGACATACTCGAGGGCGCCTCAAGGAGGAACGGCCTCGGTTTGGACAGTCGCTATGGGGGGAGAGGGTGTAATTAGTGCACCGGTCAGCGGGCTAGGGGATCTTCGTCGTCGTCGTCCGTATCCGGAGCGGAAAGAAGCGATGTCAAAGCATCGGGGGGATCGGTGAGAACATGTCGCGGCCGGCGGTAGCGGCAGGGGTCGTTCGTTCGTAGTCGGCGGCGGCTACGATTAGCGGATTCGCATGGGAAGATGCGTTCGCGAAGTGTCGAGTTGTCGCCTTTTTGATATAGGCGCGAGGCATAGTAGTGGGCCTAATGACAACTCACTATATTCCTTATTTCATTTCTCAAATTATATTACCTAAGCCACATTAAAATCATGCGTAATTAAACCCAAAATGAGCTCTATATCACCGGCAGAACTAATCGGTAACGGATACAGTCAATAAAATCAATTAACCAGTTTTCAGATTTAGTGCAGCCAAAACATTCTCTTCAGTGGCAACAATAATCTTCTTAGCGGTGGACACTGTGTCAAATTGGGCGAACTTGATCCTCCCAACATATGTTTGACGCCTGAAAATTATAATTTCATTAAAAATTCAGTCTTCGAAACCTACGATGACATACAAGCAGCATAACCTAAAATGTCTACTCACCAATCGAATTTCCCTATTTGATCCTCGTAAATGCATACTGATAAATTTATTAAGCTAAAGAACACAATAAACCAATTTATACTGTTTAAAAATTTCAATAAACCCAGAAAATTGGGTTTCAAATGATGTGACAGCACCCCCATTTCTGAATGACTGCAACATTTGGTGTTGCTAGATTATAGAGTACATTATTTTTATACGCTAGAGTTTTTTTCCAGTTTGCTTATGATTATGGATTATGAATTAAATTAATGAACATTTTGCATAAAATTAAGAATGTTTTGTTCAAGGAAAGAAGTACTGCTTAAAAATCTCGTCTAATTCCTAAGCCGAAGTATTCGTGGTGTAAGAATAGTTTTTATTACTAGCAATAATGTTTTCGACGTTTCTTTTTGAACAAACAATACACATAATCAATAATTAAAATTTAAAAAGATTATGTTTTTAATCTATTTTACTTTGGCTTGGTGAAATGATACATGTGGGTAAAATAATTTTATAGCAGAAATAATAGACCAACCAATGGCGCATAATTTGGCATAATAATACTATATTGTGTTACGTTTAGATCGAAAAAAAAGAACTGCATTTTGATTGCTTGGTGATTTATTGTGATTATGCATAGCGATGATGAGATCATTTTATTTGAATATTAATAGTTATTTTAATCACTTACAAAAACCATACCCACACTCTTAGATGAATTACTTTTAATCTAAAACCACATCATACCACTAACAAATCGAATGAGGCTGTACCTATCAAACTACCCTACACCGAGTGCACGAAAGAGCACTCATTGACGACCCAAAATTGAAATTCGACAATTATTTGAACATTAAATGACTGCCTGTTTTTATTAACTTAAACGAACCATTCTCTATTTGGAATGCGAGTAAAACGGTCGGTTATTAAAGTTAACACGACGTTTCCATTTCTCATAAATGGGGCAACTCATATTCAAAGCGCTTAGGGCAACGCTAAGAGCTAGACCGGCTAGCTTTCACCTTTGCTGTACAAGTATTCCAGGTGCAGTTACTAATAGGGCCGCATGCATACAATTACGAAATGAATGAGCAAATATGAAAGCGTAATTTATAACTCTTAGCTAATGTAAAATTTGCAAGATTACTTAAATTAAACATATGTATACGTAGATTTATATTTTTTAATTTAGGCTATATTGGGCATTAGCCTCGAATTATAATTTCGTTTCGTACCTGTTCGTTAAGTAAAAGGTACGTACCTTCTACTTTACTAATAATAGTTACCAAAACTATCTTTATCTGTATCATCACACCAGATCCCTTGCGGGGTAGATAGATATAGTGTTCCAAAGCTTAGTACATACGTACTTAGTTGGAACGCAAATTATTCATTTTTATATTAAGAACTCCAGAATCTCAAACATTAAGTTTAGCTTGAAACTTAACATGGAATGTTTTATACCTTTTTGTAATACCAATATTTGTGGTGCATTTTCCAATATTGCTGTATTTTGTCGCAATCAATTTGCTAACACTAAATTGTTTGGCTCGACGTAAATATTCCGTGAGATCAATGTACTCCAACTATTGTTTCGCAACTGATCTAACAAAGTTCTTTATAATATTTTATCCGAAAGTTGTCTACCTATTTATTCCGTCTGGGAATAGTGTACATAATTGGTCATTGTTAAATAACTTATGTTTAAATGCAGATGGTTTGGTCCAGTTAACAGCTTAAACCGCTTTGCCTTCTGGATCGAGTAGTCGCGGGTTCGATTCCCGCACGGGACAAATCTTTGTGTGACCCACAAGTATAGTGTTTCGGTCTGGGTGTTTGTGTTTGTGAATTTCATGTTTGTAAACGCACCTACAACACAGAAATAAATCCTAGTGTGGAGCTACGTTTAAATAAAAGAAAGTAAAGATTCTTAGAAGAAAAATGTTATTATCTTGCCATGCTGGGCTAACCGTACCCTGGATGTAACCAGAGATGGGCAAAATGTAATCAGATTAATGATTAACCATTTCCGCTTGGGGAATTTAGGTGTGTGTGTGTGTGAGTGATGTACGCTGTTGGCCGCGAGGCCTTTACAGCTTCACCGGACTTAAGGGCGAGCGTGCAACCACTACGCTCGAGCCAGAAGGGCAAGGGGCGACATACTCGAGGGCGCCTTGAAGAGGATTCCTCGGTTGGGACAGTCGCTGTGGGGGGACGGGGTGCACTACTAAGTCCATCGGTCAACCGCCGGCTATGGGAGGGGACCTACGACTACGTCGTCGTTGCCCGTATTCTGAGCGGAAAGAATGGATGACAAAGCATCGGGGGGATCGGAGAGAACATGTCGCGGCCGGCGGTGGTGGCAGGGGTCGGGGGGCCGGCAGGGGAGGTGTGATGGTGTACTAATGATTTACGATTACAATTACATTATGTAATCTTCAACGTTTACGATAACACATTTAATCTTGAATCATGATTGAATATTGATCATTAATCTGATTACATTTTGCCCATTACAGGCTGTAACTTTTTGTAAATTAGGTACGTGTACGATACCTTTGTATGTGTGTATATGAATGGGATATATTCTTTACATGTTCACTAAAAAGTACAGCCAAACTAAAGTAAATAAAATGTGGCAAAAATCTTTTAAAGAAAAAGGTAAACCGACTTCAAAAAGCATAAAATAAATATTTGAAGTCGGTGCTGGTTGGTGCAGTCGGTTACTTGGCACCGACTTCAAATATTTATTTTATGATTTTTGAAGTCGGTTTACCTTTTTCTTTAAAAGATTTTTATTTTACTATTTTTAGTGACGAGTGAATTATTTAGTTATATTTATGTACCGATATTATATTATTTTGCTGAGTTGCTCAGTAAGGTACCTACAAGATTAATATAATGACTATAATTACGGAATCTATACATTCGTGCTGTTTGTCGTTAAGGAGTTCCCTCTTGTATCTTCAAAGTACAAGGTCCAATACCAATAACATTAAAATAGGACCACCTCAAAACTATACTGAACCCAATGCAAAAAGAATCATCGAAGCGGTTCATAAGCAAAGGAGTTATAAAAAAAGGACGAATTATGAACCTCCTTTTTTGAAGTTGGCTAATATACTGCTTAGTTCTATAGTAGGGTACCTATAAGATTGACGTAATACCCATAATATCTCAATTTACACATGCCAATTGTTTGTCGTTAAGGAGTTCCCTGGTGTATCTTCTAAGTCCAAGGTCCAATGCCAATGAAATTTAAATGGGACCACCTTGGAGTTATACTGAATCCAGTGCAAAAAAAAATCATCAAAATCGGTCCGAAATTGACGGAAATATCGCTGAACATACATAAAAAAAAGCATACATACAACCGAACATAGAACCTCCTCCTTTTTGAAGTCGGTTAAAAATGGGCCCTCCAGAAAAGAAGCGGCCACGGCTCTTTCTGACTTCTGTTTGTTCTTTCGTTGGATTAGTAGGTAACCAACCTGGTGAAAGACGGATTCAAGGCCTCAGGAAAACAATAAATACCGTCATTCCCAAACGAGTTCGGCGAGAGATGTCCTGTCTACTCACACATTTCTTCGATTCTGTTAGGTTCCAATTTAATAAGGGATAAACCTATTGCCGTTACACTGGATACAATTTCAGGCTCAGTACTGCCACTGAGAATTTTTTGATAGAGAAACCACAATAACACTTTCCATCTGCCCTTGGATTTGAACACAGGCCCTCTAGATCAGCAGCCGCACATTTCATCCCTACACTAACGAGGCAGTCGAAACCAGTTCTAGATAGAATATATCACAACTGACATCATTCAACTACTTTATATACATACTTAAAACTTCTTATTATTTCAGAATGGGTGGAACGGATTTCCGTGAAACATCCTTTCAAAAGGTGTTTCCATTACAAATATTATTTATTTCCACGATATATGCGGTGGTAAATACCATTTTTAACAGACAAGCTTGAGCGATGAACTATAAGAGTAGAGGAAGCCAGAGAGGTATGTAAGGGAAGAACCTGTTGGAACTCTGTTCTCTCTGCTAAAGTTGGGCAAAAATTAATTGTGAAAAATTTAAGTAGCAATGAAAATACTTCGGATTTCGACGAGGCTTATTTGTGGTTTTAAAGTGCCCGATGTTTTGAGTGCTCTACAGCACCCATGATCACGAAAGGAAATGAGACGTTTTAAATCCAAAAGTCATTGATATACCGGAGAACCTCAGGGGGTTTCATTTAATGCAAGGAAATTGTTGAAAATTGCCTCAGAACCAACAAACATTTGACCCATGCCATAATTATTTATCTATTTTATTAAAATAATGGCAAATATCCGTATCTAGCGAACCATTTGCAATCTAAAACGAATATTTCAAAGTATTGTAAGTACTTATATCGAAGTCGCCGACATCTTTACTGAATGTCAACACACAATATAACCTCATATGTATTATTGGCTGCTGAATTATAGCCTCAAAATTTAATACTTTTTGTGCAATATTGCGATTCCCCTGCTTGCTCGTTTAATAATAAATGCCTTAAGAGAATTTATGGGTGATTTGAAACCATACAAGTATTTTTTCATGCTGTTGGTTCTGGGGCAAATCATGTATGGGCGCAGAACAATGTCCTTTCAATTAATAGATCCTAGAATTGAAAAATGCCCAACACTTCCTACCCCGCAAGGGGTCACATAACAAGTTACGGCCCTTATTCGTTATAACCATTGACCAATTAAACACAAAATGCGCGCGTTACGGTAACTTCGTAAAATAATCATTTCACGAAGCACTTCAAGAATATATAATATAAGACTACAGAATTAGATAATATTTTAAAATATGATTTGTTGATGACTGTATATTTGAGAATCTGCTAAAAAGAATACACGATTAAACGAAATTTTCTCTAAAAAAATCCAATGTCATCTTTCTATTGCTTTAAAAAAAAAAAAAATGATAAAATTTGTTTTTTCACATACGTCGTTTATTTCTGAGCTCGCGCTCAATATATCCGTCCCTTATTACTCTTTTGTAGAGTAATTAATCACTGTCACTGTCCCGGTCGATAAATGGTCGATGTGTGTGCGAATGATCTACGCTGTTGGCCGCGGGGCCTTTACAGCTTCACCGGATAAGAGGGCGAGCGTGCAACCACTACGCTCGAGCCAGATAACTGGTCGATCGTGGTAGGCCCCTAATGGTTCTCCAGAATACCATTACACAATCAATACACTAAGTAATAGTAACGCCCGCGTTTGGTCATAGCAAAAAAGGGTTCAGTGATAAAATTAACGCGTCTACTGAAACAGTGTATGATAAGACAAATAAAGTTATAAGTCCTAGTTTATATTCTGCTTCACTTAAGTGAAAGCGATGGCAGCGCTGTCATGTAAAATACAATATTTCACTGCTTCCTTCATCACCACAGAGTACCTACTATTTGTAGGTATACTTATCGCCACGGGCAACGCTCCCTTCATTCTAAGTTTTTTAGCGAGAGTCAAGGAACTGTTTGTCGGAGTAATTAAGTATCAGATAGCCTGTGTAATTTTGTACCTGACCTGACGTTTGATTTATGGAAAGTGGACATGGAAATAGCTGCGCGCGCACGTAAAGTTTACATAACCACTCTCCCCATTTTCATGTCCAACTCCAAACGGTTCAAACCCGTTTCGTCCGCAAAGCCGTCGGAGCCCAGTGGTTCATACGGAATGTCGATCTCCATTCCGATTGCGGTCTCGAACCTATTTGCGCCTTTATTAAAACGGCGACAACCCGATATTTTGCGAACGCGTCAAATCATAGTAATCCGCTAATCGTTGCCGCCGCCGACTACGAACCCAACTCCCCTCCTATCAACCGCTACCGCCGTCCGCGAAATGTTCTACAGTAGTAGTAAATGTACAGATACCGCACACAGGATCAGACACCGACCTCGCCGGTGAGGTCAAAGAATCCCTTGCCCGCCGGCCGGTGCAGAGCACCACGGCGAGACACCTAGTATACGCCCTCCCCCATAGCGACAGCCCAAGCCGAGGCCGTTCCTCCTTGAGGCGCCCTTGAGCTAGTTGCCCCCTTGCCCTTCTGGCTCGAGCGTAGTGGTTGCACGCTCGCCCTCTTGTCCGGTGAAGCTGTAAAGGCCCCGCGGTCAACAGCGTAGATCATTCACACACACACACACACACACACACACACATACGTAATTAAAATACAAGTCTGTGCACGGATGAGTCTGGTCCATTGTTTAGGTTTAGTTTAGGTTTTTTAAACTATTACACTCATTAATATTGATTACAGTCCTGTTTTACGTACATTTGATTAATAACCCATTACTGAATACCGACCAGACTTGTTTAATTAGTCATGCCCGAGATATATAACTGAGTTACATATAAATTGTATAAACGTCCCTGGTAATGCTCGCAGTCCCATTCGTAGACATAGTCGTAAAGCCAGTGTAACAGATTAATTCGCACATAAAACTGCATATCTACTAGTAGAATAGCGGATATGACCTCGGCGTCTGCAAATATTTCTAAGGTCGCATTTCCACATTACGAGAAATTTCACACAGTACGCGATACATTGGTGCCTCCGTTCATTAACGTTTTCATGTCAAATGAATTAAATATTCCATGTATCGTACTTAAGCAAGTCTTTCTCCTATGTTCTGTGATACTGATCTAGGTGAATGTTTCATGGTTTGGGGTAGGTTAGCGAACTAGACGATTGCGCCGCCCTACTCTATTGACAACGCCGTGGTAGAATGTGTAGGTTTAAAGATAAATATAAATAGACTTTCTTGCGGTGAAGTAACAGTATAAATAGCTATATTTTGTCTCTTAAATATCTTTTATAGAGTGTTGATTAAATAACGATGAGATAACTATTTAGAATTAAAGACACGTGGCGTCTGTAAATCGTTATTTCACATTATTTTCGTGAAATAAAAAAACGGGACATTATAGTTCTATGTATAGGAAAAATTAATAGGTTACCTTAACTAGAAATACAGAACAGAGTTCTATCAGGATCTATGTATCTATATCATCACGCCAGATCCCTTGCGGGGTAGACAGAGGGTTCTATCAGAATCTCTCCTTACAAACCTCTCCCGCTTCCTCACCTTTTCTGAAAATGGCTCATTTTTATTTCATATGTGCTCACCGTCCTGTGCTTCCTGCCTACCCCGCAAGGGTCTTTCTTGCGTAATGATAGATAGACAGGATCACATACCCAGCTCACATGACCAAATAGACCGTGTCTTTTCTGAAGGGCAAGTCAAGAGACTCCATAACCGACGAGTGAGTATGAGACGAACTATGAGAGTGGAAGAAGCCAGAGAGGTATGTAAGGAAATAAGCTGTTGGAACTCTGTACTCTCTGCTTACCCCGCAAGGGATCCCCGGAACATAATAGAAACCGTTGTAATGTAGTAACCACATGGGACATTTTGATGAAGGCTTTTGATTTAGTGGTTCGAGTGCTGGTTACCCGGATCGTTGAAACGATAGTCGCGAGTTCGATTCCCGTACGGATCAGTTTAGATCTATATATATGTACAGATGATGTATATAAAGGAATCTATAAACGTATCTACGACCTAGGCCACATGCATTATTCTTAGTATGAATGTTTACAAAGCAAAAAGCCTAGCATAATCATTTGTTAATTTCATAGCCCCTCGCCCCCAAATTTTTTAGCCTATTTCACTCCCTTGCTCAGGCCTCGGTGGGCGTCGCGCCGCCCCCTTTTTCAGCCCTCTGTCTACGTAATGACGCTCACATCACCCCTTATGCAAGAAATGAGGGTGGTACTGGGAATGACATAATACTGCCCGTAATGGGTGATAATAATCCGGATTCAGTTCTTAGATGCTATCGTAGTATCAATTAGATAGGCAAATAAAGTGCAGATTTGATTAAAATATAAACTGAAAAACGATGGCAATTATGAACAGTATAAAATTGAAATATTTATGTCTAAACAATTCGATAATCGACCTATGGTAGAAGTAGATGCCATATACCATTCCTCGTTTCTCCTTCTAAGTTGATTAGTAAGAGAGTGAAAAAAGTAAACACAGAATTCGATTTATACATAAAATAACGCCTCCTGCGTTAGACAAATTATTCAGTCTCAGAAACGACTAAACAAATACGTCCTCATTTTCGGGTGCAATATAATCTAAATCAACACCTTGCTTTTTTAATTCACGGTCATAATGTCCCACCACTGGGCAGAGTTTCCCTCTTTGCAAGAGTGTAAAGGGTATATACTAGGGAAGGGAGATCGTGCGAGTAAAAATTCTAAAGGGTTCGTTAGCCAGGCGGTGAGTCGCGCCGCCCCCGATGCAACCCTATGCCATTGTTTTACGTCGCATGTGGCATGGAACCTCGTAAGTGAATAATGTAATGTAGTTGTTTAAGCTATACAAAACTATAGTAAGCTTAAGGTTTTACTCTTCATAAATACACACAAATTTCTTAGGTGCCTGATTTTTTTTGATACAAAAGGCTTATTTCTTTCAGCATGTAATTTGTCTCCTTGCAATATTTTATCAAAATCTGTCTAGGGGTTTAGGCGTAAAAACGTAACAGACAAACAGTATTTTTTATATCTATCTATATCATCACGCCAGATCTCTTGCGGTATTATATATTTCGGTCCTTGAGCATTTTTTAATTTTATATATTATGAATAGGACAGGGTAAGAATATAGTTTCTTTTAATTAGTTTTTCCGAGATAATTGGAAACGATAAAAGTGATTGAGTACCCTATGATTGAATGGGCAATGAATGGATTGCTATGTACCTACTCATTAGAGCGCTAACTTTCGCGTTGCAGGTCGCGACCACAATGTTTGAAAATGTTTGCCGTTGGCCACCAGTGGAGGTCGCGACTGGCCGATATGTGGAGGATAGTTATTACTCCTTTTAATTATAATTGAGGGTAACTGTACTGAAAACGAGTGATCACTATTTAACAATAAACACTAATCAATAAGCTTATCGAAACTATGTTTTACGACCGTAGGCAGTTTGAGATCTTTCTGGTGAAATGAAAGGCATCCACTGAGTCTTTGACCACCCGTACAGAGTCATGTTGGTAATACCTACCTCAAATAACAGAAATAACGTAGTATTTATACAATCTGAAGTTTGTTTTTGTTTTGTTTTTTTTTTTAAAAACGTTGCCCCACACTAGGATTAATTCCTGTGTCGTGGGTGCGTTTACAAACATGAAAATTCACATACACAAATACCCAGACCAGAACAAATAATTGTGGATCACACAAAGATTTGTCCCGTGCGGGAATCGAACCCGCGACTATAAGACACAATGGGCGGGGCGGGCTAAGCCCTTAACCACTGCTCTAAATCGTCGTATCTACCCTACATATTGATCATCACCATCCGACAGGCATATTAATACGAGTTGAAATGCCATTTTGCCACATACTCAGTTCGTACAAAACCGCAGGGACAGATGGTGTAGTCACACATGCATTATACCATGTGTTGCTCGCAGAACGACGCGACGGCACACACTTCTAAGGCTTCTATTTTGTCGACAAGCAGGCAGGAAGGCTTTATTAATCTAATCAACTTGTCCTACTGTTGTTAACATAGAATATGGACGATTATAAAACTTATTTTTAAGTGCAGATCCTAGTATGCTAAACCTGCAATGGATATTTGGATGTTATACTCAGTCACGCAAAAACGGCGAAACGGATTTGGATGAAATTTAGCACACAGTTTGTTTTTTGATACTTTTTTCCCGGAAAAATGTTAGGTTCCTGTCTAAGGGCTAGGACAACGAAGTCACGAGCAGAAGCTAGTAATATTATAGATAAACGCAAAAGTTTGTGATAGTAGATTTTTGTTACTGTTTTCCGCAAACACTGCTAAACGGATTTGGATGTAACTATTTACTTGCTTGGATAGATGCTATTCCAGCTCCACTTGAGTCATGACAACCTATTCAACTGTTGTTAGTTAACATTACCTCTCTTCCTTCCATTAATTTAACACAATATGTACTTTTTTTGTAAATGAGGGAACCATGTAGCCATTCTCATAAATAGTATTATTCGCTTTTTTAACTTAGACTCACCTGATGACCAACCTACATTGTTCTCCCATACCCCACAACAGAAAGTAGATGAAAAAGTTTGTAATTTCTTCTTTTAAAAAAGTAACCGTGGAGTTTCTTGCCCTTCTTCTCCACAGGAATTACATTCCGAAGTGGCGGTAGAGTCTTTGTTACTTTTCTGACGATTCATAAATACTGTAATGGTTTACATGAATAAAAAATATTCTGATTCTGATTCTGACTACAGTAATAGAACTTATCCATTAGAAAAACACAGCCCATAATTTATAAATAAACATACACAAACGTAGTCGCAGGCATCCGCTAGTATTACATAATTTTTGCAGTCAAGTCATAAACACTTGTTACGAGAAGAAAAATAATATACAGCTTATATAAAAATGGATATCTAGAAATAAGATCGCCTTTTTGGTTTATGGTGTATAGTGTATGGTGCTGTTGGCGACGTCCTGGGTTCGAAACCTTGACGTCCTCGTTCAAACAAAGTGGTATTTTTCATCCGAAATAATCTCAGTAGCTGCACAGGTAGCTGTCCGGCGTAATAGTAATATGCCTATATACATTTGGACCTATCATGATATGTGGGTGCATCTCTGGTTCCCCAAATTGGCGAATATAGGCGTGACTCTATTTATATTTAGTTATTAATTGTATGTGTACATGGTTTAAAAATTTAATAATAAAATTGTCCATTATTTCTGTCTGTGGGTATAAATAAATCACGACTAATGGAGGAAAACTGCATAGCATTCATTTGCATTTGTGCATTCGTAGCGGCGATAAGCTTAATCCAGCTATTTAAAACTACTTTTAGAAACGCCGACTTTCAGAGTATTTATAAGTTCGCTACCACCTTAATTTTATTTGTGGTCGCGAACAGGGGCGAAAAAACTGCTCGGTAAATATTTTTAGCACGACTGTGTTTCTGTGTTGTACATTATATTTAAACATATACGCTTTTTGAACAAAAAGTTATAAAGTAAAAATCATTAAGAGCGACGGTATAGTTTTTCTAATCATTTCACATTTTTTGGCGTTTCCCTTCATCTAATTTGATCAATACCCTGCCTAACAAATTACTTACAAAGGGATCATTTCCAATATCCGCAAAACTGAGTTTGTTAAACCTACAAAACGAACTCTGTTCATTTATTATTAAATTGTCTGATCAGTTTTAACACTAAACACTAATTAGTTAGTAACTTTTATTATGCTGATTCTGTTCGTACTTAAATTTTCTTTTAACTTGGTCACTTTGTAAAGGGTCAAGTGCGTACCAATCTTAATCGCAGGATGCATGAAGAGATGTATCAATCAATCTAGCCGATTTCAGTAAACGTGACGGCTTTCAATCAGAAGCCATCAACAATGCCAATGATTTGCGCAGGAAGAATATTAAAGTGCACAAAGGTGCGCGTAAACCCAGATGCACTCTCTCTTGCTTTTCCTATCAAACCCAATGGAAGGGCGGTCCGTTACAACTGGAATAGGGTCCAGCTGCAATGCCTGACCGACAGTCACTTATGACCTCCACTGTCGCCCTAAGCCTTCCACAAGGCCTTGCTATATCGCCGAATCCGCCAACGTAGCTACGGTTATCAGCATTGGGTTGCCTTCTCCGCCGACATAGTCTTCGTGCGCTGCGCGGTAGGTTACCGCGTTCGATCTTTGTTTAAAGACAAACACACACATTCCTTATACGGGTTTTTGCCCACGAGTCGACGTGGTTACCAGGAAGTGACTGCCGCACGCGCTACGACTCTTGGGAGCCACCGGTAAAAGCTTATGAAGCACATGTGACCAGTGTGTCCCACCGCCCTTGGAGGGCCGGCAGGTGAGCCACGAAAGGTCCTGCCACTAGAAGCCCCATAACACTCACTAGATTACACTGCACTACATTATCGAGAAGGGGTAAAAAAATATTATAATTAGGGTAAATAATAATAATAAATCAAGACAACCCAAACCCAAAACAAGATATGTGTGAACGTGAGTGAAGCGGAAAAGAAAAAGGTGTGTCAGAATTGTAGTATGTGGCGAACTGTAGCTCTGCCTACACCAGTGGGATAAAGGTGTGAGAGTTTGTATGTATGTATGTTGATTTGTGAGAGATAATCTTTGCCCAGCTATTGGACAATATAGGCCAATTTATATAATGTTGCATCGAGGAATATATATCGCCATATCGTGAAATTACTTTACATAAGCACACAAAATTAAACCATTTTGGCACACTGGTAATGGAATGGTAGCTGTAACGAGTCAGAATGACAACATAAAATTGGGGCCTTGGTTGCTAAAACTGGTTTTAATAGTCTGGACTATTCTGCACTTAGAACAAATTCGCAATTCCAAGTAGGGCAAAAATCGATCGCGCATGCATTCCTTCGTAATGTCTGCAACTAGCACAGCTTGTATATAATTATTTGCATAATTTTTGCATGCTACGTATTTCTTTATTTATTGATCTGTTTGTAACTTGGCTGTTTGAACAGTGGGATTTAATTGTTAAGAACTGTGATGTAAATGCTGAAGGCTCTCTCGTCGGTAATGCGTCTCGGCTGCAATGAAGTAGCTCTACAATGCGATACAAAGTTCCTTTTAAATATGGAGTATATAATTTTGACGGACGATTTAGCGCAGGGGTAAAGAGCTCAAGCCGCTCCGCCCACTGTCTAATAGTGGCGGATTCGATTCCCGCACGGGACAAATCTTTGTGTGATCCACAATATTTGTTTCGGTCTGGGTATTTGTGTATGTGAATGTTCATGTTCGTAAACGCACACACGACACACGAATAAATCCTAGTGTAAGGCTACGTATTCTTTAAAGAAAAACAAAAGAAAAAAATGGAGTGTATACCATTGAGCATATAAAGGCGCTCGTAGCGCTGTGCGACTCCGGTGTTCTTAGCGAACATAAGGTTAAGCAGCGTTCAACAAGATCGGTCTGAGATGGGTGACCGTTGTGGCATTTTCATATTCGAGCGTTTCCGTGCTTCGGAAGGCACGTTAAGCCATTGGTCCCTAAGTTCAACAACTTGATAAAGTTAACAAATCTGCCTCCACCAATCCGCACTGGGTTCGCGTGGTGGAGTATGACCTAATCTCTCTCACCTCGATTTGTGAGAGAAGGCCTTTGTCCAGCAGTGGGATAGTATAGGCTGATATTATGATATAATTATGCTTGAAAATTAGCGCCCTTAGCGAGGAATATAAAACCTGTATAGTGATTGGGTGGAACAAAAAAATATGTGTAGGATATTGAACTTACACATATTTTTCTGTTCCACCCAACCGCTATTCAGGTTTTTTATCTTACCCCCGAGTGGGGGTAAGATAAAAAACAGGGAAAGTTAAAAAATGAAAATAACGCCGAAGATTGAGGATTTTTTTTAACACTGACAACATCATTGTGGACACCATTTTGTCTCGTCCCACTCCTCAGTCTGTATCGTTTGCAAAGGGAGAATGGTCGCGTTTTATTTGATTATTTCCGAAAGCACGATTATCCCGTGTAAAATTCAGTTATTTATTCTTACCCCGCTCGTTTTATCTCCGTACACAGGTAACTAACAATGTTTGTGTTTGATATTAATAAATATATTTGAAAATTAATATCTTCCATAAAGTGGTGATTAGTAAATTTCTCGTATTTTAATATTTATGTTGCCTTTCAACCTTTCCCCTGCAACAATTAACGGGATAAGATGATAATATAAAACTTTCCATCTTACCCCGTTTACAAAACTATTAGAAAATATCACAGGTTCTCAAACTGTAGAATTACAAAGTATTATATTACTATTAGTATATTACAAATATACTAATAATCTAAAAATTAGTTGGTTTGACTAATTTTTAATTCGTGATTATGTAATAAAACTATTTTTCAGATGTCATTGCCGATTGACCAAGGATGCTGCGAAGCACTCAAAACAATTATATTAACAAGTACCTAGATTAAATTTTATATCTTCTTATACTTTTCTGATTAATAATTATTAAAGAAGAAATCTTTCATCTGTGTGATAAATCAAACACAGTACTGAACACTTAATATATAAGTTCAACTTATATTTACCATTTTTATTTAAGGTTCAACATGCCTCGTAAATATATAAGATAGACTTTACGGGCAACATGTTATACTGCTGAGGACTTAGCGACTGACCATGTACTTAGCAGCTAAGCTAGTCAACATACCAGTTGCTACTCTTCACAAACACTTACATAAAAAAACCGGCTTAAAAAGCAGAACACAGACCCAATTGGTAAATAGACTCTTAATTTTGGAAAAATGGGGAGTTGGGTTATCCAGAAAAGAAGTGTTTGCACTCGTAAAGGAAGTTGTTAGCTTAAATGGAATATCTACACCGTTTAATAATGGCGGGAACACCACCAGATTGGTTTACAAACTTCCGAAAACTTTCACTACAGGTCACATGATTACATTCTAGAGTCCTTAAGAGAGTCCAGCTGTAGGCTATGAAATGTTAAATATGAAATGGACGTTCTCACCAAGTGATACAGTATATTATAGACCTGGAAAAACCAAATATTAATGACACTGTTTACATACTACCTTTTAGAGTGTAGTTTTGTTGATTATTTTTACTATTAGATTTTGGAGCGCCTAAATACACTTACGCGATTATTTGATATGATATCTACTTCTGCATTTCGGGCACCCCGATGTGTTTAAAATTAGAGATAATTTATTTTTTTAAATAATGAATATGACTGATTTTCTTTAACTGTGATTTTTATTATCTCCTTTGAAACTCAAACTTAAATAATTTATTTTGTATAAACTACTAACAAGTATTTTTATTTAGTAATGCATTTTAATTTTTGTATATTTATCAAAATATATAATGTATGTTACATGGTATTATCCTGAAGTGTGTTTTATTCATCGACATGGCTACATCATAAATTTTGAGAACTTCGGAATGCTTGTCGTTTCCATGAAGTAAGATTGATATATTTTATTTCATGAATTATTTTTTCTACCACTTAGATAGCAATTTTTAATGTGAATAGATTTTTCGCTATTTAGATTGTCGGAGCAGGGTTTTCTGATCATGACAGGCATAAATACCATGGATACGATTTTAGTTACTATGTCAGTCTTACCCTTTTGCGGTTTAATCTTCCCCCTGTATTATGTTTTTCTTAAACGCAAATTTATCGTCCTTTTTCTACTTAAGAAAATATTTCAAAAAGATTTCTGTCAGCATTAAGGAAATAAGTTGACCCTACTTCTTAATCAAATCAACATTTTTAGCATCTGACATGACACCCAAACAATTTCAAATGAACATGCTTATCTAATAAAAAACCATCCCGACTTACTCCCACTCACCCTAATACTCATAGTAGAGCTACAAATAAGAAGTAGGAATAAAAGACTCTAAGGAACTCTGAGCGTGAGCGAAGCATGAAAGTTACAGTATAGTATATTTTTGCAGTTCCTGACTACTTGGTCTAGGGATGTATTGTGTAGCTGGCGATAACGAGGTCCTGGGCTTGAATTCTATATAATTCAAGGGGTTATTGAGGTTTTTCTATCAAAAAAATCTTAGTACCATTCTGGAGTCTCGTATTGGGCCCAGGCGAGTCTATTACCATTAGACGGCATTTTACCGTATTACAGTATAGGCACCAAGCCTAACATTGTCAGCAAAATGTGGGTATATTTGATACCTATCTACTCCCCTGCCTGAGAGTCGTAATATAAGAAAGGCGTTTATTTTTTATATAGTCCTTTGCTGCAACACAAAAAATACGGACTTTATTTGGAAGTCAGAACGAGGTAAACCCTGAAATTTGGGACAGCCAAAGATCGCGGTGACATGCACCTACTTACAATGGCCGGCCCGCCAACGGCATAGGACAGAACTGCATTGTTTAAGGTAAATTATTTCCAATCTTATATCAATACAATGAGTACTCGAATTTCGTTGGAGCAAGCCGACCTTGTGAGGATACAAACGAGATACGAGTGCTAAGGGCATTGAAATAATATAAAAAATAATTTAAATTCCGATCTGTCCAGTGTCGCTGGTAAGCGTCAGCCCGCCATTACGGCAGTGTTGTACATTTTTCAATTTTCAATAGTTGTTAACTACGTACACACTTAAATGTTTGTATATCTTTCGTCGGAGGTCTCTAGTATGGAATCTTCAGTAGATTCTAAATTAGTGATAACTGAGTCACATATAAGGGTTGTTTGTTTGTATAAAATAAATTTTCAACGAAAACATCCCTACAAACTTCTTAGGACTCTACAAATTCAAAAAATCCAGCGGTGAGAACTTGGATTCGAACTCAGAACTCGTGAAAATACAGCGAGCGTTATTTAAATTTAACATCTCTGGATGTGAAATCATTCTGTAGCATTGTATTGATAGATGGCATAGATAATACTTTGAGTCTTAAGATAATCCGTATTTTAATTATAAAGTTGAAAAACTTACCAGGAAATGATTTAATATCTGAAAGCCAATAAGTATCATCAGGTTTCTATAGGAGAAAATCAAGGACTTATAAACCATTAACACGAAAGCATATAATATGTTAGAATGTTATGTAACTCCCTCCCTACTCCTTCTTCTCTTTCGTTCCTCCACTCTCCTGTATGTATATGTATTCCTTAAAATCATAAACTTATTTAAACGATTTTTTACTTATGCTCTACTATATTTTTGTAGTCATAAAAGTATTCAAGTATCAAATCCATTTATTCCCGGTTCACCCGGGGTTTCAAGACCTAATTTATTTAAATTTGCCGCCAGTTTCCACTGAGCTTTCATTAAACAGACTTTATCAGTGTACACTAATGTTATTCAATAGATGATAGAAAATGTTTTTAATAGCGTTTTACATGTTGAATATTTATATCATTCGACATTAAACCAAAACCAAGTGTGTGATGATTCACGAACTTAACATCAATTTACACAAAAAAGTATAAAATTAATTATGGTGTCAAACAATGCAGATTTACAAAACAAATGTAGGTTTACATTGTGTGTCTAATATTAGGAGAACTACTTATAAATACTTTCTTAGGTCTAAGTAAGATAATCTTAGTAATTGTCTACCAATAACTGTAATCAACACTCAATTAAGTGCAGTAGAAAACGGGAGACGATTTTTTAAAAGTTGATTTTCTCAATGATTTTTTGACTTGTATCACCTTTCGCTGAATGTACAGATTTAACACATTCCCATATACAAGCACTATTAAGCAGTGTATTCAACACTGCTTAATAGTGCTTGTATATGGTTCGAGTAGGTAACTACGAGTAGGTGCTGGTTGAGGCACTCACCCGTTGAAGTACCTAGTAAGATGAGATCAATATTATATATGTCATGCACAGAGGCATGTTGTAATATTGAAAAAGAACAAAACTTTTCTCTTACTTTCTCTTTTAAGTATATAAAACCGGATATCTTTCTTTCTAGCCATATCACGTTGATGGTGTACACCAGGGATTTCCAACGTAATCAATATCGACCGCTTGGGGTCGATATCGGTTTTCCAGGGGTCGACATAAAGGAAAACTGATTTTGGGGGTAGATGAGGTCTAAAAATCGACCCCTATTAATGCGATTATGCAAGAAGAGTTGATTACCATCAGCACAGACGAGGAGCTTAAGCAGAAGTTGAACCAAGGCTATCAGAAGTTCTGGTTGCAACGCAACATTGAAACACAGTATCCTGCATTGTGGAACATTGCTGAAAAATACCTTATCGCTTTTACATCATCATATCTAGGCGAAAAAGGCTTCAGTGTGGTTATAAACATTTTGACAAAACAAAGAAACCGTTTGAAAATTAACAAACGCGGAGATTTAAGGCCGCAGGTCACCAATACTGAACAGGATTGAGCTAGATTGGTAGAAAGTCGCCAGGTTCATCCATCACACTGATGTTTTTATTTTATTATCTTTACTGTGCGTTTTTAATATTTTTTTCAAATAGTAATTACCTACTTAATTAATTTTATGTAATTTGTATTAATGATTATTAATTACACTTGTTATTTACTGAATTTTATGTCTTTTTATTTCGTTAAATTTTGATGAGAAAATGATGTCAAGTTTACTCATCATTTACCAACCATTCGTTTTTAAATTGGTAAGTATTTTGTATCAATAGGAAAAAAACTAGAGATAAGATTTTTAAAGTAATTTGTTGATGGGGGTCTGAGGTATCAGTTCATTTTGGAAAAGGGGTCTCTTGCCCAAAATAGTTTAAGAATCCCTGGTGTACACGATGTATGCAAAGGTGATCTATAGTTCTATCTCTTTATCATCACGCCAGATCTCTTGGGGGTAGGCAGTGAATACAGAGTTCTAACAGGTCCTTTCCTTACAGACCTCTCTGGCTTCCTCTACTCTCATAGTCTCATACACGTTCGCCAGTTACAGACTCTTGACTTGCTTTTGAAATAAAACATAGTGTTAGATTATAGTTGGCTATCTAGATTTATAGTTAGTTATTTCAATTACTTATCTTATTTTAGTATCAGGTAACAAAGCCCTTACAAATATACTAACATACTATATAATCACATCAATACTCAGCAATTCTTTTTGTTCGTCTTCACCGCCCGGTAGCGCCGGAAAATATTACCTTCAGCCAGAAATTCGGAGCAACTTCAGTTTGTGGTTCACCAGAATCTGTAGCGCATTGGTCGGCTTTCTCGGTTTCAAGCCCATGAGTTTCATCGACAAAGATTCTTAGGACCTCTCGTCTAGAATTGTATGTCTAAGCTGGTAGACTCTTTCAAGACACGTCACTTAGTCCGGTCTTTAACTCTTCTTATCATCATAATCAGCTTATAATCCATTAATATAATAAATTACTATATAGTATAATTAAAAAAGTGAATTAATATATAGTACATGTGCGTATTAATAAATTAACTATCACTTGCTCTAACGGTGAAGTAAAACATCGTGAGGAAACCTGCATGCCTAAGAGTTTCTTGAAGGTGTGTGAAGTTCGCCAACCCGCACTGGGCCAGCGTGGTGGACTAATGTCCTAAACCCTCTCAGTTTGCAGGGGGGGGGGGCGTGCCCAACGGTGGGACAGTTTCTTAACAGGGCTATTATTATTATATAGTATAAGTAAATAAATATATACTAACAACTTACGAGTTTTTATCCTGGAATAAAGATGATTTGATTGCAGGGCACTCCACCCTTTTGATCCATTCGTCGTGGTCCTGTGCTAATCTACTCAAAGTTCTTCCTTTAACTCTCGATGTCATCTACCCACCTAGTTCTGGGCCACACAACTCCTCTTTGCAGTAATTAATTTGTTGTAAAATAGCATATCATTATTTTCTTTGTTTAATTCTTATCACATTTTATATTTATGCAATTGGACGCAATAATAGCTCATGTGATATTAGTTATGCATATCTTACGCTTTATCTCTTAGCGTGATCAAAATGTGCGTTTTTACGGGAATTAATTGGCGTAAAAGAATTGATTAAGTTTGCTTACTTCGCTCCGCAATGAATGAGATGCAATTTTACGTTTTTCGTTCGGACACTATTTAAACATACATAACATTAGGGGAGTCTGTCCAAGAGCGTGCTCGTCGCGACCCCTGCCAGTCATTATGGCTGCAATCTTGGACCGAAGACGTACCGCAGTGCGGGCTAGGGCGTCCCCCCGGGGCGACGCGTACCGGCCCGCCCCCGTCGGTACGAATATAGGTGGAAGCGGCGATGGGGGCCGCCACCCATCACGCTGGGCCCGAACTGGCGAGTCGTGGGGTGCAGAGTGCCGAATAGGCACTTGGAATGTAAGAGGTGGTATGGAAGATAAGATGCATGAGGTGATTGATGTAATGAAAGAGAGACGCCTGGATGCTCTGTGTGTAACAGAGACTAAGCGGAGGGGCAGTGAAACCTGTGATCTTCCTGATGGAACGATGGCTCTGTGGTCTGGGGTACCGCAGAGCAGTCGTGCCAGCATGGGGGTGGGTATCTTGCTGTCCCGTCGCCTGGCCTCTGGAGTGAGAGATTATGGCCTGTGCGATGCGAGACTTCTCTGGGTCCGTTTAAAACTGGGTGTCACTAGAGTATTTTTGGTCGCAGCGTATGCTCCCGTAAGCTCGTCGACACCCCAGGACCTTGAGAAGTTTTGGGATAATGTCAGGGAAGTTCTGGATTTGGCTGAGGCTAATGAAAAGGTGATTCTGTGTGGCGATCTGAACGGATGGGTAGGAACCAGGCGGCAAACTTGCGACGCTGCTCTGGGTCCTTATGGTGATAAGAGAGTGAACGATGCAGGTAAGCTCATTGTAGATGTTTGTTTGGAAAGAGGTCTCCTTGTGTCTAATACGATATTCCAGCACAAGGACATACATTTGTATACGTGAAGAAGGAATGAACAAAAAAGCATGATAGATCTGATCCTGGTTGATAACCGTCTCCGAAGCAAACTACAAGATACGCGTGCGTATAGAGGCCCCACTCTGGAATCAGACCACTATCTCGTAGTTGCGCGGTTTAGTGGTCTGTTCAGGAAGTGGAGACACTGGCGAGAGCGTATCCCCTTCGGAGACCTTGAAAGATTAAAGGTTGAAAAGTTGCAAGATGAGAGCGTGAGGAGAATGTATGAAGACAGAGTCCGAGACAAGCTTTTGACAGCAGGCTCTTCGGACTCAAATGTAGATGAATGCTGGAATAGCCTGAAAGAGAGTTTGGTGGAATCCGCGAAAGAAGTATGTGGTTGCTCAAAGAAGCATATTACAGCAAAAGGTGATGCATGGTGGGATGCGGAGTTGCAAAGCTCCGTAGAAAGTAAGAAGAAAGCGTGGCAGGACTATGTATCTTCTTTGAACCTGAATGCCAGTATGACAGAGATGAGGAAAGAAATATACCGGCAATGCAAGAATGCCACTAAAACTTTAGTGAAAGAAAAGCGTGAAAGAGCCAGTATGATTGAGGAGGAGAGGCTGGCGAAGAACTTCGAGAACAACACCAAACTCTTTTGGAGCAAGGTGAGAAAGGCTCGAGGTGATTCGTCAGGCTCCAGAATGGAAAGGATAAAATCTAAAGATGGTGACATTCTTGCAGACACACAAGCTGTGCTAAACCGGTGGAGTGAATATTTTGGAGAAATGTATGGAGATGACCCGGATGCTGATGCCGCAGACGTGCCTAAAGGCGAGATTGCGGCACCAGAATCAACGGAGGACATCACTATGGAAGAAGTTGAATGGGCGATAGGAAGTATGAAAAACGGTAAAGCTGCGGGAGTAGACATGATATCTGCCGAGATGATCAAATATGGTGGAACTTGCGTCCGGGACGCTTTCCGGGCCCTTGCAAACCTTTGCTGGAGGACCGGTAGAGACCTACAGATTGGCGCCGCGCAGTCATAGTACCCTTGTATAAAGGCAAGGGTTCACAATATGACTGCGCCAATTACAGAGCCATCAGTTTGATCAGCTTGGCAGCCAAGGTGTACGGTAAAATTATTGAACGGAGAATTCGCGTGAAGTCCGATGGAATGTTGTGCGAGGCACAAGGGGGTTTCAGGTCTGGAAGAGGATGTTGGGATCAAGTCTTTTCACTCCGCAACATCGTAGAGAAGCATCTGGCAGTGGGCCGGAAGGTTTTCTGCGGTTTTATAGATCTGGAGAAGGCATTTGATAGAGTTGTGCGAAAGAGACTTTGGGACATTTTGCCAGAGTATGGTATAGATGGCACTCTCTTGCGAGCCGTCCAGTCCACTTATGTGGACTGCAAGGCATGCGTACGGGTGGGTGGTAACAGGTCACCCTGGTTTGACGTTAAAATCGGCGTCAAGCAGGGTTGCGTGTTGTCCGCTAGACTGTTTATAATATATCTGGACAAAAGTCTTCAAAGACTGAAAGCGATGAATGAAGGTGTACAAATGGGTGACTTAGTGGTAAACCATCTACTTTATGCAGATGACGCGGTTTTAATAGCGCCAACAGCCACTGATCTGCAAACACTAGTCACAGTTATGAAAAACGACTGCATGATCAATGGCTTACACTTGAATGTGAAGAAAACCAAGATTATGGTTTTTGAAAGGGAAGAAACCAGAACGAATGTAAGGATTGTGGTTGGTAACGATGTGTTGGAGCAAGTGAATGAGTTTGTATATCTTGGATGCGCCTTCAGTAAGGATGGGAAATACACCGCTGACATAGAGAGAAGAGTGAGTGCAGGGAACAGAGTGAATGGTGCGATGGGAAAGCTACTCGGGAGCCGGCACTTAAGCCATAAGGCGCAGCTGGCCATACATAACGGAGTTCTTGTCCCAACGCTGTTATATGGTAGCGAGAGCTGGGTATGTAAGAAGGAGAATGAAAGTAGGATAAATGCGGTAGAAATGCGAGCTCTGCGGAAGATGTGCGGAGTGAAGCTGACCGACCGCATTAGCAACAGCATAGTAAGACAGCGAGTAGGTATGAAAGATAGTATCGGTGTAAAGATGAGAAAGGGCATGCTCCGTTGGTTCGGGCATATAGAAAGAATGCCAGAGGAAAGAATGACAAAACAGATATACAATGTGAAAGTGGAAGAATGCAGGTACCGGGGAAGACCTAGACTATCTTACCACGACCAAATAAACCGAGTCTTATCTGATGGAAAAGTCAAGAGTCTCCGTAACCGGCGAGCGTGTATGAGGCGAACTATGAGAGTCGAGGAAGCCAGAGAGGTATGTAAGGAAAGAACCTGTTGGAACTCTGTACTCTCTGCCTACCCCGCAAGGGATCTGGCGTGAGGTTATAGATAGATAGATAGATAGATAGATAGATAGATAGATAGATAGATAGATAGATAGATAGATAGATAGATAGATAGATAGATAGATAGATAGATAGATAGATAGATAGATAGATAGATAGATAGATAGATAGATAGATAGATAACATTAATGCATGTATTCCATGGGGACCCGGACTGAGGGACCTCAGAAGCTAGCCATGTAGGTACCTTCTCCCATCATCCTCTTTTTAACCGACTTCAAAAAGAAGGAGGTTCTATGTTCGGTTGTATGTATGCTTTTTTTCTTTTTTTGCATTGGGTTCAGTATAGCTCCAAGGTGGTCCCATTTTAATTTCATTGGCATTGGACTTTGGACTTAGAAGATACACCAGGGAACTCCTTAACGGCAAACAATAGGCATGTGTAAATTGAGATATAATGGGTATTACGTCAATCCTATAGGTACCCTACTATAAAACTAAGCAGTATATTAGCCAACTTCAAAAAAGGAGGTTCATAATTCGTCCTTTTATAAAGGCGTCCTTTGCTCATGAACCGATTTTGATGATTCTTTTTGCATTGGGCTCAGTATAGTTTTGAGGTGGTCCAACTCAGCAAAATAATATAATATCGGCATATAAATATTACTAAATAATTCACTCGTCACTTAAAATTGTGAAATAAAAATCTTTAAAAAAATAAGGTAAACCGACTTCAAAAAGCAAAAAATAAATATTTGAAGTCGATGCCAAGTAACCGACTGCACCAACCAGCACCGACTTCAAATATTTGTTTTTTGCTTTTTGATGTCGATATACCTTTTTTTTTAAAAGAATATTATTTCCCAATTTTAATTTGCTATAAATAGTATTTAGGTCTATAGGTTAGGGAAACAATAAATAGTTTGTTATAACGAGATTACAACTTGAAATTCTTTTTTTGTCTTCAACATTCGTCCTATTAAGTAAATGTTTGTTTTATTGATATTTATCATTCCTATGTCTTATATATTTATGACTTAAGGTTAGTTTTGTACATTAGTTTCCTTTAAGAAATCAGTATTATTCGCATCTCTATCTATTTATCTATATGATCACGCCAGATCCCTTGCGGGGTAGGCAGAGAATCCAGAACTCCATCAGGTTCTTTTTTTACATACCTCTCTGGCTTCCTGCACTCTCATAATTCGTCTTATACACGCTCGCCGGTTAATTCTCATCTATGGAGTATTATTCAAATATTTAGATGTAACTCGCTATTACTTCTATTTTATTAGGTACTTTTAGCGAGACAGCAATTATATAGAAAAAATTAGGCCGCCATAACAACTCGTCATTGAAAAATTTAAAATGAGAAAAATTAATACTAAAAAGTATTTTTACCATGGTACTGTAACATAATATCAACATAATAAAATCTCGTATCAAAACTTTACATACAATAAACTATAATAACAAAACGTTCGAATTCAATCATGCGACGCGCGCCCGTTATTTGTTCTCACAGTTCTAGCCATTGAAGGAGACCTAGGCGATATTGCGACATTATTGAAGTCTAGACTAGACTGGTGTGAAATTCGCACCGGCCATAGCTTTCGCGTTTTGAATGGCTCAGATTGATCGTCAGAACCGGTCGGATTCGGGTTTGTTACTCGTTCACACACTATTCGTTTGGGAAAGATTTTGTAAGTTAACATTTGGGACTAAAGAGAATAATATAAATTAATAGATATTTTCGTTTTGATTTTTATAAGTTACTATGACCTGTAGGTATGCAGTCCGTGTGAGTTCCAAATTATTTTAAACATCGATATAGTACGTATTAGGTATTTCTTACACTTTTATATATATCTTAATGTGTGTCTTTTCTAGAATAGCGTCCGCACGCGGCGTGGCTGCGCAGCTAATGAATAATGTAATTGAAAATTAATACCAATCCAAATAAAATTATTATTCTTATGTCACATTCAGTAATCAGCATTTTATTATCGGTAGACTCTTCCTGTATAACCTGCATTCACTTCGGTGAATTTATATGTAGCCACAAGTTTAAAGTTGAATCTAATCAAATACAGCGATAGATAGGTATCATACCTACAATGTAACTAGTTTTAGAGCGGGATTAAATATCGCATAATCATAGGTACATAGAATAAAATGAGATAATTTGACGTCTATCAAATCACAAAAGGTTTAGGTTTACTTAATACAAACACATACATCTGTTAAAAAATATTTTAAAAAGATGCTGCATATCGGAGATGTATCGAAATGAGGCGAAGCCGAGACGGCCGGCCGCGACAGCCGGCCGCAAGGCGGCGAGGGGGCGCTCAGACCGGATCTCAGACCCTAAAATAAAAACATCTATCGAAATAATAATACGCACTGCTTACCCGGGACAAGTACGCGAAACGAATGGCGTTGACCCCCTGAACATTCCCATGCTAAGTTGCGGCCCAACTGGATTTTTCTTAATGGTAGGGTGGCGTCGGTAGGCTACGCATATAGAACTGAATAGGCCTTTCAAACGTGTGTTTGGACTTATTAGCTTTTATTTCTAAGACTAGCTTTCATGGGAGCTTCGTTGCGAGATCGTTCATCGCAGAAAGTGCTGAATGCTTTCTAACGCACGTGATGTCACTTCAAATAATTATACTCTTTTTGAACTGATCTTTACCTATGGATTTATTTATTTTGTTTCGAGATAATAATTATGACTATTGCATATGAATTTTAGTGCATTCTTATAATTTTAAATAATAAATTGAAGTTACTGCTTCTTTGGTCTAGCGTAAAAGCGCATCGCTGTGTGATCCCGATGTCCTGGGTTCAAATCCTAGGTTGGACAAATGTAGTTTTTGTAACGAAAAATTCCCAGTATGGGTCAGGAATAGTGCCCGGTATATGGCAATAGGCTCGGCCCCTATTACTTGGGGTCTAAAAACGTCGGCGAAAAGTGGGTACAGTACACCCCTGCCACTCCCGTTAGGGGAATATAGGCGTGATGGTATTTATTTTCTTTATTAAATTGAAGTTCTGTGAATTAAACACCTATCACGAATTTTCACAACCTAGTAGTTAGTTCCTTTTCCTTTATAGCATTATGGAGTCCAATGAGGTTAAATAAATATAGGGGCTCTAGCAATACAATACACGAATAGGTGTGAGGTTAAATGTCGCACTGAGTTTAGACCTTTCGCCCTTAGTTTATTCTCAGCATTGCTAGACTCCTTTCCAACTTTCCATACATCCGTCCGAACCCGTCTTTTGAATTGTATAATTTAACCGTGCCGTCTTTTCTCCCATTCTACTTTTGTTCAAAGAGCAGACAAACCCGTTGCCGCTGCATAAAGAAATAAAAATTAATGGATGTCCGCACAATGGGGAGAAATTGTGATAGGTGAGAGTAATCTTTTACAGCCAGTGACAATTCTTGTTCTTTTATTTTCCATGAAGAAACCCCTTGTTGAGGTTAAATAGGGTCACTATGGTACGATCCAATTCTAATTTTGAATTGTAAATGTTGATTCTTACAATCACTTGCGCTCTCTCGTGTTTATTTTTTAACTAGATCGCTTAATGGAAGTGACGAAATAAGAACGGTTTCAAGATTTTTTTTACTCATTTAGAAGTAGTCGCGAACCAGTATTCAACGTTTATGTAGTAAATATATACAATAAAAAATAAAGAACTACGTACTTTATCAAGGCAATTCTCAGTCAAGGTCGACCCACAGACATCAGCCCTCCACAGGTGTCCAGGTGAGTAGCATTGAGAACGCTAAAATACACCTTAATACAAAACTGTAACGGTACTTTATCACGTGTTCCGTGTTTAATTAATAATTTCCTGTAAATTACTCACGACACACTTTTTTATTGGTGAATAACAAAGTATTGTATTGCGCCGGACGAGAAAAATGTAATACATTTTTAGATCAACATTGAAACGGTTACATTAAGAATGAGATATATATATACAAATAGAAAGAGATCCGCTGATGTCACTAGAGAATGCTTGCATAATTTCGTGAAAGAATTCGCAAATTGCTCCGGCGTTTCTGCACCTGTTTGTGCGTAGTTATCTTAAATTGTACCGTCCTCGAGACATCAATCAAAACGAAAACGTTCGGAATAAATTCGGTGTACCTATGAAGCTATTCAAGTCTGAGTTGGATGGAAATAATACAAACGTGCAATAAGAATGGTATATAATACCCTCGTAAAATATACCCTCATCGATAATGAGCCTCAGTATCGTAGCTAGGAACAGGGCGGCGCAAACCTGAAGGGGGTGCACTCGCAGACCCTCAACCTTCTAAATACAATATCTTCTACTTAGAAAATAAGTTTTTGAGGGCGAATAATTCTAATCTTGCCTTGAGCACTCATAACCATTGCTGAGTATATGGTAAAATAACAAGCCTTTATTCTTAAACACATTATAAAAAATGTCCTCGAGGCGTCTGATTGTTGATTCAGGGTAATTTCGAAAATACCTGGATGGCTTGATAAGTGTAAAATTTTGGATAAGCTCTAAGTAACTCGAACCAACTCAACCGACTCTAATCAAGGGCTTATGATCAAAACACACTCAATTAGATTTATAACTCTGCTGCCACCAGCCAATAAAATAAGCTAAATATCTATCTATCTATTATATATCATCACGCCAGATCCCCTGCAGGGTAGGCAGAGGGTACAGAGTTCCAACAGGTTCTTTCCTTACATACCTCTCTGGCTTCCTCAACTCTCATAGTTCGTCTCATACACGCTCGCCGGTTACGGAGACTCTTGACTTGTCCTACAGATAAGACTCGGTTTATTTGGTCATTGTAAGATATTCTAGGTCTTCCCTGGTACCTAAATCCTTCCATTTTCGCATTTTATATGTGTTTTGTCATACTTTTTCTGACATTCTTTCCATAAGTTTAATATAGCATATGAAAATATTTATCAATATTATCACAGGTCATATAAGTCGGGGCAGGCTGAAAATACAGAGTATCAATAGGTTTTTTTCTTACAACCCTCTCTCTCTACCTCCACTCTCACATTATTCTCATACACGTTCGCCGGTTATACTCTAAGAATGTAGTTGGGAACTATACTATTATAATTGGTGTGAAAAACCCACTAGTAAATAGATTTAATTGGTGGTGTTAACAGGAAAATTAACATCACCCATTATTATTCAAAAACATGCTTGGGTAGTCGGTTGATATATACATACATATGTATTAGAAACTGATATTGCTAATGCGAAGTTGTGTACTTTGTTGCATATTGCAGGACTGCACTCAGGAATTGTACGGCTGATTTTTATAAGGTAAATTGATATCAGATTTTTGAATACTTATATAAATTATAGATCTTTGTGAGATTGTGGAGAGCAGTCTTCTTAAAAATCATCAATAATAATGGCTCAAGTTCTACATATTTAAGAATTCCATAATGGCAAATTTGTCAAGGTTTCTTGAAAGCTCACACCTATTTTCCTTCGAAGGGATAAGCAGAGGTGTACTCCGTACTTACACCTACATTTTGCCAAAGTATTTTTGGTCTCGAGAAGGCGAGCTTGTCGCCATTCTTCGAGCAATTTCTTTTTCATTCTATCTGTCATAGAGATTTCCCCCAGATGTTTTCGTTCGCCATTAGCAAGAGAGAAACTCAAATATGTTTAAAAAACCAGTGACTACTTTGAAGTAAAGCCATGGTCGCCCTTGGCAATGCTTTTTTTACTTTATCTTTTTGTCTATATCTCTTTTTTACATTTTACATATTTCTAGTCTGTGCTTAAGTTTTGGAGTATTTCCTATTTTGTATAAGCTAAAGTACTTAAAGTTCACCATCATCATCATCATAATAATAGTAAAGATAAAGGTGTGGGCTGAAGATCCCAGGGAAACACTTTAGTTTGTCGCTGTAGTCCACGTTCATTTCTGTTCTCCAATAATGCATTAACTATGAATCAGTTTTAACATAATTCAATTATTTTCCAATTGACGTTTGACGGACGATTTACCGCGGTGGTTAAGAGCTTATCCCGCTCCGTCCACTGTATCTAAAGTCACGGGTTCGATTCCTGCACGGGACAAATCTTTCGGTTTCGGTCGGGGTGTTTGTATATGTGAATTTTCATGTTTGTAAACGCACCCACGACACAGGAATAAATCCTAGTGTGGGGCTACGTTTCTTTAAAAAAAAGCAATTTGCGAGGTTGAGGAATGTGGCTTTGATAATTTCTAAGATACTTAATAATAATTTTTACTATGAGTATCATTCAATGGACAGTGACCAATCCCTCCAACACAGTATCAGACGGACGATAATTCAGATAACAAATTCTGCGAAAACTGAATTGGATGAATGATCGAATAGGATAGACCAACATTCGCTATCCGAATAATTTAGGCATGTTATATTCATTTGTCATCGTCACATTTAATTAGCATCTTTTGTGTTGACTAACGCCCTCGACGTGTGCTCCTTTTTACTGGCCGAAATTTACGTATCACACCGTCGAATGGAATATGTCATCATCATATCGTAAAGAATAATTGGCTTAAATGTTTTAGCCAACTTGGAATAGCTCAGATTTCCTTTAATTTAAAAAAAAAATAGAAATACCTAACTAACATTCTGATAACGCATATATCCATAATCGTTTTAGAACCATCGCGTCGTTGATTAGCGGCGGTTAAAATTTATTTTATTGCAAAAATTGGTTTGTAGAATTGGCCCCCAGAGCAATTTGCGAATAGGATTTATGACCAAATACACGCATGCTATTCTCATCATTTAGACATGTTATAAACGTCATCGTTACGTCTAATTGGCATCTATCGTGTTAACTAACGCCCCCGACGTGTACTCCTTATTTTTTTATTGGCCGGAATTTAAGTATCATGCCGTGGTATTTTAATTATCATACCATAAAAAACTTAATTAGATATAATATCTATGGAATTCTATAAAAAATAGCGGTGATAGCCTAGTGGTTAGACCATTAGACTGCAAAGTCAGAGGTCTCGGTTTCACACCCACCAAATTACAACGGAAAAGGACAGATGTTATTTTATATCAAATGCTGTAGGAATCCATACGTGAGGAAATTAATATCGTACATGTTAGATATACCACAATCGTTTTAGAAAGTGTGCGACACGTATATTTATAAGGGCATAGAGGGAGATATCAAATAACTACACCAGTTATCTACCCATACTTTAATCTTTTAATTCCAGTCAATTCTAATGGTGCAAAAAGAAATGAAACACAGGTCCAAGAACATAAGAAAATATTAAGAAGATATATATCTTTTTATTTTTATGAAATATACCATTTTAAAATCGTTAATACATAAGGAGGGGATATGATAGTCAATTTATCGATGGTGTTCTGATGTATTAATTTTGATTGCAATGCTTCTGATAAAATAGGTAGAGCTTTGAAGGTACCCGTTCATTTTAGTATTACCACGACGGTATATCGAGAGCAGATATTGGCAAAATGTAATTAATGATTAATCACCCCTGCTTGGGGAATATAGGCGTGATGGTGTATTAATGATTAACGATTACGATAACCTTTTGTAATCTTCGACGTTTACGATAACCCTTATAATCTTGAATCATGATCGAATATTTCTTAATTTAATTGTAATCATTAATCTGATTACATTTTGCCCATCTCTGATCGAGACTCAAGTAATGTCCTGTCCTTTGTCTGACTGAACGTGTACCATAATGCTGTTGAATTCTGTCTCGTTCGGCATCACACTGGAGCTATGACCAGTTGTTTTGTACGCACTCTTTACATATTTTATAGTAACACTTTCTCTTACTATATATGTATCTCGCTGAGATTCACGGGCTTTACCCGGACCTTTGAAAGGCTTGCATGGGGACATGGGTACAACACGTAGAGGCCCTTTGCGAGAAGTTAATGTTATGTAAGCCACCTGCTGAGATTACTTGCTGAAAATGAAGAAACATAACCAGCGAACTGACCCCGGCAGGTGCAAGGACTATTGTAAATTATGGAAAGAAACAAGGACTATGTAAATGAGGTTTGATGGACAAAAACTGGACTATTTCAAAGGGGACGGTCACCGGCCATAATTAGTGATACCTAATTACCCGTGGCCGGCGGTGACTCGCCGCTTACTAGATGGGCCCTCAAACGGTCGTCCTAGGACAACTGAGGGCAGCACCGGTGTGAGCGGCTCAGGGGTGTAGAGTAATGTGCTGCGCTTTCTCCGAAGTTACTCGCGGCGTTATACCCTTTAACACTTCCACCCCTGGAGTACATCGACGTAGGAACGCATTATCTTCCTACGTCGATATAGCTCTCACGGCTCCTCTCTGGACGGCCAATCAAGGCTAGCCAGAGCCGAGAGTCCTGCAGGCACCCTTTGGTTTCCACTCGACCGACGAAGACACGCCGAGTTAGGGGCCCTGACTGACTCTCTGAAGCACTCGGGTCCGTGGTGTCGTTACTCACCAACAGCTCGCCACAAACTGCCCTGCGGGCTCTCTTACTATTATTATTATGCTTTTTATTAAATACCTCTACAACATCTCTATTTTGTAAATGAGAGGACTATGTAGACACTGACCAATACCATGAATCTAAGTACACTTATTATTAATCTATACTTATTACTTATCTACATCTATTTAGCTCGTTCTGCATTGTTCTCCCATACTCCATAAATGCAATGTATACAAAAAGAATTGTAAAACTCATTTTTTAAAAAGAGTAACCGTGGTGTTTCTTCTCCACAGGAATGACTTTCCGAGCGGGTGGTAGTCTTAAGTAATTAATAATTTTCTCTTTTTGACTATTCATAAGTGCCTTTTGGTCTACATGAATAAAAAACTTTTGATTTTGATTTTGAATACACTGCTGTTTAACGTAGGGAATAAATACAGCCAAGTGAGAAAATTAGAAACGAGAAACTTCATAACAAGCGTATATTTGAGTGCGTGCGCTACGAAACATTGCACACTTTTGCCTTCCCATGTGTTACTACAATTATGTAACTTTAAATACGTGGAGGAGGCCTTGCCTGGAACTTATTGTTGCAGTCAATAATTATTGCAGCCAATGATTAAGTTTAATGATTATTTATAGAAGTACTTATTGAATTGACTGCCTCGTTGGTCTAGTGGCAAAGCACATCGCTTTGTGATCACGAGGTCCTGGGTTCAAATCCCAGATCGGACAAATGTAGGTTTTCTAACGAAAAATTCCCAGTATGAGTCCGGAGTCTGTAATTGTGTCCGGTATATGGCAATAGGCTTGCCCCCTATTAAATGGGGCCTAACATCGTCGGCGAAACGTGGGTGTACTAATTACACCTCTGCCACCCCCGCTTGGGGAATATAGACGTGACGGTGTTTTTTTTAATGAATTAGATGGTACGGCAACGCAATATGTGGTAATAGGAAAACTTATGACGATTATTGTGATAACTTAGGAACTTGGTTAAGCTAGTTTATGAACTATTGTATTATGTCATCAAGTTACTATGTCCTTGAGCACGAACTATCCTTTTTTAACAAAAATAAATGATGTAGAAAAAGAATATGGGAAGAGCAAAACATGTATAATGCGACAAGGATATTTTGGCCTGTGGTTGACTTTGACATGGGACTGTTGGTGTGAAAAATTTTTTTTCTTTTAAAAAACGTTGCCCCACACTAGGATTAATTCGTGTCGTGGGTGCGTTTACAAACATGAAAATTCACATACACAAATACCCAGACCAGAACAAATAATTGTGGATCACACAAAGATTTGTCCCGTGCGGGAATCGAACCCGCGACTATAAGACACAATGGGCGGAGCGGGCTAAGCCCTTAACCACTGCGCTAAATCGTCCGTCAAATTAGAGTTGTCATTTAGTAAACTTTTCATACTTCCAGGGAAAATTTTCAGTAGGTTGGTCCACACGGTTAGTCATTAAAAAAAATACTTGGGTAAATTTCATAGCAAATGTAAACTCTGTAACGGTCATGAAGTGACATTTCACGTGATGACAGCGTAAGATCCTTGTATGACTTGTAGTAGCTATTTTATGTCATATTCTTAGGTTTCGTCTTTTCCGAAGATATTTATTTATATGTTAATATTTAGTTAATTTCTTTGAGCAAATGTGGATTTTGCTGATAATCATAAAACGATAACTGCGATCAGATAAAAAAAAACGTCTGGCCGTTTGATATTGTGTAAATAAAAGTACCAATTTGCCAATAGGCACATCTGTGCCACAGGGCCAGACCAGACATGTCTACATTAAAAAAAAAAAACAATTTGTGGTCTATTGAATATGCGACGCGCCGCGCACTTCGCAAAGGTCGAGAACCTTTGCGCGCGACAATAGACAAGATTCTTCCATGTTCTTACACGGTATAATTACTGTGCTATAGGTGTACTAACTTTAATCGTCCACTTTAAAGCCAATTGAAACAACTATTGGTACAAAGTTGATGCAACGAACACAAAAGCGTTATAAAAATATTATTTGCGACGCAACGCCTCGCTGATTACCCGCGCCGCCAAGACGCCCTTGAATTAGCAAAAAAATAAACAAATAGCAATGACCTCGGCACACATGATAGACACGAATACAAACCGAGTCAGGTCAGATTAGGGCGGCCATTAAAATTCATAGTACACGTTTTGTGAATACTTTATTATAAAATAGAACTAGAATCACCGGCTAGTATAATTTGACAAGGTGACGTCATCATCGTCTGGGCCCCTAATTTGACGTCAGCTAGTACAGTGACCCACAAATCTACAGACACAATAAATTCAGCAACGTACGGTGCGAAACGGCGCGGGTCAATGAACTGTTGACGTATTTAAAATACGCACAAGTAGGTACCTTATCGCGAAATGTAGTACGCGGCGCGGCAAGCGGAGCGAGCTTGCTGTGCTATGTGTTTGCAAAATGGTTATTTATAGATGTGAGTGTCCGTGACGGATGGTTCGTGCTATTTCTAAGGTCCCGAGGATTGGTGAGTAATAACATTCCGTGGTGTAAGTATTAATTAAAACAGTCATGAATGAAAGATGAATTCAAACTTCTTACAAACGCCTTTGTCGTACATGAAGTTCCATCGTGATATTCCAATCGCTAACTGGTTGATACGAATTAAAAAAATAATACCAAAAAAAACAAATTTATTGACAATTAAATTTCACAATATAAACTGTCAAATTTCGAAAATAGTGGTGTTAAACCCTTTTATATAATTACGGTTTATACTTTACATGTATAGAAAAAGTACCGGTTTCTACAAAAAAAAATGGTTTTAACGCCATTGGATTTTTTTTCCACGGTATGTGAATTAAATTAATCGCGTGAGCGAAATCTTTTCTCAAGACTTTAACCAACACCGGAAACTCTGTGAGAGTTCGTTTTGCGGCCGTAGTTTTAACGCTATTGATATCAAGCAAATGTGAGAAAGGAAGTGTGTCTGTCATGCCGCTACAAGACACACTACACACGAGTTCTTTCTTTAGAAAGAAAGGAAGAGTCTGTTTTAAGACGTTAAGCGATTTTCGACATGAAACGTACCTCTTTTAAGCTCCATATTGGCAGTGAAAGGGACACATTGGAACCTTGTTCGTACAAGACGAGGCACCCGCAGTAGCCGTCCAACCTACCTACCCACATAATACGACGGATACAGATCCGAGTTTCTTACTTACACATACACGTAAAGTACGAAGGCCAGTTTTTAATATGTGTATGTGTCGCGAATACATACGGCTTCGATGATCAGCAGGTGTAAGCGAACTAAAGGCAAGGGGTTATTGCGATTAACTCTTTTATCCCTTCGTTTCCATATCAAAGACTAATGAACCTTGTTCTACTATTGGACAACGTCGATTAGTGACCGTGTGATTATTCGGATTGCTTACAAGGAATTGTTATAAAAACGTGAAGCAATTTATTTTTAACTGTATTATATGTATAATGTAGGAATCTTATTGGGAGGAATCCTAGTGTAGTCGGCTTAAGTTTTTTGTTTAATTCTAATCAGCTAGGATAATTAACCAATTCTCATAATTTTGATAAAAGATTCTAATCAGACAATTATGAACGAAGTATTCGTAAATATTTTAGAGAAAATATTTTTTGATTTATACATTTTTGTATAAACATTGTATAAACATGATAAAATACATGTTTTTTAATGTAAAGACAGAACCAATGTTTCTAATTGTAACAACAAAGGCGAAACTGGCAGTGAATCGATGCGAGTAACGAAGGTCAGAGGGTTTGCAAGTGTGCGTATGTATGCAAGTATGCAGGCGAGCTCGGTGCGGCGTCGCTGCTGCACGCCTGCACCGGCGGTTGCAACACCCTCCCCCCTTCGTTCTCGGCTTCTCGCTCGTCGCCGTCTTGCCGCTAGCCTGTCTCACCTCGCGGCCGGCAGCCTTGCGCGACGCGCCGCGCTCTTTCACATTCAAAATTATTCGCAACCATTGCAAAAACTCTCTGTGCAATAAAAATATCTTATTTTTTGACGCGGTCGCTATTAGTTTTAATACAGAGAGGTTGTAAAAAGTTCACAAAGAAATTAAGTGCCTTTAAAACTTTGAATGCACTCCTCGTTGCATGTCCCGCGCGCGTCGTTATGAGAACCCCGTAGCGGTCACGTTGACGTCGCGCGGTGCCGCCATATCTGTCTCGGCCACCAACTAGCAAAATTAATAGGTAATTATTTTCGTGTACAGTGTTTCTGATTGATTTTGTTGTTCAGTGATTGTGTGTCAAAGTGTTTTCTATCTTCTGACATCCTTTGTGGTGATTCCAATTGGATTCTTTTTGGAAATTGAGGCGCGCGCCGGCCGGTTCTTATCGGGTGCAATGCAGTTGCACTCTCAACTTATTGCAATTTTGCATTCACTAAAGTTTCATGCGCGGAAAGTTTCTAGTGTTTATATTTTGCTCAAAAAGGATTGTATATGTGTTTTTAAAGTGATTATTCGTTAAAAGTGATATGTGTAGCAGTTTCTAAAGATCTGTCACAGTTTACTCTGCTGTGTTATTTCGGTCATTGACCGCCGGAATTCGCATCTCCTTTATATTAGTGGTGTTGTTAGATTTTTTTACATAATTTCGATTTTCGTTTTTTAGGCTCAAAAATTGTGTCACTTCACTAGAAGAATGCAATGACCCGCGCATTCGCTTTTTGAAATTTCACCTTACCCGGATGGAATGAGGAGTGCGCAATCACATTGTTTTACAGTTTCATATGTTTGAACATCACTTGTTTTTTTGTTTTTCGGACGATTAGAGAGTTATCATTTTCTTCCAAAATTACAAAAATTACAAAATAAAGGTAAATATTATTCTTTTACACAGTATTATATAGTTTTAAATAATTTATGATGTATATGTATAAAAAATATAAGTTGGCATTGCTCACACGCGTGGCTTCCTTGAATAGCTGCAGAATGACATCATCTCTAGGCAAGCCACAGAGTTCCTAGTTAGTTCTGAGCATGTTCTGAGCATATAAGTCCCAAACAAAGTTCAGTCATAAACTGTTGTGAAGTCCTCCAAAGTTGTTATTATTTAGTGTAGTGTGTGTAAATACGATGATGAATGTCCAGAATGGCGGAGGGCAATGGAGAAATACCCATTGAAGAGGTACCTGGGAAGGACTCCGATGTTGGCCGAACACCGGATTACCGCAAACTCATTGACTATGGCTTGGATCCTAAGGTGAGCTACTTTAACTTTTAGTATCATTATAAAGCGATGCCTATAAGCTTCATTTATATAATTATGTAGTATTTAGTAGAAGAGAAAAAAGAAAAAAAAAATTTGGTTCTAATACCATTTTGGACGGACCAAAATTTTTTTCTTTTTTCTCTTACCTTAATTCAAAGTATTAAGTAGTTTCAATTATTATTTATAGCTGTAAATATAATCATTATTTCATGTATATATTGTTATGTACAATATATACCACACGGGTCTAAGGTTATAGGTACCTTAGAAGCGTACTGTCTGGAATCTCTTCTGTTTTTTTAGTATTTAATTTAAATTATTAGCTATTCAATAGTTTATTTAATTATTTTATATATTACAGGACATATTAAGTCTACATTTATAATTTTGTGAATTTCAGGATCAACTTTATATAATATCAATTGCCAATTTGAATCTTATTAGACACTGCTTTACATTAAAATATTTCGAATAAGCATCTTATATGAAGTTTTTTTGTTACATAGTTCTTTTGGCATTTTCTCAAGGTAATTAGGTTCACTAGAAATAGTCTAGACTTCCTTACTTTAGCTTTTTGTACTAAGAATACATAAAAAAAATTGGCATATAAAATATTCCTGCAAAATGCCTGATGTCTTAGCATTGTAATAAAATTTCCTATACACTTCAGTATCTAGGTAATAAACCAGGTTGTGTATATAATACCTAACACTGATTCACAAATCTTATCATAGTGTTACACAACTTCTAAGAAATCAGTGTGGGTATATGTTGCCACACCTGAAAATGCATGTCTGTTGGAAAAATTATAATGTTGGCACCACTGCATTTGCACTTTCTCTCTGATAATGGTGACCTTTGCCATTTATTATCTGGGCACCTGCATTGCATGCACACTGGCTTGTATGTTTTTAAAAATAATTACTATGTATTTATGTATTAATAATATATAAATGTACCTTAAATTTTGAAAGTTTGACATAGCCTTCATGGAGGTAGGGCTTAGGAATTGTAACCATTTTGGATTGCATAGGCTATTGTAGGTATTTTCAATACTCTAGACATGTTCAGCTAATAAAGCTCCACAAGAAAGAATAATATACATATACAACAATGCCTACATATTATCCAACATATATGTACTATATGTTGGATAATCTGTAGGCATATGTTGTATAATCTATGGGCATATAAAACTCATAACACTGGATCATATTATTGGGTATAGGCAATGGGTATAGGTAGTATTATGGTAAAAAGTAGCCTGTAAAGTAAATACCTCTCTGTTTAGGGATTTTATTATAAAGGTTTTAATAGGAACCTGGCCTCTATATCCTATTCCCAATGAAAATATAGAAAATTATAATTGTTTCTGACTTGCTAGTTCTTATCAAGTCCTTAAATTGTAACATAACATAGGTATAATATAAATATGACTATAGTAAGGGATAGGCCACGTATTAACTGCCGCCGCGGCGTATATTTGCCATCACCTTCCCTTTGATTGTAATGTCGCAAGATAGAGCGAGATGCAGCGGCGATTCGCACATGTTGTCTTACAAGAATCTTATTGCGCTTGGTAATAAGGGTGCTTTTTATTGCAACTGGAACAAGTTAGGGAGATATAGGATCAACACTTCAATTAATATAATAGTTATACAGTTCAAGTTTTCGTATAGATATATCTATACTATACTATTACCTCGCATACAGAATCGCTTTCAATTCTAAATAGACTCCTATTGCTATATTTTTCGAACTCTGAATTTTGAGCTGGCATTTCGATTATTTTTTTCTTGTAATTAATACAATGTAGCTTTACGCCAGTTAATGATAGGTAGGTACTTGTTGGAATCCAACAAGTTTTCCAATAACTGTAGTAGGTAGCAACTGATATGACGAATTTATCATTCGGAAATCCTCATACGCATGAGGTCAATGCAGTCACGGGGGGGGGGGGGGGGGGTGAGTGCGCGCGGGGGAAAGGGGCGGGGGCACTGAGTAATTTTCCTTGTCACTGTCCTTATACCTAATTACACTCGTTTCCTTTAGCAAAAGCATTGCAACATTGGAATATTAACGCATACGTGATCCACCCTTATCTTTGTGTGATGTTGGTTGTTAACGACGGTCAATGAATTTTATCATAGCTCCAAATCATCACGCGATATGATTGCCAATATGATATAATTTCAAAAACTTTATAATTGGTTCGAGGACGAATTAATCTATATCTATGTATAAAATCTAATAGCATCGCTTTGGAGGAATAAGTATTGAACATTCATTTGGTGGTTACATCGTAATGAGAATTTCTAATTAATAAGTAATAACAAAACAGAAATGGAAATACCTATTTAAAATTAGCGAAAACTCTTTCTTTATCCTTACATCAGACACGCATCGCTAAGCCTACATTCCAATGGGGGTGAAAGAGACGAACCTACTATGTACATTTCACCGACGATGCTAGGTCCTATTATGGTAGGGGCGAGCGTATTGTTACAGACTACTTTCAGAGTATTTGCTATAGAAACACTCCAATAGCACATTGACCGACCTAAGATATGTAACGTATAAGACCACGCGTGGTCCAGAACACAGAATACCCAGTAGATACTCCTTAACATTTTTTTTTGCCTTCTCCACTCTTGTAGTTCGTTTCATACACTTCTTTAAAGCCTTTTGGGTATTAATAACAAGGTACTAATGTGTACTTAATATAAAATTTATTGATGACCGACAGGTACCGACCCGGATGCCCGTCACGTTGAGACACGATTCTGATTCATTCATTGCCTAATAATAAGTTTATATGCAGTAAATCTCTTACCTGCTTAACTTAGTTTACATTTGTTGATTTTTTAAGATAGATTTAGGAATTCCCCGGCATGCAATCTTATCTTGCGAAATTGTATCAAAATCTCTTTGGCGGTATCTCCTTGCTAAATTTTTTCGACATGAAAATGTAACAGACTAACAATTAATTTTTCATAAGTATGAATTTCTTAGTAGAATTGTACCTCTTTGAAAGTCAAGTCTCACGTAACTGTAGGGAACAAGCTTTGTGATTGAATAGGGCGTTATTTCATAGTTATGTTACCAGGCGGAGACTGAAGAAAGTTCGTGTTTGAGTTTCAAGTTCAAGGATTTTATACTTACTACAGTTTTATGTTTGGTGAAGTTATTTGTTATATAACACTCATAAACAGATGGTTATACTTTATATCAGGGATTTAATGATCAAATATCTGATGGAGTCAAGAGTCTTCGTAACCGGCGAGCGTGTATGAGACGAACTATGAGAGTCGAGGAAGCCAGAGAGGTATGTAAGGAAAGAGCCTGTTGGAACTCTGGGTTCTCTGCCTACCCCGCAAGGGATCTGGCGTGAGGTTAAAGCTAGATAGATAGATTTAATGATTCCAATGACGATAGTATTAAATTCGGTTATAGTTACACGAGGAACATAAAAAATGTGTTTTCTAAACTAAAATTTGACTGAAGTAAATATGAAAATACTGGTACTAATCTCATTTTAACCAAATGTTGAATAGATTTTTTGCATTTCAATACTTATTGCATGAATATGATGAATTCGGAATGCATATCGGCATTGTAACATTGATATCTTTGTATGCCTACTTAGTATTAATGTTACGTTGTCTACTTCTATGACAATTTTTCACTAACCCCTTCCACTTCGCAGGGACTTAATCGGTTAATTAATGAAACTGCACATACGATTAAAATTGATGACCGAATCATTGCATTTCCTTTTTAATATAGGGCCAAAGTCTGCCAACCCATGTTGGGCCAGTCTATTAAGACGTCGATTGCGATGGGTCAGCTTAATGACTGTTATAGCAGGGTCCAGTATGCATAACATATGTCTCCATTATAGGAAATAAGGAATGAAAGTGATTGTAGCAAAACTGCAATGATTGCATGATTTGATATAAATCTTAATGTCTGGTGTATACAATTCAAGGTACTGTGGTGGTGACATATCCTTAGCTCACAGTTGACACACACACACATGAAATAAATAACCGAATGACTAAGAGTAACTTTCATTACATCACGCAATGACGGTAGCCGCACTGCAGTAACCGACCTCACCACCTTGCGCACCAGGTCAAATTGTCTATACCAGATCTAATAGCTTATGTACACTGAAAATGTAACGTAATATTATCTGATTTCCAGGTAGCTGCCAAGCTGGACGACATTTATAAGACTGGAAAGCTAGCGCACGCCGAACTGGACGAGCGTGCGTTAGACGCCTTAAAAGAATTTCCATCCGACGGTGCTTTAAGTGTTCTTGGACAATTTTTAGATTCAAATCTCGAGCATGTATCTAATAAGAGTGCTTATTTATGTGGAGTCATGAAGACCTATAGGTGAGTACTCACGGTGCACTATTTCGCCTAGTACCTAACACGATCAAAATATTGGATGATTGCCAAACTGCTCTGTATATCTGGGTCACAATCTTGAAAAATTGATTTGACATATTATCGAGTGCGCTGCGGGGATGACCGTTGAATTTAAATCGCGTGGCCCTCTGTTGGAGTTACAGCAGGAAATGTCGTTTACATCGCGACCTTGTCGCACAAGGTATATAATATAAATATATCTCCTCCGTAAGTGGCTGTGGGCAGGGCACATAGCTCGCAGAATTGACGGCCGATGGGGGATAAAGGTTCTCGAGTGGCGAACACGTATCGAAAGACATGGAGTAGACAGACTCCCCACTAAGATGGATCAATGACCGAGTAAAGGTCACGGGTAAAACTGGATGCGTATAACACCAAGCCGGTCATTGTGGCGATCTTTGGGGGGACAAAGGTCCTGGAGTGGACGTCTTACAGCTGATGATGATGATATGTCTCTTTCCACTATAGTTTTTCCTTAAAGGTAGGCAGAAATGTACATCCACATTTTTTAGGTTATTTGACATAATTTCTTTATAATATTTTCCATCACTTAGTAAGCGACAGTTTATTTAAAAATAACGTTTTAGCACAACTTAGGGACATATTCAAACCTATCAAAGTATTGTTCACACACGATCTGCCGAATTAAATATCTCGTGGCGACCTTTGGGAGAAGAGGTCGCTCGATACCGACCATTAAAATGCAATAAAAAATGATTACTGTCTGAAATACCCTCATAATGACACTAGCAATAGTGTGTTCCGCAATTTATGCTTTGACTACCGAGATATAAATGGTGAGATTTCTAAACCTCCGCTAAAGTATGTAACGCGAGGGTACACGTTACCCGCGATCGGTAGAAATAGGTTTCGAAATTGCGCTCTTCAACTGACTAATGACATAAATTGTCCGCCATATTTGCAGTCTGGTGAAGGACTGTTGTTTACCTCATATGTTCATTTTGGCCTTTCGGCTTTTTGTGTTCGGAGAGGATATTATGTGCATAATTGTCGTCTTCGTGTGCAAGAAAATGTTTTTCTGCGCAATCTTGTTTTCGATCGCCAGTTTATCATTTGATTTTGTCTTGCCCTTTTCTACGTGTCCTCCTACGTTTTGAGCCGGTTTAGTGGTCGTTACTAAAAGAGGCTGTTTTAAGTATATTTGACCTCGAAAAGTCGCCGGGTTTTGTGAAATTACTCGAGATCACAGAGGATTAAACCTAAAGCCACCGCGTTGTTCAATGATTGCATATAAACACAATTGTCAAAAGCCAAGGTGCGCGGGGAAGTTGGCTAATTTTAATTGGTGCTCAATTTCTGGATTTAGGCCCAGTCGCACGACAGTGAGCAAAGGAATGACCATGAAACTGACCAGCGGAAGAATGTAAACGATAGCAGTAAGCATGGCAGTGGACATGAAAATGAGCGGCTACACTCGATCTCTACTTTACATGCCAGTACTGATAATTTTTATGTCCACTGCTTTGCACCCTTTCGCCGAAATGGGCTGAATGAAAATTCATGATTGGCTGATTGGGCATGGGTTGGGATTTTGTATATCATGGATATGCGGTGCATTTACTAGGCGCGATTAAATTACACGGCGGTGAGAAGTATGGCATTAGTAGTCTATGCTGTGTAGATGGCAGCCCAGAGCACCAATTCTACAAACAAAACTCTGCTTAAACAAAATTTTAACCGTCGCCGATCAACGGCGTTTATCTGTTTTTATATAGTACTAGATTACGAAAATATATATGTGAAGATGAATAGAATAGATAGAATAGATGTATACCTAAGTATAGTACAGCAAATACCAAAGATTGGTGAATCAAATACTATTAACTTCGAATATGCAGCTTGTTCATTGCGACAATAAGTTAACCCTTTATAACATTGATTGTCTGAAGTAGAAATGTCCAGAATTCTCTCTCTGCACATTGTTTTGTATATCTCGGACTTTTCCGGAGCTATAATCATAAAGTTATGTTACATTAGTGTTAGTTTCTTCAGTGACAACGGTCCTACTGACTGACGGCTCATTTGCCCGTATCCGTGTGTTTGCGTCCGTCGTTGCAAGATTAGATTACGGATGGTCATTAGCCCCGCTGCAGTCGTGCTGCAGAACCTGTTAGCGAGATTTTAATAAAATGCTAATTGGAATTAGCCTTGGTGGCATTTAGCTGGATGTTTTGACCCATCATTTTGATTATAACGTCTCGAATCCTGATCTAACGCGCTAAATTGCAGTTTTATGTGTTTAGTACGATGCTACTTTACAATCGTCAAGTGCAATATCTTGTAAATTCTCGTGATCAATATTGGGTGGCCTTGCAGACTATTATTGCTCCAGCACCGCATCTTACTTCATGTCGCTTGAATTAGCATTATGATTCATTGGGTATCCCCATTATAAATAATAGATTGGGGGAATAACCTATTAACAGCCTGCTGTTCACATCTTTTCTTCTCTTCGTTGCCTTCTTGCCAAAGAAAATTAAGACTTCTCATGTCTGACTGAACTGTGTCCACTGAACCCAAGCGGAGGAGGTGATTTGGGAATTATGATAGTTAGTTCTTTCCAAAACATTTATTTCCGATTAAAATAATACTGGGCTGAAGCGTTTGCCTGTTTCTGTAGCCATGGCCTTAATTAAGACTAGTGGAAAATTTATTGTCAATTCGATTTTTCATAGTACTAAAAATCATTTTACTGCAACAGCGTGGGAGCTAATTTTATATTATATTAAGAATAGCTAATTTTACTAATAATTTAGCCTGTCTGGTAGCCGGTCTACTAGGTCCACTGAACCGAGGTGCCTACACCGTACGTGGTGTAGGGCGCGAGCCATACAGTGTCAATGATTTTGTATTCTTCAATTGCTGTTACATAACTTATTTTGTTATTTCAGACAGAAAAGCAGGGCGGGCGTGCAGGGCGCTCCCGCTCTAGCTTCCACTGTCCAGGTAAAGGGCCCCGACGAGGACAAGATCAAACTGATTCTGGCCCGGACCGGGTACACGTTAGATGTTACCACAGGTCAGTGCTGTTCTGTTTTCTTGTGCATTTAACATGCTATTTTGTGATGCTGACGTCAGATGACCTTTAAGATGACCAGTGTGAGGATGCGTGCCAGTGTGAGGATGCGTCATCATTACACGGTTGTACTATAAAAACGGGCAGAATAATACAACGCAACGTATGCAATACTGGATTCTTGAAACTTACATACAATAAGTGTGTTCATGGCTACAATTTTGGATAAAGTGTTGCCTAAATGTTCTGTGGGATCCTATAGACAGTAATAGGGTCTCGTAGCTTTGTAATAACTGACATCATTTATAAACGTGAAACAATGTGTATTATAATACCAATAAGCCCTCATCCGTAACCTGCTACTCGGCTTACTCCATGCGAGTAGTATCAATGTATTACAATATAGTACCTGTGTTGCTATCACGAAGTAGGTAACAAGCATTGAAGCTTGAAGGGCTGCTCTGATCTAGCCGAGTAGTAGTGGATCTAGTATTAAATGCTTGCATACTTTTATTACCTTCACTTAGAGAGAAAAAGAAAGAAGAAAGAAAATACACTTATTCAACCACACACACAGACAACGAAATACTAAAATTAACAAAATAACACATTAGATAAAAAATAACATATGTTTATTTGGTTGACTACGCTAGCTCGTATTTCTTTCACGGAAAGTAGTAGCACTATTCCACTAGTCTCCAAATACGCCGAAGGTAAATTGGGCTCAAAAGCTGTAACGCTTTAGAGCCTTCAGGTCCAAAAAGTTGAATTTGCATTGTATTGGGAATTCAACATAATGAAAATTCAAAATTATGAGACTCAACATTACAGGAATTCAACATTTTGGGATTCAACATTTCTTAAATTCAAGATAATGAGAATTCAACATTTTGAGATTCAACTTATTGGGAATTCAACATTCTGCAAATTAAACTTTTTGGACCTGAAGGCTTTAGAGGCCCCTTTGCCATAGTTGCTACCCCGTCACCGGTGCGTTCCATACGGAGATCCCGGAGCCCCTCCAAAGTGCTGATGTCGGCTACCCTGGGGTTTTTAGTCGGGGCAAATCCGACACGCTCCGCGAGCTTCCCCCGAGGCTCGCGGAAGTCTTAAGCAGGATTTTCTCCAGAAAAAACAACAAAAAACGTTGCTACCCCGTCACGACCACAAGTTTTGGCTGGAGCGCTACCTTATCTATCGGTCATAGGTATAGACATATGTTAAGGAGATTTGATCAGAATATCAGCGCTATAAACGATAAGGCAGAAATGTGCTGAGGCTGAGTCCTGTTTAGCTGGCGCACTACTTGTGCTGTTACTGTTTTATGTACTTAATCGCTGTTTCCTCTAGTATGTTGGTAAAATAAATGTTTTTTTTTCTTTGTTTCGCTATATCATTGATCGATCAAGCCACTACCTGCAGACAGACCATACCCCTAATGAATCTAGGCGTATGGCCAGTGATATGAGTCCCCAAACATTCTCAGTTTATCAATTTGCTTGCACACTTTTGTGTTGCATTAAATTATTTTTCTTTATCTCAAAAATATTTAAATATATCGAATAAGGTTTGTAAAATATAGGGTATAACTGATTTAAAAATTGAGGATATTTAGAGACTCTGATGTCGCTGAACGGGACATGTTTAATCACGGCAAAACAGGTCCCGTTTTCTGCGGTGGCCCTAGGAGAATTAGTTATTCTTTCTGTGGTGATTAAAGGGAAACTGAACTACGGGTGACCTGTAAAGCTCACAAAATTAAGTTTCAACACCCACCAATCAATTCGCGTCGATATAGTATTTTTGCCGAACATTATAAAGATTTATTTTTCGCCCACAACCAAACGAGTTTCTAAAGACCAATGTTGCATCATTAAGTTCGCTTTCGGTAACGTAACTAGCTATAATTTTTGCTGTTTATTCACTGCAGTCTAGGTATTTAGTTCTAATTGAAAATAATGAAACTGGTTGGTTATGTTATAGGTTATTATGGTACTGTGTATGTAGGTATAGTTTTTTGCAGATTTGTCCAAAATCAGAACCGTGCGCGAGTTTTATTACTCTTATAATTATCATGTGCGCATTTAACGGTTTTTTATTATTATTTTGTAACTGTTGCTTCGATGTTGTCTAGAAAGTATTCCTGTGTCGTCAGATACTAATATCATAGGCACGCAAAGCCCGTCTAGATCAAATAAGTATCTAAGGGTTAGATAGACTTGTCCCGTGTCAAAATCGATTCCGCGACTACTTGATCCAGTGGCCGACGCTTATTCCAGTAGACTAAGTTGGTGTTGATAAACTATTAATGGTTTGGATTTTCGAGTGTACAACGTATTAGAAATTCCAAATTTGTTTGAAATTGCTACTGAATAGAGGTGGTATCCGGGTTTAAATCTGAAAAGTGGTTCCTCAATCCATACAGACACCATATGGAGCCATATAATTGAACTAAAGCCTAGCACTCAAACCTACCTGGCACAAAGTGAGCTAGAGTGTATGTGTACGCATGCTAGAAAAAAATTGTTGAGATGTCTATACTTACGTGTTTTGGACTTTTTACGTAGTACACAATAACTAAAGCAAGCAAAACCATTGATTGCATAAAATGTTGGCACTTATGTAATTTGTGTGTGGGGTAGGTCAACGTAAGTACGGGGGGCCGCCGCCCGGCTGGGAGGGCGGCACGCCGGGCGCCGGCTGCGAGGTGTTCTGCGGCAAGATCCCCAAGGATATGTATGAGGACGAGCTCATTCCGCTGTTCGAGCGCTGCGGGAACATCTGGGACCTGCGCCTCATGATGGACCCCATGACGGGCACCAATCGCGGCTATGCCTTCGTCACCTTCACCACCCGCGAGGCTACGCAGCGGGCTGTGCAAGAGGTGAGACATCATCCCACACTCCACACACATCCGATCTCTACCTTATTTCTGTTGCCGTTAAGTTTTATTTCCTTTGCTCACCTACCCTTGATTATTTTTTTCCGGAGCCAGTGTTGTGTGGCCATTACATGCAGCCTTTTGGCTAACCGTGGTGTGCTTAGCCAAAACTTTGTGTGTATTGATGTTTCGGTATAGTTCTTCTTGTTCTTCGTTGCTCGGATTGTCGTTGTTTCTGAGGTCCGTGAGCTTTGGAGAATCTGAGTGTTTTTTGACGGGAGACTGGTAATTGCACTGTGATATCCACTTTACGATTGATTTTGATTATAAATAATGATAATCATGGAACTGTTAATTTCGCCGTGCATAGCCACATAGTCTACAACGAGCATTATTAAAAAGATTTTCGCTAACATGGAATCACCTTGTTATATATTTCAACAACAGTTGGGACAACACGTTTGCGATCTGTGAATCACACGATTCACGCTTAATTTTAGGTCAAGCGAAGTATGAATGAAAATTGCCACTCTCTCGCACATAGCAAGTGTCAAATAAGCCGTAGAGTTGTTGAACAAACATCGGAGACAAAGAGTGGTGCCAGCTGCGGCCGGCGCGGCCTTGGCGGCTAATGTTTTGGTACGTGCGCGGTGCGGCCGGCACCTCTCTTGCTCCGATACATGGATGTTATCGAGCACATCTGTACCAATAGTCTACATTACACCACACTGTGTTATCGCAAAACTAAAACAATGGTGCAATTATTCATTATCCGCATTATCACGATTGGTAACACAAAATTGTGTCAAAACTCTAAAGCTTTACTCATCATGTTGTTATTGATTAAAATTGGTGTGATAATTTGAAACAAAATTTATTCTAATTTGACATCTACTTTCCAGGTGACTCGCCGAATGTTTAAGTATAATCCCATGAAAGATTAACAATATCACAGCACTTAGCTGCCGCGCGTTTGGGGACTTCATACTGGCGCTACCTGTATATCCCCCGGCCGAAACCATCACGTTCCATTCTGCGTTTAATACCACCTTGCTTATAACGCATAAAATCTCTCTTGTTCTGGAAAGATCGAAGCTTCTTGATGGTTTCCCCGCCCACAGTGGAAGTGTCCAAACGCCGGCGTCACTTGCAAGACTACTAGTTCTCATCGGCCAGTATTTTTGCAAGGTCCCAATCATTTGCCTGTCGAATATATTCACAGTCACTCTTGGGAGATTTAGATTTAAGCTTCTTATATCATTTAAACAGCATGTCATTAATATCCCGCACACGGCGGCCATTTGCACCCACTCCCGATTAACTTATACAGTTCCTAATGTGTCGAGACGTGAGCGATGATGTTGAAGGCTCGCTGGCAAGTAGCCGCCGTGCCATTAATATAATCACTGAATTTGTGTAAATGTGCAAACATAACACCTATAAACTGATCTAGCCTCGCTTGTCCTGAGATATCATCCCGTTTCTCTACTGTTGCACCTCGTTCAATTTTAAGTTGCTTTAATTTTTTTTTGTTACCATCACACTCGTACTCGCTTCTTTTTATTTTCACTTCATCAAACGGTCCACTTACAGGGTTAACTTTGAATTGGCTTCAAAATGTTCTCCACTGAGAATTTAATATATCTCAGGCTCTCCTCTTTGCTCCGTACAACACTGTCGGCTTATCATCCAAATTCAGTTAACTCATCACGATTGGCTCTAACCGTCATCCCGCGCCGCTCCGGCTCCGAGTCGACGCCCTTTTCAAAATTGTTCCCTTGTTATTTTTCCCACAGCTCGATAATCACGAAATAAAGCCAGGGAAGACTCTGAGAATTAAGATTAGCGTACCGAATCTGCGACTTTTCGTCGGCAACATTCCCAAGTCTAAAGGCAAAGAGGAGATACTGGAAGAGTTTGGTAAATTAACAGGTAAAGTGTCACTCGAATGAATTAAGGAGTTTATAGAGTTGTCGGGTTGAGTGCGTGGGCTTGGTGTGGACCGCTGGTGCCCCGCTTGCTCCCGCTTGCTCCCGCGCTGCCCGCTCCCGCTCTCCAGTCATTGGGCCCGGACGCGGCCGCCCTGCGCGACCCGGCCCTGGCCGTTGGCTATTCTCCCTCGATTGTTCTTGCAGCTGAATGATTATGAAATTCGAAAGGGGAAAAAGATTGGCGTAACAGTTTCCTTTAACAATCACCGGTTATTCGTGGGGAATATCCCTAAGAATCGAGATCGGGACGATTTGTTTGAGGAGTTTACTAGGCACGCACGTAAGTCCTTGTCGAATTCATAATAAGTGCTATTCGGTCGATGGTAGTGTGCGCCGCGGGCCGTTGCGAGCGCCCGCCGCGCGGCCACGCCGAGCGCAGCTTGAATGCGTGCGGCTCGTGGGCGGAGGCCCTATCACTGGGGACAGTAGCCTTAGTCTTTTTCGCGAGACATGGGTACGGTAACGCTTTATCAAACTCCATTTCACGCATATTTTATTGTAGAATATTTAAAATAGGGAATCCATAAAATAAACAAAAATATATAAAGATAAACCAAAAATCTATTTTAACATATACCGTGTATAAATTTAAAACTTTATATAATTCTATTTCTTAATTATGTAAATTGGAACGGTTTGCGTCTCCGGGACTGTCGATAGATTATACGAAGTCGATTGCCGATTTTTTCATGAATATTATTATATGTATCCGATTAAAATACATGAATGCGCCATCTTGACACATTGAAACAGACAGATTCATAGATATTTTTAAATAATAATTACGGATTTTTCTGACGACTCGCTTGATGCGTAATTAAATAATAAAATTATGTATTTTGTAGTTCTTTTTGTTCCTAAAATATTGTTATTAAAATCGATTCGTTGTCCGTTACAAATTATCTCAATACGATTTTTTAATCGATTCTATTTCATCCTTTTTTTTATTTTTCACTCAATTTTATCATTACCACATTTCTAGAAACGTCAAATCCCAAACGTCACCCTACCCATGTCTCGTGTAAAAGGCTAGTAGATCATAACGCCGCGCGCCACAGTATAACCACGCACTCCTCAAGCCGCGTGGGCCTCGTTCCGGGAGGGAGCTCGCTGCCACAGCCTGCCTGCCGCGGCCCGCGGCGCTCGTGTGAACTGTAGAGGCGGGCCGACAGTCGGCCCGCTTGAGAATGCTCACTGGTCATGACTGGAGAACCTCGCTGTCGTTCTCTAGAATAGACTTCTTCAGTATATGTTCTCCTGGAATATCGTTTGATTTGCTTCATATTCTGTAGCGTTGAATGATTGAACTGGCCGGGCTCGAGGGAAGCTTTGTTCGTACCGTTAGCGCGCCCGCGCCCCACTACTCGCCTTCACCCCTCTCGTATGATTGCAGCCGGGCTCGTCGAAGTTATTATATATAGTTCGCCCGATGACAAGAAGAAAAATAGAGGATTTTGTTTTTTGGAATACGAGTCTCACAAAGCGGCGTCATTAGCTAAACGTAGACTGGGCACAGGTAGAATAAAGGTACGGTATTGTTTTTAGGGTCACGATGCAGGCTACTTTGTGTACTCCCATTTGCCTGAAAACTGTTGGGAACTTTGCCCACTGCTGTGGGAGATATTTTGATCAATTACGAATATTATAATGACAACCATTTTTCGTGAACCTCTTACAGCTTCAGTAATATTCAAAAGGCTATTATAGGATTGTTTCGCTGCCTCAGGCTTACATTTAGCCAACTTGCGTCAATGAGTAGGAAAATCTATATGAAACTGGGCAGGTAAGTCGTGAAACTGGGCAAAAAAGTCGTTATCATGAAACTTGTAATATATCACCAGAAACTTAAGATCTCGCGTTGCTCAGTCTTGTCTCCTTTTTCACTGCTGCAAGAAGCAACTGAATGTAAATCAACTCACAGGTTCGTTAGATACCATTGGGGGGTTCTACATCTTTGCTTTAAATGTATTTGGTTAATTTGCTCGCTCGCATGGTCTGTGCAATTCTATTTCCTATTCTTTCATCACGCAAGTCTGGAAGTACACAAAGTGGCGTGTGTTTATTGGCTCGTATTTGTTATATCTAACGCAATACTGTGACAGTGTTTAAAGTGATTGTTGTTTGTAGGTATGGGGCTGTGATATAATAGTGGATTGGGCCGACCCCCAAGAAGAGCCTGACGAGAATACAATGAGTAAGGTACGTATAAAACTAAGGATTTTAATAACCTTATGGCAATAAATGATGAGTCTGAAACCGATGAGTTGATATCAGGAGACTAAACAGGGCTGTAAGAATAGAAATAGTTGTTCTCTGCTCTCAGCATATATATATACCCTGCAACTTTGGGAGCTAAGGTTGTCCATTTTTTTAATGTTTTCTTTTTGCATGAGAGGACTAGTAAACTTATGCCAATATAGTTGGGAGTTGTTATAACATTATTTACACAAAATCTTAACCTTAGTTTGAACATTTCGCACAATTTCGCAACAATGATACCCATTACCCGTCGAAAATGTTATACTACTGCACTTGCAACTCTGTTTGGCGGCGGTGTACAACTATCTTCGATCTCTAGGCATGAGTGTTGTGACAACGTGTATCCTTACTGACTAAATTTAAGGTCGTGTAGTAGAAGCCGCCTGATTTTTAACCCCTCTAGTGTCGCGCCTAAATTTAAATGGGCAACTTTTTTGCTAGGTTTTCGAAAAAATAATATTTAGACGGTATAATAAAACTATAACCACATAAATTGCATATGATTGGCTTCGTTCAAATTATCTTATCACTTAGATATGTAATTTATAAAGAAGTATTTATATTGTTGGGACATAATTAAAATTATTTTATATATAAAAACATATGTAATTTTCTTGCCGCCAACACCAACTTTTACTCATATTTAAAATAGACTGTTCCAATCACTTCTACGATATCACGAAAATAACAAAATATTTATTGTATACATACATAAAGTATTTGACACCATAAAATATACATAAAAATCACGAGACATCGCTAGTGCTTTATGGCCGTTTGACGAAAATGGCGACTGCAAATCTGACTTGGAAATTCTTTATTCTATTTTAGGTGCGGTCCTATTAGATATGTCATTTAGGTTGCTTATATTATTGACAGTAATATTGAAGAAACTAATAGTATATTTTTATTAAGTTGGTGACATTGAAACGTAAAAGAAATGTGATCTTGACCAAGCACGTTAATTCTGAACACCAGTCTGTGCATCTGACACTCAAGGGGTTAAAAGGTATCAGAAGTTAGCCTCAGAGCGCTGATTTATGTATTGTTTGGTTGTGTTACGAACAGGTGAAAGTGTTATACGCGCGGAACCTAACGCAAGAGATCACGGAGGACGCATTAAAGGAAGAGTTTGAGCGCTTCGGTACCGTGGAGCGCGTCAAGAAGATCAAGGACTACGCGTTCGTGCACTTCGAGGACCGGGACTGTGCAGTAAAAGTGAGCACACTTGTAACCTATAGGAATGTCGATTTGAAGTCGATAAAACCTATTATCCAGAGCAAAATAATCTTTATTTAGAATCGATTTTTAGATCATTCTGAAACACAGGATTGATTTAGTGAATAGATTGCTAACCTCTCTAATCGTACCGATTCACAAGCTGTGTACGTCAGTATTTAAATATTAATATCATATTTGCTTGCGTCGTTGGTCTGGTGGCAAAGCATATCGCTTTGTGATCACGAGGTTCTAGGTTCACATCCTAGGTCGGACAAATGTAACTTTTCTAACGAATAATTCTCAGTATAAGTCCGTGCCCGGTATATGTCAATAGGCTCGCCCCCTATTACATGGGACCTAACATCGTCGGCGAAACGTGGGTGTACTCCGTACACCTCTGCCACCCCCGCTTGAGGAATATAGGCGTGACGGTTTTAATCATATATAGTCTATTCTCTCAAAAATCGAGGTGAGGGCTAGGCACTAGGTCCGCGCATCCAAATATGGTTCAATAGTATTCGCATTGCTTTCTTGCGCTGCGTCGTTGCATTGCAGCATTCTGAAACCATCTTTATGGTGGTTTTCTTGAGACCACGAGACACTGCTAGAAGCGGGTACAGAATCTGCTTTTTCGTCGGATGTTAAATATTCTTCTGACTGTCAAATTTTCTACTGGTCATTTAACTGATTTTAATAAAGCGTGAAATACGTAATTTTATTTTAATGTACCATTTTATCGTTGTCTTTTTCCTTCACGCTTGCACAGGCAATGCAAGAGCTAGACGGAAAGGACATGGGCGGCGCGCGACTGGAAGTGTCGCTCGCGAAACCGCCCTCTGACAAGAAGAAGAAGGAAGAAATACTGCGCGCGCGCGAACGACGTATGATGCAGATGATCCATGGCCGTGGCGGGTGAGTGTCCTACATGCTGAATATTAATACATTATTCATATAAAAAGCTCTTCGAGAAGGTGTTGCTGTGCGTCGACAAGTATTGGCTAAGCGAATAGCCTCACAAGGTTACCTTCCAAGAGAACTGCTTGGTTGATAATCCTGTATCGCCTCGCCATAGTGAAAACCTCTGGGAGAAGTTCTATCTATCAGTGTCACAATGCCAGATCCCTTGTGACGATCCTTTCCCTTCTAGAAGTTGTTGTTGCCTTAATCTATTTCATAGGTGGTATCTAAACTTTGCAGCATAAATGAAATTTGTTTCGAACACATCTTAAACTCATCTAATTTGCTCAATATCAACCTATATATACCTATATCATCACGCCAGATCTCTTGCCGGTTGGCAGAGAGTACTGAATTCTTTCCTTTTACACCTGTCTTGATTTTCCACACATTGCACATTAAAATAAGCTGTAGTAATCAATATTTGACAGGGTTTAAGGCACAACTTTCTCCTGTAAAGTTGAAATTACCACTTACGCAAATCAAAGGTTTTTATTTAAAGACGACGAGATATTGTTAGGGATCTCGTAGGTCGGCAATGACCGTCCATTGAAACATTCTTGCCTGGTGTGTCTATTCGTTTAGCCTGTACACTGAAGCATTGGAGGTGATCGGAACTGGTGAGTAAGTAGATCTAACATATAGAACTTAAGACGCTCTGAAAGAGGTATCGAGGCATCCATAGCACAGCTGCAGATTAATAGTAAAGACAAAGTTGTGGGATTATTATCACAAGGGTGACCAGTAAATTATCCTACTGCGAGCAAATTATGAAGCAGAGATATCGATATGATCCCACAGTTTAGCAAGTGAGTAGCTTGGGTGATGTCATTGCTTAAGTCTTTCCTACAAGGAGTTGCCACTACGAGCAATGTACTTTTGCTGATAATCCAGGGCTGCGGTGAGTTAGTAGTTAGTCCTACATCCTATAGCGAGATTCTACTACTTCGTGGGAAAACGCATCGATCGATATGTAAGCGACGTTGTTTACCTCTCTTGTTTTCCTAAGATTTCATCGATACTATTTGTTTACAAGAGAATAAGCGGCAACATTGCGTAGATTCTTTGATATGCATCTTCTGTGGACAATGCCAGATTGTCGAACATTATTTGCCACTTAATTTGTCGTATTTGAGTATGCATATATAAGTACCTACCTACTGAATTATGATTTGCTTTAGGAAACTACATATCCATAATTTTTGAAGTTTACAATAATAAACTATTTCTATTTTTAAATCTAGTTTACTTTATTTAGAATTTGATTAGAATTCTGGGGACTCTGCCATATGCGTATACATGAAGGGAAGTTGGTCATACCAGCATATAGCACTGGACAAAGCTCGCTTCCTAATAACGAAGTCACACTAGTCACTATAATATGTACAGTATAGTACTACTTGCAGCAATATTTTTCAAATACGATACATATATTTCCGTGTTTATAGAGATACTTAGTCCAGTGGCATTTTTCTATAATATATAGAGATACTTAGTCCAGTGCGATGTGCGATGGGCTAGCCACGTCCACAGTGTGTATAACTGTGTGGGGTGTTAACTGTCAGATTCGATTGGTGCAGCTGCTCGCCGGTGCTGCGCGGGCGCACGCCGCAGCCGCAGCCGCGCCCGCCGCAGGCGCGCGGCGACTACGGTCAGTATACACGCGCCGCACGCACTACACACACTACTCTTTATACACCATACACATGACACGAGATATGAGCCATACGAATACAGGATGTGTAGACGCTGGGTACAATTTTATCGCCGAATTTCAAACTTAAATAGTGCGTAAAAAAGATTTTTACACAGCTACTTTTTTTTAGATATCGCAAATGTAACACTTAAAGAATAATCACTGTCTCTAATCTGTCCAAACTCTTTAGAGGCAGTATTTTTAAAATGATGTTCATTAATCATTGCAAAAAAAAGTTCAAAACTTATTAAGAAAATAAGTAATATGAATTTATATCTAGTGTACCCAGCCTCTTATATCCCAGAACAAGACAGCACTATAGAGTTAGGTGAAGGGAACTACTGATATACCTAATAGTATATTATATAGCTGACTGAACACCTTGCCAGACGTATGTCTGAAAATATATTTTTTAGCTTTCATCCTCGTAATTTACAAGACAATTCGCTAACAGTACCTATTCATATTAGTTCAACAGTTTTTGGGCATCGTGTTTCGTCAAACAGACCACTTTAAATCAATAGATTTACAATGCCCTACAAAATATCACACAAAGGTCGCAAAATGAAAAGTGAAATAAAATCGTAAGAGGGAATTTACTTTTTGTTACGTTATGAAAGTTTCCAGGGTCCAAATCCGCGCCAACTGTGCATACAGAATTTTTAGGATCTTGTTGCGGAGTACGATTTGTTTGATGGCTATTGCCAGTCTATTAATTTAAACGAGTCTGTGGTTGAACGTAACTACAGCGTCGATATGTGTCCCTCCGCCTATCTCCCGATCCTCCCTCATACACATACAGATAATGTGAACACGGTGTGGTCTCCACGCGCACACTCGCACATTCCGCTACTGTCCCCTACTAACAAGATGGCCGCTACTATACACTCGCCACGGGACTTCCCGCCAGTGTTGCCAAATTAAACTTAGTATTGCCACGTGATAAATTTCATAGAAGTTGGGAGTTTTTAGTAGTGTATCGTTGAGGCCTCAGTACGTTTCATTAACGCTATTCTCTAGGCTAGTTATTAATGAAAGCTAGGATCAGGTTCGATGCATGGTTTCGGAAAATTATTGATCTATCGAAATGAGAATCTAGTCGAGGGCTACACATCGTCCATTAAAGTGTAATAACAATATTAACAGACAATGCATGCCACGAATTGAAGTCATTGTACGAGCCACGTTCAGACGTCAGGCGTCTCGCACGTCTGGCCTCGGAACATCTTCACGACGCTTAGGGTCCGGTGGTGGACAGTCTCAAATCTGCAGATAGATTCATAATCCAATTCAAAATTCTTCTTGACATTTAGATTTAACCACGATGCATGTTGTTTCCGTGTGTCGATAATGTGAAGATTGCTTCAGTCGGTCCGTACCGAGGTGTGTGAGCTAAGGAAGGAGCCGAGGTGTTGGATTTAACCAGTGTGCTGTACCAAACCATACCTGTACTGTATGTACCCAGAAGTGACAAGAGCATGTGATCACTTGTAATCTTTTCCCGGTACGAGTGTCGTGGAGGATCGCAATCCGCCAGCCGACAAACGGTAGCTTGTAAGTTAGAGTTAGTTTAGCTTAGCCTCTAAAAGGCCTGTGTTGTGTGTTTATAGATTATGATTACGACTATTACGGGTACGGTGATTACCGAGGTGGCTACAATGAGCCATTTTACCGGTACGATGAGTTCTATTTTGATTACGCGGGGCCACCGCAACCGTCCGCCGTCCGCCAGCCTCCCAACAGACCGCAACCGGTGGGTCCCCACACACACTCACTAATGTTATCACTCTTATTTACTAGTCACTAGTCGCTGTATTCATTGTTCTATCGATTTTGATTTGCCAAATTTTTTTACCATCTGTTGTTTTTTTATTATTTGTTTAATCCCATCCTCGAATGGAGTTAGTGACTCGGTAAAGACGGTAGTGTGTAGGCCTGACGGTGGTGATTGCTCTGCGGGGGGGCGCGGCCGCCGCGGCCGGCGCGGGGGCGGCGGCCGCGCGCTCGTACTGTCGCCGGGAAAAGTGTTAGAGGGCGCGCGGGGTGGCCGGTCGGCCGATCTCACCATCAGGTCTATATGGCTGAGGCCACTCCGACTAACATGCCCGTCTTGGACTTGTTTTCATTTCACGTTTGCACCGCTTGAAGTCATTCCGCTTGTCACCCCGTGTAGCGCTTCGCTTTGCTTTACCACTAACCCTGTAACACGCTCGAGCTTCGCCACCCCCGCACGCGTCCCCGTAGGCGAGAACGTAGCGCGCCTTGACGCTTGGAACGCCCGAGTAATGTTTATAATTTCTCGTTGTTGCAACGAGGTAGAGAATATGTTGAGAAGACTTACTGACCCGCTTGGTAAATGCCTCACTCAGGACGACGAGCTCGGTCTCGGGCCCAACTCGCTTTACTACGATCTAACCGGAGGCATTCAGGTACCGCCGATGGGCACAGATTTATTCAAAATTATTGATGTTTAGTGAATGTCGTTTCGGTGTTTAGTCTTAGAAAACTATTTCGGCTGTTAAATTATCGTAGAGTTGATTAGATGGGTATACTCGTGTATAAAGAATCGATGTCGAGTAAATAGTTACTATGGTATCCCTATCCTAGAATGCGTATCATGAGGTCATGTTGGTTGTATGACACTAGAAGAGCTTCAGTAGGTACCTGACTGTTTCAGTCTGTAATGATAATTCATAATTCAGTTCTGGTATCGTGTGGCGTTCCTCGGTAAAAGTGTTTTCCGTAACAATGCTTGTGACGTTGGCACTAACAAAGATTTCTGTGAGCTCATCACTGGTACTTTTATCTCGAAGGCCACGATTTAAGTGTTGAAACACATTGGGACTTGATAACCTTGTTTGAGCCATGTTTGTGGGTTTTAATACTAAAAAACAATAATTCAAACAGCGCTGTCGAGTTTATAGTTTAAGTACCGTAATATTATTTTATTATTTTAGTCATAGTTATGTATTGCATATTGAATATCTTTGCAGCATGATAAATATTTAACAATAACACAACCATGCACATACATACTGCTAAAACCTCTTACAAGAGAAATCAAATGATGAAGTTTCATGTACTAATATATGCCTGTGTTATTGTTGAGCTATTTAGTACAGTAAAATACGTACATATTTACTTTTTGACTTATTTCTGATTGTTAGTTTACATACGTAATTAGGGTAGCATGACTACTTCGGAAATCGGTCAAACGTTATCTAGATATTAGTTTGGTTTGTCAGTTGGTGCACTTTGTCAGATATGTTCATACTTTGGAGACAAATGGTACTACGAAATTGTAACAATAACCTAGTGTAGTAATCAAGAATATACATTACCTTTTTTTTTCGAATTACCTGCCCATATATTTTTAAAGATGCCTTTAAGGTACTAACTTTTTGCCATTCCTAGTGTCTAAAGTATGACGCGTCGGAAAGGGCACCAATGTACTCTACCGTTGTTGCTGTATACTGCATATAGTGCGGAATGCAGTGGTTGCGTCTGTCTTTTATAATGACACGCAACGCGTGGCGTGTCGCGACCGACCTAGCCAGCACGAATACTTGATACCTTCATACGTACCGTAACGTCGTTGAGAACACAGCCATCCTAGGTATGAAGTTTTGTATTCGCTTCATCATCCTAGGTGAGTATGCTTTCTCGGCGATGTAATGTTTCTCTTCCTACGCGTTTAGGCTCTACGTCATGTAGGGAGAGTACATAACTCTTGATTCCGATAAAGTTTCAGCTGTTCCTTACTTTGTTGTAGAAGAGATAGTGGTCATTTTTGAGTTTTAGTTGGTTATGGTTTGTTCATAATCACGTAAATTTGATACACACAATTTTCTTCAAATGTGTATTTCACTTCTTGCATAAGTACTTTAACTCTCCACATGATGTCGTCGCCTTAGAGTGAAAACCTTGGACGTGCGAAAGAGGTAACTAAAAGACGAACAAAAATTGCTCTCTGCAATTTTAAAAATATTTATTAGGTACCGCAATTTATAAAAATCTTTGTATTTTAACGTGCATTTTCTAATGCACAAAAGGCAAATTTTATTAATGCAGTTCCGGTACCACGAATGTAATAGAATGAACGTTTCCAAAATTGCATTTCCGAAATATTCACTCAAGAACAGTAAAGATATATAAGCAGTAGAGCATTTTAGTACTAGCGGTACGTATAAGAATAACCACGGTTCGCACAGTTACTAAGGTTGAATTACACGTATTAGGTAGTTAAGTAATTAATTGTAAGTGAATAAATGCATTTAAAAATAGTATTTAACAATAAGTAGCAATGTTTACGCGCATTTAGTCAGTTAAAATTTAGTTTACTACCTTATAGTATAAATCAGCCATTAGAGATCTGCCACGAAGCCACGTAGAGCGCGCGTCTGCGTGCGTGATTCTGATTCGGACTGCTAATACTAAGATGGTTTGTTTACATATGTTTAATGTGCTCTACGCGACGGGTATGGAGTTTGAGTATATTCGTGTCGGGTCGTGGTCCGTCGCTGGACGCACGAGCGTGGTGTGTGGCGGTTCGCTGAGCGTGTGTTCCGCGCAGGCTGGGTCATGTGGGACGGGCGGGCGATGGGCGCGGCGCGCGGCGGCGGCGCCGGCGTCCGCGGCTGGGGCCCGTGGTGGTGCGCGCCGCGCCGCGCGTGGCCGCCGCACGCCCAGCGCCATGCGTGGCAATCCCCGCGCCAAGCCAAGTTTACCAGGTCAGTCGCACACTTCACATACACTACCTCTTAAAGTGGTTGAAAAAAAATCTTTTCAAGTTAACCAGGCCAGTTTTACTGTTCTTAGATTTACGCTATGATTACACATAAAATAAAACTTTTTTTCGGATTTTATCATGGTTTATTTCGTTGACGTCTCGGGTTCTTTGCAGCACCCATGGTCACGGGAAGAACTGAGGTGTTAGACGTCCAATAGGAGTAGATGTTTCCGAGGTACCCTCAAACTTCTTAATTATTTTTGTTTATCCGATCTATGCAGAATGAGCTCACTGCGTCTCGAGAGTTTGCAGTGTTAGGCTTGGTTTTGGATTTGATTATATTAATTATCGGAACCTAAGTCGAAAAGCGATAAAATCCGAAAAATTGTTTTGTTTCAGGACAGTTATATTATATCGGTACAGCTATCCCCATTTTCTGGCCCCTCTGAATGTAGCCGATGCATCGGTACGCGGCTACATTCAGAGAGACCGTAAAATTTCCGTGAGCTCTACACTAGTGAGAGTATAATTCTTAAAAAATGTTATCCCCTGTGTGGTTGGTCGGGATTGGGAATAGGTAGTTTGGGTAGTCCTTCCCGAAGAATGTAGAACAATTATTTATATCCATCAAATGTTGCGGTGGTCATTTGGAGGAGTGGTAATTGAGTGCTAGAATAAACAACGTACCATAGATGAATTTCTTATTTATGGGACATTATTATATTTAATCTGCAGCTTCAGCGTTATACTTTAGCTGAATTTAGTCCCTGTTACAAAATTATAATCATGTTTGTTGGTTGAAGACTAAAATCAGATTGGTATTGTTCAATGTATCAATTATAGAGGTTTTTCTTAACTATTGGGAGTCTCAACATCTATGAGTAGGTCAGGTATTGTTAAGTGTACTAACTATATTTATGAGGTAGCTCTTAAAACAAAATTCAAAATTACCAAGCAAAACATTGGACTCTCTCTCGGTCGACCGTTTCCTATGAATCATATCCTCAAGCGTTTCCTTTTATTTCAGCATGTTTGATGGTTTGCGTGTAATCTGGATAATACATTATATATCGGTAACTATCTTTCCCTTCCTCTTCCTAATAGTTCCTCTAGCCCTGGGGCTTCCACAAACTGTCTAAATTTTCAGCTCGATCGAGTGACGAGTCCATTGTTTTCTTTCAGAAGTTTGTGGGGGACCTTTGACTTCCTGCCATTATTCTATTTCTTTGCCTATTTCAAAATTTCCTTGGCCTCACCTAGTGAATATTTTCAGTTCTAGTTTTTCCCACCAGTAGATATAGCACCTAGGAAACTGTATATACTGTACTGTCTTCGCTTGTGATAACAAAATCACCTGCGAGGACTTTTCCAGCGGCCATCGTTGGTGATGATTAAGAGTGTCTTGCGTTGTTCGCGGCAGGTAAACGTAAACACGACGGGGGCCACCAGAACGTCGGGGGGGAGTGCAAGCGGCGGCTGGGCGCGGCGGCGGCGGCGGCGTGCGGGTGGGGCGGCGCGCCGCTGGCGCAGCAGCCGCTGGGCAGCTAGCGGGCGCGGGGCCAGGGGGCGCGCGGGCGCGGGGCGAGGGGGCGCGGGGGCGCGCGGGGCGCGGCTAGCGGCCGGCCCCCGCCGGGAGCAGTACAAGCGCGCGGGGGAGCACCGGCCGCGACGCCCGCGCCCCGCCTGCGCGCCCCGCGCCGCCACTCGGAGGGATCGCTCTACTTTTTTCTATATATGTGTTTTTTATTTGATTTTCAAGTTTTCGATTTTGTATCGCGACGATCCGTAAAAATCTTAAAGTAGGACGTTATGAAATGTTTCGAATGTAAGTTTCCCGTTATGCTTATGTTTTTTCACTGTCGTATTAACCGTATATATTTAATATATACTTTATTTGAGGGGAGCGCGCGGCCGCGGTTGCCTGTTTGCGGCCGGGCGCTCGGGTCGTGGACCCGTCGACTGTCTGTTTTTTTTTAATACATGTTATTCGATATATTTTATTCCTGCGAACGCATTTTGCGATGTGATGTGTATTTTAGCAGTAATTATTATATTGTAAGGAGTTTGACTGTTGTTTTTTGACATACTTACAACTTAGGTTACATGAATGAATTTAATCGAATGAATTGAACTCGACGACTGGCGATTACGGCTAAAATAAAACCACCCCCTGTACTCGAACATTTCCCGACTGTGTTCCTGCTTAAGTTTTTTTTTTGCTTTATTTTTATTACATATTTCCCTTAAATACATTAGTGTGAGGAAGTAGCATTGTAAAGTTCAGGATTTCTGTAATGTTTATTATTGCTGTACTAAACTTTTTTTGTATTCGACTACATAGCATGCCCATACTGTTAGAACTCTTGACTTGTATCAATCTTGTATCAGTTTAATATGGAATAAATTTGCAAAACTGTGTTTGCCTTATTATCAATTTGTTTCTTTTCTCATTGTCCCTAACCTTGATATACCCTTAACTCAAGTTTTGTACAAGTAGTTGTTTCTTTATCACTACTTGATGGGATCATTCATTGTTAACGACACAACTGTCTAGTTCAACTTTATGGACTTGAATGGTCTCATTCAGGTACAAAAAGTTGAATTTACAACATGTTGACTTCCCGATATATTGAATCTCAAGATGTAGAAATTCCAAAATGTTGTTCCATGGAATTCTCATTATATTAAATAAACAATTCTCAAAAATTTCATGTTAAATTTCGGGAAAGTTTAATTTTCATTATGTTGAATTTATATTCGGTACCTATATTGATCTCGGAACCACACTGAAGAAAACACTAGGTTTCGCAGATTGATCCATGGATACGTTCTCTTCTGATCCACCTATGTCAGGGGGATTTATAAATTGAACTATTTTTGTAGAATCCGGAATCCAGCAACGTAGAGATAAGAATTTCATGGATCCAAATTTGAAAGGACGTGAAAAGGAGGATGTATCGGTGTTCGTTACTCTCACGCAAAAAAAAAACTACTAAACTGATTTTAATGAAACCGCTTATCAGTATCCTCTCGCACAATGTCACATTTACATGCCACGTTCGTAAAATTCTCAAAATGACTAAATATCCCACGTTTAATGGGTCTACAGGTGAATCTATGTATGTTACGTTTCTGTCTCTTTTATACACCGGACCATTGTCATAGTAGGTACCAGGACATCATAACCCTTTAGGTCCAAAAAGTTGAATTTGCAAAATTTTGAATTATCATTATGTTGAATTTCCAATATGTTGATTTCAAAAACGTTGAAGTCTCATTATGTTGAACAAACAATTCTCACAATGTTGAACTTATCAAAATGTTTAATATCAAAATGTTGAATTCCCAATTTGTTGAGTCCCAAAATGTTGAACTCATATTTGTTACGTTGACTACAAGAACGTCAATCCTAATGCTTTTAAACTGACTATAGGTACCATACTATAGAACTAACCAGAATATTAAGACTTAAAATAATAAGGAGGTTTACAATTCGTCTGTTTTTTATAACGTCTTTATTTATGAACTGACTTCAATAATTCTTTTTGGTTTAATATAGCTTCGAGGTGGACCCATTTTAATGAAATCGGTATTGAACCTTGGACTTTGATAGTATAAGGAACGGCAATCAGGATGAATGTCCAGATTTCGTTATTATAGGTATTCCATCAATCCTGTATGTACCCTATTGTAGAACTAAGCAGAATATTATAATTCACTCATCACTTAAAATTGTAAAATTTAAAACGGAAAACTGACTAATAAAAGCAAAAGCCCGTGGTGTGCAAAGTGCAAACCACCATCACCACCACCCGAAGTGCAAAGTAACCGACTGCACTAACCGGCACCGACTTCAAATATTTATTTTTTGCTTTTAGAAGTCCGTTTCCCTTTATTTTTAAGTTATATTTATTCTCATCATTACGGTGCTGCTTGTTTCTGGTTTAGGTATTCTCTATTTCGCCTTGTAGGGCACCCACGGGATAATACGGATTGATATATTCTAAGTACGGAACCACACGGGAAAAATATTATGAGAACAGACCCATCAGATTCAACATTTGAAAAATTCAACAAAATGAGAATTTAACATTATGAGACTCAACATTACAGGAATTCAACATTTTGGGATTCAACATTTCTAAAATTCAACATAATGAGAATTCAACATTTTGGGAATCCAACATTTTGAGATTCAACATATTGGGAATTCAACATAATAGAAATTCAACATTTTGAAATTCAACTTTTTGGACCTGAAGGATCATAACGCACTGGGAGGTCTTGGCTCAAAACGATATACTCAAAAAAATTTAACTTTTAGAAGTATCAACAGCACCTTTTGGGCATTCCGTTACTCACGTGATGATCGACAGTAGAGTATGAATATTTTATAAATATGTTTTTATATTTTCGTTTACGTTTTCATTTCAATATCCTATCTGCCGCCACGTCAGCAAATTAATACCTAAACGGCTATAATATTCTTGCACTTAAGGTCATTTAGACAACCAATTTTTTAAGTATAACTTATAGAGCTAAGATCCTCCTAGTCTGTTATGGTGTCCTGGTACTTCGTTCAAGATGTTTAATGGAACTTATGTTCCATTAAACATCTTGATAATTGAAAGAATCTGTTGGAACTCTGTACTCTCTGCCTATCCCGCAAGGGATCTGGCGTGATGATATAGTATAGGTTAGTGGATTCAATATCTACTCCAATATTAAACAAATCATATAATTTAAGTAGGTCAGAAGTACCCAGCCCACATATGCTTATATATATATATATATATATATATAATATATATATACATATACTATAGTGAATTGCACGAGTATTTCACATTACTGACCCTGGTTGAAATGCTTAATAAACCATAGAATCCACAGGTCTATTACACACCTAATGCATAGTGTGCACCTAAGTGTATCATATATGCTTAAGGGATTAGGTTAATACTGTATTGATCCCAGGGTTACTAGATAAACCTGACGATCTGGCACTACTTTGGAAGCAGCTTTAAGATCTAGATCAACACACAAGTAGGTCCACATGAACAATGATGTTTACCTATGCGTGTTGGTCCAGACAAATAAATAAAGAGATATTTTGGATTTCCGATGAATTCTAAATGATTGGTCGTCGCTCATTATTTTTAAGTATAATATCAGAATGAAGCTGTTGCAGACGTAAAAAAAGATATGGAGTTGAAAATTGCGTAGGTGAACTTACACCTTTCTCAAAGCAAAGCAAAGTAACAATAATACTGTTAATTTTGGTAAGTTATTACCCTAATTAAATGTTGACTCCTTGCGCGTTTATAGAAAACCACATGTACCTGCAACTTAGCATGTCTTCCGGAGCATGTATTTTTTCGGCGACAGCGACGTGACTTACCATTATTTCGTTTTGTAATACCTTCCATGATTTACGTGACCCGTTCAGGGCATGTTTTTTGTAGACGACACTTCCCATTTCTTAGTAAACACATTGTAAAAAAACGTAAATAGTAGTCACACCGTTGCACCGGCAGAGGTGTCCTGTATAAGTATGTGATCGCGACACCAAAATAAAAAGAGATCGAGCTTACATACAAATAAAACACATGTTTACTTTAAAGTCGTGTAATCAACTATGTAGTGGTGCGTGGTGCGTCGCCGGTGCGGCTGAGGCGCGTCGTCATACCGTGTCGGGCGGCGCAGCGAGGCGGGCGGCGGGGGCGCGGCGCGCGAGCGGCGGCGGGCGCGGCGGCGGCGGCGGGCGGCGGGCCCGTCTCCGGCCGCGCCGCGCTCGCGCGCACCACGCGCCCAGCGCCGCCGCGCCGCCGCCGCCGCCGCACACCGCCCACCACCACGCCGCGCTCCACGACGCGCCGGACACCGCGCCCGACCCGCCTACGGACACGTCGCGCCTAGAACCTGCCCGCCCGTAACCGCGGTCAATCGACTCCACGATCTAAAGCTGGCGAGTCGACTTCCCGTTTGTTCGTTGGATTATGGCTTTACAATATTCAATAATAATGTATAAGAACCTGTTGAATTCCTGAAACCCACGCTAGGGATCTGGTGTTGATGTAGATATATAGAATAATGTAGGAATTTGCGACGGTAACGATTGGATACAAAAGTAGCCTAACGTAATAGGTATGAAATATCCAGTTCACTCAGAAAAGTTTTAATTATGCGAAGTAAATGTTAGAAATATAATGTTATGTACCAAAAAAATGCCGATTACGATTATCTGAAACTAGTACTTATCAGTAATACTGAATACTTAATATGAGAAGTTTTTCGCCATATCCAGGGTTGGACCAGGATGAGTCAAAATCTTTATTGCCGTTGATAAAAATTCATGCAACTAGGCACCTACATAGACAAAAAAGGTTTTAGCAATCGTAATTGATAGGCACCTAACCAACAGTCGCGTATTCATTAATAATTGAAAAGTTATTTTAGTTGATATTTGTGAAGATTAAGTACCCAGTGCTAAAGATTTCAACGCGTGTACTCAAACGTTTTTGCATTATTATTGTGTAGTGTAGTTATCCGGTTGTGAAATTTAGGTTTTATACATATTCACTGTACATACACCTGATGAGTGATATTTAATTAGAAAATCTTAAAATATATATATTTTTTGACTGCCTCGTTGGTCTGGTGGCAAAGCGCATCGCTTTGTGATCAAGTGGTCCTGGGTTCAAATCCTAGGTCGGACAAATGTAGTTTTTCTAACGAAAAACTCCCAGTATGAGTCCGGAGTCTGGAATTGTGCCCGGTATATGGCAATGGCTCGCCCCCTATTACATAGGACCTAACATCGTCGGCGAAACGTGGGTGTACTCAGTATACCTCTGCCACCACCTCTGGGGAATATAGGCGTGACGGTGTTTTGTGTATATATATTTTTTTATTTATTAGTAAGGAAACAGTCTACTTCGAGATAATAAGTTTGGTACAGTTCCTAATCCGCACTGAGTTAAGACACCTCGAGAATATTTTATTTTTAATTTGGACCCGTAGTCCCTATTTTTTACTATAGATAGCTATAATCTTGACTTTATAAACTTTACTATAGCATGTATATTTTGCAAAATGAGGAGCTTACTAAGTGCATTTACATTTATACTCATAACATACCTACAGCCTTCATATGGAGCTATGCAGATTTATCATTGAATGTTGTAAAGCTTTATATTTTCTATTTAGTTTAGTTTTTATAAGTTTTTCTTTTATATTTCACTATGTTTATGTAGATAATTTTACAACATGCAACATTAAGAGTTTAGAGAAAAAGTTTAATAGAGGAAGCGAAGATTAATGTGGTGAGACGAAGTTGTTTTTAATATAATTAATTGCCTTAATTTTAATGAAGGTATACTAGTGACAATAACTTTGAATTATTAATCAATTATTAAGACAATTAATCTTTAGTAGGCGACACGTGACAAAGCGTTGGCAAGGCATTAAGGATTGGATTATTGTGTGATGCTCAATTGTTTATAAACGATAGTAGATTCGTTGTTAAAATCTAGACCCCCAAGTGTGTCTTAGTCACGCAATAGGCTCTATAAATGCATCTCAGCTGCAGAACTTAAATTTAATGCAAAAAAACTGTAAAACAGCAGTTTTGAATATATATTACAAGCAGGCTAGGACAGCCAACTGCAGATTTGGATTAGAGACATTTGGTTGTTGAAAGTCTAGATTAATTCTTAAAAGGGGCTTGAAATAGGTATGGGAACTTGTATTATGAGCATCACATATTAAAATGACTCAATACCAACTCAATTATAAGTTGGTCAATTAATGTAATATGGGCTTCTGTTGACTTCCCTGTGAAAATTCCCACACAATGTTCATGTGAGCGAGTTTAGTCCATGTTGTTCATTAACGAGTAGGTATTACCTACTGACACGGAGTAGGTATATTACAAAATCAAACCGATATAGAAACTGCGTCGTTGAATTAATAATGTGACAAAAAATCCAAAGAAATCAACTTGAAAGTGATGATTATTTAAGTCTTTTATTTACTGTGGCTCAACTTATGGACCCACGTATGTCATTATTATTATTATATAACTGCATATGGACTTTATTAATTCATTAAACAATGCACTTCTAACATCAGTTCCAGTCCCAGTTTAAGGTTTTGTAATATCTTTTAGATTAACGCAGTAATTGATTGGACACGTTTCCACACTATTTATTGAAGCTCGACACGCTTACCCTACGTTCGGATGAGCGCTTTTTCAACGCGCGTTGATCAAGCGATGAAATTAAACTAACGGCTAACAGTACTTTTTTTGAAAACCGTTTCCTATGCTTCACCATAAACCGTCGAAAAAGCGCCTGTGCGAACGAGGGCTTAACGTTTCTACCCTATTTTTGTTCGGCATAAGCAATGTCGCTGATGAGAAGCGGTTGCGAGACGGAAGGGGAGGCGAGGGTAGCGCTGGGTGGTGGGGTGGTGGGGTGGTAGGTATAGACTCACGTGCGCAGCGCCCGGTCAGTGCGGGGCGGCGAGCACAAGCGACAGGGCGAGCAGAGCGGCGCGCGCCGCGGCCCGGCCCGACGCCGCGCCTGCGCACACCGCCGCGTCAGACCCCAGGGGCCCGCCCCACACACACACTACACACTCCCTGATGGACCCCTAGTCTTAGATATGCTCTGTGTAGACAATCAGTCTACACGCCATGCATGTACATAGGTTAAAAAAAGAAATTGAAGGGAAAGTGGGATCCACATCTTCCTTTCCTACCTTTTTGTGTTTTTTATCTCATACTTTTCTAGTTCAGGCTTAAGACAGGGACGTTACGATGTGCGATTTCTAATAATTATGATATGATGATTGTGCTACACGCATTAAAGTTAGGATAGGAAGGTCTGGATCGTGCTTAAGTAGGTACTCGTCGTGGCTTGCGACGGATGAGTGCAACCGCGTGCGCATAGCCTTAACTACAGAGACAAAGGCTGTGTCACCGCAGAGTGTTTAGTCTGTACACTTGGTCCATCAACGGCCGGTTCATTTAAACCGTTGATGAACCAAGGACTCCGACATAATTTATCCGTAGGCCTCGAACACGGAAGGTAGTATAAGGGAATTTCCCTGCAAGAAAAAATGATACTAGTCGTCGACGTCTTTCGGCTGAAGAGAAGAAGAAGGTAAGTGTCTACCTGTTTAATATATAGCTCCATCGTTGTCTGCATGGCATGCAGTATGATCGTCTAGTGAGGGCATTATTTAAGTGGACAAAACTGGCTAGCGACGCCGCGGCATAGTTTACGGAAGACGAGTAGCGTTCATTGTCTTGCTTACGAGAGTGGACTGAGACTAGGGACTAAGGATTGCCCTAGGTTTGAGCGGCAGGCATCAAAGAAGTAGACACATAACTGACCAGCACAAAAATGTAAATCGAACCAGTGAGCAGGTTAATGCACGTAATAAAAATGAGCAGCGCAGACATTTTAAAGGCTAAAGATCTCCCGGTGTAGCTCATTTTTAGGTCCACTTCCCTGCACACAATCTTGCTAGTAAAATTTAATAGCCCTGGAGTATTAAACCATTTTCTATTACAAGTCTTGAATTTATCACTAAACATCTTTGAGCAGTGCATCTAGCGAAGGTTTTTTTTTAAATAATCAGGGAGAAAGGTAAAGTAAGGTTCCATCAGAAAGTGTGCTTTAAAAATAGTGTTGACGAGGTACCCTGGGCCCCATAGTGCGATGACTCAATGCAAGCTTTGTCCCATTCGAGTGACTACGTTATTGTTTTCAAAAATGCAATTGTAAATACACGACCGATCATAAACAACAAAAAAATTAGACTTAGGACAGATCAAAGATGCATCTCTCCTGAGTCATCACAGTATTTATGAGAAAAGAAAAACATAAAAGTTTATAAATGGAATGATGCCAGAATGATCATTAAATTACAAAAAAAAACATTTAGTATTATTCTAAAGGGGACTCGGTATATAAATGAAAAAATCTGTGATCTCTGCAACATATTCTATATATTCTGCTAATTCACCAACAATAATATGATATTTCGTTTAAAACCTCTCGTCTAAACACCTAGAACCCTAATACATGTTACAACATCGTTGGAGACAAAGATTGCATTGAACCATCTTTACTGAGAAAGTACAGTGAACATAACCTTATTTGTATTGTTTTAGAGTTATTAGTTAACAGTGCTACAGCGTTTTAGAGTACAATATTTTACAACGATTTAGAAGATAAAAGCAGGAGTAAGCAGATATGTACGACAAGCTCCTCGCAACAGAGTCCGCAATATTAACTAAACATTATAGTGTACAGGGTGAAAAAAAGTATTTATAACGGAGATTGTCGAATATTGCCCAGAACCAACAAACATTTGACCCATGCTATCATTATTTATCTATTTTATCAAAATAATAACAAATATCCGTGTCTAACGGACAATTTGCAATCTAAAACGAATATTTTAAAGTATTGTAAGTTCTTATATCGAAGTCGCCGACATCTTTACTAAATGTCAACACATACATTATAACCTCATATGTATTAATGGCTACTGACTTATAACCTCAAAATCTAATAATTTTGTGCAATATTGCAATTCCCCCGCTTGTCTGTTTAATAATAAATGCCTTAAGAGAATTTATGGGTGATTTGAAATCATACAAGTATTTTTTCATTGCTGTTGGTTCTGGGGAAAATGATGTATGGGCGCAGAACAATGTCCTTTCAAATCAAAAGTCTTTTACTAACAAAAATATTGATTTAATTGTTCCCAAAACCATTTTAACACCCTGTTTGTAAAGCAAAGTTAAATTATGTCAAGCAAACAAAATTATTTACACGTAACGGTGGACCCGCCAAGTTTAATACGAATTGTTATTATGGCAAGTAGTTCATGTACTGCTTACTCCGTGAATATTCTGAACAAGCTACATTATTATAATATAATTTACGAGTATATAGACTCGATTTATTTTTAACCCCTAGAATGCAACGGCAAAATGCAACGGTGTAAATACATTTAATCCAAGTGGGAATGCAATGTGCGGTAAAGTGCCAATTGTAATTACAGTGTATTTAAAACTAAAAATTTTGAAAAATGTTGTATCTTATCGATTAGCATTATGCTCTAATTTTAAACCGGTTACACGAAGAACATGGAGTCTCAAAACACCTATAAGAAAAAGTTGTTAAAATTTCGATATGTAGACATAGAGCGATATTTATCAAGACTTTATATTTTTTCATTAAGTAAAATTGTTATCCTTCGTCGCTAATGATGTCCAAGACAATTTCTTCCAAGATCTACATACTTCGTTCATAAAGTTTCATTTTCATATGCTCGTGTAAAATGGTCAAGCCACCCATCTTATAGAAGGAAATTTATAGATGTTATATGTACGTTACATTAAAACAACATAATTTATTTTTGTAGTATTTTCACGCCAATAAAGTAGACCTTTACGTCGCGCCAAGGTTCTATTAAGAATTATTAAATAAATTGAATGAAAAAAAAACAAGGAAGGCGTATCAAAATGATTTGCACTGCTATTGAAAAAGACAGGTGACTCGACCCAAGTGCGTTCACACTACATAATCTTTTATGAGCGTCAAATGCGGCTACACAGTGCGGAAATATTAAATAACAGATGTTTATATATGTGGACACATAACCTTAGTTAGCAACGTACGTCACAAGTAAGCATGTCTATCGGTTGACATTTGCCTTAGCGCACGAGTAATTATCCCAACAGTAACAACTTCATACAATCACGCTACGAGTACACTACTACAAGCCGCGGCGGTGTGTGCGTGCCCTCTCACCGACTAGTTCAGGTACAAGTCACCCGAGGACAGAACCAGTTTACGCCGGCCATTGTCCTCGGGCGCCATACTTTTGTAGCACTTCGTAGTGCGATTGTCTTTGTTGGGATATTTGTTCATGTGTACCACTATGCCTGATCCTTGCATAAGATCCTGATTGTAGTCAAAGGCGTTATACGTAGCCACTTTAGAACATTGCCGTAGTCACATCTGTATTCAAAAACGGAGGTGTTTATAACATTACTGTGACAATGTACTAATATACTTACATATTACTGTCCTTGATTGTACCACAGTCAATATATTTTGTATACAGTAGCATCATACTACTAGCGGTCCGGATAAAGGTATCACCAAACCAACGACTACAGCCGCGGCTGCGGTGGCGTGGCCGGCGGCGATCACGGTGGCGATCAGCATCTCCCTATGATTGCGCGAGCAGACGCCGCCCAGATAGCGCGTGCAGGACGCAGGATGCGTTGGTGTGCACATTTCCATACAAATATTACTGCAAGAGCTGATCGCCACCGTGCACACCGCGCATTGGTTGGGCCGTACCCTAAGAATCACGTAAAAAGACGCGCGCTCTATACGGCTCCTCGGCAGATCTCAGCGGGTAATGAGACCGCTATATTAGTACTAGCAGTCCAAGTCGTGCACACGCGCGTTCTACGCGGTTTCTTATACCGGTTTATACACTGCTACTGCCGCTATTTCCCGCCTAGAACAATGAGCAGTACCGCGGCAGCGTCGACTGTTCACATACTCCCTTCGCACTTCAAGCATTTCTCTATGTTTCTCTTAAAAACTCCCGACATCAGATTTTCTTTTCCCCAAAATTATATTATTCTTATAAAAAAACCCCACGGCAATTTTTATACTAGCTTTCCCATGCTTTTTCTGATGCACCACCCTCACTTTTTTCTACTTTATATATTTCTTCAGGTTTTTATTATTAAGTTTTATTCTAAAATTATTTTTTCCCCATAATTCCAAAAAGATTTCTTAACCGGCCACACTGGGTGGGCGCGGCATATCACTCTCTTGACTCTCGCTCAAAAAAACGCTAACGAAGGGAGCGCCGGGCAGTGATAGGGTGAGAAGGGATGTAGAGCGTAAGTGGCGCGTTTAAACGATTTACCTTCCCTCACTTTATGTGGAAGTGGGCAGTGTGTAAATTGGGTATTAGATCTTAGCGGGTATTGAGACCGCTAGTAGTAATATTCTGTTGACATATTTTACTGTGATTATTATCGCATTTGGCGCTCAAGACAAGTAATTTCAGGTATAGAAGCGTATGCATACTAACAGTGTGCAGGGCGGGTGGTGGGCATGAGCGCGCAGTGCTGCAGGCCGGAGCAGGCGGCGGCGGGCGGCAGGCAGGCGCCCGCGCACTCGGCCGGGGTCACTGCCCCCGCGGCCGGCGCCGCGCCCGGGCACGACTCGCCCGGCTCCGGCACTGTCACCTCCGTCCAGATGGCGCGCCACCCCGCCGCGCCTACCGACTTGTCTGCTATTATAAACCTGGAAAGGGGATAGTTCATCATCAAACTTATCTGAGGATGGAGGTGGTATCTTTATAAGCACTTCTTGTTGTCACAAGCACACTAATTGTTTGTCGTTTCAAATATATGAAAAAAAGCATCTGATAAACGGCCACTGCAGGACCAAGGCCTCTCCACAAAGATCTCGTAGGTCCACCTTATGAAGAGCCTGCCCAGTCCAAAGGGAATGGTCGCTAGTTGATAACAGCAGTTTCGTTTACATTTGGGCAGTGTGGACTAATCGGATTTTTCTGTAGTCTGTTTCATTTCGAAAACCGTCTGACTACAACACAGAACACAAGTTCAAGTCTTCTTGGAAGCTTTTGATTTTCTTACTTCTTTTTGTGTGTATCACCACATACCAGTTTATACTTGTCTCGGTACCATTCAAGGGATTTTATTGACAATTCAGTAATAAGGTTGTGATACCTCGTTAAGTGATGTTTCCAAAAAGAAAATCTTGTATCGACAAGAGCCTGACTAGGTACTCACGATAGTCTTATCGAGTTGGAGGAAGAGAGGTACTGCCAGCGGTCCGTAGGCGCCTTCTCGCCACACAGCTCGAGCGGTGGGCCCGGCGACTCGTACCAAAGCCGCAGCACCGCCGCCGGACACCCGCGCTCTGAACCAATAGTAAGTAATTATAGGTAATTATATTAGTTACATACCATACCACCGGCTCGTTCGTTGCTAAAATCCTGGAAACCCTCCGAAATCCTTTCTGACTCATAAAACAAGATTCCTTATAGTCAAAACTTGGTAGTGCTTCCATTTTTTATTAGGAACCATTCTAAAACGAGACTTTATGACAAGAGCATGAAGTAAGTGCTTGATGATCAGGGAAAAAAGCAAACGTTGTTCAGCCAGTAAATGGATTGTGTCTACACTGATAGGACCAATAAACATCTAAATAGAGGTCATAAGCACAAACGTGACATCTACGAGTGATTAAGAGCATTTCACTCAAAGAAGTGGGAGAAATATCATAAGTAAATTTCTGGTCTAAATTTCCTTTCCCAAACGTGAGTTTTCTCACCAGTAAGGTGTCCCTCGACGGCAAAGTGTTCAAAATTGAGCAATAGTCGTTTGCCGGGGCGCGCCGTCACGAACCAGTTGCAGACGCGCGAAGCAGCCCCGCGGGTCGGCGGCTCGTATGCCAACGGGAACCGCGGCGATGTTATTTCGCCCCACTCCGCGCCAGACATATTGCCGCCACAGTCGCCAAATATTGACTTCGCCGGCTGAAAGATGATGGAAAGTTTTTGGTGACGTTACCTGTACGTGAATAGCTTGTCAGCAGTCTAATAAGACTTGTAGGGACTTTGATTCTTTCGAGTTTTACAGCTACACCTTCAATCTTTGATACGTTGATGTGCCGAATGGCTTCGCAGATAATGGGTTAGAAGTTTTACCATAGTTTCAAAATTATCTTTAATTGGTTTGAAATTTGTGTTTCTTAAATTAGCATGGAATTTATATGAACGTTATTAGCACGTACTGTTGTACGTGCTGATAACGTTCATATCAAAAGTAATGTTTCCGAAAAATCCTGCAGGTACTGAGGATCGAACTAAACCTCCAGCAAAGATGGGAGAGGAGGAAAGGTACTGTGTACACTGATAATGATAGGTCCAAAGGTAATAGAGGCAAACCTATTGACATTATACCAGCCATAATTCTAAATTCTTTTCGGTAGCAGTCTCTAGACTTCAAGTCTTTCGATAGAAACCACGTTTTATTAGACCTACGAATCCTACAACTCGCACCAAGAACCTGTGATCGCCAGCTGCATTATATGCCAGTAGACTAATAAGGCAGTACTGTGATGTATTACCTCGAATATGTAACGGGCCTTGAAACCCGAGGCGACGGCGTCGAGGTCTGTGTGCAGCGCCAGCACGAGGCCGGTGGCGCCGCGCGGCGAGTGCAGCGGGCCCGGCGTGGCCAGCCCGCACCAGCGACCCAGCGGCACTCGCCCACCCTCACGACCCACCCACCACGCCTCCACCCAGTCTTCACTACATGTCGCTCCCCTGGGAAATCGACAGGAGTATGTGTGTATCTTCTACTCGACTCGAGGAGAAGGATGTGTGTGCCATCAGTCACAAGACGTTCATTTCAGTACAAAGAGTTCTCTAAAGATCGCCATGATTACCGTGATGTACGCATCTAACTTTTACCCGCGACCTTCACAAGATTATCGGAACTTATTGGGACCTGCCCACTCCACAGGAGTGTAACGGCACGGTTAAATGACCTAATTTTGGGTTCTCTTCATTCACGATCTTGAATTATGCGGGTGACAAACGAATATACAACTTCAGTATAATCTTCTCCACTCTAGCTAAGTACAATGAATATACCTACTCGTCCTTGTCGTATAAATTACTTGGAACGATATAAGGAGACAACATTATTGTAGCCAAAATTTTGTACCAAACATAATAAAAAGATAATCGATGCAAAATCCAAACTTACCCATATAATCCTGCAGTAGCATTCCACCCATCAGCCCTAACCTTGAAATGGTCGAACACAACAGTGACCTGTTCGTTCGGCGTGGCAGCGAGCATGTACGTGCAGTTGGTGTGCGAGGGGTAGTTGGAGGGGTAACGGGGGGAGTTAAACTCCCCACGTTTCTTGGCTTCGGAGCGGTACGTAAATGAACATTCACCACTGGGAGCCGCCGTACCAGGCACGCGATATTCTGAAAATAAACATTAATAAGTATAAGAAAATTAATAAGAGTGGATGAAGTCAAAGAGGTCGGTAAGGAAAGAAACTGTTAAAACTGTGCTTTGCAAGGGATCTGGCATGATGATGTAGATGGGCTTTGCAGATTAATAGTAACTTTTAACTAGTGCCTTATAGGAAGTAATGCACTTTAATAGAAAACAATATTGGTGTATTTGGGTTCTCATTGGAATTCGTCATTTATGAAACTGGGGTTTGAGTAATTTAGATCATTTGCATTTCATTGACCTGATCTTAGTAGACTGAATATTAAAAGCAATGGTTTCGCAGCCTCCGAAACACGGTGATACTCAATAGTTTAGAGTATCGCCATGCTTAGAATTTAAACAAACACCACTATCAACTTAACCTAAATTTCACATTTTTGTGTTCATTAATGGCCGATATCGTCGGCCTCACTTAGCGACCCCTCGAAATTGAAAATTAATGAAGTCACATAACAACTTACCAGTCTCGAAGGTATATTTCGCCTTAAACCCCCTTCCTTGTAGCTCACCAGAGCTGAACACCATAACGAGTCGAGGCCCATCAGATAGCAAAGGCGGAGGGAAGGGTGGGTTTCCACCCATCCCCTCGCCGCATAGTTCCGCGTCATGTTTGTCGTACGAGTCCGTCGCCTCTTGCCCGCGGAGATATACCTTCAGGTACCCGTCGGGACAATTGCTGAGAGACGGGCTAAAGACAATTTACCACATAATGGTAAATGAGCAGTAACTATTTTTTATAAAGACTATTTAGGATCATCATTATCATAAGCCCATAGCAGTCCATTTCTGGACGTAGACCTCTCCATTGCACGCCACTGAGTACGATCCTATTTAGGATGGTACCTTAAAACTAGTCGTGCACTAGGCAGACAGGCTTTAACTGCCAAATTTTCGCTGCCATTTCAAGTTGCTCATCCACTGATGCAGAGCTTATAGGAATATTGTACACTGATATGTGTAGTTTTGCTTATTCGGTGTTTACGCAATAAGTAGGTATGTGTGTCACCGAGGCATCGGTATTAATTTTTAACATTAATACATTAGTGCGCTTACATTTATTCAATTCGAGCGGTTTTATTATTACTAGTGGTCGCCCGTTGGTCGAAATTCGACCATTATTAATTTAAATTATAAGTTTGAACATTATTAGGGTTCTATTGTCAAAGACTATACCTCTATATAATCACAGATTTCGCCAAGGCTACACTGTTAATTTGCTTATTTTTTTCAAACAAATTATATGAAATTTAAATAAAAAAAAAAACAAAAAGTTAATTAAAATAAATAATACCTTTAGTTTATTTTTTTATTATCCAAAAAACCAAAAAGAAAATGCTGTCCATTGAACTTGACATAGGTTCATAATTCGATAATTTAATTAATGATACAAAACTTCTCTGTAAACGATGTTTTTTGTAAAAATTCTTTCATCGTTTGCTGGTTATGTTTGACATTCAGTAAGACTATAGACAAATAATATTAAAAACAAACAATATTAATCTATTCTCAATTTGAAGTGTATTGTGTCAAATACATGGTAGTGTGTGTAATGTGTTTTTTATTGAATTTATGTATTTCTTATGCATAATTAAAAAAAAAATTAGCATTCTAATCTAATCTAGCATCTGATACGTTTATAAGTGTGGGAAATTTCATATTCCTCCGTCCACGCAATTTTCGTAAAAAGGGGTACAAAGTTTTTGCATCACGTATTAATTTAATGATGATGATGATGATTTTTGATTGACCCACACCCTATCAATTATCACCCTATCAACCGTGTGTGAGACTATCAACTCTCTCACAAATATATTTACAAATAGAGCTGCACAAAATTCACGGCATCACCAGCTGATATTTGTGCAATTTTATTTATTAATTGACTGCCTCGTTGGTCTAGTGGCAAAGCGCATCGCTTTGTGATCACGAGGTCCTCGGTTTAAATCCTAGGTCGGACAAGTGTAGTTTTACTAACGAAAACTTCCCAGTACGAGTCCGGAGTCTGGAATTGTGCCCGGTATATGGCAATAGGCTCGCGCCCTATTTCATGGGACCTAACATCGTCAGCGAAACGTGGGTGTACTCAGTGCACCTCTGCCACCCCCGCTTGGGGAACATAGGCGTGACGGCGTTTTTTTATTTATTTATTAATATTTCTCACCCCTGTTCATTCCAGTCGATGGACAGCCTTAAGCAACTTTTACTAGAGAATGGTGAGACAATTAAACAAAAGAAATAAAGATGAGGCAAGGATATGGATGTGGCTGTGTTGGAACTATGGATTAGTGTACAGTGACAATAACTGATTTAATTCTACTGGTCAAGTTGAAAACTTCCTAAAAAAACTTACTCTGGTTTAGGTTTATCGCCTTTCGGTATAGAAAAGTTCTGGAATTCTAATCGCACCCGTTCCAAATTTTGTGAATCTTGCATACCATATATAAAATATCTAGAAAAATATTAAATAATCATTACCAATCCAAATTTACACCCTAATACCATAAACCTTTTTTTCTGAAACAACTCACCTACAAACAACTTTTTGTATATAGGGGAATGGATAATTTGGATGGTACACGAAACCCGTCGATTCTTTTTTACTAAGGATCTTTTGGTCGCACTCTGAGCCCCTAATGTGCTCGGCGTCGTGTTTACTTATAAAATCTGAAAAAAAAACAATATTAAAGAATTCCTAAGAAAATTTGTGGTATACAATATTACTACAGAAACTACCACTATTCCATTAGAGATACTATTGACCATTGTTAAACGTTCAAATGTTTCAAAGAATATTATTTTATAAGTTTAAAAGAATATATAATAATCTTATATTATATGGTATGTAAGGAAAGAACCTGTTGTAACTCTGTATTCTCTGCCTACCCCGTAAGGGATCTGGCGTGATGATGTAGATAGATATATAGATATTATATTGTAGATAGCGAGAGGAAAACAAAGATTATCGATTACTAATCAATCTTGTGAGAATACTGGTTATTAGCAGTTTTAAAATCTGTAGGCAATATCTTGTAAAACTCCTATAGAAGACTGTCTAAAAACCTAAAGCATCTTTGCTGATGTCCATATCAGCTTACACGCTATAGTGAATAAAACATATCTACTGTAGTAAGTAATAAAAAGTAGCACTAAGTATAGTAGAAACATCTAGATATCACTATAGCAATTCAATAAGGTTAACTTACCTAACTTAACAAAACTCTCAGAGAACTCGAAGATACCCTTGAAGCCGCGGTTCTGCGTGCTGGCGGCGCGCGGCAGCGTGTAGAACGTGACCAGCAGCCGCTCGTCGCTGGAGTACAGCACCAGGTTGCGCTGCTGCCCGCAGTACGTGCCGATCACCGCCGACGAGTTGTCGGGCCCGTCGTACACGCGCACCCAGTCGAACGGACAACTGCCGATTCACAAATGGGACCTTAAAACGCCCATATTCCCCATGCGGGGGTAGAAGAGCTGTACTGCGTACTCCCACTTTTCGCCGACGATGTTAGGTCCTATGGTATAAGGGAGCGAGCCTATTGCCATATACCGAGCGCAATTTTAGGCTTCGAACTAACACTGGGATTTATTGATAGAAAAAAATCCTAGGTTCAAATCCTAGGTCCGACAAATGCATTGTCCGATCGAGGATTTGAACCCAGGACCTCGTGATTGCAAAGCGCATCATTCGCCACTAGACCAACGAGGCAGTCAACCGTAAAACCTGGATTTCGAATAGCCCTCAAAAAAACCTTTGGGTAACCATATGAAGGGGTTGAGTCCTTGTATGAGATCCTTAGTAACATTTATTATAAATTATACCGGAAACCGTTCAGGGATGAACTATGGGAGTCTAATAAGGTCTGTATGGCCAAAACTTATTGGAATTGTAGTCTGCCTACTACGGAAGAGATTTGGCGGGAGATAGATAGATTTATATTTGAATTATTATAACTATATACAGTAGTAGATTTATTGCCCGTACGAGTTGTAATCAGAAAATTTTATGTATGCAGTACTAGTCCCTTCGTTCTAAATCTAGAGCGAAGAGTGCCAATGCGAACATTCCTTCGTGTATCATGATATTCAAGTCACAGTTGTTGTTCATTATTTAACTCATGACTAATTCTGCTTAGGGCTTAAAGGGGTGGATTTAAGATTTGCTTTCACTTTACGCAAGTGATCCATATGAATACTGAAAAACCCTGAAGCGTCAGCCTAAATCCGATCCAGGGTTCAAAAAGCAGCGTGTTGTCCATTAGGTTTCGTTCCTAAATATGAAGTATATACAATATATAATTAGATTAAAGGAGTCCACTACAGGACAAAGGCGTCTCCCAAAGATCGTCACGATAACCAGCTCTGTTCTGCTTTGAATTAATGGTGTCACTTAGTTCTTGTTACCAGCATGTGGTATAGGTATTATGTCAGTTGGTTCGTTTACTTACTGAGGTCCTCCGTAAAAAAGATCGAAGTCTCTGAATTCTAAACGGATCCGTTGACCGGGTTGGCCTTTAAACTCATAGTTGCACGTAATGTCTTTGGGGTAGATGCCGGGGTACGTCGGTGACAGCAGCAGCCCTGTTTTGCGTTTGCTCGCTTCTATCTCGAACGAGCACATTGTGTTCGGTACTGGTGTCCCCACCTCGAACTCCGCTGTTGAAACATTCAGAAAATCCATATTGTATCCATATTCCAAATAGAAGGTGGTGAACATTGTTATATGTTCTTACGTAGTACATGTAATTCACTGGTAGTGAACTGTCTTCACTTTACTTGTCTGTTAAAGACACTAAGCTTTTGTCTGTAATGACCATCTCTATACTACTTATAACTAATATCTTCTGAAAATTTCAACCATAATTCCATAACTGTTTTCCATGCTTAAAACATCAACTATGCAAATTTAGTGGAAACACAATTTGAAAGTAGTATCTGTACAAAATTGGTATTTAGTACAGAACTTTTCAGATAGCTCAAAAACAAAAACCCGACAAGCTACGAATGATTAATGAATCTATAGTTACATTCAGATATGTAGTTACCTATAGAGCTTTGAATGTCATTGACTTCCGATTGGAAGATATGGTATACTTCAAGCGTTCAATCCCTATGCCATCCCAATTCATGGTACTCATAGGAGAACCTATCCTAAGAGGAGAACTAGGCTAGTTTATCTAGGGTACTGAAGGCAAAACTTTCCTCCTTCAGTGCCCCTAAGGGAATGAGAGAACTACAGCAAGTGTACTTACATGCATTGATAAAGCGGTATGTGCCGGCGAAGAGCATTGGCGGCGTGTACATCTTGTCCGTATAGAAGGAGAGGGCGACGGCGCGGTGCAGCGAGACGCGGCGGCGCGGCGGGATGGGTCCGCAGTACCGGCCGCCGAACGCCGAGTTGACCAGCTCGCCTGTCTCCAGGGACGCCATCTCCGAGTATATATCCATATACTCGTGCATGCATCTGATACGTTTAAAAAAGCAGATTTTGGTAACCTCTCGATCGCTTTATCCCGAAGTGCGGCGTTTGAGCGCTTTTTTTAAAACGTAGTGGGTGTTTTTATAATCATAAAATTCCCATACAAAAACACCCAGACCGACACAAACATTTGTGGGTCCCACAAAGTTTGAGTTCTGAAAGTCTTTGGTGATATTTGAGTCTTGATGGTATGCACACGAAATGTTTTATGATGTTTTGAATAACTCTATCTGACTGATCCAAACCGATCTATTATGGTATCATTATTTTTATTATAACATTTTCCATCCGATCCAAATATCTTTTTTTTTTATACGTAGCCCCACACTAGGATTTATTCCTGTATCGTGGGTGCGTTTACAAACATTTAATTTCACATATACAAATACCCAGACCCGAACAATTAATTGCGGATCACAGAAAGATTTGTCCCGTGCGGGTATCGAACCCGCGACTATTAGACACAGTGGGCGGAGCGGCTTAAGCTCTTAACCACTGCGCTAAATCGTCGGTCAATTAGTTAATAATTAGTATCCATTTTTCCCTGCTAACTTTATTTACTGCGATAATTGTATATTTTCCACAAATCTAATAATATGTTTATCTATTGAGAGTAAATAACTCTTATTTTGTATTTAATAATATCTTTTTCTAAAGAAAATAATTGGTTGATTTGCGTATACGAGGCATGCCTTTTAAGTTTTGTCGTTTGAAGAAAAAAACACAACTAGAACCTTATAGTACTTTTTATTGTTTTTCAAAGTATTCACCTCTCTCTCCTTGGCAATTATTATTCCCATCTGATGATGGGGTCTGCCTTCTTAATTTTCTTCTTCCACTTCGCTCTGTCGGACGTGTCGTGTTCGGAGGCATTGCAGATACACAGGCATTTTTTGACCACATCTGCCCATCTTGTTTTTGGCCGTCCTCTGGGTCTGGGCCCTGATAGATTTAGATTGGCCGTAATATTATCCACATAACCGGGAGGTCTTCTCTTTATGTGGCCATACCAATGGAGTCTACTTTCTTGTAGCTTATCAGCGATGTCGCGAATACCGAGACTCCCGCGAACGTACTCGTTGCGAATTTTATCAAGTCTCGTCACCCCGCACATCCACCGAAGCATCTTCATTTCAGCAACTTGAATCGCATGGACTTGGCGCTGCGTTACGGCCCACATTTCGCTGCCATATGTTAGGACTGGCCTGATCATGTTTTTGTATACTAAGCCCTTTAGCTTAACGGGCATACCTCTGTCACAGGTTACGCCAGTTACTTCCCGCCACTTAAGCCAGGCGGCTGCTATCCGATGCTGAATGTTTATCTCCAAATTTCCCGAGCTGTGTAACATAGTACCCAAATATTTGTATTCGTCATACCTAGTGACTTGTTGTCCGTCAATAATGAGAGGGTTGTTTACGGAATTTGGGTCGTTACACACCATATATTGGGTCTTCGAAACACTAAGGAATAGGCCGTCTGTCTGCAACTGGCGCTTCCATTCTCCTAAAGCATACGCAATTTCGCCTCGAGATGTTGAGCAGATCGCTACATTATCGGCATAGATAAATGTCCAGGGTAGCAGAGACCGAGCATTTTCAGTAAGGGCATCCATCACCAAGCAGAAGAGGTATGGGCTTAATACAGAACCTTGGTGTACCCCTTCTGTAACTGCTATCGGTTTTGTCTGACCCACTGTTGTCCTGATTACCGAAGTTACGTCCTTGTACATGTCGGCTATGATATCAACATACCTTTCTGGGATATTCTTCTTACGGAGACTTCACCAGATTGTCGGTCGAGGTACACGGTCGAATGCCTTTTCCATATCCAAGAACGCAATGTATAACGGCTTATTCTTAGCTTTGAACTCCTGAACAATCATGCTGACTGCAAACGTCGGATCCACGGTGGATACGCCTGGAACAAAGCCATACTGGTTGGTGGATAGCGAGCTCTCTTGTCTTAGTCGGTTATCTATGACTCGTTCGTATAACTTCATTGTATGGCACATTAATTTTATCCCCTGATAGTTGATGCACTCGTATCTACTACCTTCGCCCTTGAAAAGAAGGACAATGGTGCTCAGTCTCCATGCGTGCGGTATACAGGAAGATCCCATAGCCTTGAGGAACATATATATGTGTAAGGACATAGATACCCTTTTCACCAAGGCATTTCCAGGCTTCTATGGGGATTCCATCCGGCCCCGGTGACTTTTTGTTTGAAATTTTCTTGAGGGCAGCTTTTACTTCCTGTGGTGTAATTAATGGTATCAAACCTAAGTTCTTATCCATATGAGGAAGTTTAACTGTTCTTGTTGTTGTATTTAAAAGCTGTTCATAGTAAGATGCCATGCTGCCAAAATATCTCTATCCTTGTATAACATAGCCCCATCCTGGCCTTTGATGATACTAGTTCTAGCTGGATCTTGCGTTGCCTTGTTTCGAGCCTTGGAGAGCTTAAAGATCTCCTTTTGTCCCTCTCTACTTTCAACCGTCTCGTAAAGTGTCCCTAACGCGTTTCTTCTCTCAATGGCTACAGTTTTCTTTGCTTTCTTTTTTGCCATCTTATAACCGTCCCTATCTTCCTGTGTTCTGGTGGAATGCCAAACTTTAAAGGCTTGCTTGTTTTCTTGCAACGCTGTTTGTACTGGGGCACTCCACCACCACGTTTCCCGAGATGTTCTTTTGCCTGGTCTCGTACGGCCCAAGATGGAATTCGCCGCTTTCATCATATGAGAGTAACACTGATTCCACATCAAGTTAACATCATCTTTCATATTCACGGTCAAGCCTTCTAGCTGTTTTTTGAATTCTTCAGCCTTGTCACCTTTCAGTAGCCACCACTTAGTGATCTCAGGCACCTTTTAAGGTTTAGAGACTGTTTTGCGATGAAAGTTCATGTCCATGACTACAATACGATGCTGTGAGATAACGCATTCACCCGGAATCACTTTACAGTTCCTTATTCGACCGACATTTTCCCGATTTGTAAGTATGTAATCTATCTGTGTACTATGGGGCCCACTTTTGTATGTTATAAGATGTTCTGTTTTTTTTTTGAAGAAACTGTTGACTATGGCTTCGTTCGTGTGTTTTTCAAAGTATTCACCACGTAGCTAAATACACTTTTCCATTCGCTTAAACCAGTTATTGTAACATTTATTCCACTCTAAAGTGAGGGTGTTCAAAATGGCTGACTTGAAAGCGTCGACTGCTTTTTCACCGGACTGGAACCTTTGACCACGAAGACTTTTCTTAATTTTAGGAAATGTAAAGAAATCGTTAGGGCTTAGGTCAGGACTGTATGGAGGATAGTCAAGAATTTCTACTTTTTCCTGCTTCAAATAGTCAATCGTTTGACGAGCGGTGTGTGAGCATGCGTTGTCGTGGTGCAGGATGATGCGTCGCTTTGAGTTAGATTTTCGAAGTTCGGCGATGACTAAACTAACTATGGTATACCACTCTGCGTTAACCGTTCTACGATCTTCAAGTGCAATAGTCGCAACATGGCCGGTTTTTCCAACGAACGTGGCCACCATCTTCTTTGAATTGCTTCGAGAACGAACAACTTTAGTCGGTGTGTGTGTGTGTGTGTGAATGACCTACGCTGTTGGCCTCGAGGCCTCTACAGCTTCACCGGATTTTAAAGGCGAGCGTGCAACCACTACGCTCCAGCCAGACAGAAGGGCAAGAGGCGACATACTCGAGGGCGCCTCGAAGAGGCGCCCTCGGTTGGGACAGTCGCTGTAGGGGGACGGGTGCACTATTAAGCGCACCGGTCAACCGCCGGCAATGGGAGGGGATCTACTACTGCGTCTGCGACTACTTCGTCGTCGCTCGTATTCTGAGCGGAAAGAAGGGATGACAAAGCATCGGGGGGGTCGGTGAGAACATGTCTCGGCCGGCGGTAGCGGCAGGGGTCCCTTTAGTCGGCTTTGGCTCGTTTTGAAAGACCCAGATTGTAGATTGTTGTTTGGAATCAGGATCGTAGGCATAGATCCAAGATTCGTCACCACTGATGATGTCGTAGACGTGATTTGACTCTCCTCGATTGAACCTTTGCAGAGTTTTCTTACACCATCTGACGCGGGCCGCCTTGTGATCGTCGGAAAGCAGATGCGGTATCTAACGGCAAACTAGCTTTCTCACACCAAGCGCTTCATGCATGATCTTCAAAATGGTTGTCCCTGAGATGCCTAATAGAGCCTCTATCTCTCGATACGTCACATGACGATCTTCGAGAATTAGTTGTCTCACAGCAATGGTGTTATCTTCAGTGAAGGCGGATTTTGGGCGTCCTTCACGAGATTTGTCACTAACACTAGTATGTCCACGCTGGAATTCTAAATACCAGCGTTCAACAGTCCGCAGACATGGGGCTTCATCACTGAACACAGATGTTAGCTCTTCAAAACATTGAAGCCGTGTCAGGCCTCTTCTAAAGTTGTAGAAAATTATTGCACGAACATTTTCCTTAGAAAGATTCATTTTCGTACGTAACCTGACAGATTCCAATCGACGCTGTGACTTAACAATAGCATTTATCCTAATACTTTCAACTGTTTTGAGATTCAAAATTTAAAAACATTCGAATATAGAACAGTTCCAAATTCAAAATTGCCAGGAAATATGGAAACGACAGAACTTAAAAGGCATGCCTCGTATAATATTCACAATATTTGACTATACCTTTTCCTAAAACAATTTAAAATTAATCGCCAATATAATTATTGCGCCTATCCGTTTTAACATCACAAAGTTTGGAAGTATGTTTGCTCATGAGCACACTTTACCGTATATTAGACAACAAAGTAATTTACACCACAAATATTAGGAACGCCTGGTGGCATACATCAGGCGAACTTTGTGCGAGTCAAGGTTTCCCTTCCTGGAAAAGTTTGACCTAATTCCTAACACTATGTCAGAGCCCATAAATAATAGTAGGGAAGAAAACATGTTTGTGTCGCATAATGTAGGGGTGGAGTGAAAGAGAGGGTGTACTCACGTTGGTAGCTCTCCCACTGCCGCTCCACTGTAAGAAAACGCATAAATTATCGATAAGGTCAAATATAAGTGTAGAGTTATGTTCGACGGCAAGATTTATACTGTACTTCAAGTGAAGTAACTTTTCCTTATTTGAAAAAAATAAATGATTGAATGCCATTCAATTCTAATATGTATTTTCGATCTAAACCCCAGGATTGTTCGAATCATCTTAGTTCTCACTGTAAATCGATGTCAAAAGTACGTTCTATAAAAAAACCACTTATTTCCTTACACATCTTACTTCAATTCTACCTAAAAAAACATTGTCTGTGTTTTCGAGCTGTTGACTGCTTAAAGGCAGTTAACTGCCTCTTGTCTTCTCGAGGAGTGAAAAATGACAGTTTGAGCACGTGACAACAGTTGCTCTAGCGGTCTGTGTGCGTAATTAAACCATTAACTTTAGAGCCGCCCGTGTATGAGCATCTTACGAATATCTTTTATTACTAGCACGAAGTTTAAAAAACAACGATCAGATCATAACTGTCTGTAAAATTCTTCGCAGAATGTCTGATGAACTCGACCTTACAACGAGCTGGCTCGGTTCTTTGCCTGAACCAACTACAGTCACAGATAGAATAATTTGCTAATGGCTAAAAATTTTTTTTATGAATATCAGAGGTCCTCTAAGAAGATGGACAAATGTCATCAAGCTTATAAATTTGGATACTTTTGTATTTTCTTTCCTTAACTCTGATCTATCTAGATCCTCATATCATATCACTCGCAGGGAAGGGCACAAAGTTCCAACAAGTTCTTAACTTCTGTGTGTTAATTTTTGTAATGATTTTCAAGTGTAGTGAGTCTATGTTCTGATGGAACTAATTCATATGGTGGATTCAAGTGAAGAAATACATGCAATAGGTTCCATCAACGGAGCGATCCAATAGATCTAAGTGCAATAGGTAAAAGTTGGCTTACTCCGGAGGCTTCCCCCTCAGGTCGAAGGTGCGCAGCTCGACGAGCACCCGCTGGCCCGGCGCCGCCAGGAACGTGTAGAGGCACTGCCGGGTCCGGTTGTTGGGGTTGAATAGCTCCGGCGCGTGGAAGCTGCCGTTGCTCGCGCCGCCGCGGCTCACGAACGTCCGGTCGCACTCTGGAAACGTACAATCATTATTATTCAAGTCTGGAAACTTACGTCGTACACTACAATTCGTCTTTCTTTACTCGACTTTTTACCTCTTCTTTCTATTTACCAACACTTTCGATTGTTGCCTATAATACTATCAGCTTGTATTGCTAGTTGTTAACAGGGAAATAATTATTTTCGATCAATTAGTCATGTTTAATAAACCCTCATATCATTAAAGGCTTTAGTAACGCCTATGACCTTAAGACCTGGAAAGGTAAAATTTCCTGCTGACAGATAGAATAATGAAAATCTTCTGCTGACGCAGTTTTTTTGTTATTCCTGCCTACATCTGCAAGTTTTGAGAAAGTATTGACATTAATTGTATGTATTATTCAGAATGACAAAAATTTGATTTTACCCGACACTGACACTATTAAAAGGAGACAAGCATCTCGTATCTACCTAGGCAAAGAGTGCAGAGTTCCAACAGAGTGCAGATTTCTATCATAACATACCTCTCTGGCTTCCTTCACTCTAATAGTCATACTCGCCGGTTATGGAGACTCTAGACTTGCTCTTCAGATAAGATATGGTCTATTTTCTCTCTACTTTTAACCTATTGTTTCTATTTACTAACGCTTTCGATTTTTGCACGTGATACGATCACCTTGTACTATCAGTAGTAACACTGACAATTGTTCTTTCTGATCAATCATTGTTTAAATTATCTCTGAGAAATCTAGGTTAACGGCGCAGCCTTTAGGTATGATTTAAGTGAATAATGTAAATATAAAGGTTTCACCACATAGCCGACGCAGCGCGGTGGGAGCGAGACGGTGGCGCGGCTTGGGCAGTTGTAATGTACTGAAATGTACGGGAGACGTCACACAGCGCAGACCCGCTCGGCGCGACGGCAAACATCACAACCGGACGTAACCGAGCCTTTCCGTAAGCCATAAGCATTTTTTTGTCCCTTATTTTAAAAAATGAAATAAACATAACAACAACTAAAAAGATTAATATCTTTTTTCTTGCTTTGTTAGATTTGTAACTTTTCCATTCGGCAAACAATATAGGTATGTTAGTATTTGAGCGTCAATACCATTACAGTAAAAGGGGTTGCCTAGTAATCGTCAGGTTTCTTATTGAATTGCTATTCCAACTGTTTCATTATTAGTGAGTAAGTCGACCTCTTATAGAGATCTTATGAGACCTACTAAGTGATTCAAATATCAGAAATACCATTTTATTATTTAATCCTTTAAAATTTCAATGCTTCTATTGCAAAAATTAAGTCACAAAAACAAACAATACATCGCAATTTTCAACTATTTGATACTAACTGATCTGTTGTCTGTTGCCTTTTTACGCCTAATAAATGATGAAAGCTTACATGGGAAACCCACCATTTCTTAAATTAGGGATACAAATATTCGTATTTAAGGTTTTAGTTTGAAATAATTACATATTTCAGCGTTTTCAATTACGTCGTATACAAAACACGTGTCTGCAAATCACGCGAAAGAATGATGCGGGTAGGTACAGCTCCAGGTACTTGTAGTAATTTATAAAAATACTAGTCTTGTAACAACGGTATCCCGCGACAAAGCAATAAATACGTCATCAGCAGACCTGAACATACAATGCTAAGCGCTTCTCGTTGGCCCAAAAACGTTGCTCGTTCGTTTTAATATCCAGCTGAAAAATTGCGATAACGTCCTCTACAGGGGATGTTGGTATCATCCAACCGGTCTCTGTTTTATTTAAATGATTTATTTGGTTGAAATTTTATATATGCGTGTGGTTTTCTAAATAAAATATGGGTGGGTATTAATTCTAATTTAGTATTAAAGATCCTATATAATACGACTACCTTTTACAGGATGTTAACCTAAGCACATGTCCACGTTATTTTTTCAACGACTTCGTTAATTCGCGTGAAAAGACAGCTGGTACTTCTCCGTCCTTTCTGTGAGGCTATTTCTTATTAATAAAATTATCTTTCCTTTAACGTTTGGTCATGTGCTTCAAGCACGGTAACATTTATTCATGATTTTAAAAATAAATATGGTTTAAGTATATAATTTGAATCTGTTCTCTGGAAAATAAAAATCTGGGAAATAAAAATTCACTGTCGAGGTGTAATTTATCCCTTCAATTTTCTTAACAATTTATGAGCGTCTTAAACATGCCAAATTACGTGAACGTGTTGAATTTTCAAATAACTTAAACTTTGTATGGGGTAACATTAAGAAATGTGTGAAATTGGTTGCCTCTAAAACAGGTGTACCGGACACTCGCTCAGAACAGCTGTCATGTTCAGAGACAATGGCAAATCCTCACGTTTGTGTAGGTAAAGCAACGCTAGACGCCTGATGCATTTAGCGCAAATCTGAATTGGGCTCAACAGTTTGTAGATAGAACAAACTCATACAGTTTGTAGATATGTTTCCAAATATTACTTTGAAGCAAGCTGGATCTATGATAGAGTGTCATTAAATCGTACAGACCTATTAAAATATACCTTACGCTTTTACAAAAAAAGTCTGTAATGAGAACAGGAAACTATTATACACGTAAGTATCAAACGTGAAATAAAAATAAAGTACAGTTTCTGTGGTTTAAGTAGAGTCACGCTCCACGCATTTCGTTTCACAGCAAGCTGTTAGTGCGGCCATTAAAAGTTCCCCTGCGAGTCGGCAGGGACCCTCCGCTCGACTAAGAACTTCATTATAGAAGCTTTAAGCTACGCATTAGCTCATATTTGTAGATTAATACGCGTTAACAGCTTACTGATAGAATTACTATCCAAAATGTGAAAATATCGTCTATATAAAATGTTGGTCTCAAACCTTGAGGAGAGCCAAAAACAATCGATATGGTAAAAATATACGTTCGTTTCTTAACTGAAACTCTACTTACGAGCGATTCTGGATCCTTTTATATTCATATAAAAACGAAGCAAGTCTAACATCGACACAAACATGCTGAGGTACCAACAATAACATCGATAACACACATTCAATTATCAACTGTTATTATTATTATTATTATTCAATTATCGACTTTATAGAATACGATAGATAGGCACCTATATACATTGTCCAAAATGGAATTGGTGTGATAGGGATCTACATTGTGCCAGGGCGTAGCGTGTATCGGAAAATGCTCCAGGTATAATGTTTTCCAATTGCGAATGGTGCAGAATTTTCAATTTTCATTTTATCTTTTCGTAAATGTTAACTTTTTTTTGTTTTAACCTGACTTGGAATTAATTTCCGTGCGATCTCGGTTCACTTAACAGAAATTGGAATTGCGGTTTTGTTCGGGGACTTGTGCTGGATTTGAATACGTGCAGTGTTACCAACGGATGAGGAACTATTTAGCGCTAGAATAAGATCTTCGTAAAACTTTTTATGGATTTTCCAGTATCGCTGAATTATGATTATGAATACGTGAATGTCTGTTATAACTAATTGAATCGCAGTGTGGTATAATTTGGTGATAACGGATGTTCATTTCAATTCCTTACTACAGCCAATGGTATTTTATACACATTTTTCTACGTAAGTCTAAACTTAATCCATAAATATCTTACCAATCTTCAACTGAATTGTGATTTAACCAACATATCTGACCAATTAAGCATTCTTTTCAAGATTTATACTTTTATTTTGTTGTTTCGAGATCTTATTGTAGCGTTTCTGGTTATTTATTACATGAAGACGTACTTGGCACTTTAGTAGGCGTGGTTTCAGCGAGGGTGGCGCGGCTCGAGAGCTCCGTGGTCTCTCCCGCGAGCACTGCACAGAAATAACATCTAGTTATTTGTAAGGACCAACTTAGGCTTGAGAAAATATACGGAACTTTATTGTATTGATTTAAATCCTCAGGCGAATCTCCAGTAAGCTTTGAGTAAAGTTTACTTTGTTATTCCTGAGTTATATCGTCATTTTCCAGGAGTATATTTTAACTGATGTTCTATCTATACATAGAGAAACCTGTGAGGAAAGAGCTTGTTAAAACTCGGGACTCTTTACCTATCTCGCAAGGAGTGTGATACAGATTCAACTCTTGTTATTATTTTTTTATGCTTAAATTGACTGCCTCGTTGGTCTATTGACGGATTGTGCGGCAGACCCTGGGTTCAAATTTTTAAATTGGACGAAGTGTAATTTTTCTATCGAAAAAATCTTCGTAGCAGTTCGGAGTCTGTAATTGAGCCCAGTATAAGGATAATGTGTCTTTTTAGTCTGAAAAGAGCTAGTGCTAAACACAAAACGGCTTCAAAACTATCCTGGAAATATGCTAAGAACGTGAATAATTAATACGGAGCGCCATACCCCGCCCCTCAGCAGTCAAGTTGTACACATAGCTTTATGAAATATTCACTTAGAAGGGAGTTATGAAGAATTCACAAATAAGTAAACAAACTTGCAGGGAAATATCAAAGGATTCACTTTTGCTTGGTTGAAATTTTGTTGATAAAGTCGGTGGATAGCACAGTTGATACTTATTCATATGGTTATTTGCGAGTTTCTCAAATAACTTTTAAACTCTGTTCTAATATTTTACACAATAGTGCAACAAAATTGTATTAAGAAATTTACTCACATTGGAATTGTTGCTATTCTGTATTTAGTTACTTTCGTGGCCTGAATTACATTTTATGATGAGTGACACGTAAAAAGATTGCCGGAGGAAAGAATTCCAAAACAGGTAATCAATACAAAAGTGAAAGGGTGTAGGTATCAAGAAAGACCCAGACTATCTTACCATGATCAAATGAGTTATGCCTTATCTGACGGGTACATATGTCAATCATCTTCGTTCAACCGGCGATTTCAGCAAGAGGCGAGAGAGTTCTTTAGGAATAGAACCAGTTGGAACTGTGTATTCTCTGTTTACCTCGCAAGGCACCTGGTGTGATAATATAAGCAGATAGATGTACCATCTGTTAAAGACATTTGTTATTGAAACGGCTTTATTTTAACTATCCTTTAGTAGAAACTAAAACTACCATGACCTAACTTGAAATGGCAGTGTTTAAAACACAGACAACACAACAATATAAGTGACTAAAGTCTTCTGGACCAAACCAACAATTGCACAAGTCATCAATCATTATTTAAGGAAGCAGGCGAATCACGAAGATAAATTGTCGTGTATGTAATAAATAGTAAATAGTAATAAACAGTAAGTAATAAAATAGAGCCATCGTGTCTGTCCAAGCCGGGTCGCCCAACTTCGATAATTAGTGCGCCCGCCAGATGTCCCGGCCACAAATCCTGAACTTTGAGAAAAACTCTAGTGATATATCGTGATGAGAAAACTTGTATCCATGAAGTTATTTTAAGATGCGCCAAATTTTCTATCACTTGGAAGCGGATATTTAAAGTTAGCGGGTAGTTAAATTAGAAACTTGTACAACCTTTTTGCTCCACTAATTCCCACTGGATCCGCGTGGTTAAGTATAATCTTTTCAATTTCAATCTGTGAGAGGCCTTTTTTTCCAGCACTGGGACAGTGTACGTTTTTTAAGTCTAATGATTTTTATTATGCAATAAGTGCCAAAGACGTATGATACTTTTATCGTCGGTGCGCGACAGAATAAATGATACATAGCATTTTGACAACTTTCAGCATTCAACTGATATATCAAAAGGGACTTAAAACAACTACAGTCCAAATGTCTAACTACAGAAAAGCGATTAATACGACAATCGCTAAATTTAAAAGTATTGTCAGTATTTTAGCCCTAAAAACGCTGAAATGTTTAAACTTTCTCAAACTCACACTCAAATAATTTAGAAAAGAAGAAAGAGAGACAATAAAATTTATTTTGCAACCAGTAGGTACAATACAAACGTAGGTAATTATAAATACGTTACATGACTTCGCTACAAAAACGGTCCCAACTCAGCATAATGCTGGCTGCTTGTGCGACCAGCATTGGTCTTCCGTTCAGCCGTTTGGTGATGTCATGGACGTTAACAAAAAGTGAGAGCCGAAACAAAAAAAAACATTTTTGTGTGCGGTATTTACAAAAATTGTCAAATTGTAATTTTTTTTTAACTTACTTATCTATCACCGGATCGGAACGCGGCCTCCACTGAGAAGAAACGTAGCGGGCTTGTCTTTTTATCTAATTCCCCATTCATTTTTTTCATCATTTTCTGTGTAGATACATACATTTTTATATTATACAAAATCATTTATGCGATCCAGCCCTAGTGACGCCCTACGACTGAGATACAAGACTAATATCAATATATGTAATAATGATATGATCCTTTTTAACTATCTAATTTGAGTTTCAACAAGTTTGTTCCCTTCAAACCACTGTCGGCTCCTCCTCTAAATAGTCCGTTCTTTTGTCTGATTGAAGACATTTTTTTAATAATAACTATAACCTAACGTATACTTACACACTTAGGTACTTCTATTTGTATCAAAAACAACTGAAAACTCAACGGATGTAGTGTAACGGTAGTCAAAACTACAAGTAGATAAGATATTCTATTAACTTCCTGAATGAAGCTAGAGGACAAACAAACAGCTCATGAATATTCAAGCCGCGCCATTGGGTCCTTACAGCATTTTGGTAGAGCGCGGGACAATACATAAACGTTTTAATGGCTTTTACCATTGTAACATACAAAAGCTTATAATTAATTGGCCGTAACGGTTTTTGAGACTAAAATATAGGTGTCGTAAATAATGATTTATGTTGCTTTACACTTTTTTCTACAAAATGACGTATTGAATGGCTGGCGTTCATCAATAAGGACGATTTAAAGCAATGGTATAAAAGGACGATTTAACGCAATGGTATAAAAGGACGATTTAACGCAATGGTATAAAAGCACGAGACAAATCTTTGTGTACCCCAAAATAATATGTTTCGGTCTGGGTTATTTGTGTATGTGAAATTTCATGTTTGTAAACCTTTGTTGTAAACGCACCCATGACACTGAAATAAATCCTAAAGTGAATGGAAAAGTGGAGGATGGCCTTTCATGAGCAGTGGCACAACAACAACTTGTAATCATAATAATTTCGTTATAATACACCAGTTTTTGTCCATCAAACCTCATTCTGTGTCGTTAAGAATTATACTGCAAAGCTTCAATTGATTACTATGCCATCAAACTATAAAGCAGTCGCGAACATAATTCGACTATTCATGATAGTGAAATAGTAACTATATTCTACACGACTCCTAGTAATCTCGACGACGTGTTTCACAAAGTTTATTAAGATAAATAAATTTACTTATAAAAATAAATAAAACTACTTCTAGTGCTATATTTTTGGATTTTAAGTTCCCGGCGTCACCAAATCCGGAGGTGCCCCGGAGTAACAGTGACTTTTGGACGTCAAACTTCCGTGATCATGGGTGTTGTAAAACACTCGAAACGGCGGGAACTTAAAATCTAACAATAAACTGCAGTAAAAACAAAAAAATGTTTTGTAAACTCAATATGTTCAACCAGTATTTCCGCTTAAACTTAAATCGACATTCGCTCTCTAAATTCAGCAATCAGTTACCAAAGCTAAAACGGGTACGTTCAGTTCAATATACGGCTCAATTACAGAGCAACATTGAACAAGAATGCCGCTGGTAGCAAATGTTAGTGACTGACACAAATTGGACGAGCAACTGAAGATAACAAGGCAGTGTTGAAGCCTCATGCAGAATTGTCCTATATTTTGACATCTGGAATCCTGTCCCAAAATAAAGGAGGATGGTACTATTTGGAGGTTGTTTAGTCTTTACGTATTTTTCACAGACATAGCACTTAGAATTGCTTAACTTAGTGGCAGTAGGAGTGGAACATTGCTCGTAGAACGGACGGCCGTTGGAGCAGATGATGTAAGTGAGTGGTGACCACGTTCTGGAAGATTTGGAGTGGGCAGGCCTTATAAATGGAAGGTGGTGAAGGCACACAGCCGGTCGTCATGGCGATCTTTGAGGGAATCCTTTGTCCTGTCGGCTGAAAATAGGTAGATTTATTTTTTATACTGTCCCACTGAAACAAAAACCTTCTTGCACAAATCAGGGGGAAAAAGATTAGGTCATACTCCACCGCACAAACATAAAGCTGATTGGTATATTCAGGTATATCTATTTAAATTTAATTTGAATTAATTCCATAATCAATGGACTTTGTGTGACAATTTTATAGATATTGCTATACTGGTCCTGTAGCGCATAGTATGTCGATGACGAGATCCTGTTCGAATTCTAGATTGGAAAAATTGATTTTGTGGGTCTCTATCGAAAATTCTCAGTAGTGCGTTCCTGAGGCCGGATTTGTTACCGATATGATGAAAATAGGTTCGCCTCCTATTACATTGGAACCTAACATCGTCAGCGAAGTGTGCGTGTGCAACGTTTCCCTCTTCCGCCCCCGTTTGGGAAGTCTAGGCACAACGAAGTTTATTTTTCGTTGTTACTCTATGATTCTATGACTTTAACAGTTTATTTTATTTGTTTATTTTTATTTTATTCTTCATGCACATATGTATGTACATAGGCGGACTTAATGCCCGAGGAGGATTTTAAGTTCAGTCTTGAAGTGATCAGGTTTTCTTTACTATATCAATAGAATTGCTATATCTTGATGTAGAACTAAAAGTTCGGTAGAGCTTTGCATTACTATCTATCTTGGAGTCTATCTCTTTCTGAGGCAAACTCTATTACCTGTTAAAGATACTCATAATCACGAACATGCTATATAGCAGCTGTGTATACTTAAGTTCTAAGGTTATAACATTTCTTGTCACAAACAAACTGAGCGCATCCAATAATATTCGGCATATTTCGCCACAACTTCAATATTGCAGCTGACACGTTGACACAAATAGGGCATTAGCCTGCAGATAGCGAGACAGCTCGAAGTGCAACGCCGATGTCCCAGATTTTGACACAGCTGTTGAGCGCGAGCGGAAACGTTTTGGTTCTATATCTATTATAGCAGTTTCCCGCGGCTTTGCACCCCGTTGGAAACAGTGCCACCATAGCCAAGAAGCACTCAGGTGATCCTAGTACAAAAAGAATCATCAGAATCGGGTAAGCTGTTTAGGAGAAGAGTTACGAACACACGCACACCGGAATAGTATACATATATATCTATTACGGATATTTCGGAATCGTATGCAATTCCTAGGTAATGCATACAATGCCGGACCGATTTAGAAAATGTAAGAAATATTTAGTAAAATGTTCTTTTATTTAAACAGTTCCTAGGAAATGTATATATTACCATGATATAGTATATAATTTCGAAATGGTACTAGTAAATATACTAGTAAAATATCCACAAAAACAACATAAGTTACGAAACAAGTTTATAACATACGCGACAGTAAAAAAAATAATGTTAATTGTAATGTTATGATTAACATTAGATAATAATCAAGAACTGAGACCAGGAACTGGCAAACGCAGTGTAGGCGCCCCCCGCGAGATGGAGTGCCGACATACGTCGGATAGCCGGCAGGAACTGGATGCATAAAGCCGAGGATCGGGCTCTGTAGCGCACATTGGAAGAGGCCTATATCCAGCAGTGCACTAATTTAGGCTGATGTTGATGATGATGAATAATCAAGAAAAAAAATTGGACGCGTTGCGACGACAAATTCTCAGCGTTGTGGACCGGGCGTGTCCTGTCTGTGGTATCAACTATTCGGAAAGAAAATCGGCGTCAGGGATAGCCATCCTCTGCGAAAATGTGATGTCCGGGAAGGAAGCGACCGAGCGTGATCAGAAAATAACTGATACCCTCGACGGAGGCGACGGTGCCGATGCCGGCGTAGAGGCACAGTCCGCCCAGGCACCCAGGCTTTATTAGACTAGGGGTCCATCGCTGGACTATTGCTCGTAGCACTAGCTGACGAATGTATAGCAAAAAATATAAAATATATGGCCGGCGCGTCTATATTCCCCAAGTGGGAAGGCAAGTGTACTGTGTACATTGTAATTTTGCCAAACATGTGACGTCTCCATGCAAAAGAAGAGCAAGACTATTGCCAATATAACAGATATTAGTATTTTTTCTGTCGAAAAATTACACTATGCCCGACCTAGGATTACTAGGTCCCATTACCTACTGGACCAACAAGGCAGTTAAACTTTACAAAGGTTTCGACAATACATTGTACAAATATATAACATCAATTAATTACGTGAGCTCAAAATAGGGGTGTAGGGGACCAGTAAAATTTGATCAAATCTCATTTAAACTGGGGGAGGGGTATAATTGAAAATCTAATGTCTACTTTTAAAGAAACATAAATTATCACCCACAATAAAAAAAATGCTTTTGTTGTTTACAGAATATTCCATTTTGTACGCCAAAAATATTATGGCGTATCTCATAAAAACTAGAGCGTAAATCTCACGTAAGGGGGACGGGGAGTCCCGCCAAACCTCATTAAATCTCACCAAGGCGGAGGGAGGGGTCCACATTAAAAGAAAACAGTTCAAGTAATTAATGGATGCTCCCTTACACACTTTAGGTACACATATCCCGCCTAACTCTCGTGTGGCGGCGGGCGCGGTTTCCCGTCTCCGACACGTTCTAACTTTGTTGTCGGTCACCGTTTCCGAGGTAAAGCGCTGTGTTAGGAATTCTATAGAAAGGAGATATTTTTCTTTTATTTTAAAACGGAATTCCAAGGCTATTAGGACTTTTAGACGTCAAATGAAGGTGTTAGAGATAGGTAGGAAAAGAATCTGTCAGATTTCTGTACATTGTGTACCGTAAGGGTACTTGTAAGGGTTAATAAATGATAATATAGATAAATAAGGTTGTAAATCCATATTAATATTATAAATACAAAAGTAACTTAGTCTGTCTGTTACCTTTTTACGCCCAAACCACTGAACAGATTTTGGTCAAATTCGGCAATGACAATGATTTCATTAAGGGGAAGGACATAGGGTACCCTTTATCTGAAAAAAAACTTAAAGGTGTGAAATACACGCCTGAAAATAACGCAAACGACGTTGCGGGTATAGTGTGTTACATATATAAAGTGTGTCCGTAACGTGTGTGTTCGTCTCATACACGCACGTCCCGTAACTATGAGATTGGAGGAAGCCAGAGAGGTATGTAAGGAAAGAACCTGTTGGAACTCTGTACTCTCTGCCTACCAGGCAAGGGATCTGGCGTGATGAAATAGATATGATATAGATCAATTGTCTTTCATTCTCTTTTATTAATGTAGACATATTAGGGTTACGCACGAAATCACAAAGACAAACAAAGAGTTGTAAATAAATTTTCATTTAGAAGTCAAAAGTTTTACCTGCTGATATTTTGGTGATTATGAACTAACATTGTTATATCTCCAGTAGTTAATAAACTACATGAATACGATGTTTTTTTACATTATTTACTACAATTATCTCAAACAGGTTTTGTAATAGGAGGGGACGATATTAGAACCACTGGTTGTTTTATTTTGTACGGTTTTTACTCGTTGTACTTTAATAATGTCTCTGAAAACGCATTCAATTTAATACATGTTCGTTAAAACCGGCGAACCCTATGAGACGAACTGTGTGAGTGGAGAAAGCCAGAGAGGTATGTAAGGTAAAAACCTATTGGAACTCTGTATTTTCTGCCTACCCCGCGAGGGATCTGGCGTGATAATTTAGATAGATAGAAATAGGACAGTGGATATTGTGCTCCCGATAATTGACAAGAGAACAAAACTTCTCTGTGCATATCTTCGAGCGAACTTATTCGGGATAAGTACATATTTGTGGTGCTAAACGTTTAGAGTTTATTTAATATGAAATATGTAAAAGACGAATATTTTACAAATTAGGCAAGTTACATAATTGTAAATACACATCCAAGACATACATATGACACGCATGGAGAGAAAGTTGGACTATTTTAAAACGAAGACACAAAATCAGCTTATGAAAAGATAAACAAAAACCTAGAAATATTTGCAACTTTTAATGATTCTTTTTCTTCAAAGAGTTAGAGGTTTTTCTGACTTAAGGTTTCGCCACATAGCCGACGCAGCGCGACGGGAGCGCGACGGCGGCGCGACTTGGGGAGTTGTAATGTACTGAAATATACGGGAGACTCCACACAGAGCAGCCCCGCTCGGCGCGAAGGCAAACGTCACAACCGAACCTAGACGAGCGCTTTTGTCACGCTCCCGTCACGCTCCGCGGGTTATTTGACCAAACCTTTAAGCTTAGGTAGTTATATAAGTCCAACAACCTTTTGTTATGTAGTTCGTTGGCTGATATCAACCGCTGGAAATGTAAGATCAATGAAAATCAAACTTTTTCGTATTATAAACAATATTAAAATATACCATAAAATTCACAAGTATATACACACAAAATAATTCGATGGTAATTCTTATTTTTCGGTACATCAGCGACTTAAGTATAGCGGGGCAAAACTTCTAAAATCTCCACAAGTTGAAAGTTCATTTTATATTCAGCTGCAGCTGAATTAGGTCGTTTAAAAAGGGCAATTAATTAATCACGGTAAGTTTCCGGACATCTAGACGGCCGGTGCGATTCATCATGATTGCGAATAATTCACCCCTCAGATGGGGTGGCAAGAAACGCGCAGATGTGACCCGGTACTTTATGTTGCACATAAATTTCGAAAAAGAAATGCGTTTACAAAGCTAGGGTAATCCGCTAATACATAGGTAAATAGGTTGTAATATTTCAGTTGCCTGAAAATAAATGAGTTATTATATTATTATTATTATAGGTATTATATATATATATATATATATATATATATATATATATATATATATATATATATATATATATATATATATATATATATATATATAAGAAGGCATAAAAAAGTATACATTGTATAAAGTAAAAAATTAAAATTTCGTCTCCCGGCAGTTTGTTTTTGAAAATCAAAATGACCCACGTTAGTTTTGTTAATAGGCTACTTTAGATTTTATGGTGTCATATTATCCTGGAGGAAACTACTTATTATTTATCCTTCTTGATAAGGTCTAGGTTTTAAACCTCAGCTAATTCTCTAGATTTTTTAAATTATTTTATACTAGTTTCTACAGCGACTACGCATTGACTTTAGACAGGAACCCAACATTTTTCCAGGGTAAAAAGTCAGGGTAATTCCTATGTGTTAATCCAGGTAATAAAATAACTGTGTGCCAAGTGTGTTTTGAGTGATTGAGAAACGAACATTCAAACATATAAACATACAAACTTTTACATTAACTAGTGGTCGCCCATAGGTCGATATTTGACCTACTCTTTCATCGTTTGCTGGTTATGTTTGACATTTAGTAAGAATATAGACAAATAATATTAAAGACAAACATCAATTTGACGTGTATTGTGTCAAATACATGGTAGTGTGTGTAATGTTTTTTCATTGATTTAATGAATGTTTTATGCATAATTTAAAAAAAAAATATTAGCTTTCTGCACTCCTTCTCTATATAAACTATAAGTGTGGGAAATTTCATACTCCTCCGTCCGCGCTATTTTCGTAAAAATGTGTACAAAGTTTTTGCTTCACGTATTAATATATAGATAATATTAGTAGGATTACATTTACGCAAATACTTCACAAGAAGTAGGTAATATTTAGATTTCATGCCATTCTGAATACTTTATCGATAATCATAATTTAGTTCGGGGAAATTTTGATAACTAAACCTTTGCGGGTACTTCGAGGCTTTTGCTTAGGAGTGAAACAGTCAAAAGGCTAGAAAAGAAAGAAAGAATGTATATTTATGTATGTCGCAGGTTGTATTTTCCGAAGACCGCAGTTAATGAAACGTCAAGCAGTTATTGTCATTTTAGTAGCCGTTTAGTTCAGTCAAACTTTTTATTTCAAAATTTTCTTTATGTTCGATCACGATAAGAAAACCATGATGGGTTATCATTTCACCTACCGCCTTTTTTAAATTGGGATGTGTATTTTAACCTAATTTTCGTAATGTATACAAAAATTATATATTGCAACATTATAGATAGTAACGATGTTTACATTACCACGTATCGTTATTTGTAGTATACCTACGTAAGAACATAAAATGTTATCTCTCTTTAGTAAGTAGAATTATAGAGGTAATAAATATGAATGTCATGCGTCGCCAAGATATGAATTGCATAGGAAATATTTTCAAATTGGATCTCCGAGAATCCTCAGCGAGGCTAGCAATGATCTAATGCATTCCTCTCCGATATTTCTCAACACGCGTGTGGATTATGAATACTTATGACATGTGATATTACTGTGCGTACATTTTTATTGCAATAGCGTTGAATATAATTCAATAAATTCCTTTAATATTTATTTTGTGAAGGAACACACTTCAGTTCTGTAGTTATCCTGAAGTCGTTGTTGGATTAGGAAAACAGCGCCACTTTTATTATCGTATCAAGGCCCCAATTCTTTCTAACAAAACTCTACTAAAACCGTATCTAGAGTATCGTTACTCAATCGCGTTTAGCTGTTAGTGTATACATGTAGAATATGAAAAATTTATCGGCGACAATTATTTATTTATTTCAATTCTTTAATGTCCACATATATTAACAAATCACAATTTAAAAAGGAAAGTTTTTGTACAAAGGCGAGCTTAACTCAATATAAAGTTTTCTTCCAGCAAACCTTAGAGCGATAGAGAGATTAAAATAGAGAAGAGGATAGCAACACTAGTACCTACAGTAGAAATAAATAGAATATCCTCAACTAACCATACATATGATGAAAAATATTACATTAACACAAAAATCTAACAAAATAATACTAAATATTCATACAAACATACATTATTATAATAAAATATAATTATAAATATATTCAAATATGTTTTTATCTATCTTTATCATGACGCCAGATACCTTGCGGGGTAGGCAGAGAGTACAGAGTTCCAACAGGTTCTTTCCTTACATACCTCTCTGGCATCCTCCACTCTTATAGTTCATCTCACACATGCTCGCCGGTTACGGAGACCCCTGACTTGTCTTCAGATAAGACTCGGTTTATTTGGTCATGGTAAAATAGTCTAGGTCTTCCCCGGTACCTACATCCTTCCACTTTAGCATTGTATATCTGTTTTGTCATTCTTTCTTCTGACATTCCTACTATATGCCCGAACCAACGGAGCATACCCTTTCTCATCTTTACACCGATACTATATTTTATACCTATTCGCTTTTACTACGCTGCGAATACGGTCGGTCAGCTTCACTCTGCACATCTTCCGCAAAGCTCGCGTTTCGACCACATTTATCCTACTTTTATTCTTCTTCTTACATACCCAGCTCTCGCTGCCATATAACAGCGTTGGGGCAAGCACTCCGTTATATATGGCCAGCTGCGCCTATTGGTTTAAGTGCCGGCTCCTAAGTAGCTTTCCCATCGCACCATTCACCCTGTTGCCTGCACCCACTCTTTTCTCTATCCTTAGTATTTCCTATACTTACTGAAGGCGCATCCAAGATATACAAATTGATTCACTTGCTCCAGCACATCGTTACCAACCACAAAGTCAAATATAAACAAATACATATATGATAAATAAATTACCGATAAATATAATTCATGGTGACAGGAAATATTCTTTAGTTCTCTTCTTGTTAGCGTCCAGTGAGAGCCTATTGCGGGTGGAATGCGGGAGTGAGTTCCAAAAGTGTATTACACGTGTATTACGGACGTTATAACGGCTAGAAGTGTGATTAGAAGTACGGAGAAAAAGGGAAGAATATGTGCGACAAGGCTTTCCACTGGGAGCTAGAAATTTAATTATGAAGAAGAATTTTGCTTGTAGAATTGGAGTCCAGGTTCTGTCTCAGTGGTCTGAGATGCGGTAATTTCTTAAAAGTAAAGTTCAATACTCAAACCGAAAAAACTAAGGTCTATCGACCACGCGTGTCCTAAAATGTTACTAACAGATTAAGGAATCTGCCGTTATTAATGACCACTTCTTAAGTACATCGACGACAAAGAATGTCTTTCAATAAAACCTTTCAAACGAGTTGGCGTTGACATGGTAAACATGGAAACTCCACCACCAGCTAAGAACTTCTGCGTGTGAAACTAGGCTAATAATTTCCTGTTTAATGATGCAAAATAGGCATTATAATTAGTTGGTGGGTTAGCGTGTGTTCGCAACCTTAAATATGTAGACACACCCCTAAGCCACGTATAAGGAACATCAAGGGGCTTAGTTAAATACTCTTCTTAAGCACGGAGTATATCTCTACGTTGTGATGAATACATAGACGTTGGGAATAGATATGTACATATTTACTTAAGCTGAGTGTGTTTAAGAACATTATGTATTTAGTCTATTATGCACAATTGCATTGCTTCATTTGTCTAGTGATGAATAACGCGCGAGGTGATTCTGGGCAAAGACCTACTTTCACAAATCGAGGTAAGAGAGATTAGGTCATACGCCACCACGCGGATCCAGTGCGGTGGAGGCAGGTTTGTGGCCACGTAAGGCCACGCGGTCAAAGTGTGACGGTGTGAAAAAATCTCAGTATCTGTCTGGACATCGGCATTGTGCCCGGTACAAAGGCGCTAGGCTCCCCCGTATTACGTAGGATCTCACATCGTTGGCGAAAAGTGGGTGTACACAGTACACCTCTGCAACCTCAGGGAATATAGACGTAACGGCACAGTCGCAAACAACAAATATTTGGAGATAGCAACATCATAACAGTATTTTAAAAATCGTTACAGGATATTATAGACGTCATTGTGACGTTAGGAAAGAACCTGTTGGAACTCTGTACTCTTTGCCTACCCCAAAATGAATCTGGTGTGATGATATAGATAGATAGATACTGTGATAAAGTACTAAATTGCTTACATAGAATTATATTATTACCCTTGACATGATTGTGGGTTTGATGTTACTAGGTTGAACTAAACGAATATGTTCCACTACATGCCAGTAGATTGCTTCAGTAAAATAAGATTGTCTAGTTCCATCACCAGGTTTTAGATTCGAATCGCAGGATTAAAAAAGATATCATGAAACTTGTAGGTATACTCGTGAATGGGAATCTTTTAGACAAGCTTTACAAATAACATAATTAGATTTATATCTCAATCGTAAGGCATCACTCTGGAGCTAAATCGTAAACCTAAGCATTGTATCTGTACATGTACAATATGATTAAAAAAAAAAGAAAATAGAGGAAGAGAAATATATAAAATAGACAAGCCCGCTGAGTTTCTTCGCCTTCTCAGTGGAGGCCGCATTCCGAATCGGTGGTAGTTTAGTAGTTAAATTAGATTATAAAAAAAAGGTAAATCGACTGTTTGTAAGTGCCTCGCAGGGCTTACACAGAATAAATTATTTGAGTTTGGGTTTGAGTTCGAACTATTAAAGTGTGGGAGTATGAATGTACAACTACTTAAGAATACAACATTATTGTGCCAATGTGGGTGGAAGTTTTATAAGAGTATTTTCAAGAACTTACACTTTCTGCTTACCCCCGTAGGATACAAACTTTGTGCATGTATACAAGATATTTAGCGCGCTAATGAGTTCACCGCTTGTTACCTAAATTATAAATTTATAACTCGAGATTGGATGTCTGATTATGGCATTTTCATACTTCAGAGCACATGTCTCAAATACTACGAGATGATACAAGATATGAACTGCTTCAAATAATATCGTAAAATCTTATAAAGCTTAACCAATTCATACTTAAGGCCCTTTTTACCACACTTAAGGAAAGTGTTAGTGTCGATTATTCTACTTCAGACTTTACTTGAGTGTGATGAAATAGGTCCCAACATAGATAAGCTAGTCATATCATTTTTGAGACGCATGCACGATGAGAGTGAAGGAAGCCAGAGAGGTATGTTAGGAAAGAACCTGTTGGAACTCTGTACTCACTGCCTACTCCGCAAGGGATCTGGCATGATTATATAGATAGAGATAGATAGATATCGGTTTTAAAATATAAAAAATAGTGTCACAAGGCCCGCGGCCAAAATCGGAAGTAACGCTGTAATCAAGAGAAATGTTACTTCATGCCAGTTGCAAGGTTGTCGTTTACTATGAAATTCACCCAAGTTATTTTTTTTTATTAATAATCGTGCGGGCTAACATGTTGTAATATCTTCTTAGAAGTAGGAATTTAATTGAATAGTAACCCTCATTTCTCATCAACACTCCCATGTCATCCATGGGCCAAAAAATCCTTGCTGTACTGTATTTTTAAATATCGTAAACTTGGCATTAATTTCTTGGGATCATTCTTCTAGCTTTTCTGCCTGTAAACGTCAAAGTAAAGAAGGTCTTTATAACGATAAAATTCAAAATTGTTCGTTGACCGAAAGCATTTACGAATACTAAAAAATATTACATTTTTACGTCTAACAGCGGATTGAAACGCGGCGAGAAATTTAGCGAACTAGTCCGTCCTGACTCAAGTTAATAGTTTTATTCCATAGGTATTTCTTTTTTAAAACTGTATTGTCAAAGTTGTTTTGAAATACAATTGCTGTTGTTAAAAGCTTTTACTTTTTACTTATATAAAGCTCCTTGTTAAAAGCGACTTCTGAAAATATTGACTAGTGTAACAAAATGAAGGTTCTAAGTAAACCCAAACAAAAGATATGGCCATTTAAAGTCACTTATTAGAAATTATATAGCACTTCCCGTTGACCTAGAATCGTGGAATTAGGTAAGAAGCAAGGTTTTAAAGTACAAGTAAAGGAAAATCTATCTCTATCTATCTATATCATCACGCCAGCTCCCTCGCGGGGTAGGCAGAGAGTACAGAGTTCCAACAGGTTCTTTCCTTACATACCTCTCTGGCTTCCTCCACTCTCATAGTTCGTGTCATACACACTCGCCGGTTACGGAGACTCTTGACTTGCCCTTCAGCTAAGACACGGTCTATTTGGTCATAGTAAGATAGTCTAGGTCTTTTCCGGCACCTACATCCTTCCACTTTCGCATTGTATATCTGTTTTGTCATTCTTTCTTCTGGCATTCTTTCTATATGCCCGAACCAACGGAGCATACCCTTTCTCATTTTTACACCGATACTATCTTTCATACCTACTCGCTTTCTTACTACGCTGTTGCGGATACGGTCGGTCAGCGTGACTCCGCACATCTTCCGCAGAGATCGCATTTCGACCGCATTTATCCTGCTTTCGTTCTCCTTCTTACATACCCAACTCTCACTGCCATATAACAGCGTTGGGACACGCACTCCGTTATGCATGGCCAGCTGCGCCTTTTGGCTTAAGTGCCGGCTCCCAAGTAGCCTTCCCATCGCACCATTCACTCTATTACCTGCATTCACTCTTCTCTTTATATCAGCGGTGTATTTCCCATCCTTACTGAAGGCGCATCCAAGATAAACAAACTCATTCACTTGCTCCAGCACATCGTTACCAACCACAATCCTTGCATTCGTTCTGGTTTCTTCCCGTTCAAAAACCAAGGAAAAAACATATAAAAAATATTATTTTCCCTCAAATCTGATGGAAAAATTAAATATCGCTGTCTAGTGACTACCTCACACACAACAACAATACTTCTTTGTCTATGTGCTATCAGTGACATTTTGTGGAACTATTTTGATTTGTGGTGAATAAATATTTATTCACACACACAGAGATAGCGCCACAGATCTTAGAGATCTGTGGCGCCATCTGTGTACGGTATAGGACATAAATTGGATCACTTTTTTAAAACGTATTTTTATGGACTGCTTTGTTGAACAAGTAGGTACCGTAAAATGTGTTTAGAGATCGCGGACGATCTCGTACAAATTTTAGGGTGAGCAAAATGTAGTTTTTCTATAGAAAATTTCCCAGTATCAGTCCGGAGTCCAAAGTTGTGCCCGGTATAATAGCAATAGCCTTATCCTAACCTTATCTGGTTCAAATCTTGTAATCCATTTTCAAGTACTTCGGATAGTTTATTTATTAAGATATCCAATAGCGTTTGACAATAGAAGCCATGTCGGATACTGAGCTGAAATTTAGCATACATATGTAAGTTCGGTGACAATGCAATAATATAGTACATACCAGTACCATGGACCCGATCGCATGGAGGTGCGATTCCCTGAATCACACCTACATCTGGCAGACACTAGAAAATCAAGGCATAGAAAAAGAGTACATAACAATCATAAAAGAAATATACAAAAATTCCACAGCAAAGGTACAACTTGAACGGGTAGGAGAAGAGTTTGTCATCGAGAGAGGCGTCAGACAAGGAGATCCACTTTCGCCAAAACTTTTTATAGCAGTACTCGAAAATATATTTCGAAATATAGATTAGGAGGATTTTGGAATAAATGTAAACGGAACCAATCTAAATCACCTAAGATTTGCGGACGACATTGTGCTATTTGCCAACTCACCAGAGACACTCAAAACTATGATACAACAACTGGATCAAGAAGGCAGGAAAGCAGGCTTATTGATGAACCCAACAAAGACCAAGTTAATGACAAATGCATCACAAGAAACATAGAATTGGGGCAAGAAATTATCGAATATGTCGATAAATACATATATCTGGGACAAATAATATCCACAAAAGACCAATATACAAAAGAAATAGACAGGAGGATAAGCAACACTTGGAAACGCTATTGGTCTCTAAAAGAAATAGTTAAAAACAAAACCATGCCCATGTCAATAAAAAGCAAATTATACAACACATGTATTCTTCCATGTCTTACCTATGGTTGTCAAACGTGGCCTGCTACCAACAAAAATAACCAAAAACTTGTAAGTTGCCAACGCCACATGGAACGAAGTATGTTAAGTATAAGGCTAAGTGACCGGTGGACCATTTCAAAAATAAGGAAGAGAACAAATGTAATTGATGTTTTTAAAACAATCAAAAAATTAAAATAGAACTGGACCGGACACATTATGAGAACAAATAAAGAAAAATGGTCGAAAGACATCATGGAATGGTACCCGAGAAACGGAAAAAGACAAAGAGGACGTCAAATAAAGAGATGGGAAGATGATTTACCAACGGGATGGAGAAGATTAGTTCAAGATAGAAAAGTATGAAAGAAACTAGGGGAGGCCTATGTCGAAGGACAACCTGACTAACAAACTGGTTACTGGAAAATAATGTTTCTTTATTTATAATTACTATAGTTTTTAAGCCATTCATTATTATAATACTTTAAGTTAAGATACTCATATGGTCAGCGAATAAAGGCTATATCTATCTATCTATCTATCTAGTACCATGGACCCAGCTCCAGAACAGTCTTTTGATGGGGTTGAAAGGTGGCCATGGGAACATGTCAACTATACAACATAACCACCTCGTGTTGAGGCTTGTTAGATTGGTATTGACAAGTACAATACAACCAGATGATCTTTAGGGTCTGATGATGAAGTGGCAAGGAGACCAACGGAACTACCCAAATACTGAACATACCCCCGCCGGGTTTGAGCTCATTGGATTTGTCTTGACGAATTCTGTAGACCCTGATGGTGTCCAGGACCTGATGGTGGAACCGAAGAGTGGCCAACGGAACTACCGAACTACTCAACATAATCCTACCGTGCTTACGTTTGGCTGGAGGGTAGCCAATAGAAATTCTCAATTACTGAACATAACCCCGCTGTGTTTGGGCTCATTGGATTTGTCTTGACGAGTTCTCTAGACCCGACGAACTTACAATTTGACGCTGAAACTGAACCCGTTACGAAACCCTCAAAGCGCGAGGTCTACTTGCACTGTCCAGTTATTTTTTTTAACTTTAGTCACACAAGGCCAACAATATTTTGGCCCGCGGCCAAAATGACCGTGCGAACCCACCTGTTGAAATATTTCTCCGAGAGTAGGAAAATTTTAGATAGATAGATAATACTTTATTGTTCCACCAGAAATACAAGAAGGAAAAAAAAAGAGACAATATTTCAATTGAAAGATAGTGTAACAATGGGCGGCCTTATCACTAATAGTGATCTCTTCTAGGCAACCTTTGGATGGAGAGGATCTAAAGAAAACACAAGATTTAGGGGTGTACCTAGCTAACAGAACATAACAATACACAAATAAATCTATCATAAACTACTTAAATAATATACCTATATATACACAAGTAAAAATAATATACACGCGTCAAAGATAAGTTATACTATTAAGCAACTAGCAACAGCGTATAGAAAACATCAGCAAATTTAATTTAATGAATCGGTGATGTAGAACTTTTTCACTTGACCTCTGAATATATGAATAGATGGAGCACTCCTTATAGGAACAGGTAGTGAGTTCCACAGTCGTACGGCTTTGACCGTAAAAGAGTTATCATAAAAGGTGCTAGAGTGTAGAGGCATTACGAGAGCCAAGTTTTCTGATGACCTTAAAGAATACGAGTTGGAAAAGTGAAGGAAATTGAATCGTTCCTTAAGGTAATTTTACTAAATGATAGCCCTTAATTCACACCAACTTTCCCCTCTGTCAATTTCATTTACGGGCCAATATATCCTTGTAGCACTATATTTGAAATATAGTTAACGTGGTAGCAATTACTTTGAATCAAACTTCTAGTTTTTCTGTCTGTTAACTTTAAAGGTTTGGTCAAATAGCCCACGGAGGGCGACGGGAGCGTGATAGAAGCGCTCGTCTACGTTCGGTCGTGACGTTTGCCGTCGCGCCTAGCGAGGCTGCGCTGTGTGGCGTGTCTCTCCAAGCCGGGCCACCCTCGCGCTTCCGTCGCGCTGCGCCGGCTATGTGCCGAAACCTAATTGGGTTTATTTTGAGCTTATTTCATACGTTTTCCTTTTTTAAAACTGAAGTGTCAAACTTGTTTTGAAATACGGCTGCCGTTGTTAAAAGCTTTTACTTTTTACTTATCATAAAGCTCCTTGTTATAAGTGACTTCTAAAAATTTTTTTGTCCTTATTTATGGTAAACAACGTATTTTATCTGTTCTTTTCTACAACTTTGCCCTTTTCAACTTTTTACTGAATTGCTGGTTGCAAAGAACATTATTCGCCACTAGACTCTTTAAAAAAACTATGGAGACGATAGTAGCGCTGTGCAACCGCGGTGTTCTTAGCGACCACTGACCGTTTGTGGCATTTTCATATTAGAGCGTAAAGTTGAAAGCCTTATAGGCAGCTTGATAAGTTCCAATAGTAGGTGGCCACAAACTGTCTCCACCAATCCGCACTGGGTCTACGTGGTGGAGTGTGACCTAATCTCTCTCACCTCGATTTGTGAGAGAAGGCCTTTGCCCAGCAGTGGGCTAGTATAGGATGATTTATTATTTTTATTAAAATAGACTAGTTTCTGCCCGTCCGCTACTTCGTCCGCGTTGACTTTAGACCTTATATTTTCTCTTCTTCTTCTTGTCAGGGACCTTATATTTATCTGGGATAAAAAGTATTCTATGTGTAAATCCAGGTAATAAACTATCTGTGTCCCAAATTTTATGTAGTTCCGTACAGCCGTTTTTGCGGGATTGAGTAACGAACATTTGGATGTTTGTTATGCAATCAATTGGACATCTGATCAACCTTTACATTTATAATATTAGGAGGATAACAATGATACGCATATTGTTATTTCGTTGCTAATTATTATGTAGGTACATCCAACAGTAAACAATTTCACGTAACGTAGCGGTCATATAGGGCGCGCCGGAAGCCCGGCCATCTTGATTGTGCTCTCCGGATATTGGAGATTGGCACCCGCCTGTAATTGCCGAGATATTGCTTGCAATGTTTACTCACCCTGTACATGTATTACAACCGTTTGAGTAAACAACGAAGATTGCTACCCTTTTTATTAGTATGTTTTGAGTGTCTGTTTCTCGGACAGGGTTAGCAGAGGTCTTCACAGTACACACACATTTGACACCGGAAGTTTTGGTCTGAATATTATAGAAGGTAAGAGCTATTGTTATGGTTTGTTAACATTATTTTACATGTTATAAAAGATGTTTAGTACAGGTGTATTCAACATTTTTCCTTTCTTCTTTTACAATCGGCCATATATTGAGAAAAACCTAAATGGACAAACTGGGTATCCAACCTTAGGTCTGATAAAAATCAATACAAATTCTACAACCCTGCCTACCTCTGTTTCTGAAAATAGCAAATACATAGTTCAAACTTCAAATTATTCTCATCTGTAGGCTATAACATTTGAAACTTGAACTGATGTAATAAATTTCAAGCTAGGCGATATATCGCTAATTGATTGCATTGCCGATGACAGCCGCATCCGTTATGTATCCTGTTAAGCTGCAACATAAATTGGATTTATGTTGCACCACCACATATAAAGGTTTCGTCACATAGCAGATGTAGCGCGACGGGAGAGGGACAGTAGCTCGAACTGGAGAGTAGTAATTTACTGAAATGTACGGGAGACGCCACACAGCGCAACTACTCTCGTTTGTAAACGCACCCACGATACAGAAATAAACAATAGTAAGTCGCTACGTTTTTTTTTTTTTAAATATCTGTAGGTAAAATAGTTTTGATGCAATTTTCTTCATTTACACGAATTACGACCAAAAGCCTACCTCGTTGGTCTAGTGGCAAATAATGTACTTTGCGATCAAGAGGTCCTCAGTTCAAATCGTAGGTCAGACAAAAGTATGTTTTTCTATCGGCCCGGAGTCTGGTATATGGCAATAGGCTCGCCACCTAATTCATGGGACTTAAGATCGTCGGCGAAAAGTGGGTGTAAACAGTACACCTCTGCCACCCCTGCTTGGGGAATATAGGCTTAATGGTGATGTTTACAGGAATAATGAATTTTGTGATTCTATTGGCAACGGGACGAGCAATCAGACAAATCGCGGAGCAGCTCACCTTACTGCATTCCATGTTACAATAATAATCCTTAATTATTGCGAGCATCTTCTGATATTTTGCTACCAAAGTCTGGATATCAAGGAAGATCAGTGCACCGGACAAGAACCTAGTGTTATTTCAAGATTTCCATGTTCGGCCACCACGCGGACAACTATGAAAACGAAGATAAACCACCTTGCACCGTTACCAGAATTGAAACGGCCATCCCGAAAACATAAGCGCCGATAGATTGATTCTTTTGTTGTGTGATGTGTGTGTCTTGTGTGATTATATAGATAGATTATTTTGGTATCTTCTGTCTCTGCTACTACCTAGGAGAGGCCTGGGTAATTCATAATTATTTAAATAATTTTGTGTCAAAGTCACTCTTCATTAATTATTCACACTGTTCATTGTTCATCAAAAATCTAGCTCTGCCTGAAATATAAAAAAAAACATTTTGCAGCCCAGATAAAGCTTTGAACATTTAACAGTTCCATTATTAATTAATGAACTTTTTAGAAAGTTTGTAAATTGAAAAAGGAAAAATCAGGTATCGGCAAGGTAAAGTTATAAAAGTGTTAGGGACCAAAGGTCCTGCTTAATAGCTTAATCTTTATCTGCGCCCATTGGACCGGGATAATTTAGGGTTGGCCCGAATCGACCCATCACGCCCCCACGATCGTTTGACAAAGGGGCGATCCCTTGTTTAAAAGGAAGTTTAATTTGGGTCTTCTTTGTTTTATACCAACACTACGATTAATGCTGCCGAAGAAAGAAAATAATTGCACTGAAGGAGAATTGAAAGATACATGCGTTTAGGATGATTAATGATCATATTTGCGTTTATGTATAAAGAAGAACTTTGCCTCGTCGGCATTTACATATACCAATACACTGTCACGCCTATATTCCCCAAGCGGTGGTGGCAGAGGTGTACTGCGTACACCCACATTTCGCCGACGATGTTAGGTCCCATGTAATAGGGAGCGAGCCTTGCCATATACCGGGCACAATTCCAGACTCCGGACACATACTGGGAATTTTTCGTTAAAAAAACTACATTTGTCCGACCTAGAATTTGAACCCTGGACCTCGTGGTCACAAAGCGATGTGCTTTGCCACCAGACCAACGAGGCATACATATACAACATGTAACTTAAATGACGCAAAACGTTTAACACCCCCAACTATATTTTTACTTTACAAATTGATGGACGATTTAGCGCAGAGGTTAAGAGCTTGAGCTGCTCCGCCCACTGTGTCTAATAGTCGCGGGTTTGATTCCCGCACGAGACAAATCTTTGTGAGATCCACAATTATTTGTTCCGGTCTAGGTATTTGTGTTTGTGAATTTTCATGTTTGTAAACGCACCCAGGAATAATTATTAGTGTGGGGCTAGGTTTAAAAATAAAAAAAAATTCTTTACAAAAGTTAAAATACTTGTAATTATAGGTTTTGTACACCACACAATTTTACTAATTTTGACATGACTATACCTATTATTTTTTGTATCACGTTTCACCTAATTATTACATTAACTTAATCATTCCTACTATTTCTGACATTATACTTTTATGGTCCTAGAGCGAGACATAGATGAACTGTACTTACTAACTACGCCAACTTATTTGTTTGCAAATAAATGATTTTGATTCAAAGTTCCAATTTTGAAGAATTTATTACAATTTTCTTAAGAACTAAGATATCCAAAATTAACCACAAAAACTGGCGTATTCAAGAAATAATGTAGATGAGTGTAAATGAACTCGCTGTATTGCTTTTAATCATTAGTTAAACGTAATTAATACAGCGGATCGGGGCACTATTGGAATGATTTATGGCAATTTTAGCTCAATTAAGTCTTTCACCCCTGTGATCGGAAAACATAGCCAAAGTTTGAAGTACTTTTTCCGAACCGGCCAGGGCGGGCAAGGTCGTTTTTTGCCAACGTTTGCAAAAAAATGATAATTCAAAAACTATAGCGAATTTTTAACATGAAATAAAAAGTAAACGACTTTATGATGTGTTTTATTTAAATACACATTTACAACGTTTATCACCTAATACTTTTAAAATTTATACCTCAAACATATGGACCCGAAAAATCCAAAAAAAATTAGGTAAAACAAATAACATTTATTGCACTTTCTAATCGTAAATAACTAAAAAATCTAATTTTAGGTCATCTAAACTAAAAAACATCAAAAATACCTCGTAACCTACTAAAAAAATTGCCTAGATGTCGGCCTAGGTAGACCGTGAAAAACGAAACAGTTTTTATACCAACCTTTACATTACTGTAAAAAGTTTTACGGGATGTATTCTTTCTATTTTTTGGCAAAAATAATAATAATACATCCTATTTTAGAATTATACACATAAATATATACAAATAAACGTTTATTTTACGTAATTATAACCTAAAAGCACTTTTGTGATTTTAGATGACGTACCGTAGATAAGGTTAAATTTTCCGATGAGAATCTCAAACAAACACTATTCATTATTTACATTCAACTCCCGATAACATAATGCACACAAACGTTTCACTAAAACATTCTAACAAGAAATCTTGTATGATTCATTCATCTATAACAATAACACATTATATTTACACTCACGGCACTTAACAGCCTTAGCGGGCACGCGCGCTTATCTGGTGTTTGCGTTAAAAAATAAATTTAAACATATATTCAAAATGGCTGAAATCCACTGAACTCCCGATTTAGAAGAAACTTCCTGGTGTTCCGTTATTTATGTTACATGTTGTATATTTTCATTTCTTTTTAATACATGTATTCTTCAACTAGGAATTTACATACCCATACACTCAGAACAAATAAAGAATTATAGATCACACAAAGATACTCCACGTGCGGGATAGAGCCTATGCTCCATCTCGCACGTGACGTGAGTTCTATAACTATACTAATATATTCAAAGAGCGGAGAGCCCTATGCTACCACTGAATAAAGCTTTTGTGATCGTATGTGCTTAGGTTCTAAGTAAAATAATAATTTTAATTTAAAAATACCTTTTTAAAATTAGGCTTTTATAGCAAAACCACAACGAAGATACCATTCTTAGTTAAAGAATTCCTAGGGCTTCCTTCCGGCTCTATCATCAGACCTAGGACACAATCCGTGTCTAAACTACTCGTCAAGACAAATCCAACGAGCCCAAGCACAACGGGGTTATGTTGAGTAGTTGGGTGGTTCTATTGGCCACATTTCGGCTTCGTCATCAGACCCTGAACAGTATCTGATTGTATAGTACTCGTGATTACCAATTTCACAGGACTAAACACGAGGGGGTTACGTTGTATACTTCATATGTTCCTATGGGTACCTTCCGACACCATCATCAGACCAGATCCATGGTACTATATTTAAAAAAAACGTAGCCCCACACTAGGATTTATTCTTTTGTCGTGGGTTTACAAACATGAAATTTCACATACACAAATACCCAGGCCGGAACAAATAATTGTCTCCATTGAAAACCCGCAAGTGCTTGAAAAATGGATCACAAGATTTGAACTGGAAAGACAGTTAGAGATACGAACATCGCAAATAAAAGCTTGTAAAAGTTCAAACTTCCAATGTAATTCCTATTCTGTTTGCCTATTCTGTCTCACTGCTGGGCTCTTGCCTCCCTCTTACAAATCGACGTAAAAAGGACTAGACTAAAGTACCAAAACATATAAGTTAAAGTTAAACTACTCGTCTAATCATTATAAATCACCTTATACTGTTCTTATCCCTACCCTTCTCTCACAAATCTTAAGTATCTTAAGTAGCAAACTAGTAGTAGTAATCTTAAGTAGCAAACTATCTGAAAGAAAAATACCTAAACAGCTCCCTTCACCACCCTTATGTTAAGTACTGGTTAATTACTTCTCGATTAGCGTTACTAGGTAATTAAACTTGGCTAGTATATTCGGGTAGGGCAGCTCATAGTTGGTGAAATTCGTATAAAGACTTATTTTTAATTATGCCAGGGTTTATAGTAATAGACTCGCCCCCTATTACATGGGATCTAACATGGTCAGCGCAAAGTGGGTATACAAATTACAGCTCTTCTAGCCCTGCTTGGGGAATATAGGCGTGACGGTGTTCATTTATTTTTTACTTACTTACAACTTTATTAATCGATTAGTCTACTTCATATTATACTCGAGGCTTTAAAAGTAACGATCAAGCCAGTAAGTGCGCCGTGTAAAACTCATTAATTTGGTTCAACGCTTAATTGCCTAAAGTGATTCGTGTACTTTATCTCTTCGCGACACCTGAGCTTCGCTGTTTCCAAGGGGATTGCGGGAAGCGAGCTGAATAAATTATATGTGTATTAGCTCTACTTATGTCGTACAAAATCAATCTAAGATTACTCCTGGGGATTACACGTTAGATTGAAGCTAATAGATACTGTTGAAGATTGATAGCTGTCTTGTTTTTATTATATGCTATAAGAGTTATGATTTTGTTCGGTGTTTTTAAAATGTCAAAAAATGTTTTGAGGTTTATAACAGCAACTTTTTAAAACTATACGACCACATGAATAGAGAAACAAAAATAAAATTTGTAAAATAAGTACCAATAGGTATGTCTCAAAGTGACGCTTTAAGAACATGATTGCGTTACTATAACATATTTCCGCTTCTTCGTATACGTCACAACATTTTTTGTAGGACACAGTATCTTCCTAGACAAACGGTTGTAACAGTCAGTAAGATAGATAAACAGAAAACCGTTTCATTGCATTTTCGGAACTCTCACAAAGTGAACACAACTCTCACTTTATCCGTTGAGTATTGCTTTAATCATTTTTCAGACGAAATATGAGTGACGTAGTTAGCAATTTTGTTAGAACTGACTATTGTAATACACAGAACGCAATAACTTTATAATAAAATCAGTTCAGGAGACTTAAATCATTTAGAACGTAGTGCTTTATTGAATTCTAACAGGAAGTCTCAGTTCTCGCGCAGAATAGCTAATGGTGAATTAAATCGCACTCGCAATAAAATCTGTAATTAAGTCAATCTATTTGGACGACTGTCGGGACATTGAATTAACTGGTAACTGTTAGATCGGCAATAAGTTTCATTAGAAGCAACATTAATGCATGATATAGAAGTATTCCTATATACAAGGTGTATCATAAATAACGCAAGACCTCATGTATGAGGTCCCCCCGGGGTGTACCCCGGTTAGATAATTGTTTAAAAAATTCAATACGAAGATAGTTAGGATAGTTTTCCAAATTTAGCATTCTTTATCCCTTTTGTAATATAAAAGTGCTTAAGCACTTTTATACCCCAATTAACAATGAATCTTGTACGTGTATGTGTGCATATTGAGAAATACATTTTAATAATGCATTTGAAATCTACGTATTGCCTTGAATCAAGAATAAATTTAGGTTATTATAGCGCACTAAAGGAGTAACAGTATTCTTGCGTATGTTACACCTTGTATACATCAGCATCATCTCATCCTATATTTGTCTACTACTGAACATAGGCCTCCCCAATCGCTCTCCAGCGTACCTGGTCCGATACCACCTACATCCAACGACTTCCTGTGATCCTCACAAGATCGTAGGCCTCCCCAATCGCTCTCCAGCTTACCTGGTCCGATGCCACCTACATCCAACGACTTCCTGTGATCCTCACAAGATCGTCGGTAGATCTGGTAGGTGGCCGTCCCACGCTGCGCTTGTCAATACCTGGTCTCTACTCTAGAATCTTTCTGCCCCAACGCCTGTCCGATCTTCGAGCTATGTAGCCCGCCCATTGCCACTTTAGCTTACTTATCCTATGAGATATGTCGGTGACCTTGGTTTTTCTACGATTCTCCTCATTTTTGATTCGATTACGTAGTGAAACGCCGAGCATAGATCTTTCCTTAGCTCGTTGAGCATATATACATATTGACGTGACGTGATATTCTTAATCTACTAGTATCGGTACGTCAAAGTTAAATGATAATCGAGATTCTAGATGGTGGTCAATTGGATCATTATTGTGCAACCGATTCCAATAACATTACTCTGCGTATCACTTTTATAAGTAAAAGGAACTTCAGTCCATTAAGTTATATTTCAGTCAGAGAAAATTAAGGAAAGGCAATTTCGGATATTTCATATTTTAGAAGTAGCTCTTCCGCAACTTAGAATAATTGAGTATCTATTTAATTTTTTTAACATTATAATTTCTATTTATAAATAATTATGTACATATATGACACCGAGTCGATATGATTTCAGTTTTCCGTAAGGGTAAAGAGTGTCTTATTACATTTTACTCACGAAAAAAGTACCAGGGGAGAAACGAGATGGCGGCGAGGTTCTCATTACGGTGCACTAATTGCAATGGTACTCAACAGAACTTGAAACGTAAAACTTACCTATATTTTTGAGGTTTGAAAATATATATATTTTACATTCATGATATTTTACTGGCAGGATCCGCGAATATGATTATTATAGTAAAATGTGAAACATGTAGGAATTGTGGAAGATTTTATTTCTAAAATGGAAAAGCACAGGAAAATATTGTTTAATGAAAATCCATCAAATTTGAGTAACAAATTGGTGAAGTATCTTCTTATTCAAATGAGGGTAGTATACGTATAGAAAAGATCATTTTAAACGAGATATCTTGAAACAAAATTATGTGCAAATCTCAATTAGCATCACAAATTGGCTCTCAAACACAAATCTTTGATTTTTATATTTTATTCAAGTAACAAATAAAACATCCAAAAACTACGATGTGTAAAAAATGATAACAAAATATGAAAGACTTTATTTTATTCCCACTCACACGCACACAGAAGATCTTTAGGAAAAGGAATCAAATTAATATTTACATCTTCATTCACAAGGTTACTTGTATGTTCTCAAACGCATTTCTTTTTTAAAATGTAAAAGTTTTGTTAACAAATAGTGCATTTTTTGTAGTCCTTGGCAACATTTTGTAAGAAAAGTGTCCGTTACCGTTAACAAAATTTCCCATGTACCTATGTAAATTTATTTCATCAAGTACTCTGGTATCGTGATAAAGATCATAACATCTTCTACTTCTTGCAATCATTTCCTATATATTTAAAAAAAAAACTTAAACAACGGATAACTAAACTGCTAATCACAAGTTCAGTTAACAACAGATGTCTAAAACAGTTTAAACAGCCCAACATACGGTCCCGATATTATTTTAGCCATAACACGGCATTGCACTGTGAATTAATAACATCGCCGAATACGACCGGACGCCGTACCAATTTCCATTATTCATTTCGTTAATCGTTTTCGATCGAAACGAGTTCCGATGGAATTCGGTGTTTGAATACGTACGTGGTGATACATCGCTTCAATTGTTGGTCTTACCTGGAAAAGAATAAAAATGTGATTAATTGGTGGATTGTAGGTATTATTTATAATACAGTTTCAGGGATATGTCGGGAGTCACCATTAACTTTTCTTACCAATTCCAAATATGGCATATATTTAATTAATTGTAAAGTATAAACCAATGTACTTCACAATGAATAAGATATTCCTATTGCACTATTGTATTATAAAAATGAAATTTTTGTTTCGGCATTGTTTTTACGACTGGTTGGCTACTAAATATCACCACTTCTCGGGATATAGCAGAAACTCAACTGATATAGGATATAGCAGAAGTAACCAAACCAGAGTACTGCCTCGCTTGAAGTAACGTTATCTACTTTTGTTACTGGATTTAGTCTTTTCTATCATTAGCTGGAAGACGTTCACTGCAGGACAAACGTCTCCACAAAAAACGCCACGACGACCGGGTTTATGATATATTAGACATGGGAAAAGTGTGTCACTGTTCAGATTCGTTCATCTGTATCTGAAACAGCGCAAAGATTTGACTCCCAATATGTATTTTTTAGAATATTTGAATCAGCTAAATACAAGCACAGTCAGCCCATCGATCTGTCGGTCGGTCCGTCCCGTATTCGTGCGTTCTGTGAGACGCCAAGTTTAGTGAATGCAAGATCGAGATTCAGTTTCAGACTGTAATGAACTATGAAGCATTTAGTTTGTTCTATACGATTAGCGCCTTTGTATACTAACTGGCGAATGTAAGATCGAAATCCAGATACAAATAAAGCATTTTTTTTGTACAACTGTTTCGAATCTTGTAAATCCCATTCATGTTTCATACCACTAAAACATATCAGTAAATTTCGACACATATCTTTGCTGTACGCATCCACCTTTTACCCCTTGCACCAGGTCATCGGTCCACCGATGATTTATTGTACATACACCAACATAATCGTAGTACAATAGACAAACAAAATAAAAGTATCACGAAGTACGGAATCGTACTCTGTGTAAAACATACATGTATAAAATGGCAGTCAGTGCAATTGGTGGTCTTATTACTAAAAGTAGTCTCTTTTTGTTTAATAAACATAGTATTTATAGCTCTTGTAGAAAACATACCATGTATAGAATAATCATTATTTAAAAGAGAACCCGTTAGTGATCTGTACTTTCTGCTTACCCGCAAGGGATCTGGTGATACATCATCATCATCTCAGCCTATACTTGTCCACTGCTGAACATAGACCTCCCCAATTGCTCTCCAGTGCAGCCGGTCCGATGTGACCTGGATCCAACGACTTCCTGCGATCCTCACAAGATCGTCGGTTCATCTGGTAGGCGGTCGTCCCACGCTGCACTTGCCAATACGTGGTCTCCACTCTAGAATCTGTTTGCCCCAATACCCGTCCGATCTTCGCGCTATGTGACCCGCCTATTGCCACTACAGCCTCCTAATCGTAAGGGCTATGTCGCTGATCTTAGTTCTTCTACGAATCTCCTCATTTCTGATTCGATCACGTAGAAAAACGCCAAGCCTAGCTCTTTCCATAGCTCACTGAGCAACTCTGAGCTTTTAACGACACCTAGTGTAAGAAACCACGTCTCTGATATTCTATCTAGATGGATACATAATGATTATTTAAACAAGTAAAATTCAAGGAAAAAACTCAATCTAAACAGTTATTCATAAAAAAACACATTTTATAAAGAATCTGAATCAGAATATTTTTATTGAAGTAAACCATCACTTCGGAATATAATTCCAGTGGAGAAGAGGAGCAAGAAAAATAAAGTAAAAACACACATATAAAATATACATATACTCAAAAACGAAACGAACGAAAAAGCACATTTGATTCTTTCAGTAAATATTAAATGAAAATTATAATCGCGAAACCTACTCACACTCCCTATCTTAAGGCTTTAATATTACTTTACTACCGATTTCCAGATCGGAGAACAGGAATGAAAACTTTTTATAATATACTAAATTCTTATTTATACGTTCATAAGAAATTTCGGGAATGGAAATGGGTAATACATACGAATTTACGAGAATAATGTAATAAAACTCGTGTTATGTGTCATCAATTCATAATGTACAGTGTGTACATTATGTAAGTTTTTTCTTCGTATAAATATGAGGTGCCACGTTTTTTTTAATACACGTTATTTTGATTCATAGTCTATTAACATATTTCGCTTAAAATAATCAATATAATTTGTATAATTTATTATGGAATATCATTTCAAAGGACAATTCACTTTGGGTCGCTAAGTCAACAGAGTAAGCGAGTATTATATACTCTGAGTTTGCACGATGATAAAAAAATGCTATGTGTTACTGTTTCATTAATCTCTTATAAATCTTACAACAAACCTTATTAAAGGTTTCTGTTTTCTGTGACTGTTTTTCCTTCGTTTTTAAATGTATATCCTGAGGGTACCTACATGATATATTGAGAACAGTGCAGAACGAGCACTTTTTCCCATACCCCATGAATGCAATGTATACAAACATAATTGTAAAACATAAGATTAAAAGTGGAGTTTCTTGCTCTTCTTCTCCACAGGCATGACTTTCCAAAAGGGTGGTAGAGTTTTAAGTAATCAATAATTGCTTTTAGAAAAGGGAAGCAGTGATAGCCTAGTGGTTAGACCGTTGGACTGCAAAGTCAGAGGTCTCGGGTTCAAACCCAGGCATGCACCTCTGTCTTTTTGAAAGCATGTGCGTATTAAAAATTAATTATCACTTGCTTTAACGGTGAAGGAAAACATTGTGAGGAAACCTGCACGCCTAAGAGTTTCTCAAAGGTGTGTGAAGTCAACCCGCACTGGGTCAGCGTGGTGGACTTTGGTCTAAACCCTTCACTTTGAGAGGAGGCCCGTGCCCAAGAGTGGGACAGTTTCTTAACAGGGTCTATAATTATAAGTGCTTGTTGGACTACATGAATAAAAAACTTTTGATTTTGATCAAATCTCATAAATCAAATATCATAAAGAGGAGGCATTTGTTTGTTTGTAATCGATAAACTCCGAAAGTACGAAACCGGTTTTAATAATACTTTCACCATTAGAAAGCTACAATAACTAGAAGTAATATATATAAGATAATATATTAAATATGAAACCAAGATTATGGTTTTTGAAAGGGAAGAAACCAGAACGAATGTAAGGATTGTGGTTGGTAACGATGTGCTGGAGCAAGTGAATGAGTTTGTATATCTTGGATACGCCTTCAGTAAGGATGGGAAATACACCGCTGACATAGAGAGAAGAGTGAGTGCAGGGAACAGAGTGAATGGTGCGATGGGAAAGTTACTCGGGAGCCGGCACTTAAGCCATAAGGCGCAGCTGGCCATACATAACAGAGTTCTTGTCCCAACGCTGTTATATGGTAGCGAGAGCTGGGTATGTAAGAAGGAGAATGAAAGCAGGATAAATGCGGTAGAAATGCGAGCTCTGCGGAAGATGTGCGGAGTGAAGCTGACCGACCGCATTAGCAACAGCATAGTAAGACAGCGAGTAGGTATGAAAGATAGTATCGGTGTAAAGATGAGAAAGGGCATGCTCCGTTGGTTCGGGCATATAGAAAGAATGCCAGAGGAAAGAATGACAAAACAGATATACAATGCGAAAGTGGAAGGATGCAGGTACCGGGGAAGACCTAGACTATCTTACCACGACCAAATAAACCGAGTCTTATCTGATGGAAAAGTCAAGAGTCTTCGTAACCGGCGAGCGTGTATGAGACGAACTATGAGAGTCGAGATAGCCAGAGAGGTATGTAAGGAAAGAACCTGTTGGAACTCTGTACTCTCTGCCTACCCCGCAAAGGATCTGGCGTGAGGTTATAGATAGATATAGATATATTAAATATTAAAAAATATACGCTTGCGCAGCCGTGATAGATAGATACATGGATAGTAATAGAAATAAGAATGTGTTCAATGTATTTTATTACCTACCACCATCAAACAAACCAATACTTGTGTATTAATCAACGGTGGGATTCTAGAATTAAGCCTGTGGTTCAGTACAGCTATTGGAGGAATCAAGTCAATCGAAGTCATCGAGTTGGCGGCGAGTGGCGTGCGTCGAGAGAATGGTAATCATTCACGAGTAAAGTGGCCCTTGCGATGTAGCGAGTGCCGACATTCCAATATTTTCCACGTCCACTCGAGTATATAATCGAATAAGTCTCGGATTTCTAGGCTAAATCGATTTCTTTGCCGCAGAAATGTGAAACTTCATTACATTAATTCGGTTACATAGATTAATGGTACTTTGGGACGTAGAACGCAAAATGATTAACACAACGAATGAATTTAAGAATTTATTAACAACATTGTTTCCATACGCTTTCTATCCCATGTGCTTTCGAGAAATAAAAAAGAAAACATTTTTTTTATATTTGGAACTCGTTGAAATGTCTTCTTCTTCTTCTTCTTCAAGTTATGGCTTCACACTAATCATAAGTGTATTTTGCCAGTGTCCAGTGAGATATATATTCGTGTTTGTTTTAATTAATTTGACTCCCCGATGAATTTGATGATAACGATGATAATGAAATTAATGAAGGACCCCACCCTTGATAGTAAAGCGGTGGATACTTTACATACCAATTGCGACGGCCGTTTTGAGGGAAGTTGAAAAGGCACGTTTTATCACTTTGTTACAATTACCTTCACTCATGCACGTATAAGAACACATAATGGTTAATATTCCACCAACATTACACATTATTAGTCGAAATAACACAAGTTTTGGGAATTAAAACAAATTGACAACATCACTCTTCGACTTCCCGCCAAAAAACTCGTTGAAATGTCTAATTGTGCCTTGTATTTTCCAAGCATAAATAAAAAAAAAAAACGAAAAGTATTTATTAAGTAACTAGCCTATTAAAAATTGCGGTGTGAAAAAACCACAAAACTGCTATTTCATTTAATTTTTTTCTTTGACTTGTTGGACGTTTTTTATAATACGGCATATTGAGATCTGACAAAGAATTGAAACGGTAAAAAGATGGCAGAATCCTTATACTCTAAACTACATGCTGTAGCGTAAGACAAAACATCAATCCAAAACCATTGTCTGAGACAATTTGATCCTCATGAAATGCACACTCGCGACGTTTCCCTTTAGAAACTTTATAACTTTTGCTTGGATCAAAACTAAATCCGTACTCACTTATTCCCATTCATTATAAAAGCTGTAATACACAAGCTCAGCGTCCAGTCGTCGTCCGTTTGACCCTTTGACCCAAGGTCGGCCATTGTTGGGTGTCTTTTGTTCGGCAGAGATAGTTAGTTACATACGCGATTATGTGTGAGAACGAACGTTTATAGGTCAACCGGTACACGCCGTCAATGGTCGAGATTAAAGAATATTATAATACATGTTTGTACTAGAAGAGCAGCTATTCATGTAAAGGTATCCATTTAAAAATATATCGATGGGTCCTACGTATATGGGCCAATGCAACAATTTGAGCATTTTCACTTTTTTGTGTTAAATACTTCCTTTTACTCTAGTTGACAACTTGCACTAAAAAAATCACATTAAATAGGTTCAAATACTATTTCTGGGTGCAGTAAAAGGGCTTATGTGGCACAATTTTAAACGTATAAAGGCCAAACGGTTATTCGAGACTTGTACGCGGCGAGATCCTGCGTCTTTGTTTACTTCAACGATCAATTAGTCAGTTGAGCACTTCTACGTCACACGGAACGATGTCGCGCTATGATAGTAACCATTTTTTTAGTGAATATTATGACTGTTATTAGATGTAACTTGTTAATATATGACGTCCAAATATCATTCTAAGTTTAGTATAAGTTGGAATTTAGTCAATTTAGCAATTGGTGATGTAAATAATCGTGACTCGAGTGATGGCCTAGGTTATAAAAATGACGAAAGTACACACACCGAGCTTTGTAAGTATTAAGTTGTTTTACAGTATTATCGTATGTCAATAACATTGATTTTTACGTAATTCATAGTTAATTATCGTGCACATATTTTTTTCTCAAAATTAGCTTATGCCAAGTAAATCATTCAAAGTGACACTTTGGCCTTTTGACTAGTTTTTTTTATTATAATTAAAATAAAAAAAGTCACGTATATAGGCATATCTACATTCATTAAAAAACGAATATATATACAAATAAAGCGATGTAGTTAGAATGACGAATATACGTGTCTTAGTAACTATGCAAAGTTTCACAAGCATCAGTTGAAGCATGTAAAAAATATATCAAATTGAAACTTTGAGAGCCTCTATTGAAAAGTTGTCAATTTGCACATTGGCCCTTATACATAGGACCCATCGATATAGTAACAGTGAGAGTCTTATTAGAGTGGAGGAGGAATCTCAATGTTAGTTCTCACACAGAGTTCCAACAGGTTCTTTCCTTACAAACCTCTCTCGGTTGTATGGAACTCTAATGGATAAAGATAGATATCAATAGATAGATACAGTGCGACAAGGATCTTTTAGCCTATGGATGACATTTGCAGGAGGGCGTTGGTATGAAATAAGGGTAATGAGGGAAATTAAACCCATTAATAAAATTTTTCTACTTCCATCTTAGGTCGAACCAAATTTAGTCGTTCTATCGAAAAACTCCCAGTATCAGTCCGGAGTCTGGAATTGTGCCCGGTATATACCGAGTATATGCCATATGGCAATGACTGCCTCGTTGGTCTGGTGGCAAAGCGCATCGCTTTGTGATCACGAGGTCCTGGGTTCAAATCCTAGGTGGGACAAATGTAGGTTTTCTAACGAAAATTCCCAGTATGAGTCCGGAGTCTGGAATTGTGCCAGATATATGGCAATAGGCTCGCCCCCTATTACATGGGACCTAACATCGTCGGCGAAACGTGGGTGTACTCAGTACACCTCTGCCACCCCCTCTGGGTAATATAGGCGTGACGGTGATTATATGGCAATACGCTCGCCCCCTATTACATGTGACCTAACATCCTCGGCGAAAAGTGAGTGTACACAGTATACCTTTACCACCCCCGTTTGAGGAATATAGGCGTGACGGTATGTTTCTACTTCCAAGAAGATATTTCAACAGGTGGGCCCACACGGTTACTAATTAAAAAAGAACTTGGGTAAATTTCGTAATAAACGGCATCTCTGCGACTGTCATGAAGTGACATTATACTTGATGATAGCGTTATTTCCAATATATATTTCCAATTTTGGTCGCGGGCCAAAAGATCCTTGTGGGACTATGCATAGTACTATCTGCTGATACTGATCACCTATATAGATACGTGTTTGTCAGTCCATAATATAAATGACTTTAGTAGGTATAATAACAATTGCCGGTATTTTTAATTTGCCTGCTGCATTTATTAACTAACAATGAATTGGACGATTTAGCGCAGTGGTTAAGAGCTTAAGCCGCTCCGCCCATTCTGTCTAATAGTTGCGGGTTCGATTCCCGCACGGGAAAAGTCTTTGTGTGATCCACAATTATTTGTTCCGGTCTGGGTATTTGTGTATGTTAATTTTCATGTTCGTAAACGCACCCCCGACACAGGAATAAATCCTAGTGTGGGTAGCCCGGTGTTTAAAAAAGAAAACAAAACATAATTGGAAATTTGAGTACTTCTTTCGTTCAATCTTTTAAAAGTGATTGATGCCATTACAAGTGAGATTGTCGTATCTAATTGTAGAGTTAATAAACACAATTATAATAAAAAAGTCATATATAGGACTGCTGCCTTTGGCCTTACCTTTGACTCTATTTTATATCAACAAAACATTTAATGCCTCACCTGATACCTCTTACATTTTAACCCAGCCTTTAATAAACGTAAAACGATAAATAACAGTCACGTAAAAATACCCTAAAAATCTTTATTATGGATGGAAAAATAATAAAATAAAACCTAAGGAAGTAGGTCAGTGAAAAAATATCGCGGCGGCAGCATCTTGAGAGGAGCGCGGTGATATCGAAGATGGCGAGCATTGTGCGCGGCTATCCCTCGTTTTGTTTAGCACTCGACCGTCGAGGGCCCTTCTGCAGACTGTCAAAGGAACGCCCTTCCTTGTATATAATATGTAAAATTAGGCATTATCTGTGAAACGTACCTTCTAGCCCCTTATATTGTGTAGAAGCTGTCTTATAATAAGTTATTTTCAGGTAAGCACTGGCTGGTAACATTAACTTCATAAAAAGTGACAGTTTGAATCTGGAATTATATTTTGAATTACTCAGGTACTAAAAAAGCGGTGATAGCCTAGTGGTTAGACCGTTGGACTGCAAAGTCAGAGGTCTCGGGTTCAAACCCAGGTACGCACCTCTATCTTGCAATGTGCGTATTAAAAATGAATGATGACTTGTTTAAACGGTGAAGGGAAACATCGTGAGGAAGCCTGCATGCCTAAGAGTTTCTCGAAGGTGTGTGAAGTTCACCAACCCGCACTGGGCCAGCGTGACTATGGCCTGGTGGTGGTGGTGATGGGTGGACTATGGCCTAACCTCTCTCAGTTTGAGAGGAGGCCTGTGCCCAACGGTGGGACAGTTTCTTAACAGGGCTAATAATATTATATTATTAGGTCCTATATTGATTTTTGAGGTTAAGTTTTAAATCCCCGGTAATATATCCCGATAACTATAGGTCATTATTTCGAGCTTTTATTTTAAAAAATAATATTATATTGTTTTATTCAAGTGAAACCGCCTCGGTGTGACTGGCGATAATGAAGTCTTAAAATGGGCTAAATAGTAACAAGTATAGTCTATTCCAATCAAACTTTAATACTTTGTGAACAAAACATCACCAGTTGTAGATGTTTTAGTTGAGATTATTACAATATATAATAAGTGTAATACGAAAGTGATAGTATTTCCAAAGACATCGTAATGAAAATGCTTTTAGCAAGAAATCAACGTTTATATGTTAAGTGAAAAAAGTTTTAAAGTTTGGAATAGACTATAGTTGTACACGCCGTCAATGGTCGAGATTAAAGAATATTATAATACATGTTTGTACTAGAAGAGCAGCTATTCATGTAAAGGTATTCATTTAAAAATATATCGATGGGTCCTACGTATATGGGCCAATGCAACAATTTGAGCATTTTCACTTTTTTGTGTTAAATACTTCCTTTTACTCTAGTTGACAATTTGCACTAAAAAAATCACATTAAATAGGTGCAAATACTATTTCTGGGTGCAGTAAAAGGGCTTATGTGGCACAATTTTAAACGTATAAAGGCCAAACGGTTATTCGAGACTTGTACGCGGCGAGATCCTGCGTCTTTGTTTACTTCAACGATCAATTAGTCAGTTGAGCACTTCTACGTCACACGGAACGATGTCGCGCTATGATAGTAACCATTTTTTTAGTGAATATTATGACTGTTATTAGATGTAACTTGTTAATACATGACGTCCAAATATCATTCTAAGTTTAGTATAAGTTGGAATTTAGTCAATTTAGCAATTGGTGATGTAAATAATCGTGACTCGAGTGATGGCCTAGGTTATAAAAATGACGAAAGTACACACACCGAGCTTTGTAAGTATTAAGTTGTTTTACAGTATTATCGTATGTCAATAACATTGATTTTTACGTAATTCATAGTTAATTATGGTGCACATATTTTTTTCTCAAAATTAGCTTATGCCAAGTAAATCATTCAAAGTGACACTTTGGCCTTTTGACTAGTTTTTTTTTATTATAATTAAAATAAAAAAAGTCACGTATATAGGCATTCATTCATTAAAAACGAATATATATACAAATAAATCGATGTAGTTAGAATAAAGAATATACGTGTCTTAGTAACTATGCAAAGTTTCACAAGCATCAGTTGAAGCATGTAAAAAATATATCAAATTGAAACTTTGAGAGCCTCTATTGAAAAGTTGTCAATTTGCACATTGGCCCTTATACACAGGACCCATCGATATAGTAACAGTGAGAGTCTTATTAGAGTGAAGGAGGAATCTCAATGTTAGTTCTCACACAGAGTTCCAACAGGTGCTTTCCTTACAAACCTCTCTCGGTTGTATGGAACTCTAATGGATAAAGATAGATATCAATAGATAGATACAGTGCGACAAGGATCTTTTAGCCTGTGGATGACATTTGCAGGAGGGCGTTGGTATGAAATAAGGGTAATGAGGGAAATTAAACCCACTAACAAAATTTTTCTACTTCCATCTTAGGTCGAACCCAATTTAGTCGTTCTATCGAAAAACTCCCAGTATCAGTCCGGAGTCTGGAATTGTGCCCGGTATATACCGGGTATATGCCATATGGCAATGACTGCCTCGTTGGTCTGGTGGCAAAGCGCATCGCTTTGTGATCACGAGGTCCTGGGTTCAAATCCTAGGTGGGACAAATGTAGTTTTTCTAACGAAAATTCCCAGTATGAGTCCGGAGTCTGGAATTGTGCCAGGTATATGGCAATAGGCTCGCCCCCTATTACATGGGACCTAACATCGTCGGCGAAACTCAGTACACCTCTGCCACCCCCTTTGGGTAATATAGGCGTGACGGTGATTATATGGCAATAGGCTCGCCCCCTATTACATGTGACCTAACATCGTCGGCGAAAAGTGAGTGTACACAGTACACCTCTGCCACCCCCGTTTGAGGAATATAGGCGAGACGGTTACTAATTAAAAAAGAACTTGGGTAAATTTCGTAATAAACGGCATCTCTGCGACTGTCATGAAGTGACATTTCACTTGATGATAGCGTTATTTCAAATTTTGGTCGCGGGCCAAAAGATCCTTGTGGGACTATGCATAGTACTATCTGCTCTAGTATCACCTATATAGATACGTGTTTGTCAGTCCATAATATAAATGACTTTAGTAGGTATAACAATTGCCGGTATTTTTAATTTGCCTGCTGCGTTTATTAACTAACAATGAATTGGACGATTTAGCGCAGTGGTTAAGAGCATAAGCCGCTCCGCCCATTCTGTCTAATAGTCGCGGGTTCGATTCCCGCACGGGAAAAGTCTTTGTGTGATCCACAATTATTTGTTCCGGTATGGGTATTTGTGTATGTTAATTTTCATGTTCGTAAACGCACCCCCGACACAGGAATAAATCCTAGTGTGGGTAGCCCGGTGTTTAAAAAAAAAACAAAACATAATTGGAAATTTGAGTACTTCTTTCGTTCAATCTTTTAAAAGTGATTGACGCCATTACAAGTGAGATTGTCGTAACTAATTGTAGAGTTAATAAACACAATTATAATAAAAAAGTCATATATAGGACTGCTGCCTTTGGCTTTACCTTTGACTCTATTTTATATCAACAAAACATTTAATGCCTCACCTGATACCTCTTACATTTTAACCCAGCCTTTAATAAACGTAAAACGATAAATAACAGTCACGTATAAATACCCTAAAAATCTTTATTATGGATGGAAAAATAATAAAATAAAACCTAAGGAAGTAGGTCAGTGAAAAAATATCGCGGCGGCAGCATCTTGAGAGGAGCGCGGTGATATCGAAGATGGCGAGCATTGTGCGCGGCTATCCCTCGTTTTGTTTAGCACTCGACCGTCGAGGGCCCTTCTGCAGACTGTCAAAGGAACGCCCTTCCTTGTATATAATATGTAAAATTAGGCATTATCTGTGAAACGTACCTTCTAGCCCCTTATATTGTGTAGAAGCTGTCTTATAATAAGTTATTTTCAGGTAAGCACTGGCTGGTAACATTAACTTCATAAAAAGTGACAGTTTGAATCTGGAATTATATTTTGAATTACTCAGGTACTAAAAAAGCGGTGATAGCCTAGTGGTTAGACCGTTGGACTGCAAAGTCAGAGGTCTCGGGTTCAAACCCAGGTACGCACCTCTATCTTGCAATGTGCGTATTAAAAATGAATGATCACTTGTTTAAACGGTGAAGGGAAACATCGTGAGGAAGCCTGCATGCCCAAGAGTTTCTCGAAGGTCTGTGAAGTTCACCAACCCGCACTGGGCCAGCGTGGTGGACTATGGCCTAAACTCTCTCAGTTTGAGAGGAGGCCTGTGCCCAACGGTGGGACAGTTTCTTAACAGGGCTAATAATATTATATTATTAGGTCCTATATTGATTTTTGAGGTTAAGTTTTAAATCCCCGGTAATATATCCCGATAACTATAGGTCATTATTTCGAGCTTTTATTTAAAAAAATAATATATTATTGTTTTATTCAAGTGAAACCGCCTCGGTGTGACTGGCGATAATGAAGTCTTAAAATGGGCTAAATAGTAACAAGTATAGTCTATTCCAATCAAACTTTAATACTTTGTGAACAAACCATCACCAGTTGTAGATGTTTTAGTTGTGATTATAACAATATATAATAAGTGTAATACGAAAGTGATAGTATTTCCAAAGACATCGTAATGAAAATGCTTTTAGCATGAAATCAACGTTTATATGTTAAGTGAAAAAAGTTTTAAAGTTTGGAATAGACTATAGTTGTATACGTGTTAATTTTGTAATATCGATATTATTATTGTTTTTTTTTGGTAGTGTATTTAACTGTTAGTCTAAATAATAAATATCTTTTCCTTCTTTTTTTGTAACATCGTAGGCGAAATGTACATGTACGTACACAGTATGTCTCGGCCATCTGTGCGATGACTATCTATCTATATCATCACGCCGGATCCCTTGCGGGGTAGGCAGAGAGTACAGATTTTTAACAAGTTCTTTCCTTACAGATCTCTGTGGCTTCCTCTACTCTCATAGTTTGTCTCATAAACGCTCGCCGGTTACGGAGACTCCTGACTTGTCCTTCAGATACTCGTAAGACCCGGTCTATTTGGTCATGGTAAGATAGTCTAGGTCTTCCCCGGTACCTACATCCTTCCACTTTCGCATTGTATATCAGTTTTGTCATGCTATCTTCGGACATTCTTTCTATATGCCCGAACCAACGGAGCATGCCCTTTCTCATTCATCTTTACACCGATAATATCTTTCATACCTACTCGCTTTCTTACTACGCTATTGCGGATACGGTCGGTCAGCTTCACTCCACACATCTTCCGCAGAGCTCGCATTACCACCGCATTTATCCTACTTTCATTCTCCTTCTTACACACCCAGCTCTTGCTGCCATATAACAGCGTTGGGACAAGCACGTATGCACACATACGCATGTATGACCAGCTGCGCCTTTTGGCTTAAGTGCCGGCTCCCAAGTAGCTTTCCCATCGCACCATTCACTCTGTTCCCTGCACTCACTCTTCTCTCGGTGTATTTCCCATCCTTACTGAATGCGCATCTAAGATATACCAACTCATTCACTTGCTCAAGGTCTAAACTAGTTATAGAAAATACATTTTTGCTATTGAAATAGAACTGATATATTTTATTTAATCGCTATATGCCTTCATAAGTTATAAATGATAAATAAATAATATCATACCTGTTAAGAAACTGTACCACCGTTGGGTACGGACCTCCTCTCAAACTGAGAGGGTTTAGACCATAGTCCTCCAAGCCAGCCCAGTGCGGATTGACGAACTTCACACACTTTTGAGAAACTCTAAGACATGAAGGTTTCTTTACGATGTTTTTCTTCACCGTAAAAGCAAGTGATAGTTCATTTTTAATACGCACATACTTTCGATAAGGCAGAGGTGCGTGCCTAGGTTTGAACCCGAGACGTCTGACTTTGCAGTCCAACGGTCTAACCACTAGGTTATCACTGCTTGGTTATAAATAACATAATAAAATTAAATCATTTTGGTTTCTTTTTTTTCACAATTTTGTGTTAAATTTAGTAGTGTAGCTATTTTTCTCTATAATACCCAACCCATCCTACTCTGATCTCTACCCACGGTTTTAAAATTGACCTCAATTCACACTGATTTTAACAAAGGTAATCACCGCGCAGGTTATTTAAATCCACGTTTTAATCACATTCAAAAACCCAAAATCGGGGTGGTCCACATTCAAAATCGGGGCGGTCTACATCCCTAATGGGTTTAAAACATTTACACAAGCGCAATCAAATATTTAAAGGGTATATTTTAGTAATAAAGTGCTTTTATCGTATTAAAATGGTTGAGTTTCGCCTGAAGGAAGAGGGTTTCTGTGTCCTCTGTATTAGTCAAAGTTCAAGAAGCTATGTAATAATAAATAGAAATATTTTATTACCATGTGGTTTCCAGAACAGCAGGGCAAACAGTAACACTTCTCAGTGTAATACTCTCTCTTCGTGACCAAATACGCGAGTTAAAATAATCTTATCTATACGTCAACACTTGTCAACATCGTAACGTTGTCAAGTATCCTTGTGACGTCAATTTTATGTCAATTATTGAAATGAGTTTTTCTTTTTTAATTTTATAAATGATGACAAAATAATGTCGAAAGGAAGAATGACAAAACAGATCAACAATGCAAAAGTGAAAGGATGTGCATACCCGAGAAGATCTAGACTATCTTATCATGACCGTATCTTAAGGGCAAGTCAAGAATCTCCGTAACTGGCGAGCGTGTGTGAGACGAACTTTGAGAGTGGAGGAAGCCAGAGAGATCTATAAGGAAGGAACCTGTTGGCACTTTGTATTGTCTGCCTACCCCGCTAGGAATCTGGTGTGTCGATATAGATATATAGAGAAATTTTGTGAATTATTAATATTCGCGCTAGACTCTAATTTGGAATTTAACGCTATCCGCATAGGTTTCATCTTACAGTGACACTAGTGTAGTTTTACCTATTTTCCCCCATCTCCCCTTCGTTCTAAGAGTTTTTACGAAGCGTCACTATCCTTGAACTCGCTTCACAGTTTATTAGTTTTGAAAGGCCCGTAAAAGCCTATGGGGTACTTCATGTCTGTTACAGGCGTGAAAATAGGTGAAAATGCACGTGCTAAGTCGGAAATGAGGTGTATTTACAATTTGTTGTTGCCGGTAATAGATCTAGAGCCAAGATTTGTGTACAAATAAGTAGGTACTATTGTATTGTTTTACGGTATGTATCAAGTGGTTGTATAAGATAGCTAAAGCCAAATTTATATTAAAGAATCGATAGACTTGCCTGCTCTTCCCATTCCTTTGTTTGAGAACAATAATATTGACTTCGAAAATAAGCTAAATTCTGAATGTCACTCATTAATCCGTAAGAAACATGTTCGTGCAATACAAAGTATATTTTCCAATCTTCTCACAACAAATTCGATTGTTGTGTGCTTGTAAGAGGATTGTGTTACGCTGTTCCGAAATCTACCCAGTTACGACAAATACGCACGTTAAAACACATACGGAATTCAAAACACAAATTTTCAAAATATTTGATCAATGGCCATAGCTTCTGGCATTGGCTTATTGCTGTTGCCTTTGAGCGAGTAATTTTTTTTAAGTTGTCCATTGTTTTGGTTTTTGATTGTTGATATATTTTTCTTTATCTCACCATATTTGTTTATAAAGCCCTCCATTTTAAAGTAATTTGTGGACATTGTAGTGGGTAGTACATTTAAGTTGTCTATTAGTCCTCATAATATTAAGTAACACCCAATGTATGTTCTGTTTATGTTCTTTTAATAAAGTAAAATAAAATAAAAATAAATCCTACCCCGCAAAAGGATCTGGCGTGATGATATAGATAGAAAAAATAAATCGGTTTATAAAGTTTTCGATATTTGCCCTCATATTCCATTTGAAATATAACGTCATATTACATAGGTCTCACGACTGCAAACTCGAGAGCAACTTTGATTACATTTTGAAATGCCATTGTTATGTAAAACTGTTCCGTATGATTTTCATTAAATGTTGCGTTGTAAACATGCTACGTAACTGCTACGAGATGACTACGCGCTACGCTGTAGTACGGTAGGAACGCTTTAGTGCGCGTAGTGTGTGTAAACTGCAAAATTGATTAACTATATGAGGTTTTCTATGCTAGTTGCTTGTAGGTCCAATGGAAGTCCAATTTTGGATAAGATATTTTTGCTTAAGGGCAGATTAATAGCACGATAACATAAAAGTTACACTAAACAAAGAACAAAAACGTTGAAATCAATGGATTTATTCTGGCTCGAGCGTAGCGGTTGCACGGTCGCCCTCTTGTCCGGTGAAGCTGTAAAGGTCCCGCGGCCAACAGCGTAGATCATTCACACACACACACACACACTCACACGCGCACGCACGCGCACGCACGCACGCACGCTCGCACGCACGCACGCACGCATACACACACAATGGATTTATTTCAGAAAACACACAATACCACTACTTATTATTGGGATCATAAACTAAACTTATTAACGACTGCAGGCGACTAAAGAATGCAGACAGTTCCTTGCTAATCCGCTATAGATATTGGTTAATCCACGATTAAACTAGTACGTTTCTTCCATAAATTATCTTTCAGATTTTTCCAAATATTAAATATATATTGCGGTCTATTTTTATCAGTTAACTTTTGTATTTTCCATTTCGCCAATCTCGCAGCAATCGTACAATACAAACCTTCCATAAAACCAGAATCGCACACGATCAATTTCATCTCCAAGATTTATTCTGCTACCGCTTCCTACATTGCATATCATTTTTCTAACGACACAACGCATTTTTTAGTATAATGTTGATATAGATAAAAGCCTTCAGTTTCCCCTTTGTGTGATATCTACGTACAAATATGTAAAAATTACTGGCTATATATATTTTATGATTCAGGTTTCACTTGACAACTTGGCTCACATCGTCAAGCCTATAAACCCAATATCACCATGTGGGGATGGTAGAGATGTACTATGTACACCAATTTTTTGCAGTCGATGGTAAGTCTCTCGTCATCTGGCTTAATTCCAGACCCTTAGCTGATAAACACCGTTACCTATATTCTCCGCCTATATTCCCCAAGCGGAGGTAGCAGAGGTGTACTGAGTACACCCACTTTTCACCGACGAGGTTAGATCCAATGAAATAGGGGGTGAGCCTATTTCCATATCAATCAATCAATCAATCAGCCTATCGTAGTCCACTGCTGGACATAGGCCTCTCCTAACACGCGCCATTGCACACGGTCCTCCGCCTTCCGCATCCAGTCTGTCCCAGCGACCGTTTTGAGGTCATCGGTCCATCTAGCTGGGGGCCGTCCTACCTTACGCTTACCAAGTCGCGGTCTCCACTCTAGGACACGCTTGCTCCATCGGCCGTCGGTCCTTCTGCAGATGTGACCAGCCCATTGCCACTTTAGCTTACTGAGTCTGCGAGCTATGTCGGTAACTTTGGTTCTTTGTCGGATTACCTCGTTACGAATTTTATCCTTCAAAGAGACGCCGAGCATAGCTCACTCCATAGCCCGCTGTGCGACTTGAATTTGTGGACGAGTCCCACTGTGAGTGTCCACGTCTCGGCCCCGTAAGTCATAACAGGTGGGACGCATTGGTTAAACTTTAGTCTTCAGGCATTGCGGTATAGGCGAAGCGAAAACGTGACGTAGTTTGCCAAATGCTGCCCAAACCAATTGGACCCTGCGGTTGATTTCTTTCTCGAAGTTGTTTCTACCAAATTGGACAACTTGTCCAAGGAAGACATACTCCCGAACAACTTCGAGCATCGAACCATCGACGTAGATTGGTCCCGGCGTGACATGCTCATTAAACATGATCTTGGTCTTATCCATGTTCATGCCGAGACCGACACCTCGAGAGGCTTCATTTAGGCTATGCAGCATTTCGCTTAACTGTTCCAGTGACTCTGCCACGATGACGATATCATCGGCAAACCGAAGGTGTGAGATGTATTCACCGTTGATGTTAATGCCCCGTCCAGTCCAGTCCAGCGTCTTGAAAACGTCTTCGAGTGCAATTCCAGACTCCGGACTCTTACTGGGAAGTTTCCGTTAGAAAAACTACATTTGTCCGACATAGGATTTGAATCCAGGATCTCGTGCTCACAAAGCGATGTGCTTCCAACGAGACAGCTTAAACTGATACTGGAAATTTTTCGATAGAAAAACTACTTTTTTCCGACCTAGGATTTCAGGATCTCGTGATCGCTACTTTCACTATTGCCACTAGACCAACGAATAAGTATGACAGCTATTATTTTTACAGTATATTTTGTTTTTGTTAGAGTCTCTCTTGTATGCCTCACTCTAGAAAATGTTCCGATATTATGGGTGCATTTTAAAAACATGAAATATACATCCACCCAGACTGAAACAAATAATTGTGGGTCGCACAAAGATTCGTGTGAGGAAGCCACCACTACTTTAATTTTTTTTCGTGGGTTAATCCTCATGGACTTCCGCCAACCTCGGGGGAAGCTGGCGGGGCATGTCGGACTCTTACCGACTAAAACCCCACGGTGGCCGGCACTGGCACGTGTCAGAGGGACTCCCGTTGTGCCGCGCTCCGAAGAGCCCACCTCGGGAGGAGAAACTTGTAGCTTGCTTCCCCCCCTGCACCATCGCGGTGCTCACGGCGGCATGGGCCACACCTCGCCGCCATCCTCCTCGGGAGGACGCTTAGGGCCCCGCCCCAGGGGTGGTGCAGGTCCCCCACCAGATGTTGCGGCAGGGGACACAAGTTAGCCCGTATTATAAAGTCCCGGGCTATTGGGCTGGGAGCAGCCACTACCTAACCTAACTATCCACTAAGCCAACACGTCGTCAATCAATATTAAAATATCTCACGTATGTAGCTCCATCATTATTTATAACCTACTCATAAGACTAACAATAAGAGTGGAGGAAGCCAGAGAAGTATGTAAGGTAAGAACCTCCCTAGATTAACGAGGCAATAAATAATTAACTTCAATCCAACATTGATATGAATTTGTGTAAGCCAGGTTAGTGAGCGTAGAGCTTTACACGAAGTCCCTTGACGCCGGTTTGGTATCAATCTTCTATACATACATAGATTGCGCATAAGCTCTTTATATCAATACATTTTAGGGACTCCGGGTAAATATATTAACCTATTCTTTCGTGATGATTGATTACCCGTGAGGACAGTTTTCTTAAAGTTACATAGTATAAATAAGTCTTCTTTGAAAGTGTTATACGGTTTGCTAGTCACGATATCCTATATGGAATATTATGGAAAGTATAACCAGTCCTTTGTATGAAAGCGGATGAGCCAATGATTTTTGGGTGTAAAGATTCTTTTGAGGAAAATCCTATGAAGCGTGTTCGTGTGCAGGTCGTCATATTTAATTTCGAAAAATTTCGTATTACACGTTCTCAAAGTAAAAATATCCAATATCACAGGAAAATTCATCCTTAATGCGTCAGCTTTATAATAAACGTGCACATACCTAACATACAGTGAACCTACGGAATCTCTCTGTATTGAGCACGTAGGAGCCCTTTGTATCAAACGGCTTTTACAAGTTATGAATATTTCACGTGCCACACTCCCGTCCTGAGGCCGCGTCATTTTAAAATGTGCGTGCAAAACCGCAGTTTATCATACCAGCTTGGTCCTGGAAAATTTTAATCCGGCTAGTCAAGCTGGAATTTCACAAATTTCAGTATAGATAGGTCTCAGTAAACACATATATAGTCAAAGTCAAAAATTATTTATTTGTTTAGGCCAATACATAAGCGTCAAAATTATTACATTTTTACATACAAAATTATTACATCATTACATTTTCAAAATTACATTATACAGCATTGTTTAATTTTACTGATTGAGGAGCTGCTCAAACCCTTACACAGTCTAGTTTTGCTTGCCTTTTTAAACTTATTAATAGGCATGTTTCGGATGTCTATGGGTAATTTGTTGTAGAAGCGTATACATTGCCCCATGAAAGAATTACTAATTCTGTGGAGACGAGTAGAATGTACAATAAGATCATCTTTGTTCCGTGTATTAACGTGATAAATGTCGCTATATTTTTCAAAGTTACTGATATTCTTTTTAATATATATAAGATTTTCATATATAAATTGTGAGGTAACAGTTAGAATATTTATTTCTCCACATTTTTCCTTAAGGTAAGCTCTCGGGGCCAAATTGTAAATTTCTCGAACAGACCTTGAACTTGCTCTGCAGAACTAAACACTATTTTCGTTCTGCAGAGCATCCCCATAGCAGTATGCCATATGACATAATACTATGAAAATAAGCAAAATAAACAAGTCTAGCTGTCGCAATATCAATTAATAATCTAATTTTCTTTACGGCATATGCCGCTGAGCTTAACCTATCAGACAATAGTTCAATATCGTGTTCGACCGACCCATTCCCTGGGTCAAAGAGGTCAAATATCTAGGGGTCACCCTAAACAGTACCATGTCCTTCGGCCCGCACATCAAGCGGGCCCGTCATCGAGCATCCTTTGTGCTCGGTCGTCTCCATTCGTTAATCTGCAAGCGGAGTAAAATGCCCCTTAGAAATAAGGTGACGTTTTACAAAACTTGCGTTCGACCCATCATGACTTATGCGTGTGTTGTGTTCGAGTATCCGGCCCCCTCTCACATCGATAAACTCCAAGTGGTTCAAAACCGTCCTCCGTAAAGCCGTAGGAGCCCCCTGGTTTGTACGGAATGTCGATCTCCACTCCGATCTAGATCTCGAACCTATTCGCGCCTATATTAAAAAGGCGACAACACGACACTTCGCGAACGCATCTACCCATGCGAATCCGTTATTCGTAGCCGCCGCCGACTACGATCCCCTTCCCGACCCCTGCCGCCACCGCCGGCCTAGACATGTTCTCACCGATCCCCCCGATGCTTTCCACTCAGAATACGGGCGACGACGACGTAGTCGTAGATCCCCTCCCATAGCCGGCGGTTGACCGGTGCACTTAGTAGTGCACCCCGTCCCCCCACAGCGACTGTCCCAACCGAGGCCGCCTCTTCAAGGCGCCCTCGAGTATGTCGCCCTTGCCCTTCTGGCTCGAGCGTAGTGGTTGCACGCTCGCCCTTAAGTCCGGTGAAGCTGTAAAGGCCTCGCGGCCAACAGCGTACATCACTTACACACACACACATCGGGGCCCCATGTAATCTGGCATCAAAAGTAATACCTAGAAAAACAGTTGACTCTACAAGGTCTAAATCCACGCCATTTATTTGTACATTGGTTGCTACTTTTCTTACATTAGGCGTTGTGAATTTAATACATTTTGTTTTCTTCTCATTTAGGGGAAGATTATTAATGTTGAACCAATGAGCAACCTTAGATAGTGCGTTGTTCACATCGTCATAATTAAGCAGCTGTCTCTTAATTTAAAATAATAGAAATGTATCATCCGCGAACAGCACAATGTCCTGATTATTCCCTAGATAGTAGGGTAAGTCATTTATATATATGAGGATTAGAAATGAACCGAGAATCGAACCCTGGGGCACGCTCATTGTCACATTAGAACCGAGAAATCGTTTTCCATTTACATCGACCTTTTGAATTCTATCACACAGATAAGAAGTCAAGGGGTCGAGAGTACTGTTTCTAATTCCGTAATGGTGTAATTTCCTGAGCAGAGTTTCATGATGCACACAGTCAAAAGCGTTAGACAAGTCGCAGAATATACCTAAAGCATCCTGCGAGTTCTCCCAGGCCTCAAAAATATTCCTCATTTATTCAACGCCTGCATCAGTAGCTGAGCGATTCTTAGTGAAGCCAAACTGGTTTTTGTGAAGTAGTTTATGACTACTAAAGTATTTGAAAAACTTATCTTAAATCAGATGATAAGCCTATAATCTGATTTAAGATAAGTTTTTCAAATACTTTACTTAACGTAGGTAACACAGAAAAAGCCCAAAATTATTTGGATCTGATGTGCTACCCGATTTGAACAAAGGAATCACTCTACTAAGTTTCATAAGATCAGGAAATACACCACGAGCAACACAACCGTTGAACACAGATGCCAAGTGGGGGGCAATAATATGGATTACAGAACTAATTGTCTTTAGAGACAGCCCCCATATATCAGCCGTGTTTTAAATAATGAGATTATTAAAATTATTTATAATATCTTTCCCACTGACATCCGAAAATTTAAATAATGCGGCGCATTTAAATAAACTTTGTTTAAGAATGTCAAGTATAGGAGTCAAATTCGATATTAGGGTATGTCGGCTTCATTGATATAACTCTTAGCAGTGACCCAAATAAATGTCAAGTTTTATAGAAATTCTTATATAACCTTAAGGTTTGGATTGGCAATTTTTTACATAGACCACATTAGAAATTATTTCTGTGTCGTGGGTGCGTTTACAAACATGAAATACATACAATAATACCCAAACCGAATCAAATATTTGTGGGTTGCACAAAGATCTGTCCCGTACGGGGATCGAACCCGCGACTACTCGACCTTTCGGCGGAGTGACGTCAGCTCTTAACCACTGGATCATAGTGTCCGTTCAATAAATTTTATACACATAAAAGGACTCAGTCTTACCATTTAGATTATTTTGTTGAAATAAGAATGAACTTATTTAGATTAGTAAGATTAGTATATCAAACAAAATAGAAAAATGAATATTACAGAATCTGTAAAAGTTATTGAGCTTTTACTTAGATTCTCACTCTAAGAACACTCGCTAGAAATATTCTTTAGTTCTTAAACACTTAATGGACCTGCATAGACATTATAATTTTAAAAATCACAGATTATTATTCTTTACAGACGGACCATTCGTGTTTCCACCGCGTGGGAAGGTACATTTTATCTCCCGAAAGAGCTAATCCTGTTTGCTCGGTAGTGCCAATCGTAAAAAATGACGATCCGCAATAACCTGATAAGATTCAGGACACCGCCTCATGAAAAGGCATAAAGATCGATGATATAGATAGAAAATTTACAAACACAGCATCTTCATGTAGATAGAAGAAAGATTTTCCAGTTTCTAAATAGATGTCTCTTTTTATTGTCAAGTTGTTTTGCCTAAAGGACTTTAAGTTTTAAACTAAGTTCTAAGGATAACTAGTCTTGCTAAAAATTTAACGAGTACTTACTACGAAATATGAAATGACAATAATAATTTAGTTTATTATTATACATTGTCTTTCTACGTCAAATATGTTTATTTAAGGAACATTAGTCTTATTTTTTAGGACACTAGATGTTTGTTAGTAAAAGAGGCAAAGGCTTTCTCTTATAAATGGTGTTCAGAAAAAACAGATCATGTCATCACGCGAACACAGTGTGGATTCGAGAAGGCAGGTTTATGGCCAGCTACTGCTGGAATTTATCGAACCGCCCAAAAGGTTTCCAACTTTACTTAAAAACTGCCAAATTATGTGGCAATCGGAACCAATGGTTTTAAGTACCCTTCGAAGCACTAAGAATATTAGTGTTTACGAAGAATTATTACTTCTGCTTGCAGTATATTTTGAGTAATTTCTCAAATACGATCTCTAATAAATTCTTGTTAAGTTTCCATGTCTAGTCTTTTGTAAGTTAACTAGCTTCAATTTCTCAAACTTAAGTTTTCAATGAAGCTCTTTTACGTTGAAATGGCCGAGACTAATCGTTATTTTCTTAAAGAGGAATAAGTATCAAGGCCGAAAGCAGCATCATTTATCAAATCGTGAATCAATTTACATTTATTTACACGATGACGATTTCGTTTTTAATATTATTAGATAATTCCCTGCCAGCCAAAATAAGTAGGATTTATCACATATATTTTTTAAAAGCACATAGTACTCTGAGACCAAAATGGCCTAACCTAGAGGAGGGCTTTCTTGGAATATTAAAGTATACATAATGTATGAAGATTACGGCGAAATATTTTAAATCCCAATGTGACAGGCAGTGAATCTGTCACTATTTTTTGGAAATATAATTTGTCATAAGTATAATATTTGTTCATTATGGGTGTTATAATATGGACTGAAGATACTGACAACAGAATAACAAAGGTCCGGAGGGACCGGCCAACGTGTCGATCTCCAGGGGAGATCTATGTCATGCAGTAAACGTCTTCGGCCCGATGTAGTAGTTATGGCATTTTTACAATGTTTATTTCTCTAATTCTCAATTTTAAATCATTTTTTTTCATCGACAATATTGAATAAATGGATATTAATATTATATCCATTATACATAATATATGGATACAACTTGATATTGCCGTTTAAAAAAGTAACATCTTTTTGAGCATGCTAACCTGTGTAAGTTGAAGAAAAAGTGTATCCCCAGATAATAAAATCAATTCAAAAAGTCCCGCATCATACTTTCCGAGTTCAGTGAGCAGTTGCCGGTACTATCAAGATGTAGCTGATGCAGACAAGGGACAGTGAGAGTTCGGGAAGCGACGCGATGTGTTCCGGGGCGACGTCTCGCTCCATTTCCGGTACACAGACGAGGGTAGCTCGTGGCACGAGCGACGTGGCAAGGTTGGGAGGGGGAGACACAAGCCGATTGTTATTGCACCATCAAGGTAAGCAATGAAAGTTTAATCGTTTGTTGGAGATACAGATTTTAAGTGCTTTTAAATAAAACACAGTAATTTTTAAGTTGCCTCGTAAAGCGCATGCAAGTTAGGCAGTAGATATCACCTTTTGATTTAAATCGCATAATGTCTGTGACCTGAGAGCTAATCACTAACCATTTGACTTCATCATAACGTTATTCAGAAAAGGAGCTGGCACGTAAAGTTTAAAAGATGGCATATCAACTCGATAGCGTTCAGTTAAAGTTAGTCTGTTCGTGCTAAGCCCTCTAAAGGCTACGAATAAATAAATTGACGTTAGCGTTCATTGTGGAGTTGATATGCCATCCTTTTAACACTAGAAATTTACTAAATAGAGATGAAAATGACAGCACGTCTTCTCAACAATGTAACGCTAACGTCATCTGTTCGTATTAGGTGCTCTGATAATACTTCCGACGTGCATGAACACAAATCTTTGCGCGACACACAAATATTTGCTTTGGTCTGGCATTTGTATTTATGGATTTCATGATTGTGGGGGCTATGTTTTTATTAAAAATAAAAACAAAAATTATAGTTAAAAAGTAGTTTTTCAACGTTGATTTATTATTAAAAAGTAGCTTTTTTAAAATTAGGGATCGAGATATCAATACTAATATTATAAAGAGGTAAAGTTTTTAAGTTTGGATGTTCGGGGGTAATCTCCGGTAGTACTGATCCGATTTAAATGATTCTTTCACCATTGGAAAGCTACTTTATCCAGAAGTAACATAGGGTATATAACATAGACCCGGTAGGTGACGCTGTTGTCGACAGGGTACGAAGTTTCGGGACACTGCTAGTATAATATATAATAAAAGCCTTGTTTCAGTGATGCCTCATATTAATTTCTCTGACCGCGAACAAAACGATTATGATTCAGGACTAATTAATGCCTTATGAATCGCTACCACACAATGCGTGGTAGCAATTATCGGATGTCATACAAATACACATGCTGCACTCAGACCGTGATTGCGCTATTCATTGTATAACTATGCATATGAATGAATTAATTTTATAACTTGTTCTATTCATATTACTAAATTCATAATAGTATTATTATTAATTCAGGAGCAGGATTAACGGCTAGTATTAGCATTTGTCCGTGGCTTCCCAGTCGACAACAATAGTACATACTGGGGCCAACTATAGCTACCAATCGTCCCCGTGACCCTATAAGTACAAAAAAACATCAAAATTGATCAAGTCGTTTAGGAGGAGAAGAAAAGAATAAACTCACAGCGGAATTACTAACACTACATATAATAAAATAAAGTCCTCCCGCCGCGTCTATCTGTCTGAACGCGATGAACTCAATTTTTCGATTTTCATACGGTTTTCATGGACGGAATGATTCAAGAGGTAGGTTTCTATCTATCTATCTATCTATATCAGCACGCCAGATCCCTTACGGGGTAGGCAGAGAGTACAGAGTTCCAACAGGCTCTTTCCTTACATACCTCTCTGGCTTCCTCTACTCTCATAGTTCGTCTCATACACGCTCGCCGGTTACGGAGACTCCTGACTTGAAGAGGTAGGTTTATGTGTATAATTCACAGTCGCTAGTCTATATATATATAAAGATTAAACACATTGCCTCTACTAAAACGATTGTAATCAATAGCAGAATATTATTCGCTTTTCCATGCAGGTAAGTACCTACGTAAAAAATTAATAATGAAAACTATTTTAAAGTTAGAAAAAATGTCCAGAACCTTAGTAAGGAGGCTGTTTGCGATGATTTTTTTGAAATGTAAATCAGACTCATGGTCGGAACATAGTCGTCAAAGTAGGTATGTATTGCTTAGTTGTATCAACCAATTATCTACTGTTACTCTTAACTAAGAAAGTAGAGTTTCTATCCTTAATTTAGGTCTTGGCTGCGAGCTGTAAAATTTCGGCCCTTATTTAGTTTAACAAAATTCAGTACCTGGAAACTTTGAAAGTGTCTAAAATGTTAAACCGCAGTCTCAATATTTAGAGGCGCCACTGCGAAGCTTTTAGACTAGTGTAGCAGTTTGAGGACTAGCTAAATATGCAAATTTAAGCCGCCAAATTTCTCCAGCTGACGGCAAATGTAGCTGAATGTTCTCGGGGCGTAATTTAACTCAAAGTGTAGGTAGGTACGGCGCAACTTCTAATAGCCGTTAACGCACTGAACGACTCACTATGAAGGTTCATTTATGCAGAATCTGTTTTACCAGGTTGCGACATAGTTGCGATTGCGTTCCGGTGACGGAAGATTTATTATATTAGTTTAAATAATATTCGCTAGGCACTTTGACTACGTGTCTGCTCTATTTATTGGTGCTATTCTCTTTAAGTTACCTCCTGAAGCCATTGTGCTGCTTTACTGCCACTGCGGATTTTTTTATCCGATAATAGTCCCACATACCTCATCACCACAACGGATTGAGGATCTTTTGAAAAAAGATTCGAGTATATGTAAATCAGCTTTTGAATCCTTCACTGTCATAGTTTATCTTATGAATTTTCTTCAGCTTTTAAGACTTAAATAATAATATAATCCCTACTTGAAAATTCAGTACCTTACTTACTACTCTAAATGATACATGATAGTTAAAATATCTTGTAAACTTAAACGCTATTTCTTACCCATTCAATCTTAACCGTTCAATGTCATTTTATAAAGAAACGTTTAGATTCCCATAACCGCGGTTATAGTGTCACTTAGTTTGTGAATGACTCGGACCACCTTGGCATATTTACGAAGCTTTATAAGCAACAATAGACTGCCCTGCAGCATTGACCTTACCTTTCAGCACATGTCTTTAGACTAAAGTTCTTATTTACATTCACAAATATTGACCAGTTTTCGTTTTAGATCCATCGTCCTTTTTTTTAATAAAGTCTTTGCCTCATTGTAGAGACAAATAAATCTATAGGCGGTTTATCGTATCGATATCTTAATATTCTCAATAACAGTCCGGTGTCTGAAACTGTTCCCGATATAATGGCAAAAGAACGATTCTGTTTTGTATTCAGACCTAACGTCGTCGTTAAATATATCTGTAAAGCCATGCTGTGGACTATACCCCGATAAGAGTTACTTCTAGTTGGAAGTCGATAGTATAAACAATGGTTAATTTATTAATATTTGTCTACCAATGGATAAAGTATAGTGCACCAATCACGGATAATGAGCGGTGGAAAATAAAATGACTGGCGACTTTAGAAATATCACTCGGACCGTTAAAAATACTTGCTATCTATTTCATTAAACATTCCAGTACCAATGTGCCTGCTACTGAAATATAGCCTAAGAGAAAATTTAACGAGCAATTATATGTTATCAACGAACAAATAGCAGTCATTAAGCCGATTATGTACTAGTTAATACTCGAAACTCTAATGCCAATACAAGGGGTTTCATTATTTTGAATCCTAAATAAAACATTAATTTATGTTTATCTTATACGTACTCTTGTAGGTATAACACCCCTGTTAAAAAAGAGAGGTGCATTTGAAAGGAATAAAACTAAAATAAATAACATAAATCCTTATGCGATACATCTACTATGATTCATAAATACAATCAATGGGAGTTTTGGCGGGAAGTCGAAGAGTGATGTTGTCAATTTGTTTTAATTTCCAAAACTTGTGTTATTTTGACTAATAATGTGTAATGTGTAAACCGAAATTTGGCCCTGGTGACATACAACGCACGCACGTTAAGGACAGATAAGAAGCTTGTTGAGCTGGAAGAAGAGATAAACAAGTTGCGGTGGAATATTGTTGGTTTATCGGAAGTCCGAAGAAAGGGCGAGGACACGATAACCTTAAAATCCGGCAACTTGTTTTACTACCGGGAGGGCGAACAGCAGTCCCAAGGTGGTGTCGGATTTATCGTCCACAAGTCACTCATAGACAACGTTGTGTCCATCACTAGTGTGTCGAGCAGGGTAGCGTACCTGATACTCAGAATATCCAAAAGATATTCGCTGAAGGTCATACAGGTCTACGCACCGACCTCGGCATACTCAGATGATGACGTCGAAGTAATGTATGAGGACATTAGTAGAGCCATACATACTTCCAAAGCACACTTTACAGTGGTTATGGGTGACTTCAATGCGCGGCTGGGCAAACGGGGCGATGATGAATTGAGAGTGGGGCAATTTGGATATGGGCAACGCAACCCCAGGGGTCAGAGGCTGGCCGAATATCTGGAGAAGGAGGGACTCTTTATGATGAACTCTTTCTTCCGGAAGCCGCCTCATAGGAAATGGACCTGGATGAGCCCTGATGGTTCCACAAAAAATGAGATAGACTTCATCATGAGCACCAAGCGACAAATATTTAATGATGTCTCCGTGATTCACAGGGTAAAAACCGGCAGTGATCACCGAATGGTCAGAGGCACATTAAATATTAATGTCAAAATGGAAAGATCGCGTCTGATGAAGTCTACGCTCCGACCTGCTAATGCACATATCCAAAACCCCGAGAACTTTCAACTCGAATTGTCAAACCGCTTCGAATTGCTAGACAGCAGCGCATCAGTGGACGAAATCAACAATAGGTTGGTAGAGACTGTCCATATGGTCGGGTCCAAGCATTTTAAGCCCCACCGTAAAAATAGGCCTCAAAAGCTATCTGACTACACCCGAAACCTTATGGCTGAGCGACGTACCATGACACTCCAAACCTCCGAAGATGCTAAGTCCTATAGGCAGCTCAATGGACAGATATTGAAGTCCTTGCGACACGATTTACGGTCCTTCAATACAAGACGTATTGAGGAGACCATAGAGCAGAACAAGGGCTCCAAAGTGTTTGCAAGAGACGCGTCTATTGGGCAAAGCCAGTTGACGAAGCTGAAGACCGAGGACGGAAACGTAACGTCGAATAGGTCAGAGGTGCTCAGGGAGATAGAGAGGTTCTATGGACAGTTGTATACCTCAGTAGCTGAACCTGTTGTTGACTTGGTAAAAGACCCAAGAGCCAAGCTAACCCGACACTACACTGAAGATATCCCGGACATCAGCCTGTACGAGATTGGGATGGCTCTCAAACACCTTAAAAACAACAAAGCGCCGGGTGAAGACGGAATTACCGCAGAGCTTCTGAAAGCGGGCGGATCGCCGGTACTTAAAGTCCTTCAGAGGCTGTTTAATTCCGTCTTGCTCGAAGGAAAAACGCCGGAAGCGTGGAACAGGGGTGTGGTGGTACTCTTTTTCAAGAAAGGTGATAACACTTTACTGAAGAATTATAGGCCCATCACACTGCTGAGCCATGTTTATAAGTTGTTTTCGAGAGTCATCACGAATCGTCTCGAACGCAGGCTTGATGACTTCCAGCCTCCCGAACAAGCCGGTTTCCGGAAAGGCTTTAGTACCATAGACCACATACATACGCTGCGGTAGATTATACAGAAGACCGAGGAGTATAATCGGCCACTATGCTTGGCGTTTATGGACTATGAGAAAGCCTTCGATTCGATAGAGACTTGGGCGGTTCTTAGATCTCTCCAGCGATGCCGCATTGACTATCGGTACATCGAAGTGTTGAAGTGCTTGTATAATAACGCCACCATGTCAGTCCGAGTACAGGGGCAGTGCACGAAGGCGATCCCCATAAAAAGAGGAGTAAGGCAGGGAGACGTCATTTCTCCGAAACTGTTTACGGCCACCTTAGAGGACGCCTTCAAGCTCTTGGAATGGGAAGGACTTGGCATCAACATCAATGGCGAATACATCACTCACCTTCGATTTGCCGACGACATTGTGGTCGTGGCGGAGTCGCTGGAAGATCTAAGACGAATGCTCGGTGACCTCAACAGAGTATCTCAACAAGTGGGTCTTAAAATGAACATGGACAAAACGAAAATAATGTCTAAAGTCCATGTCGTACCCACCGCACTCACCGTTGGGAACTCTACTCTTGAAGTTGTCGACGAATACACTTACCTGGGACAGGTAGTCCGGTTAGGTAGGTCCAACTTTGAGAGAGAGGTCAATCGACGAATCCAACTCGGCTGGGCAGCGTTCGGGAAACTGCGCAACATCTTCTCATCCAAAATACCTCAGTGCCTTAAGACTAAAGTTTTTAGTCAATGTGTGTTACCAGTGATGATATATGGATCAGAGACGTGGTCTCTTACAATAGGTCTCATAAAAAAGCTCAGAGTTGCTCAGCGAGCTATGGAGAGAGCTATGCTCGGCGTTTCTCTACGTGATCGAATCAGGAATGAGGAGATTCGTAGAAGAACCAAGGTTACCGACATAGCCGTTAAGATTAGCAAGCTGAAGTGGCAATGGGCGGGCCACATAGCGCGTAGATCGGACGGGCGTTGGGGCAGAAAGATTCTAGAGTGGAGACCACGTATTGGCAAGCGCAGCGTGGGACGACCGCCTGCCAGATGGACCGACGATCTTGTGAAAATCGCAGGAAGTCGTTGGATGCAGGTGGCATCGGACCGGTTACGCTGGAAAGCGATTGGGGAGGCCTATGTTCAGCAGTGGACAAGTATAGGCTGAGATGATGATGATGATGATGATGATGTGTAATGTTGGTGGAATATTAACCATTATGTGTTCTTATATGTGCATGAGTGAAGGTAATTGTAACAAAGCGATAAAACGTGCCTTTTCGGCTTCCCTCAAAACGGCCGTCTCAATTGGTATGTAAAGTATCCACCGCTTTACTATCCAGGGTGGGGTACTTCATTAATTTCATTATCATCGTTGCCATTAAGTTCATCGGGGAATTGAAATAATTTAAACAAACACGATTATATATCTCACTGGACACTGGCAAAATACACTTAAAATTAGTGTGAAGCCATAACTTAAAGAAGAAGAAGAAGAAGAAATACAATCAATGGAATTCGGACTAACTTTTAGACTGATATTTTAAAAACATATGTCGGGCTTTTCAAATAAAAGACTATTATAATTAAAAATATACAGTTACCATTAATCAAATTTACAGCTAAATCAGAAGAGTATCAACATAATATTAATTTCAATTAGCTGAATGACTCAAAATAATATGAATGATCGTTTTCATCCCTTGAAGTTTTTACCCAATCAAATCATCAAAAGTGTCACCTCAGCTGTTTTAACTTCGCAATTTCCTCAAATGCTCCAATTCTCTTCAGCTTCTATCTTGAGCTACTGAGAGATGGAATAATTGTGGAATTATGAGCTCATAATTCTAGAATTATTCCATCCCGGTGGCTGCCTGCGCGTCACCGCTGGGTAACTTCTAATCAATAAAAAGTTTACCGACAGAACTTTCGCTGTGTATCCAACATCGTGTATAAGTACCGATATCAAAGATTTATGTTCATAGAGATTTATTATTAAAGAAGTTTACTTAAGATTTGCTTGATATCTAATTAGATAATTTTATTGGTATATTTACTGATTAATGTTTAAATTTTACTATCTATTTATTTAATAGAAGCTGTACCCGCTACTCCCTTAAGCTTTTTTTGAGACAATAGGTAGTCTATCTCCTTCCCCTGAATAAAGTTTATTTCCTTGCCAAATTTGTTGCAAATCTATTCAGCGGTTTGGGCGTAAAAAGTTATCATACAAACATACAGTTACTTTCAAATTTATAATATTAGTATAGATTGCATGGAGACTCCTATGGTTATCTGTTCATTTTCCTGCCCACTGTTAAATATAATTGATCCTCGATCTTATTATGTTCTTTGCGTTCTGTTGGCAAACATGCTATAATTATATAGATACGGCCCAGTAGGCCACAATAACTGCTTTGTCAAATAGAAATCAAGTCTTGCTGCGTGTAGATGTTAGGGTATGCAGAGCACGATAACCTTTGATGATAAGATGATAAACGATTATAAGTTATACCAGCTACATTCAGTTTATTTCCAGCAACCGTTTGATGTCGTCAAACAATCTCAATCGTTGGAATCAGAAGTTAAAATTAAACATTAATATCAAACTTTCAAGCCATCCAATCAACTTTACGATAGGAAAGCAAATTTGAGAACTATTTGAAGTATAAAATGGTAATTCTAGGTTTGTATATTTGAAATAATTTATCATAGTACCCCAGATTGGGATAATAGCATTGGACGTCTATCGGCTGAAAAACGACCTACGATATGCTTAAATTCTTCACTCATCACACTGAAACTAAAATATTTTTGCACAACATATAGAAAAAAGCAGTGATAGCCCAGTGGTTAGACCGTTGGACTGCAAAGTCAGTCTTGGGTTCAAACCCAGGCACGCACCTTCGTCTTTTCGAAAGCATGTGCGTATTAAAATTTAATTATCACTTGCTTTAACGGTGAAGAAAAACATCGTGAGGAGGTTAGGCAAGCAGGTTTGCTTGCCTAAGAGTTTCTTGAAGGTGTGTGAAGTTCGCCAACCCGCACTAGGCCATCATGGTGGACTATGGCCTAAACCCTCTCAGTATGAGAGAAGCCCGTGCCCAACGGTGGGACAGTTTCTTAACGGGGCTAATATTATCTATATACATATATTAAAAATGTAAGGAAGTCGTGTCTGTACATGGAATATTTTTAGGAAATAACAACCCAGAGGTATCATATCGACGTAGAAGCCAATTCTACAATTTTTGGCTTTCGTGTCTGTTTGTCTGTCTGTCTGTGTGTCTGTCGGAGGGTATGAACCGGCATCACGCAAAAACTACCGGGCGGATTTTGATAAAACTTTGCACGCGGATACTCTAAAGTATTGGCTAACATGTTGAATAGTATTTATGCTGGAAAATCAAAAGGTTTCTCCAGAAAAGACGAAAATAAGCGAAACAGTGGATTTCTAAAAAGACACTTTACGGCAAACCTGTCTAATAGATTTAAATGAAATTTTGTATAATTGTAGCCTGTATTAAAGATCACAACTCTGTATACTTATATTTTCAAAAATCTAACAGATTCTGAGAAAAGAAAAAGAAAGTCGATTTTGATAAATCATTCATTGTTCCAAAACTACTCTTTAGATGTCAGTGAAACTTAGCCCGGAGATAATTCATATGACAGACAATTTCGTTAATATTTATCGTTAATAGTTTTCAGGAAATCAAAAGGTTTGTAGGGAAAAGTAAAGCATCTATATCTATACATACTACGTATAATAATACTGTAAGGAAGACGTGTCTGTACATGGAAAATTTTTTGGAAATAAACCAGGGATATCATTTTATTGATGTAGAAGCCTATTTTCATTTTTTGGCTTTTGTGTCCGTTTGTCTGTCTGACCAAAGGTATGAATCATCATAACGCAAAAACAACTGGCTGATTTTGATGAAACTTTGCATGAGGATACCTTAAAATGTTGCCTAACATGTTGTATAGTATTTATCCCGGAAAATCAAAAGGTTTCTCCAGAAAAGACGAAAATAAGCGTAACATGAGAGTTCTAAAAATACACTTTACTCCAAACCTGTTAGATGTATAGATTAAATTTTGTGTAAGTGTAGCCTGTATTGAACATCACAACTCTGTGTACTTATATTTTCGAAAGATCTAATAGTTTCACAGAAAAGAAAAAGAAAGTCGATTTTGATAAATCAATCATTATTTCAAAACAACTTAGTTACTAGATTGTCGAGGGATAAACCATAAAACTTTATTACTGTTTGTCCCGAACTGCAATGTTACGATGTAAAATATGAGATTTTGCCTATACATGAATTCGTCCATGCATTGATATTGGACTGAGGTTCGTCTCCTCATGAAAAACTTTCCAGTGGTTAAAAGCACTCAATCGAAATTGTTCATACATGTTTGATTTAAACACTTTAACATAGTTTTGGGCATAAACCGATGATGCATTCAGGATTGTTTCTTCTGGAGAGAACTCTAACGTTGAAGGGGCCGGATACGAAACTGTAATGACGATGAATATCTTACGAGAAGACTAACACAAAATGTACTGACCACACTTTGCTACATGCTTAGCTGGAAATGTACCGTTAGATACTATTACGCTAGATTATAATCTTTGACGGGGTAGGTAGAGAAGATTTAATTCAGAAATATCCTATCGATAATTTAAAAATAAATAGGTTAACTGATAATCATTCTTGAAAAGGAAGATATTTTATACGTTTTTTATGAGACGGCGTTAGTGTTGTATATTGAATAAGATCGCGCTATAGTTAAGTTTATATTTTACAAAGACCACCTTTGCGGGCTAAGCGGGGCTAAGACTGAACCCGGTGATAGAGTTAGTTGATAATGAAATAAGTCTGGTGGAAGTTGACAAAGTATATAAAATATATTTACTACACGGTTCTACCGGAATAGTTAGTCTCCCTGTTAGTTCTTCGTATTGAAATGGCTAAACGAATTTAATTGAAACTTGATATGAAGGTGTCTTACATAGTAAAATAAAACAAAACACTTTTTATCTCGAAACATACTTCTGTGGAATATCTATTATTTCTATCTATCTATATCATCACACCAGATCCCTTGCGGGGTAGGCAGAGAGTACAGAGTTCCAACAGGTTCTTTCCTTACATACCTCTCTGGCTTCCTCCACTCTCATAGTTCGTCTCATACATGCTCACCGTTATCTATTATTTCTTCATACTAAACCGTCTGAACAGATTATAAAGAAACTGAATATGAAAAAATCCACACAGGTATACAATGCGAAAGTGGAAGGACGTAGAAGAAAAACTATTTATAGTTTCACAAATTATATACAATATTTATAATTATATATAACAACAGCAAAGAATTATGAATAAAAAGAAACGGTAGCAAAAAAGAAATATACATATTTACACGCCGCTGTCTGATGTTAGTGTACCTAGAACAGATCAAAGATATCGGGGACTAGACTATCTTACCATGTCATATAGACCATGTCTTATCCGAAGAGCAATTCAAGAGTGTCTGTAACCAACGAGCGTGTCTAAGACGAACTATGAAAGTGGAAAGAGGCAGAAAGGTCTGTAAGGAAAGAACCTGTTGGAACTCTGTACCCTCTGCCTACCCTGCAAGGGATCTGACATGATGATATAGATTATTAGATATTATTAAAGTATCTTAAGTCGTGAAATAATAATTTAAAACAGGTAACTTTATTTGCACACTAGATCATGCCGATATTATCCATCTAAGTGGTATATAAAATCACACCAATATGCATTTGGTGGGTTTTTACCGGCCTGCATGAAGGCCCGAAGATATTAATCATCTCAATCATCTTTCGATTTCCCTCTTCCTCTTCACAGGTGACTGGAAGCTTGGGCTCATGCTGAAATGGTTGTACAACGAAAATTTAGTAATATTTAAGTTGACTGTATAAATAATTTTGCAAAACAAAGACGACTTGATTTAAGCGAAAAAAGGTAGACTGCTTAACTTACTTTGTCAAATAGTCGCAGGTACGATCCCCGCACAGCGCACGGGAATATTCATTTGGGATTTGTGATTTTGAAATAAAGAAGATATTTTATGCGCATACGGGCAAAATAATAAATATGTTTGTCCATAATTACAATTAATTTCCAGAACGGTAGAACCGATTAAATACACTATCACTGGAAAATGGAGGATTTCTCAGAGATTGTTTAAAACTACTTTTTAGCTCGGGAAATGCAGGATCCAAGGGGGATAGTTGTTTTTATTTCTCGATATTAACGCGGCTGAACGGATTTAAAAGAAACTTATTAATATGAAGGTGTCTCTTAAGTCTTGGAATAATGCTATCCCAAAAAGTCCTACCTACCTATGTCAAATTACAAACTAAACGCGTGCGAAGCCGCGGGAAACAGCTAGTATTATATATAGGTATAAAGTGTTACGTAGGGCTTGATTCAGTGATTAAGGGCTAAGGTTATTCCGGCCACTGGATAGCGTACATAGTGGTGAATTCGAACGCACAAAACAAATTGTGTGTACCACAAATGTTTGATTCGGCCTGGGTGTTTGCGTTAGTAAATTTCATGGTTGTAAACGCACGACGCAGGAATAATTCCTGATGTCAAGGCTACATTTCTCTTAATAAAAAAGATCGTAATATTATTCTTACCGGGAATAAACGGCGTCAAATATATGTTGTAGTACATAAAAGCGTCTAGAACCAGTCCAGTTGAGTAAGTATACCGATAGTTCGAATTAGATTCTCCACAGAGCTCGTAACAGAAACCTTTGAGAAACCCTCGTTATATTCGCTCCAGCAAGCAGAAGTGCATTTGAGGCAGTATCGAGAAATCCTTAGTGGACGAGCTTTTTAGATCTAGTATTTTATAAGTAAGTACCAATAACTAATCCAGTAAAACGCTTAAAGTATCCCTTTGCTAAAACAGAAACGTAATTTATTTTTTTTCCGAAATAATCATGAAGCGGACGGCCTGTAGAAAATAAAAAATAATTGCCTATATTCCCCAAGGTGTAAAAGGTGTACTGCGTACACCCACTTTTCGCAAACAATTTTAGGTCGCATGTTATTACATGCGACCTAAAATTGTCCCTTATTAGGGGCGAGCCTATTGCCATATACCGGGCACACTTCTAAACTTCAAAACTGATACAGGGAATTTTGCCTTAGAAAAACTATAGTTGTTCGACCGAGGATATGAATCCAGGACCTCGTGATTACAAAGCGCATCATTCGCAACTAGACTAACGAGGCAGTCTACGCCCTGAAATATTTAAGACATTGAGTTCTTAGATTTACGCGAATATTACACATGAAATAAAACTGTTGTACGGATTTTATCGCGGTTTATTTTTGATTTTTAGTTCCCGACGTTTCGAGTGCTCTGCAGCACCCATGGTCACGGGAGGGACTGAGGTGTTAGACCTCCAAAAGGCATGGTTGTTCCGGGGTACCCTCAAACTTCTTAAACGTCGGGAACTAAAAATCAAAAATAAACCGCGATAAAATCCGTAAAATAGTTTTATTTCATATTTAAGATATACTGATTTTTTTATCAAAATGATTTTTGAAGGAGGCTTATGCCCTGTAATGGACTTGTTTTGGCTGACGATGATGTAGTAACTAGTGGATCATTTTCCCATGGAAAAGTCTTTAATGAGCCCAACTATGTGGGGAAGACAAATGAGACTTTTTTTGTCAGCACGACAAAGGGATTTTAGGACCTCTAAATGTGATGAATCTGACGCCACCCAACTGCCACAATGACAAGCTTAATGGAAATTAATAATGATGATATTAAGCTTGATATCATTTATCGTCTTTCACTTTTTTTAAGTATTAACGCGTAGGTCATCTACGCATACACCAATAAGCAGTTCCCTGTGCTAAAAACTATATACTAACTATAATCGTGGTCACAAATCCAGCGACAACTTGACAGGGCCAAATGTCAAAACGAAAAAAAAACTAGTGTTGTGTGTATTACATTCTTGCTCAGTACAGATTGTCGATAAAAAAAATCGTATTATTGTATCGCAGTACGTTGGAGCGAATTTAACGAGAGCCGCACAAAGCCGGCGGGTTCTGTGATTATCGCCGTCTCTTGATCAAAGCGAAGATGTAAATCCTAGGCACCAGATACGGCTTATATACTTCTGTGATATTCTCACTCTTTTACAAATGCTTGATTTTAAATTTTCTCCGAAAAATGGAAATGGTACCATTTTGGTAAGATAATTTCAACTACATTTGAAGCAGTATTTCAAAATATAGTTTAAGTTAAAAGGTCATCGTTTATTCTGATATAAATCTGGTACATCAGAGTAAAATATGGTATACCTAATGTTGGCAATTTTTTGCAATTGTATTGTTTTTTAAAACCAACTTCAGTCCTGCCCTTATTCGCTATTCCCAAACGCGGCGCGTATCGGTAACTTCGTGAAATTACCATACGAGTACTATGAAATGATCATTTTACAAGATTATCGTAACGAGCCGCATTATGTGATAAATTGGTCATAGCGAAGAGCACATAGTGACATCATCTCGGAACACCGCTAGCACCGATGAAGTAGGTAGGTAGTTTGTATTTAATTCAGTTTTCAAGTATTGTTATTATAAAAAAGTCTATTCCAATCAAACTTTAAAACGTTTTAGAACTTTTTCACTCTACACAAAAACGTCGAATTCTTGCTAACAGTATTTTCATTTAGATGTCTTGTTACTTGTTATTTTTTGCAATCACAACAAAAACATCTAAAAATAGTGATGGTTCGTTCACAAAGTGTACTGCATATTATGTTGGTGATTCTAGATAAATAAAAATAAAAAAAGCTTCTTGACTGTTATGTCGAACTATCAGTCATAGTTACCTCTTCTCCGCTAGGAGCCGCCCTTCACCTCCATGTTCTGTCCCACCACGATAATGAGTATGATGAAGACCAGCAGTAGCACAAGGATGCAGCATATGGCGACCGCGAGCATGGCCGCGTGCTCGCCCAGTTTGGCGGCGCCCTGCGCGGCGCAAGCGCGCGCCGCGGTTAGCGTCGTCGCGACCACCCGCGCACTTATCCTGATGCGTTTACACCGTTGCTTTTGTAAAAAAAGTTCGCGGGTATGACGTCACCGTTCTTTGTTTTAATTGGCGGCGCGAAAACCTGGGATTGGATTGGTTTTTAAATGTAGAAAAACAAAAGCGTTGTTTTTATAATGACGCTTTTTACGCTTGCTGCGATAATTTCATGTAGTTTTTTTTTAAATATGGTATCGAAAAATTTATGATAAATTTATTTTAAATGTTTTCTTCATACATAAACTGGTTAATTTATAGATTTTTTTAACGTATATTTATAACAATAATGCACTTCACTTCCTAATTTTATTCATTTAGTTTCAAAATTAACCTAATTCTGAGCACACTGACATATCGTACATATAAATCAAACTTTATTATCCATTCAAGTGTATTAATAATGTATTATTCTAAAACTCCAATGTGGTACACCGACAAACTTTCCTTAAAATATGGTTGTCTTGAAACTGCTATAAGTTTGTTAGCGAGATATAAATTGTAATGCGTGAAGCACCTGTCAATTTCGCCTGCTGTTACCTTGCGGCGACGTTGTTTTGTATTCACAACTCCAATTAGAGAGAAAACTGAAAAATATACCGCGCTTTCCCTTTTTAAGGTTGTGACACGACGGGATAAATAAAATGGTTGAAAGAATATCCTTAGTACAGGAAGATAAATATTAATAAATTTCATTAAAATTGTCCTACATTTAATTTTCAAAACACTAAGGCATTGTATTTCAAAACACAATACCACCATAATACTTAACAATTCACATAAAACCACCTAACCTATTTATTTTAACGACTACTATTTTTTTTATAATTCTATTATCTTTGCACAAGCTCAAATTAGAAATAAATTCGACATAAACTTCTCAAAACATCTCAGTTTAAAATAACTTCTATCAAGTATGTTAGCATTATTGCAGGCGACACTAATATTAAAGTATAAACTTTTTCACTTTCATCCCTAACCACTACACTTCTTGAACATTCATTTTCCAACCGTGATTACTCTGTAATCAGAGAAACCTGACAATAACAATTGTACAAACCTTTAAACGAGGTCGCTGGCGTCCTTACCGTGGCGGCTCGTAATGACTTGTGAAATGAAAAACTGTACGGACCGTGAAAATCATCCGGGCACCTACTACTCTTTTTCCGTTCTCGGTTGGAGAAATTTAATCGCGAATAACTGTAACCCCTCATTCCCAAGAGCGCGTTCTCTACACATGTTTTTGAAGCACTGTAGGAGTTTAAAAAACATTTCTTTTATTCCAGTGCTTTATTAAGGGGCGTTGAAAAACCGCTCGTACAAATTAGAGTAACACTGATCTTTTTTTAAGTACGCATACGTCACAAGTACATAAAAAGATAAAAAAAACCTGTAGACCATTAATTTTTCGGTTCGCCACACTCCAGTAAACCGATGGCAAAGAACGTACATTGGTGACCGTATTTTTGGAGTGACAAACAGTGTAATCTATGTTAACTTAGTTTTTCCCATAGGTACTCGTATGTTCTACGTACACCTATACAATAATTAAGCAGGCGTATTCCAACATCGCGGAAGCATTTGGACATTTTTATAAGTAAATATTATGTAAATAAAATTCGATCAATATCATTAATCGATATTTATGTCATGAACGTGTCCCTTCACTAGTCAACGCCTATAGCCAAGTTGACAATCTACAGTCGTTAGCGCTAATAGAAAGCGGAAAAATGTATGGGTATGACATTTTGCAACGAAAAGTCACGTGGTCAAAACAATGCGCTATCGATTGCGACAAGAGAATAGAAACAAAACGCTTGCAACTTGTCTAGGCCCTCATATAGTTTGAGAATTACGTTTTCTCGCGGATTTGAATGTGACTTGCCGAGTCACCTTAAACATTTTTAGAATATAGCAAATTTGATTAGAAATGTATAAATATTTAACTCATAGACTTGGACTGTTGTCGCTATTAAATACTCCTTATTTATATAATTTTGTTTGTACATCAAATATACCACTTCTAAAAAAAACTTGTAACTCTTTCTAAGAAACGATTTATTATAAGCCCATTTGATTCTTTCTATATTTTCCGTATATCTGAGTCTACAGCACAATCTAGATTCTGGACTACTACTGAAGGTTTTTTAATAGAAACACCTGAAAAATACTATCCGTCCGGTTCCTATAAGATTCGGATTCGGGGCCTCGTATTCGTTAGTCAACAAGACTACCAAATTTTTGAGTTATGAATAATATTTGGCCAACTCTTCAGCCTTATATTAAGACCCGTATTACAGAACGTAAATCCGTCGTAAATTAAGTTTAAAAAACTGATTTTTGTACTAAAACGTTAGTTTTACAACTAGATTGACGACTGATTTTCGTTCTGTAATACGGGTCTTAGACTTCTCTAGACGAAGCATTGCTAACAAAAATGGCGCCCATAAGCGGCCCAGTTACGCAATATGTGTGCGTGATGCCAGTGTATGTTTTTTGAAAATTTGTTCAGATACTGTCAATGTGCGCGTGCAAGTGTGTGTACTACACTGTACTTATCTACCCTATAGGTTGATACATTTTTAGCCGTTTCCTTGCGCGTGTCAGCATCAGCAATATTATTATTAATTAATACTTACTATAAAACAATTTATTAATTGTGATTGATGTTTTACTTTAAGTTTTTGAACATAAATGGCATATTTATTTATAAAGCATAATATTGACGTCGTTACTTCTTGTTGTGTTTAAAATCTTAGTTGTATCAGAACTTGTTAAGCATTAATTACCTTTTTTGTATTACGAAACATATCCAGTAGAGATGGGTTGTATTAGGTAAATCAGGTACTAAGTACACCTGTTCCTAGTCTGCATAAATACCTAATCCAAATACATATTCCACCTAATCTCAATGATCTCATACACATACCGTTACTTAGTGATCTCAATCCGCCATTCTATACCAAATCCTGATATCGAATTATCGATATTTGAATTAATTTAATGTTAAATTGTTTTATTTTATTGAGTCATAATAACACTTTTAAGAAAATGGAAGTTACAAAATGAAATCAAAATTTTTTTTTTGATTAGATTAGATATTTCGGCACGAAATGGGTTGAATAAACTTATACTTGTTTTCTATTTTATCATTTAATGATATATTAGTGATGAATTGGTATCTTCCCTTCATACTTTTTACAGGCTTAGGACTGTTAACTTACGAATGTATGAAGTTTTGAGTCTTGCGATATTAAATATTCCGCAAAAGTTTAGCGTTTGCAAGATGGCGTATTTAAAAGATTTCAATTCATTATATTTACATTTGTTTTATATCAATACGCGTTGTATAGCGCTGTCTCGCTCCCTTACACGTAAGCAGGATAGCAAAGTGATAAGCATATGAGTGAGTGAGAGAGCGCGGGAACAGGTGTGAGTGAGCGCGCTAAACGGCTAAACATTAGCTTATATTGAATATGAATATTAGGTGGATTAGCCAGTATTGCCAGAATTAGATTAGGTGCCACCTAGTCTCGTAAAATACCTGTTCTAATAAATACGACTCATCTCTAATATCCAGTATACATAATTTGATTTTTAAAAACTTATGGCGAGGTATATTTCATCTAACTATGGGCGATTATTACTAAAAACAATCGAATCATTTGATTGTTCCGTTTATTCGAATACAATCGAATGACAATCATAATTCTTCGATTGCTGGTCGATTGTTAGGTTGTTGCTCAGCGTTTCGACTGCGCGCGCTACTTTACTAACAAGTATGCAATCGACAGACGAATCGAAGGCACCGTCGATTGTTTTGGCATCATTCAATAGATTTGAATCGGGACTTTTTATATAATTATTTATGTACATAAGTAATTATACTTATAGAAAATTAATTCCAACGTATTTTTATAAATTATACGTATTTACTGTTAGTAAATAAGTATACTACTGTTATTAAATAAGTATAATTTATAAAAATACTTTGAAATTTGTGGTAATCTATCATCAAGCCAGATCTCCTGAAGGGTAGATTTAATGAATATAACTACGTTAGATTTGTTTATATTTATCTATAATTCAGTCGATATTTCCAATATAACCTAAGCCCTTTATCGACATGACCTTCACTAACAGATATTACTGATCAACTAAAAATTATTGCTAACAATCGAAACGTTCCCGTAAACGTCCGAAACACCGTCGATTTTCATTCGTACATTGTTTGTTATTCAATTGTATTTTTTTGAGGACGAATAAATCGACAATCGAATGTGTGTAACTACAATTGTCGATTCATTCGATTTTTTTTGTAACAATCGCCCATCGCTAATTTTATCATTACAGTTATTATTTCATAATATTTGTGGAGGCCTTTGATTGGCTCAATTCATAACATGTTAATAACTAGATAAAGATCAATTAATAAGGTTCCAAGACCGTACCTATAATATCTTACCATGTTTCAAAGAGTTTTTGAATAGCTACATTTAACTGTTTTCATTAAAAAAAAAACACCGTCACGCCTATATTCCCCAGCAGGGGTGGCAGAGGTTTACTGACTACACCCACGTTTCGCCGACGATGTTAGGTCCCATGTAATAGGGGGCGAGCCTATTGCCATATACCGGGTTGTACCCGGTATATGGCTAGTCCAGACTCCGGACTAATACTGGGAATTTTTGGTTAGAAAAACTACATTTGTCCGACCTAGGATTTGAACCCAGGGCCTCGTGATCACAAAGCGATGCGCTTTGCCACCAGACCAACGAGGCAGTCAGCTCCAGCTCTACTCTTTCTAAATCTCACACGCGCTATCCTCTATGTAGGCAAGTAATTCAACTTAGTCTTAATCAATCAATCAATCAATCAGCCTATCGCAGTCCACTGCTGGACATAGGCCTCTCCTAATACGCGCCATTGCAACACGGTCCTCCGCCTTCCGCATCCAGTCTGACCCAGCGACCTATTTGAGGTCGTCGGTCCATCTAGCTGGGGGCCGTCCTACCTTACGCTTACCAAGTCGCGGTCTCCACTCTAGGACACGCTTAAGCATTCATAATATATGAATATTAGTAGAACATATAGACATACGTCCTACTAATATTCTAAATATGAAAGTTTGTGTGTTTGGATGTTTGTTACTCAATCACACCAAAATGGCTGAACCGGTGGGAATGAAATTTGGCACACAGGGTGTTTATTACTTGGATTAACATATAAAATACTTTTTATCACGGAAAAATGTAAGGTTCCTGTCTAAAGTCAACACAGACTAAGTCACGGGCAGAAACTAGTAGGTATATTAAATGGAAGCGAGTACCTAAGTTAAATTTCACTGCACGTCAATTATTATGTTGAAACGCGTCGCCCGCATCGCTCACACTGACACACTGACGGCTCCCCCAAGCGAGTGACGTTACAAAAACGGGATTGTTCAACTACAGGCGTTTTTGCGACGCACCTCGTAAATCATCCGTCGCTCACAACGCCCGGTACATTGATAACGAACCCATCGATACCCGCCCGAACTCACGTTATCTTGTTAGTTTTTTGTCTGTAACGACGAACATTATTTTAGGATAAATGTACGATTTTTATGAGAATAATGGCATCACATTGTATTCCCCAGGTGTAGTTATCGGGATTGTAAAATTCCTTACTACTTCTTATGAGTGATGTGAAAGATACATTGCTGGGTAAGGCCTACTCTCATAAATCCCGGTAAAGGAGAATAAATCAAATTCCGCCATGCGAACGACTTACATGGTCACAAGCACGGCTCAAATATGATAAATTAATAGTAAAGCCATTTAAAAACAAGCTTTTATAAACCAGATAATGGTGCAATTTAAAACGGTTAATCAAAATTAAATTATCTCTATTTAAAGCCAAACCAACGTGTTACGAGTATAAGCGTGTTATACGCCAGTCACGTATATCAGATATTCCTACTTTATCCCTGAACTCTTTCTTTAATAGCCCCCTTACTCGTATGGCAAGGTTGTATAATGAGAGATCCAGCACAACAGGCAGCTCTATTGATATTTTTACCCAAAAATTTTAAATGGACATACATGATTTGCCCCAAAACTAACAGCAATGAAAAAATACTTGTATGATTTCAAATCACCCATAAATTCTCTTAAGAATTTATTATTTAATGGACAAGCGGGGGAATCGCAATATTGCATAAAAAGTATTAGATTTTGAGGTTATGATTCAGTAGCCATTAATACATATGAGGTTATATTGTGTGTTGCCATTCAGTAAATATGTCGGCGACTTCGATATAAGTACTTACAATACTTTGAAATATTCGTTTTAGATTGCAAATTGTCCGTTATATACGGATTTTTACCATTATTTTATTAAAATAGATAGATAATGATGGCATGGGTCAAATTTTTGTTGGTTCTGGGGCAATTTTCGACAATGTCCTTTAAAAAGTATTTGGTTAACCCTTAAAACTTAACTAACTTTATTGCTTACTACTCTAAAATAATTAAATGTAATTTAATTTTAAGTTCTAAGCCTTATTTATATGTTAAGTTTTCTATAGACCTAATAATCTATATAATATTTTTGTTTATTTTAGTTAAATAAAATAACACATGACTACCTACTCAGTTTGCTTACTATTTCTTGACTTTTTGGTTTATCTAAAATATGTAAAATGTCATCCATTTGTTTTTTACTGACCCTTTATAATATACTTACAAATGTTATACCTGCCTATAATTTGTATAACAACATTGTATTTCATAATGCTAATGTATACTGAGTTCTTAGATTTACGCGAATATTACACATGAAATAAAACTATTTTTTCGGATTTTATCGCGGTTTATATTGATTTTTAAGTTCCCGACGTTTCGAGTGCTTTGCAGCTCCCATGGTCACGGGAAGAACTGTGGTGTTAGACGTCTAAAAGGCATAGTTGTTCAGGGGTACCCTCAAACTTCTTAATTATTTTTGTTTTTGTTGGTCCGATCTACGCAGAATGAGCTCACGGTGTCTTGAGGTCTTGCAGTGTTATGCTTGGTTTTGGATTTGATTATATTAATTACTGGATCCCAAGTCGATGGAAGCACCCAACCATCTTCTCTATTGAAATTAGGATGTTTTTTAATTTCAATAGCCTCGCGAACCATCCTTGGTAGGAATCGGTGTTCTTTCACGAGGATTTGTGGTCTATCAAATCTAACTACAACATGCCTTTTGGACGTCTAACACCGCAGTCCTTCCCGTGACCATGGGTGCTGCAAAGCACTCGAAACGTCGGGAACTTAAAAATCAATATAAACCGCGATAAAATCCGAAAAAATAGTTTTATTTCAAATGCTAATGTAATTAATATATAGATGTCATGTAATTATACAGTTGGTGCGCTTCATAAATAAATGGTGTTTTTTGGAAGTCGAAGAGTAATGTTGTCAATTTGTTTTAATTTCCAAAACTTGTGTTATTTCGACTAATAATGTGTAATGTTGGTGGAATATTAACCATTATGTGTTCTTATATGTGCATGAGTTAAGGTAATTGTAACAAAGTGATAAAACGTGCCTTTTCGACTTCCCTCAAAAGGGCCGTTGCAATTGGTATGTAAAGTGTCCACCGCTTTACTATCCGGGGGGGGGGGGGGGGGGGTACTTCATTAATTTTATTACCATCGTTGTCATCAAATTCATCGGGGAGTTGAATTAATTTAAACAAAAACGATAAAATATTTTACTGGTCACTGGCAAAATACACTTACAATTAGTGTGAAGCCATAACTTGAAGAAGAAGAAGAAGAAATAAACAAATAAATGTGTACAAAATTTCATGTCTACCATAAAAATGCATTGTCATCGAAACTGAACGAACATGTCAAATTAATTCTGTAGGATAAGAGGAAGTGATTCTAATTTAACTTTCAACATTTGACCTAAACAAAAAATATTGCAAGTCAAATAAAAGCTTGTAAAAAAGCCATAAACGATCACGCATTTCTAACTGACCCAGTCGATTGCTGTTTTACCTTGATGTTCGCTAAGATCCTACAGCGCTACAAGCGCCTCATAAGTACACATAAAGGGCTGTTAAAGCAATTATCACGACATAACTCATCTCAAACTCCCGCATAAATCAGCTCTATATGAGCTTCCTCGTTGTCATTGCAAGCACGTCTCACAATGAAGTGTTATGAATCGCTATATTTCCCGTCTCCATTCGTGTTTCGTGTATAATGCTTGGGAACTTCTATTAAATGAATTCATATTGTGGAAACGTAATGGCTGGTTATAATATTTTCATTTATGTTCAATGAACTTAGAAGGAATACAAGGACATTGTCGAAAATTGCCCCAGAACCTACAAACATTTGACCCATGCCATCATTATTTATTTTATTAAAATAATGGCAAATATCCGTATCTAACGGACAATTCGCAATCTAAAACGAATATTTCAAAGTATTGTAAGTACTTACATCAAAGTCGCAGATATCTTTACTGAATGTCAACCCACACAATATAACCTCATACGTATTAATGGCTACTGAATTATAACCTCAATTTTTAATACTTTTTGTGCAGTATTTATTTATATTTTATTCTTATTCTTAGTATTGCGAGTCCCCCGCTTATTCGTATAATAATAATAATAATAACTCATTTATTTTCAGGAAAATGAAGTTATACAAAAATAATTTTGTTTAACTTACAGGCCCATAGAATATATACCTTACAGACTAACATACATATAAGAAATTATAAACTAAGATACATGTGCTGATGGCGATATGTTGCGCTGTGCAGGGGCATCTTTCAGTCTTCCCCGAAATCTTCGGAATATGACACCCTTCAGCCAGAACTCCTCGCTCATAAAGGTCTCCAGCGTGGCGGAGGGAACTCGCACAACAAAGGAATTGAATGCCCCATTGTTTTGCGAATACAGCTTCTCCACCCTCAGAGTGTAAAAGATCTTCTTACGGGCGTACTTAGCAATGTCCTCGGCTTTAGTGGTGTAGTGTAGCCCAGATACGTACACCAGTGTTGTTGTTACTGCTGAGCGAAGGAGTATGCCATCTTCAACTGGTGCAGTTCCACACCGGGGAGGCTTCTTCTTCTTCTACCTTGATGAAGCCTTCCTCATCAACTTGACCCTTCATACAGGCTACGGTTATCTTCTTTGGTGCGCGGGCGGGGATAATAACAAATGCCTTAAAAAATTATTAGTAATTTTGAAATCATACAAGTATTTTTTCATTGACGTTGGTTCTGGGGAAAATCATGTATGGGCACAGAACAATATCCTTTAATAAGATTTTAGAAATTTCCTATAATATATAATTATTTTAGCTAGAAATTACGCTGTATTTAGTCGTACATAAAATACAGTGTGTATCGCACAAACAATGTTTTTTATCTTGTTAGTAAATAGCTCAATGCTTTAAAAGTCAAAAGGATTGACATCTGAACAGCAAAAACAGAATTAAGCTTTTCCATTATTAAAAAATACTGTATCATTTGAGGTATACAATGCAAAAAGGATGAACCGAGAAAGACCTAGACTATCTTATTTTTTTTGTACCATAGCCAAATAAAGAGAGGAAATCAAGTCTCCGTAACCGGCGAGCATGTATGAGACGAACTATGAGAATAAAGAGATCTGTACGGAAAGAGCCTGTTAGAACTATGTACTCTCTGCCTACTCCGCAAGAGATCGAGATCTTTTGTGACCTGAGGAGACCTCAATGGACCTTAAATGACCCCTATCTATCTCTGGTCATTTGAGGTCTATTTCACAGCAGTCTATTTCACGACATTGTGGTTAAAAGTTCAGAACTAACGTCTTAAGCTGTTAATCTTATCGATCATTATTTATTTAGAAAACAACATTATGCATAATATTCAATCATAGTATCATGCGGAATATTTAGGTATATAAGTGTAAAATTCGTATTTATTTTCGTTTTATTTTCAAAACTATCAACATTTAAATCCAAGTAAATCTTCAGAGCGTCGTCTATCGATATGTTTAGCATCGAAACGACCGTTGCCTATCACGCGGAGACCATAAAGTGCTACGGAAATACCATCCCGAATACTAAGTGCGGATATTTACGTATGTGCACCTTTCAGACCGATCCAACCGACAGGTGTGGCCCTGGCGATGATCAATTGTCCTCTTTATATAAATGGATTTATTGAAGATTCAAAAATATTCTTGTCGCGTATGTAATTGTGTCACTCTTACAGATGATGAAGTATGACCAATCATGCATTTGACTCTCGTGCGCTTTGAGACAATTGCAATTAAAGCTCTTGGACATTTCTCTGACACTTTGGTCACCGAATCCCGGAATAATACTTATCTAACATCTAGCATTACCAATGGCAATAAGATCACCTCCAAAGTAAACTTTTCGATGATTCTCCATCGATCAAATATAGGTAGAAACACGTTCGCCTCACGAAAAATGGCACCATCAAAAGGCAGGCAAAAGTGGACGGTACTAAAAAATTAACAGGCTTCCGCTTTTTTGCAAATACAACTTTAAGTGATACGAGTAAGGTACAATATGCCCTAATTTATTTTTTTATTATAACTATAACTAATCACGTGGATTTGAACTTTTGAATGGGACTGTGTGTCTTATTATGATATATCGATGGTTATATCCATAGAAATCTTAATAATAAGACACTAGAAGGCGTATAAACGTGTAAACTTGTTGCTACACATATATTTATTCATTTGGCACATCAACAATTATATTAACAATATAGTCTTATATGCATATTAATAACAGACGTACTCAGCATTTACAAGAATAATATGTAGGTACAGGTGAGAAAGAACATTTTAGATTAATGATAATTACATATTTATAATTTCATATTCACGAATAGGAAATTAATAATGAATATTACATGGATTTAATCTAAATCTAAAAAATAAAACTTTAATTAGCAAGGTAAATTATTGAGTAGAAGAAAAGGTTTTAGAGTTTATAAAGGAATAAATAATTTAAAATTGTCAATATTGTCATGAAAATGTCAAAAGACAAGTTTTTTTCTGAGCCGCTGCAAATAGTGTTATACTAACAACATACTTTTGATTTGGCTTTTGTTTTTTGCCGTAATGGCGACAAGAAGCCAATTTTTATAATTCACTGTTATACTCTATTACTACTTGACATTGGCGAAATACACTGTTAAAGTGTGCGGCCATTAATTAAAATAAGAAAAAGAAGAACAACATACTTTTTTTAAGGGGGATCGTTGGCCTTTGTTGGTTCCTTGGGCAGGAATGCACAGGCACATGTGAGAAGAATATCACAAAATGCTTCAGGAAAAGTTCTTATGAAAGTCTTGCAAAACTTGTAACTGTAATGTTATAAGGTAATACAATTCATCGGAAAATATTTTTACAGGTGTAATGTGAGTGTATGTGAGTATGTGACTATTTTTTATCAAAGTGTGCATGTATGGTAAAGCGGTGGCAAATGTTCCGAACAAAATCGTTCGCTATTTCACTTCTAGTATTTAACATTACGATTTCCATCCATCCATCCATAACCTCACGCCAGATCCCTTGCGGGGTAGGCAGAGAGTACAGAGTCCCAACAGGTTCTTTCCTTACATACCTCTCTGGCTTCCTCGACTCTCATAGTTCGTCTCATACACGCTCGCCGGTTATGGAGACTCTTGACTTTTCCATCAGATAAGACTCGGTTTATTTGTTCGTGGTAAGATAGTCTAGGTCTTCCCTGGTACCTGCATCCTTCCACTTTCACATTGTATATCTGTTTTGCCATTCTTTCCTCTGGCATTGTTTCTATATGCCCGAACCAACGGAGCATGCCCTTTCTCATCTTTACACCGATACTATCTTTCATACCTACTCGCTGTCTTACTACGCTGTTGCTAATGCGGTCGGTCAGCTTCACTCCGCACATCTTCCGCAGAGCTCGCATTTCTACCGCATTTATCCTACTTTCATTCTCCTTCTTACATACCCAGCTCTCGCTACCATATAACAGCGTTGGGACAAGAACTCCGTTATGTATGGCCAGCTGCGCCTTATGGCTTAAGTGCCGGCTCCCAAGTAGCTTTCCCATCGCACCATTCACTCTGTTCCCTGCACTCACTCTTCTCTCTATGTCAGCGGTGTATTTCCCATCCTTACTGAAGGCGCATCCAAGATATACAAACTCATTCACTTGCTCCAGCACATCGTTACCAACCACAATCCTTCCATTCGTTCTGGTTTCTTCCCTTTCAAAAAAAACCTTTCAAACATTACGATTTCTGTAGTTATATCTAATTTTGCTTTATGTATACGAATTTGAATCGAAGTTAACTGCGGCGATCACGATCAGGAACATTTATAAAAAACTAGTTTCTGCCCGCTACTTCGTCCGCGTTGACTTAAGACAGGAACAAATTTCATCCAAATCCGTTCAGCCGTTTTTGCGTGATAAGTCACAAACCATCCAAACATTTAAACATACAAACTTACACATTTATAATATTAGTAGGATTGTTTTGATAGACCAACCAACTCAAACAGTCAGAGTTTTAGACTAGAATAGAATTAACTTTTTAGACAGATAAAGGTGACTGACTACTCATAATTCTAACCCAATCCAAAACAAGAAAATTAATTATATTCCCCTAATTCTAAGACGATACCGTCGCAGTGAATCAACGATATGAACATACATGGTCATAATAAATATTAAATCATTATCCCGAGCTTGTAGCAGAATAAAAACAACCTATTGATTTGTTTTGTGTACGAGTATATTTGGGTCGGGTAAAAATGTTAGCCAGTTTCAACGACAAATTAGATTGAGCCGAGCTGATAATTGCCCTAATTTTCCCTCTGCATAGTGTGTTCATCTGAACTGCCATGTATTTCAATATTTGGATTAATCACTTTTGTTAAATTTGGCATTGAATGAGTGCACAATTTACGTGATATTATAATGTCGAGGAGGCAACTTAGTTGATAACAAATGACTGGCAGAATGATAAAATAACACAACTCGATGATTATTTGAAAAGCACACTAATTTTAATAACTAAAAAGATAGCTTTCTCTTGTGTTTATCTGCAAAGTTGTAATGTTTTTCATTCGGTTAACGGAATATCAATGTTTGTGTACGAGTATATTTGGGTCGGGTAAAAATGTTAGCCAGTTTCAACGACAAATTAAATTGAGCCGAGCTGATAATTGCCCTAATTTTCCCTCTGCATGGTGTGTTCATCTGAACTGCCATGTATTTCAATATTTGGATTAATCACTTTTGTTAAATTTGGCATTGAATGAGTGCACAATTTACCTGATATTATAATGTCGAGGAGGCAACTTAGTTGATAACAAATGACTGGCAGAATGATAAAATAACACAACTCGATGATTATTTGAAAAGCACACTAATTTTAATAACTAAAAAGATAGCTTTCTCTTGTGTTTATCTGCAAAGTTGTAATGTTTTTCATTCGGTTAACGGAATATCAATGTTTATACTATGAAGCAATTATGACTTTGTAATTGCTTCATGGTTTGTACTTACTAAATTCTCTTTTTAGTCTCGTACTAATACTGTCACAGCACATAGAGTCCGACTACCATACAGCGACATACTGTGATATAAGGGCGTTCATGATTTTATAAGGGACTATTTCCTTTTGAGATAGGAATATCGTCGAACTGAGTGGCCATCGAAGACTATTTTTAGGGATCTAAAAATGATCGCCGTCAGTATCTGAGTTCTTGACGTTTGCCTTCCAAGAAAAGTTCAGATTGTAAAGATTGAGGACAGTTAGACGGGTAAAAATGATTTTGAGTTATATTTGAAATACTCTTTCACTTTTATAAGTACCTGTTTGTTTAGAGAAAATGTGTAGCTGAAATAGATTTTTCGTAGTCCTTATCAAGAATACAAAAAGACACTATGAGGGTCTGACGGACGAGGCAGACAGACTGACATAACTAACCTAACCAACAATACTAATTTTCTTGTTTACTGTTAGAGATGTTTCAACCAATATTTCTTAGTGAAAAATCATTTATATAAAGTGTATAAAGGAAGATCTAATGGTCATCCAGCCCACTAAAAACTTGGTTAGTTTATATGGCATTGTATATTTACCTACTCTTTTAATATCTATCACTAGCATTTTAGCCCGGGTCCATTGTTCCATAAACGTTCAACTAATTAGAATAACTCCTAAAATGTCTTTACGTTAAGAAGAAAGCATTTAGCAATAATATACACAAGTTGCGTTTTGAACAGTCACGTGCCAGCTTGCTGCGATGATAATAAATAATTCATCTCATTGAGCCTCTAAGTGCGTAACTCTGTATCGTAGGTTCGACAGCTGAAGTGGCCGTAAGATATATACATATCTATGATTTGTAGGTAAAAGTCATATTTTCATTATAATTTTCGTTGCATGAAAGATAGTATCGGTGTAAAGATGAGAATGGGTATATTCCGTTGGTTCGGGCATATAGAAAGAATGTTAGAAGAAAGAATGACAAACCAGATATACAATGTGAAAGTGGAAGGATGTAGGTACTAGACTATCTTAAAATGACCAAATAGACCTTGTCTTATCTGAAGGACAAGTCAAGAGTCTCCGTAACCGGCCAGCGTGTATGTGACAAACTATGAGAGTGGAGAAAGCCAGAGAGTTATGTAAGAAAAGAACCTGTTGGAACTCTATACTGTCCGCCTACCCCGTAAGGGATCTGGCGTGATGATATACTCGTAGATAGAGAGATTTTCGTCATATACGCATAGCTACCGGGTGAAAAACGCCAATCTATATCTATCTATATCATCACGCCAGCTCCCTTAACGCCAATTCTTAAGAAAATTTTATAATACATTAAAAAGTGAGCTTGAGCATAAAGTTGATAAGCATACCTACTTCCCTGTCGTAGACACCTTTTCACATAAGTTTTTGTGAAAGGCATATACTTATTGAATCGTAATGACCTCTCAAAATTTAATGAGCTCAAATGTGTTTTATTTGTGCTTTCATTCGAGCTTTACAAAAGTTATTAAATTTAAAAAAATAGTATCGTTCTATACGTACGTAGTACTAACCCATTGGTGGGCAAAGGCCTTCTCTCACAGATCGAGGTGAGAGAGATTAGGTCATTCTCCACCACGCGGACCCAGTGCGGATTGGTGAAGGCAGGTTTGTGGCCACCTGCTGTTGGAACTTATCAAGCCGCCTATAAGGCTTCCAACTTGGACTAACAACTACTACATGAAGTGGTAACCGGACCAACGGATTAACGTGCCTTCCGAAGCACGGAGATTTGAATATGAAAATGCCACAAACGGTCACCCATCTCAGACCGACCGGGCGGAACACTGCTTAAATCTGGTAATCGCTGAAACACCGCGGTCGCACAGGGCAACGAGCGGGTCTTTTTTATAAACTTTTAACATTTTTTAACTCACGCACGAAGAGAAAAAGATTTTAACCAAATGTTCTACCTTACCTCTTACTACTCTATGACTTCACAATTTGTACACAACTCTCTATAGAACGTATATAAACACTGTTATAAATGTCATTATCACAATGGCACATTGTAGGCACATTAAATTAAATCCATTAGAGCAAGGTTGTATGAATTTCAGACCGCTGTCATCGTCAAATGGATCGTGTTCTATGTCACTGAGTCACTTGCAGTTTAACTGTCAATATCGCTTTTACAAGAGGATGGAGCTTTTAACAAAATAAATACCGACATGTCTATATTTCCTAAGTGGGGTGGTACATGACGTACAAAGAATTGTACGCCATGGAGTACGGAACAGAAGGTACACTCGCATTTTGCTAAAACGTTGGACTATAAATAAATAAAAAATTGATAGAAATTCTTAGAAAACACTGTTGGACCTACGATTCCAACATAAAACTTCGTGATCGATAACGACACCATGCTTAGTAAGCTGAAGTGACAATGGGCCGGTCACATTAGCCGAACAACCGATAACCGCTGGGACAAATGAGTTCTAGAGTGGAGACCACGGACTGGCAAATGAAATGCAGGATGCCCTCAGGCTAGGTGGAGCGATGACCTTCGTAGGGTGGCTGGCAGAAACTGAATGCGAGTAGCCGAGGATCGCGGAGGCGTGCACTTGGAGAAGCCTATGTCCAGCAGTGGACTGCTATAGGCTGATGATGATGATGAACGACACCATGCACTACTAGATCAAAGAGGCAGTAAGAAAAGCCTATGATAATTTGTGGGTATGATTTTATTTGGGAATTTTCAAGTTTAGATTCAGCGAAAGATGAAAAAGGGTATGCTCCGTTGGTTCGGGCGTATAAAAAGAAGAAATAATGATAAAACAGATATACAATGGGAAAGTGGAAGGATGTAGGTACCGAGGAAGACCTACACTATCTTCCCATGACCAAATAGACGGAGTCTTATCTAAAGGACAAGTCAAGAGTCTCCGTAATCGGCGAGCGTGTATGAGACAAACTATAAGAGTGGAGGAAGCCAGAGAGGTATGTAAGGAAATAACATGTTGGTTGGTTTATACCTCAAAAGGCAAATTTGCAATCCTTCTTGCATATGTCTCCCACAAACATTTATCTAATTAAGAATATCCTACTATTTTATACTTTGTATGTTATAATGTGTATAGCTTTCTCATTTTTACCATTTCTCTAGTTCAACAGGTTGCAAGCGAAGCATAATTTTAACCACTAAATTGAAGGACATAAAAACGAAAATAGAACCTTAAAACTTTACGCACCCCGAAACCATAAACGGATACCATTAACGGTATTAAAAGCATTTCGGTTCGATTCGGCACCGTCAGAAGCTAAGCCACAATTTTCAGCGCACTGCTAATTTGCGGTACACCGTATACTCATATGAGTACACATAATATGTACATAGCATAATATGTACATAGTATTGCGTACATAAAGTGTATGTACGCAATTATTACGTACTTATTCCTGCCCGAGTTGCTCATAGCGCTGTGGGACAGCGGTGTCTTGCCGATCATCAAAGTTAGTAGCATTTTCATTTTCGGGAGTCTCCGAGCTATGAAAGGTACGTTAAACCAATGGTCTAATTACTACATAATGTGATAGTTAAGCCTAGTAAGAAACCTTATAAGTGGCTTAATAGGTTTCCATATCAGGAGGCCATAATCTACCTCCACTAATTCACACTGGGTCTACGTGGGACCTGATCTCTTTCACCTTGATTTATGAGAGAAGGCCCCAGCAGGGCACATTATAGGCAAATTTATTTTTATTTTATGTATCTCGCTGAGATTTACGTGTTTAATATCTTTGAAAGACTTGCATAAGGGACACGCCTCCGACACATAGAGGCCCTTTGCGAGAAGTTAATATTATGTAATTTACCTATTATTATTTCTGCCCTCGATTCCGGGCCCAAACACTAACACTACTTCAGCTCATCGACTATTTACGAATCTATTTGGCCAAAATAACCGAATAATTACTAAAGGACATTGTCGAAAATTGCCCTAGAACCAACAAAAATTTGACCCATGCCATCATTATTTATTTATTTTATTAAGATAATGGCAAATATCCGTATCGTAAGTCGCCGACATCTTTAATGAATTTCAACACACAATATAACCTCATATGTATTAATGGCTACTGAATTTTAACCTCAAAATCTACTTTATTTGCAATTTGCGACCCCGCCTGCCCGTGTAATAATAAATGCCTGAAGAGGATTTATGGGTGATTTGAAATCATACAAGTATGTTTTCATTGCTGTTTGTTCTGGGTCAAATCATGTATGGGCGCAGAACAATGTCCTTTACTGAAAAAGACTGCCTCGTTGGTAGCAAAGCGCATTGTTTCAAATGGGATCAAATCCTAGGTCGGTATGAGTCCGGAGTCTAGAATTGTGCCCGGTATATGGCAATCGTCTCGCTCCCTATTACATGGGACCTAACATCGTCGGCGAAAAGTGAGTGTACTCAGTACACCTCTGCCATCCCCGCTTGGGGAATATAGGCGTGACGTTGAGTGTACCGAAAATTTCACCTAAAATAACCAAAGATTTCATAATAGAATTTTCTTCAACTTATCTTGCAGACCTTATGAGAATCCCATAATTGTTTTAGTCCCCTCCAAAAACATTAATAATCTCAGCCTATAGTGCCCACTGCTGGGCAAAGGCCTTCTCTCACAAATCGCGGTGAGGAGATATGGTCATACTCCACCACGCTGACCCAGTGCGGATTGGTGGAGCCAGGTTTGTGGCCACCTGCTGTTGGAACTTATCAAGCCGCCTTTAAGGCTTCCAACTCGGCTTAACGACTACCACATTAAATGGTAACCGGGACCAACGGCTTAACGTGCCTTCCGAAGCACGGAGACGCTCGAATATGAAAATGCCACAAACGGTCACCCATCTCAGGCCGACCGAGTCGAACGCTGCTTAACCTTTGTGATCGGTAAGAACACCGCGGTCGCACAGCGCTTCGAAAACATTACCCAAATGAAATCAAAAAGCGACTACTTATGGTAATCGCGGCGTTAACAATAACGGCGATTTAATTACGCATACTGAAGCTTTAAAAGCTTTCTGAAAGCCTATTATTATGCTTAGCAAGACACCGGCGACCTGCAGAGCAGACCTTTGTAACTGGATCCTTATTGTGAAGATGTTGGTACGATACAGCATTGAACTCCAAGAAACCTTTTAATGGGACTATTATTGGATTTCCGTAACGAAATTGGTGACACGTGCTTTTAGAAAATTGGATAATTGAGTTAATGATTTGTAGGTTTTTAGTTCTTTCGTACTTCTGAGAGCATTTATTCTTATTCTTTTAAAAACGTAGCCCCACACTAGGATTTATTCCTGTGTCGTGGGTGCGTTTACAAACATGAAAATTCACAAACAAATACCCAGACCGGAACAAATAAATGGATCACACAAAGATTTGTCCCGTGCGGGAATCGAACCAGCGACTATTCGACACAGTGGGCGGAGAAGCTCAAGCTCTTAACCACTGCGCTAAATCGTCCGTCATTCGTTATACCGTAGAACCTGACTCGACATCTCCCGGTTTGATTAAGTCCGTTAGTACACACATAGGTTATGTGATTTTTTGGCCCAGTAATAACTAGAATACATTATAATAGTTATAAAATTAACTGCAGGTACAAATGATCTAGATAGATATGTCTAAGACTTCCGCAAATATAACTTACAATGGAATAAATTTTGTTGATTTTTGCGGTTTATTGTTAATTTTTATCACAAATCAGATTTGCTTATTTTACAAATAAAATATCACCGATTGATAAAAATGATGGGTGGTGAGACTATTAAAATTAAAAGTACTCTCAATTGAATAAAAAATGACTGACTTCTTCCGTCGACTTGAAAGCCTATTATTAATATAATATAATAATATTAGCCCTGTTAAGAAACTGTCCCACTGTTGGGCACGGGCCTCCTCTCAGACTGAGAGGGTATAGGCCATAGTCCACCACGCTGGCCCAGTGCGGGTTGGCGAACTTCACACACCTTCGAGAAACTCTCAGGCATGCAGGTTTCCTCAAGATGTTTTCCTTCACCGTTAAAGCAAGTGATAGTTAATTTTTAATACCCACATGCTTTCGAAAAGACAGAGGTGCGTGCCTGAGTTCAAACCCGAGACCTCTAACCTTGCAGTCCAACGGTCTAACCACTAGGCTAAAATCCAAATGGAAGTGTCACACTGCAAGAACTTAGACACCGTGAGCTTCTGCGTAGTTCAAACAAACTAAAATAATTTGGAAGTTTGAATCTACCCGGAATAATATTTATGGACGTCAAACACCTCAGTCCTTCCCCAGCCATTGGGTGTTCTAAAGCAATAAACTTCGGGAACTTAATATCAAAACCACAATGAATTCCGAAAAAAACGCTTTAATTCTTTGATCAAGAATCCTAACAAATCAACAGGTTCACTTATTATTACAAATGTAGGTTAAAATAAGAACCAGTACCGTTTCTAAAGCTTACGATCACGTGTTCAAGGTTGAGACTTCAGTATTTCTACATCCTCATATTATCCAGACATAGTATGCCAAGACTCCTGAAAAGAAATTGTGACATCATAACCGTGATTTTCCACGGTTATTACGACACAATTTCTCGTTTGCTTCAAAAAAATTCCTGAAAGTACCCAATAGCTATTACTTAAACGTGTCTCAATTACTGAAGCCCTAAATTGTGGATGCGATTCAGACGTGTTTTACGCCTGGGCGCGAATATAAAGACCAATTACTTAAGTTATGATAGCTCTCGTAAAATATGAGAGCCACTAACAATAAAAATAATAATGAAAAGACTGTAAATGAAGACTACTATCAGGCAGTGTCAAAAATATTGCCTATGGGTCTGGGCATATTTCCTATTATATTTCGTTTTTTATATGCTAGACACGTTTGTAGTGATAGCATAGTGGTTAGACCGTTGGACTGCAAGTCAGAGGTTTCGGGTTCAAACTCAGGCACGCACCTCTGTCTTTTCGAAAGCATGTGCGTATTAAAAATTAACTATCACTTGCTTTAACGGTGAAGGAAAACATCGTAAGGAAACCTGCATGCCTAAGAGTTTCTCGAAGGTATATGAAGTTCGCCAACCCGCACTGGGCCAGCCTGTTTAACTATGGCCTAAACCCTGTCAGTCTGAGAGGAGGCCCGTGCCCAACAGTGGGACAGTTTCTTAACAGGGCTAATATTAAATTATTGAGACACATTTGTGATTGCTCGCAATACCTATTTTTAAAGGTTTGACTCGGGGTTTGTAATCATGAGAGGATATACAGATGACCAATAGTTAATACATTATGTTTTTAGTCAATACACACACAGTCAAAGAAGTCTATAAGGAAAGAACCTGCTGGAACTCTGTACTCTCTGCCTACCCTGCTAGGGCTCTGGTATTTTTTTCTTGTTTAAAAAACGCTGCCCCACACTAGATATTAATATCGTGTCGTGGGTGCTTTACAAACACGAAAGTCACAGACACAAACAACCAGACCGGAACGGTTATTTGTGGGTCATACAAAGACTGTCCCGTACAGGGATCGAACCCGCGACCACTTGATTCAGTGAACGAAGCGACTTAAGCTCTTAACCACTGGGCACAGACAGATACGTTTTTCTTTAATTTAACTAAAATTGAGAGGTTTTGTTTCCCGATCTAATTTCATCTGCCAAACTAATTGTGTAATTACACAACAGAGGCGTTAGTATGAAAATGGGGTTAACATGTAGTCAAATTTTCCCATTTCCAAGGAGATATTTGAACAGGTGGGCCCGCACACACGGTTACTAATTAAAGAACAGTGAAAATTCCATAGTAAAGGACAGCTCTGCAATTCACTCGATGACAGCGTTAGTTCCGATTTTAACCGCGGCAGGCCGAAAGATCCTTGTACGACTGTACTTCTAAGTAGATTATTTTCTTTTAAATCCTAGCCCTACTACGAAACAAACAATATAGAACCTTCTAAGTAAAGTAAAGTAAGCATGCAAAATATCGCTTGCTTTTAGAATACAATTACTTTGGATCTCAAGAAAGCTTAATATACCTAAAAAGTCAACAAGTATATTTCATTCTTTCAGGCTTTTCTCAAATAAAATTGGTACCGTTTCTCGTTTGTCGGGCTTTTTTCTTTTAGCACCCTTAACAAAGAAATTAAACAGGATAAAAAAGCGAAAATTAAACATTAATTATTTTGAAGGCCTGCTGCAAATGTAATTAAAAATATTATGGAAAGTTCTTTTGTTTTTATTATTACCAAAACGTTATTGATGTCTATTCCTATAATCAAAGATAAAGTATGTATTTTATACGCATTGATTATCAACGCAACGTTCTACATCCATACGTTCATACTAATCATCATCATTATATTAATACGTAAAGCAAAAACTTTGTACCCCTTTTAAAATTGCGCGGACGGAGGAGTATGAAATTTTCCACACTTATAGTTTATATAGAGAAGTGCAGAATGCTAATATTTATTTTAATTATGCATAAAAATACATTAAATCAATAAATAAAACATTACACACACACGTATATATACTCTTTTGTTTATTGTTAAAGTCTGTGGTCAAATTGACAATAGATTAATATTGTTTGTCTTTAATATTATTTGTCTATAGTCTTACTGAATGTCAAACATAATCAGCAAAAGATGAAAGAGTAGGTCGAAGTTCGACTAATGGGCGACCACTAGTATTAATAATTATTGCAGTAGCTCTATTTACCTGTAACCTTCTTACGCCTAAACAGCTGAACCCGTCTTAATTAAATTTAGTAAGAAGATAAATTGCATCCCAGGAAGGAAATACGCTTAGCTTTTGTTTTATAAATATTAAAATGAAAAGCCTTTCGGCTTGCGTTTTAAGTAATATCGTTTCAAAAATATATTCTTGAAAATCATTGTAGATACGAGTATATACAAAGTGTAAAATGAATAACGCAAGATCTGAAAGTAGTTTGGCAACTGAAACGATTCCAACATCGACGGACGATTTTGCGCTGTGGTTAAGAGCTTAAGCCGCTCCTTCCACTGTGTCTTATAGTCGCGGGTTCGATTCCTGCACGGGACAAATCTTTATGGGATCCACAATTATTTGTTTCGGTCTGGGTATTTGTGTTTGTGAATTTTCATGTTTGTAAACGCACCTACGATACAGGAATAAATCCTAGAGAGCGATAATTTAAAAAATGACGTAGCCCACGTTATTTTTAAAATTACCACAAATTGATGTTACTTATTCAGTTCGCTGTATTAAAAGCAATACGGCTTTTAAATGAATTTCTAATACGTACATCCAAATATGCCCACAAAAGTACAAGTTTCGTGGTTAACTTGGGTACAAAATAGCTTAAAAATATAGAAAACTCTTTAAAATTGGGAGTTTGAGTATTGAGTTTGTAAAGCAATGATCTAATTTGGGTGTTTGAAGTCTTGCATTATATATGTTACACTCTGTATAACAGGTTATAGCAAAATTACGCTTCTTAGAAAAAAACCACCAGACTATCGTCATTCGACCATTGCGAGTTCGTTTATAGCGATTTTAATGTGAAGGAAAAATAAAGCGATTCTATTGACTGGTTTTTATAGCTATCCGCACCGTTTATCTTCTCACTGAATAGCCAATCGACAATACCCATAACTTCAAGATACAAGGCATCATATATATTTAATATAATCATTTTATCTTCTCACTAAATGATGCTGAAATCCCACTAACCGCTAATGGACCGGACTTTGAAGGCATCATAACTAAGTTGTCTCTTTGTGCCTTCAGATAAGGTCTTTCAAGTTAATTGTCACTGGTGTGGTAAATAACACTGGTGTGGTAAATAACACTCGTGTGATAGTTGGGTGAGAAGGGTTGACGTGAAAAATGGCGGGTTAAGTTCGGGAGTGCAGAAAATTAAAATATCTAGGCCAAGATGTGGTTCTATCTACAGAGTGATTCGGGATTGAGGGATCGTTCAGAAAGTATTTTACACACACCGTCACGCCTATATTACCCAAGCGGGGGTGGCAGAGGTGTACTGTGTACACCCACGTTTCGCCGACGACGTTAGGCCCCATGTAATAAGGAGCGAGCCTATTGCCATATACCGGGCACAATTCCAAACTCCGGACTCGTTCCGGGAAGTTTTCGTTAGAAAAACTACACTTGTCCGACCTAGGATTTGAACCCAGGACCTCGTGATCACAAAGCGATGCGCTTTGCCACTAGACCAACGAGGCAGTCAAAAGAGTATTTTCTTTTCTTAAAAAAATTCCCGCATTACGAATTGTTCCTGTATCGTAGGTGCGTTTACAAGCATGGAATTCACATCTAGATCGAGAAAAATATTTGTGGCTCACACAAAGATTTGTCCCGTGCGAGAATCGAATCCGCGACTACTTGAACCAGTGAGCGTAGCAACGTAAGTGCTTACCTGGACTAAGCCGTCCATCTAGTTATCTTCTAAGTATACGTCAATCGAAACAACTTTTGTCCTACTACTTTTTATTTTTCCTATTTTTTCCGTTTTCAATACAAATTGATCAGTTGATGGAGCGAAATTGTACGAGAAAGTAGAAAAATGCAAAGATCGAAATTTTTGGCGATAGACCCCATTCCATTTCCACAGTTATTTTGAGAATTTTCTAAGAAGTTACCAACCAATATAATAAATCTGCCTATACTGTATAGGCAGATTTGTTATACTGGTTGGTAAAAGGATTCTGGGGTGGCTCACTAATGGGTACTACATTATACGGACCCAGTGTGGATTGGCTGAAACAGAAAGCTAACAACATCTAACTTGGTTTAATGACTACCACATAAGTGGCAGCTGGGTCCAATGGCTTAACGAATATTCCGAAGCACATTCTAAGTATACTAACCGTATTAGCCCTAAAAAGAGTATTCACGACATTCTATTTCATCTCTCTATAATGAAGGCTGTTTGAGATGGATATTTTTTAGTTTCTGAATATTCGAATTTAATTTTCTTAATATTCCGAGTGTCAGAATAATGATCGACAAAATGTGTTATCTGCGTAAATATTATAAAGATATAGGTAGGTCACCTAGAGAAAAATATTCAGTTATAATTTGAATTTTAATCTCTTATACACATTTGTTATTCAATTTATCGCGCATCAACTCAGATTTATTTATCAATATTAATAATTGTAATAATTATCATCATCGCCAAAATGAATGAATGTTAGAAAAACATTTTGTATTTTCTCGTAGGTAATCAAAAGGCTTTATTATGGTACAGTTATGTTTTTCTACGCAACTAGATACGTATAATAAACGAAATCCTTTGTTGTAAAGATAATAAACAAAAAAGCTTTACATTTTATATCTGGCCTTTCAATTTTTAAGAAAATAATTTATTAGTAAAGTAATTTATTATTAAAGTCACTTCAATTTACCGTAGCTTAAAAGAGAAACTATTTGGAAAGTTTCGTGATGTACCCAATATTTTTCACTCCATTTATCACAAATCGACTAAGAATTTACAAACACTTTTCAACAATACTACTGTAGAACAACTATCAAACACTCAATAAATACAACACTACAACTTTAAAAAGGTTAAAAAGACTTTTTTATTTTACACATTATAGTATAAAACACTAAAATAACTTAATTAATTTTTTTTTTTTTATATACGCCCGGTATTCTATTTTTCTGAGAGTGCAAGAAGGAACAAACGTCCTGTATGTTGGAGGCACAGACGCCCACTGAGGCGTATGAAGGCGGGAAAGCCGGGAAAGCCGAGAGGCGCGGAATGAGGCGCGGAGGGATTCAATCATACGCGGACATCTGCCACAGATTAGTAAAACACCTATTTGAGAGCACGACTTTTAATGGATCGGCCGGCTTGACGTGCCGTCTGGCCGTGACGTAATAAGAAAGTTTTTAATAGGTTTGTTTAAGAGTTTTGTAACAAATGCAATCTAATACTGAGTTCTTAGATTTACGCGAATATTACACATGAAATAAAAGTATTAAAAAATAGTTTTATTTCAAATGCAATCTGATATTGATTAGCCGATACAATGGCTAGAAAATCTGATCAAATATAGGTGTTATGTGATTTCTCCACTTCTATTAAGTGTGAGAAATCGTTGTTATGTTTATACAAGGTGTAAAATAATAAACGCAAGGCCTGAAAGTAGTTTGTTTTTAATCGATAACAGAATTGATTCCAACTACTTTTAATGTATGCTAACTTTTTTTTAAATTTTCCAAAAATGCTGTTGCTCCCTTAGTGCGCTATAATAAACTAAATTTATTCTTAACTCAAAGCAATACGGAGGTTTCAAATGCATTTCTAGAACGTATTTCTCAATTCGCGCACATACACGTACAAGTTTCATTATTAATTGGGGTACAAAAGTGCGTCAAAAAGGGGTTAAAAATTTTAAATTTGGAAAATTGTTTTGGTATGGAATTTGTGAAGCAATTATCTAATCGGGGCGACTGAGGTCTTGCGTTATTTATGATACACTTTGTATACAGGAAATGTCATTGTATTTTGTATCCCTTTTATCTCCTTAGTAATGGGAATAGAAATTTAGTGTTGGAAGTCAAAACACAGTAAACACTTTTTCGAAAATAAATAATGTAAACTTAAAAAAATAAACATCGTCACGCCTATATTCCCCAAGCGGGGGTGGCAGAAGTGTACTGAGTACACCCACGTTTCGCCGACGATGGTAGGTCCCATGTAATAGGGGGCGAGCCTATTGCCATATACCGGGCACAATTCCAGACTCCGGACTCATACTGGGAAGTTTTTCGTTATAAAAACTACACATGTCCGACCTAGGATTTGAACCCAGGACCTCATGATCACAAAGTGATGCGCTTCGCCACTAGACCAACGAGGCAGTCATCAATAATGTAAACTTGAAACTGTTAATTTGTTATGAATGAACTTTTCCGTTTGCGTGGCATAAATTATTTGCGTAACCGGAGAAACGTGGTTATATCGATGTACTTGTATTCATTTTATGTGTGTATGGATACATTGCACGTCTATTGTAAGTTAGCGGTAGCCATTTAAGGATCTAAATCGGCCATCTTTCAATTTGACACCGTGGAATTCGATCTAAAACTAGAAAATATATTCTAAGAATAAAATAATTATAATCATAGCTACGAGTAGAAAATTGCTTATAAACAATTATCAGTAAATTTGCTAAAGTCTTATCGTATCTTATTTGGTGTACTGGAAACATTTCATTTATTATAGATAGTTTATATTCTACCTCATAAAACATAAACAAACCACACGTATATTCTTGTATGTTATTACTAATTAAGGGACATCACTGTCGCGTCCACTTTTTAACGTGTTATGATAAATTTTTGTTAATGTAATTGTTAGTTGTAAGTTAATGTTGACGGACGATTTAGCGCAGTGGTTAAGAACTTAAGCCACTCCGCCTACTGTGTCTAATAGTCGCGGGTTCGATTCCCGCACGGGACAAATCTTTGTGTAATCCACAATTATTTGTCCCGGTCTGGGTATTTGTGCATGTAAATTTTCATGTTTGTAAACGCACCCCCGATACAGGAATAAATCCTAGTGTGGGGCTACGTTTTCATTAAAAGAAAGAAAGAAAAGAAAACAAATGTATAAGAAGATAAAAAGTATTCAAAAGTCTAATAAAATACTTCACTAAAACAATATAGCCAAATAAGAATGTATGTGACTATAGACATCGTATAGAACTGTCCCATATATTCTTTAAAAAACGAATTAAAGATACAATTCAGAGCTCGATACAGAGCATCGATATAAAAGTCGGTTAAATATGTCGAGTCACCAGGGATTATCCCGGCCTCAAGTGAGGCGAGACGCCGGGATCGTTTATGGGGAATTAAGGGATCCTAAATCGAATTCACGCTTGACTTTGATTGAATAGAATTACAAATACATCTATAGTAAACCCATACATCGCTCGTTAATTATGGTACACTTATCGGCCGCCCGCGACTTCGTCTGCATATTTATCTTTATAAATTATAATGACGGACGATTTAGCGCAGTGGTTAGGAGTTTAAGCCGCTCCGCCCACTGTGTCTAATAGTCACGGGTTCCCGCACGGGACAAATCTTTGTGTGATCTACAATTATTTGTTCCGGTCTGGGTAATTGTGTATGTGAATTTTCATGTTTGTAAACGCACCCACGATACAGGAATAAATCCTAGTGTGGGGCTACGTCTTTAAAAAAAAAAGTTATATATATTGTAGGATGTCAAAAGAAATCTATAAGCAGGGCGGGGGTAGTTTCTATAAAAGCTGACGAACCAAACGGCGACGGTCACTTATTTGTTACGGCTCTTTGTGTGCGGTAGCTATATCCGTTGTTATATCGATGTGATTTGTAAGTGCTTTTTATCGTTTATTTGAGTCGTTCCTTCGTGTCCTAAAAAGTGTTGTTAAATTTGTACATTTGTGATTATTTGAGTAATTATTGTTAAGTTTAGGAAGTTGTTAATATTTTTTTTTAATTGATATTTCGTTTCGGATTTAAAAATATTGTAATTAGAATATATTATACATATTAATATAAGCCCTGTTAAGAAACTGTCCCACTGTTGGGCACGGGCCTGCTCTCAAACTGAGAGGGTTTTAGGCCATAGTCCACCACGCTGGCCCAGTGCGGGTTGGCGAACTTCACACACCTTCGAGAAACTCTTAGGCATGCAGGTTTCCTCACGATGTTTTCCTTCACCGTTAAAGCAAGTGATAATTAATTTTTAATACGCACTTATTACTTATACTTATTATTATTTATATATATTATAATTTATAACAATAAATATGCAGGCGAAGTCGCACATATTATAATTTATAAATCATAGTTGTTGTATGAAAGAGTAACAAACGCAAATACATACTTCACGTTTATAATATTAGTAGGATTACAGATTTTTGGGGAATGTAAATTAACTTATTAAGAATGTATGTGGTCTTATATTTTTATTCTGTCTTTTTAATAGTTGTCTTTATGCTGAAAATAACATTTTCCAATACAGGAGACATACATTTAAATAACTGTATTGTTTTCATCTTGTATACTCTATGAATAAAAAAACTAGACCAGAAGCCACTTGGGCAAAAAAGTAAAACAATATTCCTAATTTTTAATAAATTACAACTTTCGCTGCTAATAAAAATGGTAAGCAAAATTTCTACTATACACCGCTTGGATTAGAATTTTTTAATAAAACAAAAGTTCCGTTGAAAATTCCTAGGACACGGCAGACATGGCGTAATCCCGTGTAGCGAAGCGTAGTTTTATTAATTGCAGGCATCATGAGTTTTTTCCAGGATTAGTGATAAAGGCCGGGATCGCAAACGCAAACAGCCTTACTGAGGATAAAAATGATACAAAGATGGTAGAAACGGCTCATTACCGTTTTGATGCAAGCATAATACTTAACTGTTGAGATTAGTACCTCACCACTACTAGATTGAGGTCGTGAGATTCACACTAACCTAACCAATATACAAGATGTAATATAATTAATGCAAGACCTCAGACACCACGATTAGCTAATTGCTTCACAAATTCAATAGGAAAACCAAATTTGCAAATTTTAAGTTTTTACCCCTTTTTTAATCTTTTATACCCCAATTAACAATCGAACTTGTACGTGTATGTGTGCGTATTGAAAAAACACATTTTAGAAATGCATTTGAAATCTCCATATTGCTTTGAATCAATGATAAATTTAATTTGTTATAGTGCACTGAAGGAGTAACCACCTTTTTTTGCAAATTTTGAAAAAATATATAATACATTAATAATAGTTGGAATGAATTCAGTTACCGATTTAAAACAAATTACATTTAGGTCTTGCGTTTATTATGTTACATCTTGTATATTAAGAAACATCGAATTTTGGCCTAGGATGTTGTTGGTAGGCTGTCACCATCAGCACTCTATAACCCACTGCAGGGCGGCTTATGCCCTTTTGTACCATTCTTCGCGGCCCACCCCAAAGGCCACTGTGGTTCTCAATAATTAATTACCAAAATTATTGACAAATTTCATAATCTTCACATCAGGCATGTGTATAATTTGTTATCATTAAAGGTGATACACGATAGGTATGACAAGCGGCTATTCTGAAATGAGATTAAATAAAAATTAACACTCAGAAAAAAATTGTCAATTACAAGGGTCGTACTATATTTTTTAAATACATTATACGCTCATATAACATTATTCTTGAAGGGCTGATTAAAGGTACTAAAACCACTATATACATGTTGTACACAATGTGTTGAATTTAAGTTCCAATAGTTTATATCCATTTCTTTATATTTGAAACTCTTATAACGTAGCCAGCTTCGTATAAAGACAAATAATTCCGTAACCGCAACTAGTATCGTGCGAGGAAAAAACTCCATCGTAACTTGTTACGAAATTCCTGTTACATGGGTGAAAATAAGCTCTACGGATAGATCATCATCATCACAACACACTATTTGCCTCAACTACTTTTTGAATCACATCACCGAATTCAAACAGGATAACTAAACCTCTCTGGCCAGTACACACATACCAAGCGATGACGTATGTACGTAACGTACATAATAGTTATATATATACGTACGTACATACGTACGGGTAACCTTACCTTATTATCTTTACTATAATGTTTAGGTTAGATATTGCCGATAGCAATGAAACCACCTTTTACCTTTCCACCATTATATATTTATGTTTACTTATATATATAAATAGTGATAAAACGACGGACGATTTAGTGCAGTGGTAAAGAGCTTAAGCCGCTCCGCGGACTGTGTCTAATAGTCGCGGATTCGATTCCTGCACGGGACAAATCTTTGTGTAACCCACAATTATTTGTTTGGGTCTAGATATTTGTGTAAGTGAATTTTCATGTGTGCAAACGTTACAGGATAAATCCTAGTGTAGGGGTACGATTAATAAAAAAAAATCCATAACCTTTGCAAAAAAATACAGCTATATGGGATAAAATTACGGTATCAAAACTTCTCTCACTAACCAAGATTATAATATAGATGTAATTATATAATTATCAATACTAATTTCAACTTTTGCAGGGGTGATGACTATTGTAAAAAACAAGACAATTTTCTCAAACATGTTACTACCTTCATTATTTTTTTTTTCAATCTTTAGCATCACCTCACGCAACAGATGATATACTCAGTCCAGACGTCAGTCTATCTTCCATATCATCAAAGCCGTCAACTGCAGGAAAAAGACCACTGCCAGTCGTAGATCGTCGTCGTCGGTAGATGCAATTCATTCCACATACAAATAAATAAATATAATCTCACACATTGAAGTGCGAGAAGAAGAGATTAGGTCATAATCCACCACGCTGATCCAGCGCGGTGCAGTGGAGCCAGTTTTGTGGCAACCTGCTGCTCGAACTTATCAAGCCTATATAAGGCTAAGGCTAGGTAACCGGGAGCAACGGCTAATCGTACTTTTCGAAGCTCGGAGACGCTCGAATAGGAAAATACCACAAATGGTAACACAGCGCAGGCTGACTGAGCCGAGCGCTGCTTAAACTTGTTGATCGCTAAGAACACCGCGGCCACATAGTGCTACGAGCGTCCCACACGCAAATAATTCAAAATTACAACACACCTTGTAAAGCACATCTCGATACATTCAATAAAGTCTAACAATGTTACAGAGTAACTTAACTAAACAACCAGAGTCCTTACTCGCTATACCCATACCAATAAAACACGTAACGCGGCGCGTTACGATAACTACGTGAAATGATCGTTCACTGGTACTGCTGTGGCGTACAGAATCTATAAGAATTTGGACACTGGACACTGGAGTTGGAACGCATGCGTAATTTTGTATAACATATAAATGTATCATTACTGAAAAAAATGAATAGGGAATTAGAGAAAAAAGACAAACCCGCTGCGTTTCTCGTCGAATCTTCTCAGTGAAGGCCGCATTCCGATCCGATGGTAGATTAGTTAGTTAAAAAAATGCAAATATGACCATTTGTGAGTATCCCCGCAGGGTTTGTGCTACTACATCATCAGCCTTTGTCAGTCCACTGCTGGACGTAGGCCTCTCCCATGGCACGCCACTGAGCTTGATCTTTAGCTCTCCTCCTCCAATCCCTGCCCGCTACCTTACGAATATCGTAGCCCCACCTAGCTACAGGGCGTTCTACACTACGTTTGCCGACATGCAGTCTCCACTCAAGAACCAGTTTGCCCCAACGGCCATCGGTTCTGCGGCATATGTGACCTGCCCACTGCTACTTCAGCTTGCTAATTAGCTGAGCTATATCGGTAACCTTGGTTCTCTGACGAATGACTTCGTTCTCCTACTAATATTAAAAATGTATGTTTCGATGTTTGTTACTCAATCACGCAATAACGGCTGAACGCATTTGGATGAAATTTGGCAACAAATAGTTTATTACCTGGATAAACATATAGGGTACTTTTTATCCCAGAAAAATATTAGGTTCCTATATCGAGTTCATAGATTTTATTTGTTAGGTTCCTGTCTAACGTCAACGCGGACAAAGTCGCGGGCAGAAACTAATACAAAATAAAATATTTGAGTTTGAATTACATTACACGAGTAATTCACACAGATAGCAAAACGTGGCGGGCTTAGTAGTAGCTAATAAGGACGCAGGAATATCACATTTCGCCTACACAGCGAACGCGTAGGATGTTTGCTTAACCTGTGCTCATGATACACTCGTTTCCTTCATAAAAACGGGAGAAATAATACCGCTTCTTTATTATTTATTAAGTTCGGGAGGAACGCTGACCGGGCACAAGTAATGCCCGGGGAAATAATATTTGTGTGTAGGATTGTTATTATACAACGTTAAGGACATCTTTTGTTGAGAATCTGTGTAGTTTTTTTTATCTCCAAAAAAGAGACAAGTCTAAGTCAAGTAAAGTATTAGCAACAAACCCTTGACGACTTAACCTTGGCGACACACGAAAATGCCGCAATACTGCAGAACTAGACGTGCCGCCGTAATAATATTTATTTACTCTTGCTTTCAGTAGGATACAATTATTAAATTAAATAATGATAATGGCAAAAAAATCTTCCCATTATATACTGGGATCTAACATCGTTAGCGAAATGTGAGTGAACATAGTGCACCTCTACCACCTCTGCCTGTGTAATGAAGGTGTGACGGTGCTTATTTCATTTTACGTACATACTATAATTAACAACAACCATACCACACCCTTACAGCTTAGACTATTTGACTTCATGTATCACTATAACGATAAGAACGAACAATATTTCATTTTACAGTGGTTAAGAACTTAAGCCGCTCCTCCCATTTGGCCGAATAGTCGCGGGTTCGAGTCCCGCATGGGACAAATATTTATGTGACCCACCATTATTTATTTCAGTCTGAGTATTTGTTTATGTAAATTTTCATTATTTAAACACAACCACGTCACAGGAATAAATCCAAAGAAGGGCGTAGTTAAAAAAACAAACAATTAGTATTAAAGTATCTTCTGACTAATTAATTTTATTAGACGCTCATAAAATGAAAGTACGTATGTATAGTATCCAATTTATTATTTTGATTAATGTGTGTTCTGAATCGTTCGGGGATTGAAATTCCCGTAGCTACACGTCTACGTAGTAAGTTCTACGGCGTAGCCTCGCGTAGCACGTTTTTGTAGCACCGATCATGAGAGATTGGTGTTCGTAGCACGAAAGAAAGCGCGCACCACGAATTGTCAGAATTATCATGAATTTAAATTTCGAACATCGAGTTCGAAATCAAACTTTTCTTCTTCTTTTTAAGACCTAGCATTGGCAAATTATGCATCGTATGATGCCATCAAAAAAGTATGAAACAAGATGCCATAAATGAAAAAAAAACTTTCCATCATCTATTTTTGAGAGAATGGCTTCATTTTTACCATTTGTGTAATAGTTTAGTAACAATATATCAAGTTGTTTTCTAAATTAATTTAACGCCCTGATGAAAGTTATTACAGTTACGAGTATAAAGTTAATGGAATACCTCTACCTCAAACAGCCAAGTAAGTGGTGAATACTTCATATTTCATACCATAATACTTCTTTAAAAGAACCAACAACACTGTCCGCACTAATATTCGAATGCAGGCCTTTGTAAGCTAGAGTAGCATTTATACTCGTGCTAAATATAACTCTTTATGTTGATGACGACCTACTAAATTGAATATACCCCTTTAAGAAAGGTTGACGAAAGCCGTTTGCATTAAAAAGTAAATATCAGAAACATCGAAAGTCAAATACTATTTCAGCATGATAGAGCCTTTTGCCTTATAATTCTGAGTCTTATATCCTAAAGCATAAAGTTGTAAGTTGCAATAGGATAAAATATGCACTGGTAAACGTGTCATGACAAATAGGACACGTAAGAAACGAATGTCTCATGACTTCAAAATTCTTCAGATGTAAAAATACCGCAATTTTTGAAGGACTAAAATAAATTAACTAATAACACTAATTCAACATATTATAATCGAGTCATACTACTAAATTACCTTATACCCTTACTGTGTCACTGCTGGGAAAAGGTCTGTTCCCACAAATTGAGATGAGAGAGCAAAGGTATCAATGAATATAATGTCACACAGAACAGACAGTGATCACGTTGGACCTTCAAATCTCAAATAAGACAGTGTGTTTTTTTTAAACCAACTTCGAAAAGAGGAAGCGATGCTTTAGTGTATAATATATTAAAATCTGGTATAGATCTTTGGAGGAAGACGATAGAACTCTTAAATAACAAACAGCAAATCGGTATAAAGCCAAGGAACGGACTGTACCGACCGACTGGCACCGACTCCAAATATTTATGTTTTGCTTTGTTTTTTTTTTCATTTTTTTAGTTATTTATATATTTTTTATCTATCTATCTATCTATCTATAACCTCACGCCAGATCCCTTGCGGGGTAGGCAGAGAGTACAGAGTTCCAACAGGTTCTTTCCTTACATACCTCTCTGGCTTCCTCGACTCTCATAGTTCGTCTCATAAACACTCGCCGGTTACGGAGACTCTTGACTTTTCCATCAGATAAGACTCGGTTTATTTGGTCGTGGTAAGATAGTCTAGGTCTTCCCCGGTACCTGCATCCTTCCACTTTCACATTGTATATCTGTTTTGTCATTCTTTCCTCTGGCATTCTTTCTATATGCCCGAACCAACGGAGCATGCCCTTTCTCATCTTTACACCGATACTATCTTTCATATCTACTCGCTGTCTTACTACGCTGTTGCTAATGCGGTCGGTCAGCTTCACTCCGCACATCTTCCGCAGAGCTCGCATTTCTACCGCATTTATCCTACTTTCATTCTCCTTCTTACATACCCAGCTCTCGCTACCATATAACAGCGTTGGGACAAGAACTCCGTTATGTATGGCCAGCTGCGCCTTATGGCTTAAGTGCCGGCTCCCGAGTAGCTTTCCCATCGCACCATTCACTCTGTTCCCTGCACTCACTCTTCTCTCTATGTCAGCGGTGTATTTCCCATCCTTACTGAAGGCGCATCCAAGATATACAAACTCATTCACTTGCTCCAGCACATCGTTACCAACCACAATCCTTACATTCGTTTCATTCATTCCTTATATTTTTTATATAAACAAAAATCTTATTAACAGTCCGGGTTCTGAAATTGTTATAATGGCAATATGGCACTTAGTTGGCGCTCTATTACATTTTAGTACATTACAACTCCCCAAGCCGCACCACCGTCGCACTGAGCGGGGCTGCGCTGTGTTGCGTCTCCCGTACATTTCAGTACATTACAACTCCCCAAGCCACGCCACCGTCGCGCCGAGCGGGGCTGCACTGTGTAGCGTCCCCCGTACATTTTAGTACATTACAACTCCCCAAGCCACGCCACCGTCGCACTGAGCGGGGCGTCGCTGTGTGGCGTCTCCCGTACATTTCAGTACATTACAACTCCCCAAGCCGCGCTACCGTCGCGCTCCCGTCGCGCTCCGTCGGCTATTTGACCAAACCTTTAAAACTTAACATCGTCAGTGATATATAGGTGTACACTGTCGCTTGGAAAACATAGGCGTACAGTCCTACAAAGATCCTTTGGCTCGCGGCCAAAGTTGGAAGTAGCGCTATCATCAAGTGAAATGTCACTATATGACATTCACACAGTTGCCGTTTGCTATGAAATTTACCCAAGTTCTTATTCCAACAAGGAACCGTGCAGACCCACCTTTTGAAATATCTCCTAGGAAGTAAGATAATTTTGCAAACTGTCAACCCTAATTTAACACCAACGCCCCCCGTTAATGTTATCCATTAGTGCATGATTAGAAAAATTAAAAATGTCAAATTTGACAACCAAATTAAAAAATAATATACAGTATCATGAAAAATCCTCTTACATCCAAAAAATCCTCGAAATATGTCCTCACAAAGTTTAATATCTCTTAGCGAGATTAAAAAATCTTGTGCTTTGTAAAAGATAACTCCGGTCCTACCTACAGTTTTCCTTTGCCCTTTGAAAATTCATTCGTTCTGAAACTGAAAACGTGTTTAGAGGCATGTTCATGAGTCCAAGTAATTATGCTAATGACGCCGCCGGAAATGAATGAAAATAAGAGGAAAAAAAACTTAAGAATGGAATGAGTTAACAATGCCGTTAAGATTCTTTGGACTAGAAATATGGATTTGCCTAATTGAAAAATAATGTCAGTTTTACACGTAATAAAATGGTTTAAATAGGTTACATAATACCTACATAACGTTGAGCAAATGGAATAATAAATGGTGGCGTAGATAAAAAAGCAAGAACAGACGAAATTAAGTTTTATTAGGTTAAATTAGAGATTTATTCAAATGACAAGTTTTTCTTCTTTTTCTCCTTTAAGTTACGGCTTCACACTAATAATAAGTGTATTTTGCCAGTGTCCAGTGAGATATATAATCGTGTTTGTTTAAATTAATTCGACTGCCCGATGAATTTGATGACTACGATGATAATGAAATTAATGAAGTACCCCACCCTGGATAGTAAAGCGGTGGATACTTTACATACCAATTGCGACGGCCGTTTTGAGGGAAGTCAAAAACGCACGTTTTATCACTTTGTTACAAGTGTTCCATTTATTAGATTTCACAATAATTTAAAACAAAATTCTCATTCCCAACGGAACCTTATTCGAATTAAGAATCCGAATCCTTATTGATCGCCTCTCTACGCGTTCAGAGCAGGATGGATAGCACTACGTCGTGGGTTAGAAGAGGACAGAAATAATTCTCACAGTGCACCCCGCGCCCTGAGAGGATATCTGTAGGGCAAGAAGGCTGTAACGGGATTTTCGATCCTTCAGGCGTCTTGGGAATTTAAAATGACGCAGAACTTTAAGCTCTAAAAATACATAACATGCGTGGTACTCAGCCGCAAAGTTCTTTATGCAAATTACACTAATAAGGTGCAGATTAGCCTACGTTTAGACTAGAAAATTACACTATCAGTGGTTTAACCAACTTTAATTCTGACCACGAAACCACACTTAGATGACATCAGCATTAAACTTATTGTCAACATGTTAAATTATTTTAAGTCCAATTTTTGGCAAATGAGAAAATTTATAAATACGTTGTATCTAATAGTAGATATATGGCTTAATTTGCTTAACGGTGTAAGCTTTGGTATTTGCAATAACTGTGTAAATTAATCGTTTATTAGTACTCCAGAATTTAACTTATAGAGTAAATAAATTTTAGCATGTACTCGTCTAAGACTATGATTTTATAGACACGGTATTGCTACCGAAAATAGCGCCGAAAAGCGGTCACAATTACCATGGTATTTTTTATGTTTATGGCATCACGACGACGCGTATTTTGCCAATGTCAAGTATTACGAATATTCATTTTATTAACCCAAATTAACCATAGAATTTAATGATTAATTAACTTTTGTAACTTTGCATTACGGTTATTTTTAAAATAACCGTAATGCTCTGAATAACAATTAAATTTTGTTTAAACCAAACGAGTAACAGCACATTTTGAAAATTAAAATAAAGCTATAAGAATAGTTGGAATCGATTCATTTGCCAAAAGGATGTAAGGGCATCAGGAGGGTCGGACATGCCACGGACGATGGTAGTGGCTGATAGGAGAAGAGTTAGGTTCGTGGTCGGCGGCGGCTACGATTAGCGGATACCTATGACTGGAGGCGTTCGCGAAATATCGGGTTGTCGCCTTTTTAATAAAAGCGCAAATAGGCTCGAGGCCGAGATCGGAATGGACACTGGCATCACGCACAAACACGTAACTGAGGCCATGATCGTAACGCGTTGCATTCGTTCAAAGCTTCGTTCAAAGCGAGTAGGTCGTAATCGTCGACAAATAAAGAAATCTATGCGGTATCTACAATGGTAGGACGTGGACAAGATACAATACAGGTGTCGAGGTGCTACCGTACGACGAGCACCTCGACGCCTGTATTTTCTCGAGCGAGCTTCAACGAGCTTTTGTTTTCTCTTTCGTAGAGAAAATCTCTCAGATTTACTGGCTTATGTAAACCTGACTGAGGCATATGGAACTTTCATTACCCTCAAACATACACACAATGACTTCCTTCAACACAGCAGGGGCACAGTAAAGACATGTAAACCAAGGCTCTGTAGATCTTTAAACGCTACCGACTCTATTGACATCTTCACAACCTTGATAAATGGATTCCGCATGTATTTATTTAAAAACCTGCCAAATTGACCTCATTCAAGTTTGGATTTTATATTTTTTAGTTTATTTTTACATTTATATTATCCTTTTTTTATTAAGTTTTTAAGTGCTTCCAATATGGTACTCTTTTTCATTTATATTAAGGTATGGGGTGTTATCTGTAATTGGTTAAGCAATTAATAAGTTAATATTAAGGAGATCTATATCATCACGCCACATCCCTTGGGGATAGGCAGAGAGTACAGAGTTCCAACAGGTTCTTTCCTTACATACCTCTCTGACTTCTTCCGCTCTCGTAGTTCGTCTCATACACGCTCGCCGTTTACGGAGACACTTGACTTGTCCTTCAGGTAAGACTCTGTCTATTTGGTCACGGTTACCTATACTAGTGGTTCGAATTGGAATCAAGCACACAAAAGCGCGCTCTACGCGGCTTCTAGGCAGTTTCCAGAGAGTACTCCAGGATCTTCAAACATGAAGGAACAAATTAAGTAGCTATTGCTTACCGCTTGTGACTTGAAGAGTAGTTGCGAAGAGACATAGTAGCGACAGTGACAGGCATCCGAGCGAGTTGAGCCAATGTGCCGCGGCCATACTGTATCCTGGAACATATCATTGTAAATTAAACTTTATTTTATAATAGCTTAATTGGGTTTTGCTTGCAGGAACACTTCACTCTCTAGGGATGGAGGCGATCTGGGGTGATGGTATAGATAGTTGAGAGATATCTTCGTCGGTGGAGTAGTAGCAAGATTGCTCTCCACGCAGTAAAATCTTTGATTAGGATATTTGTTCCAGTGTACTTGTCTGTGTGTATGAAATACATTAACGCACCCACGATATAGGAAAAATACCTGATGTAGGGGAAAATTTATTAATAACAATATGTTATCTTAAGTGTTGGCAGATATTATAGAAAAACTTATTTCGAATACACCGTACACTTCCGCCACCCCCGCTTGGGAAATATAGGTGTAAGGCGTTTTTACCTACCTACTGCTGGGCATATACCTCCTTTCATTTGCACCAATCGTCTTTCTCCTCAGAATCCAGAGTGCAAGAAAAGAATTGTCGTGCCTAGCTGTATAATTGGATGGTCTTTAGATGGCCTAGTGCCATTATGACACTGTTATATTTCAATAAAAATAAAAATAAACATATTACAAAATAAGACGATCCAACAAAAATATAACATTTCTCGACGAACTAAATATTTTATTATCCTCCTAGCGCCATCTCGCCGAGGGTGCAAGTACTAAAACAACACTTCACATTGCAAAATAAAATAGGATGACTTGTTGATACCGTTTTAAACGACTAGATGGCGGTAGTAACGGAAATTCTAAAAATATGAAGGAAGATAGTTGAAAATTTCGAAATATTAAATTCTAACTGTATTTCGACTAAATTCAGAAATATTTTACTTTATTGTATGTATTTATCGCTAGTAAACCATAGCAAGCTTACTTAATGTTGTGAGAAAAAAAGAAATAGCGCCCCTAGCGGATATGTGTGGAACTTATTGTAGCTACAAAACGCGCGTAATAGCAAATAGCAATTTATATTAGAGTATTAGAGGTACAGGCTACATGTAGAGGCTCAGATCAGAAGATAGACAATATAATCAAAAATTAAGATTAGTTTTAGGATTTGGATTCTAAATCCTACCTTTAATTTTGAATTTTAATAGGTAATTACCCTATATCATAAAACTCAAAGCACAATAACAATTTCTAAAATAAAGTAACTTACCATATCGTCAGCATGTGTGATTGCGACGCTGCCGTCCGCCCACCACAAATCACCTGCAAAAAAGAAAAGAGTATATTAAGAACCATCAATAATTATTGGGCGTTCGTAGCGCTGTGGGAGCGCGGTATTCTTAGTAATCACGGAGCGTTAGGCTCGGTTGGCTTGAGATGGGTGACAGATAGTAGCATGTTCATATTCGAGGGTCTTCGTGTTCCAGAAGGTTCGTTAAGCCGTTGGTCCCGGTTAACTCGTAATGTGGTAGTCGTTAAGCCAAGTTGGAAGCCTTATAGGCGGCTTGATAAATTCTAACAGCAAATGGCCACTAAGCTGCCTCCTACGAATTCGCACTGGGTCTCACCTCTTTGTAAGAGAAGGCTTTTAGCCAACAGTGGGATAAAATGGGCTGGTATTATTGTTATACTTTTTTATTTTACGTCTCGTTTTAGGCCAACCTAATATTGATTAAGTTGCAGGCGCCCTCAAGCTAGATGGAGCTATGATCTTGGTAGGGTGGCAAGGAAAAATAGGACGAGAGTAATCAAGACTCGCCTATCTTCCTAGATTGCCTAGATGCCTAGATATTCTTATCATTTGATTTCTTATTTTTAAAAAATGCAGCTATCCTGCAGCCATGGGCTGTATACTAATTTGTGAGTTATATGGGCTGCAAAAGCGCTTATGCAGCCTTACTACAGTTTTTCTAAGCAGTCTAGTGAGTAAGGGAACTACTTATGGACCAGGAGAGTAAGAGTAATGCAATTACTTTACAAATGCATATTATGGGACGAATATATTGAGGGGACGCTCGGAAAATAACAAATAATTCGTTTTGTGAATAAAAAAATGAGACTATGAAATTAAAAACTGCTTCACATGAACGTTGCGACAATATTTTAATTTTTAAATTTAATTTTTATATTTAAATTTTTAATTTTTAACTAAATTCTATTCACTAGTTCTTAAGCGTTTTGCGTTGAAATTTGAAAATGTAAAGCTATATTGTATATAGCTTTTCATTTTCAAATATATAGTACATATATCGTTCAATCGTGTATTCCTTTTACATTATGTCTCCACATATTTCTAAAAATGCATGGAGTACAAAAAGACGTTTTTATTGCGGTAGCCCAGCTTTTTTGTACTACTTCAAAGGTCTTTTATATGACTGATTGCGCATAATAGGAATAATTGCAATAAATTCGATATATTCCAAATATTTACGAATACTACTGAGGTGTGAAACGAGCTTATGCAATATACATAATAATATTTTATACACACAGTTTATTTCAATTCGTCGGAGCGCGTGTCCCATTTAATTCAGCGAATGTTTTACTTGAGCAAATACTGTTTCGCTTCTTTACCAATATTTTATCGCCATTTTGTGACGATATAAAAGGTACAGTTTTTTTAATATACCGTATACCTTAGGTAATTCGAATATGTATTCGTAAGTATATTTTATACAAGCTTTTATTTAACTTGCAATGTTTTTATGTCTGTCTGACTGTCTTTCCAGTTCAAATCTTGTGATCCATTTTTCAAGCACTTGCAGGTATTCGATTGTGCATGAATTTGGCATACGTATGTAAAGTCGGTGACAATGTTTTAATATGGTACCATGTAGCTGGTCTGATCTTGGAGTCGAAAGGTGGCCATAGGAACTGGTAAACCATAATCAGAATCAGAATCAGAATTATTTATTTGTCAAACATAGGTGTCAATATGTATGATCTTAAATATGTTTTTAGTCCGCTATGTTTTGCCATTAAAGCATACAAATATGGTGCTTTTGATTTACTTAAAAGTTCCATAATAACAATCTAGCATACTTAAAAAATATTGTATAAATAAAAAGGTAATATGTAAATATAATTTAAGTGTTTTATCATTTAGGAATTCATCTATTTTATAGTAACATTTCTCAATTAGCAATTTATGAAGTGCCTTCTTAAACTTTATTAAGGGCATATTTTTAAAAACATCAGATATTTTGTTATATACTTTAGGAGCATTACCAAATAAGCTCTTTTTCATCAAAGAAGTTTTACATGGCATAATTGATTTTCATACTGAGTACGTATTGGTATTTTCTTAACTGCAGATAGTTTTTTAAATAAATGTGAATTAGTTTTTACGAACAATGCAGTTTCCAAAATATACATGGCTGGTAGTGTTAATATTTTTAAAGATTTGAAATAGGGTACACGGCTATCTTTAGTTTTAAGACCACACATTGACCGAATACATCGTTTTTGCATCCTAAATACAAGCTCCCTGTCAGTTGATTGATTTGTGTGTGTGTGAATGACCTACGCTGTTGTCCGCGGGGCCTTCAACGCTTCACCGGACAAGAAGGCGAGCGTGCAACCACTACGCTTAAGCCAGAAGGGCAGGTCCAACTAGCTCAAGGGCACCTCAAGGAGGATCGGCCTCGGCTTGGGCCGTCGCTATGGGGGAGAGGGCCGATATAATTAGTATTAACAAGTTCTATACAACCAGTTAGTGTTCAGGGTCTGATGATGAAGCTGAAAGGTAATCAATGGAACCATCCAATTACGCAATATAACCCCGCCGTGTTTGGGCTCGTTGGATTTGTTTTGACGAGTACTTTAGACCCTGATGGCGTCCAAGGTCTGATGATGGAGTCGGAAGAAAGCCATAGGAACCCCTCAACTAAGCAAGATATCTTCTTTGTTTTATTCCTATAAAAACTTGTTTCTAAAACAGACGATTTAGCGCAGTGGTTAAGAGCTTAAGCCGCTCCGCCCACTGTGTCATCAAATCATTTAACCTTAACTTGAATAAGCTGAATCTTAATGTAGAGCAAAGGAGAGAGCGCTCTTAGCACACTGCAACCGCAATGTTTTAACTTATTACTAAGCAGGATTCGGCTCTGTCGTTCTGAGCCAAAGTGCCACAAACGGTCATTTACCGTTTGTGGCACTTTCATATCCTAGCGTTATTTCTTCGTGCTTCCATTGTTCCCCTTACCATTTAATGTGGTAGTTGTTAAGCGGCTTGATAAGTTCTAACAGTAGTTGACCACTAGCCTGCCTCCACCAATCTACACTAGGTCTGCATGGTGTATGACCTAATCACTCGATTTGCGGGAGAAGGCTGCACGGGAGTATGACAGTATAAGCTAATTTTTTATACATATAGAGTAAATGTGTTTATGGCTGTTTTCTCTTCACCTCCCAAACACATATAAAGATAGACAATACCAGATTCCCGATAGCTATTAAGAATTCCCCAGTTACTCTTCTCCGGAAAGTAGGACTCATGATCGCCAGTAACATTTTGTCCGACCTAGCATTAGGAAGATCTCGTAATCAACGAGGCAGTCCTTCCAGTAATTAGTAAAAAGTAGGATACCAATAAGTAATTTTCATAAAAAGAAACTAATTTTATTTACAAATTTAATCAAGCTTTGCTACTTTTTTGAGAACGTGCCCTTCTTAGCGCCAATTCTATAAAAACAAAACGCAATCTTAACCGCCTCCAATAAGCTGTTTTCGTATTTTAGTCGAATACAAAAAGACTCGGTCGCGAAACAAAGATCAGCGGCAGTAAAGTTTCGATTCTTGCGCAATTTCCCTTGTAGAATTGGCCCCTGTACCTCATAAGTTATCGCCTAGGACACGCCTCGCCACGGAATAGATAACGCCTCGCGCGCCGTGAGGAGGTAAAATACGAGACGATTACGGAGTTCAGGAGTATAACTCGGGGCGGGTGACGATAACAGTAATGTTCTGTGATGCTTTATCTGTGCCTTTCTGTGTAAAGTAGGCAGGTGTGTATAGTACTTCGTGGTTCGTATTCAACCGCCATTTGATTTCATATCTGAGGGTTCAACCCTTTACCGATTGTATATCTGAAGGATTAGCACGAACAGACTGACGTTAGCGCAACGCCATCGAGCTGACATGCCATCCTTTTCATATTATTACATAAAGACGAACGTGACAACTCGGTTACTCAACAATGTTACGATAACCTGAAATGATTAAATTTAAGCTACTCCACCTACTGGATCGTTTGGTCGCGGGTTCGATCCCCGCAAGGGACAAATCTTTGTGTGACCCCCACAAATATTTGTTTCGGTGTGGATGTTTGTGTATGTAATGTTTCATGTTTATAAACGCTTCCATAACACAGAAAGAATTTCTAGTGAGGGGGAGAGGGTCAAAATCACGAAATTAGTTTTAACCACGTTTTTTCTAAGAGATACATACGTCTCAAAAGCACATTTCACTCAAACAGAAAGCAAATTCACCATGTCACTATCGATTTCCCATTAAATTCCAATAAGTAAAGACGGAGAATTATTCTGTAATTTCGGCCGGAAGGGGATGAACGGCCGACCTACAGAAATAGGACAACCAACGACCCGTGAGCGCCGAATGGAGTTAATTTTACATGACTACTACGAGTGTAGAGGTATGGAGGGATATACAGATACGAAACGGGTCAGAAGTCTTATATCCCTCTTCCTCCTTGCATCGGTTTCCTCATAACTAAGGGTCGTGGTCATTTCTTGGGAACAGTATTCTATCAATGATGTACCGCCATCTATTCCTATCTGAAGTCGAGTGTAAAGCATCGTGAACCGTGGTATCAAGAGCTGTGCGAATCTGATCCGTCCAGCGTGTTGGGCTCTTTCCTCGTGGTCGCTTGCCTTCGATTTTACCAGTCTTATATACATATATTCTTATTATAAATAAACATAGCTCCACACTAGAAATTATTAGAAACTACAAGTGCGATTAAAAAAATTTAACCCGAACAGAGAACTTGATCCGATGTGAGGATCGAATCCGAATATTCAACCCAATGACCACACCGATCTCTGCTATAACCAGTACACCAAGCTGTCGGCATTCACAAAACTCTAACATTCACTGACTGACATACAAAGCACACTAGATCGGTACCGATTGATCAGAATTCCTGATCCATCGGTATGTAGCCGCACTAATGGAGTAACACTAGTGTTGTAAAAATGTTCAAGTCGGCGCTTAAACGCTCTAGTTTTCAACGTGCTTTAACGTTCAGCGCCCATTTTTACAACCCTAATCAGGAAGCACATAATTCGTTCCTTATAACACCTTCCGAGGCATGGTGTCATTTATGATCGGTATCGATATATCAGTACCACTGAACATCAGTGCTCTGTTGTGGTTCACGATGCAACATAGCTTTACGGTGAGTGTTACCCCATTAGAACGGCTATGTACTCGTAGTATGTACCTATATGTCATATTTCATTTGTTTTTTTGTATTATCGTTATCACATAAAACTTGTAGTGTACTTAACTGTACTAATAAATATATTATTTTTCTTCCTTTCAAAGAAAAGAGAAATCATCATAACATCATCTTACTTACGTAATAGGACTATCTCTCTCTTGAAGATTCAGCTTTGTTGTTGATTTTTACCATGTCATGTATGACGTACGGCTATTGGCTTCAACCAGAGCTCTTATTCGCTATGACCAAACACGCGATAACATCCTGTAAGCATCGTTAAATAGTAGTCCAGTAGTATTCAGAATGCCCTACACAATCATTTAACGAAGAAATCGTAAAGCGAGGTGTTGGATCATACCGAATAAGGGACCAGGACACTTTTTGTAGGTTCAATTGTACTCGTTTGCTCTCAACAACTCAATTCGTCCACGATAAACGGTGTGATGGCTGTTCCAATAGTCATACTCGTGAACGGGTGCTGCTTGTGGGGACTGGTCCATCTGGAATACTTTAGACACTCTTTGTAAATAACTTCATTAGTCTACACTAGAGCTAGATCGTAAACTATTTAATTGTAACCTAAACATGAAAAAAGAGAAAGAAAATTAAATAAAAAAGACAAGCCTGCTGGGTTTCCGCCGGATCTTCTTAGTGGAGGCCGCGTTCCGATCCGGTGGTAGATTTGTACTTAAATTAGATTTAAAAAATATATGTAAATTGACTATTTGTAAACGCCCCCGCAGGGCTTATACAAAATAAATAATTTGAGTTTGAGTTTGAGTATAAACGACATAATAATAATGTGTGATAACATATCTGATGGTTGAATGCAGGTGGCATCGGACTGGAGAGCGATTGGGGAGGCCTATGTTCATCAGTGGACGGGTATAGGCTGAGATGATGATGACAAATCTAATATCATTTTAACAGCCATTGAAAAGAAGTAAGCAAAGCGACGACTGCAAAAGAATTTCATGTGATTTTAAACATGTCACTTGTCGAATTTCCCTAGCGCCTAGTTAAAGTCATACCATAGGTCCCAGAGCATCGTTAGTGTAAGCTGAATAATTGACCGTGCACCGACACATCCGCATCGATATAATATTCATAAAACGACGTCGACTGGCGCATTCGCAAACTGAGTACAGCTTCTGTTTTTCTGTTTGCATATTCGAGTTCACAGATACAGTTTAAAATACAAAGAAATTGTCAGACATTGTATCCAATACGTATATACATCAATGGATCCCAGTAAATGGAACACCATCACTGCACTTATTCCAGAATAGGTGGTGGTCCGATACATTTAGAACACTTAAATATTCAAACGTTAATTTTCCATTAAATGTGGACGTGTGCATACGTGTAAGTATGCTGTCGGTGAAGGAGCTTCAAAGAAAACAGGTATATGTGGATTGAATTTTTCTAACATATAATCATCATATCATAAAAAAATATGTGAATATTACAGGATAGGATTACGTGCAGGTACAGGGGAACACCTAGACTATCTTATCATGACCAAATAGACCGATCTTATCTGATGGATAAGTCAAGAGTCTCCCCAGTTGGCGAGCGTATCTGAGACGTAGTACTATGAAAGTGGAGAAAGTGAGAGAGCTCTGTAAGGAAATAGTTAAAACTCTATACCCTCTGCCTAACTCGCAGGGGATCTGGAGTGATAATACAGATAGACGCAGATACCTACTACGAATCTACCTTTGTTTCTTGGTTCAGATATTCGGGCGGTCGATTCGGCGCAGTAGTTAAGACCTCAAGCATTCTACCTACTGGGTTGAAAAGTCACGGGTTTGATTTCCGCACGGGACAAATGTTTGTAGGATCCACAACTATTTGTGGGGCTACATTTTGAAAAAGGAAATTAAGCCCGCCAAAAGTTTTTATCGCTACAATCTCTGAAATTTTTAGAATCGGCTGCGCACTCAGGTAGTTAGATGCAGGCAAAACTTTAGCACAGAAATCCAAATTTAACAGCCTGCGATTATGGTATGACCTCACAGACAATGTCCCACGTACTAGTTTTCTTCTAGAGCCCAACCACGTGTACAAAAAAAAAAGAACGCGGCCACGGATGACCTGATAAGACAGTCACTCTGCGTGATAAATATGAACCATTAACTCGAAAAGAAGAAGAACCTGTTTCTCTCTCTCTCTCTCTCTTTTCCCCTGATTACTACAGACAACTTTCAAAGTTAAAAGAAAACTGCAAACTTTCTTTACATATTACAAATTGCTATTGCATTTCCATATTTTAATCCCACGGCAAAAGTTCTCATTTCTCATAATTGAAATCGGTACCGAATCGTTAAGAACCATTTCAAAGTTAGGGACTTGTTTTATTACGTATGCGAGCCACACCTATGCCCAGGGTTGTCACCTGTACTTTACAATAAAGTAATGGTCTCTATTTCGGTATTACTTACATTATGAGATTAATAAATACTAAAAAAAAGCTTATTTTTACCACTTATGGATTGATGGACGAATTCTAGATGGACTTCCGTTAAAGATGACTTAATACTGTCATATTTAACGTATTTTGCTAATATCAAGTGAAATTAGTTGTATGGTTGTATTTATTTCTCTTTGTTGTGATAACTATGGTTGAAAATTCATAAGGAATACTTATAGAAAATCCTACTTAATATTATAAATGTGAAAGTTTGTATGTTTGTTACCCAATCGCGCAAAAACGGATGAACAAATTTGGATGAAATTTGGCACACAGATAGTTAATTACCTGGATTAACACATAGGGTACTTTTCAGCCCAAATAAAAATAGGTTCCAGTCTAAAGTTCACGCGGACGAAGTGGCGGGTAGAAACTAGTCCGTAATAAATTAAAAGTATATAGTTTATATTCACCTCGCAAATTCTTTAGTGTCCCTGGAACTCTGATATATTTATTTGTGTTATTTAATTTTATCATTTTATTTTGTTTTTAGTAATTCCTTGTTATAATATGTAATATTTTATTATCCTCGTAATTTTATAGTTATGCTGTAATTTTATATAATTTTTATAATATGAGTACCCGCATTGGAGAGTGTTGTACATGCCTAAAAAGATACTTCACACAGTATGAAAAATGGCTATGATATATTAATGTAAAATTTGTGAATTGTCGATGGTGTGGCTTTTGAATAAGTAAATTAAATAAATACTTTCTTTTTTTATATTGAAGGTTTTATATTGTATTTACTCATATAAAAGGTGCCAGCCCTACCTCCACCTCACTTTAACTTATACTTCGGCTTGTCTTAACAAAAATCATTAAGCACTTTCTGATTAGTTTCATTCAATCATTTATACATTTATAGCAGTACGTAGGAGGGGAGAAGACGGAATCCTAATCTGGGTCCCTGTTCACTATGACCAAACGCGGTGCGTTACGACAACATTATGAAATGATAGTGACCGTTCTGGGGATTACAGAACAATCACCCATCTCAGGCTGAGCCAAACACTGTTTAGTCAAGCAGCGCTACTAGCGCCAGAATACTTTATTATATCCTTTCGTTCTTGTATAAAATAGCCATATAAAAGCACATTGCATTGCGGCGGCCGACCGCCATTGTTAGTAAATAACCAAATCAAAACTAGTTCGTTAGTTATTTTTTTAGTAAAACGTATCTTCTCCCTAGGATTTATTTCTGTGTCGTGTGTGCGTTTACAAACATGATAATTCACATATACAAATACCCAGACCGGCACAAATAATTGTGGATCACACAAAGATTTGTCTCGTGCGGGAATCGAACCCACGACTATTAGACACAGTGGGCGGAGTGGCTTAAGCTCTTAACCACTGCGCTAAATCGTCCGTAATAGAGTCAACATAACTTTTTTGAAACCTAAACCAAATTTCTTAGTTTATTAAATCTTCGGCTTCGGCCTAAAATCGACGTTCGGTCGGACACTAGTTTAACCTTACTCCATGGGCATACAGGCTACCATTATGCGATGACTTCACGAACTTATCGTGACACGCCTCGTTTGCTTATAGGGAATAAGGACTCAAGATACACTGAACTCGGGTTATCAAAGCGCTGCTGATGGAAGGCGGTAATAAATCAAAAGTTGTGATAAACTTGCCGCCCGAAGCGACTATTGACGGCTTTGCTTAGAAAATAATCTGCCGAGACATTGTTAAAGTTTGGTCGAAGGCACTCAAAGAGTGACTAGCCAGCACGAATACTTTTGGTAGTTGGACTGTTATTCCCGGGCACTTGGTTGTTATTATAAAAATAAAACAACCCACGTGCTTAGAATAAAAATTATCCAGGAACAGCGTTCACGCGAGTAGTCACTTTGTGACCGTCGTGCGGAATAACGTGTTCTGCGCTAGTCAAATTAAATTGAATTATGCCGTCTTGTGTCGTTCCTGCTTGTAAAAATGCTGTCGAGATAAAAAAGAAACATTATGGGATTATATTTCATACCTAACTAGAGCACCCAGGTGCCTTATTATTTAAATATTAAATTTATTCTTCCGTCTGTAATTGCCATAGTAAAAGACGTATTCATTTTGTAAGTGTTGCTAGTATAACAATTTTATTTTTCCCTACTTTTATTTGCTGAGGACTTTATTAGTTCTAGTATTAAACGGTATTCTATCTATATCATCACGCCAGATCCCTTGCGAGGTAGGCAGAGAGTACAGAGTTCCAACATGTTCTTTCCTTACATTTTCTTTCCTTTTTTCCTTAAACGGTATTAATATAGTTAACTACTACATCATGGTTTTAATATTTAGTTAGGATGATGAAAATATATTTTCTCTACATTAAATTACTATCTATCTATCTATAACCTCACGCCAGATCCCTTGCGGGGTAGGCAGAGAGTACAGAGTTCCAACAGGTTCTTTCCTTACATACCTCTCTGGCTTCCTCGACTCTCATAGTTCGTCTCATACACGCTCGCCGGTTACGGAGACTCTTGACTTTTCCATCAGATAAGACTCGGTTTATTTGGTCGTGGTAAGATAGTCTAGGTCTTCCCCGGTACCTGCATTCTTCCACTTTCACATTGTATATCTGTTTTGTCATTCTTTCCTCTGGCATTCTTTCTATATGCCCGAACCAACGGAGCATGCCCTTTCTCATCTTTACACCGATACTATCTTTCATACCTACTCGCTGTCCTTACTATGCTGTTGCTAATGCGGTCGGTCAGCTTCACTCCGCACATCTTCCGCAGAGCTCGCATTTCTACCGCATTTATCCTACTTTCATTCTCCTTCTTACATACCCAGCTCTCGCTACCATATAACAGCGTTGGGACAAGAACTCCGATATGTATGGCCAGCTGCGCCTTATGGCTTAAGTGCCGGCTCCCGAGTAGCTTTCCCATCGCACCATTCACTCTGTTCCCTGCACTCACTCTTCTCTCTATGTCAGCGGTGTATTTCCCATCCTTACTTAAATTACTACAAACCTTAATAGTTCAAGTATATCTATTTCTTGAGTTTAATATGAATTAAAATACACGTTACCGTAACAATGATTTTATTATCATGTACTCTAACGTCATCAACATTTACCCCAAAAAATGGTTATCTTTCCGAAGTGCCAACATTACGCGGGTGGGAAGTGTAGTGAGTGCGGGAACTTTGTTGAAGTTTTGGCTTCACCGCCCGGCGTGCAATTACGACTTAACGGAGCTTCTAGTTTATTTTTATTCTAAACATGATATGTGCACTTGCATGACTGCCTGGTTGGTCTAAGTGGCAAAGCGCATCGCTTTATGATCACGAGGTCCTGAGTCCAAATCCTAGGTCGGAAAAATGTAGTTTTTCTAAGGAAAACTTCCCAGTGTTATTTCGGAGTCTGCAATTGTGCCCGGTATATGGTAATGGTATATGGCAAAAAAGCAGTAATAGCCTAGTGGTTAGACCGCCGGACTGCAAAGTCAGAGATCTCCGGTTTAAACCCAGTCACGCACCTCTGTCTATTCCAAAACATCTGCGTATTAAAAAAAAAAAAAATTAACTTTCACTTGCTTTAACAGTTAAGGAAAACAGCATGAAACCTGCATGCCTAAGAGTTTCTTGAAGGTGTGTGAAGTTTGCCAACCCGGACTGGGCCAGCGTGGTGGACTATGGGCCTAAACCCTATCGGTTTGAGAGAAGGCCCGTGCCCAACAGTGGGACAGTTTCTTAACAGGGCTAATATTATATTATTATAAGGCAATCGTCTAGCCCCCTATTACATGGGACCTAACACCGTCGGTGAAAAGTGGGTGTACTCAGTTCACTGCTGCCACCCCCGCTTGGGGAATATGGACGTGACGGTGTTTATTTTTATTTTATTTTTATGATATTTGCATCGCTCACACGCGTAACCACTTAAAAATATTTGTCCGAATTTAAATTTATTGATATGTCAGTTTCACCATTGAGCTAACCACCAGGCAGGAACCAAGTTGGGCAACTAAGCAACAAAATCAAAAGAATTTACTGAGTTCTGAGATTTACGCGAATATTATACATGAACATATATTATAACTAAAGCGACAACTCCCAAGCATCATGGATCCGACTCTGCACTTCATATTCCGCAGAAAGAAGAAAAAATGGATATTAATATAACTCGAAGATATAAACGCAGGCTGGATGATCCTATGGATAAAAGCGATGCTACAATGTCCGAACTAATAATTATGATGGAAGAATTAAAAACACAGCAAATTCAGAAGTTCGATAACTTAAAAGCATCCATGGAAGCTGTATTGGAACAAAATCGAGAAATAAAAAAATCAATGAAGCATTTGTCCGGTAACTAAGATGATATATTGTTAAATGTGAACAAACTGCAACAGGAAAATAAGCAGTATGTGAAACAAATCAAAACATTAGAAACCAAATTAGAACAATTTGAAAAAAAGTCGCGGTCTACATCTATTGAACTACGAAATATACCTAAAACAGATTCTGAAAACAAGGAGAGCCTGATCGAAATAACGAAACAAATTGGGACAGTTGTTAACGCGCCGATTCAGGAGTTAGATATCCGTGACGTATTTCGCATGAAATTGAAAGATAGACCTAATGGAGCTATTTTCGTTGATTTTAACTCTACGCGTCAGAAAGAAAATATTATAAAAGTGACAATGCTTTATAATAAGGGAAAAAAATTGGAAAACCGATTGAGTACAACAAGTTTATAAATAAAAGGCCCAAGCTAAACCAATTTACGTTGGAGAATCGTTAACCAAAAAGACGAAACCTTTATATTATATGGCCAGAATATTTGCGAAGAGTAACAACTACGATAGCTGCTTTACGTCCTACGGAAAAGTGTATCTGAGACGTCATGCTAACGAACAACGAGTACGGATTGATAATGAAGAAGCTCTGGAACAACTCAAGAAAGGAACTTGACTAGATAAGTTAAACTGTAAACCAGTACATACCACTTTATTTTTATTCCATTCGTCTCTTGCATGTTTGTTTACCTTTTTTAGATATTCAGATTAACATACTTCTGCGCGCTTCATACATTTACAAACACATCTATTTTTTTCGAAACATACATCTTACTTAGCACGATTATCCATTGGCCCCTTTTAGATAAATTAAGGTTCATTATACTACAAATATGCGTCAAACATTCATTACACCTATTTACACACACAATTATTTACTATATTACACACATAAGTGGCTATTAAGTTACACACATCCAATAACTCACATATAATACCTAAAAAATAGTATAATATATCATAATAACTTAAACACTCTAATTTCTTACATGAATAATGATATACCTCTTATATTGAGCCCTGCTGATTCCACTTTTGTTAAAATTCGATGAATTAAATCAAATACAGAATAAAATTGACTCTGTTCAGATAGCTGAATCGTCAATTTGTAATATTGAGGAATGTCGGGCGTATCTACCTTATCCAAATGAATATTTTAAAATACTACAGCAGAATATTAGGAGTTTAAAATGTAATATTGATGGACTATTACCGATACTTGCAAGGAGTGATGTCACTTGGGACTACATAGTTCTTACGGAATGTTGGTTGCCTTGCACTCACAATATTCCGAACATAGATGGTTACTATTATTTTGCTAGGACGAATAATCTTACCCAAAATGAAGGCGTCGTGGTGTACTATAGGGAGGAGTTATATACTACGGTTGAAGAGCCAAAAATGTCGGACGCTAATTGTCTTGTCTTAAAGCCGAACACAATACAGTATTATTTGCTATATATCGTCCCCCTGGGTATAAAAATATAAATAAATTCACTCAATCATTGAACAACGTTCTGTTAAAATATGCATCAAAACCGAATGTTATTTTAGTAGGTGATATTAATATTGATATTAGCGAAAAAAGCACGGATATAAATTCCTCTTCCTATTTACACATGTTTGCATTTCATGGTATTCAACCCGCACACACACTCCCAACTCGTAATAAAACATGCCTCGATCATTACTTACTAAAGACAAAGTTAGCAGCCCGGTGTCTCGTACCCCAGACTTCCCTGGCAGATCATAACTGTGTTGTCCTGTACCTAAAAATTGCTAAAAAAGAAAGCCCCGTAAAATCATTAGCCATTTAAATAAAGAAGGCTTTAGTAACGATTTAAAAAAGGTTAATGTTTGTACTTTGTACTTAATTTCGGATGCTAATGATGCTACTGATTTATTGTAAACAACTTTCGAACTTTGATTATATCAAATTCAAAGGAGATCAGAACATCTAGACGTAAGAGAATATTAAAACCATGGATGACACGAGGTATGTTAAAATGTCTAAAAAATAGGGACAATTTATATAAAAAGCTAAAAAAATACCCTAGTGACATATTACTTGCTACATATAAGAGGTATAGAAATGTAGGTTCCACTCTCTTAAAGAAATTAAAAAGGGATTACGAAAAATTGCAACTGCTTAATGCAGGAAATAACAATAAAAATTATGGAAAGCTATAAAAGACATTACTCATACAATTAAATAGGAAGAAAGTCCTACTGAACTACTATGTACGAAAAATCCAATGCAATCGATTAATAATATCAATCACTTTTTTGCTAATGTAGGTAAAACTCTGGTAGAAAATATAAATAGTAATAATAATATGCAAGCCTTACCCAGTATTCAGAAATCAAACCCAAATTCTTTTGTTATGTTATCTACCACTGACTACGAAGTTAAATCTATAATAACGAACCTTAAAGGGGATTGTGCAGTTGGGCTGGATATGATTCCAGCCAGTATTTTAAAAGAAAATATTGATGTTTTAACACCACCTATTACTTACGTTTGTAATCTATGTATCTTGACTGGAGTATTCCCTACAACTTTTAAGAAATCACGAATCCATCCGATTTACAAGAGTGGCGACAGAGACTGTGTCAATAATTACAGACCTATTTCAATTCTTCCGACTCTTTTAAAAATTTAGGAACCTATTATTAACAGGAAGTTAGTGAGATTTTTGGAGGATAATAAACTTATATCACAATCACAATATGGTTTTAGGTCAAAAAAATCAACCTCTGATGCCGTTCATGATCTCACTAACTTTATTGTTACTAATATAGATAACAAAAAGAAAACAATTGCAATATTTCTTTATTTGGCAAAAGCATTTGACACAGTCCCTGTTCCAATCTTGTTATAGAAGCTAGAACATCTAGGAATCAGGGACCTCCAATTGAAGTTGTTTAAAAATTACTTAAGAAATCGTACACAATGTGTAAAAATAGATGGTATTATTAGTGAGGATGTTCCTGTGCATTTTGGTGTCCCACAGGAAAGCATACTTGGGCCAACCTTGTTTCTCACTTATATTAATGACTTGTGCCAACTGGACCTTGCAGGAGGTAAAATTGTCACATTTGCCCACGACACGGCCCTACTTTTTAGTGGAGATACATGGGAGGAAGTGTTTAACAATGCACAAAGTGGGTTCGATATGGTTAAAAAGTGGTTACGTGATAACATATTGACCTTAAACTTGGACAAAACTAAATATATATATTTTGCTCTGAAAACTACCGTGAATCCTATTCCACACGTTATAATATCCCACTCATGTATCAATGAGAACAGCCCCCACTGTGCTTGCCCTAGACTACAAAATACCACATGTATTAAATATTTAGGCGTTATGATTGACAACAAATTAAACTTCCAGTGCCATATACACATGTTAGCAGCACGAACACGCAAACTAATTGTCATATTCAAAAACCTGCGCCAAGTGGCTGATAAAAAGTTAATTAATTTAGTTTTTCTGGCACTATGTCAATCTTTGCTGACGTGTTGCATCACATCCTGGGGTGGCGCTTTAAAAACACATTTAATTAAAATCAAAGGAGCGCAACGAGCTATCTTAAAAGTAAGTAACTTCCTTCCGTTCTATCATTCTACCACTGATCTTTATAAGCAGTTTAAGGTCTTGACAGTTCGTCAGCTGTTTGTTCTTTACACTGTTGTTAAACAGCATTCTTTGACAACATATGACCCTAATAAAAATCTTTTGAAACGTAGAAAAGACAGAGTTTGTAACACAAGTTCATTTAACACCAGTTTTTCACATCGCTTTTTCTGCTATCAAGGTGGTAATCTCTATAATAAACTAAATAAAATATTATCTATTTATCCACTTTCCACAAAAAAATGTAAGCCAATCCTTAAAGAATGGATACAAAAACTGGATTATGCTGGGACAGAAAACCTGCTACACTTATCGGAAATATAATGCATCAAATCACATAATACATATAAACACACACCACACACACACACACACACACACGCACACGCACACGCACACGCACACGCACACGCACACGCACACGCACACGCACACGCACACGCACACGCACACGCACACGCACACGCACACGCACACGCACACGCACACGCACACGCACACGCACACGCACACGCACACGCACACGCACACGCACACGCACACGCACACGCACACGCACACGCACACGCACACGCACACGCACACGCACACGCACACGCACACGCACACGCACACGCACACGCACACGCACACGCACACGCACACGCACACGCACACGCACACGCACACGCACACGCACACGCACACGCACACGCACACGCACACGCACACGCACACGCACACGCACACGCACACGCACACACACACGCACACACACACACACACACACACACACACACACAGACACACACACAGACACACACACACACACACACACACAGACACATACGCGCGCGCAAATTATGAACTGACACATTAATTCTCCGTTATCTCCTACCATTAGCAACAATTGACATATTGTAACTTGACATAAAAACTTGTAATAACCTGATGATCTGTAATACAGGGCTACCCTACCTCAGACATCAGCTCCTTACATTTAGTATAGACTAGTAAACAATTGTTATGTGTAAGCATTACAATGTACGAACCTACATATTTTAAGGTCTGCTTTTTGTGAGGAGAAATAAACTATTTTATTATTATTATTATATTATTATACATGAATATTAAACAAAACTATTTTTCGGATTTTATCGCGATTTATTTTTGATTTTTAAGTTCCCGACGTTTCGAGTACTTTGCAGCACCCATGGTCCCGGAACAACTATGCCTTTTAGACGTCTAACACCTCAGTCCCTTCCGTGACCATGGGTGCTTCAAAGCACTCGAAACGTCGCGAACTCAAAAATAAACCGCGATAAAATCCGAAAAATAGTTTTATTTCATGTGTTAAAAGAGTTTCATAAAAAGTCTGCGCTTATATAGACACATCTTGCTCATTGACATTTCAGTATTAAAATAAAAGAAGACATTGAAATTTAGCAATACCTAATTGGACAAAAATATTGTGAGTAAATTAAGTAGATATTAAATATTTTGAACATCGTCGCGGCATATTTTTAGTTTTTATGTTCCTAACGTTTTGAGTGCTCAACGGCACCCATGGTCACGGGAGGAACTGACGCGTTTGATGTTCAAAAGTCATTGTTCCCCGCGCGTCGATTCCAGAGTACCTTAGGGGGGTTCATTTAATTGCATTTAATTGATTGATCTTACAATTGAAAAATTCCCAACACTGAGCAATACTATGCAAGTAACAGAACGCACACAATTTTGATTAAAAATAGGAAACCACTGGGTTACATTGAGTTTACTGTCGTGAAATCGTCCAGGGAAGTAGCATTGCAAATGTGGTATATTAACTTTACATACCCGCGTAGGTCAGTTTCTTATCCACTTCCCTGCTGACTACTGCGGTTTATATTCTCGCGCTGGTCAGTTTTACGACCGCTTCTCTATACACTGCCGTTAGAGGAGCAAAATGTAGTCAAGGATTGGATGAAATAGTCTCAGTACCTATATAGCTGCTAACTACCAGGTTAGTTAATCTTTTCACTGAAGACTTTTAATCCATCCAATCTATTTGAATTACGATTTAGCGCAGTGGTTAAGAGCTTAAGCGTCTCCCCCCACTGTGTCTAATAGTCGCGGGTTCGATTCCCGCACAGGACAAATCTTTGTGTGACCCACAATTATTTGTTTCGGCCTGGGTACTTGTGTATGTGAATTTTCATGTTTGTAAACGCACCCACATCACAAAATCTAGGGTGAGCCTACGTTTAAAAAAAAATCCACCCATGGATTTTATGGATGCGCGGATAATGTCGTAGCTGTCGACGTTTTAAAGTTTCGCCACAGAGCCGACGTAGCGCGACGGGAGCGCGACGGTCGCGCAACTTGGGAAGTTGTAATGTACTGAAATCAAAGAAGTATTAAACAAGAAATGTACGGGAGACGACACATAGTGCAGCCGCGCTCGGTGCGACGTCAAACGTCACAACCGAACGTAGCTGAGCGCTTCCGTCGCGCTCCATCAGCTATTTAACCAAACCTTTAGTTTGACGATGGCTGTGTTCCAGTGGTAAAGGCTTAAGCCGTTTCACCCTCTGAATCGAGCCGACGCGCGTTCGATTCCTTCACGGAACAAACATTTATGTTGTACCCGCAATGTTTGTTTTGGACTGGCTGTTTACGCATGTGAATTTTATGTTTGTAAACGCAACCACAACATAAGAACTATTTCCATTGTGTATCAATATCCTACTTTAATCACGATGTTATTCCTGAGCGATGGTAACGACGTTACCATTGCTCATATATTTCAAAAATAACAAATTACCAGGTACTAGCATTTTTGTATTGTACCAGCAATTAAGGATTACACCTTAAAGCAACTAGTACTAGCTTCCACGTGGAGTCTAATAATAGGTATGCACGACCTCCCTATTTCCCGTCGGTTAACTCATAAAGCCACAGCCTCGGACAATTTACAGCTGCAATATCCGCCCAGAGAATAACTGGTCGGTATTACTCTTTAAAATTTCACCTTGCACTCAGTGAAAAACATTACCAAATATCTACGGTGCTGTCTTATTAAAATTTCAAACTATACTTAGCAATTTATGCGCGTAAACAAACGCGTTTGCACGTCGACGAATGCGTTAACGCGAGTTATATACAAGCTGTAACATAATTAACGCAAGACCTGAAAGTAGTTTGTTCTAAATCGATAACTGAATTGATTCCAATTATTTTTAATGTAACTAAATTTTTTTTTGAAATTTGCCAAATATGCTTTTACTCCTTCAGTGCGCTATAAAAAACTAAATTTATTGTTGATTCATAGCAATAAGGAGATTAAAAATGCATTCCTAACCCGTATTTCTCAAAATGCACACATACACGTACAAGTTTCATTGTTAATTGGGGTATAAAAGTGCTTAAAAAAGGGGTAAAAACCTTTAAATTTGGAAATTTGGTTTTCGTTTTGAATTAATGAAGCAATTCTCTAATTGGGGTGTCTGAGGTCTTGCGTTTATTATGTTACACCTTGTATACGTGTTTAGAACCCGCGATGTGTCTTGAAAAGTAACTACTTACTAAGATTAAATAACTCTGTTTTAACAATAATAGTCAATAATCTTTTTATATGACAGGTTATCAAGATGTTGAATTATCTTTTATTAGAATGCGCTCGTTGAAATCTTTTCGATCAAAATTTATAGTTTCAGACAAGCATAGGCTATCGATCAGTAAATGCCGTATTTAAAAAGGGTATTCTATGTATTGATATTAGCAAAACCTACATATACCTTAAACATACCAACGACAAACACAATTTTCAAAATGTTAATTTTTGAACTCCACCGGTCTAAATAGCGTCTGGAAACAATTTATTTTTTCTCTTCAATGTAAACAATGTAATCAATGTAAATAATATAACGTTATTACTGTTTTTTTAGTATGTAGATAGCTTGAACTAGACTGGTCTAGAGCAAGAGCAACCCTGGGGTAGAGGAAGGGGCAGATATTTTTAAGGTATATTGCATTACGCTGTACCAACCCTCGACGAAACACGGGGTTAAAAATCCAATATCTGAAAGAAAAACGCTTAAATAAAGACTCGCTCAGTACAGACAATCCTATAATCCCTAAGGAATCGAACTAACAGCCGGAGATACGGTGGGACTGACCATTCCTTATATTAAACTGAAATGGTTTTTGAAATATCGAAGGAAATATGTCTTTAAGTACCTATAATATGTAGTATTTACTCGAATAGTATAAGTCTCATTATATATATATATATATATATATATATATATATATATATATATATATATATATATATATATATATATATATATGCATTTATTGAAATACAATTTCTTCTAAAATATATATAAAAATACATTCATCATCATCATCATTTCAGCCTATACTTGTCCACTGCTGAACATAGGCCTCCCCAATCGCTTTCCAGCGTAACCGGTCCGATGCCACCTGCATCCAACGATTTCCTGCGATTTTCACAAGATCGTCGGTCCATCACATCAAAAATACATTATTATGTATATATTTATTAAGTATAATTTCTTATAAAATATATATAAAAATATACAATACAAATATTCTTATATATATTGTATGAAAAAAATGTGCTCCACCGACAGCAAGGTCTACGACCCATGCTACCGGTGGTCAGGGCTCCAAAGAGAGGAACCTCCTCACAATGCGTGCCGTGTCCAACATTACTGCCTTCTGTATCAGGCCCCTCACCCAACTGCCTAGCGAGAGCTTCTCAAGGTGTTTATCGAAGCTCTTCGCTATAAGGCCGTTGACTGAAACGACCATAGGAATAATGATAGTTGAATCAACATTCCACATGGCGGTAACCTCATGGGCCAGGTCCAAATATTTAGATAATTTTTCTTTTTCGGCCTTCACAAGGTTCTCATCATGCGGAATTGTGACATCAACTAGCATTACACGACGCATCGATCGATCTATTATCACGATATCAGGTTTATTGGCTACAATAGTCCTGTCCGTGATAATAGATCGATCCCAGTAGAGCGTGATATGACCACTTTCGAGAACTGGAAGAGGCTGGTACTGGTAGTACGGTACTTCAGAGTCCACAAGGCCATATTTAAGAGCCAGTTGCTGATGGATAATTCTAGCCACTTGGTTGTGTCTGTGCAAGTACTCTCCGTTAGCAAGACGAGAACAACCGGAAACTACATGTCTAATAGACTCACCGGGACGGTGGCATGCTCGACAAATGTCAACCGTGCCGTCCTTAAGGATGTGCTTCCGGTAGTTATTATTATTATTACATTATTATTTTTTTATATGTATCTCGCTGAGATTCACGGGCTTTACCCGGACCTTTGAAAGGCTTGCATGGGGACATGGGTCCAACACGTAGAGGCCCTTTGCGAGAAGTTAATGTTATGTAAGCCACCTGCTGAGATCACTTGCTGAAAATGAAGAAACATAACCAGCGAACTGACCCCGGCAGGTGCAAGGACTATTGTAAATTATGGAAAGAAACAAGGACTATGTAAATGAGGTTTGATGGACAAAAACTGGACTATTTCAAAGGGGACGGACACCGGCCATAATTAGTGATACCTAATTACCCGTGGCTGGCGGTGACTCGCCGCTTACTAGATGGGCCCTCAAACGGTCGTCCTAGGACAACTGAGGGCAACACCGGTGTGAGCGGCTCAGGGGTGTAGAGAGGTGTGCTGCGCTTTCTCCGAAGTTACTCGCGGCGTTATGCCCTTTAACACTTCCACCCCTGGAGTTCATCGACGTAGGAACGCATTATCTTCCTACGTCGATATAGCTCTCACGGCTCCTCTCTGGACGGCCAATTAAGGCTAGCCAGAGCCGAGAGTCCTGCGGGCACCCTTCGGTTTCCACTCGACCGACGAAGACACGCCGAGTTGGGGGCCCTGACCGACTCTCTGAAGCACTCGGGTCCGTGGTGTCGTTACTCACCAACAGCTCGCCACAAGCTGCCCTGCGGGCTTATTATTACATTATTATTATTATTAAGAGACATTATTGTCCCACTGCTGGGCAAAGGCCTCCCTTCACTTTTTCTTCATCTCATAGGAACGTTATTGGTGGACTAAGCCAGCGACATATTCTCACCAATGTAACTCCTGCATAGATGACACCAACGTTAGAACCAGGTAGTTATAAATATAACTATCTATGCTCGCAGTTTTTCTGAGAGAACCACCGAAGCTGAAGTGGCAGTGGCCTGGACACATTAGCTGAGGAGGAACGGATAACCGCTGGGGTAGCCGACTTATTGAGTGGCGACCACGGATTGGCAAATGTAGTAGCGTAGGGTGCTTTCAGACTAGGTGGAGGGATGATTTTCATATGGCGGCTGAAATTGGATGAAAGGCGCCAGGGATCGTACTCAATGGCGTGCAATTGGAATGGCCTACTTCCACTAGTGATGATGACGATAGCCTAGCCTAGCCAAGCACTCTGTATATATTCTCTTCTTGCAACTGATAACTCCCTCGGTAGCATGATAGCCTAACTTGGAAGTTTAAATAAATGTGTTGAGTTTCACTTTGGAATTAATATTTCAGTTCGCTAAGACACAATTATGTAGATCTAGAAATAGCTAGCCTTGACTTAAATATAAAGTAGGTATACCGTCATAAAAGTAGATTGGGTCAGAAAGAAATTTAATAATTCAATTATCGGAATACTCAGAAAAAAATAGGTAGGATCAAACTTTATATTGACTGGTTTTAGTAACAATGCTTAAGAGAACTCCCCATATTGTATTTATATAAAAAACCACCCATACCAACTTGAATTTAAAATGTGCATGGTGTAGTTGGTGACCACAAAGTCCTACATTCAAATCCTAGGCGAACAAAGTACTTTGTGTGTATATTTCAGTAATAGCAGGTTACTGAAACTCTGTATTATTGTTCACCTAAGAGCCTATTCTTATTAAACCCAGCCAATCAAAAAACCGTTTTTATATAGAAAATCCACAATAACTCTGCGACCGTAGGATTCAAAAACAAGACTTCGTGAACGCTAGTCGCAGAGTAAGCTAGTGGATAAATGAGTATATATAAAAAAAAACAAAGAATTATTGTCTATATTGTCGGTGTTCAGAAAAACATTTGTAAATTGTGGTTACCAATAAAAAACAAACATTCTTCGAATAACTCGGCCATTGGAATTTGATAGCAAATTTAATATTAGATTTCTTTAGACTTTAATATTACCGTGTTTTAAGGTTTAGGTGGAGATTTAAGTATGATTATATAACTATGGGGATATGGGATGTGGTATATGGGTAAGCATAAACCGTTGAAAATGTTTCGATAAAATTTGGCAAGAATCTCCTTGCAATATATCGACATACATAACATCCCAGTAATTTGTCTCAAAAAACTGAAGATATTTAATAGATCTTATACCATTTCTTATACAATCTAGACTTTTGGTAAGTTACGTGTTTTAGCGTCTTGAGTAACGTCGCTTACAAACTATATGCCGGATTTGATGATGAACGGATTGTAAATTCTATCTTCAATTATTGAGGTAAATGTAGTGTATGTCATCTGTGATGGCACCCTGTCTCATTTGCACATATGTGTAGGCACTACTGACACTTCATGAGAGCCGATGGGCGAGAGTGAAGGTACTGTTGCAACACGTGTGCATTGCCGAGCCAGTGATACTTTCTGGAGGTAACCGATAGGTAGCAGAGAGTTCAGTAAATATCATCCCGTCAGATCCCTAGCGCAACAGACAGAAACTATCTACAGAGTTATGAAAGAATTTGGATTCTTTGCTGAAACTCTGTAGGTACTTTCTGACTTCCTCCACTATCATAGTTTGAAAATCAAATTAAATTCCATCACATAATACTTAATTATACCTTCCATGATCGCCTTCATATTTTTCACACCTAACAATTTTACGGGAAAGCAAGTGGCACCAAAGCTGATCTTCGGTCACAAATTATCATATAAATAGGGAAGGAATCGCCACTTCCCGGGGGTACACCCTGATAACGTCGGCACGTTGCGGCTCTAACACGGGTAGCTATTTTGATTAACCTTTCGATATTGTCCTGCATCCTATTTTTGGTGCTATAATGTACGGGTATCGACAGAATTATTAATTATCCATATTACCTTAGTATCATAGATACTGAACGGCAAATCAAAAGTCTCCGTAACCGGCGAGCGGTGTGACATGATATATGAGAGTGGAGGAAGCTAGAGAGGTTTGTAAGGTAAGTACCTGTTGGAACTCTGTACTCTCTGCCTAGCCCGCAAGGGAATTGGCGTAATGATATAGATAGATAGACGTTAGTATCCTTCTATTCTATCTACTTCTATATCATCACGCCAGTTACTTTACGGAGTAGGCAGAGAGTTCAGAGTTACAACGATTTCTTTTTTTACAGACCTTTCTGGCTTTCTCCACTCTCATAGTTTGTCTCATACACACTCATCGGTTGCGGAGACTCTTTACTTCCTCTTGGATATAGTACCTTACTGAATGAATTGAACTGAGTTAATAATAAATTACACTATATTTAATTACATAATAATAAATAAAATAACAATAACATAAATAACAGTACTTTTTGAGTGTATCCGTGGTGATGTATCGAGATGTTGCCGCAATCGATAGAGGCCTAACTCCGCTTTCCTTGGCAAACGGGAACTGGCGAAGGCCCCAGGTATTAAGTACTTCGGACCGCACAGCCATATGGAAGGGCAAGGAGCTACACGGACGGTTCTATCGGGCTCTTACAGGGCCTGATGTGGACCAGCTCGCTTCCGTGACCTGGCTACGCTTCAGCAACCTTTTTGGGGAAACTGAAGGCTTTGTCTTTGCAATTATGGACGAAGTTATCATGACGAACAACTACCGGAGGTACATCCTAAAGGACGGCACGGTTGACATTTGTCGGGCATGCCACCGTCCCGGTGAGTCTATTAGACATGTAGTTTCCGGTTGTTCTCGTCTTGCTAACGGAGAGTACTTGCACAGACACAACCAAGTGGCTAGGATTATCCATCAGCAACTTGCTCTTAAATATGGCCTTGTGGACTCTGAAGTACCGTACTACCAGTACCAGCCTCTTCCAGTTCTCGAAAGTGGTCATATCACGCTCTACTGGGATCGATCTGTTATCACGGATAGGACTATTGTAGCCAATAAACCTGATATCGTGATAATAGATCGATCGATGCGTCGTGTAGTGCTAGTTGGTGTCACCATTCCGCATGATGAGAACCTTGTAAAGGCCGAAAAAGAAAAATTATCAAAATATTTGGACCTGGCCCATGAGGTTACCGCCATGTGGAATGTTGATTCAACTATCATTATTCCGGTGGTCGTTTCAGTCAACGGCCTTATAGCGAAGAGCTTCGATAAACACCTTGAGAAGCTCTCGCTAGGCAGTTGGGTGAAGGGCCTGATACAGAAGGCAGTAATGTTGGAAACGGCACGCATTGTGGGGAGATTCCTCTCTTTGGGGCCCTGACCGCCGGTAGCATGGGTCGTAGACCTTGCTGTCGGTGGAGCACATTTTTTTTTTATACAATATATATAAGAATATTTGTATTTTATATTTTTATATATATTTTATAAGAAATTATACTGAATAAATATATACATAATAAAATAACATTTCAAGTAATACTCCCAACAATATACAAAATATAAATTTTCAATAGCATATTGTTACTTTTTGATAATTATTCGTGCACAACTCTAAACATAGAATAATAAACACTATCATAGCCGTGACTTCTGCTGAGTTATTTTTTAAGACTAAATCCTTATCCTTCCTCAGGATGCAGTTTATTTTCCCGTAAATTTTTATAAAAATTTTTATAACTGTTCTGCAGTTGGATGTAAGAATTGGTACCAATAAATTATATAACGACGACGGCTTGGTGGCAGTGGATAAAGGTTTGGTCAAAAAGCCGACGGAGCACGACGGAAGCGCTCGGATGTGACGTTTGCCGTCGTGCCGAGCGGGGCTACGCTGTGTGGCATCTTCGATACATTTCAGTACATTACAACTCCCCAAGTTGTACAGTACTCCGCGCCAAAGTCGCGCTCCTGCCACGCTGCGTCGTCTTCGATCCAAGCATGTGACCTACAAATATTTGTTTCGGTCTGGATGTCTGTGTATGTGAGTTTCATGTTTGGACACGCACCTACGATACAGGAATAATTCCTAATATATACGTTTTATTAAAGAAAAATAATATAAGAGTTTTTGACATACCCACAGAACTTATCTTATTGAATGAAATGATTAGTTCATTGAAATGAACATAACTAAGCAACAACATGTCAAGTTTAAAGTGACAATTTAATTTATACTCCGATATTATAGCCACTAAATTCAGTTTCAATTGGAATATTTGTAATTAGACGTTATGTTTATTTATGTCACATATATAAAATTAAAAAACTAGCTTAACTAAAACCGCGACTTCAGCTGCGTTGTTTTTTTGCGACAAAAGGCAGCCTATGTCCTTCCCCAGGATGCAGTTTATCTTCTTAGCAAATGTTAACTAAATCTGTCTAAGGGTTTAGGCTTGGAAAGGCAACAGACATTTACTATTCTATTCTATATCATCACGCCAGATACCTTGCGGGATAGGCAAAGAGTAAAGACTTCCAACAGGTTCATTCCTTAAAGACCTCTCTGGCTTCCTCCACTCTTTTAGTTCATCTCATACAGACACTTTCATAGAAATATTGGTATGCATAAAAACTAAGCAGATTCAAGATGAATACTACATAACTGTACCTTTACACGTATAGTTAATAACAAAAGCAAGATAGTGCGATGAAATAGCTTTGTCTTTGCTTTAATCTCGGAGTTGCATCGCGCCAGACGCTTGGAATTCCTTCGCAAAGCTTACCTAAGAGAGCTTTCCGTCCAAGTTCCTCTACACGAACCGTAATGAACCGTTCCAATTCGAATTTCAGACATAATTTCTAGAAAACAATGTTGGGAATCTCTTTGCCCATGACATACACATGTGCACGACGTTTTACCATGTAGGGATAGTATATAGTAGGCATAGTATATGAGTATTTAGCGGTTGAATAATACCAGATACACATCTTGGCGTTTCCGTGGTACCAAGTACCTATTTTCAGTGGTGTATCTTCAGAGAAAGGTGAAACTTGAGTACACTTTTTATATTTTTACACATTATGCATTACAAAATTAAACCGCTTTAAGATGATTTATATCCAATGGTCACAAAGTAAACTGAACTGATTTTTGAACTAGAATTAATCCTTTTAACATGATCAGCAGGAATAGATTAAAATTAGTGCAAATTGATACAATTACGCATGTACACCAATGTTATTCAATAGATATACCCCCTTTTTAAATAGCGTTTTACGTGTCACGTACTTGTATCATTCGATACCACTTCAACACTAAACCATAACCAAGTGTGTAATGAGCAGTGATAGCCTAGTGGTTAGACCGTTAGACTGCAAAGTCAGAGGTCTCGGGTTCAAACCCAGGCACGCACCTCAGTCTTTTTGAAAGCATGTGCGTGTTAAAAATTAACTATCACTTGCTTTAACGGTGTAGGAAAACATCGTGAGGAAACCCGCATGCCTAAGAGTTTCTCGAAGGCGTGTGAAGTTCGCCAACCAGCACTGGGCCAGCGAGGTGGACTATGGCGTAAGCCCTCTCAGTTTGAGAGAAAGCCCGTGCCCAACGGTGGGACAGTTTCTTAACAGGGCCAATATTATTATTATTTATTATTAATGATTCATGTATATTACCATCAATTTACACAAAAATGTATGAAAAAAACATCGTATCAAATAATATTAGTGTACATTTTAGTTAATATTAAGAAAATTACTTAAAGAAATCTTGAGTCTGAGTATAATCTTTATATAAGTGTCTATAAATAACCATAATCAACATTCAATTGAGTCCAGTAGAAAAAGTGAGACGAATTTTAGAATTTTAAAGTCGTTTTTTTTAAACTATGATTTTCGACTTGTATTACCTTTCACTGAGAGTACAGAATTTTACACTTAGACCCGTATTACAAAACGTAAATCAGCCGTGAATCTAGTTTTAAAAATTGTTTTTTGTACTAAAACGTTAGTTTTAAAACGTTAGTTTTAAAACGTTAACGACTGATTTTGATTTGTAATACGGGCCTAAGCTTGTTAGTGTGTACGGGATAGACTTTTTGATGGGGCAGTAAGGGCAACTGCCTTAACCGTTACAGCTACAGAAAAACGATCTTAGGAGACTGTCCTTAAGTTTTTGCAACATTTTAAGCAGCATTTGTAGATTTTGCAAAAAGTGCACAGTCAGCAAGAAAATGGACAATTTCCACGTACACTATTTTGATGCAAATCGATCTTTTTCCTTATAAGAAGCAACAATATCTACTGAGTTTGGAGTACTGGAAAAATCAGAAATCGCAAACCAACTTTTTCCACATATTTTATAGAAAATCCCTACAGTGTACGTACCAATAACATAATATTATGATTGCTAGCATATCATTATATTAATACGTGAAGCTAAAACTTTGTACCCCTTTTTACGAAAATTGCGCGGCCGGAGGAGTATGAACTTTCCCACACTCATAGTTTATATCGAGAAGGACTGCAGAATGCTAATATTTTTTTAAATTATGCAGATAAATGCATTAAATCAATAAAAACAACATTACACACACTACCATGTATTTGACACAAACACGCATATATACTCTTTTGTTTATTGTTAAAAAGTCTGTGGTCAAATTGAGAATAGATTTATATTGTTTGTCTTTCATATTATTTGTCTATAGTCTTACTGAATGTCAAACATAACCAGCAAACATAAGTTTTTTGGCGGGAAGTTGAAGAGTGATGTTGTCAATATGTTTTATTTTCCAAAACTTGTGTTATTTCGACTAATAATGTGTAATGTTGGTGGAATATTAACCATTATGTGTTCTTATATGTGCACGAGTGAAGGTAATTGTAACAAAGTGATAAAACGTGCCTTTTCGACTTCCCTCAAAACGGCCGTCGCAATTGGTATGTAAAGTATCCACCGCTTTACTATCCAGGGTGGGGTACTTCATTAATTTCATTATCATCGTTGTCATCAAGTTCATCGAGGAGTCGAATGAATTTAAACAAACACGATTATATATCTCACTGGACACTGGCAAAATACACTTAAAATGAGTATGAAGCCATAACGAAAAGGAGAAGAAGAAGAACCAGCAAACGATGAAAGAGTAGGCCAATTTCGACCAATGGGCGACCACTAGTACATATAATTGAATGGAAAAGTAAATAATTGTACCTCTTACATTTTTGTACTTCAGGGAGTCAAGGGGAGTATGTTATAACGTGACATTAACTGTACGGTACAGCAGATAGTGGTTAGACCGATGGACTGCAAAGTCAGAGATCTCTGGTTGAAACCCCTGGCACGCACCCCTGTCTTTTCGAAAGCATGTGCGTATTAAAAATTAACTATCAATTGCTTTAACGGTGAAGGAAATCATCGTGAGAAAACCTGCATGCCCAAGAGTTCCTCGAAGGTGTATGAAATTCGCCAACCCGCACTGGGCCAGCGTGGTGGACTATGGCCTAAACCCTCTCAGTCTGAGAGTAGGCCCGTGCCCAAAGATAGTTTCTTAACAGGGCTAGTATTATTAACTGTGCGTCTAATGCATGCTTAAAAGGGAGAATCATATACATGTTGAAGAAGATAACTTTATTTTTTTGTAAAATAACTTTGTCTTCTCAACAATCAGATACATACTAAAGAAGGTAACTTTTAAGTTCTTCTCTTTGGGCCCTTATTGACGGTGCCTTATTAACTATCACTAATTAAACACGTAACGCGGCGTGTTACGATAACTTCGTGAAATTATCATTTAATAATAGTCCAGGATAGGACATAGGATACATTGATCACAGAAACATAGGGTCCTGTCATTCAAAACGTTTATATAGTAAAAACATGACATATTATACAAAAATCTATACAAAAAGAAAATAATTCTCGAATAGGGCAATTTTTCGCTCAGCGGGCTATGCATAAGGGTAATCTAAATTGAGGTTTTTAATACAGGAACACCTTATAAAGTCTATCTACTCAAACTTACCAATCGATCTTACATTATGGCTTGAGTTTTAAGGTTAACGGATATTAAGCTTAAGATTTTTCATATGTGTACAATTCTAACCAAACTAAACACACAACTACATACGAGAAACTAAACATCAAAGCCATTGATCAACGTAATAAGTGTTAATATATACCATTGAATAAAACTTGAATAAAACATGAATACAGAAACGATATAAGGAAGACGATATGCCTCACCGCAGTCATAAAATTTTAAGATTAATAGTGTCTATATCAATATAGAATCACAAAACCCTCACTGATTTCATATTTAAACGACGAGTTCCGCAGTTTAATGCTAAAGAGGCTGCGACAATACACCTAATTGTGTCTCAAGCAACCATAGCGCCAGAATCTCCGAAACGCGAGATGAAAATCAATAGAAACGTGTCTTCAAGATGACTCTCTACCACTCGATGTAACGACCGTTCATAACTACCACTATTTTATATAACGTGAGGGTTTGTTGACAGTGGTGGGCTGCAGCCTTATCAGACGGTGCGCTATCGCCAACACGCCGACTCCGTTCCCCCTCCCCATCTGATGCCCTACCACGCCCACGGAGATCCTCGCGGATGCTGCGTCATGGACCATACATCATCTCAACATTATCAACAACTAACATGTTATTATTTTAAGATTATGTAATGAACTTACCCGCGGGAGCGAGGTCCCACTTTGGGCGCCATTTAGCGCGTGGTGGGAGCGCGTTCGGGAGAATTAGCGCGGAAGTGCGGACGCGGCGACGAGCGGCGCGCGACTGCCGCGATACGCCGAGGCGCGTGCGTGCGCCCACACGGCGCATGTGCACAACTACCCGCTATTTGTTTTGCTCTGCGACTCCGTATCGGGCTTTCGTTAAAAGCCGCAGAAAACGAGATTATTCTCCCGTATAGATACGGGACGCGATGCGGAGCATTCCAATGAACGTCGGCTGAAGTTAGCCGAGATATTGTCGGCTTTTATTTACGCCGTTCGACAAGAATCGCAATGGACATTGTACGGATTTCGAAGCCGGGGGAATGTAAACAACGGATCGTAGTGGTACGACAACTTTTAGCAAACACTAATTCTTCAGATATTTGCATTTGACCTTGGCATAAAAGGAAGAGCATGAAACGCAATTCAAACAGATATGCAATTATGTACGGCGCTTTGACATGGTGCAATCGTGCAAGTAACCGGTACGAGTTGAGCCATTCTCATAGGTTAATCGCGATTTATAAGCGTCAGCGTTAATAAATATGTGAGACCAGTGCCCACGAATGTACCTACCTACCGCAATTTTGACTGCAAGTTTAATTGCACACACCATGACTAAGCTACAATTAAGACGAAATCATACTTAGAGTTTCTTACGACTGTATGTTTTCCTGAATAAAATAAAAAAAATACTTTCAAATGGTATCCCTAGAGAATCGTACAGACCTTAGATATTCGTCTAAGACTGCGTATAACCATTATTAATTAGATTTTTACCCAAATTATACCAGAACCAAACTTAACTACTAAGCTTTTTTTCGCTTAAGAGTATCCCGCAGACCTGCCGCTTTTACCGCCCCTCAGGCGAACTAAATTTGGCGCAAACTCTCCGGTCCCAAAATTGTGTAAACTTCTGAACGCCCTTGTCACAATGAGTAATAGCTAAGAACTTACCTTAGCATAATTTCGATCATGAGAACGAACTGTAACAACTGTTAGTCGGTTGGGCCATGTTTACTTAAAGGTATTTGCTTGCGGTGGCTGTTTGGTGCAAGTCACTTCCTTCCCTCCAACATAGTCGAGGGGAGTGATGGCTGTTGCAGTGGTCATACTCGTGAATGCGTGCTGCTTGTGGGGACTGGTCCATCCGGAATCCCTTAGACACGTACTTTATAGAAATAACATCATTAGTCTCATATATCTGTCGTGAGCCATCACACTGGAGCTAAATCGTAAACTATTAATTGAACCTGAACATTGTACCCATTAAAATATAACGGAAACAATAGAAAAAAAAGACTAGCTCGCTAATTTTCTTGCCATATCTTCTCAGTGGAGGCCTCTTTCCGTTCTGGTGGTAGATTAGTAGTCATATTAGATAAAAAAAAAAGTAAATTGACTATTTGTAAGTGCTCCCGCAGGGTTTCTACCAAATAGGTTTTACAAAATAAACTATATGTATTTGGTAGAAGATAAATAAATGAGTTTAAAAATAAGCTACCATTTAAACACGTCATCAAGAGCTAAAAGACCTTTAAGAGCCTTAGGTTTACCTTTAATCTGGAGTTTACTATTATTTCATATTTTGTAATAAAACTTAAATACAGTGCCAATCCCTAAAGGGAAAGAGACTTTCGGAACTCTTTATTATTTTTTAAGACAAAGATGATTCATTGCTACGGTCGTGGTCATCATAAATCTAGTCTAGATTTATAGTGGTCATCTCTATAATCACTTATTCCAATTTTCCAAATATACACGTTCCACCAACACTGAGATGCTGCTATTTGTGTCATTAAATACGTAGATATGTACGTGCTTTAACTTAAACCACATATCTTCACGGAAAGAAATATACTATTCTATCATCAACTCATCCTAACTTCCAAATTTTCCTCTTGATATCACCTACCACCATAATAACATCTACAGTCTATAGGTAAGTTATTTTAAGCTGAAAAAAAAATTCGTCACGTACGTTCCCAAGTACTTCGCCCGTTTCCCGGCGAGGTCGAACCGGCGCGAGCTGGTCACGTAGTTCTGGAGCATGTACCTACCCTTTACTGAATTGTACGTGATAAATGTGGGATATATCGAGCATTACGGATAACGTGTGGATGTTTTTTTCTGCCACCACGCAGCTTTTGATGATCGACGATTGGGTCGTTTTTGGAAGCTTGACTTAGGTACTGTGGCTGCAGTCGCTTAAATGTAGTCCCTCATACCTTGTTTGGATATAGAAAGTCACAAATTTGCATTGCGGCAACGTTACGTCGCAGTCGGTAGTTATGGATGCTAAAACGGTCATGCCTGTTTTAGGCCTTAGTTGTAACAATAACGAAGGGCTTAGTGGCTGGCTTAAGTGCCTATCTATGTTTCCTTTTAGATAAGTCTTCAATTTCCTTATCGACGTTGTCCAAAGTCCACTTACCACCCTCAACTAAACTACATAGACTTACTTGCAATTTTAATATATATATATATATATATATATATATATATATATCGGCGCAACTACAATATTTCGTCGATTATAAGAATAATTTGATTGTTTTAAAATTATTTCATAAGCTATCAGCTTATATTTGATTACTTTGTGATTATTAAAATGAAAAATTAACGTGACCATGTTAGGTTATCTTAAACATAAACAAAGTTCATTGTATTTCAAATAATTCAATACTTAACCTAAAAACTTGTGTACACGTGCATGCGCGACGTACTCTATAAATACGGCCGCACAGAGCGCGCTCGTGGCATTCTCGCTCGAACCACTGGACAGTGCGGACCTCTCTCGGACGTCGTTACGCTGTCAGTTTGGAATAAAAACGAAGCTTTGAAAGTAACCGTGAAGTTTTCTTTTGAAGAGCGAACATGAGTAACCACCATGAAAGTGACATCAGTGACGTCAGCTATGCTGACGTCACACCTTTTAAAAACACTACGGAAGGGCGTTCTCCGTCATATATATATATATATATATATATATATATATATATATATATATATATATATATATTAAAATTGCAAGTAAGTCTATGTACGAATTTCACCATCTGTGACTACTTGACTACTACTCCTATCCGACGGTTAATTGCCGAATAATGCGAAGTCTTTTTTTTTTTTTGTTATGTATATAATGTTGGGTCACACAAAGATATGTCCCGTGCGGGAATCGAAACCGTGACTATTAGATACAGTGGGCGGAGCGGCTTAAGCTCTTAACCACTGCGTTTAACGTCCCACCGTTAAATAGTATAAGTCTTCTTCGATGGTACTAGTGTAGCTACATCGATTCCTCTACAGCAGATCATCTTACAAATCTTACAAGGGGTTCAAAATAAACATAAGGTACCGTAATTCAGGGAAATTGTGCCATATTCAACATAGACAAGTTTAAATTAAACGTCTGCGTCAACAAAAAATGACCTTGCACTGCAACAGACACGTTCAAAGAATTTGGAAAGATCCAATTTCTTTGGCTGAAATTCCATGCTTTCATAAACCATTATTTGCTGGAAAAATTATTCCACTTCTTGAATATTTTCCTGCCATTAGAATAATGCCTATAACATTCTTCCTTCTTACCCATTCTAGATTACACAACATATATCACTCACACGATCAGACACCAAACACACCGGCGAGGTCAAAAAATTCCTTGGTCGCCGGCCGATGCAGAGCACCAGGGTGAGACATCTAGTATATGCTCTCCCCAATAGCGACAGGCTAAGCCGAAGCTGTTCCTCCTTGAGGCGCCTTTGAGTTAGTTGCCCCCTTGCCCTTCTGGTTATAGCATAGTTGTATGCAACAACTCACCTTCTTGCCCGATGAAGCTGTAAAGAACTCTCTGTGTTAACACACAATTAAAACTACCCCAACGTTATGTGTCTAATGAAAGCTGAGAGTGATTTTTTATACTTTTCAAAAGCTGGCAATACCACGGCTGTTGTCACCCATTGTTCTAGTGAATCACGACCAACCACGAAATATGAGCATTTTTTAGAAAAAATGACCTGTCTGAGCACGTTTACGACATATTTTTCGGAAATGAGAGCAAAATTGTTCTAGTAAAATTTTTATACAGATTAGAAACATAATACTACGTCACACACACACTACGACTCTTACAAATCTGAATACTAAGAAATTATTTCTTAAATTAAAAATAAAATTAAAATAGTCTCGGAAGACACCCCAAAAACTACATGTCTCACTATACCCTGCCAAATTTGAGGTCTGATCTCCTTAAAATCCACCTACCTCAAAATCCATTTGATATTTATTATGTGTGTGTGTGTGAATGATGTACGCTGTTGGCCGCGAGGCCTTTACAGCTTCACCGGACTAAAAGGCGAGCGTGCAACCACTACGCTCTAGCCAGCCAGAAGGGCAAGAGGCGACATACTCGAGGGCGCCTCTTCGAGGCGCCCTCGGTTGGGACAGTCGCTGTAGGGGGACGGGTGCACTACTAAGTGCACCGGTCAACCGCCGGCTATGGGAGGGGATTTACTACTACGTCGTCGTCGTCGCCCGTATTCTGAGCGGAAAGAAGGGATGACAAAGCATCGGGGGGGTCGGTGAGAACATGTCGCGGCCGGCGGTGGCGGCAGGGGTCGGGGGGGAGATCGTAGTCGGCGGTGGCTACGATTAACGGATTCGCATGGGTAGATGCGTTCGCGAAGTGACGTGTTGACGCCTTTTTAATAAAGGCGCGAATAGGTTCGAGACCTAGATCGGAGTGGAGGAGATCGGAGTGGAGGCTTGATATTTATTATTGAGTTAACATTGTAAAGATAAATGCTTGAAGTCGCGAATATATTCAGAATTTAAGGGGACTTAAAGGAAATAAATGTAATTTAATGATGTCCTCTAAAATCAGCTATGGCGAAAATTCCACCTAAGTTACGTAGTAAATTTTACCAAATTTTACGTAGTAGGAGAGTGAAAATTTACCAACCTATTGCTTTTTTTGACTTGTGACAACAAATATAATCTAAATATCTACCTTATTTTAACACCTATTTTACATCGTTTTGGCGAAATTCGTTACTTTAAATTTTGAGACTAAAAAAAAGTTCAAGTAACTAACGCAGTATTCACTGTTAATTAAACGTTTTCATTATTATTTATATGAATACATCTATTGTCGAATAATCAACCATTGATTTTTTGGACTAAATTTATATATATTTATAGTATATTACGTAAAAATTTCGTTTTGACCAATCCAAAGTAGACATTCGTAACATCCCTTAAGTATCGTTATGTATTAACGGAGCTGATTTATTACGTCATGGAATGATGCGTTGTGATTTGAAATTGATTAGTCGGAGCTCGTGAATATGAATTAATTTTGGATAATCAGTTTTATATTGAATATTACTTGAAATAAAACTATTTTTTCGTATTTTATCGCGGTTTAATTTTTATTTTTAAGTTCCCGACGTTTCGAGTGCTTTGCAGCACCCATGGTAAATAGTTTTATTTCATGTGTAATATTCGCGTAAAACTAAGAACTCAGTATGTGAATATTACTTGTCTTATTTGTGCAGGTTTTGTTGATTTATCTGAGAATAGAAATAAAAAGAAAAATAAATCTTTTTTTTTATGCCTAGATAAAGTAGTTTTATCTCGACTTAGATAGTAGTAAGTAGACTTAGTGTTCTTTTAAGACTGGATTTAGTATTGCTTTCGATAATAAAATGTTGAATTAAAACTATTACTTTAATTTGAGCACACATCCTAAAGAGTTTAGATTCGTAACACTAAATTCCCCTAACGTTCGGCGTAAGTGGCGGAGCTAAGCAAAAAACTAAAGTTTATAGACCTAAAATGACATTAAGTAACGAAAAAGTCTTTTTGGAAAAATATTCATACATTGCTGTAGTAAATTAACTTTTTGATATGTGGATCTGAACTTTTTTATGTTCGCTAAATATAAAAATTAAAGAAAACCCTATAAAATGTATTATTATAGTTAAAACATATTTGAAAAAGTTACGAAATGGAATGAATTATCCTGGCCATGGTGTGAAAAAATCTTTTTCTGCGTTATTCTCCAAATACACAATATTTTTTTATGAATCCTGATAATATATTTAATTAGCAATGCTATCATCGTTTTCCGAAGGCAATTTAGAAATTACAATTATATAGTGTGACGCGGTTTTGATAGCGCCAACAGCCACTGATCTGCAAATACTAGTCACAGTTATGAAAGACGATTTAGTACTAGACTAGATAGTCTAGATCTTCCCCGGTACCTACATCCTTGGTAAGATTACCACGACCAAATAAACCGAGTCTTATCTGATGGAAAAGTCAAGAGTCTCCGTAACCGGCGAGCGTGTATGAGACGAACTATGAGAGTCGAGGAAGCCAGAGAAGTATGTAAGGAAAGAACCTGTTGGAACTCTGTACTCTCTGCCTACCCCGCAAGGGATCTGGCGTGAGGTTATAAATAGATAGATAGATAGGTTTGATTAATGTTATATTATCATTTCATAAGATTTTACAAGATTTATATTTAACACCTCCAAATGTGAAATCTTATTCAATCCGTGGCATTACATTGATGATTTTTTGAGTCTTCAGACAATTAGTATTTTAATTAAAAATTGAAAGACTTAGAAGGAACTAATTTAATATCTGAAAAACAATAAGTATCACATATAGGTGATTCTAGTTTGTATATATATTTCATAAAATCAAAAAACTTATTAACACAATTTATTGCTTTATGCTCTTCTATTTTGGTTTTACTACTTTGGTCATAAAAGTATTCAAGTATCAAATCCGTTTATTCCCAGTTCATTCGGTGTTGCATGACTCAATTTATTTAAATTTTCTTCTCTCAGCTTTCATTAGACAGACTCTTTTTGTATAGATTAATCAAATATAATAATTTTATAAATCTTATAACATGAAAGTATCATTTGTTTGCATAGCTTAATGTAGGTAAAAAAATAGTCCTGCGAAAATAATTAGAAACAAAAATATTTCGCAACCATTCATATTTTTTTAAAATGTTCGCAACCAATGAAAAAGTTTAATCATTTATACACACTGGCAACAAACAACTACATTGTCATTGTCAGTTTTATTTTATAAGCTAGCAACATCGTAAGTTCCTTCGAGAATCAAAAAAGTGTGACGGGCGATAATTTTATGAATTTAATTGTGAATATTTAATAAAAATGTCGACACTTGCTGCACCTTTATCCGTCGCGGGGACCAGGACCTCGGGAGCTTCCGTCAGAACTCAAAATGGTAATGTTTATGTGATAATTCCCATGAGGTTGTCGGACTCCGGCAGATCACATGCATTGCGACTGATGGTTACATTTTTGTAAATATCTCGTAAAATTCTCAAAAATCTGTGATAAGAATGACTTAATTGTCTTTTCAATGGCGTAAAGTTGTCGTAAAAGTAAACATGAGTCATAGATGGGCAATTTTTTTTTAATTTGTGAAAATAACCTATTGCTTATACTGGGAAGACAAAAGATGATTGTTATATTGTGGAATTTATTTCAGTGATGGCCGCTGCGGCTATCGCCAACATAGTCAAGAGCTCGTTGGGTCCTGTGGGCCTTGACAAAATGCTGGTTGATGACATTGGGGATGTAACAGTTACAAATGATGGAGCCACCATTCTTAAGTATGTATAAAGTAAATAATAAAACAAGTTAAGTTAAGGCTATATTCTCCCAAAGCGAGTAGCAGAGGTGTACTGTGTACTCCAATTTTTCACCAACGGTGTTAGGTCCCAATATAATAGAAAATGAGTCTCCTCATATTGGTCTCAATGCCAGACTCCAAACTGAGAACTTAACTAATTGGGGTTTTAATAATGATTTCATAGAAGAAACAAAGTTACTGACATAGCCCTCAGGATGATTAAGCTGAAGTAGCAATGGGCGGGCCAAATAGTGGCAAGATGGGACGGGTGTTGGGGCAGAAAGAATCTAGAGACCACATATTGGCAAGCGCAGAGTAGGACGGCAGCCTGCCAGATGGACCGACAATCTTGTGAAAATCATAGGAAGTCGTTGGATGCAGGTGGCATCGGACCGGTTATGCTGGAAAGCGATTGGGGAGGCCTATGTTCAGCAGTGGACAAGTATAGGCTGAGATGATGATGATGATGAATAATGATTTTTCATTAACCTCAAATAATATTATATTTTCATGGTGAAACTATGATATATATGAGTCTTGTTTGTTTTTTTCTTAAAAAAAACGTAACCTATGTACGTAGCATACTAGGATTATTTCCTGTATCATGGGATTGTTTACAAACATGAAAATTCACATACTCAAATATCCAGACCGAAATAAATAATTGTGGATCACACAAAATTTGTCCTATGCAGGAATTGAACTAAACCCGCGACTGTTAGACACAGTGGGTGGAATGGCTTAAGCGGTTAACCACTGCGCTAAATCTTTCGTAAAATCATGAGTGATGCCGAGGCCTTCCCTTCCCATATTTCCAACTAACTATGCATCACTTATGCGAGTTCCCACCGCCAAGCTAGAGACCTTTATGATCGAGGAGTTCTGGCCAAAGGGTGTCATCTTCGAGATTTCAAGGAAGATTATGAGACGTCCCTGCACAACGCAACATGTCGCCGTCAGCACATGTGTCTTAGTTAATATGTCCATATATATTATATGTATGTTAGTCTGTAAGATTTATATTCTATGGGTCTGTGAGTCGCACATAATTATTTTTGTGAAACTTCAATTGCCTGAAATAAATGATTTATTATTTATTATTGCTATTTCAGGTCACAAAGTACCTGCAGTATTACTAGTTAGGTCTACTTGCACAAACTGGTGCTAGCATTACCTATTGACTAACCGTAACCGGCGAGTGTGTATGAGACGAACTATGAGAGTGGAGGAAGCCAGAGAGGTATATAGGGAAAGAACCTGTTCGAGCTCTGTATTCTCCTACCCCGCAGGGGATCTGGTGTGATGATATAGATAGATGGATTGAAGGCAAATTAACGTTATAACCTTGAGTTAGTCAATAAGTAACGCTAACCCTGGTTGGTGCAAATGGACCTTATTATCTTTAAAGCAAACCCCTCTATTATTATCATTGAATGGAATTTTTATATGGTTACCTGTAGAATGTTGGAGGTGGAGCACCCAGCAGCTAAAGTGCTGGTGGAGCTGGCACAGCTGCAAGACGAAGAAGTCGGTGATGGTACCACATCAGTTGTTATCATCGCTGCTGAACTATTAAAGGTACTGCAATACTATTTATAATTCTCTTTTAAAGAGGTGGACAAAATATTTATATTCTAACAGTTAATTAATGGAGTTTAAAATAGATAGTTTTGGACCGAAGCTGGCTTCAGCCAAACTTCGGGTAAGCACCGAAATTAAACGATCTACTACGATTTACGACTTTTAAATGCTTTTAAGTAAATAAATATTATAAATACTAATATTTCAGAGTTATTATTTTTTTACCAGTTGTAGATAATTTTAATCATCTTGTTAGATTAATAATTTTTAAACAATTATGTTAATTGCATAACTTTTAAAAAATTCAGCCATTCATGAACCATATTTCTTAGGGTTATTAAACCTTTGGCTTCCGCCGAAGGTTTTGGCGATGGCCTATTAATCTGCTTCGCCTTCAGCTCCGACCAAAGATCGACCTTTGGTCGGACACGAAAAATTAATGAGATCTCATTTCGTCCTGCTCACATTAAGAACAAATAGTAAGTGATACGGGTTGCCTGCTTTTTTGTAATGTACACAAATACATTAAAGAAATGAAACACATTTCGACTATAATTCTATTCCAGATAACCACCCTGAACCTATTTATTATGTTGAACCGCAGGTCCAAGTATCTTTTATGTCTTCAATCTTTTTTTTTGTTTGTGAGTGATCTACGCTGTTGGCCGCGAGGCCTTTACAGCTTCACCGGACTTAAAGGCGAGCGTGCAACCACTACGCTCTAGCCAGCCAGAAGGGCAAGAGGCGACATACTCGAGGGCGCTTCTTCGAGGCGCCCTCGGTTGGGACAGTCGCTGTAGGGGGACGGGTGCACTACTAAGTGCACCGGTCAACCGCCGGCTATGGGAGGGGATCTACTACTACGTCGTCGTCGTCGCCCGTATTCTGAGCGGAGAGAAGGGATGACAAAGCATCGGGGGGGTCGGTGAGAACATGTCGCGGCCGGCGGTGGCGGCAGGGGTCGGGGGGAGATCGTAGTCGGCGGCGGCTACGATTAACGAATTCGCATGGGTAGATGCGTTCGCGAAGTGACGTGTTGACGCCTTTTTAATAAAGGCGCGAATAGGTTCGAGACCTAGATCGGAGTGGATCTTCACACATAGTTTCACTTGGTCATAGTGTTAGTTCCGATTTTGGCCGCGGGTCAAAAGATCCTTGTACGACTGTATTTAATAATTTCTTCATAATTTTCAACTCGTAGAGTGCTGATGAACTAGTGAAGAACAAGATCCACCCTACTAGCATCATCTCCGGGTACCGTCTGGCGTGCAAAGAAGCCGTGAAATACATTCAAGACAATCTCACAGTGACGGTGGAGTCCCTAGGCCGGGCATCCATCATCAATGCTGCGAAGACCACAATGTCTTCCAAACTTATTGGAGCGTATCCTTTTATACAAGAATGTAGTATTCGTCTTATTGTTTTTCTATCTATCTATCTATAACCTTACGCCAGATCCCTTGCGGGGTAGGCAGAGAGTACAGAGTTCCAACAGGTTCTTTCCTTACATACCTCTCTGGCTTCCTCGACTCTCATAGTTCGTCTCATACACGCTCGCCGGTTACGGAGACTCTTGACTTTTCCATCAGATAAGTCTCTGTTTATTTGGTCGTGGTAAGATAGTCTAGGTCTTCCCCGGTACCTGCATCCTTCCACTTTCACATTGTATATCTGTTTTGTCATTCTTTCCTCTGGCATTCTTTCTATATGCCCGAACCAACGGAGCATGCCCTTTCTCATCTTTACACCGATACTATCTTTCATACCTACTCGCTGTCTTACTATGCTGTTGCTAATGCGGTCGGTCAGCTTATTCCTTATTGTTTTTAGGAGTGGTTAATTTAGCTTTTGATGTATAAGTATACTAAAGCTAAAAAAAATATTCATGTCATACTTTACGATCGTGGGTGCAAGGGTGTGCTTATTTCATCCACATTCCGTGATATTTTTGTTGCTGTGTGACAAAGGCTAGCCTGATTTTCTTAAAATATTTATACACTGTCACGCATATATTCCCCGAGCGGGGGTAGCAGAGGTGTACTGAGTACACTCACGTTTCGCCGACGATGTTAGGACTCGTACTGGGAGGTTTTCGTTAGATAAACTACTCTTGTCCGACCTAGGATTTGAACCCAGGACCTCGTGATCACAAAGCGATGCGCTTTACCACTAGACCAACGAGGCAGTCTTAAAATATTTATTGAAAAATATTATTTTCTCATGAGACAATTATACTAAATTATATATTATAACACTGGATGTGTAAAAGGGAGGGGAGACTTTCGCCTTGCACATGTAGGCTTATAATAATTTAGCTTGCATATTTTTTTAATAATAATAGTTTTACTTACAAATGAAAAGTTATCTGATAAAAAAAAACATGTTCTGTTGAACAAATATAACCAGAACAAAATTTGAATAGACCGAGTCTTATCTTAAGGAAAAGTCAAGAGTCTCCTTAACCGGCGAGCGTATATGAAACGAACTATGAGAGTGGAGGAAGCCAGAGAGGTAAGTAAGAAAAGAACCTATTGGAGCTCTGTACTCTCTGCCTACCCCGCAAGGGATCTGGCGTGATGATATAGATAGAAAATTTGAATATGTTTGTTTCTAACTCAAAACTTCCTTTCCTTAACATCACAAACAGTGATTCAGATTTCTTCTCAGAAATGATAGTTGATGCTGCCCAGGCCATCAAAATCACAGACTACAAAGGCAACCCTGCGTACCCTATCAAAGCCATCAACATTCTGAAGGCGCACGGCAGGAGTGCCAGGGAGAGTGTACTGATTAAAGGCTACGCTCTCAACTGCACTGTGGCTTCGCAGGCGATGCCCAAAAAGATTCTTAACGCGAAGATTGCCTGTTTGGACTTCTCTTTGCAGAAGACTAAGATGAAGATGGGAGTTCAGGTATGACGTAGTATTGCTTTAAATTAAAACCTTGTTGTACTTATTTCTCTTCGGAAATTATAGTGGACTAGTGGCTGCCTGCGACTTCATTTACATATTTATTATACTTCATACACTTATGTACACAGGCAGCCTTAATGCCTGAGGCATTTTCTGCCAGTCTACCTTAGGGTGGTGTGAGACAAGTGTGGTAGGTGTGAAATTACACAAGTTTAAGGAAAAAATAAATATGTATCTTTACAAATTATAGCCTATTATATAGATTTAATATTTATTTTTTTCGTTATTTCTATCTTTCTTTCTCACCCAACTCGGATTTGCACCTGCTTTCACGAGTTTCTGCATCACCCAAAGGTAGACTGGCAGAAAATGACTAAGGCATTAAGTCCGCCCATGTACCAACTGTGCATAAAGGATAAATAAATATTATTCTGATGTACAAGCTATATATAACTGTGAAATTTTGTCACTATAGTAATAAATATCGTGTTTTCCTTTAGCTCTTAAATAGGAACCAGAGGGCCTAGACAAGTTGCAAGCGTTTTGTTTCTATTCTCTTGTCGCAATCGATAGCGCATTGTTTTGACCACGTGACTTTTCGTCGCAAAATGTCATTCCTATACATTTTTCCGCTTTCAATTAGCGTTAACAACTGTAGATTGTCCACTTGGCTATAGGCGCAGATTTCTCATTGATATCTATTTCAAATCTTTAAAAACCATAAATATGATGATACTTTTCTTAATCAATAAAATTATAAATTATTATTTTCTGCCCATCATTACGTTTGCTTGGATTTAAGGCCGGAACCTTACAATTTTCCGACATGAAACTTATCCTATGTATTATTATCCAGGTAATAAACTATCTGTGGGCCACATTTCATCCAAATTGATTCAACCGTTTTTGGGTGATTTAGTAACAAACATCCAAACATACAAAGTTTCACATTTATAATATTAGCAGGATTGCTACTAAATAAATTGTAAAAATTAGCATGCTCAGAAATTTGTCTAATGTAAGGAAACTGTCTATCTACCTATCTACATCATCACGCCAAATCCCTTGCCGTGTAGGCAGAGTACAGTTCCATTCAGACCTCTGACGTCCTGAACCTTCAGATATGGAAACTAATATGTATTTAAAGAAACATTGTACGATCAGCAACATAAGTAGCTTAACATTCTCAGTTTTTCAAATTGCTTGTACACTTTTATTATGCTTCGGATCCGTTATTTTTGGTGTTCTAAATATATTTGAATATCTTGCTGATAATTTGGTACTGATAGTGTTCACCAAAGTTAGATAGATATCCGAAACATGCCTATCAATAAATTTAAAAAGGTAATCAAAACTAGACTGTAAGAAAGGGTATTACAAAATTTCGGATTATCTTGACGATAAAACAGATTGGGTTTGAGCAGCTCCTCAATCAGCAAATTTAAACATTAAAGCTGTATAATACAATTTTGAAAAAAAAATGGTTATCAGAAAGGCCAAAGAAATTAAGTTAAAAGACTAGCCCGCTGAGTTTACCGCCGGATCTTCTCAGTGGAGGCCGCGTTCCGCTTCGGTGGTAGATGTAAAAAATGTAATAATTTTGACGTTTGTAAGTGCTTATGTATTGGCCTAAACAAATAAATGATTTTTGAGTTTTGACTTTGACTGTATCTTATGGATTTGAAAAAATGAGAATGTTAAGCTACTTATGTTGGTGACTATAATATCAGCCTATACTGCCCACTGCTGGGCAAAGGCCTTCTCTCACAAATTGAGGTGAGAGAGATTGGGTCCTACTCCACCACGCGGACCCAGTGCGGATTGGTGGAGGCAGGTTTGTGGCCACCTGCTGTTGGAACTTATCAAGCCACCTTTAAGGCTTCCAACTCGGCTCAACGACTACCACATTAAGTGGTAACCGGGACCAACGGCTTAACGTGCCTTCCGAAGCACGGAGACGCTCGAATATGAAATACCACAAACGGTCACCCATCTCAGGCCGACCGAGTCGAACGCTGCTTAACCTTGGTGATCGGTAAGAACACCGCGGTCGCACAGCGCTACGAGCGCCTATGTGGGTGACTATACCACATTAACACAAATTAATCTTATCCTACCTACAGGTACTAGTATCCGATCCAGACAAGTTAGAAGCTATTCGGGCTCGTGAACTGGACATCACCAAGGAGCGTCTACAAAAGATTCTGGCTACAGGAGTGAATGTGATCCTATGCACCGGTGGTATCGACGACCTCTGCCTCAAGTACTTCGTGGAGGCCGGCGCGATGGGCGTGCGTCGCTGCAAGAAAGCAGACTTGAAGAGGATCGCTAAAGCCACTGGCGCTAGTTTCTTGACTTCGCTTACTAACATGGATGGTAAGACAATCCTGTTAAGTACAAAATAATTCAAATCAAATCCAAATCAATTTATTGCTAACGAAATACAGTGTGTTCAGGTTAGTAATAACTCTGCCTCCTGTGCTAGTATAAACTGTGTTACAGGAGACAGTGTCTGACAGTGTCTTATTCTGGATTACACAATTTAACATTACGTAACTAATGTAATTACAAAGAAAAAGAGAATATAAAAAAAAAAACAAAACCAGTACTGTGTTCGCGTTAAAGTTGAGTTCGAATATGTTTTATTGGACAAGTTATTTTGGACAAGTTCGAACTATACGTTTAAAATAGCATATTGCTATTTGCACTCACCGGAGAGCGATTTTTCATATAATTTTTACCTGAATTATTACATAAATAACTTGTGAGATATAGAAACAATAATAATTACCAATTGTTTATGGCAACATGTCAAACTTTTAAGTATTCTCCAGCAAAAATAATGATGCTATAATTTGCATGTTGTAAAATGCATACATATCCTCGTGAACATAGGACCAAACCCTCTTGTCCGGTGAAGCTGTAAAGGCCCCGCGGCCAACAGCGTCGATCATTCACACACACACACAAACATAGGACTAAGAGGTAAAATACATTTCTTTTAGTTGGGGATACACGCATTAGCGCGTCTATATATCCAGGAAAATCGTTAGTTTTGTAAAAAAACATATGTCCCTTTTCTCCCAGAAGAAGATAAATTTTCCTTGGCACAAAACCTAAGGAACAAAAACCAATTGGCACTACCTACATCTAAACTAAAAATATTTTATTCAGGCCCATATGTTATGTCTGTTAAAATGTATAACAAAATACCACAAACATTAAAAAATATAGTTTAAATGAATACCTTTAAAAATACACTATCAAAATATCTGTTGGAGAAATCCGATTTTTGAGGAAAGAGCTTCTTGATGCAACACTACAAGAAGGAATTATTTTATTAAACCTCAAATCTAATCAAACTTATTCGCAATATATCAAAGCTATTCGAAATTATTCATATCTATTTAAATTTAGGTAATTTAGGTACCGGGGAAGACCTAGACTATCTCGCCATGACCAAATAGACCGGGTCTTATCTGAAGGACAAGTCAGGAGTCTCCGTAACAGGCGAGCGTGTATGAGACGAACTATGAGAGTAGACGAAGCCAGAGAGGTATGTAAGGAAAGAGCCTGTTGGAACTCTTGTACTCTCGGCCTACCCCGTAAGGGATCTGGCGTGATGATATAGATAGATAGATAGATATTTAAATTTATTCTCAACCTTAGTTCTGAGTACTTTTTGCATTCGACATGTTTGTCTACTACATAAACAATATTATCTCTTATTTTAATCATATCATGGATTTCTCCCATAATTTATATCAAACTCAAGAATAATACTTGTTGTAACTAATATTCTGTAACTACCTACCACTACTAGGGATTTAGTAGCAGTTTAATATTAGATACTTTAGGAAAAATCCAAATCGCATTAGTTCAAAATACAATATTTTAATTACATTATTATAATGTATATACTCAGGCAAGCAGTTGTAACAACATAGCTTAGTTATTATACATTTTGTTTAATAGGTGAAGAAGTGTTCGATGCTAGCATGATTGGTGAGGCTGCCGAAGTTGTACAAGAACAGATTTGCGACGACCAGCTCATCCTTATCAAAGGGTAAGTATTTCATTCCTATTTACATCTTTTTTTCCTGGTGAAAATCCTGCATAGGACTTTCGCAAGCCTCGGGGGACGCTCGCGGGGCGTTACTAATTCCTTATGACTAAATAAATCAGCGTTCGACTGTGCACGCCTAGCCGGCGACCGTTTGTGGCAATTTCTTTTCGAGTGTCCCTATGCTTCGAAAGACACGTTAAGCCATTGGTTCCGGTTACCCGTATCTGTGGTAGTCGTTCGGCCCAATTGGAAGACGGGTTGAAGTTTCAAATGCAGGTGGGTACAAACATGCCTTCACCGCACCTTATTGGGTCTGCCTGGTGGAGTATTCCACTCACAGAAATCGTGTACACAATAAAATCGTATTGTCGAATAAAACACTACAAGTGAAATAGCGATTTTGTGCGAAACCACGCACATTTTCATCACGTTATACTCAATTTACACACTGTCCACTTTCTCGTGAAGTGAGGGAAGCTTAGTCGTATAAACGCGCCACTTACGCTCCACTTCCCTTACCACACTATCACAGCCCGACGCTCACCTCGTTGGCGGTTTTTTGAGCGGGAGTCGGAATACTGATAGACTACGCCCACTCAGTGTGGTCAGATACATATTTTATGTTTATTTTAGCAATCTTTTTGCTGAAAGAAATATAAAAAAATACATAAAATACAAGAAAATATGAAGGCGACGCAATAGAATAATCATAGGAAAGCTATTTTAAAAATTGTTTTGGGGATATTTTCATGAAAACAATATAATTTCCGGGAAAAGAAAATGTGATCTCGGGAGTTTTTGAAAACATAAAAGAAATGCTTGAAATACGAATTGAGTAAGTATGTGAACAGTCGACGCTGCTGCGGTACTGCTTGTTACTCTAGGCGGGAAGTGGTAGTGTATAAACCGGATATTAGATGTGTATTCGCGGGGCTGGTATAAGATGTGTATTCTACCACGTTAAGGGTTTGGTCACATAGCCGACGTGAGCCCGGCGCGAGCGCTCGGCTATGTTCGGTCGTGACGTTCGCTGTCGCGCCGAGCGGGGCTGCGCTGTGTGGCGTCTCCCGTACATTTTAGTACATTACAACTCCCTAAGCCACCGTCTCGCTGCATCGGCGATGTGGCGAAACCTTAAAAGTGAGTGTATAACCGCGGCGTGTGCTACAGGCCGGCGGCGCGCACGGCGGCGTCGCTGATTCTGCGCGGGCCGACGGACGCGTACTGCGACGAGATGGAGCGCTCCGCGCACGACGCTCTGTGCGCCGTGCGCCGCGTGCTGGAGTCGGGCCGCCTGGCGCCCGGCGGCGGCGCCGTCGAGGCTGCACTCTCCATATACCTCGAGAACTTCGCCACCACGCTGGTCAGTGCACGCAAACACACAACACCAACCATTCTACAAAAAACGAGCGAGCCTTACAGTAGTCGCATATGATATGTAACATCTGACATGTTATCCTAATATGAAATTGAGATGAAATATAGCGCGCACTTCCCCGGTACAACGGCGCGCGCTCATTGGTCAAATCAAATGGCGCGCGCTTCCCCGGTTTCCTGTAACAAAATCACTCCCATAAAATATATCCAGCAACCGAGAGGAAAAATGTTACACATCAAAAATCAGATCCCTTCAATCCCTCTGTTTCACTTGGTAAGAGTCATAAATTACCATGACCGGTCTGGAAGACTAGTCATAAATTACTATGAACGGTCTGGAAGACTTCGGACCTAGGTCGACCAAAGCAAGGAAAACATGTTCAGGTGGAAACTCACTGATTGTACCAATATGGAGTGTTTGTGTGGTGTAACCCAAATTATGGCTCACCTTGCTCTGTGTGCCCAAAACCTGAACGCAGCAAGACTTGACGAAATCGACCGAAAATGCAGTTAATGTGGCCACTTACTTCCCATCGAAACGTTAAAAAGAACACTAATATTAAACGCAAAAATATGTGGGAATTGCATTTTACAACAAATGGTCGCATGTGTTTGTGTGTGTGTGTGTGTGTGTGAATGATGTACGCTGTTGGCCGCGAGGCCTTTACAGCTTCACCGGACTTAAAGGCGCATTCTCTATCAATCAACAATCAGTCGGGGATCATGCCCAGTATAATGGCAATATACTTGCCCCCTTATAACCATCCCTTACCCGTCCTCAGAGAAATGTGCAAGTACACAGCCTCCGCTTGGGGAAGGTATTCACGTCAGAGTTATTTTTTTACAAGCTTTTATTTAACTTGCAATGTTTGTATGTCTGTCTGTTTTTCCGGTTCAAATCTTGTGATTCATTTTTCAAGCACTTGTTGGCATCCGATTGATCTGAAATTTGGCGTACATATGTAAAGTTTGTGACAATTCAATAATATGGAACCAATGAGCTGGACTAATGATGAAGCTGAAATCCCCGCAGTGTTTGGGCTCATTGGGTTTGACTTGACGAGTATTTTAGACCCAATTGGTCTGATGATGGAGCCGAAAGTAAGCCATTGGAACTCCTCAACTAAATATCTTCGTTGTTTTGTGCTATAAAAGTTTGTTTAAAAAGTTCTTTTTGCAGAAGCACACAGATCTGGATTGGTTTGCAACTACCGCAAATATAATTAAATTGTGGCTTTACCAGTTATATCTACTCTACATCATTATTTTCCCACCGCAGAGTTCCCGCGAACAGCTGGCCATAGCGGCATTCGCACAATCGCTACTCATCATCCCGAAAACGCTAGCGGTGAACGCCGCGCGGGACGCCACCGACCTCGTCGCCAAACTGCGCGCCTATCACAACTCCTCGCAGACCAAGGTGAGAGATGGCAATCACACTTATTTTCACATTGGATATTCTATCTCAAGTAGATTAGATTAGACATCATTAGATTCATATTTCGATCGTAAGGCATCACACTGGAGCTAGGTCATAAACTATTTAATTGTAACCTAAACGTTGTATCCACACAACATGATTAAAAAAAGGAAAGAAAAAAGAGAAAGAGAAGTAAATAAAAAAGACAAGCCCACTGAGTTTCTTCGCCGGATCTTCTCAGTGGAGGCCGCGTTCCGATCCGAAAATAGATTAGTAGATAAATAAAATTAAAAAAAAAATGTTAATTGACTATTTGTAAGCGCAGGGCTTATACAAAATAAATTATTAAGAGTGAGTTTGAAGTAGGAGCTCATTTTTATAACCACACTACACTTATCATACACACACTCACACGCACACAACAATTCAATCACAAATACACACTTAACACCCAAACAAACACACGACTATAAATGTAACTGACACAATATTTCTGGCTTCACTAATCATCTATTATAGTATTCACATAGGACGGGTAGTGACAATTCTAATTTCCAAACAAAATTATACTTTATTCAATGGCAATAAGAGGCATGACCCGTTTCTATACTCATTCTCACTCACTCCCGCGCGACAAACACCCTGCCCGTGCTAGCTCTACAGGAAGGCAAAATCAATTACAATATCAAAAAAATACGGAAAAACTAATAATCAATTACGCCGCAGTGTCGTTCTTAATCGCTTTGGAAGTAAAACATAGGGCAACATAGGCTCCAAATTGCTCTTAGCAATAAGACCGCCGACCGCAGTGTCTTAATTCACATTTTGTTTTATAATTTTGTTGGTGTACAATAAAGAGCTATTCTATTCTAAACACGATAACACTTATGTTCGAGTGGAGAACAATGCAAATCTATATACGCCAGCTCCCTCGCGGGGTAGGCAGAGAGTACAGAGTTCCAACAGGTTCTTTCCTTACATACCTCTCTGGCTTCCTCCACTCTCATAGTTCGTCTCATACACACTCGCCGGTTACGGAGACTCTTGACTTGCCCTTCAGCTAAGACACGGTCTATTTGGTCATGGTAAGATAGTCTAGGTCTTACCCGGCACCTACATCCTTCCACTTTCGCATTGTATATCTGTTTTGTCATTCTTTCTTCTGGCATCCTTTCTATATGCCCGAACCAACGGAGCATACCCTTTCTCATCTTTACACCGATACTATCTTTCATACCTACTCGCTTTCTTACTACGCTGTTGCGAATACGGTCGGTCAGCGTGACTCCGCACATCTTCCGCAGCGATCGCATTTCGACCGCATTTATCCTGCTTTCGTTCTCCTTCTTACATACCCAACTCTCACTGCCATATAACAGCGTTGGGACAAGCACTCCGTTATGCATGGCCAGCTGCGCCTTTGCAAATAAAAAAACTAACCTTTCCAGGCGCACATTGTCATAGTTACAATATTGTATTTCATTTGTCTTCCGCAGGTCGAACACGCAAACCTAAAATGGGTGGGTCTCGACCTCGAAGAAGGCACGCTCCGCGACAACCTCGCAGCAGGCGTCCTGGAACCCGCCATATCGAAGATCAAATCCCTCAAGTTTGCCACAGAAGCGGCCATCACGATCCTCCGCATCGACGACATGATCAAACTCGACCCCGAACAGAAGGGCGGCAAGAGCTATGAGGATGCGTGTAACGCGGGCGAATTAGACTAACCTAATTATATAACTTGCTAAGTCTACACCTGTGTGACAAGTGATATTTTGGTAACAATAAATATGTACAACGGATTTTGTGTAAGAATTCTTAGTGTATTAAAACATTGTCGTTTATTTTCTGCATGCTTAGAATATATTTTGGTTTCAACTTTGTGTTCTAGTTCCTTTCTTTTTTATGTGAAGTATGAGGTCTGTAGTACCAGTTTATGTATAAGGAAAAGAGAACAGGGTTTTAAGATGAGAGAATCGCTCTCGATAGAACGATTTAGGAACTGTCGTTTTGGAAAGTGTTAGCTGACCTTTGATACTACAGCATTATTTATAATATCTTACAGGATTAGTATTTTTAGTTATTGGCTAAAAATAGTCAGTATTCATCTTCATCAAGTATTCATCGGGAACTGCATTAGCAAGCAAATAAAATTCAGTTTGAAGTACTCCTGTGGGATCATGGATATTATTATTTATACAGACAGTCATACTTTGTTCCATATTATACATTTGCAAGGATTCTACAAAATATCCGTTTATATGTACATATTGATAGTTAACGACATAAATAACACAGATGTAGGTCTAGCATAGGATCTCAGTACCCGACTACACTGAACTGAAGAAATACTTGGAGCACGACGCGAGTTTTCGTGAAGACTCCAAAACCTGATTGAGAAAAACATTTTTTTTGACAAACATCACCAATAAAGAGAATTTTTCAGCCCGCCATATGTTACGTGAGGGAACAACTGATTGACCAATTTAATTCACCTTTTGTATTAGAATTATTCAATTACTGATAATACACTGTTCTTGTAGCAAATCCTATTTTGTTATAAATATTACTATGCTTGCGCCAATCGGTAAATACTAAACTCAATGTTAAGCTACGTCTACATTTGTATCATTTTAGCGTATCGTATCACCGACAGTATCGTCGTCATCGTATTCCTAATGTTTGGATGCGAAATCATACATATTATCTGATATCAAACTAGCATCCACCTTCTTGTCTTTTTGACGGCAAACATATAATTATACAGAAACGGCCCACAAAGCGGACATTTCGAATGCATTGTTCGAGGCATTAAATACTGCTCTGTGCAGGTGTTTAGGCATGCAGACCATGATATGATACAGGCGATGCAATATGCCGAAATTATACAAATGTGGACCCACCTTCAGATATACTAATTCCTTCGAATAGTGCATTCAACCTTTAACTAGAGCATTTGACTTCTCGATACCAGATTTAATCCTGATTCCAAACAAAGTGCTTTTATATACTTATGTTACGGAAGCATTTTAAAATTCACATTTTTTACGTAATTTCTAAACTCAGTTGCCCATTACATTCGTAATAAAACCTGGTGCTGTGACATAGTAACGAAATATTTATCATAATTATATCAGATGGTGAAATGTGCTGAGATCAATATATATAGTATAGAATGCTTGAGGTGCCTGTATGACGATGTAGGTCTTAAAATTCTTAATTCTAACACACCCAAATACTTGTTATGTATAACTGACGACATGGATATACTGGTTAGATAAAACATTGCTACTTGCAAATGAATTTGCAAAATTTTGTTAAAAAAACTTGAATAAATTAAGAAAATGCATAATTTATGTCGTAAGATATCTTGAGCGTATAATAAATCATGTGGCAGTGGCTTTAATCACCAACTTCAGAAAATACTTCTTTACGTAAAAACGAGATAAACACAAAGACGATAATCTGATCTATATCACGCCACATCCCTTGCGGGGTAGGCAGAGAGTACAGACTTTCAATAGATTCTTTCCTTTTCCTTCTCTGGCTTCCTCCACACTCATAGTTCGTGTCATACAGGCTAGTTACGGAGACTGTTGACTTGCCCTTCAGATAAGACGCGGTCTATTTGGTCATGGTATTGGTGTAGTGTGCTGTTGTTTTACCTAGCCAGTGTATTTTAAACAATTGTTTGTAAGCTACAAAGTATTATTAATTGTTCCCGTGCATTTACGTTATAAAATTATCAGCAAAACACTTCGATACAATGTAAAAACCAACCAAAGTATGGTGGTCTAATTAAGTATTTAGTTTATTGTTAGTTGTGCGATAGAATTGATTATCCGTGGATATGTTCTATCGACCCCGTGCGTGTACGCAGGATTTCGACACCGTCACAATTTATCGCAGGAGATAATTTATTTTAATCAACCAGTAATTTGCTTTTAACATTTAATGCTAGATTATTTGCTAGAAGACGTGTTTTTCGTCACACTTAAAATAAATTTTTAATACTAAGTGGTTACGTTTTATTTATGGACAGCAACGCCGTCTTTTTCCGCCACATTGTGTGTGTGTGTGTTTGCGTGTGCGTGTGTGTATGATCTACGCTGTTGATCGTGGGGTCTTTACGGCTTCACCGCACAAGAGGGCAAGCGTGCAACCACTACGCTCAAGCCAGAAGGGCAAGGGGTCAACTAGCTCAATGGTGCCTCAAGGAGGTACGGCCTCGGCTTGGGCAGTCGCTGTGGGGGACAGCATATACTAGGTGTCAGGCCGGCGGGCAAGCGTTTCTTCGACCTCGCCGGGGAAGTCGGTGTCTGATCCTGTGTGCAGTATATGTATCCGAAAGAAGGGTTGTAAGGGCATATTAAGATCGGTAAGAACATGCCACGGACGGCGGTAGCGGATGATAGGAGGCATTGTTGGGCAAAAATCAATGGTTAAAACAATTGACAATTAACACAATTGATCAATTGTAATTGCAAAACATTGCATTTACAATTGCTCAATTGTTAATCGTTTTATGCAAATTTGCGATTAAACAACAATAAATGATCAAAAAATACATCGTCGGTGCAATGTAGGTTTAAAGCACACCTAACGTTGGCGAAATTTGGGTGTACAATGTACACTTCTGTCTGGTGTTGTAAGGCTTGAATCGGGAGTACGAAGCTTGAAACGAGTACGAGTGAAAGCTCTTCTTAAAGACTCGAGACAAAACTAGTCATAATCATCTATGAAATTTTAAGGGATGCTGATAACTAATATGGCGTTAATATTTGATCAAACATGGCGGACGCAACTTTTTATTAATAATAAATATGGGCATCGTTTGTGTATACCTACACAAACGATGCCCATATGTACCCGGTAGGTGGGTAAGAGAAAGAGAGAGAGATAGGCTGCACTTTTTGGAGAGACAAAAATACACTATAATATAATCTATAGATATCTACGTATTAAATAACGTTTACGGAAATAACGTAAGGAACTACGCTCCTGACCGGGGTCCCCCGACCGCACATTTTTTTAGAATACATCCAAGATGGCGGTCACGTCCGCCATCTTGGAGCCAGAAATTAACGTCATATTCGTAATAAGCATCCCCTAATGCTCCAAATGTGACACCCATATTAATTTTACCTCAAAAGGCGCGTCCGCCATTTTGGATGTATTCTAAAAAAATGTGCGGTCAGGGGACCCTACTTCTACTAGCTACCTACTACCTAGTCTACCTACCAATCTTTGCGCCCATGCTTGCTGCTGGAATCTCCATACTCGCACGCACACACAACCGCTTAACGCTTTTTCCTTACGATTTCTGCCAGTTCACCCTACGGGTGGCAGAAATCATACTACTGTAAGCGCGTACTACTGTAAGCCGCGTAAAAGAACTTTGTTCCAAAAATATTATGTTGTGTCCTTTTAATTGTTAATTGTTTAATCGTTAACATGCATAAAATGATTAACAATTGATCAATGGTAATTGCAACCTTTAGCAATTACCATTGATCAATTGTTAACTGTGAAAGCCTACAATTAACAATTATTTATCAATCGCCAATTGCAATTGACTTTTTCTGCGATGTAATTGTTTGATCCTACAAATGAACAATTTAACAAATAATGCCCAAAACCGAAAGTTAGGTTCGTAGTCGGCGGCGGCTACGATTAGCGGTTTCCCATGATTAGACGCGTTCGCGTAATATAGGGTTGTCGCCTCGAATAGGTTCAAGACCGAGATCGGAATGGAGATCGACGTTCTGTATGAACCACGGGGCCTCGACGGCTTTGCGGAGGAAACGGGATTGAACCGTTTGAAGTCTATCGATGTGAGAGCGGCGTGCCCGAACACCTCACAAGCGTACATCATGATGAGCCGTACAAAAGTTTTGTAAAGTGTCACCTTATTCCTAAGAGACATTTTACTCCGCTTGCAGATCATCGAGTGAAGACGGTCGAGCACAAAGGCCGCTCGGTTACTGACTCGTTTGATGTGCGCTCTGAAGGTCATGGTGTTGTTAAGGTGACCCCTAGATATTTGACCTGTTTGACCCAGGGAATAGGTAGGTCGAACATGGTCACATAACCGAAATTACTTCTGAGGTGGTGCAGAGAGGGGCGCAGGGTAGCACCTCTGGAAAGGAACACCGCAACCTTGTCCGGGTTCACCTCAATACGCCACTTCCTGAAGTAATCCCCTAGGGAACTGGCGGCTGCCTGGTTTTTTTTCGCCACCACCATCATCATAAGCTTACTTCATAAAAAGTAATAGCTACAACTTACTTGTTTTTGTCTTTGTGAACGGACTAACCCCTATTTCGCACGAACGCCTTGTCCGGTGAAGCTGTAAAGGCTCCGCGGCTTATAGCGCATATCATTTACACACACACACGGTCGCACTGACGCTGTGTCTACGCGCCGTTCTGAAGCGCTGTACAGCGCTTTCAAAAATGTACTGTTACCCATTCATTTCATTCCAGCGCTTTACTAATGCGTGTTGAAAAAGTGCTCGTGCGAACGTGGGGTAAGAATAATATCTTCATCGCAAGCTGGACTAACAGCGCCATATAAGACGACTTAATCCAGCAAACAATATCCGGGAGTTATTCCCCTGGTTGGGCTATATACTTATACAGTTTTGTGTATACTTATCCCTGCTAAGTAGAATTTTGCTTATTCATATCCCTCCCGGAAATAGTTTTTCAAGCAGTGGTAGTTTAAGCACAGCAGTTCTTCGGTGACACAGGAAAACTCGGTTTGGGCTGGATATTGTCGGAAATGTAAGTGGCAAAAATAACACATTTACCTCAGTAAATCTATCTACACAGTAACTTATCTAGGCCTTTTTTGTGGCATTATTACCTACACTTTGTCGCCAGTAGTGAGGACCGGGAATATACCCACGCCGTCAGAGCGTTAACCCTTACGCTCTGACGGCGACTCCTGTTTTTAAACAATTTTTAAATCGCTTATTAAGTTTTGAGAAGGCCTATGTTCAGTAGAGGAGGAAGATAAGCTGAGATGATGATGATTAGGACTTTTTTACTGCAGTGGTTAAATACAAGTATAAGCCTATCATCCGATATAAGTTTAGGGTAATATAGAAATTATATCTTTGAATAAAATTTGTGTTATGTTCCCTCAGACGTCTGAAGTCCATTATGAGAGAATACATACTTTTTCTTACGACGCTGCCGCCTGAAGTCACTGCTCGACTAATTTCCCGTCACTCGACCCGCCCCTTACCGCCGCCAAGCTAAAATTCTAGACCACGAGGGTTTACAAGCCGCCATCATTGCCTCATTGTTCGACTCATAATGATTAAGCCAGGAAAAGATTGCCTGGACTTCGTTCGTCTGAGGAAACATAATACAAATTTTATTCAAAGGTAAAATATCTATATTATGTTCCGTTTGACGTCCAATGCCCATTATGAGAGACGTGTTTGTAATCTCCTGGCGGCTTGTAAGTAATGAAAATGAACGCAACAATGGGATCAGAATACGTTAAATTTAATTCTGTAATAATTAAGTAAAAATGAATACACAGTAATATTCTGAATACTGTATCAAAATACGTAATAAATCAATTCATAAGTAAAAATGTATGCAATAAAGATATTTCTGAAACAGTTTTTTCGCTTACCGTAATTTGCTTTTGGTAAAACTTCCTAATTGTATACTCGAGTAGCCAGTTGACCTTGGGGAGATTCATTGGTAGGATCGTTTCCTGCCCAGTTCAGCAATGAAATAGCAGACCTACAGCTGCCGGGGGGCGCATGTATGACGGCATCTTTAAACAGATTTTTAACCAAAACACCCATAATCGTTGGTGTTGCTGGCCGAGAGGGAGTTCTAGTCGTTATAGAGAGATTAGTCAGGTAACTTCTAACATCCTCAGCTGTTTAACCAGTGCTCTGAGCCAATATACGCGGTCAGCGTTCGTGTCAGGACTAGCTAGTAAAATCCAACTAGATTGCTGGTGTGAAGAGGAATCTGCCTCAGATCCAATATGGGTTGCGCCCGGTGATAAAATCAGAATCCGGATTGCAATGCAACAACGATAAGTCAAGAACCCTATGATCTGGTGCTGGTGTTGCGGAAGGTATAGAAGGGTGAAAGTCGTTGGTAAGTCCGGCTTGAATGACACCAGACTATGATGACTGCGGGTGAAAATTTGAGCGATGCGGACGACGGTAGCGGTAGTCAGCACGAAGAACGAAGCATTCACTCACAGCATAAGCGTTTAAGCGGGATAAGAAGGCCTCGTGAGGAGACGTAGATAAATTCAAAATGCGGTGACCGTTGTAACTGAACCGTTGTAACCGTTGAGTGGAGTCATTACTAACACAACTTTAGTATAATATTTTTATTTTTTACAGTACACACAAATATATATATTTTAAACTTTGTAAAATGTGTTGTCAATACAATATAGGTGCTTTTATGGTATTGTATTTTTTTTATTAATCCATTGTTCTCTTTGGATCTCATTTCGTGGAAAACTAAAATTACAAGAATCGAAACACATAAAAAATATGTAATATAATAAAATAAAGCAACGAATGACGACTCCATGTTTTTGTTTTGGCGACTTTGATCCAGAGATTAAGTTTTGTTTCGCTTCCGCACTCAAGAGAGAAAGAGACAGTTGCGGATTGCATACGATGATTATAAATGAACAAAATAATTGAAAAAAGCATAACTAAACGCGAATAAAGACAACACAGTATAGAATATCATCAATCTGAATTGATACTTACTGAAAATAAAACATCCCATTCTTTTTGTTACATATTTGTATATTTTTTTACAGTTTTTTATTGCACAGCACAGCAGGCATGTTCGTCGTGCGGTAAACAAGCGATTAAAAGCGAAACAAGGTCAGTTTTTTAGTACCGCCCACTTTTGTATCTCTTCAAGTGATACCATTTTTCGAGCGGCGTGCGTGCATCTACATATATTTGATCGATGATTAATCCATTGATATACATAACACTCACCAGCAGTAACGGCGTAAAAGTATATCGGCTAAGAATAAGCCCGCAGCAAAGTTTCAAGCTTCTGTCATTCATTGGCCTGCCTGACGTCTCTCGAGTAACACGTATTAATAACAAATCACAAAATAGGTAAATGCGTGGTGTAAGAACGCGATTTAAGGTCACAAAATCACTATACCGCAAGCGGAACTACTTTCCATACATAAGTTTATTGTTTTTTCATATATTTACTAGTAAATAAAATAATAAATCGATTTGAATTTACAAAAACAAATTTGAGATGCAGTGTTGCCAATTAAAACACCATTTGGTGTTCCCGTCTTTATGGGAAAATGTTGGATGATTGTGTCACCTATACTTATGTACTATACGAATACCTATTTTGTTAATTTTTTTGGATCCAAAGGGTGCAATTTGTATCACGCCAGATCCCTTGCGGGGTAGGCAGAAAGTACAGAGTCATTAAAAATTTATATTCATTTTGTATTTAAATTGTGGGAAATAATCATATAGTAAGCAACACTAAGCCTCCTACTACTAGTAATATTGCTACCTCTATCGGATCGACGTAATGTCGGTATGGTGGGGAACAAGAGTAAAAGAGATGGATATATGTTCACTCCAACTTATTTATTGGATTCAAAGCTACGTCGGCATACTTTTAGGTCGTTACACTTTTTTCGACGCGCCGAAGTGATGTTTGCTTCTCTATTTATTTACCTCAATGGATTAATCCCATAATGATGCGGTAGGCATCAAGAGCTCAATTTTTATTTTATAGGTTATCACTGTTTTGCTTTAACACTGAATTTGGCGTGGCTATTTTGTCGATTTATAAAACGGGCGTTGGATATACTGCAACAGATAATAAACCCAGGGGTTTAAAGGTTTATCATTTATAGCCATTGCGATAACACTACTCACGTAATTCCAGTGGAACTATAATTGAAGTAAGAGTGGAGTCATATTAGCAGTATTTTCCTTAGGTATAGTTTTTACAAATCAAGTCCTTTATATTCCTTAGTTTTAATGTAACAGCAGCATGATGTTGAAATTAAGATATACTCCACGGGAAATATCCAAATTAAGTGTTGCTCGAATGCTTTCAACGAAAACTGATATGAAGGTATGTGCTAACGAATTAAGTAAATTAATTAAATATTAAATCTAATAAACTTTTACAATTATTATAACTAGCTTCCGCCCGCGACTTCATCCGCGTTGAATTAGACAGGAACCTAACATTTTACGTGATAAAAAGTATCCTATGTGTTAATCCAGGTAATAAACTGTGTCCTAAATATCATCCAAATCCGTTTAGCTGTTTTTGCGTGATTGTGTAACAAACATCCAAACAAAAACTCTCACATTTATAAAATTAGTAGGATATTACTAATAAGTTCATCCAGATCTCGGTCTCGAACCTATTCGCGCCTTTATTAAAAAGGCGACAACCCGATATTTCGCAAACGCGTCCAATCATAGAAACCCGTAATCGTAGCCGCCACCGACTTCGAACCTAACTCCCCTCCTATCAGCCGCTACCGCCGTCCGCGGCATTTTCTCACCGACCCTCCCGATGTCCTTACATCCCTTCTTTCGGATACAGATACCACACACAGGATCAGACACCGACCTCGCCGGCAAGGTCGAAGAATCCCTTGCCCGCCGGCCGGTGCAGAGCACCACGGCGAGACACCTAGTATGCGCCCTCGCCCATAGCGACTGCCCCAGCCCCAGAAATCTTGACATATAAAAGTTGCAATAACATTATGTCCGTAAAATATAGTAGGTATAGGTTTACATGAAAAAAATGCATACAGGCCAACATAGAACTTCCTCCTTTTTGAAGTTAGTTACAAATAGGTAACTATTACTGATTGTGAAATATACTTATATAATAAAGGGTGACCACAAATTCGGAATTAATGTTTAGTTACATTTATATACCCTCTTTCAGGCTTACATTTGTGGAACCTAGATATAACAATATACAACAGTACAGAATTATGAAAATTTTTAGGAACATCGGATAAAAACTGGAAAATACAACATTAACTATTTAAAAGTCGGCAATGGAGAGCATAATGTTCTGTGTATGCCGGGCGGACTTGGCACGATTTGGACGCACTTTGAATACCAAATTAAGGGGTTTAATCGAGACAAATTCACTTTAATTGTGTGGGATCCGCCAGGATACGGCAAGAGCAGGCCGCCAGATAAAGATTTCGCTCCGGATTTCTACAAGCAGGACGCTGCCAGCGCCGCTGAGTTCATGAAGGTAAGGAGTCGATGTTTTTCGTTAAGATTTTCAGTAGATTGTCTTGTTTAAAATTAGGTTTCGCGGCCTACCTAGTCTGCGGACTTTGAGTTCGACAAGGATGTTTTAGACTAACCAAAATCACGCGCATGTTTTAAACGACTTCAAAAAGGAGAAGGTTCTATGTTCGGTTGTATGTATGCTTTTTTTTTTTCTTTTTTTTATGTATGTTCAGCGATATTTCCGTCAATTGTGGACCGATTTTGATGATTTTTTTTGCATTGGGTTCAGTATATCTCCAAGGTGGTCCCATTTTAATTTCATTGGCATTGAACCTTGGACTTAGAAGATACACCAGGGAACTCCGTAACGACAAACAACAGGCATGTGTAAATTGAGATATTATGGGTATTACGTCAATCCTATAGGTACCCTACTATAGAATAATTCACTCGTCACTTAAAATGTAAAATAAAAATCTTTTATAAAAAAAGGTAAACCGACTTCAAAAAGCAAAAAATAAATATTTGAAGTCGGTGCCAAGTAACCGACTGCACCAACCAGCACCGACTTCAAATATTTATTTTTTGCTTTTTGAAGTCGGTTTACCTTTTTTTATAAAAGATTTTTTTGGTACAAAGTATCTTTAACATTTTCAAGTCGAGTCAAGGTCACGCCCTGCTATTCGCTGCTTAGAAATCGCGCGTTCAACGAAAAAATAGATACACTTACAACGAAAGAATAGATCCACCCCCCTTTCGAGCCTCACGTGATAAATCAACGATTCCTAATGCCTACCAATCTATATTTCTATCCACAATTAATTTACATGTAAATACGAGTACATTGCAGTTAGGGGCAATTTATTCAAAAAAGCAAATTATCAAAAATATATATGTTAGTAGGTATGTATTTAATGTAAAATATTAATTGAATTTCACTTCCCCTGAAAAGTTTCGGGTGCCGGCCGACCTAAGTCTTGCAAAGAAGTCAATTTGTTTTCATAATAAAAAAAGCGGTCAAGTGCGAGTAGGATTTGTACTCTGCGATTCCGTTAGAGGTACGAAACTCTTAGAATACAGGTAAATTGTTATTTTATATTGTTTTGTTTTTTTTTTACTTTTCAGGCAATAAATATTCCAAAGTATTCAGTGATGGCCTGGAGCAATGGCACACATGCTGCTTTCGTCCTCGCCGCCACACAGACAGAGGCCATAAGAAAACTTGTTGTTTGGGGCGGCAACACCTTCCTACTTCCACACGAATTTGAAAGCTACCAGAGTAAGTGGAATATTTAGGTTGAATATTTCAAGAGCCGAAGAAAATCTTTGTCATCACTTTCGGCATGTAGTGGTTTGTAGAATTTGCGTTCAGAACACTCCCTAGTCAGTTGAGATACCTTCTGTTAAACCCTAAGAAGGTAATATCTGGTAAGTATTTATCACTATTATTCTGTGTCCTTCGCTCTCGATATAAATATTATGAAGCTCTCTTGACTGACTAGGCAGCCGTGGGCACCTTTACAGACTACTTCTTATTTTAATGAATGGCCCCACACTTTAACAGTGTATTTCACCAATGTCAAGTAATAAGAGAATATAACAGTAAATTATTAAAATTGAATTGTTGTCGCCATTACGACAAAAAACAAAAGCCCTTTTTGAGACTTGAAACTTAAACTCCTCTACCTCTTATATACTGTCAAAAGAATGGTGATAGATGTCAGAGATGATCTATCACCATTCTTTTGACAGTGCGGCAACCGATACCTTCTTAAAAAAGTTTTGGTCGAGATTTAATTTATAATTTAACATAGTAATTGTAAAATATCAATAAGATTGTACATAAGAAAGGTTAAAATATACCCAAGTGACCTTGTGGAATAAATATAAAACATCTTAAAAGCCAATTCAGAAAAAAAATAGGACAAATACAAACGAGTGTGTGGCAGGTGGCAAAAAAATACATTATGAAGAGATCAACACTAATTTTTCATTTTTTATCTACATCATCACGCTAGATCCTCTGCAGGGTAGGCAGAGAGTACAGAGTTCCAACAGGGTTACTTTTTTAGCTTAAATTTGTTATTAACACAGCATTGTATGGACGCGAGTCAGAGATGGGCAAAATGTAATCGGATTAATAATTACAATTGCATTTTGTAATATTCCATTATGATTCAAGATTAAAAGTGTAATCGTAAACGTTGGAGATTACAGCATGTAATTGTAATCGTTAATCATTAATACACCATCACGCCTATATTCCCCAAGCAGGAGCGGTTAATTATTAATCTAATTACATTTTGCCTATCTCTGACGCGAGTGACGTACGAGATGAATTGGCGCGTCAGGTTTTGACTTGTGGCGGATACGAGATATTTGCAGAAGTTCTTATTACTCGTACAATGGACTCGTGGCTACGTACAATGGACGCTCTCTACGGCTGGACCAACACCTCACTGAACTCGAGGTAGAACTAGGTCGCATAAACTGGCACATATTGGGGTTATCCGAAGTCCGAAGACAGGGCGAGGACACGATAACCCTTGAGCCAGGCCACCTGTTCTACTTTCGGGAAGGTGATCGGCCCTCTCAGGGCAGTGTCGGTTTCCTGGTCAACAAAGCTCTCACTAACAACGTTGTGGAAGTCAGCAGTGTGTCGACACGGGTAGCGTACCTCATAATTAAAATCACCAACAGGTACACCCTGAAGGTGGTACAGGTATATGCGCCGACCTCGACATACTGCGACGACATAGCCGAAGCCATGTATGAAGACATAGCCAAGGCATTACATGGCACCACCAAGGCTCACTACAACGTTGTTATGGGGGACTTCAATGCCAAAGTGGGAGTACAAGAACGCGGCGAAACGATAATCGGACTCCACGGCGTAGGGCGCCGAAACCACAGGGGGCAGATGCTGGTCAACTTTCTGGAGTCGCAGGGGCTCTTCTTGATAAATTCGTTCTTTAAGAACAAGCCTCATAGAAAGTGGGCATGGCGAAGCCCCGACACTGTGACGAGGAACGAGATAGACTTCATCATGACTGACAGGAAGTCTATATTTGGAGACGTCTCCGTGATCAACAGGTTTAACACCGGCAGCAATCACCGACTTGTCCGAGGCGCTCTAAATATAAACTTCAAGGCCGAAAGACGTCGCATGATGAGGTCTACTCTCAGACCAACTGCGCCTCAAATACCTTTAGGGTCCGAAAAGTTCCAACTGGAGCTTCAAAATCGTTTCGACCTGCTGGAAACCGAAGGCAATGTTGACGAGAAAACCGACACAGTGGTCAAAACGCTACAGGATGTGTCTCAAAGGGTGTTTCCCGGAAAAAGCGGTAACAGAGAGTCTAAACTCTCGCTCGAGACTCTCGAACTTATGAGGCAGAGACGGGAAATGTTATCCACGCAGGCGTCTTCGCCGGATGGGAGGAACCACAACCGGAAGATCCGGAAGCTGGTGCGACGTGACCTCCGATGTTCCAACACCCGCACCATCGCGGCTGCGATTGAACAGAACAGAGGCACCAATGTCTTCGCTCGCCAGCTAGGTAGATCCCATCTGACGAAACTTAATACAGCGGATGGCAAAACCGTGACCTCTAAGTTCGAGATACTCGAGGAAATTGAGATTTTCTACAAAGACCTGTACGCATCACGGATGGCTAAACCCTCGAGACCCAGCGCTGACGACCACAGAGCCCCACTAGAACGCCACGATACGGAAGACATCCCTGATGTCAACCAGGACGAGGTCAGAGTGGCTCTCGAGCAGCTCAAAAATAACAAGTCGCCAGGCGATGACGGAATCACCACTGAGCTCCTAAAAGCAGGCAGGACTCCAATCCTGAAAAAGCTAGCGAGTCTCTTTAATTCCGTCATCCACCAGGGCTTAACACCTCAAGCGTGGAGCGGGAGTGCGGTGGTTCTGTTCTTCAAAAAAGGTGACAAAACCTTGCTGAAGAACTACGGACCCATCTCACTCCTGAGCCACGTCTACAAGTTGTTCTCGAGAGAACTCACAAACCGCCTCGCCTGAAGACTTGACGAGTTCCAGCCACCGGAACAAGCCGGGTTTCGAAAAGGCTACAGCACCGTAGATCACATCCATACTGTTCGGCAGATTGTACAGAAGACCGAAGAGTACAATTAGCCGCTGTGTATGGCTTTCGTGGACTAAGAGAAAGCCTTCGACTCCATCGAAACCTGGGCGGTTTTGGATGCTCTGCAGCGATGTGGCATCGATTGGCGCTATATCGAGGTGTTGAGATGTCTGTATGATACCGCCACAATGACCGTCCAGCTCCAGGACCAAAAGACCAACCCGATCGAGCTGCATCGAGGGGTAAGACAGGGGGATGTAAAATCCCCCAAGCTCTTCACCAATGCACTCGAAGACGTCTTCAAGACGCTGGACTGGACTGGGCGGGGCATTAACATCAACGGCGAATACATCTCACACCTTCGGTTTGCCGATGATATCGTCATCGTGGCAGAGTCACTGGAACAGTTAAGCGAAATGCTGCATAGCCTAAATGGAGCCTCTCGAGGTGTCGGTCTCGGCATGAACTTGGATAAAACCAAAATCATGATTAATGAGCATGTCACGCCGGGACCGATCTACGTCGATGGTTCGATGCTCGAAGTTGTTCGGGAGTATGTCTACCTTGGACAAGTTGTCCAATTTGGTAGGAACAACTTCGAGAAAGAAATCAACCGCAGGATCCAATTGGCTTGGGCAGCATTTGGCAAACTACGTCACGTTTTCGCTTCGCCTATACCGCAATGCCTGAAGACTAAAGTCTTTAACCAATGCGTTCTACCTGATATGACTTACGGGGCCGAGACGTGGACACTCACAGTGGGACTAGTCCACAAATTCAAAGTCGCACGGCGGGCTATGGAGCGAGCTATGCTCGGCGTCTCTTTGAAGGATAAAATTCGTAACGAAATAATCCGACAAAGAACCAAAGTTACCGACATAGCTCGCAGACTCAGTAAGCTAAAGTGGCAATGGGCTGGTCACATCTGCAGAAGGACCGACGACCGATGGAGCAAGCGTGTCCTAGAGTGGAGACCGCGACTTGGTAAGCGTAAGGTAGGACGGCCCCCAGCTAGATGGACCGACGACCTCAAAAAGGTCGCTGGGACAGACTGGATGCGGAAGGCGGAGGACCGTGTGCAATGGCGCGTGTTAGGAGAGGCCTATGTCCAGCAGTGGACTACGATAGGCTGATTGATTGATTGATATTTTTAACACAGGAATGAAATCCATTAAGTAGCATTATCAGCAATATTCTTAGTCCTAAGAAACATAATAATATATAACTATATCATCACGCCAGGCCCCAAGCAGGGTAGACAGAAAGAGTACAAAATAGTCTATCTATCTATATCATCATGCTAGATCCTTTGCAAAATATTGTTATCATTTATTCAAGGAAATAAGAATGATATGTACCGTGTGTTACCGGAAATGTATGATATTTAGAAATTGTATACAATTCCTAGGAAATTTAAACAACGCCTATTTAGGAAATGTGTAAAATAAATTGTCAAAGGTGTCAAAGGTACATTGTTTAAGAAGGGTATATATTTTCTAGGCTCTGTATTAACTATGGGCGATTATTACTAAAAACAATCGAATCATTCGATTGTTCCGTTTATTCGAATACAATCGAATGACAATCATAATTCTTCGATTGCTGGTCGATTGTTAGGTTGTTGCTCAGCGTTTCGACTGCGTGCGCGCTACTTTACTAACAAGTATGCAATCGACAGACGAATCGAAGGCACCGTCGATTGTTTTGGCATCATTCAATAGATTTGAATCGGGACTTTTTATATAATTATTTATGTACATAAGTAATTATACTTATAGAAAATTAATACCAAAGTATTTTTATGAATTATACGTATTTACTGTTAGTAAATAAGTATACTACTATTATTAAATAAGTATAATTCATAAAAATACTTTGAAATTTGTGGTAATCTATCATCACGCCAGATGGGTAGATTTAATGAATATAACTACGTTACATTTGTTTATATTTATCTATAATTCAGTCGATATTTCCAATATAACCTAAGCCCTTTATCGACATGACCTTCACTAACAGATATTACTTATCAACTAAAAATTATTGCTCACAATCGAAACGTTCCCGTAAACGCACCGTCGATTTTCATTCGTTCATTGATTGTTATTCGATTGTATTTTTGTGAGGACGAATGAATCGACAATCGAAAGTGTGTAACTACAATTGTCGATTCATTCGATGTTTTTTTTTTGTAACAATCGCCCATCGCTACTCTGTATACAATTATAAAACGGTACTAGGAAATGTATTACTAATGACCATAAAGAGCACCAGTCACGTAGACACTTAGTTAAAAAACTCTGTGAAGTAAATAATAAAAACGTAGGTTGGGTTAGACTTGTGATGGTTATCGAAATATAACCGCGGTCACCTCGGACTTGGCCGTTATTATGATATATCATGGCCATATAGCCATATCATGGCCTTTATCAAAGATATTCGTTTCTGTGGCTTATATATTTATTAACTTCGCCTGACGTCAGTATGTCGTTAGCATGGACATAAAACAAAGGATTGAGTCCTGTCAAAAAATTGCCAATGAAAATTAAACTCTTACAGACACAACATTGAATTTTCTATGATTTAAACAATTTGAGAAACTATGATAAGTAAGAGCAATAACCAAAAGCCCGGTGTCACGCTCGCAACCATTACGATGCAGTATGGTGACCATAAGGCAGAACTAATACGGACTTTACATATTTATGATGTGGTATAAAGACGCTGTAAACCATTTATTATTGAGTTCAAAACGAACAAGGTTCTCAATTCGTCTTTATACACAGAATGGGTAAAGATGGGGCAGTAAGGGCAGCTATCTCAACCCTTGTAGATACAGAAAAACGGCCTTAGGAGACTTTCCTTAATTTTGGCGACATTTGGAGCTGAATTTATACACATGAAATAAAACTATTTTGCAGCACCCATGGTCACGATAGGGACCATGACTCCCTCCCGTGACCATGGGTGTTGCAAAGCACTCGAAACGTCGGGAACTTATAAATCAAAAATAAACCACGATAAAATCCGAAAAATAATTTATAATTTAAATTATAAATAAATAAATTATTTTTAATTTAAATTATTTATTAATTATTTCATGTGTAATATTAGCGTAAATCTAAGAGGTCAGTATGTGAATTTATACATTTAAAAAAATGTACAGACAGCAAGTAATTTGGCAGTTTACTCAAAAAACTTTTTTTTTGCCAATCTCAACAATGGTTGAGATAGCTGCCCTTACAGTCCAATCTAGAAATCCATCCTGTATATACAGACGAATTAAAAACCGTGTTCGTTTAGAAATCGGTTATAATTTTTTCACAGCGTATTTAAACTATATCATAAATAGGTATGGTGTTAGTTCTACCTTATGGTCACCGTACTGCATCATAATGGGTTCGAGCGAGACACCAGGCTCTAGGCTATAGCTCTCACTCATCATGGTTTCTCAAGTTGTTTAAATTTGTCCGTGAGTAAGAGTTTAATTTTCTTTAGCAATATTTTGAAAGTACTCAATCCGTTTAGGGTTATAAATTAATGGACTTGAAATAATGGTTGTGAGGGGTCAGAACTCCGCCCAATACGGTGGCGGATCTTGGATAAACTAATCCACCGAACCGTTTCTTGTCAGTGGTATTGACTACGCTGATAGGAGAAGTCATGTCGTCATATCTTACTATAAGAAAAAATAAATAGATTATAAGACATTCCGCAAGCTATGATGGAAAATAGTGAGAAAGATGATGATGATTAACTAGTCTTTACATATCTTCCACAGGTATTAAGGATGTTACAAGTTGGTCTGAGAATATGAGAGTCAAAATAACTGAAATTTACGGAAAGGAAGAGGTGGTCAAATACTGGGCCAAATGGCAAGAAGGAATGACGAGATTGTATACTGAAAACAAAGGCAATATCTGCACGGAATTCCTGAATAGTATCAAGTGTCCAACATTTTTACTTCATGGACAAAAGGACCCATTCATTGACCCAATTCATATATCGTACATACAATCAAAAATTCCTAACACAAGGTGGTTATTAAAAGTTTTTCTAAGGTTATTTGTAAGACACAGATGTTTTTTTTATTTAATTATTTAATGTAACTGAGCTCCACTCTATGTAGTCCGACAAGGGTCTTTTGACCCGTGGATGAAATGGACAGGGAGGGGTCGGTGTGAAATTAAGGTTATCGTTTAGTAAAAATTTTCTATTTCTTTAAATATTTCAACAGGTGTGTCCCGTTACAGTTACTATTTAAAATAGCTGCACAAATGCGAGTTGGACTCGCGGGTTCCGTACTGGTTTTGGTTTCGGCCAGCTTCGACGCAAAATCGTAGTTTCGGTTTTGGCAGAAAACCAACCGAAACAAGGGCCGAAACCGAAACTACGTTCGCGAGCTTCCGAGTGGCCTTCAGGTGCCATAGGCGAGGAAATGATTGAAGTATGGTCTAGGAATTACGATTTATTTTAATAAAATCCATCTTTAAATTAATTTTAATCGATGATTGATTGATGGGATCGATTTTCGCGTTTGAGTCTGTTGGATTTGTCTTGATTAATACTATAGTTTTAGGTAGTTTCTGTATTGTAGTAGATCTTATAATGAACCGGTATAGCGCCATCATATTTGGGCTTGTTGGATTTGTTATGATAAATTCTATAGACTAGTTGCCAGGGTCTGGTGGTGGAGACGGAAGCTGCCCATAGAAATTCGCCAAATATACAACGTAACTCTATCGTATTTGGGCTCGTTTGATTTATTTAGACAAGTACCATATACCTAGGTGGCGAGCAGGATCTGAGCCGAAAGGTGACCAAAGTAACTCCTCAACTTAGTAAAATATCTCCGTCGTATTGGCACGTGACAATGTTTTTTTTTATATATGTTACAATTTAAATGAACAACGTTGATACACTCATTAGGACACCTACATTCCCCAAGCGAGAGTGGCAGAGGTGTACTGTATGCGCACAACAACTTATTGTTGAGAATGTTGTATGTAGATAATATTGCCATTATACCGGGCACAATTACAGGCCGGACTGATTCTGGAAACTTTTCAATAAAAAACGTACTATTTGTCCGACCTTTAATTTGTACGAGATCACACTACATGCATTAGGCGGTACCTACTAGACCAACGAGTCAGTCCATAAAAATACCGCTTAAAAAGGCCCTCATGCGTTATAAAATTTTAGCTGTAATTAAATAAACTACATTTAATTTTCATTCTAACCTTCTAACATAAAAGAAGAAGTCAACAATCTTATTAAATTTACGTCCGACACTCGAAGGCCAAAATGCAGACTGCGCCAGCCGCGGAAAAATATTTATTCACCACAAATCAATGTAGTTCCATAAAATGACAGTAGACAGCACTATTTTAAGTTTTCATCGACATTGAGGGAAAATATTTTTTTATGATATATATCTGTATATCTATATCATCACGCCAGCTCCCTCGCGGGGTAGGCAGAAAGTACAGGGTTCCAACAGGTTCTTTCCTTACATACCTCTCTGGCTTCCTCCACTCTCATAGTTCTCTCTCTCTTTTTTGTGATTTAATTACAAATTAACAATTTTCGTATTTTTCCTTTACTCTCTCTATCTCTCTTTGTCTCTCTATATATCATCACTCCAGATCCCCTGCGGGGTAGACAAAAAAGCATAGTTCCACAAAACGTCACGAGACGGCGCTATCTTAATTTATCATCAAATTTGAGCGAAAATAATTATTTATTTATATGATGTAATTCAAATTAACAATTTTCGGATTTTTCCTTTACTTGTATTTCAAAACCTTGCTTTTTGCCAAATTCTATGGTTCTAGGCAGACGGGAAGTGTCCTATAATTTCTGATGAGCGACTTTAAATGGCCATTTCTTTTATTTGGGTTTACCTAGTACCTTCATTTTATTACATCAGGACCTTCGTATTTGAAATAAATTTCAACCTAATACCTCTAGTAGTTCCTGAGAAAAAGGGTTAAACCGTTGGACAGACAGATAGACAACAAAGTGATCCTATAAGGGTCCCGTTTTACCGATTGAGGTAAGGAACCCTACAAAGAATTTCATAAATTTCAAACGGCATCTCTGCGACAGTCATGATGTGACATTTTACGTGATGGTAGCGTAAGTTCCGATTTTAACAGCGGGCCAAAAGATCCTTGTATGACTGTAAATTATTTCTGTGTCATGGGTGCGTTTACACACATGAAATTCATATACACAAACACCTACACCGAAACAAATATTTGTAGGTGACACACAGATTTGTACCGGGAGCGAACCCACGACAACTCTATTCAGTAGGCGGAGCGGCTTAAACTTAACCACTGGAGTAAGCCATCCGACAATTAGATTGTTTTACTCATTATTTGATATCTTTTTGTTCTAGGGTTCATATTTACCAAGAAGGTAAACATAACATTCACATACGTTACTCTGAAGATTTCAATAGAAGGGTGGAAGAATTTTTACTAGAACCATAATTGTTAAATGAAGTAGAGGGAAGGACGGACATATTTTAAGTATAACCCAGGACGGGTAATAAGTATATTCTAATAAGTGAAATTTCCTCAATAAAAAATTAAAAGTAATGTCGTTTTTTTTGTTATAAATATATATTACTAGCAGTACCCGCAACTTCGTTCGCGTTATTTTCAGACGTGCATTTCACACCCTTAAGCATTTTTGAGACAAAAGGCCTTCCCCTCGATAAAAACCTCTTCCTTTGTTCGGCTTGATCTCATAGTTATTTCATATTAAACTAGGTGATAAATATCAAATAGCAGTAGGCGTACCAGGACTGGCAGGGTCGCCATATAGCGTTGTACGCGTTTGTGGTATTAGGTGATAGTGAGACAAACACGTCCGCTTGCTTCAAGTATCGTTTATTGTCTGTTTTACATTACTCTTATACAATTGGTGCTTACATAGCATAATACTACACGTTACATCCCGTTGCCGGATTTGATCAAAATTCGTTCAGCGGTTTGGGCGTGAATACGTAACAGACAGACTTCCGAATTCATAATATTGAGTATGGAAGTATAGATTTAATTACCTGAATCTTGCTAGCATGATAACGAGACTGTTATACACATAAGTTCCTATTAATTTCTAAAGTCAACGCAAGTAGTGTAAGTGGTTCAGATTTTTTTTAATTACCACCGTTTTTAAAGACTACGGACCCGATTGTTCTAGAGAATCGGTCAGGGCCCCCAACTTGTCGTGTCTTCTTCGGTCGTGTGGAAACCGAATTCTGCCCGCAGGACTCTTGGCTCTGGCTTGCCCTTATTGGCTGTCCAGAGAGGAGCCGTGAGAGCTATATCAACGTAGGAAGATAATGCGTTCTTACATCGATGTACTGCAGGCGTGGAAGTGTTAAAAGGTATAACGCCACGAGTCACTTCGGAGAAAGCGCAGCACACCTCTCTACACCCCTGAGCCGCTCACACCGGTGTAGGCCAACTGTTTGAGAGCTCATCTAGTAAGCGGCGAATCACTGCCGGCCACGGGTAGTTAGGTATCACTAATTATGGCCGGTGTTCGTCCCCTTTGAAATTGTCCAGTTTTTGTCTATCAAACTGCATTTCCATAGCCCTTGCTTTCTTTCCATAATTTACAATAGTCCTTGCACCTGGCGGGGTCAATTCGATGGCTCTGTTTCTTTATTTTCAGGAAGGATTTCTCGCAAAGGTCCTCTACGCTTTGGATCCATGTCCCCATGCAAGCCTTTCACAAGTCCGGGTAAAGCTCGTGATTCACAGCGAGATAATAATAATGCAAGAATGTTAAAAATCCGTGTAAGACCCGTGAATCTCAGCAAGATACATAATAATAATAATTTATTTCAAATTATTGTTTATTACATTTTACAAGAGTGTAGTACAATATAATAAACCGTACAGCAAAAACGTAACTAACACAATTACTGAATGCAAATAACTGTGGTTCCCAAACTAAGCAAGCGCTTGTATCTAGGGAGCATAACACACTGTGCGTTAGTCGAAACATCTTTTGTTTTATAACTTTTATATTTTTTGGGTCCACCAGTTCACTTGATCAACTGATTAATTTGTATTAAAAACTAAAAAAAAATATATATAGTTATAGATATGCTACTTTGAATCTAAAGTGTCCCCCCCCCCCCCAAGGGGTAAGGGAAGTGGATGAAAAAGCAGGTTCTCCTAATACCCCTAAGCACGTCGGAGGAAACCGAGCCGTCAGGCACGGCAGCGGACGCAAACAGCCCGCCAGAGGAGACTCTTAGGATGGCTTAACATTCCTTCCTTCCCTCAAAATCCTGCAGGGCAACCACTGCCGCAACGCGCAGAACCTGCTGCTGCAAACTGTTGCGATAGGAACGCTATCGAGCGGCTACAAAGGCGCTCCAAATCGCTATTGCGAATGCTAGGTCGCGGTCCTGGAGCGAGCTCCTAGAAGTACTAGACAGGGATCCATGGCCCAACAGGCCACGCCACGCCCCTACAGGGCGGTGCTGGGCAAGCTTCCCCCACGGAGACCCTAGATCCCGGACTGCTGCGTCGGGTTATTGACGCACTATTCCCGACAGTCCGGGACAGTCCCCCCGATGGAGTCGTTGGCCCTTTACACTGACGAGTTGGGGATAACCGAACAGGAGGTGGACCGAGCCGTCAGCCGCTTGCGCGCTCGTAACACCGCGCCTGACCCCGACGGTATACCGGGGCGGGCATGGGTGATCGCTCTGGCCGCCCCGGGGGACATGCTGAGGCGGTTGTTCAACGGCTGCGACGGTGGACGCGATCCTTCGCGTCCGCTCCCTGTCGATGCAGGCCGTGTCCCGGGGCGGGGTGGCGTTGGCGATAAGTCTCGACATCGTCAACGCCTTCAACTCCCTGCCTTGGGACGCGATCCGGGGGGCGCTAGAACATCTCACGCCCCACGTACCTGCAAGCCGTGGTCGGGGACTACTTGCGTGACAGGTACATCCAGTACATCAGACAGGATGGTACACTGCACCGGAGGGAGGTGTCTTGCAGGGTTCCACAGGGGTTCGTGTTGGGCCCCCTCTTATAAAACCTCGCCTTCGATGCGGTCCTGCGTGTCGATCTCCCCCCGGCGTCAGTGTCGCCTGTTACGCTGACGACACTCTAATAGTGACCGAAAAGGACACCTTCGACAGGACTGTTGGGCTCGCCGAGCTTGGGGCAGAGGTCGTCGTTGCCAAGATCCGTGAGTTGGGCCTGTAGATAGCGCCTCATAAGGCCGAGGCGCTATGGTTCTATAAAACGACTAGGAGCAGGGAACCGCCCGACTTGTGGGTTCGCGTCGGATATTCGATTTCGAGCGTCTTCTCCCTCGAGTCGAAAGGGTAGTGGTTGCCATGCATAGACTGCTACCCAACCTCGGGGGGCCATCGGAGGAGGTACGCCGCCTCTACAGGGGGGGTCGTGCGATCGGTGGCGGTCCATGGGGTACCTTTATGGTCTCACTAACTGTCGGGCGTCCGGCGCTGCAGGACCAAAATCTATTGCCTGCAGCGCAAGATGGCCAACTGCATCGCACGAGGATACCGGACCGTATCTTTCGAGGCGGCAACCCTCTTGGCACGCTTTCCGCCGTTCGACATCCTGGCAGACATGGACGTGAGGGTCTACGACCGGACTCGCGTCAACCGCCAAAGCGACGAATGCGTGCCCGCGCTCGAAATCAGACAGCAGGAATGACGACGCGCTCTGGAGGAGAGGCACGCGCAAGCGCGTCGTCGAAGCTATCCTGCCATCCTTCGAAGCCTGGCAACAGTGGAGGAGTGGGCGAATCTCCTACACGCTTGCTCAGAAAATCACCGGTCATTATCTGAGCAAGATCGGACGCGAGGCGACGTCGACGACCTGTCACCATTGTGGTGGGGACCGCGATTCCGCGGAACACACGCTCGTTGAGTACCCAGCGTTGGCCTCCGAGCGGCGGATCCTGGTCGACCGGATGGGACTAGACCCCCCCGAAGGCGGGCTCTTCGGAGCACGACACAGAGGGACACCGGTGCGTTCCTAACGGAGATCCCGGAGCCTTTCCCAGAAGTGTCGATGCCGGTTACCGTGGGGTTTAGTCGGTAAGAGTCCGACATGCCCCGCCAGCTTCCACTGAGGCTGGCGGAAGTCCATAAGGATTCCCCAAGTAAAAAAAAGTATATTAGTTTTGCAATTTTTGAAGTTGGTTTTAAAAAGTTATTTATTTTACAAGTTTAAGTGATGAGTTAATTAATTATAATAATAATAATAATAGCCATGTTAAATAACTGTCCCACCGTTTGGCACGGGCCTCCTCTCAATCTGAGAGGGTTTAGGCCATTGTCCAACACGCTAGCCCCGTGCGGGTTGGCGAACTTCACACACCTTCGAGAAACTCTTAAGCATGCAGGTTTCCTCACGATGTTTTCCTTCACCGTTAAAGCAAGTGATAGTTATTTTTTTAAACGCACATGCTTTCGAAAAGACCAAGGTGCGTGCCTGGGTTTGAACCCGAGACCTCTGACTTTGCAGTCCAACGGTTTTACCACTAGGCATATATACTATAAATAAAGAAGCAGTGATACTGCTTCTTTATTTTTAAATTAATTAATTATTAAAATGTATAAAAAGAAAACAAAAACACTTTTACGCCTATATTCCCCAGAGGAGGTGGCAGAGGTGTACTGTGTACACCCACGTTTCGCCGACGATGTTAGGTCCCATGTAATAGGGGGCGAGCCTATTGCCATATACCGGGCACAATTCCAGACTCCGGACTCATACTGGGAATTTTTCGTTAGAAAAACTACATTTGTCCGACCTAGGATTTGAACCCAGGACCTCGTGATCACAAAGCGATGCGCTTTGCCAACAGACCAACGAGGCAGTCAAATCGCTAGACAAACGAGGCAATAAAATGTATATATCTATATTATATTGTTCTGCTTAGAGGTTAAGGATAGAGATTAAGAATAAAAGAAAGGAATTAATGCGTATCCGGTAACTATGTATTACAGTAACAAAGTTTGTTCAAATCATCATCATCATCAGCCCAAATCAGTCCACTGCTGGACATAGGCCTCTTCCAATGTGCGCCACAGACCCAGATCCTCGGCTTTATGCATCCAGTTCCTGCCGGCTATCCGACGTATGTCGTCACTCCATCTCGCGGGGGGGTGTCCTACACTGCGTTTGCCAGTTCGTGGTCTCCACTCCAAAACCCGTCTGTTCCAACGGTTGTCCGTTCTGCGGCAAATGTGACCAGCCCATTGCCACTTTAGCTTGCTGATTTTCAGAGCTATGTCGGTGACTTTGGTTCTATGCCGGATAGTCTCATTTCTGATTTTATCTAGCATAGAAACTCCAAGACTCTTAGCTTACGGACCAGTCCCATCGTGAGAGTCCACGTGTTCGAGCTTCGTGCAACGCAACAGCGGCGCGGAGCGGGGGCAGCACGGCGCTGCGCTTTAAGGATTAGCGCAGCACCTACCGTGACAAGTAACCGTTAGTGAACTTTGGACTCGGTCATCGAATTCGCGGTGTCATCGCTTCTACGGCAGGGTGAAAAGTTATTGGCGGAGCAGAAGACGAGTAATTTGAAGTGTCCACATCGTCGAAGTCTTGGAGAACGACGTCTTGGTGAATTTTCGACCGGTTTTAAAGTCGAATTACACTGCGTCACCGCTTCGACGGAGGATTTAATTTGCCTTGTGGATAAGGATAACGACTACTGTAAGTCCGTTCCAATATTTGTCCTTTACAATATATGTCGCAACTTATTTTTCTTTCACAATCATTTTTTTCCTCTTTTCACTACCTCCATCTTGAGTTATTACAAAGTGCCAGTAATATTCGCAGCTATTTACTATCTAAACGCATCTAGTCTTCTATTATGCTTTTGCGCTCGCACGGCTTATCGTATTTGCAAGTTTTGCAATAATAAAAGTCAGCTGTTTAACGGTCGGTCCTGCGCCCGCGCCGGTGATTCGAATTCAAGGTCACCCGCATACACGATAAATAATATTAGTTAAGGTTGATACGCATTTTTATTTTGTATTTCTTCTAGTGGTATGAATTTTGTTAACTATGGCTGCTTTAGATACACTTATTAAAAAGCGTGGAGCTATGAAAGCTAAGCTTACCAACTTCAATACTTTTATTGGCGTGCTTTCCAGCTGCAAAGCTTTATCAACGTTACAGCGTATCGATCTAGAGGGTCGCTTAAGCAAATTTGATTCCTTATACGAGGAATTCGACACGTTACAGGTGGAGATCGAAGTGCTTTCGGACAAGCTTGACGAGGCCTATGAAGAACGAGCCGCTTTCGAAGAGCGATATCACTCGCTGTGTGCACAGGCGCGCTGCCTGCTTGCCAGCGCTCGGGCTAGCGATGACGGGTCTGTAGCGGGGTCGACAGAAAGCAAGGCAGGTGGATTAAAAATTTTTATACGCTTACCTAAAATAGATTTGCCTCACTTTGACGGTAGCTATCAGTACTGGTTGGAGTATAGAGACACGTATTTGTCGTTGATACACAATAGTCAAGGTGTCGATGACATAAGCAAATTCCACTACCTTCGCGCATCGTTAAAGGGTAGGGCACAAGAAATAATAAAAAATATAGATTTTAAAGGCTCTAATTATACAACGGCGTGGAATTTGTTATGTGAACGATATGACAACAGTCGGATTTTAGTAAACAACAATCACCTGCAAGCCTTATTCAATGTCGAATCAATTTTAAAAGAATCTTGTACTTCGTTACGTCATCTTGTAGACGTCATAAATAAGAATATAAGAGCGCTGAAGACAATGAATGAGCCGACAGAATACTGGGATACTCTGATTATTTACATGATGGCTAACGAATTAGATTCTAAAACAAGTAGATGTTGGGAGGAGTATCGTAACACACTGTCCAAATCACCTACATTGCCACAGTTTTGCTCATTCCTTAGTAAACAAGCCGATTTATTAGAAACGTCAGAGGATAACCATCAAGTACACAAAAATATAGACGTAGATAGTAAGCCTAGTAGTTTCGTAGTTGCTTCTAATCACAGCGACAAGTTTCATCGGACCACGTCAAGTAATAACATAAAATGCCTGATGTGCTCCAAGGAACATCTTTTATACGCATGCGATTCTTTCCGAAGCTTACCGGTCGAAACTCGAATATTAAAAGCCAAGGAGTTTAAGGTTTGTTTCAACTGTTTGCGTTCCGGCCACTTGGCGAAACGGTGCAGATTGTCGCGATGTAAATACTGCAAAGGTAGGCATAATACGCTTTTGCATATCGAAAAATCTAGTACGGTTCCGTATCAGGACCCAATGCCCAGTAGTGTTGCCCTCCCGGTTGACACTTCTGATGGTGCCTCCTCACCTACTTGCACATCAGAAGATGTTGTCTTATCGAGCAACACCACCTCTAAGAACCATTGTACTTCGTCCCATATTTTGCTGTCCACAGCGTTGGTGAGAGCAGTGAATGACAAAGGCGAGAAGTTCGACGCCAGAGTCTTGCTCGATAACGGTAGCACTGCCAATTTTATTACTGCAGCATGTTGCGACAAGTTGGGATTACCTCGGCGGAATATAAAATCCAAGGTAACCGGAATTAATAATAAAACTTCTATTACTACACAGTCTTGTAATTTATTTATCGAGTCTTATAATGGCAGTTATAGGGAAAAGATTAGTTGTTTCATTTTGCCTGAGATAACAAAATCTCTGCCATCCTCATTTATTAATTTGAGTAACATTCCATTGCCATCACATTTGAAATTAGCCGACCCTTCATTTTATGTTCCATCAACTGTTGATATTTTGGTCGGAGCTGAGGTATTTTGGAATGTCGTAGGTCACTCAATCATTGATTTAGGAAAAAAGCAGCCAAAATTATGTGAGACTAAATTGGGGTGGATAGTATCAGGCCCTGTGGCTCTTCCATTACATCCATCGTCGTCCAGACAGTCCCATTTCTGTAATATGGCATTTAACGAATTAGAATCGAATTTAAATAGATTTTGGGAACTGGATTCAGTATCTTCAATACATTCACAGTCCCGAGAAGAACGTGCTTGTGAGGAAAGTTTTATTCAAAATACTACTCGTGACGAACAGGGTCGTTTTGTAGTGATGATGCCTCTTAAAAATGATCCTAGTGTCTTGGGTGAGTCGTATGACATGGCTAAACGCCGATTTCTCTCCTTAGAGCGTCGGTTTCAACGTGACCCTGTCTTCAAAGAAAGATACGTGTCTTTCATGCAGGAGTACGAACGCTTAGGCCACATGACGCCGAATAGTACGTCATACAAGCCTCATACTGGGAGCAATGTAGATTATTTTCTTCCACACCATGGGGTAGTTAGAGAAGCCAGCACTTCGACTAAACTCCGAACGGTCTTTGATGCATCAGCTGTTACCACATCCGGAGTCTCATTAAACGATATCCAATTAATAGGTCCAACCGTCCAGGATGATCTCTTGATCCTACTACGTTTTCGGCAGCACAAGTATGTCGTTAGTGGGGACATCGAGAAAATGTATAGGGTCATATCTGTAGTTCCTTCGCAACGTTTATTACAACAAATCGTTTTCCGATCAAGTCCCGAGTTGCCACTGCAGACATATAGACTCAACACAGTAACTTATGGAATGGCTTGTGCTCCGTATATAGCCACAAAGTGTTTAGTCAGCCTTGCGTGATTGCTGCAGTGAACGAGTACACAAAGAGTTCGATCCAAAGAGACTTTTACGTTGATGATTATTTAGCTGGTAGTGACTCTGTTTCAAGTACAGTAAAATTAGTAAAGGAGGTTGTAGCCATCTTATCATCAGCCAATTTTCATCTGCGAAAATGGCAGTCAAATAGTCAACAGGTTTTAGAGCAAATAGCGGGTGTTTCCGCCAGTTGTCGTAGCTTAGACCTGTCAGATAGTAAAACGATGTCTTCTAAAACGTTAGGATTGCAGTGGTTATGTGATTCAGACTCGTTAGGTTTCGCTATAGATATTGACACAAATAAGTCAATCACCAAGCGCCATATTTTGTCTGTAATTAGTCAAATCTTTGACCCGTTGGGTCTAGTCGGTCCATGTGTAATAGAAGCCAAAATAGTCATGCAAAAACTGTGGATTTCAAAATGTGACTGGGATGTTGAAGTTAGTCATGAACTACGTGACCTGTGGTTGTCCTTCGCTAATACTCTGCCATATTTAAATTCTCAAAAAATTCCTAGATGGGTGTTAAGTGCTAACTCAGTATCATATGAAATCCATGTGTTCACGGACGCATCTGAAAGGGCTTATGGTGCCTGTATATATGTTCGCTCAAAATGTAATAACAGACTAGCTCATGTTCAACTTTTGGTCTCTAAAAATCGAGTAGCACCAATTAAGCCAACAACAATTCCTCGTTTAGAGCTATGTGGAGCATTATTAGGTACAAGACTGTGCACAAAAGTTTTAAATTACCTTACCTATAAACAGAGTTCAGTTCTGGTGCGATTCAACTATAGTTTTAAGCTGGTTGCGCATGACGCCGAACTCACTTAAGCCTTTTGTACGTAATCGCGTCGATGAAATACAGGAGAGCACTCTGCGTTATAAGTGGAGCTATGTACCGTCCAAGGAGAATCCGGCGGATCTTGTTTCGCGTGGGCTGAGGGCTGACCTTATCAGCGATTGCTCGTTGTGGTGGTATGGACCTAATTTTTTATCCATGGATGAAAAAGAATGGCCTAAAATGCCCAACGATACTGTGAAACAGGATCTACCTGAAGTAATATTAGCACATCCCACGGATCATTGTTTACATAATTTAAATTCATGTTATCAATCCCAATCATATATAATTAAATCTATAATACTTAAATATTCTAATTTAAATCGCTTACAAAGAGTTACTGCTTGTATACTAAGATTTATGTACAATTTACGTAACAAAGATAAAAAAAGATTGGGTTCCTTATGCAATGATGAACTTAATAAGTCATTGAAATTTATATTACGTTACTCTCAAAAAGAGATGTTTCATGATGAGTATAAGCTGCTACAATCAGGGAAACCATTACCTCGAAAAAATAGGCTTACCTCTTTGAGCCCGTTCTTAGACTCTGAACAAGTCATTCGAGTAGGCGGTAGGCTTGATAATTCCCCATATATTTACAATGTCAAACATCCTATTTTATTGTGCAGCAAGTACCATCTCACTAAAATATTATTCGAGAAAGAGCATCTGAATTTATTACATGCTAGACCTCAGTTGCTGTTGGCTAATATTAGGCAAACTTACTGGCCTTTGGGAGGCAGGAATTTATCTAAGGCTATTGTAAAGAAATGCATTAAATGTTACAGATATAAATGCCAAAACATACAACCCATTATGGGACAGCTCCCAACATCTAGAACTTGTTTGGAATTTCCTTTTCTGAACTGCAGTGTTGATTATGCTGGACCAGTGTTTATAGCGGACCGAAAAGGGCGAGGATGTAAGCTTTTGAAATCCTACCTATGCATTTTTGTTTGCCTTGCAGTCAAGGCAGTCCATATCGAGCTCGTTACAGACCTGACTAAAGAAGGATATATGGCAGCCTTAAATCGCTTCGTGGCTCGTCGTGGCAAGCCCAAAAGCATTCTGTCGGACAACGGTACCAACTTCGTTGGAACCTGTAACGAGTTGCAAGGATTCCTACAACATTCAAATTTGTCACATGAAGTCGCTCAGCAAGGAATCGAATTTTCTTTTGCTCCTCCTTATTCTCCCCATTTTAACGGCATTGCTGAGGCGGCCGTTCGTTCCACGAAACACCACTTAAAAAGACTCTTACAGTTAACGCATTTTACTTATGAGGAAATGGCAACTTGTTTAGCTCAAATAGAGGCAGTACTCAATTCTCGACCACTTACCCCGCTGTCCTCTGATCCACTAGATTTTACAGCCCTAACTCCTGCTCACCTTTTAATTGGCCGGCCACTAATGTCTGTTCCGCATCCACAGGCAGTCGACACTAACCTCAGTCGTTTGGAACGCTACCAGAGAGTCGAGCAGTTGAAGCAGCATTTTTGGAACCGTTTTCATTTAGAATATGTATCTCTGCTCCAGGACAAAACTAAATGGACGCTGTCAACAGGACAGCTATCTGTGGGGACACTTGTTTTAATAAAAGAAAAGGGACAACCACCGTTGGTGTGGCTTCTGGGACGCGTCATCAAGGTTTTCCCGGGCAACGACGGCGCCACAAGAGTAGCAGAAGTGAAGACCAAGAGAGGGACACTGCTAAGGGCTTTTAATAATATTTGTCCTCTTCCTATCAGTTGAAGATTTCAACCCGGGGAGGATGTTCGAGCTTCGTGCAACGCAACAGCGGCGCGGAGCGGGGGCAGCACGGCGCTGCGCGGTGGGGCGCATACACCGGGCGAGTGAGTCGATTAATTCGGCACCCGACGCCATCGGGGGCACTCACGCGCTTATTGTTATAATCCATTGTTACTTATAATATACTTTATTTAAAGTTACAGTCCACATCTTACTTATATACTAAAATATAGATCATTAGATCACCAACACACGTCTCAGCTCCGTAAGTCATGACCGGCAAGACGCACTGGTCAAAGACTTTCGTCTTTAGATTTTGCGGGATGGGTGACGAGAAGACATGACGGAGCTTCCGAAATGCTGCCTAGCCCAACTGAATCCTCCTATCGGCCTTCTTCTCGAAATTGTTTCTCCCTAGCTGCAATGCCTGCCCAAGGTGTACATACTCCTGTACAACTTCGAGAGTAGCTCCGTCGACAATAACCGGTCTCGGAGTCACATGACGATTAAACATGACTTTCGTCTTGTCCGTCTTGTTCATCCTGAGACCGACATGTCGGGAGGACTCATTAAGGCTGTCCAGCATTTCCTGTAGATCCTGCAAGGTATCAGCCATGACGACAATATCATCGGCAAACCTCAAGTGTGAGATGTACTCGCCGTTGACGTTTATACCCCGTTCTTTCCAGTTAAGAGTTTTGAAGACCACTTCCATTGCAGCAGTAAACAGTTTCGGGGATACAACACCTCCCTGTCGCATGCCTCTGTGCAAAGGAATATGCCTTGATTGACTATTCTGTACTTGAATGGTCATCGTGGCGGCGTTGTAAAGACATCTCAACACCTCGATGTATCGCCAGTCTACTTGGCACCGTTGCAGGGATTCTATGACAGCCCAGGTTTCTATGGAGTCAAAGGCCTCCTCATGGTCCATAAAAGCTAAACACAGGGGCTGATTATATTCTTCGGACTTTTGTATAATTTGCCTCACTGTGTGGATGTGGTCTATGGTGCTAAATCCTCCACGAAAACCGGCCTGTTCTGGCGATTGGAATTCGTCCAGTCTTCTGGCTAGGCGATTAGTGATGACCCTTGAAAACAGCTTGTAAATGTGGCTTAGGAGGGAGATGGGCCTATAGTTTTTAAGTAGCGTTTTGTCTCTTTTTTAAAAACAACAATATCACTATACTCCTATGCCACGCTTTCGGGGTTCTCCCACTTTGGAGGACAGAGTTGAATACTCTCTAGAGTTGCCTCAGTACTGGGGCTCCTCCACCTTTAAGTACTTCGGTGGTGACTCCGTCTTCTCCGGGGGCTTTCCCATTTTTGAGCTGTCTAAGGGCCAGCTCAATCTCGCTTGGATTGATGTCCGGAAGGTCGTCGGTGTAGTGGCGGGTTAGCATAGCTCGATGGTCGTTGCACTTGGGATCAGGTTGCGGTGATTGTGAGGCGTATAACTGGCCGTAGAAGTCCTCAATCTCGGCAAGGATCTCTGGCTTTGAGGCGACTAGACGGCCCTCTGAGGTCTTAAGCTCGGTAAGTCGGTTCCTCCCTAGGTTCTGGGTAAATACTTTGGACCCCCTATTCTGCTCTATCGCTTCCTCAATTAGGCGAACGTTTGAGCGCCGGAGGTCTCTCCGTACCATTTTCCGTATGACCTTCAAGAGGGACCTGTCCTCGGCTGGAGTGACCTGCGTTGTTTCACGTCTTCGCCTCATAAGTTCCAGAGTCCCGTCCGAGAGTTTGGTCTTCCTGCTCGTACGCCTTTTTCCGCAAAACCTTAGCCCTTCTTCCCGAATAGTAGTTACTACGCTTTTGAGATCCTCGTCAATGCTTTCCGTAGTTTCCAGGACATTGAATCGATTTTGTAGCCTCAGCTGGAATTGCTCTGAGCAGGCGATGGTTTGGGGCGCAGAGGGTCGGAAAGTAGACTTTATCATGCGGAGTCTTTCAAGCCTATATTTGATATTCAGAGTGCCCCTAACAAGTCGGTGATCACTACCGGTGTTAAACCTGTTGATCACAGAGACATTTCTGTTCAAATGGAGAAGACATATGCAATTTATTATCAGAAAATTTTGCACAAGATTATAATCCTCCTACGAATACATCAACATCTCCAAACATACATTCCCCAAACACATCTCTTTCATTTTGTACCTTGGCTTTCAATACATAGACCATTAAAAGACTTAGATGAAAACAAAGGAGCGGGTAGCAATGGGATCCCATCCGTTTTTATTAAACAGTGTGCTAAAAAGAGGGTACTTTGCCAATTTGTTGGAAAGAAGAGCTAGTAGTCCCTATATATAAATCTGAAGAAAAAACCTTGGTGACTAACTATAGACCAATCTCAATACTAGTTCATCATCATCATCATCTCAGCCCATACTTGTCCACTGTTGAACATAGGCCTCCCCAATCGCTTTCCAGCGTAACCGGTCCGATGCCACCTGCATCCAACGACTTCCTGCGATTTTCACGAGATCGTCGGTCCATCTGGCAGGCGGTCGTCCCACGCTGCGCTTGCCAATACGTGGTCGCCACTCTAGAATCTTTCTGCCCCAACGCCCGTCCGATCTACGCGCTATGTGGCCCGCCCATTGCCACTTCAGCTTGCTAATCTTAAGGGCTATGTCGGTAACCTTGGTTCTTCTACGAATCTCCTCATTCCTGATTCGATCGCGTAGAGAAACGCCGAGCATAGCTCTCTCCATAGCTCGCTGAGCAACTCTGAGCTTTTTTATGAGACCTATTGTAAGAGACCACGTCTCTGATCCATATATCATCACTGGTAACACACATTGACTGAAAACTTTAGTCTTAAGGCACTGAGGTATTTTGGATGAGAAGATATTGCGCAGTTTCCCGAACGCTGCCCAGCCGAGTTGGATTCGTCGATTGACCTCTCTCTCAAAGTTGGACCTACCTAACCGGACTACCTGTCCCAGGTAAATGTATTCGTCGACAACTTCAAGAGTAGAGTTCCCAACGGTGAGTGCGGTGGGTACGACATGGACGTTAGACATTATTTTGGTTTTGTCCATGTTCATTTTAAGACCCACTTGTTGAGATACTCTGTTGAGGTCACCGAGCATTCGTCCTAGATCTTCCAGCGACTCCGCCACGACCACAATGTCGTCGGCAAATCGAAGGTGAGTGATGTATTCGCCATTGATGTTGATGCCAAGTCCTTGCCATTCCAAGAGCTTGAAGGCGTCCTCTAAGGTGGCCGTAAACAGTTTCGGAGAAATGACGTCTCCCTGTCTTACTCCTCTTTTTATGGGGATTGCCTTCGTGCACTGCCCCTGTACTCGGACTGACATGGTGGCGTTATTAAACAAGCACTTCAACACTTCGATGTACCGATAGTCAATGCGGCATCGCTGGAGAGATCTAAGAACCGCCCAAGTCTCGATCGAATCGAAGGCTTTCTCATAGTCCACAAACGCCAAGCATAGTGGCCGATTATACTCCTCGGTCTTCTGTATAATCTGCCGCAGCGTATGTATGTGGTCTATGGTACTAAAACCTTTCCGGAAACCGGCTTGTTCGGGAGGCTGGAAGTCATCAAACCTGCGTTCGAGACGATTCGTAATGACTCTCGAAAACAACTTATAAACATGGCTCAGCAGTGTGATGGGCCTATAATTCTTCAGTAAAGTGTTATCACCCTTCTTGAAAAACAGTACCACCACATCCCTGTTCCATGCTTCCGGCGTTTTCTCTTCGAGCAAGACAGAATTAAACAGCCTCTGAAGGACTTTAAGTACTGGCGTTCCGCCCGCTTTCAGAAGCTCTACGGTAATTCCGTCTTCGCCCGGCGCTTTGTTATTTTTGAGTTGTTTGAGAGCCATCCTAATCTCGTACAGGCTGATGTCCGGGATATCTTCAGTCAATACTAGTTACTTTTGTAAAAATATTTGAAAAGTTAGTCATCAAATATCTTGTGTGGAACTTAAAACAGTAATTTACAGAATATCAACACGGCTTCATAAAGTCTCGATCTACCAATACCAATTTACTAAGTTTCATATCCACTTTGTTGGAATGCCTTGACAAACGTATACCTGTCGACGCAATTTATACAGACTTTATCAAGGCTTTCGATAAAGTGGATCATTACCTTACCTTACCTAAAAACTGTATGATATGGGTGTTGGTGGCAGACTAATCAGATGGTTTGAATCTTATTTAGAAAATAGATCGTCTAAGGTGGTGGTATATGGTCACGAGTCAGTAGCATATCAAGCCACTTCTGGGATTCCTCAGGGCTCACATCTGGGACCAATACTTTTTTATGTGTTTATTAATGAAATATCACATATGTTTAAAAAATCCTATCATACAAAATTAGGATAGATTCTGATATGTTACAAGAGGACTTTAACAGAATGTGATTGGTGCAGATGTAATAAAATGACCTTAAATAAAAGTAAATGCTATTAAATCCAATTCACTTGTAATAAAAACATTCAAGAAAGTTAATACTATTTAGAGGGGGATGAAATTAGTCAATTATATACGCGATTTAGGGGTTCCACTAGACAGTGCACTCAATTTTGATCTACATATATTAAATACCGTCACACGGAGTTTTAAAATACTTGGATTTATTATAAGGAATTGCAAAGACTTTAATAGACCATCTACAAAAATTAAACTATTTAACACGCTTGTCTGTTCTATCCTAGAATATGGTTCAGTGGTCTGGAACCCACATTATGAGGTATATATAAAGCGGATAGAAAGTGTCCCGAAAAGGTTTCTTTACCATCTCTGCTATGGAGACCATTTGGCAAAAAAGCTTACTAGCTACACCGAACGGTTGAAACATTATAATATGATTAATTTGAGTAGTCGTACTGAACGGCACCATAGATTGTAGAGAATTAGTAGGAAAATTACAAATTAATGTTCCCACTCGCATTCCCAGAAAAAAACACTTACAAAATATTTAAAATTCCAATCGCGAAGACGAATCTCGGGCATTTCGCCGCTGTACCAAGGCTCTGTAGGCAATATAACATGCTATCGAAAACAATGGATTTAGATTTAAGCACACACCTGTCAAAATACAAAATGTCCTTACTGCAGATTTTGTAACTGTCATTGTTTTTTCTTCTTTATCGATTAATTTTTAGTAGATTTTAGTAATACTTATTTATTATTATAAGTTCGCAACGTGCAATTTTCATCTGCACAGGTGGGGCGTCACTGAATCTCCTTACTGTGACTGTGAAGACTCAGTACAAACTATCCAGCACATCGTGGAGGACTGTCCTACTAGGAAATTTAGCGGAGGATTTGAGGGGCTGCACCAGCTGACACCAGAGGCTAAGCAATGGATCCTTCACTCTGACATAAAATTTTAATCGTATGTCGCATTATTGAAGTACGTCGCCATACGATGATGATGATTATTACAAGTTGTTAAATTAGTTGTTTTTAATTTTTATTGTGCATGCTGTGGTCTCCTTTAATTGGCGGTATACACTTAAATGAGACCCAAGTATAGTATTGTTAATAACGAAAATGTGTATATTTTCCATTGGAGATCCATATAAATAAATAAAACACTCTAATCACAGTTGCTACCTTTTTACCCGCGCGAGAAATCATGCCGCCCGTACTAGCTCTACAGGGAGGCAAAATCAATTACAATATCAAAAAAATACGGATAAACCAATAATCAATTACGCCACAGTGTCGTTCTTAATCGCTTTGGAAGTAAAACATAGGACATGGGCAGTCGAAAATATTTAGAGTTGAGCTATATCCAACTCAAATTTATCGTTACTAATTTACTAAACACGATAACACTTCATTTCGAGTGGGTAACAATGCAAATAATCGCCTCCGCGTCGACGACATAATCAAACTCGACTATGAACAGAAGAGCAAGAGCTATGAGGATGCGTGTAACGTGGGCGAATTAGACTAACCTAATTATACAACTTACTAAGTCTACACCTGTGTGAAAAGTAATATTCTGGTAACAATAAATGTGTACGACAGATTCTGTGCAAGAATTCTTAGTGTAATAAAACATTGTCGCTTTTCTCTGCATGCTTAGAATATATTTTTGATTCAACTTTGTGTTCTAGTTCCTTTCGTTTTCATGTGAAGTATAAGGTCTGTTCTACCAGTCTATGGTATAAAAGGAACAGAACAGGGTCGACGTGAGAATAACTCTCGACAAAACAATTTAAGAAACTGCCGGTTTGAAAAGTATTAGCTGACTTTTGATCCTACAGCATTATTTATAATATCTTCCAGGATTAGTAATTCGCTAAAAATAGGCAGTATTCATCTTCATCAAGTATTCATCGGGTACTGCATTAGCAAGCAAATAAAATCCAGTTTGAGGTACTGCTGTGGGATCCCTTATCAGTATATATTATTATCTATCCAGGCAGCGATACTTTGCTCCACATACATTTGCAGGGATTCTACAAAATATCCGTTTATATGTACATATTTATATTTACAAGATAAAGATCTCAGTACTCAACTAGACTGAACTGAAGAAATACTTGGAGCACGGCACGAGTTTTCGTGAAGACTCGGATACACCTGATCTAGGAAAACATTTTTTTGACAAACATCACCAATAAAGAGAATTTTTCAACCCGCCCTATGTTACGTAAGGGTATAACTGATTGACAAATTATATTCACCTTTTGTATTAGAATTCTTCAATAACTGATAATACACTGTTCTTGTAGCAAATCCTATGTTGGTATAAATATTACTAAGCTTGCGCCAAACGGTAAGAATCTAACGCAATGTTAAGCTGCATCTACATTTGTATCATTTTGGCGTATCGTGTCACCGACAGTATCGTCGTCATCGTGATCCTGATGTTTGGATGCGAAATTATAGATATTATCTGATATCAAAATAGCATCCACCTTCGTTTCTTTTCGGCAAACTTAATAACATATAGACGTCTTAAGTCCTGCTCCGTGCAGGTGTTCAGGCATACAGACCATGTGATCATGACACATGATACATGTCAATGATGCAATATGCCAAAATTATACAAACGTGGACCGGAACGTCTATTCAGCCTTTAACTAGAGCATTTGGCTGACTTCTCGATACCAGATTTCATCCTGATTCCAAGCATAGCACTGTTTTTAAATACTTATGTTACCAAAACATTTTAAAATTCAAATTATTTACGTAATTTCTAAACTTAGTTGTTCGTTACATTCGTAATGAAACCTGGTCCTGTGACATAGTAACGAAATATTTTTATCATAATTGTATCAGATGGTGAAATGTGTTTTTTTTTTTTTTTTGCGCGCGCGAACGCTGCACGCGTAACATCTCCGTATTTGTTTTAATTAACAAAAACGTTAATAATAATTATACTCCTCGGTGTGCATCCTAATATATGTATATAACTGTGACTCTCATGTGATATTGTTTACAATAGTTTCTATTTACTCTAAAAGGTCATAAACTGATGAAATAGTGACAATAATAAACGTTTATTTATCATTACTTCAGTGGTTTAAAATTACTAAACATTCTTCCCTTCTCTCTCCTCAGTGTTGTAAACTCTTAAGTGTTAAAGCTAGTGTCTGGATTATTCAATATTTGTGATATAAAATAAGTATTCATAAACCATATATAACCGCCAAAAATCAAAACAATCCTGTCGGGCGTCGACAGTTCTGCCAACCTAATAAAAAGAGCGCGTTCCAGTTTGTGATGTGAGATATTAAAAGCATTATTTCCAGTTTTATAGAGTGCGTCCCAGTCTGAATATATGCATATTTAGAGCATTACTGCGATTTATCTGAGAGGATTGCGCACCATGATGTATGTGTAATTTCATTATTCACACTCTAAAGCTTCGCACGAAAATGGCATTCTGTGCAGGATGCCAACAACCACTTAAAGACAGCCTTTTCCTAACCTGCGACGAATGTACCAACATATATGACTTAAATTGTGCTAACATATCCCACAGCTACTTTAATGAAAAAATGATAGCGGTAGAAAAACCTGCTTGGCTTTGCCATGAATGTTGTTCTAAAAAATCGAAATCTTTAAGTAATGTGACTTCAGAAAGTCCCATAATACCGTCACGTACGGGTGTTAAGAACATGGACATGAAAACTTATAATATTCAAGACCAGCCCCTAGATGACTCGTTTAATGTTACTATAAAATCCAAATATCAGAACCCGAGTCCTAATGTACACAATCCAATATGGAAAGCATGTACCCTTGAAACTATATTAATGGAATTACATGCCCTCCGTAGTGAAAACCTAAGCAGATTTCATAGCCAGGAGAACACTATGCATGAAGTGCTGGATAACATTAAAGCAATTAAAAGTTGTATTAGTGATCTTAACAATAAATACAATATTCTAAGGGAAGATGTTGACCATTTACTTGGTACTGCAGACATAGCTGCTAGTGTGCAAACTAATATAATAATAATAAATTCTTTATTTCAACCAACTGGGGTCACGTGTTAGTAAAACATTTAGTCTTAATATTAGGGTTAGTAAAGAAACATTAACAACTACAAAACGCAATAAGTCACACAAATCAAGTCTGTACATGAAGCATACAGCAATGATTCATGTACTGACAGTCGAGTCTATCAGCCATGGCCCTTAGGATGCTGTTGGAACTGCCCCGAACCCTCCGCACCAGGGATGCGCACCGTTTCCGCATAGTGGCGAAAAAGCAATCAACTCTCGCCTCGGCGAACATTCCTGACGCGCTGCAGAACCGGGGCAGTCCCATCAGCACTCTAAACGCAGTATTATATTGTATGCGCAGAGCGTTGTACTGCCTCTGTGTGTAATACGCCCAAAGGCAGCTCGTGTAGAAGGACGTACAAAAAGCTCTAAAAAGTGTAATTTTAACACCCCTCGAACAGCGAGCAAACCTTCGGGAGATCATGTTAGCTCTTATAGACAACGCCCTGCGCTCTCTCTCTATATCTGCATCGTCCTTCAAGCCTGAGGTCACGATATGCCCAAGATATTTAAATTGTTGAACCCTATTAAGTGGGGTACCGTTGAGTCTGATGGCTAACTAAACTAATGTTCAATTACTTTGTGATAATAATACCAAGCACATAACCGACCTTGAAAGCAACAACTTGTCACTTGGTTGTGAACTTCTGCTAACTGCAAAAAGAATTGATGCTATTGAAAACTGTATCAACATTGCTTCAGCACCACAGATAGAAGCAAGTGTACATAATCTAATTGAACATTCCTCCTGTGACCTGGAAGTGCAACTGCCAATATCGCAACAGATGATCAACTCACCTACACCACCACAGGCATTATCTTATAAAGAAGGGTCACATGATCCAGTTAAAACGATGCACCTGCTTAACAACAAATATAAGCAAAAGATATTTAGGGTGAGTAAACAACAACAACGCCCCCGTCGACTTGTCATTCGTGCTACAGGAAATCCTGATGATTACCTAAAAACGCTAGAACCAGTAAAATACATCCATGCCTGGAACTTTCACTCTGACGTGTCTGAAGATAACATTCGGTCCTACTTACTGAAGAAACACCCCAACGAGACCTTCACTATTAAGAAGCCCAACCCGGAACACTCCCGACATAACTGCTTTATATTAGGAGTACCGATACATTGCTTTGATTACTACTTAGAACCTAACAATTGGCCCAAAAATACATAATTACAGGAATGGTTTATCTACAAAAGAACAAACAAAAATACCTCTGCGAGCAACAAAGCATTTTTTCGTGGGGAAACCTAAGAAACTAGATATGATTTTTTACCAAAATGTCAGAGGATTAAAAACCAGACGTACAACCGTAAAAAACATACCACACACATTTACTGGTAATCTAATAGCCCTAACAGAAACTAGATTGGATGACAGCGTGTTTGATTCTGAAATATTCCCACCAGAATACACTGTATTACGTTACGACCGCGTCGGGCGAGGCGGCGGTGGCGTCCTACTCGCTGCGCGCCCACCTTACTCTCTCTCGTGTCTGGACAGTAAATCAAAAAAGGGCGACGAAATAATATGTGCAATAGTTACTAAAGGTCAAACTCGTTTTGTTTGTTGTGTTGTGAACTTAGCGCTTCATGTACCCGATACTAGTTATTATGCCATTTTTAACTGTCTAAGAATAATTATTAATGATAACAAGAAACTACCAATATTAATATTAGGAAATTTTAACATGTGTTCAGCTAGTATTACGATACGCGATGAGTTTGAATTGTTTTTGGCAGAGTGGGAGTTAACACAGGAAAATAAAATATTAAATGATCTCGGTAGGATATTGGATTTAGTATTAGTTAACTCTTGTGTAATTAATGTCTCGGTTTCTACATGTGCTGGGCTTGTGTCTAAAGAAGTTCATCATAGCCCCTTAGATATTACGATTGACCTCAACACACCATTCACTAATAAATCCATACATAATGTTTGCACTGATACTACTACACACACAAAATTACAACGAAACTTTAGAAAAGCAGATTTTATCCAGTTATACATAGAGCTCACGGATATAGATTGGAGTACTGTATATTCTTGCAATGATGTTAATGATGCTGTAAAAACATTTTACGAACTGATAAATGATGTGATTTCCAATGTTGTACCAATGAAAAAACATCAAAACAATAATGTAAATTATCCTAACTGGTTCTCGGCTAATACAATCAAATTAAAAGTATCACAAACTTTATAAACAATTCAGTAATGATCAACTATATTATGCATTCTTTACATATTATAGAAAGCTACTCAAAACTAGCATTGAAAAAGATTTCTTAAACTACACTAACCATATTCAATATAACATCAAGCTCGATCCTAAAACATTTATGGCATTTGTAAAGAATAATAGGCAAAACAACGAACCAGCTAACTTTGGTGACTGGTCCGATACCCAGGTAGCTAGTGCATTTTCCGATTATTTCAGTAGCGTTTTTTTTACAGAATGTGCCTTTATTAGATGTAGATCGTGCGTGTAACGCTGCTAATATGAAACCCAATACTACGTGCTGCTCTGTATTTATTGATCACATCAGCGAACTAGACGTCAGCAATGCTTTGACACGCCTGACCCCGAAGGGTACCCAAGGTCCTGACGGTATACCCCAGTACATAGTAAGAGATGGTCGTAGAATCTTTATAAAACTCCTTCACTATATATTTAACCTTTCCATTCAGACAAAAAAGTACCCCACAGACTGGAAGACTTCCAAAGTACTCCCTATCCACAAAAATGCCCCTAAAGCCGATATTAATAATTACCGACCAATAGCTGTCCTATCCGTATTCGGCAAGGTATTTGAATCCATTTTATTCAAAAAAATTCACAACCAATTGAAGGGATGGTTTGCGGAAGAACAACATGGATTCTTACCAAATCGCTCGACCACATCAAACCTTCTGAATATTACTACTTTCTTAGCCATAAATATGAATGATAAAAGACAGGTGAATGTAGCCTACTTCGATTTCCAAAAAGGTTTTGATAAGGTTGATAACGATATCCTGTTGGATAAAATGGCTATAGCAGGTTTCAGTAGGGATCTATTGTATTACTTTTCCAACTATCTAGCTGATCGAAAACAATACGTTGTGCACAAGACAGCTAGGTCTCAACTCTATCCAGTCACATCGGGTATAGGACAAGGTAGCAGTCTCGGACCCTTACTCTTTTTAATTCTAATAAATGACCTTCCAACACATATTAAACACTCCACAGTTCTTATGTATGCTAACGATATAAAGCTTGCCCTCCCAATAAATAATCAAAACGATACACACAATCTACAACTAGACATAGACAACATTTCCGCCTGGAGTACCAAAAACTGTCTTAGTCTTAACATTAGTAAAACTGCTATCATGTCCTATACAAAGTCAACACAGCCAATCCATAACTCGTACAATTTAAGCAATGAGATCCTCCAGCGAGTTTCATCCATACGTGACCTAGGAACTTACTTTGATCCTCACCTTAGCTTCAACCAGCACATAATACAAATGTGTGACAAAGCTCGACGTAACCTTAGCTTTGTCCTACGCCAGGCAAAGGTGCTTAATATGCGGCAGGCAATTGCAATATTATATAATTCATGTATACGTAGTCTATTAGAAACCAACAGCGCCATCTGGAACCCACATGAAAAAGTAAGTAAACACTCTCAATCGAAAAAATTCAAAAAACATTTCTACGCTATCTCTATCTTAAGTTACACGGATTTTATCCACACATGTACCCAACACCATTTATATTAGGCATGGTTACTTACCAAAGTCCAGAAGTTAGAAGAAACCTAATGCTAGTTAAGTACTTCTTTCGTTTAATCCGGGGCACCTTATCGAACCCTTCACTACTACAGACAAATTCTTTTAATATACCATTACCAATCCAACATGTACTTAGGCCGCGACAACGTCCTCTATTTGCAGTGCCTAAAACCAGCACCATAATCCTCACTACCAGTCCTTTATACATTTGACACATATTAATAATATATTGCTATGGGATGAATCCTTAGACTTTTTCTTGCACTCAGAACCAAAATTCTTAGCATCAGCTATACCTCGAATGAATTTCCACACCCAGCACAATCTGTTAGGACTGACCTAGTTATCTCAGTTAAATAATTATAAAAAGTGTGTCTTTAAAATCTCCTTATTTAATTTAATTTACATTAAAGAAAATATTTAATTTACGATAAAATTATATGTCACTCCTTATTGTTAAATTCTAATTTTAATTGAACCAATAACTTATATGTGTAGAATTGACTGTTAATATAAGTTGGTTATAAATGAATAAATAAATTAAATATATAGTATAGAATGCTTGCTTGCTTGGTGCCTGTATGACGATGTAGGTCTTAAAATTCTTAACTCTAACACACCCAAATACTTGTTATGTATAACTGTCGACATGGAAACACTGGTTAGATAAAACAATGAGTTTACTCAAACTCGCATATTCTACTTGCAAATGATGTATTGTTACTTTGACAAAAAAAAACTTGAATAAATTAAGAAAATGCATAATTTATGTCGTAAGACTTCCTGAACGTAAAATAAATCGCGACTCAAATATTAGCTAGTTCAGTGGCCTTAATCACCAACTTCAGAAAATACTTCTTTACGTAAAAACTAGATAAACACAAAGATAATAATTTGATCTATATCACGTCAAATCCCTTGCGGGGTAGACAGAGAGTACAGAGTTCCAACAGATTCTTTTCTTACATATCTCTCTGGCTTTCTCCACACTCATAATTCGTGTCAAAGAGGTCGGTTACGGAGACTTGCCTTTCAGATAAGACACGGTCTGTTTGGTCACGGTAAGACAAAGTAGTATAATAATTTGATATAAACTTATAATCCGCACTGCTTTGATATCTTTATTCAATTGTTTGTACAAGTTCGACAAGAAAAGCCAGAAATAGAAGGGGGCAACTAGGTCGAGGGCGCCTCAAGGAGGAACGGCCTCGGCTTAGGCAGTCGCTATGGGGGAGGACATATACTAGGTGTCTCGCCATGGTGCTCCGCACCGGCCAGCGGACAAGGGATTCTTCGAGCACACCGGCGAGGTCGGTGTCTGATCCTGTGTGGTATCTGTATGAAGGGATGTAAGAGCATCGGTAGGGTTGATGAAAACATGCCTTAGAGGACTCAGTTTGGGCTGGATATTGTCGGAAGTGTAAGCCTAGACAAGTGGCAAAAAGAACACATTTACCACAGTATATCTATCTATCTACAAAGTAATTTATCTGAGCCTCCTTGTGGCATGTCGCTTATTACGACCATTGTCGTATTAATGCATTCCCGGTACCTAAAGGATAACTTCGTAGCTGCAGCTAAGAAATTTACCATTCTTGTTCCAATTTAGGCCTTAGGGTGATATTCGGATTTATGTGAATGATCATTTAACTCTAGACAATAAATTACTTCTCAATAAAACCAAATCATTGGCAAAGGAACGCATTTATCTGGGCTAAGGGATGCAAAATATTTGTTCGAAAAAATATTACATCACCCGTGTTGGCTATAAGAACAGACTTAGATCTAAAAAACATGTAAGAACAGTTAAACTATTAATAAACCTGTTGTTATTATACGTAATCTACTTAGCTATTGCAACCTGAAAAAAACATCTGTTTAAAAACTTCTAGAATCGGTTGCAATGCATTTTGTGCCAGAACTACTGCTATAGGTGTGTGCGTACACCAGTCGATTCCTTTTGTTTGCATCATTGCTTGCATCATCATGCTAACGGTAGCAACTCATTACTACCGTCTTCTTTGTATCGCTAATTATTTTATTGCCTTATTAAGTTATTACATTGTTTTGGTATTGTGTGGAGTGCCAACAGATTTTATTTGTATGCCTATTTTATTTACAGACCATTGAAAGGTCCAAACAGGTTTGGAGGTGGGTTGGTAGTCGGTTTGCCCAGATGGTCTGTATAAAATTGTCGGGAATGTTAGATTCTGATCCGGCTAATTGTTGTAAATTCCGGAGGAATTGGGATGGTTTTCTATCCCCCAACTCTTTGTGCATTAAGAGCTGCTTAGTCTTGCGTTCGCGATCGCCAGCGTTGAACGGCGGTGATTTCACTCCAACACGGCAGGTTTCGTGGTGAACAGCGTCCTCCAGAGGCTGGGCCATCTCGCGTCACCAGCGGTTACAGATCTTCCGTCGCTGTCCTTTTGTCGTGGGTCACCAGTGAAGGGTATTTAGCCCCTTTACTCTGTAGCCGGGAATCGAACCTTGTACTACTAACACCTAGTCAGGTATTATTCGTAAAACTTCGATTTAAATAAACTTCGATAGTTACAATTGATTTACAAAAGATATACAAGTAGTCCTGCGCCCCAACATTACCACGACTTTTATATCCCCCCAGGGAAGCGGTCGTGCTTGACACATTTAGAATGTAGTGGGGTTGGTGTAAGCATGGCGGACGGTCTCTAGACAACGGGTGCGCAGGAAATGCATAGGTGGTCGTCCTTGTCCCGCGGCGTGCAGACAATAGATGCGCAGGCGGCCATCTAATAATGGGCGTGGCTAGCTCGTGACGTCAGCGATAAGAAGCCGATCACGCCACCCGACGTCATCGATCATACGATGCAGTGTTGCGTTGTGTCGGGCGAGTTTACTTGCCTACTCGCTACACCATTTTATTTATATTGCTCACACGTAAACATTTTTTTTACACTTTTTCCAGCACTTATTAATTATCAATGATGCCGATCAGGATATATTATCAGAATGTTCGGGGCCTACGCACTAAAACTGTTTATTTTATATAAATGTGTGCATAAATTCATATGATGTTATCTGCATAGCAGACTATCTCTCTATCTATCTATCTATAACCTAACGCCAAATCCCTTGCGGGGTAGGCAGAGAGTACAGAGTTCCAACAGGTTCTTTCCTTACATACCTCTCTGGCTTCCTCGACTCTCATAGTTCGTCTCATACACGCTCGCCGGTTACGGAGACTCTTGACTTTTCCATCAGATAAGACTCGGTTTATTTGGTCGTGGTAAGATAGTCTAGGTCTTCCGCGGTACCTGCATCCTTCCACTTTCACATTGTATATCTGTTTTGTCATTCTTTCCTCTGGCATTCTTTCTATATGCCCGAACCAACGGAGCATGCCCTTTCTCATCTTTACACCGATACTATCTTTCATACCTACTCGCTGTCTTACTATGCTGTTGCTAATGCGGTCGTTCAGCTTTACTCCGCACATCTTCCGCAGAGCTCGCATTTCTACCGCATTTATCCTACTTTCATTCTCCTTCTTACATACCCAGCTCTCGCTACCATATAACAGCGTTGGGACAAGAACTCCGTTATGTATGGCCAGCTGCGCCTTATGGCTTAAGTGCCGGCTCCCGAGTAGCTTTCCCATCGCACCATTCACTCTGTTCCCTGCACTCACTCTTCTCTCTATGTCAGCGATGTATTTCCCATCCTTACTGAAGGCGCATCCAAGATATACAAACTCATTCACTTGCTCCAGCACATCGTTACCAACCACAATCCTTACATTCGTTCTGGTTCGTTCACATAGCAGACTAGACAGACTTAAACGACGGTATTTCTAATAGCGAACTATTTGACGATCGTTATATTGTTTTTAGGCGAGATCGGGACTACTCAGCGGCAAATCAGTCACTTGGTGGTGGAGTTTTGATAGCAGTCCATCGCGAGCTTACAGTCGAGTGTCGAAACGAATGGTGACTTGTGGATTACTCTCACAATCAGTAATCGTAAATCGAAGTCTAACTATAACATGCACATTAGTGTCGTGTATATGTGCAACCAAAAATTTGGTAAGTATTTAACATCATTGACAATGTTATCAAAATTACTTTGACCAATCCGCTGGATAGTGTTATGATTCTAGGTGATTTTAATTTGCCAAATATCACTTGGACGTTTCGTCAGGATGGTACCTCTTTAGATCCCAATAACATCTAGGGATTGCAGCAGTCAGAGATATTTGACAATTTAAATATATATAAATTACTGCAATATAAATATTTTTTGAATATAAATGATCGTATATTAGATTTTATATTATCCAGCAATAATATCTGAAGACCCTCACCATAAATCTCTCATAATGTCAGCCAATTTCGCACAGCTGCACACAATTAAGCCTCTTCCATATACTAAATTTAGGTATCATAACGGCAAATTCCAGTCCATCTGTTCCGAATTAAAAGGAATTGATTGGCACTCAGAATTAGGCAAAAGAAACATGGAGGATGCAGTCTCATTTGTTTACCACAAGGTTTACGAACTTCGTAACAAATCCATTTCTTCTAAATTGGTTACATCGTCTCGCAAGTATCCTCTATGGTACAAACAACCCCTCATTAAACTTCTCAAAGAAACACATAAATATCATTTAAAATTCAAAACTTATGGAAACACCATGACTAGCAATCGTTATTAATATTACGTGATCGGGCTCGAACCCTGGGAGGGATGTAATGTTTATTACATCCAAGCTATTGAGGACTGTATTCACAAGAATCCTCGTGCATTCTGGGCATATATAAAAAGTAAGAAGCAGTCTAACAACTATCCGTCTATTCTGCACTATGGGAGTCGAACCTCGGACCAAGGAAAAGAGATATGTGACTTATTTGGAGAGTTTTTCCACTCCACTTTTCTAAACAACGATGATAACGTTAGTCTGGGCTCCTCTTCTCACAATATAAACTTACAGTATCACAATATACTAGCCCAACACAATGTACCATCTTGTGCTGGTATTGGCTCTGTAAAAATTCTGAACGAACACGTTTCACAATTCTTAATAAATCGGCCAGTCCAGACAATATCCCAGCTATCCTCATAGTGAAATGTGCCGAAAGTCTGACTTTTCCCCTCTCTATTCACTTTCGCCGTTCTGTCACCGAAGACGTAGTGCCGGACATATGGAAGACCGCATTTATCACACCGATGCATAAGAAAGGTTCCAAGAACACGATTGTTAACTACAGGCCCATTTCCAAACTATGCCTATTTGCTAAGGTGCTCGAAAAGATCATGTATGCACAAGTGTACTCGTCTCTAAAACACAGTCTCGACCAGAACCAACACGGTTTCACACGAGGTAGGTCCACCACAACCAATCTTTTGCTGTGTAGTGACTATATATCTCATTTCATGTCTGAACCGTCTCAGGTTGACGTAATATACACAGACTACAGCAAATGTTTTGTCCGAATAGACCATGTGATTCTCTTGAACAAACTGCAGCTCGTAGATATTAGGGGCAATTTGTACAGATGGTTTTCTTCATATGTGCATAACCGGTGTCAAACGGTAGTACTTAACGGATACTCGTCTTCGCCCATGTATATTCCCTCCGGCGTTGTCCAGGGACCTTTATTAGGACCTTTAATGTTTCTAATCTTTATTAATGACATTTCTCAATATTTTGAAAACTCAAAAGTCCTTTTGTATGCTGACGACATGAAAATCCTTTACCCTGTTAAAGATGTAAACGACCCAATTTCATTACAAGCTGACCTAGACATATTCCAAGCCTACTATAAACGCAACAAGCTTTAAACGTTTCCAAATGTTACGTATGCTCGTTTACACGCAAAACAACCTCTGTCTCTTCTAAATAATTACACTTTAGAAGACACTCCTCTTATTAGAACAAATACAATTAAGGATCTTGGTGTTAACTTTGATTTCAAACTCTTGTTTGACGATCATATTAGTGATATAGCTACAAAAGCTTCTAAGGCACTTGGTTTTTGTTATGTATTGTTAATATTTGTACGTATATAATAGTTATGTAAAATTGTGTCGCTAGCACCAGTCTGCGAATATATGCCGTGACAGTGAGACGTTGTTTCATTCCAACCGAAGTACCTACCTGCATAATATAATATTTCTCAGTGGCGACGTGAAGGAACACTACGCGTGTAATTAAGGCACGATCCTATTGGAAAAATAGCAGAATTTAACGTACATACAGATGATTGGAAGTTGTACATCGAAAGATTAGAACAATACTTTCTGGTCAACAAAATTCCAGAGGACTTACACGTGCCTGCGTGTTATGGGAGCTGAAGGTTACGAGTTGTTGGTTAACCTGTGTACACCAAGTAAACCAAAAATGAAGACGTCTGAACAGTTGGCGGAGATTATGGAAAAACATTTACAACCCAAGCCTAGCGAGCTCGCCGAGAGGTATAAATTCAGACAGCGAAAACAAAAGGAGGGTGAAACTGTATCTGAGTACGTGGCGGTACTTAAGAAAATGTCGAAAACCTGTGAATTTGGAAGTTGGCTTGAAGAAAGTTTAAGAGATCAGGTGGTGTGTGGAATAGCGAGTGGGAGTATTCGACAACGGCTATTCGCAGAACCTAAATTAGAATTTGCAACGGCTTACAAGTTAGCTGCAAGCATGGAGTCGGCAGAAAAAGACGCCGCTATCGTAGAAGGACAAACGTCGGGGGATGCAGCTAGTACAATCACGGTGGCGTACCAGCATAGCATGGCGAGAAGGCAAACGGCGGGCGTGGCGCAGCGCGGCGCCGGCGGACCGAGCGGAACCACAGCGGCGGTGCCGGGTGTGTGGCGCCAACCACGACGAGGCGACGTGCAAGTTCGTGCGCTACGCGTGTAGGGTTTGCAATCAACAGGGTCACTTACGGCACATGTGCCCCAATCTAGTGGGGCAATATCAGGTAGAAGCACAGATTGTAAACAACAAGGAGGACGAGGACAGTGACGAGGTAATTCATGTTGATATTTGTCGATTATACATATCAAATTGTAAACCTATCTACATAACGTTAAACGTACAAAATAAAGATTTACGCGTGGAATGTGATACCGGTAGTGCAGTGTCGTGTATTAGTCGAGATTGTTACGATAGGTTATTTCCTGACCTTCCCCTGCAGCCTTGTAAATTTTTATTGAGATATTACACGGGTGAAACTGTAAAACCATTGGGTGTAATACGACCCCTAGTTCGATACAAAAATAAAAGTGAATTTCTGGAATTACTCGTTATCGAACAAGGAAAAACTATTCTTTTAGGCCGACAATGGATAGCCGCGTTAAAAATTCAGCTACCCGAAGTTAACTATGATGTGCATAACAGTAGTATGTTAGAAAATAATGATTTCGATGTATCCGCTTTCAGTTCCAAATATTGTGATGTGTTCGCGGAGGGTCTCGGGCGCTTCACCGGCGGCGCGGTGAGCATACACGTGCGTGCGGGTGCGCAGCCCGTATTCATGCGCGCGCGACCGCTGGCATATGCGCTGCGCGAGCCGGTGGAGCGCACGCTGGACCAGCTGGTGCGCGATGGAGTTCTCACCCCGGTCGAGCGCTCCGACTGGGCGACGCCGATCGTACCCGTGGTAAAGAAAGACGGTAGCATTCGGATCTGTGCGGACTACAAACTAACCTTAAATAAAGTTATAGAAATTGGTCGTTATCCATTGCCTAGGGTTGAAGAATTACTATATCGCTTGCGGGGAGGAGAATACTATAGTAAAATCGATTTGTCTCAAGCCTATGCCCAGTTTGAACTCGATGATACGATGAAATATACAGTGATCAACACACACAAGGGTTTATATATGTATAATAGATTAGTGTATGGTTTAGCGTCTAGCCCGGCCATTTTCCAACGACGTCTGGAACAATTGTTTGCAGATATGTCGCACGTCGGCGTATTCTTGGATGACATTATTGTTACAGGCTCAACAAAAACTGATCATATTAATAATTTGCATAAGGTTTTCCAACGTTTACAAAACTATGGCCACAGAGTTAAAAAGGAAAAATGTGTTTTCTTTTCAAAGTCCGTTAGCTATTTAGGTCATATTGTTAGTAAAGACGGAGTGCATACGTGCCCCGACAAGGTTAAGGCAGCGTTGGAGACGCCCGCACCTACGACTGCTTCAGAGTTACGAGCGTTTATAGGTTTAGTGATGTACTATGCAAAATTTATTAAGAACATAAGCACAGTTCTCGCGCCATTATATAACCTTCTTAAGTCCGGTGTTAAATATATTTGGCGTGCGGATTGTCAAAGCGCGTTCGTAAGAGTGAAGCGGCTTTTGGCAGATAGTGAGTTACTAATCCATTACGACCCGGCGTTACCTCTGGTTTTGACGACAGATGCGAGTAGTGTGGGGGTCGGCGTGGTGCTATCGCACATGACTGCGCGTGGCGAACGCCCGGTAGCATATGCGTCACGATCGCTCACGCCGACCGAACGAGCGTATTCACAAATAGACAGAGAGGCTTTGGGAATTATTTTCGGGGTGCGTAAATTCCATCAGTACCTGTATGGTCGCAAGTTTATACTACGGACGGATCATAAGCCCCTGACACATATTTTCGGGAACAAAGTAGGTATTCCAGTGATGGCCGCCTCGCGATTACAGCGTTGGGTAGTACAGCTATCGGGTTACACTTACGATATTGAATATATCGCGTCTCATAAAAACTGTGCAGATGCGTTATCACGCCTTCCATGCAAACCGGGCAGTCCTGGTAGGGTAAAAACAGAGACTACTTATGTTAACTTTGTGGAGAAATTTTTACCTATTACTAGTAATGATGTTAAGAAAGTGACATGTCAGGACAAGGTACTCAGCAGGGTAATGTTGTATATACAAGCGGAGTGGCCTTCGCAGTGTCCTAACAATGAGGATATTAAGCCATTTTTTGCTCGCCGAAATGAATTGTACGTAGAATGTGGGTGCATAATGTGGGGCTACCGTATGGTCATTCCGTGTGAATTACGAAGGCAAATTTTGAATCAATTACACAGTAGTCACATGGGTATTGTAAAAACGAAAGGGTTAGCCAGGAGCTATGTATGGTGGCCCAACATCGATTATGATATAGAAGAAACATGTAAAAATTGTGATACATGTGCCCGCACATGTATCACATTGAAGCAAAGGCGCCCCCACGGGCCGCCATACAACCTTGGCCATATTATCACGACCGACCATGGACTAGACTTCATATTGATTTTCTGGGCCCTTATGGAGGTATGACATTCTTGGTGCTTATTGACTCGTCTTCGAAATGGTTAGAGATATTTGAAATGCCTCGTAATAACGCATCGAGTGTTATTAAAGTTTTAAGATCGACTTTTGCCAGATTTGGTTTACCGGAACAGCTTGTATCAGATCAAGGACCCCCTTTCGCTAGCATAGAATTTAAGAATTTTCTTGTTAATAATGGGATCAGACAGTATTTTTCACCTGCCTATCATCCGTCATCAAACGGAGCAGCTGAAAATGCCGTAAATATTTGTAAGCGTGCCATTAAAAAGGCGGTTAGAGATCGCGTCCATGTAGATGCAGCTTTACAAACATTTCTTCTGGCGTATAGGAATACGGTGCACAGCACCACGGGCGAGACCCCCGCCATGCTGCTACAAAAGCGAGCATTACGCTCCAGGATGGATTTGTTACGGACTGATCGGTCAGTGTATGCCAAGGTGCAGGATGCACAACAGAGACAAATCGATTACTTTGGCGGGGTTTCGCGTAACCTGAACGTGGGTGACCCTGTCTGGATGCGAGAATACGGTTCTTCGGAAAAATGGGTAAAAGGTTCGATTTCAGAGGTAGACAGTGCTCGTAGGTATATGGTAGCAAGGGATAACGGTCAAGTAATTAAAAGACATATTGATCAGTTACGTCGCAGATCCCGTGTATCCGTAAGCGGGCCCGATTTGAAAATAAATGAAGCGATAGGGAATGAGAGCTCCATGGCACCCGCTAAGGACAGTCAAATTAAGTTGGAGGAGAATGAGATAGGTGTAAGTGTTACTGGAGACCAGAAGTCAGGGAAATTGATAAATAGTGATAGTGCTAGCGAGGTTGAGCTTTATCAAACTCTAGGCAATCACCGTGTTCGTCACCACAACATAGAGAATATCCAAAGCGAACACGAAAGCCAGTTGTCCGATTTGAATGCACTTAATATGTATTTTGTTAATAGATTTAAGAATTGTAGTTTTAAGAAGGGAGGTGTTATGTATTGTTAATATTTGTACGTATATAATAGTTATGTAAAATTGTGTCGCTAGCACCAGTCTGCGAATATATGCCGTGACAGTGAGACGTTGTTTCATTCCAACCGAAGTACCTACCCGCATAATATAATATTTCTCAGTTTTGTTATGAGAATTTCAATTTCAAATTCATCTCAATTCTTTAATATAAAAACAATAAAGATTCTATATTGCATCTACGTACGTAGTCACCTGGAATATACAGTGCAAGTGTGGAATCCTTGCTATAACGTGCATATCATGGGCCTAGAAAATGTACAAAAAAAGTTTCGTTACATACAATTTCACGCTAAAACATACTTACCCGCCAGATGTCAAAAATTATACTTTCTTCCTCTCTATGAGCGAAAAAAAATTGCTGGTTTGGTGCTTTTGTTCAAGATAGCTCATAGTGATGTGGACTGCCCTGATATTCTTGAGCAAATTAGACTTTGTACGTACACAACCTCACTCAGAAAACCTATTCTCCTGTACGTCCCTCTAATAAGAACTAATTATAGACAAAATTCTATTATTATTAGGGTAAGCAGATGTTTTAATGCTCTGGCCAGTGATAAGGATATTGATCTATTTAATTGTTCCATAGGTTGGCTTAGAAAGCAGTAAGCGACAAATTCTTTCAAGGCTAACTAACAGTTAATTAACGAAGGAGACCTTTTTTGCAAATCCGAATCTATTTTTTTCTATTGTCTTTCATACATTTATATTTTTTTTATTCTTTCTTTTCTTAGATCTCTCCAGCGATGCCGCAATTAATATCGATTCATCAAAGTGTTGAAGTGCTTGTATAATAACGCCACCATGTCAGTCCGAGTACAGGGGCAGTGCACGAAGGCGATCCCCATAAAAAGAGGAGTAAGACAGGGAGACGCCATTTCTCCGAACCTTGGCGGACGCCTTCAAGCTCTTGGAATGGCGAGGTCTTGGCATCAATATCAATGGCGAATACATCACTTACCTTCGATTTGCTGACGACATTGTTGTCATGGCAGAATCGCTGGAAGATCTAGGACGAATGCTCGGTGACCTCAACAGACTATCCCAACAAGTGAGTCTAAAAATGAACATGGACAAGTATTCCTCTAATTCTCAAATTTTCTAAAATCATAGATAAAATTATTTATGATAGCCTTTATAATTATTTAGAAAAGAATGATATTTTGACTGAACAACAAACAGGTTTTAGAAAGAATAGAAACATTAGTAAAGCGATCTATAACTTCCTTGAAAAAGTAACAAGGCATATAGACAATAAAATACCGGTGTGTGCCTTATATATGGATCTTAAAAAGGCATTTGACTATGTAGATCATGAAAAATTAAAATATAAATTACACGTATACGGTATTAAAGGTAATGCATTGAAACTCATAGCATCATACCTGAGTAACAGAGAACAAGCGAGATCAATCACAAAATTCTGTCGAGTCAAAAAACATGAAACAATACATGTCTCTCACTACAGAAAGCTTAAATTTGGTGTTCCCCAAGGAAGTGTTCTAGGACCATTATTGTTTATAATTTACATAAACGATTTCCCAAAAGTAATAAATAGCCCAATTCTCTTCGCAGACGACAGTACAGCCATATTCTCAAACAAAAACTATACGGCACTTAAAAATGACATTACCGACTCTACAACATGTATCATTAACTGGTTAGAAGCAAATAATCTTCTTATAAATTTAGAGAAAACAAATATTATGTTATTTCGAAACAGAGTAAAACCACCAGAGCCTTTAAACGTTCAATACTCAGAAATCAACATTAAAGAGGTAGAGGTCACAAAGTTTCTAGGTCTCAATGTTGACTGTAATACTAATTGGAAAGCACATATAGATAGTGTCTGCACGAGTTAAGTAAGTTCACATATATTTTATATATGCTTACTAAAGTTGTAAATATCGCCACAGTAATAACCGCTTACCATGGATACGTAGCATCAACGTTGAGATACGGGATAATTTTTTGGGGTAATTCAACAGAATGGGAATCTGTATTTAAAGCTCGGAAAAATGCATACGAGCTATATGCAAACTCAAAGCCACTGACAGCTGTAAGCCTCACTTCAAGTCTCTAAATTTTAACATTAGCAAATCTGTATATTTTCGAGAGAGCTATATTCGTTAAAAATAATATACAACAATATAATAAATTAAGCAGTAGTAGACATAATTATAAGTTAAGCAATGTATCCAGTATATAATAAATAATAATAATAATAGCCCTGTTAAGAAACTGTCCCACTGTTGGGCACGGGCCTCCTCTCAAACTGAGAGGGTTTAGGCCATAGTCCACCACGCTGGCCCAGTGCGGGTTGGCGAACTTCACACACCTTTGAGAAGCTCTTAAGCATGCAGGTTTCCTCACGATGTTTTCCTTCACCGTTAAAGCAAGTGATAATTAATTTTTAATACGCACATGCTTTGGAAAAGACAGAGGTGCGTGCCTGGGTTTGAACCCGAGACCTTTGACTTTGCAGTCCAACGGTCTAACCACTAGGCTATCACTGCTTGTATTGTGTGTGTTGTATTGTGTGCTAGGCTATCCAGTAAGACTACTCTAATGCATAAAAGTATATTTTGCATGGCACCTAAAATTTATAATAAATTACCCCGTGAAATAGTAGAAATAGAAAATTTACACTTATTTAAAATAAGACTGAAAGAATTTCTAGTCGAAAAAACATATTATAGTGTAAGGGAATATCTTGAAGAGTAAAAATCTTATAAATATTTAATTTTATTGACATTACTATGGACATTACTTTAGTTACTAACATTGACATTGAATTGACATTTGAAGTGTATTACAATAATTGAATTAATTAATATTTATAGAACTTGTTATGTCTATTTTAAATGTACCTAATACCCTACATTATGTTTGCATTTAATTATATTAGTAGATTCTGGCCTTATTTAAATTTAACAGTAAGTGTAATTAAGGTCTATCTAATGCATGCTCTTTGGCGAAATATGGAGAATCTATTGTAAACATTATGTCATCATTTTAAAACCCATATTTGCAGATGAATAAATGATTATGATTATGAAACATTTGACCTTGGACAAGCAGTCCGGTTAGGTAGGTCCAACTTTGAGAGAGAGGTCAATCGACGAATCCACCTCGGCTGGGCAGCGTTCGGGAAACTGCGCAACGTCTTCTCATCCAAGATACCTCAGTGAATCAAGACTAAAGTTTTTATTCAATGTGTGTTGCCAGTAATGACAAACGGATCAGAGACGTGGTCTCTTACAATAGGTCTCATAAAAAAGCTCAGAGTTGCTCAGCGAGCTATGGAAAGAGCTATGCTCGGCGTTTCCCTTCGTGATCGAATCAGAAATCAGGAGATTCGTAGAAGAACGAAGGTCACCGACATAGCCCATAGGATTAGTAAGCTGAAGTGGCAATGAGCGGACCACATAGCGTGAAGATCGGAAAGGCGTTGGGGCAGAAAGATTCTAGAGTGGAGACTACGTTTTGGCAAGCGCAGCGTGGGACGGCCACCTACCAGATGGACCAGCGATCTTGTGAGGATCGCAGGAAGTCGTTGGATGCAGGTGGCATCGGACCGGCTGCGGTTCCGCAGTGGACAAATATAGGATGATATGATGATTACTGTAATAGTTGTCTAAGTACCAACTAGCCGTTAGATTCCCAAATATTGTAAAAATTTAAAAATAAAATAGTCATCAAGAGCTCAATTTTTATTTTATAGGTTAACACTGTATTGTTTAAGACGGTTAATTTGGCGTGGCTATTTTGTCATTTTATAAAACGGACGCCGCGCCGCCGCGTGGTTCCCGGCTCCGCCGCGTGGTTCCCGGCCGCCGCGTGGTTCCCGGCTTAGAATAGGACCAACCCATCTCATCCCATCGGGTGTCGTACAAGGCGACTAAGGGAAAACTAGGGAATGGGCAGCAGCGTTCCCTTAGCACTTCGACGACCAATAACTGCGCTCGCCAACCCGCCTGCCAAGCGTGGCGAGTATGGCAAACACCCCCAATAATGGAAGAATGTAAGAAAACCAGGCCCCTAGTCCCCGGCGGTCCTGTTCGTCCTGGCCACGGTAGCAGCCATGGTAACGACAGGACAAGGGGTGCTAAGAATCTCCGGCAGAGATTCGGCTACCACCAACACCGAAAATTGGCCCTGGTGACATACAACGCACGCACGTTAAGGACAGATGAGAAGCTTGTTGAGCTGGAGGAAGAGATAAACAAGTTGCGGTGGAATATTGTTGGTTTATCGGAGGTCCGAAGAAAGGGCGAGGACACGATAACCTTAAAATCCGGCAACTTGTTTTACTACCGGGAGGGCGAACAGCAGTCCCAAGGTGGTGTCGGATTTATCGTCCACAAGTCACTCATAGACAACGTTGTGTCCATCACTAGTGTGTCGAGCAGGGTAGCGTACCTGATACTCAGAATATCCAAAAGATATTCGCTGAAGGTCATACAGGTCTACGCACCGACCTCGGCATACTCAGATGATGACGTCGAAGTTATGTATGAGGACATTAGTAGAGCCATACATACTTCCAAAGCACACTTTACAGTGGTTATGGGTGACTTCAATGCGCGGCTGGGCAAACGGGGCGATGATGAATTGAGAGTGGGGCAATTTGGATATGGGCAACGCAACCCCAGGGGTCAGAGGCTGGCCGAATATCTGGAGAAGGAGGGGCTCTTTATGATGAACTCTTTCTTCCGGAAGCCGCCTAATAGGAAATGGACCTGGATGAGCCCTGATGGTTCCACAAAAAATGAGAAAGACTTCATCATGAGCACCAAGCGACAAATATTTAATGATGTCTCCGTGATTCACAGGGTAAAAACCGGCAGTGATCACCGAATGGTCAGAGGCACATTAAATATTAATGTCAAAATGGAAAGATCGCGTCTGATGAAGTCTACGCTCCGACCTTCTTATGCACATATCCAAAACCCCGAGAACTTTCAACTCGAATTGGCAGACCGCTTCGAATTGCTAGACAGCAGCGCATCAGTGGACGAAATCAACAACAGGCTGGTAGAGACTGTCCATACGGTCGGGTCCAAGTATTTTAAGCCCCACCGTAAAAACAGACCTCAAAAACTATCCAACTACACCCGAAACCTCATGGCTGAGCGACGTTCCATGACGCTCTAAACCTCCGATGATGCTAAGTCCTATAGGCAGCTCAATGGACAGATATTGAAGTCCTTGCGACACGATTTACGGTCCTTCAATACAAGACGTATTGAGGAGACCATAGAGCAGAACAAGGGCTCCAAAGTGTTTGCAAGAGACGCGTCTATTGGGCAAAGCCAGTTGACGAAGCTGAAGACGGAGGACGGAAACGTAACGTCGAATAGGTCAGAGGTGCTCAGGGAGATAGAGAGGTTCTATGGGCAGTTGTATACCTCAGTAGCTGAACCTGTTGTTGACTTGGTAAAAGACCCAAGAGCTAAGCTAACCCGACACTACACTGAAGATATCCCGGACATCAGCCTGTGCGAGATTGGGATGGCTCTCAAACACCTTAAAAACAACAAAGCGCCGGGTGAAGACGGAATTACCGCAGAGCTTCTGAAAGCGGGCGGATCGCCGGTACTTAAAGTCCTTCAGAGGCTGTTTAATTCCGTCTTGCTCGAAGGAAAAACGCCGGAAGCGTGGAACAGGGGTGTGGTGGTACTCTTTTTCAAGAAAGGTGATAACACTTTACTGAAGAATTATAGGCCCATCACACTGCTGAGCCATGTTTATAAGTTGTTTTCGAGAGTCATCACGAATCGTCTCGAACGCAGGCTTGATGACTTCCAGCCTCCCGAACAAGCCGGTTTCCGGAAAGGCTTTAGTACCATAGACCACATACATACGCTGCGGCAGATTATACAGAAGACCGAGGAGTATAATCGGCCACTATGCTTGGCGTTTGTGGACTATGAGAAAGCCTTCGATTCGATCGAGACTTGGGCGGTTCTTAGATCTCTCCAGCGATGCCGCATTGACTATCGGTACATCGAAGTGTTGAAGTGCTTGTATAATAACGCCACCATGTCAGTCCGAGTACAGGGGCAGTGCACGAAGGTGATCCCCATAAAAAGAGGAGTAAGACAGGGAGACGTCATTTCTCCGAAACTGTTTACGGCCACCTTGGAGGACGCCTTCAAGCTCTTGGAATGGCAAGGACTTGGCATCAACATCAATGGCGAATACATCACTCACCTTCGATTTGCCGACGACATTGTGGTCATGGCGGAGTCGCTGGAAGATCTAGGACGAATGCTCGGTGACCTAAATAGAGTATCCCAACAAGTGGGTCTTAAAATGAATATGGACAAAACAAAAATAATGTTTAATGTCCATGTCGTACCCACCGCACTCACCGTTGGGAACTCCACTCTTGAAGTTGTCGACGAATCCATTTACCTGGGACAGGCAGTCCGGTTAGGTAGGTCCAACTTTGAGAGAGAGGTCAATCGACGAATCCAACTCGGCTGGGCAGCGTTCGGGAAACTGCGCAACATCTTCTCATCCAAAATACCTCAGTGCCTAAAGACTAAAGTTTTTAGTCAATGTGTGTTACCAGTGATGATATATGGATCAGAGACGTGGTCTCTTACAATAGGTCTCATAAAAAAGCTCAGAGTTGCTCAGCGAGCTATGGAGAGAGCTATGCTCGGCGTTTCTCTACGCGATCGACTCAGGAATGAGGAGATTCGTAGAAGAACCAAGGTCACCGACATAGCCGTTAAGATTAGCAAGCTGAAGTGGCAATGGGCGGGCCACATAGCGCGTAGATCGGACGGGCGTTGGGGCAGAAAGATTCTAGAGTGGAGACCACGTATTGGCAAGCGCAGCGTGGGACGACCGCCTGCCAGATGGACCGACGATCTTGTGAAAATCGCAGGAAGTCGTTGGATGCAGGTGGCATCGGACCGGTTACGCTGGAAAGCGATTGGGGAGGCCTATGTTCAGCAGTGGACAAGTATAGGCTGAGATGATGATGATGATGAAAAATATAATTTCTAAGAGGCGCCCTCGGTTGGGACAGTCGCTGTGGGGGGGACGGGGTGAACTACTAAGTACACCGGTCAACCGCCGGCTATAGGAGGGGATCTACGACTACGTCGTCGTCGCCCGAATTCTGAGCGGAACGAATGGACGACAAAGCATCAGGGGGATCGGTGAGAACATGTCGCGGCGGTGGCGGCAGGGTTCGGGGGGGGGGGGGGATCGTAGTCGGTGACGGCTACGATTAACGGATTCGCATAGGTAGATGCGTTCGCGAAGTGTCGTGTTGTCACCGTTTTAATATAGGCGCGAATATTATTTCTAAGGGATATTTTACTCCGCTTGCAGATTAACGTGATGGACCCGCTTGATGTGCGGGCCGAAGGACATGGTACTGTTTAGGGTGACCCCTAGATATTTGACCTCTTTGACCCAGGGAATGGGTCGGTCGAACATGGTCACTTGACCGAGATTACTTTTAGGGCGACGCAGGGAGTGGCACGGGGTGACACCTCTGGAGAAGAACACCGCAGGGCTCTTGTCCGGGTTCACCTCAATACGCCACTTCCTGAACCAATTCCTTCCTAACCTTTCTGGTAATGAAACCCTTATTCCTATGCGAGACGAGCGGTATCATCCGCGAATAGGGCTAGATGCGCCTTACTCGAAAGAGGAATGTCGTTCGTGTAAAGGCTAAACAGGAGGGGCGAGAGAGCTGAGCCCTGCGGGACTCCAGCTCGGGTGGAGTGGGGGGTGGAGCGCGTCATTTCGACGCGATATCGGAAGGCACGATTTGACAAGAAGTCTCGTATGATGAGCACGAGTCTGTCCGGCACACCCATTTGGTAGAGCTTGTAGATCAAGCCGTTGTGCCAGACTTTGTCGAATGCCTTCGCGACGTCGAAGAAGAGGGCGCCCGTGTAGACGGGTTTGGGTCTGTTAAGACCGGAGAGGATGTGCTCCGTGATGCGGTGCACTTGGTGGACGCAGGAGTGTTTGGCTCGGAAGCCGAACTGCTCGTCAATAAGGATACCCCTGGACACTACAAAGTCTTTGAGCCGCGCCAGAAGTAGGCGCTTAGCCAGGGAGTTGAGAAGACTGATAGGGCGGTAGCTCGCGGGGAGATTACGAGGTTTGCCGGGCTTGGGAATGCCTATGATGTCTGCTTCCTTCCACTTAGCGGGGAAGGTGCAGTTCGTCATGGCAGCGTTCAATATGGCCACTAAGAGGCAGATGAGTTGGGCGGGCAGGCATTTCAGAACGCGATTCGAAATGCCGTCAGAGCCGGGGGCTTTTTGGTTTTGAGATCCATAATGAGATCTTCTACCTCCGTTTGGGTGATAGGAGGGATGCCCAACACTCGACGTGAGACTGGTCGACGGATAGAGAGCTGGGGGTGCACTGGCTCTCGAGGGAGTCGGCGAGATGCTCGGCCTTTTCGTAAAGTCCTGGCTGACGTTTGTGGACGGAGAGGGACAAGCCGCCGCCGGCGGGATCGGCGAGCGCTTTGGGGGGTGGACAGAGCCTACTGGCGGGCGGGAGCGCGGGGAGCTAAGGTCCCTGGGGGGAGGGGCGCTGAAGGCGCCGGGTGGGGATGCGCTGAAGGCGCAGGAGGTGTAGCGCTAATGGCGCAGGGGGGCGGGCATCCGCGCGAGAGTGGCGGCGGCCGCGCTTAGTGCGGCGTTTCCCCTGCGGGGTCTTGGGGCAACCGCGATAATTCGCGGCGTGCCCCTTGGCGCCGCAGAGGACGCAGCTGGGGGGCTCGACCGCCGTCTCCCTAGAGCGGGTGCATTGGGACGTCGCGTGGTCCCCGATGCATTTCACGCATCGAGCGCGCGCGTGACAATTGCGAGCAGAGTGCCCGTAGAGCTGGCAATTGTGACACTGCCCGGGCGTGCCATTTTTGCGGGGGGCCTCCACTGTGAGGCCAGAAATATGACAAACGACCGTAAGGTTAAATACCTTACGACCGGACTCGGTGCGGTCCAGGACGACAAGCACCATGTCGTAAGGCTCCTTAGAGCGGCCATTTACCATCCTATGCACCTGGCGCGCAAGAAGGTCTTGGGACAGGAGATCCTCCTTAATGACGGCGGTGTCCAGCTCTTTAGGGACACCGCGAATGACCACCCGAAGTTCGCGTTCCTCCTCTAACGCGTGGGTATGGTAAGCGATCTTGTTAGATCGCAGGAACGCAGATAGCCGTCGATGGTCGTCCGAGGACGCCACCTTGACGGCTATGCCTTGCGCGGTTGAACCCGCATGGGTATAGTTAATTTGCCGATTATAAATCGCCTTGAATATACGCTCCCAGGTCCTCTTGTCCTTAATGACAAGCGGCGGGGGAGTGAAAGTCGGACGTGCGGGGCACGCGGGGGGGAGAATCTCGCGGCCGCGTTATGAGACGACTGAGGGGCGGAGGGGCCGGGACGAACGACGTCGTTCCTGGCCTTTTGAATTTTCGGAGGTGGCGAGTCGCGTGGTTTACGCGCTCGCTTCTCATTAGAAATGGGAATAAAGAGGATGGCGATGACGAAGGTGACGAGGGGGGGTTGCACGGCGGGCAGTCGTGAGCTCAACCTCCATGTCAGAGTCCGATTGAGGCTCGGACCCGCATGCAGAGACGGGGCGGGCAGCGGGGGTCGGGGGTTGCGCGGTGATCGGCGCGGCAAATGGGATCGCGCGGCGCGCAGAAGGCGCGGGGTGCGCGGGAGATGAGGGTGACGCGTGCGCGTGCAACGCGTCGGGCGAGGCGGGCGAGTATGTCGCGGAGAACTGCCGGACGATGTTCGGGCAGTTCGCCGCGACGTACCTCAGGAACTCTCTGACGAACTCGGGCGAGAACTCGTCCGCCATTTCCTGAGTGAAAATGGCAGGGCGGGTGGACTTAACGGGTCCTATGACCCGGGCGATAGTGCCCAGATCCCCCCACCGGGAAGCGGGGGGAGGGGTACCACCGGGGAGACCAGGTGTGACCTTTCGCCTTATGGACGAAAGGGCAGGCACCAAACCCTAGCTGCTCCGGGCCGAAGAGAACCGCCGCACGGAGAATAGGATAGCGGGATGGGTGTAGGTAAGGTCTTGGAGCAATCAAGAGCCCTGGCTAGGGAAGCCCCCAAGGCCAGAGCTCCACCAGTCCTACCACGAACGGACAAAAGTCGTAGTTTTAAAACCAAACACTAATACCTAACCGAAAATCGTTACAAAAAACGCGGGACAGGTCGACCGCGCCGTTAGAACGGCGCGACCTATCGACTTCCGTAATTAGTTACGCGCGAGTGAAACGCACAGACGTAATCACACAAAGACGTAGTTGCATACGCGCGAGCGAATGAAAATACGTAATTACACAAGTAAGTAATTACGCACGTAAGCGTGGCGAGACGAACTACGTAGGTACACGTAACCGAAAAAACCGTTACGATAACGCGGGAGAGGCCGACCGCGCCGTTAGAACGGCGCGTCTACCTATCGACTCACGTAATTAATTACGCGCGAGCCAATGCAAAGACGTAATTACATAAGCGCGAGTAAATGCAAAAAATGTCATCACGCAAGCGCGGGCGAGACCAACTACGCAAATATATCGAAACTAAATACGCGCGAGAGATAGCGGGCGGGCGGGCTGCGCAGTGACACGACCGAACGCGGGGCCGGTACAGCCAGAGATTTGATTCTATACTGCGCCATCACATGCGAGATGGCGCAGCAGTGATTCACATAAAGACAATCCAGCCTGCTGGAAATCATATTCAGCAGGCTGTTTGAGCTGCTCCACGCCCTGCGTGCCAGAGATGCACACCTCGTCCGCATTGTGGTGTAGAAGCAATCTACATTGGCGTCTTCAAACATCCCTGATGCGCTACAGAATCGGGGCAGTCCCACTAGTACTCAGGACGCATTATTGTACTGAACTCTTGAGGGAGCTGTTTGATATTATAGCGAAGTTTCACAGCAAAATTGTAGATTAACATTAAATATATACATCATATAATGAATATACGGTGATAATTAACTGTGAGTTTAAAGCTTTAATTTATATTTCTAATATGCATTATTTTACGCTTCTCCGCTAGTGATGTATCGCTTAGTGTCGATATTAATAAATTAATACTGAAACATTAACCATTCCTATTTCACGTCATAATGACTAAACGAATTTGGATGAAATTTAGTAAGGATAGAATATCTAGATAAACATCGACACTATCTCTATCTAGTCTATAATCCCCAATTGGGGGTAAGATATCTAGACTAATTTATGAATTTCATCTAAAGCTAAATTGGCGTGTTACCTGAAATAAATCGCTTATTAAACTACTTACCTCTCTGAAAGCTTTATATTGAGATGGCATGTAGAGCCTCGGTTGTGAAATGAAGTTTTGCCCTTTGGGTAGTACTGCAGAAGATTAGAGGTTTGACCTCTATATAAGTTGGCATTGTGCCCTCCACTCCGATAAATCTGAAACTGTTGATTTTCATGATTTAGAATCCGCGTTTAAGTGCTAAAACGTTTTGAAGGTACCTCCCCTTTTATTATCGCTGGTACGCGGTCGCGGTAAATAAGTAGGTACGTAATAATAATACCGCTTTGTGGAATGCGACGGCTATTGTTTGATGTACCTGTAGGCCTAGACAAGTAATAAACGCTTGGTGTCGATTCTATTCGATTATACCCAAACGCTTGAGCGTAAGCGAAAGAAAATAGGTAGCCAAAAGTACACTCACTAGTCGAACGCTCATTCTATTCGAACAATGGATAAAACAGTAAATGTTGTCTATGGATTCGTCAGCAAATGTCAGTTTGACGTTCGAAAACCCCGAACTTGCAATATTTACAAAGAAATACTAGTACTCGATTCGAGTATAATGTAAACAATGACGCAATCACAATGGTGCTTGTTTAATAATTTATGTTATAGGCATGACAATCTGCTATATAAATTTCTTTAATTTGTCGTTATAAGGTAGCTATGCATACATACATCCACACAAAAAGGCTTCATAAATATTTCTTTGTGTATTCTAAATCCAGCATTTCGCTTCTTTTTCCCGATACAACACAATAATTCTCCATTGGCAACAATCGCCATCTTGTTCGTTGGCTATCTACAGGGTCACAGCGTTCGCTTCCTATCGGATAAACGAAACGCTTAAGTTAGCGATTCGCTTGTCTAAAATGCCTCTGGGCTACGGTTTTGTATGAGGAAGTCGTTCGTTATCTGACGTTTCGTTTTAACAAATAGAATTATTAATACTCGGCTACCGTTTTCAAGTTCGAATCGCTAGATCAAATTACTTATCCTAACCTTATGTCAATCCCACACATTTAAGATTCTATTCGCCAAGCGTTTTTGCTACTTGACTAGGCATACTGAACTTTTCTATCAATGTTTTTGGTGGGGTCGCGTCTGTTCTAGAACTTGTGTGTGTGTGAATGATGTACGCTGTTGGCCGCGAGGCCTTTACAGCTTCACCGGACTTAAAGGCGAGCGTGCAACCACTACGCTCTAGCCAGCCAGAAGGGCAAGAGGCGACATACTCGAGGGCGCCTCTTCGAGGCGCCCTCGGTTGGGACAGTCGCTGTAGGGGGACGGGTGCACTACTAAGTGCACCGGTCAACCGCCGGCTATGGGAGGGGATCTACTACTACGTCGTCGTCGTCGCCCGTATTCTGAGCGGAAAGAAGGGATGACAAAGCATCGGGGGGGTCGGTGAGAACATGTCGCGGCCGGCGGTGGCGGCAGGGGTCAGGGGGGAGATCGTAGTCGGCGGTGGCTACGATTAACGGATTCGCATGGGTAGATGCGTTCGCGAAGTGACGTGTTGACGCCTTTTTAATAAAGGCGCGAATAGGTTCGAGACCTAGATCGGAGTGGAGGTCGACGTTCCGTACGAACCAGGGGGCTCCTACGGCTTTACGGAGGAAGCGGTTTTGAACCACTTGGAGTTTATCGATGTGAGAGGGGGCCGAATGCCCGAACACAACACACGCATAAGTCATGATGGGTCGAACGCAAGTTTTGTAAAGTGTCACCTTATTTCTAAGGGACATTTTACTCCGCTTGCAGATTAACGAATGGAGACGACCGAGCACAAATGATGCTCGGTGACGGACCCGCTTGATGTGCGGGCCGAAGGACATGGTACTGTTTAGGGTGACCCCTAGATATTTGACCTCTTTGACCCAGGGAATGGGTCGGTCGAACATGGTCACTTGGCCGAGATTACTTCTAGGGCGGCGCAGGGAGTGGCGCGGGGTGGCACCTCTGGAGAAGAACACCGCAGCGCTCTTGTCCGGGTTCACCTCAATACGCCACTTCCTGAACCAATTCCCTAGGGAATTGGCGGATGCCTGAAGGTGTCTGGTAATGAAACCCTTATTCCTATGCGAGACGTAGAGAGCGGTATCATCCGCGAATAGGGCTAGATGCGCCTTACTCGAACGAGGAATGTCGTTCGTGTAAAGGCTAAACAGGAGCGGAGAGAGAACTGAGCCCTGTGGGACTCCAGCACTGATGGAGTGGGAAGTGGAGCGCGTCATTTCGACGCGATAACGGAAGGCGCGATTCGACAAGAAGTCTCGTAAGATGAGCACGAGTCTGTCCGGCACACCCAATTGGTAGAGCTTGTAGATCAAGCCGTTGTGCCAGACTTTGTCGAATGCCTTCGCGACATCTAGGAAGAGGGCGCCCGTGTAGATGGGTTTGGGTCTATTGAGACCGGAGAGGATGTGCTCCGTGATGCGGTGCACTTGGTGGACGCAAGAGTGTTTGGCTCGAAAGCCAAACTGCTCGTCGATAAGGATACCCCTGGACGTTACGAAGTCTTTGAGCCTCGCCAGAAGTAGGCGCTCGTATATCTTGGCCAGGGAGTTGAGGAGACTGATAGGGCGGTAGCTCGCGGGGAGATTGCGAGGTTTGCCGGGCTTGGGAATGCCTATGACGTCCGCCTCCTTCCACTTAGCGGGGAAGGTGCAGTTCGTCATGGCGGCGTTCAAAATGGCCACCAAGAGGCAGATGAGCTGGGCAGGCAGGCATTTCAGAACGCGATTCGAAATGCCGTCAGGGCCGGGGGCTTTTTTAGTTTTAAGACCCATAATCAGATCTTCGACCTCCGTTTGCGTGATAGGAGGCAAGGAATCGACGGGGGGGAGGGATGCCCTGCGCTCGACTTCCCTGTCTACCGCGTCGACGTGGGACTGGTCAACGGACTGAGAGCTGGGGGCGCATTGGGTCTCGAGGGAGTCAGCGAGAAGCTCGGCCTTTTCGTCGTCGTCGAAGGCTGGGGGTGCTGCGCCTGAAGGGCGGGACAGCGGGGGCATGTCAGTCGTGGAGTCGGATTTGAGGCTACGCGCCAGCTGCCAGTAGGCCAGATGCGACGGCGCGATGCCCTCTAGGAGGACACCCCACCGTTCCTCCCGGACCTCCGCGACACGACGCTTTACCTCTCGTTGTAAAGCGCGCATCCGGGCCCGATTGGCTTCGGTGGGGTAGGAGTCGTACGCTCGGATGGAAGCATTCTTGGAACGAATGAGATCCCTAACATCGTCCGGCAGTCGAAAGCGGTTGAGGTAGAGATCTTCCGCCTCGACTTGCTTGGACGATCGACTGACAGCCGATCGGATGTGCTCGGTGAAGGCATCTACGGCCTGATCGGTGTCCTGAGGGGACGGGATGGAGTCCGAGCTGAGAGGCAGAGGGGGAGGGTCGGCATCCGCCAAGGCCGTGCTTAGCGCATGCCAATTTACCACCATCTTTTTGGGTCGCTGAGGGGCGGAAGGGGGGGAACCGAGTCTCATGACTACAGGTCGATGGTCAGAGTCGAGTTCCTGGATTACTTCCAAGGAGTGCAGCCGTAGGGTGACACCCTTCAGAAGCGCCATGTCCAGGACGTCGGGTCGGTGATTGGGATTGTTAGGATAGTGGGTAGGGTGCATGGGTGCGATGACGTCAAAGTCGAGAACGTCGACCAGGGCGTCAAGGCTCCTACCGTTAGGGGAAGTGGTGAGACCGTTCCAGGCCACGTGCTTGCTGTTGAAGTCGCCCGCCAGAATGACGGCGCTTCCCAGATTGAGGAGTGCTTCAAAGTCACTCCTGAGAACGGATTTAGTGGGGGAAAGGTAAACGGAGGCGATCACGATGGGCTGGTGCCCCGTGAGAGAGACGCGACAGACCGAGGCTTCGATGTTGGTGAGCGCGGGGGGATCGAGAGGGATACAGTGAAGGGACCTCCTGTAGTAAATGAGAGTACCGCCTCCGCGGGAGCCGATTCTGTCATTGCGCACGAGGTTATAGTTTGCGATCCTAGGATCGCGTTGTGCGGGCTTCAGGAAGGTTTACTGCACGAGGAGGATATCAAGTTGGTGATCTCGGAGGAAATCAGCAACCTGATCTCGCTGGAAGCGAAGACCATCGGCGTTAAAGAACGCCAGGGATAGGTTGTGGGGCTTACGGCGGGGAGATCGTAGATCCATTATTGGGTGCGGGGGGGTTGGGTTCTAAGGGACGCCAGGACGTCATAAACGTCCCTGTATTCCGCGGCCAGGAGAACCTGGTCCGCCAAGTTGGTGGCGGCGCGGAGTCGAAGTGCGAGTTCGCGGACTCTGGGGAAAAGTGCGGGGCTTATCACCGCCGAGACGCTCATTATGAGGTCGACGTCCTGACTGACGTTAGTGGGCGGAGGGGGACAAGCCGCCACCGGCTGGATCGCCGGCGCGCGCTTCGGGTGGCGGGCAGGGCCCATTGACGCAGGGTGGGAGGCCGCGGTGTAGGGCAGCGGCTTCACCCACGCGTTGGCGCCGAGGGACGGCCTAAGCGGCGGGGGAGGGGGGGTCAGCTTCAGAGGCGTGGGAGCGCGGGGAGCCGTGGTCGCTGGCGCAGAAGGCACCGGACGAGGGTGCGCTGAGGGCGCGGGGGGGTGTTGCGCTGAGGGCGCAGAGGGAGGGGCAACCGCGCGGGGGCGGCGGCGGCCGCCGCGCCTCGCCCGGCCGCGCTTCCCCTTCGGGGCCTTGGGGCAACCGCGATAGTTCGCGGTGTGCCCCTTGGTGCCGCAGAGGACGCAGCTGGGGGGCTCGGCCGCCGTCTCCTTCGAGCGGGCGCATTGGGACGTCGCGTGGTCCCCGATGCACTTAACGCATCGAGGGCGCGCGTGACAGTTACGGGCAGAGTGCCCGTACAGCTGGCAGTTGTGGCACTGCCCGGGCGTGCCACGTTTGTGGGGGGCCTCCACGGAGAGGCCAGAAATGTGGCACACGGCCTTCAGGTCGAAGACCCTACGGCCGGACTCGGTGCGGTCGAGGACGACCAGCACCATGTCGTACGCCTCCTTGGAGCGCCCATTGACCATTCTGTGCACCTGGCGCACAGGAAGGTCCTGGGACTGGAGGTCGGCCTTGATGACGGCGGTGTCCAGCTCCCTAGGGACACCGCGGATTACCACCCTGAGCTCCCTTTCCTCCTCCAGGGTGTATGTGTGATAAGCGATCTTGTTTGAGTTCTAGAACTTTCATACGAGTATAAAAGGAACAGTGCAGCGACGGACACAGTATCTCTTCTGAAGCTCTTATTTTAATTTCCATTATTCTCCTATTCTAAATTGATTGCGACTAGAATTATATAATAAAATGACATAATAATAAAATGATTAAATACCATCTATTACAATTTTATTATATAATATCTCTGATCTCCATAATCTTGACTTTTCATGTTTTTTTTTGTATTCATATATTCTTACCAATAGATTGCATGTTCACATAATAATCTTGTATTCTTTTCTGTAAAAGCTGTGCACTCCTGTAATGACAGTTCACACTGTCCTAAACTGTTACAATATTTATACTGTGATATCTGTGATTCTGTCGATGGTGTCTTTATCCTAAATAAATAAATAAATAAGCGATCAAATCGAGAACAAGCGATCTTAGTGGAATACACCAGCGACCTTAGCAGCAATCAACGGATTCAACGATTGACTTAGCGACTTGAAAGCGGTAATTAGGTACTAGTAGTACTAGTGTGTGTTTAGTACTTGTGTGTACTTGCATTCGACGGATTCTATTTAGGAAAAAGTACTTATACCCACCTTCGCATGATAAAATACTTATTAGTTCTGTTTTGTATTATAATAAATTCTCACTTCACTTCACTTTATTTAAATTGCAACTGCAACAGAGACAGCGCTGCAGCGCACGTGCTGCTTCGACGGAATACGAAACACCAATGAGGAAAACATGGCGCGGTACAAATTAAGGAACATACGACGAAGCACCAACGCCAAGTGTCGATATTGGACCGAAAATATAAGGGGAAAAAGTACGAAAACTGGTAAAAAATGACGGAAATGGATATGCCATCTCAATATAAAGCTTCCAGTGAAGGCCAAGTGGTTTAATGAAATATTTTGTCTTAGGTTTCCAAAATGTCCGGAAATTAGACAGAAGTGGATACAAGCTGTAAGGCGTAAAAATTGGGAGCCAACTAAATATATTTTTTTCCAGCCTTTGCTCCAAACATTTCAATAAAACTTGCTTTATAACTAACTGGCTTATCAAGAAAAATACTAATGCAGTATTGACCATTCTTGAAGAATATCCTAAATACGTATTATCAACGGATCGCTAAAAAAAGAAAACAGTGTGAACACCGAGATAAAAACCTAGATTCTACCCCAAGGCAGCGGAATAGGATAGAAGCTTGTGGGATTAAGACAGAAGACCTTCCGACAACTCCTAGGCGGGCATTGAAAGTTTTAACGTCACTATCAAAAGCTCGGAATACGTCATCACGGCGTCTAAAAATCATTAAAGCTTTAAGACAAAACAAACGCAGGATTATAAAAAAATGCAAGATTATTGGGTATTATAAATGATTTAAAGAGTAAGGAGTTAGTAAATACTGAGTCTTTAGATATTTTGGCTAGCATAGGCGATAAAAATAAAGATATACTTGTAAGAATACGGCAAAAACATATTAAAGCATCACTGCCAAAAAAATATCCTCCTGAACTCAGAAAAATTGCACTCACTCTACACTTTTTATCACCTCGCGCATACAAGGTGTAACATATAACGCAAGACCTCAGACACCCCGATTAGATTATTGCTTTACGAATTCAATACGAAAATCAAACTTTCATTTTTAAGGAGTTTTCTACCATTATGTTTAGCTCTTTGGTACACAAATTAACCATAAAATCTAATAATTAATTAATTTTTGTATGCGTATTGAGGTGTCGGTGTCGTCGGTGAAAATAGCCGTAAGGATTTGAATAATGATTAAATTTTGTTTAATACAGCAAACGGAACGAGTAACAGGATTTTTTGAAAATTATTAAAAAAATAACTAACTTTAAAAATAGTTGGAATCGATTCAGTTACCGATTTAACTACTTTCAGGTCTTGCGTTAATTATGTTACAGCTTGTATAAGTACGTACATATTTCGACACCTGCTTGCCCCATCCAAAAACTGTAAGTAAATGGTACCATGTTGTTAACTGGAACCCAAGTTTTACAATGGAATCTTTTGAGACAGTTAAAGCATAATCGAAGAACCAATCAATAATTGATGCATTAACAATGGATGAAAGGGCCATTAGGCAATGTATGGAGTAAGATGGCAATAAATCTTATGGTTATATAAATGTAGGAAATAATGTTGAAGGTGATACTGTTCCAGTAGCCACTGAAGCGCTGACTTTTATGATCTATCTATCTATCTATATCATCACGCCAGATCCCTTGCGGGGTAGGCAGAGAGTACAGAGACTTTTATGATGACCTGCGTTAATGGGTCGTTTAAAATACCGGTTAGTTATTTTTTTATAGATGGCGTAACCGGTATGCAATAAGCTGAACTTGTACGTCGTTTTCTTGACTTATTAGCCGAATGTAATGTCGTAATAGTGGCATTAACTTTCGATGGCGCACCTAACAATATTGCTATGGCTAAACATCTTGGATGCAATCTTGATATTGAAAATCTCAACACACAGTTTAAACACAATGGCCGTAAAATTTCTATTTTACTTGATCCTTGCCATTGCTTAAAATTAGTACGAAAAACTTTGGGAGATAAAAAAAATATATGATGATGGCGGAAATGAAATATCCTTTAAATACTTTAAGCAACTTTACAAACTTCAAACTGAAGAACAATTGCATTTAGCAAATAAAATAAGACAAAGACACATTGAATACATGAAACAGAAAATGTAAGTAAAATTAGCTGCCCAGCTATTCAGCAAACAATGGCTGATGCGTTATTATTGTGTAGAAATAAAATGGGCCTAAAAGAATTTGCTGGCTGTGAAGCAACCTGCATTTTTTTAATTACGATAAACAACATATTTGATTTATTAAATACGCGAAACCTTCATTCTTATGTATAAACGAGGAATCCAACTTAAAAACCTATCAACTCATACAAAACGGAACACAATATTTAAAAAAAAAAAAATCGCACATGGTAATGTTGTTATCAATTCACAACAAAAAATTGGATTTATAGGCTTTATAATTTGTCTTAATTCCTTAAAAAAAATGAGGTGCCTTAATAATAACCCTTTAGCGAAACAATTCCGGGCAGCATACAAAAAATTGCTCGTCCACGCAGAATTTTAAGTTGCAGAAGGAAATTGTATTCCGTTACAAGATATACCTATTATAAATTTCAGTAAAAAATCTGAATATGTTGATAAAATAAATAATTCTCTCTCAAAATATAAAATGTTAGAACAAGTACAAGATATAACTCAACAGGAATGTTTAGATGATGACCATAATTATATGAATGACCCAAGCCAATTGACTGAACATGTCAAGGAGGTAATTTATTATATTTCAGGATTTGTTGTCAAAAATCTACTAAATCAAATTGTTTGTGAAGAGTGCATAATAGCATTAAAGTGCTCGAAGAGAGATTCACTGATATCCTTTAAAGACAAAGGTGGTTTAGAGTATATCCTTGTAACGACGTAATTAATGTTTTTTAATTTTGTAATATGCAAATTATGTAAAAAGTTTTGCGGAAATCTTTGATAAGTGTCCATTACAGTAAACTTAACACGAAGGACTTATTTAAAATGATTCGCGACGTAATATTGCAAGTTCTACATTCAACAAATTATAAAAATGTTTTTAAGTTTTAAATGAACACCAATTTGGTGGTCATAATTATTTATTTATATTTAAAATCAATATGTGAAAAGCATTTCAAATTAAGAATTCATTATATAATGAAGAATGCAGTAGTAGAAACTAATATCAGAAATTTTTATAATAAGCTAATTTAATTATACTAATGACCCTTAAATAATTAAGGGTCATTAGTATAATTAAATTAAAAAATCTTACTTAAGTGCCTTATTGGTCTTTTAGCAAATCTGATACAACTCGAGTTATAGAAGCAGAAAAAAATCTGCTATTTTTCAATCTGATACCCATGTCTCTTAAAATTAGGATTTTTTTTGTGCATATTATTATAACTAAGGATTTTCAGAATTACCAAAGTGTAAGATGATATATTTTCAATTATCACAAATTGAACTGAGCTGATTGAGTGAGTGACTGAGTGTATATACTTTTTCATGTGCGTTCCAGATGGCGCTGTTGGTTTCTAATAGATATATGAATTATATGCATAATACACAGTAGTGACCAACGAATTGCCAAATATGCACATACACACACACCCACACTCACACACACACACCCACACTCACACACACACACCCACACTCACACACACACACACACCAACGAACACACTCACATGATGGTTAACAGGCTATATAACTGTAATATGTTGTTATTGTGTAAGATAATGTACCTAATCTGTGTCCATGGGGTGGCGTCCTGGGGATCTGTAATACAGACCTTGGCCTAACTCAGACACCAGCTCCTCACATTCATTTATTATGATATTATAAAAAATCTTACCTTACTTATATTATTACCCTGTACATACACAATGTGAGGAGAAATAAACGCTTTATTATTATTATTATATAATATTGCAATTGCCTGCCGCATATTAAGCACCTTTGCCTGGCGTAGGATGAAGCTAAGGTTACATTACACATTTGTATTATGTGCTGGTTGAAGCTAAGGTGAGGATCAAAGTGAGTTCCTACGTCAGGTATAGATGAAACTCGCTGGAGGACCTCATTGCTTAAAGTGTACGAGTTATGGATTGGCTGTGTTGACTTTGTATAGGATATGATAGCAGTTTTACTAATGTTAAGACTAAGACAGTTTTTGGTACTCCAGGCGGAAATGTTGTCTATGTCTAGTTGTAGATTGTGTGTATCGTTTTGATTATTTATTGGGAGGGCAAGCTTTATATCGTCAGCATACATAAGAACTGTGGAGTGTTTGACATGTGTTGAAAGGTCATTAATTAGAATTAAAAAGAGTAAGGGTCCGAGACTGCTTCCTTGTCTTATACCCGATGTGACTGGATAGAGTTGAGACCTAGCTGTCTTGTGCACAACTATTGTTTTCGATCAGCTAGATAGTTGGAGAAGTAATACAATAGATCTCTACTGAAACCTGCTATGGCCATTTTATCCAAGAGGATATCGTTATAAACCTTATCAAAAGCTTTTCTGTCTTTTATCATTCATATTTATGGCTAAGAAAGTAGTAATAATCAGAAGGATTATGTGGTCGAGCGATTTGGTAAGAACGCATGTTGTTCTTCAGCAAACCATCCCTTCAATTGGTTGTAATTTTTTTTGAATAAAATGCATTCAAATACCTTGCCGAATACGGATAGGATAGCTATTGGTCGGTAATTATTAATGTCGGCTTTAGGGGCATTTTTGTGGATTGGGAGTACTTTGGAAGTCTTCCAGTCTGTGGGGTACTTATTTGTCTGAATGGATAGATTAAATATATATTGAAGGGGTTTTATAAAGATTCCACGACCATCTCTTACTGGGCTATACCGACCTTGGGTACCCTTCGGGGTCAGGCGTGACAAAGCATTGCTGACGTCTAGTTCGCGGATGTGATCAATAAATACAGAGCGGCACGTAGTATTGGGTTTCATATTAGCAGCGTTACACGCACGATCTACATCTAATAAAGGCACATTCTGTAAAAGAACGCTACTGAAATAGTCGGAAAATGCACTAGCTACCTGAGTATCGGACCAGTCACCAAAGTTAGCTGGTTCGTTGTTTTGCCTATTATTCTTTACAAATGCCCAAAATGTTTTAGGATCGCGCTTGATTATGTTATATTAAATATGGTTAGTTTAGTTTAAGAAATCTTTTTCAATGCTAGTTTTGACTAGTTTATTTTTTAGGTTATTTAATTTTATTGTATTAGCCGAGAACCAATTAGGGTAATTTACATTATTGTTTTGATGTTTTTTCATTGGCACAACATTGAAAATCACATTATTTATCAATTCGTAAAATGTGTTTACAGCATCATTAAAATCATTGCATGAATATACAGTACTCCAATCTATATCCGTGAGCTCTATGTATATCGTAGTAATGTTGTGTGTGTAGTAGTATCAGTGCAAACATTATGTATGGATTTATTAATGAATGGTGTGTTGAGGTCAATCGTAATATCTAAGGGGTTATGATGAACTTCTTTAGACACAAGCCGAGCACATGTAGAAATCGAGACATTAATTACGCAAGAGATAACTAATACTAAATCCAACATCCTACCGAGATCATTTAATATTGCATTTTCCTGTGTTAACTCACTCTCTGCCAAAACAATTCAAATTCATGGCGTATCGTAATACTAGCTGAACACATGTTAAAATCTCCTAATATTAATATTGGTAGTTTCTTGTTATCATTAATATTTTTTCTTAGATAGTTAAAAATGGCATAATAACTAGTTTCGGGTACATGAGGCGCTAAGTACACAACAAACAAAACGAGTTTGACCTTTTGTAACTATTGCACATATTATTTCGTCGCCCTTTTTTGATTTACAGTCCAGGCACGAAAAAGAATAAAGTAGGCGCGCAGCGAGCAGGTCGCCACCGCCGCCTCACTCGACGCGGTCGTAACGTAATACAGTGTATTCTGGTGGGAATATTTCAGAATCAAACACGCTGTCATCCAATCTAGTTTCTGTTAGGGTTATTAGATTACCAGTAAATGTGTGTAGTATGTTTTTACGGTTGTAAGTCTGGATTTTAATCCTCTGACATTTTGGTAAAAAATCATATCTAGTTTCTTAGGTTTCCCCACGAAAAAATGCTTTGTCAGAGGTATTTCTCTTTGTTCTTTTATAGATAAACCATTCCTGTAATGATGTATTTTTAGGCCAATTGTTAGGTTCTAAGTAGTAATCAAAGCAATGTATCGGGACTCCAATATAAAGCAGATATATCGGGAGTGCTCCGGGTTGGGCTTCTTAATAGTGAAGGTCTCGTTGAGTGTATCTTCAATAAGTAGGACCGAATGTTATCTTCAGACACGTCAGAGTGAAAGTTGTATTTTACTGGTTCTAGCGTTTTTAGGTCATAATCAGGATTTCCTGTAGCACGAATGACAAGTCGACGGGGGCGTTGCTGTTGTTTACTAGCCGTAAATATTTTTTTGCTTATATTTATTGTTAAGCAGGTGCACCATATCAACTGGATCATGTGACCCTTCTTTATAAGGTACTGCCTGTGGTGGTGTAGGTGACTTGATCATCGGTTGCGATATTGGCAGTTGCACCTCCAGTTCACAGGAGGAATGTTACACTTGCTTGTATCTGTGGTGCTGAAGCAATGTTAATAGTTTTCAATGGCATCAATTCTTTTTGCAGTTAGCAGAAGTTCACAACCAAGTAACAAGTTGTTGCTTTCAAGGTCGGTTGTGCGCTTGGTATTATTATCACAAAGTAATTGAATATTAGTTTGCCCAATAGCGGCTATGTCTGCAGTACCAAATAAATGGTCAACATTTATTTATTTAATCCTTTATTGTATACAGTACATTTACAGTTGTAATTTCACAGGTGATATACAAAGGCGAGCTTAACTCAAAATATGAGTTCTCTTCCAGCGAACCTTTAAGTGTTGAGAGATGAGAATGTTAATAAGAGGGTAGTTATACAATTACACATTAAAACATACAATAAAATAAACATAAATATAAATAAAATACATACTATACAAAACTAAATATATATAATTTATAAAATAAACATACATAAAAATACACATAGTATATTATATTACAAATGTGTATCAACAATCAGATAGGAAATGTTCCCTGATTCTTCTCCCGAAGATGTCCAGAGAGGAGCTTGCGCGTATAGCGTGTGGGAGTGAAACGAAAACTAAAAGACCAAACGACTTTGCCCACTTGCTGATATTTTCAAGCTCATCATTGATGACGCCGATCGCATGATTAAGCTCCCCAACCTTAAAATGACGATACAGCTGCAAATCGTCTGCGTAAAGATGGTAGTAGGAAGTAATTACTTTAGTAACCGAGTTTATAAAAACTGAAAAGAGAAGAGGAGATAGGACGCCACCCTGAGGCACACCCGCAGTAAGATCACACCAATCAGAAGAAACCTCTTCAAAGCGGACCGACCGGGAGCGGCCCCGAAGATAAGAGCCAAACCACGCGATTGCCGGAGCGGAGACATTCAGAGAGGATAAGGTGCCTAAGAGAATGTCAAAATCAACTGAGTTAAAAGCACTACTAAAGTCCAGTAAGACTAAAACGGTAAGAAGTTTGTTTTCCATAGCCAATCTGATATCGTCAGTTATTTTGACTAAGGCAGTCACTGTACTATGGCCTGAACGAAAACCAGATTGAAAAGGACTTAGGAGGCTATTAGAGGAGAGATAGAGAGACAGTTGATTCTGAACAGCACTCTCAAGCACCTTGGAAAGCAAGGGAAGTATGGATATAGGACGGAAATCGGATAAACATCGGTTCGGTGTTTTAGGTAATGGGAGAACATGAGCTCTTTTCCAAGCCACGGGAAAAACGCTAGTCTCCAATGAGTAATTTATTATGTGCGTGATGACAGGCCCAAGTTCATTTAAGATAGGTAGGAGCTTTTGAATTTGGATGCCATCATCGCCACTCGCCTTCGTGGAAATGGACAGGATAAATTTCTTAATGTCTTGTTCTGTAACCGGGCTGAAAGAGAAAGAAGCACATACTGGCAAGTGAAGATTGGAAAGATATTTTAGAGTAGAAGATTTTATGTCTTGTTTTAGCGCAATTGGAGGCTTGGAGAAGTGTGCGTTTAATGCATTAAGATCCAGATTAGGTATACTTTGATTAATGGTGCCATTGCCAATACCAAATGACTTGAGAAATTGCCAAACTTGTGCTGTGTTGAAATGTTGAATGGAACTGTGTATGTGGCGCCTCTTTGCATCCCTACACATACGACTGCAGCGGTTTCTCAGTTTTTTGTACTGATTCCAATTTTCCTCCGTAGGAAACTTTTTGTGCCTTCTCTTCGCCTTATCCCGTTTAGACATCATTTTTTGATAGTATCAAATAACCAAGGCGCGGGGCGATGTTTCACCCTCACTTTTTTAACCGGTGCATGCGTATCATATAGATCCAGTACTATTTTATTAAATATTGATACTTTTTCATTTACATCAACGGAGTTGTAAACAAAAGTCCAGTCTACGCTGCACGCGTCCAGTCTAAGCTGCTCAGTATTAATATCTTTAAAGCTGCGAAGGAAAAGAAATTTTGAAGAGCGTTTTGGAGAGCGAATCTATAAGAAAGGAATATCAGGTCGTGATAAGAGAAAGAAGCAGACATCTGACCATGTGCAGCTACATGACTAGAATCAGAAACAAGTACAACATCTTCCCTTAGCATATTGTATTTGTTGTTAAGATCACTAATACAAATTTTAATTGCTTTAATGTTATCCAGCACTTCATGTATAGTGTTCTCCTGACTGTGAAATCTGCTTAGGTTTTCACTACGGAGGGCATGTAATTCCATTAATATAGTTTCAAGGGTAAATGCTTTCTATGTTGGATTGTGTACATTAGGACTCAAGTTCTGATATTTGGATTTTATAGTAACATTAAACGAGTCGTCTAGGTGCTAGTCTTGAATATTATAAGTTTTCATGGCCATGTTCTTAACACCAGTACGTGTGGGTATTATTGAACTTTCTGAAGTCTTTAAAGATTTCGATTTTTTACATCAACATTCATGGCAAAGCCAAGCAGGTTTTTCTGCCGCTATAATTTTTTCATTAAAGTAGCTGTGGGATATGATAGCACAATTTAAGTCATATATGTTGGTACATTCGTCGCAGGTTAGGAAAACGTTGTATTTAAGTGGTTGTTGGCATCCTGCACAGAGTGCCATTTTCGTGTGAATTTTTAGAGTGTGAATAATGTAATTACACACACATCATGGTGCGCAACCGTCTCAGATAAATCGCAGTAATTCTCTAAATATGCATATATTCAAACTGGGACGCACACTTATGAACTTCTAGAGTGAATAGAAACTATTGTAAACAATATCATATGAGAGTCACAGTTTTATACACATATTAGGATGCACACCGAAGGATTATAATTATTATTATTGTTTTAGTTAATTAAAACAAATACGGAGATGTTACGCGCGCAGCGTACGTTTACGTCGATAAGGCCTGTTCTAGTAATCACTTCCCTATTTAAGTACACTAACGCAGATCCACAAACTCACACATACAATTGACACGCTACCTCGGCGATATGCGCTGGCCATACATCCTAGGTTCATGACTAACGTGCATTGTAAAACCACTCATACGAACGTAGAGTAAATGTGATGTAAAAACTATAACCACTGCTACGCCTATATTCCCCAAGCAGGACTGGGAGTAGTGTACGTGTACACTCACTTGTCGTTCAACAATGTAAGGTCTCATGTAGTAGTGGATGAGCTACTACTGGCTGTGCCGCCCGCGTGTTCGGTCGTGTCACTGCGCAGCCCGCCCGCTCGCTATCTCTCGCGCGTATTTAGTCTCGATCTATTTGCGTGGTTGGTCTCGCCCGCGCTTGCGTGATTACGTTTTTACATTTGCTCGCGCATATGTAATTGCGTTTTTGCGTTGGCTCGCGTGTAATTAACTACGTGAGTCGACAGGTAGACGCGCCGTTCTACCGGCGGTCGGCCTTCCCGCGTTATCCTAACGGTTTTTCGTGTCGTGTGCCTACGTAGTTCGTCTCGCCGCGCTTACGTGCTTGCGTGTTTGCGCAATTGCTTGTTTTCATTCGCTCGCGCGTATGCAACTACGTCCTTGTGTTATCACGTCTGTGCGTTTCGCTCGCGTGTAACTAATTACGTAGGTCGATAGGTAGACGCGCTGTTCTGACGGCGGTCGACCTTTCCCGCGTTTTTTGTAACGGTTTTCGGTTAGGTAGTAGTGTTTGGTTTTAAAACTACGACTTTTGTCCGTTCGTGGTAAGACTGGTGGACGTCTAACAGTATCACTAAGCCAGTCTTGAGCGGGACCCGAGCGCTCGCCTCCATCCTTCAGAGGGCGGCCAACTCGGAAGGACTTGAGCTCTGGCCTTGGGGGCTTCCCTAGCCAGGGCTTCTGATTTCTCCAGGACCTTTACCTACACCCATCCCGCCATCCTATTCTCCGTGCGGCGGTTCTCTACGCCCCGGAGCAGCTAGGGTTTGGTGCTTGCCCTTTCGCCCATAAGGCGAAGGACACACCTGGTCTCCCCGGTAAGTACCTCCCCCCGCCGCCATTGGTGGGGGGATCTGGGCATTGTTCACGCCGGATCTTAGGGCCCTTCTTTAAGTTCACCCGCCCTGTCATTTCCCCTCAAGAAATGGCAGACGACTTCTCTCCCGAATTCCTCCGGGAAATAGGGAAATTCATCGCGCGTAATTGCCCGGACATCATCCGCCAATTCAACGCGACGTACTCGCCCGCCTTGCCCGACGCATCGCCCGCGCACGCGTCAACCCCCTCTCCTGCGCACCCTGTGCCCCCTCTCCTGCGCACCCCGCGCCCCCTTTTCCCGCGCACCCCGCGCCATCTGCGCGCCCCGCGACCCCTTTCGCCGCGCCGAGAACGGAGATCGTTGCGCCGCCCCCGACCCCGCCGACCGCCCCGTCTCGCCATGCGGGTCCGAGCCTCACTCGGACTCCGATATGGAGGTCGAGCACGCGTCCGCCCGACGCGCTGCACCCCGTCGTCCCCATTGTCATCGTCGTCCTCGTCGATCCCCCTGCGCTCACCATCATCGAAGCCTCGGTCTATCGCATCTCTCTCACTAGGCACCAGCCCATCATGATCGCCTCCGTATACCTTTCCCCCACTAAGCTCGTCCTCAGGAGTAACCTTGAAGCACTCTTCAATCTGGGAAGCGCCGTCATTCGGGCGGGCGACTTCAACAGTAAGCAAGTGGCCTGGAATGGTCTCACCACTTCCCCTAACGGTAGGAGCCTTGACGCCCTGGTCGACCTTCTCGACTTTGACGTCATCGCACCCATGCACCCTACCCACTATCCCGGCATTCCCAACCACCGACACGACGTCCTGGACATGGCGCTTCTGAAGGGTGTTACCTTACGGCTGCACTCCTTAGAAGTAGTCCAGGAGCTCGACTCTGACCATCGACCTGTAGTCATGAGACTCGGTTCCCCCCCTTCCGCCCCTCAGCGACCCAAAAAGACGGTGGTGGATTGGCATGCGCTAAGCACAGCCTTGGCGGATGCGGACCCTCCCCCCCTCCCCCTCAGCTCGGACTCCATCCCGTCCCCTCAGGACACCGATCAGGCCGTAGATGCATTCACAGACCACATCCGATCGGCTGTCAGTCGATCGTCTAAGCACGTCGAGGCGGAAGATCTCAATCTCAACCGCTTTCGACTGCCGGACGATGTTAGGGATCTTATTCGTTCCAAGAATGCCTCAATCCGAGCACACGACTCTTACCCCACCGAAGCCAATCGGGCCCGGATGCGCGCTTTACAACGTGAGGTAAAGCGTCGTGTCGCGGAGGTCCGGGAGGAACGGTGGGGTGACTTCCTAGAGGGCATCGCGCCATTGCACCTGGCCTACTGGCAGCTGGCGCGTAGCCCCAAAACCGACTCCACGACTGGCATGCCCCCGCTGTCCCGCCCTTCAGGCGCACCCCCAGCCTTCGACGACGACGAAAAGGCCAAGCTTCTCGCCGACTCCCTCGAGAGCCGGTGCACCCTCAGCTCTCAGTCCGTCGACCAGTCCCACGTCGACGCGGTCGACAGGGAAGTCGAGCGCAGGGCATCTCTCCCCTCCGCCGATTCCTTACCTCCTATCACCCAAACGGAGGTCGAAGATCTCATTATGGGTCTCAAAACCAAAAAAGCCCCCGGCTCTGACGGCATTCCGAATCGCGTTCTGAAATGCCTGCCCGCCCAACTCATCTGCCTCTTAGTGGCCATATTGAACGCCGCCATGACGAACTGCACCTTCCCCGCTAAGTGGAAGGAAGCGGACGTCATAGGCATTCCCAAGCCCGGCAAACCTCGTAATCTCCCCGCGAGCTACCGCCCTATCAGTCTTCTTTACTCCCTGGCTAAGGTCTATGAGCGCCTACTTCTGGCGCGGCTCAAAGACTTTGTAGTGTCCAGGGGTATCCTTATCGACGAGCAGTTCTGCTTTCGAGCCAAACACTCCTGCGTCCACCAAGTGCACCGCATCACGGAGCACATCCTCTCCGGTCTTAACAGACCCAAACTTGTCTACACGGGCGCCCTCTTCTTCGACGTCGCGAAGGCATTCGACAAAGTCTGGCACAACGGCTTGATCTACAAGCTCTACCAAATGGGTGTGCCGGACAGACTCGTGCTCATCATACAAGACTTCTTGTCAAATCGCGCCTTCCGATATCGCATCGAAATGACGCGCTCCACTCCCCACTCCACCCGAGCTGGAGTCCCGCAGGGCTCAGCTCTCTCGCCCCTCCTGTTTAGCCTTTACACGAACGACATTCCTCGTTCGAGTAAGGCGCATCTAGCCCTATTCGCGGATGATACCGCTCTCTACGTCTCGCATAGGAATAAGGGTTTCATTACCACCTTCAGGCAACCGCCAATTCCCTAGGGAATTGGTTCTGGAAGTGGCGTATTGAGGTGAACCCGGACAAGAGCGCTGCGGTGTTCCTCTCCAGAGGTGCCACCCCGCGCCACTCCCTGCGCCGCCCTAGAAGTAATCTCGGCCAAGTGACCATGTTCGACCGACCCATTCCCTGGGTCAAAGAGGTCAAATATCTAGGGGTCACCCTAAACAGTACCATGTCCTTCGGCCCGCACATCAAGCGGGTCCGTCACCGAGCATGCTTTGTGCTCGGTCGTCTCCATTCGTTAAAATGCAAGCAAAATGTCCCTTAGAAATAAGGTGACGCTTTACAAAACTTGCGTTCGACCCATCATGACTTATGCGTGTGTTGTGTTCGGGCATTCGGCCCCCTCTCACATCGATAAACTCCAAGTGGTTCAAAACCGCTTCCTTCGTAAAGCCGTAGGAGCCCCCTGGTTCGTACGGAATGTCGATCTCCACTCCGATCTAGGTCTCGAACCTATTCGCGCCTATATTAAAAAGGCGACAACACGTCACTTCGCGAACGCACCCATGCGAATCCGTTAATCGTAGCCGCCGCCGACTACGATCCCCCCCCGACCCCTGCCACCACCGCCGGCCGCGACATGTTCTCTCCGATCCCCCGATGCTTTGTCATCCATTCTTTCCGCTCAGAATACGGGCGACGACGACGTAGTCGTAGATCCCCTCCCAAAGCCGGCGGTTGACCGGTGCACTTAGTAGTGCACCCCGTCCCTCCACAGCGACTGTCCCAACCGAGGGCCTATGTCGCCCCTTGCCCTTCTGGCTCGAGCGTAGTGGTTGCACGCTCGCCCTTAAGTCCGCTGAAGCTGTAAAGGCCTCGTGGCCAACAGCGTACATCACTCACACACACACACACACACACACACACACACACATAGTGGATGAGTCTATTGATATTATACCGAGCACAGTGCCAGACTCCGGACTAGATTTTTTTTATCGAATTATTACTATTTTCCGCCACAGGATTCGAACCGACGACCTCGTGATCGCTATGCGCATTACCAATGAGGCTTTACTATTGTATTAAATTGCACATACTAATATCCATGTTTACAGATTCGTTTTTAAGATTTGTATTATAATACGTACGTGTGAAGTTATATAAATTACTCGTAGTAATTCAAAATCATAATTTAGCCGAGTCAATTACGATTTTGCTTGAAGTAAATATTTTTTAATCATAAATTGTATTTTCTTATCGATAAATCCTGTACTAGTAATCACTTGCCTAATCGCGCACACTAACGCAGATCCACAAACTCACATCGCTCACTCACTCGCGTATGCACCGTCTAAGGGTTAAAAGTTAAAAGGTTACACTTTGTGTTTGCTATTTAAACACACCGCGAAAACACTACTTACGTAATTCTAGTTGAACTATAATTGGAGTTGGAGTGGAATTATAATTGGGCTTTATATAAATCACGTACTTTATATTGCTTAGTTTCAATTTAATACCAGCATGATGTTAAAATTAAGATATACTCCAACGGTAATATCCAAATTAAGTGTTGCTCGAATGCTTTCAACCAAAACTGATATGAAGGTATGTGCTAACCAATTAAAGTAAATTAATTAAATGTTAGCTGAAGTGGCAATGGGCGGGCCAAATAGCGCGAAGATCGGACGGGCGTTGAGGCAGAAAGATTCTAGAGTGGAGACCACGTATTGGCAAGCGCAGCGTGGCACGGTCGTGCCACGCTGCGCCTACCAGATGGACCGACGATCTTGTGAGGATTGCAAGAAGTCGTTGGAGGCAGGTGGCATCGGACTACCTGCGCTGGAGAGCGATTGGGGAGGCCTATGTTCAGCAGTGGACAAATTTAGGCTGATGATGATGATGAATTAATTGTCAAATCTAATAACCTTCCCCCTGTGACTTCGTCCGCGTTGACTTAGACATGAACCTAACATTTTCCGTGATAAAAAGTATCCTATGTTTTAATCCAGGTAATAAACTATCTGTGTCCCAAATTTTATCCAAATCCGTTCAGCTGTTTTTGAGTGATTGTGTAACAAACATCCAAACAAAAACTTTCACATTTATAATATAAGTAGAATACCTACTACTAATAAGTATTAGTAGTTTCTAGTCCCTTCGCGATGTTTTTGATCAACGGTGCACCGTTAATAAGCGATCAAGCTTCGAAAAATCCGAAGGTGATAGCTGGGATTGGAACCCTCGTGAATATCTACCACTTGCCAGCACGCGTCGCTTGATTAAAATCTCGGCGTATAAAAGATGCAATAACATTATGCCTGTAAACTAATATAGTTATAATATAAGCCCTGTTAAGAAACTGTCCCACCGTTGGGCACGGGCCTCCTCTCAAACTGGGAGGGTTTTGGCCATAATCCACTACGCTGGTCCAGTGCGGGTTGGTGAACTTCACACACCTTCGAAGAACTCTTAGGCATGCAGGTTTCCTCACGATGTTTTCCTTCACCGTTAAAGCACGTGATAGGTAATTTTTAATACGCACATGCATTTGTAAAGATAGAGGTGCGTGCCTGGGTTTGAATCGGAGACCTCGTACTTTGATCCTTTTTAATGTGGGTTACAAATAGGTACCTATTACTTATTGTGAACAGTGACAGTCCAACGGTCTTATCACTAGGCTATCACTGCTATTAAACTAATATAATAGGCATAGGTATTTACATGAAAAAAATACATACAGGCGAACATAGATCATCCCTTCATTACCTATTACTTATTGTGAAATATACTTATATAATAAAGGGTGACCACAATTCGGAATCAACACGTTTAGTTACATTTATATACACTCTTTCAGGCTTACACAGTTGTGGGACCTGGATATAACAATATACAACAGTACATAATTATGAAAATTTTCAGGAACAACAGATAAAAACTGGCAAATACAACATTAACTATTTAAAAGTCGGCAATGGAGAGCATAATGTTCTGTGTATGCCGGGCGCACTTGGCACGATTTGGACGCACTTCGAATACCAAATTAAGGGGTTTAATCGAGACAAATTCACTTTAGTTGTGTGGGATCCGCCAGGATACGGCAAGAGCAGGCCGCCAGAAAAAGATTTCGCTCCGGATTACTACAAGCAGGACGCTGCCAGCGCCGCTGAGTTCATGAAGGTAAGAGGTCATCCAATAATTTTTTGGCAACAACTTTTCAACCCCCCCCTCCCCCCTCTCTCCTGGTGATAAGTGGCGAGGTTTTAGAATAGACACCCCCCCCCCCCCCCCCCAACCGAAAATCACGTATTTGTTGGTACAAAGTATCTTAAAAATATCTCACTACCCCCCCTCCTTCCCCCCTTGCAATATTTCGTGATTTTATTCGAAACCCCTCTCCCCCTCCTGCCTCACATGATTAATGGACAATCCCTAATGCCTATCTATATTTCATCGCACAATTACATTACATTGCAGTTAGGGGCAATTTATTTAAAAAAGCAAGTTATTAAAAAATATGTATGTTAGTAAGTATGTATGTAAACTAAAATATTAATTGAATTGGACTTCCCCTGAAAAGTTTCGGGTGCCGACCTATGTCTTGCAAATTTGTTTTGATATAAAAAAACCGGTCAAGTGCGAGTAGGATTTGTACTATGCATTTCCGTTAGAGGTACGGAACCCTTAAAATACAGGTAATTTGTTATTTTAGATTGCTTTTTTTTCAACATTTTCAGGCACTAAATATTCCAAAGTATTCAGTGATGGCCTGGAGCAATGGCACATTTTCCGCTTTCGTGCTCGCCGCCACACAGGCAGCGGCCGTAAGAAAACTTGTTGTTTGGGGCGGCCCCACCTTCATGCTCCCACACGAATTTGAGAGCTACCTGAGTAAGTGGAATCTATCTATCTATATCATCACGCCAGATCCCTTCCGGGGTAGGGAGAGAGTACAGAGTTCCAACAGGCTCGTTCCTTACATACCTCTCTGGCTTCCTCTACTCTCATAGTTCGTCTCATACACGCTTACCAATTACGGAGACTCCTGACTTGTCCTTCAGATAAGACCCGGTCTATTTAAGTAAGTGGAGCATTTCGGTTAAATACCTTGGAAGCCGAAAAACACTCTTTGCCATGTATTGGTTTATAGAATTTACGTTCAGAACATTCCCTAGTCAGTTGAGGTACTTTCTGTTAAACCCTAATAAGGTAATATCTAGTAAGTAATTATACTACTATTGTGTCCTTCGACATAAATAATATGAAGGTCTCTTGACTCACTAGGCAACCGTGGGCACCTTTATATTACGCCAATGTCAAGTAATAATAGAATATAACAGTAAATTATTAAAATTAAATAGTTGTCGCCATTACGGCAAAAAACAAAAGCCCTCTTTGAGTCTTGAAACTTGAACTCCTCTACCTCTACGCTATATGTGGGCCTGACATCTATCACCATTCTTTTGACAGTGTGGCAACCGATGCCTTCGTAAAAAAGTTTTGGTCAAGATTTAATTTGTAATTAATATAATAATTGTAAAATATCAATGAGATTGTATATTAGAAAGTAAAAAATATAAGTGACCTTGTGAAATAAATATAAAACATCTTACAAGCCAATACAGAAAAAAAAATACGACAAAAACAAACTCGGAGTGTGTGGCAAAGGCGAAAAATTTATGAATAGATCAACCTTAGGCTATTACTTTTCTAAAAGATCAACACTAATTATTCATTTTCTATCGATCTATATCATCACGCCAGATCCCCTGCGGGGTAGGCAGAGAGTTCAGAGTTCCAACAGGGTTATTTTTTCAGCTAAAATTAGTTATTAACACTGCATTGGACGCGAGTCCGAGATGCGCAAAATGTAATTAGATTAATGATGACAATTGCCACAATTGTATTTTGTAATATTCAATCCTGATTCAAGTTTAAAAGTGTAATCGTAAACGTTGAAGAATACAAAATGTAATTGTAATACACCATCACGCCTATATTCACCAAGCGGGGGTGGTTAATCATTAATCTGATAACATTTTGCCTATCTCTGACGCGAGTGACGCACCAGATGCATTGGCGCGTCAGGTTTTGACTTGTGGCGGGTACGAGATATTTTCAGGTCATATTACTCGTTAGGACACCTTAGTTAGAAATAGTCTTACACTCAATGTTTCTGCAAAAAATTACGAACCATGTATAAGTTAGTGAAATAATGCCTCCAATGAGAGCGTGGGAGAGAGAGATTAATTAGTGGGTAATTCAAGGACACGAGTGATGTACGTGATGCATTGGCGTGTCAACAAGACTTGGAACACGTACGAGATATCTGCTGAAGATCATAGTACTCATAAGTTTTACCCAGAATGTATTCCTATCATCCTGTGTCGGTCACATTTCTACAATTGTAAGAATAAAAAAAAGTAAATAAAATGAAGTGGAAATTAACTGAGATTAATATTGGCCCCACCTTTCCACAGAACTAATCTTCCTACCGTTCATTGTAGAGCGCTCTGTTGTGACGCAAAGTCTAACGGTTGCCCTGAAGGATAAGCTGGTAAACGAGAATTTTCATGACTAAACATTAATGTAAATGGACAATATTTGGTACGGCGAGAAAAAACGGCAAGTGCATTAGCAAAACCGAAGGGCATTTTGAGAAATTCATACTGTCCCTTAGGTGTCACAAAAGCAAATATCGTTTTCCTGCTAATTTAAATAAAGTTTCCAAAACTTGATCTTCAAAATGCGGCAATGGGAAACGATCTTTTACAGTCACAGTTTTACAGTACAGTAGTTGTATGTGAAATGTGTATGTGTATATAATATATACGTAATATGTGATTATAATGTATTATCTAAGTTTTTAGTGTACACCATCAACTGCCCTCTATTACTATTTAAGTATGTTGTTTCTTCCACTGTATTGGTTGTCTGGAATAAATTGCTTTTAGCAATAAGACTGCCAATTGTACATATTTGTCTGTAATAAGTTGTTTATTATTTGTAATTTCACTTGTGTACAATAAAGATTTCCTCGCTTCTGAGCAAAGCGATATCAAAAGTGAGCTCCAAGCCAAATTTGAGATTTGGCCAAGAAAAATTGGAAGCAGATAATAATCAATTACAAAATGATCTCTGCAATCTGGAGAGACGCCTAGCGGCTTGTGAGAAACTCTCTCGTAGTCGAAATCTTGAAATTCAAGCAGTTCCGGAAAAACAAATCGAAAACGTTATGCTGATTGTGAGGATTTTGTGCGAAACGATTAATATTTCCTTAAATAGTTCTGATATTCAGGCCTGTCGCAGAGTCACCAAAATGGATCCGAAATCCGGCCGTCCCCGTAACATTCTGGTCTCATTGTCGTCGCCTATTCTCCGTGGTCAGATACTCTCTGCCACTACTCGGTACAATAAATCCTCAAAGAATATCCTACTCAATTCTTCACATCTTGGAGTTATTGGCAATGCACAAAGAATTGATGTATCGGAACATCTTTCCCCTGAATGCAAGAAACTATACGCAGCATCAAGAAAAGTTGCTAAGGATAAAAAATTTAACTTCGTATGGGTTAAATTTGGTCGAATTTACATGCGAAAAGACGAAACGTCGGCGGCCATACACATAAACAATTTTGAAACATTAAATAAACTATAACTGTATTTTTCCCTCTGATTTCGATTTTCTTTAATTTTAAAATCAAATGTTGTTAATTATATTTGGTATGTATTTTCTGCTTTATATAATGTTGATATTTTATCAGAACGTTAACAGAATTAGAAGTAAGTTATCTGACTTATACACTAATATTTTAAATAGAAATTATGATATTATCTGTCTCACGGAAACTAATCTTAACGCCTCAGTCTTCGATAATAAATGATTCGATGGAAGATATAGTGTGTTCCGCAGAGATCGCTCAGATACTAGTGTAACCAAAGTGGAGGGTGGTAGAGTTCTTATAGCTGTTAAAAATTGCTTAAATGTTGCTTATAGAAAAACATGGTTTAGAGAGGTCGAGGATCTTTGGACTACAATAGAATTATCCTAAATAACGACAACAGTGATTGCTTTTTGATTGTGGGTGACTTCAACACACCGAAGATAACTTGGTCGCGTTCTCATAACTCCCATATTATGGCTCCTTCTGATCCAATTGGAATTAAAGCTGAACTACTCTTTGAGACTCTTTCCATCTGTGTACTTGCTCAATACAACACTATTCCTAACGAGAACGGGCGTTATCTTGATCTTATTCTGTCCTCCTTTAATGGCCTGCAAGTGCACAGTTCTCAACCATTAACTCGAATAGACAAATCATATCATCCACTACTTGTAGTAGACATTTTAACAGAAGGCGATGACAAAGTTCTGCAATCCAACAATAACATACGCCCTAACTACAGAAAGAGCGATATAGAAAGCATCCGCGCTGACTTGCGCCGGCTTAACTGGAGTCACTTGTTATCCTCATTAGATGACGACGTGTCAACATTTTATTCTTCATTTCGAGAAATAATTGCTGCTCATACTCCATTCATTAGAAGTCGCCATAAAGACTATCCACACTGGTTTAGTTCTTCTCTAATCAAATGCATCAAAGAAAATACGAAAAATCATAAAAAGTTCAAAAAATTCGCTAATCCTAGGGATTACGATACTTTTGCATTGCTCAGGTCTAGGTGCAAGAGATTGATTGACGAATGCTACAAATCATACCTATCCTCAATAGAAGAGGCGTTTCAAACTAACATAAAGCCCTTTTGGAGCTTTATTAATAATCGCAAAAGCGCTGGCACGATTCCTCAAACTATGAGTTATGGAAGCCAGACTGTGTATACTGCCGAGGAAATTTGCGAACTTTTTTCCACATATTTCGGGTCCGTGTTTGAAGAATCATCACCAAACTCATCCCTGTATCGTCAGATTCCTGCCATCTGCAACGATGTCCTGTGTGGTATCTCTATAATAACTGAACAAATAGAGGCATGTATAAAGGACATTGACCCTAATAAGGGTCCGGTGCCTGATGGTATCCCGCCCTCGCTAATTAAGGCCTGCGGGAGAGAACTTAGTGCTGCACTGACCATAATCTACAATAAATCTCTACATACTGGTGTTTTCCCAACCTATTGGAAATTAGCCCACATTGTTCCCATTTTTAAAACCAGTGACAAGTCCTTATGCGGCAACTATAGGCCCATTAGTATATTGTCATGTCTTGCGAAATTATTTGAACAACTGGTTTATAAACCTCTATATTTTAATGTTCAATCCTTAATATCCCAGCCCCAGACCCAGCAACATGGATTTCTCAAAAATAAATCTACCGTGTCTAATCTTTTGGAATTTAAGAATTACCTCTGCACGGCATTTGCCCGCGGCGAGCAAGTTGATTTTGTCTACACTGACTTTCGCAAGGCTTTCGACAGAGTCAATCATGAGCTACTTTGTCAGAAAATCTTAGCATTCGGAAGTAGCGGTAGTTTATTTCGCTGGGTGAAATCCTATTTAACGAATAGAAGTCAGCTGGTAACGTTGAAGGGTTACATGTCATCACCAATCCCTGTTACATCTGGCGTGCCCCAGGACTCGCATTTGGGTCCTCTGTTCTTTGTCATTTTTATTAATGATCTCACTTATTCCCTTATTAACCCCTGTCTGCTTTATGCTGATGATCTGAAAGTATTCTCAACTATTAGATCCTCTAACGATTGTCTTTCACTACAAAAAGACATAGACAATATAAACCGTTGGTGTGTATACATACACCTGATGTCACTAAATGTCAGTAAATGATATGTTATTACCTTCTCTCGCAAACAAAATCGCGTCCTATATAATTACAGCATTGACTCAACCGTACTCGACAGGCAGTGCGTGGTGAAGGATCTTGGGAGTTCGGTTCGATGACAGGCTGACATTTAGAAATCATTACGACTATCTTGTGAGTCGGGGTAACCCGCTGTTGGGTTTTACTTTCAGATCATCGAAACATTTTAATTAACCCCAGACTTTAATCACTCTCGTTTGCAGTTTAATACGTAGCGTCCTCGAATATGCCGCAATTATATGGTCTCCCTTTTACACAGTTCACAACGTCAACATTGAAGGAATACAGCGCAAGTGCCTTAAATTGGCATGCTACCGTCAAGGAATTTGCACTCGACAGCTTTCATATAACTCCTTACTTAATAAATTTAATCTATCTCTCTTACTTCGGCGACAGCATAGTGATATCCTATACTTACATACAATCCTGCATTCAGAAATCAATTCCCCTCATTTACTCCCATTGGTACATTTAAATACTCGTTATATCTCACGCAACCCACATACATTTTCGCTCCAAGTTTACAGGAACAACACCTCTTACTACAACCCTATTGTACGTATGTGTCGTCTTACAATGAAGTCACCGCCAAACGCAAAATCGATCTCGACATCTTTGAATCAACTTACATTAGATTCATGCGTAGCGTTAAATCTCAAATTAAATCAAGCACAATTAATTGAAACTCACCCTCCTTGTCTTGGTTCTCATGTTTATATTTATATTTTTACTTTTAGATGTTTAGTTGAATTAAGGTTTCTCTCTAAAATATATTCTATCTTATATCAATTATATTGTATAAAGTTAAAACTTTCCTCTTTGTAATATTAGTCTAGATTACTCTAAGTTAATGATGGCATGTTTTTCTTTTGTGTACATTATTAAGGGTTACTTCCCAGAACTAAATTAAGATACTTATGTTTTATGTATTATTATTGGTTGTAATCTGTTTATGTACCTATTTAATAAAATAAAATAAAGAATACTCTATCTACAGTTTGAGAATTTAGAGCTCTTTAATCTATACAGAGGCGGTAGACTCCATCTCTCTTTTTCACCAATATAGCTGGACTCGCGTACAATTTTAGCGACAATCAAATCTTGAACTTTTTCCGTAACTATTTTATTTTCCTTATGTGATAGTCTGTATGGTTAAAAGTGTAGTGGTTTTTACCTAATTAAATAATTTATCTAATTGAAACTAAATAGAATTCGTCAGAAAATACAAATTTTCGTTGGAGTCGTAGTCAACAAACACATTAATCAATGCAACGCTTTGTGCCGGTATAGCGACGTACCATTTTAGTACGTTTAAAGCTGTCGGGAATTTCAACAGATTCAGTAAACTTAGCGAAGTTTGAAGTAGTAATAAGGCTTATACCGGGTTAATTAATCGTTGGTTGGCCAAGTATAAGGTCAACATCATAAATCTGTTATTTCTACATAACCTCTCAAGCACACATTATCTATGCACACATTAATTTGTGATGTGCCCGGTGACCGCATGTAAGCACCTCCAAATCCTCTCATTATAATGTTCGATTGTCTAACCGCATGATTCTAGCTCTTTACTTTGTGTTAATATATTTTATTTATTCCCAGTGTCATTGTACACAAAAACTTTTTCTGCTCCAACGTATGCGAGGCGTTTGTATAAACTTACAAAATTGTTGGTTGGAGTGAACATTATAGGACTCACCCGGGGTGCAGGCGTCTATTGCCGCGGTGGACTGCTACGCTGGCGATGTTGAGCTCGGCAGTCATGCGTGATGATCCGTCGGCAAGTGTAGTGTGTCCGTTTCACTCCGAAATGCTGCATCGCTGTTGCTGAGCCTCCGTCTGTTGTACCCCTTCTCCATGTAGACTTCCGCGTCGATATAGTAGCTTCAACTCTTTTTATAATTTTCTGATAAGAAGAATAGAGTAACTCAGGCGTTTTACATTGGTAAGCCTCTGCATTTGCACGTAGCTCCCCGGGAAGACCTCTGATAATGCACGGGATTGCATCTTCGCCGCTGATATTGCATTTCTTGAGCAGCGATAACTTATCATGGTAGTAACTTGTCATAGTTTCAGAATCTTTTGTTCTTGCCAGTCTGACGTCCAATTTGTCCACGAAGTCAATGGATCTTGGCAAAGCAAGCTTTTCCAAGGCCTGCTTCAAACAATCCCAGTCGAGGTTGTAATCATCCAACTTGGCGTTCCATCGTCTGGCGGAACCACGCATACGAAGCTGCATCACGAATTGCTTTTCAGTCGCATCCCATCCGTAGACTTCACCAAGCTGATTAATTTTATGTAACCAGCTGCTAATGTTACTAGCATTATCCTCGGATCGGAATTCAGGGATAACTCTGAGGTTGAGGAGGCCGTGTAACCCATGCCAACGCTGACGTCGGTATGGTTTACACGGCGTCGTTTACTCGATAAAGGCGCGGGTATTGGCATGGCGTCATCAGAAGAAAAAATCTTAACATTCTTCTCCGCTATCCGCTTTCCTTTTCTTTTCCCAAGGCCAACTGCATAAGGTTCTGACATTTGACACTATCCAACTTCTGAGATATAAGAGATGTGTGTTCCGTGGCATAAAATAACACTCAGTCTTCAGTAATGAATATATTCGGGCAGAGTTTCCGCGTTGTAGTTCGAGTTCACAATGAATGATTTTCAATGCAATGCTCCTACTTTAATAGGGCCCACAAGCCGTTACAATACAATTTTATAATCTCTGAGAGGTATATTTAAAAAATACCACAAATAGGTATTGAGGTATATACAGCCGAAAATTAGTAAGACGCAATGCTCATCTTACACATTTATTCACAGACAATCAGAATGTAGAAAGATTTACAACTACCTGATATTGAATTATTATATGCATACCTTACACCTCCACCCTTAATCTTACATCTAGAAAAAATGAAAGAAATAAAAATAAATTGAAAAAAAATCTTAATAAATAAAACTTATTTTTACATTACGCATATTTATTTTCTTATATGCGAAACCGGTCAACCGGCTTGCGCATACGCTTGGGGTACTTCACCGACGGCAGATCATAACCGGGCGGCGTGGTTGCCGCAGGTGGTGGCGAGGACTGTGGAGGTGTGAGACATCGCAGATGGAGATGCGTCAGGAAGTTGCGCTTCCTCTTGCTTATCTGTATTTTCTACAGTTATAACACTATGTTCCCTGTCCAGAGGATAGCCTCTGGACAGGGAACATCAGACATGCGTGATCTTCTTCGAATTTGGTCTATGTGCTTAGTGTGGTGTCGACCGTTACCTTTCCTAACACAAAACCGACGTGATCCTTCCTTACGTATTACTGGACCCTCTTCCCACTTTTATTGACCCCTAAATTGCCTGAACCACAGCGGGTCTCCGGGCTCGAGTTCGTGTAAGTTGCCCCGCGCGTACCTGAGCTGTCGCCGCTGCGCCTCGCTCACGCGGTCCGCGACTGCCCGCTCGCCCCGCAACAAATCTTAACCGTGAACGTAATGAACGTTTCTGCAATATATTTGCAGGCGTTTCTCCCGTTGTCGTGTGTATGGTGTTTCTATAGGCTAGTAAAATGTCTGCGGAGCTGCAACGATATCAACTTTATCTGTGAGAGCTTTCTTAATGGATTTTTACATAATTGGCCAAAGCCTACCTTTCTATTTGCGAGTATGCCCGCTCGGCCCTAGTGAGCAAGCACGACGTGGAGGCCACGGGGCGCTCCCCGCGCGTCGTGACGTGCGATATCACCGCGCCCACCCCCACGCTTCTCGCGTCCGTCGTCACTATCAACGGTAGGTCTGGCAAGTAGTGTGCGAGTACTTCGCTTGAAGCCAACAAACACTTTACCTCCTTTAATGCCTTCTCGCACTCCTTGTACCATACGAACTTAACCCCTGACCGCAGCAAATTATACAATGGTGCTAAAATAAAACTTATGTTTTTCACAAATTTGGTGTAATACATCACCATTCCTAAGAATGATCTCAATTTGTTCACATTTCTAGGAACGGGTGTGTCTGTAATAGCCCTAACTTTGTCCGGACACGTATGTACCCCCTTGTTCGATATCACGTACCCTCAATATGTAATACGTTCCTGAAAAAAACTACATTTTTCTTTTTTTACCTTGTGATCGTTCGATTTCAATATCTTAAAAACCTATTTAAATTATCTAAGTGGGATGCGGTATCCAAGCCTGTAATAGTAATATTGTCTAAGAAAACTACTACATAGGGTGGATGAGCAAACAGTTGTTCTAATTTCTTTTGAAAAATACCCGGACTGGACGCAAGCCCATATACTAAACGGTTATATCGAAACAGGCCTTTATGAATGTTAATTACCGTATATTTACTACTATCATCGAGCTCAAATTGTGCATATGCTTGCGATAGATCAATTTTTGAGAAACTTTGCCCACCACACGATGGGCAAAGTTTCGCCAACAAGTCCTTAACCCTGGGCAGAGCAGCACTTTGTTAAGCGTTAGTTTGTATCTATCTATCTATATCATCACGCCAGCTCCCTCGCAGGGTAGGCAGAGAGTACAGAGTTCCAACAGGATCTTTCCTTACATACCTCTCTGGCTTCCTCCACTCTCATAGTTCGTCTTATACACACTCGCCGGTTACGGAGACTCTTGACTTGCCCTTCAGATAAGACACGGTCTATTTGGTCATAGTAAGATAGTCTAGGTCTTCCCCGGTACCTACATCCTTCCACTTTCGCATTGTATATCTGTTTTGTCATTCTTTCTTCTGGCATTCTTTCTATATGCCCGAACCAACGCAGCATACCCTTTCTCATCTTTACACCGATACTAGCTTTCATACCTACTCGCTTTCTTACTACGCTGTTGCAAATACGGTCGGTCAGCGTGACTCCGCACATCTTCCGCAGAGATCGCATTTTGACCGCATTTATCCTGCTTTCGTTCTCCTTCTTACATACCCAACTCTCACTGTCACTGTTCTTTTGTAATCAGCGCATATCCTAATGTTACCGTCTTTCTTGACGACTGGCACAATATGTGTGGCCCAGTCGGAGCGGTCCACAGCCGTGAGCACGCCGTCGCGCACCAGCTGCTCGAGCGCGCGCTCTACCGGCTCGCGTAGCGCGTACGCGAGTGGTCGCGAGCGTATAAACACCGTCCTCGCCCCCTCGCGCAAATGTATGCTGACCTGGCCACCGGTGAAGCGCCCCAGCCCGTCCGAAAACACATTACAAAAGCTGGAACTAAACGTTTCAAAGTTTAAATTTCCTAAGTCAGCTATGCATTGTCTGCCAAGTATAATGGTTTTTCCATTATTTATTACATACAAATCCAGGTACTTAGAATTATCTTTATATTTCACTAGGGGTTTAATTACCCCCAATGGTCGTATCGTTTCATCTGTATAATATCTAAGTACTAAACTACATTCTTCTAAATTGTTATTTTAAAATGTTGCCTATAAAATTCGTTACTTATACAGGATACTGCACTCCCTGTGTCACATTCCATTGCAACGTTTATATTGTCAATACTGACTTCTATAAAGGTCGGTGGATAATTTTCTAATGCTAATTGTTTATTGTTCCTACCTCGACACTACTGTTACTCAACTCGGCCGCGTCAACTATAGTTGTGTCCGGTATCCCTCAGCCTCGGACATACTCGTCGTAGGTAGCCGGCCTGGTTGCACAGACGACATACGTAGCGCGCAAACCTACACGACCGCACGTCGTGTTCTCGGCCACATGCCTGGCATCGCCAGCGTCTACCTGCCTGGCTGCCGCCCTCGGTGGCACCGGCCAAATACCCTGCCGCTCTGTCTGTGTTGTTTCGCGTCGTCTTATTACATGCTCCACTTGTGGCCCTCGTAGTGTGCATCGTACTTCTCGTTGTAGTTCGTCCATGTTGCCTGTTGCCTTTTCAAAGGTGTGCCAGCACCAGCAATCACCTGACATTCTACTGTAGCCGTCTTTTCTCCAATTTGCACTTTCACTGCCGCCGCATCTTTTGCAGCTGCTTCCTTATTAAGTGCCAAACTAGAGGCTCTATGGAAATCTAGCTTCTTTTCAGCAAATAATCATTGTCGAATGGTTTTGCTCATCAAACTACAAACTAAGTGATCACGCAAACTTTCGTTTAGTCACTGTCCAAATTCACATGATCTCGACAACTTTTTTAATTCCGCGATGTAATCACCTATTTTATCGCCAGTATTTTGATTCCGATGATGAAATTTAAAACGTTCCGCTAAAATACTAGGGCGTGGCTGCAGGTGTTTTTCCATAGTGACCGCTAATTCTTTGAACGTCTTAGTAGTCGGTTTATCCGGCATACACAGGTTCACTAGTAGCTCGTAACTTTTACGACGGACGATTTAGCGCAGTGGTTAAGAGCTTAAGCCGCTCTGCCCACTGCGTCTAATAGTCGCGGGTTCGAGTCCCGCACGGGACAAATCTTTGTGTGATCCACAATTATTTGTTCCGGTCTGGGTATTTGTGTATGTGAATTTTCATGTTTGTAAACGCACCCACGACACAGGAATAAATCCTAGTGTGGGGCTACGTTTAAAAAAAAACAAAATAAAACTTTTAGCACCCATCACCGTGACTAAAGTTGACACTTTCAGCTCCTCACAAATGTTATTCACGATGAAATACTGCTCGAGACGTCTCGACATCGCTGTTTGTTTATAACTCCTTTCTATTACGTTATACACACGCGAATTCGTACGTAAGTGTTAGTGTTGCTAGTATAAGAATTTTATTTTTCCCTAGTTTTATTTTCTAAGGACTATGAGTTCTACTATTAAATGGTACTCGTATTATATAGTTAACTACTACATCACAGTGTTAATATTTAGTTAAGATGATGAAAATATATTTCCTTACATTAAATTACTACAAACCGTAATAGTACAAGTATATCTATTTCTTAAGTTTAATTTGCATTTAAATATACATTACTCCAACAATGATTTTATTATCATGTACTCTAATGTCATCAACATTTACCCCAAAAAGTGCCAATATTCCCGAGCTGCCAACATTACGCGGGTGGGAAGTGCGGTGAGTGTGGGGTGGGGCGTTTGTTGAATTTTTGGCTTCACCGCGCGGCGTGTAATTTTGATTGCGCGCGGCTTCTATATTATTCTAAGGATGCATCATGCGGTGCCGCGACTAGTGGTGGTCATTAGTCGATAACCTGCTGATAGAGTCATGTCGCCATACTTTACTATAAAAAAAAAATAGGTTATAAGACATTGCGCCAACTATAATAGGAAATAGCAAGGGAGATGGTAATAATTGACTAGTTTTATATATTTTCCACAGGTATTAGGGATGTTAAAAGTTGGTCTGACACAATGAGAATCGAAATAACTAAAGCGTACGGAATAGAAGCGGCAGTCAGAATCTGGGCTAAATGGCAAGAAGGAATGACAAGAATGTATACCGAAAACAAAGGCAATATCTGCACAGAATTCCTGAAGAGTATCAAATGTCCAACATTTTTACTTCATGGACAAATGGACCCACTCATTGACCCAATTCATGTACCGTACATACAATCAAAAATTACTAACACAAGGTGATTAATTAAATTTGTGTAACGTTATTTGTATGATATAGGTGTTGTTTTTGTTTTTAAGAAACCGTAGACCCGAATTATGTTAGTCACAGCCGACAGGCTTAAAAAAACCAAATATATGATAAAAAGAATAAAATAAAAATAAAATAATTGAAATTAATACATTTAATACATTACAAGCTTATGTCTAAGTTCGGTCGATGCTGGTACCGAAGTGCCCTGGCAACATGGTCGATGGCGATCGGCGTGGAAAGCTACATCAGCACTTTGCTATTGCGTATATGGTAAGCGGCGACGGCGACACGAGGCGTCGACTCAGCAATGACCCGTTGTGCAATAGCGGCGAATGACGCAAATGGTATCATCATCACGCTTTTCAGCGGTTTTGGTGTAGGCAGCGCACGTAACACCTCCCCCGTTAAGACAGCAACTATTGGAGAACTTTGAGCGAGAATGTTGCTGGGGTGGTTCCTTCAGGCTTTTCAGGAACAGCGTAGATTTCGTCTCTGGACAGCTTCCTGTGTTGTGGGTGGAATTCTCATACACAAACACTCAGGCCGAAACAAATATTTGTGGGTCACACAAAGATTGTGCTGGGAGCGAACACATGCCATCTCTATTCAGTGGGCACAACGGCTTAAACTCTTAACCACTGGACCAAGCCGCCAATTAGATATTTTTTATTATTATTTTTTTTGTTCTAGGGTTCATATCTACCCAGAAGGTAAACATAACATTCACATGCGTTACTCTGAAGATTTCAATAGAAGGGTGCAAGAATTTTTACTAGAGCCATAATTATTACACAAAGTAGAGGGGAGGACGGAAATATTTTAGGTAAAACCAGGGCGGGTAATCAGTATATTCTAATCGGTGATTTTTATAATAAAAAAACCAAATATTTGATATCTCGTTTTCTTTTTCGTAATTATATATAAACAGATATACAATGTGAAAGTGGAAGGATGCAGGTACCGGGGAAGACCTAGACTATCTTACCACGACCAAATAAACAGAGTCTTATCTGATGGAAAAGTCAAGAGTCTCCGTAACCGGCGAGCGTGTATGAGACGAACTATGAGAGTCGAGGAAGCCAGAGAGGTATGTAAGGAAAGAACCTGTTGGAACTCTGTACTCTCTGCCTACCCCGCAAGGGATCTGGCGTGAGGTTATAGATAGATAGATAGATATATTGCTAGTTTCTACCCGCGTTCTGCCTGCGCATTTTGCAGACGCTCAAGATTGTTAAGGTGTTCCTCTGTAGCGTCCACGAAATAGTCATCGGCGAAGAAGAAAAGACTGAGCGAGAACAATTCTACTTTGAAAGGGTAAGAACTTTTGGAGACGTTTGAGAGATTGAAACGCGTAATATACTTGGCTCACTCCCGCGATGTGAATGCTTCATGAAAGAGGCATGCAGGTTTCCTCGCGATGTTTTCCTTCACCGTTAAAGCAAGTGATAGTTAATTTTATTAATAAGCACATGCTTTCGAAAAGACAGAGGCGTGCCTGGTTTTGAACCCGAGACATCTGACTTTGAAGTCCAACGGTCTAATCATTATTGCACTGAATGATGGCTATCGTTCAGAAGCCAAAATTAATTTTATGGTCCGTTCCTTAATCGGTAAAAATGGTTCAGGAAATGGCGTAATGAGGTGAATCCGGACGAGAGCGCTGCGGTGTTCTTCTCCAGAGGTTCCACCACGCGCCCCTCCCTGCGCCACCCCAGAAGTAATCTCGGTCAAGTGACCATGTTCGACCGACCTATTCCTTGATTTAAACAGGTCAAATATTTAGGGGTCACCCTAAATAATACCATGTCCTTCAGACCGCACATCAAGCGAGTCTGTAACCGAGCAGCTCTTGTACTCGGCCGTCTTTACCCGATGATCTGCAAGCGGAATAAAAAGTCCCTTAGAAATAAGGTGACACTTTACAAAACTTGTGTACGTCCCATCATGACGTACGCTTGTGAGGTGTTCGGGCACGCCGCTCGCTCTCACATCGATAGACTCCAAACGGTTCAATACCGTTTCCTCCGCAAAGCCGTCGGAGCCCTGTAGTTCATACGGAACGTCGATCTCCATTCCGATATCGGTCTCGAACCTATTCGCGTCTTTATTAAAAAGGCGACAACCCGATATTTCGCGAACGCGGCCAATCATATAAATCCGCTAATCATAGCCGCCGCCCCTCCTATCAGCCGCTACTGCCGTCCGCGGCATATTCTCACCGACCCTCCCGATGCCCTTACATCCCTTCTTTCGGATACAGATACCGCACACAGGATCAGACACCGACCTCGCCGGCAAGGTCGAAGAATCCCTTGCCCGCCGGCCGGTGCAAAGCACCACGGCGAGACACCTAGTATACGCCCTCCCCACATAGCGACTGCCCAAGCCGAGGCAACTCCTCCTTGAGTCGCCCATGAGCTAGTTGCCCCTTTGCCCTTCTGGCTCTAGCGTAGTGTATCATTCATACATACACACGGTAAAAATGGTGCCGTAATTGACGGATGATTTGGCGTAGCGGTTAAGAGCATAAGCCGCTGCGCATGTGCATATATGCTGCATATGTGCATAGATATAATATTATGGCTCCGCAGTCCGCCCCCTGGATCGAATAGTGGTGGGTTCGATTCCCGCACGGATAATATCTCCGTGTAAACTAATGGGTGATTCTTTAAGCGTTTGGTTTTTAATTTACGAAAAAAAAAACCAGGAAAATTGTAAAAAATATAATATTTTATTGCGAGTAAAAATCAATCCTTGCCATTTATTTTTTAAAGATTATTTTATGTAATTGTTGGCCACGACTACGTTTTAGGTGATCCATACGTGAAGTCCAATTTTGAGTTACTTTTTCGAGCATATCAGTTGATATCTCACCGATAACACGTGTGATGTTGTCTTCTAGTGCTTTAATCGGTGCTGGTTTATCGGCATAAACAAGAGATTTGACGTACCCCCGCAAAAAATAGTCCAACGGCGTCAAATTGCATAATCTAGGCGGCCAATTCACTGGTCCAAAACGAGAGATGAATTGCTCACCAAATTCATTACGCAATAGGGCCATCGTTTCGTGTGCTGTGTGGCATGTGGCACAGTCTTGTTGAAACCACAGAAACCACATGTCAACCAGATTTAGCTTGTGTATTTTGGGCAATAAAAAGTTGGAAATCATTGCACGATAGCGATCACCATTGACAGTTGTTCTCATCTTCATCTTTAAAGAAGTATGGGCCAGTGATTCCTCCGGACCACAAACCACACCAATCAGTACATTTTTCGGGATGCATTGGCAGCTCTTGTATTGCTTGTGGCTGCTCATCGGACCAAATGCGGCAATTTTGCTTATTAACGTATCCGTCCAACCAAAAATGTGTTTCATCGCTAAAGACAATTTTTCGATAAAAAAGCGAATCTTGCTTCAGCTTTTCTAAAGCCCATTCACCGCAAACACGACGCCGTGGCAGGCTTCAGTTCTTGAACGAGCTGTATCTTATACGCCTTAAAACCAAGATCCTTGCGTAAAATTTTCCACGTAGAGGAATAACACACTCCCAGTTGTTGGGAAAGATTACGAATGGACAAATCACGATCTTCAGCAACACTGGCGGCTACAGCACCAATATTTTCTTCTGTACGCACTCTACGCACACGAGTGGGTGGTTTAACGGTTTAAATTTCTTTATTTCTCAAAGATTACAAATCACTTACGAAGAGAAATAAATTATAACACTAAAATATAAGTTTATAGATGCGTGTAGTAGACGGTATTCTTGAAAATATTCCCAGCAGTGCAGGTAGTTCATAATAATCTTATCTTGTCTTCGGTAATTACGGGTTATGTAGTTATTTTGTCGAGCGGATACAAGGGATGGTTTACATCACGCTAGGTTCATTTTATGATATTATTAAGTTATTTATTTTGTAGTGCTTTTGAGAATGTGTTATTGTAATAGTTTTTTGTAGATTGCTATTGATTTGGCATCTTTTATGTGTTTAGGTAATGAGTTGTAAATCTGTGCTCCTTGGTACAAGATACACTTTTTTCCATAATTGGTTCTGGGTTTATATAGTTGAATGTTATGTGCCCGTCTTGGGTTGCGTGTGTGTATATTTTTTGTTAATTTTATTTGTGTGTGTATATTTTTATTTAAGATTTTTCTTATTAAAATGGATATATTATATTGATAGGTTTGTGTTATATTAAATAATTTTGTCTCATTATAAATTTTGTAAGTTGGTGTTAAGTAGTTGTAATAGAAGAGGACTTTTATTAAATTATTTTGAGTTCTTTGCAAGGTGTCGAGGTGTGTTTTTGCAGCTGATCCCCATACCTCTATCAAGTAGTCAATGTGTGGTTTTATTAAAGAGTTGTAGATAGTATAGCGTACCTTCAGTGGAAGACATCTTATTATATTTCGAAGGGCACCCGTAAGACTGCTTATTTTGGATCGTATGTTTTCAATGTGTGGTTTCCATTGTAGTTGGCTATCTAGCGTGAGCCCAAGGTATTTTTCTTTGTTTACTTTGGTTAGTACAGTTCCGTGAACAGTTAAGGGGTTGTGGTCATGTATTTTTTTATTTTTAGCGGAGAAAATTATGTAGTTTGTTTTAGATGCATTCACAGTTAGTAGGTTTTTCAAAAACCATTTTTCTAGAACGTTAACATCATCCTGAGCATCCTGTATTATAGTTTCTACGGTGTGACCAAAATAAAAAATGCAGGTATCGTCTGCATATAAGGAAATATGCCCTTTAATATCCAATAACGTGAAATTAGTGCAAAATTTGGTCACTATTGCTTGAATAGCCTGCTCAGTAGGGCGATTATGACAACCATAAAATGGTCGAAGTGCGCGAAACACGTTTTTAACAGAGCACTGATTTTGATAATAAAATTCAAAGATTTGTAAGCGTTGTTCGTTTGTAAGTCTTTCCATAATGAAATGGCAATAAAAACTACACAACTTTAATTTGGACACATGGCACGAAACACGCGTGATCTGTCAAAAACAGTGCGCTGAAAAACCAAACAGCAAAAAAATCACCCGTTACAATTATTTGTTTCGGTCTAGATATTTGTGTATGTGAATTTTAATGTTTGTAAATGCTAATGCACCCACAGGAATAAATCCTAGTGTCCAAAGGTATCCAAAGCCAGAGTAAATTAGATCGTCAAAACCCGGAATGCATAGACGTTTATGATAAAATAAACAACCGATGTACCTAATATAATTAATCATAAATTGAACACATAGTGTGTGGCTTCTTTTATTTAATAAAAATTAACAAAATCACTTTGTTCTTCGTCTATGTCTGTTCGCCGGTTAATACTGGGTAATGGATAATGGGTAGAGGTTGCGCATTGTACGGTGGAGCACGACTAACATAGTTACCTCTATTTGTGATTTGAGCCTTTGCCCAGCAATGAGACAGTATGACAGAACTTCTCAAGCAGTTTCTTACTACAAATTAAATATCGATCTTTTATAATCTTATATAGAGTTGTTAGATAGAGCACCATCAAGCGCAGAAAGTTGTCGTACCTCGGATACGCCATGAGGAATGACAAGTACAAATTACTCCAGCTCATCATCCAAGGGAAAATCGCTTGAAAAAGAAGTGTCGGCTGGAGGCCGCACGCGTGGTTTAAAAACTTGAGGGAGTGGTTTGGCTGCTACACTACCTTGCTCTTCAGAGCGTCAGCCTCAAAAGTTTGATTGCCTGCTGTTGTCCAACCTTCGATAGGAGTGGAACTTGAAGGTGAAGAAGTAAGTATGAAAGCAAGCTGCCGTCCTGCCATTCAAGTTTCAAACACAGTCACTTATCGTAAAGATGGCAACAAAAGTTATTCCGAAAATTCTTACTTATGCCATCATGTAGATAATAGCTCCTAAAGAAGGTATTTATTTAAATCACACTGCAAAGGCAAATCTTGTGACAATTAAATTATTTATTTAAACTAATGGTCGCCCATAGGATGATATTCGACCTGTTACATATGATATGTTTGTCATTCAGTAAGACTATAGACAAATTATATTAAAGACAAACATCAATTTGACGTATATTGTGTCATATACATGGTAGTGTGTGTAATGATTTTTTCATGGATTTAATGTATGTTTTATGCATAATTTAAAAAAAAATATTAGCATTCTGCACTCCTTCTCTATATAAACTATAAGTGTGGGAAATTTCATACTCCTCCGTCCGCGCAATTTTCGTAAAAATGTGTACAAAGTTTTTGCTTCACGTATTAATATATAGATATGGGTTTATTAGTTTTCAATTTGTATTGAAAACTAATAAATCCATATTCTTTCATAATTATTTCGAGACCAATTTTTTTTTTCATGAATTGTGTTTATTTAAAATCATCTGTAACTAATACTTACGGTAGTGCACCCTTTACAGAAATAACTAATATTTTCTGCGTTCACAAAAAATACAATAGATCGGCTAATATGAACGACACATCTATACTAATATTATAAATGTATAGTAACTCTATTTATTTGTTACATTTTCACGCCTGAACAGCTAAAAATATTTAAAGGATTATAAAATTATATGCTGATATTATTATTATGTCTGTATGTATCGCGCTAAGATTCACGGACTTACCCGGACCTTTGGACGTCTTACATTGGGACATGGGTTCAACACATAGAGGCTATTTGCGAGAAGTTAATGTTATGTAAGTCACCTGCTGAGATCAATTGTTGAAAATCAAAAACCATAAACAGCGAACTGCCCCGGCAGGTGTAAGGACTATTGTAAATTATGGAAAGAAAACGAGGACTATTTGAATGAGTTTTGTTGGAAAAACTGGACTATTTTTTCTTATTTAAATTAATGGCCGCACACTTTAACAGTGTATTTCGCCAATGTCAAGTAGTAATAGAGTATAACAGTAAATTATAAAAATTCAACTGGACTATTTGTAATTAGTAATACCTAACTACCTAGCCGTGGCCGGTAGTGACGCGCCGCTCACTAGATGGGACGCCAAACGGCCGTCATAAGACTACTGAGTGCAACATCGGTGTAAGCGGCTCAGGGGTGTCGAGAGTTATACTTTTCTTTCTCCAAAGTTACTCACGGCGTTATGACCACTCCACTTCCACCCGTGGAGTATATCCACCTAGGAAGTAAGACATAGAATAAGGATAGTATACTATGTACTGTACATACATTAATACCACGTGGTAGGGTATTCTGCGCTTCAACTAAGGTTAGTCTGATTTAATAACAAATGAGTATTACCTTGAATATAATACCTATACTTAAAACCTTTTAAACAAACCATCACCATTTTTATATGTGTTAGTTGGGATTGCAATCTATAAAAAGTGTAATATGCAGTATTTCCGAAGCCATCGAAATGAAAATGCTGTACACTAGAGAACAACGCTTTTATGTTGAGAGAGAAAAGTTTTAAAATTCGATTGGAATAGAATATAGTAAAAATGTGGACTAAAACCAAACATAGCCAGTGTTAAGTAGTGCAGAATTATTGTGTACTCCGTCTTTTATGTTTAAATAAATACCGCGAGAATACAAAACAACCTGTATAAGCAAACGAACTTTTCCGATGAATGAGTCTATCCGTAAGGGAAAACTGAATTCAAATCTGTCCAGTGCTTTCCAATATTAGCCCGAATAGACAGACACTGCAGAGGACTATTATGTAAAGGTGAGGATAGATAGGATAACAGTTCTATAATCTCATTTTTATTATCGCTCTCTCGTGATATAGTTATAAAAACGTGTTTTCTTTATTCTAAGTTAACGTTATTAACATATTGCTAAATATATAAAAGTTTATATTAGCCCTGTTAAGAAACTGTCCCATTGTTGGGCACGGGCCTCCTCTCGAACTGAGAGGGCTTAGGCCATAGTCCACCACGCTGGCCCAGTGCGGGTTGGTGAACTTCACACACCTTGGAGAAACTTAGGCATGCAGTTTTCCTCACGATGTTTTTCCTTCACCGTTAAAGCAAGTGATAATTAATTTTTAATACGCACATGCTTTCGAAAAGACAGAGGTGCGTGCCTGCGTTTGAACCCGAGACCTCTGACTTTGCTGTCCAACGGTCTAACCACTAAGCTATCACTGCTTATAAAAACGTTTATTATTAACAATATTTTAATTACCACCAGCTGACGTAATTTTGTTGTAAAGTATCTACCTTTACCTACTTCTGATAATAATTCCAGCAAAACACGCCATTGCAGTGTAATTTAGTTTAAAATTCTAATCTGTAATCATGTCATATAACAATAGGGACCCACCCTATTGTTAAAAGCAGCATTTTTTTGTCTTGTCTGTTTTTATAAACAAAGAAATTATCTTAAACCTTTCTTAGTTTTACATTTCTATTACAAGTGCAAGCATCATGTTATAATTACCATATACTCTAGTAATGTCTAAATTAAGTGTTTCTCGAATGTTTAAAAAAAAACTGATTTACGTAATTAAATATAATAACTACAGTTAATAAATAAAATAACTACATAGTCAAATATAAAGGCCGGCGTGACTTTATAAAAAAAATATTTTATTTTATAAATATAATCTGTATGATAGATATTCAAAGTATTACAGTCGTTAACAATACTTCTTAAGTTCGTGCGAACAGTAAAAGACCTAAGACGATATTAAAGGTACTTTGTCTGGTGATGGCTATTTATAGGCATCGCCAAACAAACATGTTTACGACGGCGTCGCCCACGCAGAGTGCGTCGTTATAATTTACATTTGCTAACTAATCAAAACATTTAGCGGAACTGAACAGAGACTTAACATGTTATCTAATATCTTTTTACATGATATGTTAAATAAATACGCAGTTGAGGCAAGTTAAGCCAAATCATCAAAATAGTTCTTAGAATTGATTTGTTTGAGCAATACTTTGTTTTTATTGCATCATCTTCTAATTTGCTTGCACTGATCTGTGTACTGGTTGGGTATACATAACTACATACCTACAACACTAATAGATAGTATCTAGTAGTTTTTTAGTACGCTCACGATATTTTTTCACCAAGCCACCGTTAATTTACTGATGTTGTTTTATGAACTCCGATTTTGTTTCATCTCGTTTTTATTACGAAATTCAATAGTCCTTATCATTTTAAGCATTAAAGTGAACTCCCGCATCGATAGGGTCACTAATTGATTTTTGAAAAAATGCCAAAGTTGACTGGAAAGGTTGCGGCATCAATATAAATGGCTCATACATCTCTCACCTGCGATTTGCAGACGACATCGTCATCATGGCTGAACCCTTGCAAGACCTACAACGGATGCTGGACAGCCTTGCTAATTCGTCCCCGCGAGTCGGTCTCCGGATGAACTTAGATAAAACTAAAGTTATGATCAACAAGCATGTTGAAGTTGTTTTTGAGTATCTATACCTAGCGCAGTTGCTCCAACTAGGTAAAAACAACTTCGAAAAGGAAGTTAAGAGACGGATACAGCTGGGCTGGGCAGCATTTGGAAAACACCCTCGAGTCTTTTTATCGCCCATACCCCAATGCCTAAAATCGAAAGTTTTTAATCAGTGCGTCCTACCTGTAATGACATACGGAGCCGAAACGTGGCCACTCACTGTGCGGCTTGTCCACCACTTCAAGGTCGCTCAGCGAGCTATGGAAAGAGCTATACTCCAAGTTTCTCTTAGGGATCGAATCCGGAACGAAGTTATTCGTCAGAGAACCAAGGCTACCGACATAGCTCCGCGAATTAGCAAGCTGAAGTGGCAGTGGGCAGGTCACATATGCCGCAGAACCGATGGCCGTTGGTGCAGACTGGTTCTTGAATGGAGACCGCGTGTCGGCAAACGTAGTGTAGGGCGCCCTGTAGCTCGGTAGGGGGACGATATTCGTAAGGTAGCGGGCAGGTATTGGAGAAGGAGAGCTGAAGATCGAGCTTAGTGGCGTGCCATGGGAGAGGCCTACGTCCAGCAGTGAACTGACACGGGCTGATGATGTTGGTGTTGATGATGCATCATAACCACGTCAATGGAATTATATAAGTTAATTTTTACTTTGTCGTATGATCTGTAGTTAATATTCAAGAAATGTGCTCACAAATACGTTTAATTAGTAATTGGTGTCCAACAATATCATCTGGATTAAAAATATGACAGTAACATGACAACACTTTATACTTCATGCCTAATTCACTAACAGTATTATAATGCAAGTTATAATAACGGACACGATGACACATACAACAGATATACATAATAGAAACATGCATTTACATAATAGAAACAGGTTTTGTTTACAATATGTATTTGCACCGCGTGTATAATAAATATACGTCACTGAGACGTTTTTCATTATCACCTAAAGTTGTTTCACTTGATTCTTGCAATATCCTGGATCGATCGAATTGCTATAGCAGGTGAAGTGTCCGATTTACGAGATGTACCGTGTTTAACCCGCACATATTTATAGCCATGTTGTTTAGCTGTTTCCCGACTTTGAGGAAACAATAACTTACACGTAAGGTGCTCATTTACATATATGGTCGTAGAGGGTCCAGGCATGTTAAGTGTTGCCGAGTTCAATCCCTTTACTGCACGGAAGGCGGCTATCATATTATCACGCAGCATTCTGATAGCGAACCTAACAATGATATTCTCTTTTTGGTCCGCATGGGGTACTCGATGGATCGAAATTATGTCTGCTGGTCGCATAGGATACTTAATCGCATTACCTAGGCATTCTAATCTCTCAATAAGATTCTCCCCACGCGATCTGGAATGTTGGATATTTCGACATTGCATTGCCTGGCCTGCTGTTCCATCATACATATTTTATTCTCAAGTATTTTGATTTGAGCTGCGGAATCCTTAGTGTGAGCTAAGCTGCCTTCAATTACCTTCAGCTGATTATCAAACATCAAAAATGTTCTTGTCGGTTTGTCGAGGATTGGAGCGATTTTTCCATTTCACCCAATCGAATATTTGTATCATTCAATGACTTATTGAGATTCATGTTGTCCAAGTTAAGCTTAGCCATACTAGAGTCAATTTCCGCCAGCGCAGAAGATACTTTCGACAATTCACACAACAGGGCCGAGTTTACTGCAGCGCCAACACTATTTGAAATGGTATCAGCAATTTTATTGTTCCATATAAGCAGTTGGCTATTAAATATTTCGTCAATATATTTCATACCCTGCTGAAACATACCATCACTATCCTGTTGTGTATCCGGTATATAGTGTTCATTGATGCCGGAATATAACCATCCGTACAGATGCGTTCGGTGGTGTACGGTGCAGGTTCATCTTAGTGTGCGAATTCGCTGTCCCGATATACAAGTGCGACAGAGTTAAAAAATATAATACTATCCTTTAGACTTCCGGTGAAGAAGTGCGGCCCCCCTCGGTCGCGTCTTCAAGCTGCTATGCAGGACCGAGATAGTAATTATTCCGTATTTATTTTCTCACTCGTTAATGGAATGTATGCAAAGTAGTGATGTAAGCACTCTAGAAACGATTATTGGTTGTCAACAAATCAATTTTATTCCGAAAAGACGTTACCTCTTTGATTGCACACACCTGACGTATTGTAAGTGCAGCAAATTTCTTAGTGACAGTTATATAAAAACGCACTTATTTATAAAGCTTCCTTCCTTAGTTTTATAGTAACAGTAGCATGCAATAGTATACTACATCTGCAATCATCATGATAAAATTAAGATATGCTCTACCGGGAATATCTAAATTAAGTGAAACCCGTATGTTTTCAACAAAAACTGATTTAAAGGTATGTACCAATTAAAGTAATTTGCCTAATCAGTTTTTAAATCTAATAATTTTATACAATTAAAATACCTACATTCTATTCCAATCAAACTGTTGTTTTAGTTGTGATTACAATCTATAACAAGTGCAATATGAAGGCGACAGTATTTGCGAAGAAATAGAAATGAAAACGCTGTAAGAACGAATGAATTATAAGTTTTCATATAGATTAATTTATACTAAAAAACTGAAACAAAAATCTAAAATTGTTGTAGAACAATGTTTAAATACTGACAAAGTGCAACAAGTTTTGGCGTAATACATCAATTCCGAGTCACTCTGTATACCTATTCTAGGTTGAATCTTCTTGTCCGGCGAAGCTGTAAAGGCCCCGGGGCCAACAGCGTAGATCATTTATACACATACGTTGAATCTTAAACCATAAATAGTAGAAAGACAAACTTGCTTGAACCAACTACGGCCAAAACGAATTATGGTGCAAATAAAAAATTAAAAATTCGTTGTTCGTGTAAATACAATAATTCATACACACACGTTGAATCTTAAACCATAAATACTAGAAAGACAAACTTGCTTCAACCAACTACGGCCAAAACGAATTATGGTGCAAATACATTTATTCGTCCTTCGGTAAATACAATAATATAAGGTTCTCCGACATCGCATCCGCTTACATCATTCATCATCCACTTACGTTAAAATCTTAACTCCAATGCTAACCTATGAATCGTTGACTTTTTTCTATTAAATATTAATATGTATTACATATTAGTGGAAATTTGATGGGATTATGAACACTTTAGTAGTTAAATTTTGATTTTGATACTATTGTTCTGTATGTTTCCTAAATATACTTAAAATAAAACAAAGGTGATAGAGGTGAGACACTTATTTTATGGGATATTTTTGACAGTATTTTGGTGATAAGTTATACAGCATCCTATTTACATATACCTACGAGACATGCCTTTTAAGTTTTGTCGTTTGAAGAAAAAATCACAACTAGAACCTTATAGTACTTTTTATTGTTTTTTAAAGTATCACGTAGCTTAATACTCTTTTCCATTCGCTCAAACCAGTTATTATAACATTTATTCCACTCTAAAGTGGGGGTGTTCAAAATGGCTGACTTGAAAGCGTCGACTGCTTCTTCACCGGACTGAAACCTTTGACCACGAAGACTTTTCTTAATTTTAGGAAATGTGCTTCCTTACTGTGGGCTGTGGGCTGGAAGCGAAAGAAAAACTTAGAATGCCCCAGTAGCCTTACTTTTGCTAGGCTGGTGGTAAGAGTCCACCGAAGGCAGTAACGTCGTCCGATCAAGGACCAGAAAAGGAAAATTCGGAATAAACCCTATACCAACCCGTCTGGCCAGCGTGGTATTGTAGGCCAAAAACCTCCTAACATGATAAGGCACCTAAACCAAAGGCCCCCAGTTCCCGGTAGTCCCGCTGTCCGCTGCCACGGTAGCGGTCGCGGTAACAGCGGGGCAGGGGGTGCGAAGAATCTCCGGGCTACGACACAAGGCTACCAAAAACACCTGACCCTGGCTACGTACAATGGACGCTCTCTACGGCTGGATCAACACCTCACTGAACTCGAGGTAGAACTAGGTCGTATAAACTGGCACATATTGGGGTTATCCGAAGTCCGAAGACAGGGCGAGGACACGATAACCCTTGAGTCAGGCCACCTGTTCTACTTTCGGGAAGGTGATCGGCCCTCTCAGGGCGGTGTCGGTCAACAAAGCTCTCACTAACAACGTTGTGGAAGTCAGCAGTTTGTCGACACGGGTAGCGTACCTCATAATTAAAATCACCGACAGATACACCCTGAAGGTGGTACAGGTATATGCGCCGACTTCGACATACTGCGACGACATAGCCGAAGCCATGTATGAAGACATAGCCAAGGCATTACATGGCACCACCAAGGCTCACTACAACGTTGTTATGGGGGACTTCAATGCCAAAGTGGGAGTACAAGAACGCGGCGAAACGATAATCGGACCCCACGGCGTGGGGCGCCGAAACCACAGGGGGCAGATGCTGGTCAACTTTCTGGAGTCGCAGGGGCTCTTCTTGATGAATTCGTTCTTTAAGAAGAAGCCTCATAGAAAGTGGACATGGCGAAGCCCCGACACTGTGACGAGGAACGAGATAGACTTCATCATGACTGACAGGAAGTCTATGTTTAGAGACGTCTCCGTGATCAACAGGTTTAATACCGGCAGCGATCACCGACTTGTCCGAGGCGCTCTAAATATAAACTTCAGGGCCGAAAGGCGTCGCATGATGAGGTCTACTCTCAGACCTACTGCGCCTCAAATAGCTTTAGGGACCGAAAAGTTCCAACTGGAGCTTCAAAATCGTTTCGACCTGCTGGAAACCGAAGGCAATGTTGACGAGAAAACCGACACAGTGGTCAAAACGCTACAGGATGTGTCTCGAAGGGTGTTTCCCGGCATAAGCGGTAACAGAGAGTCTAAACTCTCGCTCAAGACTCTTGAACTTATGAGGCAGAGACGGGAAATGTCATCCACGCAGGCGTCTTCCCCGGATGGGAGGAACCTCAACCGGAAGATCCGGAAGCGGGTGCGACGTGACCTCCGATGTTCCAACACCCGCGCCATCGCGGCTGCGATTGAACAGAACAGAGGCACCAAAGTCTTCGCTCGCCAGCTAGGTAGATCCCATCTGACGAAACTTAAAACTGCGGGTGGCAAAACCGTAACCTCCAAGTTCGAGATACTCAAGGAAATTGAGAGTTTCTACAAAGACCTGTACGCATCACGGATGACTAAACCCACGAGACCCAGCGCTGACGACCACAGAGCCCCACTCACACGCCACCACACGGAAGACATCCCTGATGTCAACCAGGACGAGGTCAGAGTGGCTCTCGAGCAGCTCAAAAACAACAAGTCGCCAGGCGATGACGGAATCACCACTGAGCTCCTAAAAGCAGGCGGGACTCCAATCCTGAAAAAGCTAGCGAGTCTCTTTAATTCCGTCATCCACCAGGGCTTAACACCTCAAGCGTGGAGCGGGAGTGCGGTGGTTCTGTTCTTCAAAAAAGGTGACAAAACCTTGCTGAAGAACTACAGTCCCATCTCACTCCTGAGCCACGTCTACAAGTTGTTCTCGAGAGTACTTACAAACCGCCTCGCCAGAAGACTTGACGAGTTCCAGCCACCGGAACAAGCCGGGTTTCGAAAAGGCTACAGCACCGTAGACCACATCCATACAGTTCGGCAGATTGTACAGAAGACCGAAGAGTACAATCAGTCCAGCGTCTTGAAGACGTCTTCGAGTGCATTGGCACTCGAAGACGTCTTCAAGACGCTGGACTGGACTGGGCGGGGCATTAACATCAACGGCGAATACATCTCACACCTTCGGTTTGCCGATGATATCGTCATCGTGGCAGAGTCACTGGAACAGTTAAGCGAAATGCTGCATAGCCTAAATGGAGCCTCTCGAGGTGTCGGTCTCGGCATGAACTTGGATAAAACCAAGATCATTTAATGAACATGTCACGCCGGGACCGATCTACGTCGATGGATCGATGCTCGAAGTTGTTCGGGAATATGCCTACCTTGGACAAGTTGTCCAATTTGGCAGAAACATCTTCGAGAATGAAATCAACCGCAGGATCCAATTAGGTTGGGCAGCATTTGGCAAACTACGTCACGTTTTCTCTTCGCCTATACCGCAATGCCTGAAGACTAAAGCCTATAACCAATGCGTCCTACCTGTTATGACTTACGGGGCTGAGACGTGGCCACTCACAGTGGGACTAGTCCACAAATTCAAAGTCGCACAGCGGGCTATGGAGCGAGCTATGCTCGGCGTCTCTTTGAAGGATAAAATTCGTAACGAGGTAATCCGACAAAGAACCAAAGTTACCGACATAGCTCGCAGACTCAGTAAGCTAAAGTGGCAATGGGCTGGTCACATCTGCAGAAGGACCGACGACCGGTGGAGCAAGCGTGTCCTAGAGTGGAGACCGCGACTTGGTAAGCGTAAGGTAGGACGGCCCCCAGCTAGATGGACCGACGACCTCAAAAAGGTCGCTGGGACAGACTGGATGCGGAAGGCGGAGGACCGTGTGCAATGGCGCGTGTTAGGAGAGGCCTATGTCCAGCAGTGGACTGCGATAGGCTGATTGATAGGAAATGTAAAGAAATTGTTAGGGCTTAGGTCAGGACTGTATGGAGGATAGTCAAGAATTTCTACTTTTTCCTGCTTCAAATACTCAATCGTTTGACGAGCGCTATGTGAGCTTGTTGAGCGTTGTCGTGGTGCAGGATGATGCGTCGCTTTGAGTTAGATTTTCGAAGTTAGGCGATGACTTGTGGTAAACAAACTGTGGTACACCACTCTGCGTTAACCGTTCTACGATCTACGATCTTCAGGTGCAATAGTCGCAACATGGCCGGTTTTTCCAACGAACCTGGCCACCATCTTCTTTGAAGTGCTTCGAGAACGAACAACTTTAGTCGGCTTTGGCTCGTCTTGAAAGACCCAGATTGTAGATTGTTATTTGGAATCAGGATCGTAGGCATAGATCCAAGATTCGTCACCACGGATGATGTCGTAGACGTGATTTGACTCTCCTCGGTTGAACCTTTGCAGAGTTTTCTTACACCATCTGACGCGGACCGCCTTGTGATCTTCGGAAAGCAGATGCGGTATCCAACGGCAAACTAGCTTTCCCATACCAAGCGCTTCATGCAAAATCTTCTGAATATTGTCCCTGAGATGCCTAATAGATCTCTCGATACGTCACATGACGATCTTCGAGAATTAGTTGTCTCACAGCAATGATGTTATCTTCAGTGAAGGCGGATTTTGGGCGTCCTTCGCGAGATTTGTCACTAACACTAGTATGTCCACGCTGGAATTTTAAATACCAGCGTTCGACAGTCCGCAGACATGGGGCTTCATCACGAAACACATCAGCTCTTCAAAAAACTGAAGCCGTGTCAGGCCTCTTCTAAAGTTGTAGAAAATTATTGCACGAACATTTTCCTTAGAAAGATTCATTTTCGTACGTAACCTGACAGATTCCAATCGACGCTGTGACTAAACAATAGCATTAATCCTAATACTTTCAACTGTTTTGAGATTCAAAATTTAAACACATTCGAATATAGAACAGTTCCAAATTGAAATTTGCCGGGAAATATGGAAACGACAGAACTTAAAAGGCATGCCTTGTATCTAATGATAGATCATTAGATCGTTATCGTAAATAGGTTTACTGAATTTGACCGCTAATCAGAGAAATAACTTTTTAAAAAAGGTAAGCCGAATTTGTTCGATGCAGTTGGTTATTTGGCACCCACTTCAAATATTTATTTTTATCTTTTTAGTTAGGTTAGGTATATTAGTTTTGGCCGGACATGCAAGAGTGCCAGTTCGGCTTTAGGAGAGGCAGGTCCACGGTGGACGCAATTAGTCGGGTCTAAATGATGGCGGAGGAAGCCGTGGAGTAGAGGGAGGTGATACTGGCGGTGTCCTTGGACATCGCCAACGCCTTCAACTCGGACCCCTATCCCTCCAATACCACGGCGTCCCCGAATACCTCCACTTGACCATACGGGACTACCTCGCGGACAGGTGGGTAGTTTTCCCCGGGCCGTCGCGGTGGCAGGAGCGGAATGTCGGGTGCGGGGTTCCACAGGGGTCTGTCCTCGGACCGCTCCTGTGGAACATCGCCTACGATTGGGTCCTGCGTGGTGCGTCGCTGCCAGGTCTGGCGGTAACGTACTACGCGGACGATACTCTTGTCACCGCGAGGGCCCGGAGGCACAAGAAGGTGGCATTGTTGGCCACAGCTGGCGTGGCCAACATGCGGTGGTGGGGGATATACGGCGTCTCGGCCTAAAGGTGGCCCTTAATAAAACAGCTGCTGTGTTCTTCCACGGTCTCGGCCTCCCCCTGACACTCACATCATTGTCGGGGGGCAACGCATTGATATTTCGGCCCAAATGCGCTACATGGGCCTCACATTGGACGGACACTGGTCGTTCAGGGCCCACTTCGCCGCCCCAGCGCCAAAATTATTGGCGACTGCAGAGGCCGTTTCGAGGCTCTTGCCAAAACTTGGATGGGCCAGAGGCCTCAGCGAGGAGGCTGTATGCGGGGGTGGTGCGGTCCCAGGCCCTATACGGGTCCCTAATCTGGGCGGGCGCCTGATGACCCGAAACATAATGCTGCTACACCGCGCGCAGCGAATCATGGCCGTCAGGGCCATCCGAGGGTACCGCACCATCGGATTTGAGTCGGCGACGCTCCTCGCCGGAACGCCACCGTGGGAGCTGGAGGCACAAGTGCTCTCCGAGCTGTATGCCTGGCGCAGGGATCCTACCAACACCTTGGCTTCCTGCGGCCCGAGAGCGGGGTGGACAGAGCTGCACCGAGTTGTGCTGGAGAGCTGGCGGAGCAAGCTTGCCCATCCCACTGCCGGTCACGCCGTCATTGCTGCGCTGCTTCCAGTCTTCTGGGAGTGGCTGGGGCGACGCCACGGCGTCCTCATGTACCGTCTGACGCAGCTCAGGTACTGTCCGGGCATGGTTGCTTCGGGTGGTATCTGTGGCGGATCGGGCGTGAGGAGGTGGAGCGTTGCCACCATTGTGCGGCCCCGGAGGACACAGCGGCGCACACGTTGCTGGTGTACCCGGCATGGGATGAGCGGCGCCGACTCGGCGGGGCGCTCGGAGCAGGGGGACAGGCGCTATCGCTCCCGACCGTGATGTCATCCATGGTTGGGAACAAGACCGCCTGGGCGGCAATGGCGGCCTTTTGCGAGGCCGTCATGTCCGCGAAAGAGGAGGCAGAGCCTGTGAGGGAGGAGACGTCCTCCAATCCCGCTTGCAGACGGCGCGTTGGGCGAAGGCGCAGGGAATACACCGAAAACGACCTTCGCCCACCGTAATCTCGACCTGCAGGCATCGGCGAGGGCACCCCGGCGCCCTAGTACTTAGTAGGCCCGTACCGTAAAAGCGCTGCGTCCGCGCAGCCTCCAAAAGGCGGTAGTAGCCCTACAAGTGTCGAGGTCCACATACGGACTGAGCCCGCCGGTGCCACAGAGGTCATGCTGGCAGTAGGACGCCGAGGGGTTTTAGTGGGTGCAAGCCCCACATAACCACCCTGGCCGTCCCCTCGGCCCGGAGTACGCGTTAGGCATTTCTCCTCGTAAAACCTTATATTAGTTTTGCGATTTTTGAAGTTGGTTTACCCTTTTTAAAAAGTTATTTATTACACAATTTTCGCCAGTAAAGCAAGTAACAGCTAATTTTTAAAACGCACATGCTTTCGAAAAACCGAGGTGCGTGCCTGGGTTCGAACCCGAGACCTCTGACTTTGCAGCCCAACGGTTTTCAACTAGGCTATCACTGCTTCTTTATTTTAAAATTAATTAACTATTAAAATGTATATATCTATATTATATTGTTCTATTTAGGTACTTACAGGATTAGAATAATACCCATAATAACTCAATCTACTCATTCATCCTGTTTGACGTTGAGGAGTCCTTTTGTATATCTTCGAAGTCCAAGGTCCAATACCAATTAAATTTAAGTGGGACCACCTTCAAGCTGTGTTAAATCCAACGCAAAAAGAATCATCAAATTCTGTTCATAAACATTGAAGTTATATAAAAATCACATATGAATTGTGAACCTCCTCCTTTTTTGAAGTCGGTTAATACCTACAGAGTTGACATACTACCCATAATTATTCAATCTACACATTCGTATTGCCTTATCTTCAAAGTCCAAGGTCCAATAACAATGGAATTATAATGGGACCACCTCGGAACTATACTGCTTCTAACGGAAAAAGAATCATCATGATCGGTAAACAATTGACGAAAATATCGGTGAACATACATAAAAAAGCATACATACAGATGAATATAGAACCTCCTCCTTTTTGAAGTCGATTAAAAAGCAGTGATCTCGGTACTTACAACAATCATAGAGAAAAAAATAGTGCGGTCGGGGTGTCAGGAACGAAGTTCCTTGCGTAATTTTTTCAACTGTAGACGTGATTGAATATATAGATTTGTCATTCCTTCGAGGTACACCGTGCGCACAACGTCATGTTGTTATTGCTCTTTGAAAATAATGCGAAAGTTACTACCTAAAAGACAGTAAAGTGTTTTTTAAAGTGAAACCCATAAAGAACATTATTAGTACGATAAACCTACAGTGAAAGACAAGTGTAATAAGTGTGGGATTAATCAAATTTGGACCAAATCTGGTAATAAAGTTATTCTAACTACCGCCAGTATTACACAAACTGTGTATCGCAATAAAACGCGTAAGCGCCCCGTATTCCACGGCGCTTATGATCTTTTTCTCGCCAACTTTAGTTCGCCGCAATTGCATACCGTTGGAAAGTATTACTGTGGGCCTTTTTTAGTGTGCAATTTAATTATTAGACCAATAACACATCTACGAGGGCCTTTTATAGTGTGCATTTTAAATTCAGTGCATTAAAATGCCAAAGGTCGTTCGCACCCCACCTCAGTCATCGGTGTCTGCTGAATCTGATGACTCTGAACGGACTAATGTATCCCAACGGAATAAGCGTAGACGGGAGTGCTGCTCCCCTGGCAGCAACCTCGATCAATTTAAAAATGAGATAACTCAAATGCTGCGGAATTGGAAGAGTGAACAAGATGCAACACTTTCAAAATTGGTTTCTGATATAGCTGACATGAAAATTCAATTTTTGAAAGTCCAGAAGACTAACTTGGAAATAGAGAAAAATGTTCAATTTGTTAGTGAAAAATATGATGAACTGATAAAGAAAATGGATGATATCGAAAAGGAGCGGGTTAATCTTCATGAATGCATAAATAATATAGAACAACAAGTTAACGATATCCAATACGGTCCTCGTTCTGCAAGTATCGAGCTACGAAACATTCCTGAAACCGAAAAGGAATCCCATGCAGATTTAAAAAACATACTAATGAACGTAGGAAAAGTCTTAGAGTCCAACATACAACCGTCAGAAGTGCGAGATATCTACCGAATCCATGGAAAAACTGGCGGAAGTAGAACTATTGTAGCGGAATTAACCACTGTTTACACAAAAGATGCAATAATTTCTGCAGCCAGAAATTTCAATAAAAACAAAAATAAATCGGAAAAACTACACTCCGAACACCTCGGTTATGCTGGACATCGATCACCTATTTATGTAGCTGAATATCTCCCACCAAGCGTCAAAAAACTTTTTTATCAGGCACGTGAATTCGCCAAAGAAAAGGAGTATAAGTTCTGTTGGTGTAAAGGAGGAAGAATCTTCTTACGTAAAGAAATTGGTAAACCGCACTGTTTGGTAAAATCGGAAAAATGCTTAGCTAAACTAAAGTTACAACAATGACTACATCTAGTTCTGTACTGTGATTTTGTTTCGCATAATTTATACCTATGTCGGTCTGAAAGTTACTATAGTTTTTTTATCTTTATTCTGCATGATGTATTTACTACCTATATACCTTTAAGTTACAAATGTACACATTACACAATCGCTACACTAACATTACAAACGAACGCAAATTCTAACACTCCAAACTTACAAATTCATACCCACTCGTACAACATCCCTATAATTTACAAACATTCATACATTACATTCAGATATACACAGTCTATTCATACATACATTTACACATACTCGGCTCTATCACACGGCGTAGTTGCATCCTTGTTCATAGTTAAAATTCTTTTGTATGGCTTTCGATCATCGAGTCTTCCTTTGCAACGAATAAATAGAAAAATTAAATATACTAAAAATGGCTAATTTGAACCAGTTAAATTCCGATATTGACTCGTTCAGTATCTCATCTTCATTTAGTTGTCAACCTGAAAAATGCGCCCAAATAATGGCCACAAAAAATAAGCAGTCTCTAAAGATAATACACATGAACATACGCAGCATTAATAAGAACTTTAGCAGTTTTCTAACATTTTTAGCAAGTATTAAAATAGAATATGATATCATTCTTTTGTCCGAGTGCTGGTTGAAACGAGATTACATCCTGCCAGTTCTCAATGGTTACACTATCTATTACACAAAATTAGTAAATAATCAAAACGATGGCCTTGTCCTTTATGTTAGAAATAATATCACTTGTTCAGTAAGTGAACCCGTATTCGTTGATGGAAATTGTCTAATCTGTAAACTTAGCAATAACATAGTATTTGTGGGCATATACCGGTCACCATCGTTTAAAAGTATTGATAATTTTTTAAATAGCCTCGATAACATTCTCATTTCAATAAAAACTTTCGCAAACATAATCCTAACGGGAGATTTAAACATCGATATTAAGTCTGGGAACCTTGATACCCGACGATCCAATGAATATCTAACTTTGGCCGCTACTCATTGCCTTCTACCCACGCATTTGTATCCTACTAGGTTAGAGAACTGTTTAGACCACATATTGTTAAAAACTAACAACATAGCTACAACTATAGTAGTAGAAACTTGTGTAACAGACCATTACCCAGTGATGTTGTGCCTAAACCTTAAAAAAGCCCATCATAAGCCTAGCGCTTACACTACATCCATAAATTACACAGAAATTAGAAATGCTATTGAAAATGCGGACTTCAGGCAAGTGCTGTCAACTACAGATGCAAATTATGCATGTAATGCACTCATCAACATTCTTTCGCCACTAATTAAACTTAATACCAGAGTTTTGAAAATCCCTTCTAAATGCCGTATTCTAAAACCCTGGATTACGGAAGGTTTGTTACGTTGTATACGTAACCGTGATCTAATGCACTATAAACTTCGTAAGTCTCAGGGTAATATGATTCTTAAAACTACATACGTTCGGTATCGTAATTTTTGCAATGGACTGCTACGTAGACTCAAAGCAGCATATGAACAATCTGAATTCTCAAAGACGAAAAACAACCCCAAAGCCACTTGGGATACAATCCGTAAAATTACAAATATGCAGCATGACAAGAGAATAGCTTTGGAATTGCTCAAAATCAAAAACAACCCCGATCAATCTGTCAATTATGTAAATTCTTTCTTTGCTGGGATTGGAAGAGATTTGGCCACTAGTATGACATCTTCGGGCCGCCGCGATATTCCACCGCTAGGATTAGCGGATAGCATATCACTAGTTAACTCGTTAGTCATATTACATGTTGATGAAGCTGAAACAGAACGCATCATAATGAGTTTGAGAGAGGACTGTGCGGTGGGTTGGGATGCTATTTCCTCTAAGATATTAAAAGCGTCACGTGCTACTCTAGTTCCATTAATTACATATATTTGTAATCTTTCAATAGATAATGGCGTTTTCCCCTTAGCTCTAAAAAAGGCAGTTGTAACTCCTATACACAAGAGTGGAAACAGAGACGATGTTAATAACTATAGGCCAATATCGGTACTTCCCGCACTCTCTAAAATATTTGAAAGAGTCTTGAATAATAATTTGGTAAATTTTTTACAAAATCAAAATATTATTGCTAATAACCAATTCGGTTTCCGTGCGGGAGTATCTACTGACGATGCTTTGATAAGTCTCACTAACTGTATAGTTAAAAACATAGATAACAAGCGCAAATGCATTGGGATATTCCTCGATTTGTCAAAAGCTTTTGACACCGTCTCTGTCCCCATTCTTTTGTCGAAGCTGGAAAAAGTAGGTGTGAGGGGAATAGTTTTGGACATTTTCAAGGATTACTTAACTGGACGTATGCAACGTGTTAAAATAGGAGACTGTATTAGCGGAGAAGAGCCACTTTTGTACGGGGTACCGCAAGGCAGTATCCTGGGACCAACTCTCTTCCAAATTTATGTCAATCATCTCTGTCAATTGAAACTACCAAACTGTGAGATAATTGCATATGCTGATGATACCGCGCTAATCATTTCTGGTGCAGATTGGCCTGAAACGAAAAGATACGCTGAAAAGGGGTTAAAAGTAGTAATGGATTGGCTCTACAGAAACCTTCTTACAGTTAATCTTGAAAAAACAAAATTTATAACATTTACAAACTCATTATCTCATAACCCACCGCAAAATTTCTTTTTGAAGGCACATACCTGTCACTTTTTCCCCCCCGCAAACGATTGCTCATGTACAGTGGTAACTCGAACCGCAGAAATTAAATATCTTGGCGTTCAAATTGATCAACGACTAACTTGGCATGCGCATATACAGTCACTCGCTCCTAGATTAAGAAAACTAATTTATATATTCAAAAAATTACGCCAATCTGCAAATAAAGACACACTAAAACTTATTTATTTTGCGCTTTGTCAATCTCTCCTAACATACAGCATTGTAGCGTGGGGAGGGGCATCAAAAACTGCCTTTCTTGAGCTCGAAAGAGCCCAAAGAGCAGTCCTAAAGGTGATGACCTCGAAACCGTTTAGGTACCCAACTACTGATCTCTACCATGAGTGCCAAGTTCTCACTGTAAGGCAACTTTATATACTCCGAACAATATTAAAAAAACATAAGTCACTAATCTTTAGGCCGCAATTGATTAAAAGTAAACGCAGAAATCATCCAGTGTGTAATATGGTAAAACACAGAACGACCTCGGCGAGCCACCAATACTACGTCTTACATGCCCGACTATACAATAAAGTCCACAAAACTTTGGATATTTACTCTTTAAATTATAGGGAAGTAAAATGCAAGGTTACAAAATGGCTGAAAACTTTAAACTATAGTCATACCGAAATGCTGCTTAACAGTATGCTTTAAGCACATTTGATTATGTAAAGAATTGCACTCCTATATTAACCTACATATCACTATCAATACCACATCTACATAAACTCACATCTCACACACGTAACACAATACACACATAACATAACATACACACATCACACACCACCACACATAAAAAACTCAGACAAGTTAAAAAAAGGATTTCTTACCGTAACTTTAATTAGTGTTATGTAACCTGTGAAGGAACACTGACTCCCAAAACACAGGTTGTTACCTAGTTTGGAAGGCAGAGGTTACCAAAATGTATGTCATTAATTACCAGTCTGTATTTAGCCACTAGGAATCTTTGTATTGTGATCCCTTATTACTGGTACTGAATAAATTATTATTAAATTATTATTATTTCTATTGGTTTTCTCTCTCTCCCTCCTTCTCTCTCTCTCTCTCTCTCTCTCTCTCTCTGTCCCTTTAATGTGATTAAGTAAGAATTTACCTCACATTCTATCTATCTATATCATCACACCAGATCCCTTACCGGGTAGGCACAGAGTACAGAGCTCCAACAGATTCTTTCCTTACATACCTCTCTGGCTTCCTCTACTCTCATAGTTCGTCTCATACACGCTCGCCGATTACGGAGACTCGTGACTTTTCCTTCAGATAAGACCCGGTCTATTTGGTCATGGTAAGATAGTCTAGGTCTTCCCCGGTACCTACATCCTTCCACTTTCGCGTTGTATATCAGTTTTGTTATTCTTTCTTCGGACATTCTTTCTTTATGCCCGAACCAACGGAGTATACCCATTCTCATCTTTACACCGATACTATCTTTCATACCTATTCGCTTTCTTACTACGCTGTTGCGAATACGGTCGGTCAGCTTAACTTCGCACATCTTCCGCAGAGCTCGCATTTCCACCGCATTTATCCTACTTTCATTCTCCTTCTTACATACCCAGCTCTCGTTGCCATTAAATTACACATACCTCACATTAAATTACATAATATAAATAGTCATTCATTACAAAATAAATATCAAATTGTGCATTATTATTTATGTATTACAAAAAACATACAACAATAAAAATTAATAAACATCACTTTCAATAACATTTACCTGGGTTTACAATTGAGGTTATACACACGACCACGCACTATGCTTGCTGCTCGAATCTCGATATTCGCACGCACACATACAACCGCATAACGCTTTTTCCTTACGTGAAGATTTCTGCCAGTTCACTCTACTGTAAGCCGCACAAACGAACTTCGTTCCAAAAAAAACTCATAGCTACATAGTATGCTAGGAGTGCACGGATCTGCCTATCGTACTAATCATAAACCGCAACTTATTGTGATACGCGGGATCGTTAATATCAATGATACACGTATATTCCACGTCATCGCTTTTCAAAATATTATAAGCTTCTGTCTCTTGGAAGGCTTAAAAAAATGCTACACAATCTGTAAATGATTGAAATCTCAATATTAAAAGGTTCAATATGTATTATTATTCCTGTACATTTAATAAAGTGTAAACTGACATCCTACTAATATTATAACATATAAAAAAATAAAAAAAACACCGTCACGCCTATATTCCCCAGAGGGGGTGGCAGAGGTGTACTGAGTACACCCACGTTTCGCCGACGATATTAGGTCCCATGTAATAAGGGGCGAGCCTATTGCCATATATCGGGCACAATTCCAGACTCCGGACTCATACTGGGAATTTTTCGTTAGAAAAACTACATTTGTCCGACCTAGGATTTGAACCCAGGACCTCGTGATCACAAAGCGATGCGCTTTGCCACCAGACCAACGAGGCAGTCATTATAATATAACTATAATATTATAAATTAAAGTCAGCACGTATGAAGTCGCGGAGCATAAACTACTAGTACATAAACACAAAGCATTAACATAAATTAGTTATTGATACGTTTCATCATCATCGGCACCCAAAAGCTGTCCGGTAAAAGACAAAGACGTCACACAAAGATCACCACTGTAAGTACGTGTTTATCAAAATAATCCGTTTTCAGGAACAACAGATAAAAATTGGCATGTACAACATAAACTATTTAAAAGTCGGCAATGGAGAGCATAATGTTCTGTGTATGCCGGGCGCGCTTGGCACGATTTGGACGCACTTCGAATACCAAATTAAGGGGTTTAATCGAGACAAATTCACTTTAGTTTTGTCGGATCCGCCGGGATACGGCAAGAGCAGACCGCCAGATAAAGATTTCGCTCCGGATTACTACAAGCAGGACGCTGCCAGCGCCGCTGAGTTCATGAAGGTAATACTACCCATCTATCTATATATATTTCGACCCACAATAACTTTGTACCTAAGTACCAGTACGGAATTCAAAGACAATGAGTTTTAAAGAAGTCCTTTTTTACTTGTTATTTCCCATCCGGCCGCCATGGCAACTGAGTTTCGCAACCGGTTGCGAAAGAAGATTTTTTAATCTTTCTTGGCAACTGGTTGCGATAGAGATTTTTTTTTCTTTATATATAATTCCGTCATGGATATATTACAATGGATTGAGTACTGTCAAAATATTACTAAAGAAAATTAAACTCTTACTCACAGACACAACATTGAATTTTCTATGATTTAAACAACTCGAGAAACCATGATGAGCGTGATACCGGGCTCCAGGTTATCGCTCTCACGAGCGATAACCTGGAGCCCGGTATCACGCTCGCACCCATTATAATGCAGTACGGTGACCATCAGGTAGAACTAATATGGACTATACCTTTTTATGATATGGTTTAAATACGCTCTAAACTATTTATTACAGAGTTCAAAACGAACAAGGTTCTTAATTCGTCTTTATATACAGTATGGACTAAGATGGGGCAGTAAGGGCAGCTACCTCAACCGTTGTATATACAGAAAAACGGCCCTAGGAGACTATCCTTAATTTTTGCGATATTTGGAGCTGAATTTACAGATACTGAAAAAAATGTACAGTCAGCAAGAAAATCGGCAATTTAATCAAAAACTTTGACTACTTCTCATTTAATATGTGGCATATGCGTAGAAAGAAAGAATTACGGCAATAAACAGTGTCCGAGAATTATCCGTTAATTATATGTCAACAAGTCCATAATCGTACCAATGTTTGGTCACCCTACTTAGAAAGAAACGT